>OX422207.1:805202720-806500577 GCA_949130495.1 Sambucus nigra
GGAAAATTTAGGACTTGTGTTAAATTAATTTTGGGCTAAAAGTAAATTTTTCATAGTTAACTTCAAGGGTTATTTTTGTTTGTGAGAAAATCCAAATATTGGTTTGTGTGAATTTTATGTATGTGTGTGTTCACCATAATTCACTCACTTAGGTTCATTTAAATTTTGTTTTAGAAAATAAAATTTGTTGTTTAAATTAATTTTCCATCTTTTAAAGAAAAGAAAAATTAAATAAATTTTGGAAAATTAAATTGTGTTTTTGAACCATCTTTATTCTGCATTTAAAAGGAAATTAAAGTGAAATATTTTAAAATTAGGGCCTACGTTTACAGCAAGTGGTATCAGAGAATTGATTTAGAAAAACTCACATTCTCAAATTGGTATCAGAGCCGGAGTGCTAATTTATCGAGTTAAAGATCGATTTTTTTTACTTTTATAATTTTTGTACTCCTTGTATTTTTAGGTGGTTCATTTTTTACTCACTCTCATTTTAGTTTTGTATCTCTCGATGGGACGTCTTAATGATAATTTGTCCATTTTTAATGATAACGAATTTTTTAATATTCGAGAGGAATTTGATGGGATTCACAAGTGTAATAAAAAATTAGGGGAGTTGAATTTGAGATTTACAAAAAGAATTAAATTTCTTGAAAATGAAAATTCTTGTTTTAAAGCCAAATTTGAGGTTTTACAAAACTCCCTATCTCAAAAAGATATTTTTCGTAAAAGCTCATGGACATAAATTACAATTTCAATATTTTAGAAATGCCCAAGAAAGAGAGTGATAGTCGAGAAAAGACTCTTAGGGACATGTTTGCTCACATTGAGGAGGAGCGTGATAACCTTCTAGGAGTTATAGAAAATTTAAAGAAGGAGTCCTGTAAATTTGAGGAGTCCAATTTATTACTTGAGTCCAAAATTTTAAAAATAAAAAATGATCTACAAGACTCGAGTAGTTGTTGTAATGGTTCTAGCTCATCATATTCTAATATTTATGTTGCTAAAGCTAAGACCATTGTTTGTTTTAGAGGGTCAACTTTGTCCAAGAACGTTAGAAAAGATCACACCTTAGGTCACTTTCCTTAAGTTTACACATGTCCTCATTGTCGTAGAAAAGGTCATCTTAGGTCCTTTTGTTTTGATCTTAGAAGATGTTCTAGGAAGTTTAAATCTAGTATTTCATTTGTTCCCAAACCCCGTCATTGTAAATACATATCTATTTGGGTTAAGAAATCACTTTTAGACAAGCTAGATATTAGATTTGTTGATTCTCATTTACTTTCACACGATACCTCCCTTGCTAAATCCAAAGGTTGAATGTGTTATTTGTTTCCATACTTTAGCTTGTTGTGCTTCATATTATATATCATTGCTAGGTGTATGCATGTTTAGTCATTTTCTAGTCATTACTTTATTTCATATCTCATGCTAGAAATTATGACTTGTTTATCTTTTGTATTATATTTATTTTGTTTACATTAAATGAAAAATACAAAAAGATTTTTGTTTATCATTTGTGTTTTATCTTAGGAGTAATTTAGGCTTAATGAAAACTTCAAATGATTTTTGTTTGTCTTTTGAGTAAATATTTTTTTTTGTTTGGTTAAAATTTTCAAAAACTCAAAAAGATTTTTATTGTGTATTTTAGATTGACACACTTTATGTGGAATATACTTGTGTTTGAATCCCTCATTTTTTGCTTCCATGTGGCTAAAACTTTTGGTTAAGATTGTCAATCCTTAAAATGTTCTTTGTCATGCATGCATGGAGTAGTTTGATTTTGTGTTGCTTAATGGATTCTATTTTTATATGCCTCAATTCACACATGCACGAGCTCACTTGAAATTTTAACTTCACATGTATATTTGAGCTTTATGAGGTGTTCTCCTTCCAATCTAGTCATCTACATATTTTTTACCTAGGAGGACTAATTCATGTTAAAATTCGTTGCACGTGATATTTGTGTGAGATATAAAAATGATATAGACAAATGTGCACGGGGAAGGGCTCCGAAAGGAAATATCATCCTTTGCGAGTAAGCCACCGTTTGCTTGGACCTAAAAGAAATACGTGGTCCAAAGGCCTAAAATAATAATGGCATTAAAAGAAAATATTTGCCACGTCCTATTTATTTAGTTTGATATAGTCATTCAAAATTAATATGATTATTTTGAGGGATTTTGGATGGTATATCAGCGGTTTGCACAATGTTCGTTTATTCTAGTTGTGCTTTCAATGTCATGACTCTATTGGTTTGTAGAATCATCAACATCCTAGGCTTGTATGCATTGTGGTTGTTTGTTTAATGAATTCAATTTATATTGTAATATGAGGCTATATCTAAATATGATAAAAAAATTTAATCAAATGAGAACTCCGTGAACATGTTTTAAGTGATTGGGTCTAAATTAAATTGTTACTAGTTCACACCCCCACACTTCCCATTACCACATGTATTTGGACACATTTTTGCCATACGAGTGTGAAAAGCTTAATATGTTTTGTATCATGTGTGGTGTTTATACCTATATATGTGTGATTGCATATATTTTATATCTAATGTGTATACATATATATGATATTTTATTTTGTTTAGTCTTTGCCTTGGTAGCTAGTCCGCATATGCTTCAATTCATAATTTGTATCTAACTAGTTGCAAGATGTGTGTATCAAATTGATATAATTTTTATTGCGTCTTAGTTGGTATTCTTTATTTATTTATTTTTGTATGGATTCATTACCTTTTGTTGTTGCCTATATGCCTTAATGAAACTATTTACATATGCATCATCTTGTTTATTAGTTCTTTTATCCTTTGTCTATTCCTGAACAAAAAGGGGGAGAATGATAGGGGGAGAAATGGTATCTAATTCTATTATAATCGTATCTTAGTTTAGGATATTTATCTTAGGGAGAGTCACGACCTTCTTAGGTTGATCGTAGTTGATAAAAGAAGAATTAATTTAGGGGGAGTATTTATTTTACATTCATTTAATATTCTTGATATTCCCTATGCGTTTGATAGTTTGTTTTAGTGTGCAGGAATTTTTCTAAGTGGCAACTTCCATCGGCAAAGCTATTGATCCATGGGTCTTGAGTCAAGTTTCCTATTTTTGGGTGGGATGTTTTTTAGTCTAGTAGAGCTTGACGGCCCTTTTGGATTTTATTTTAGTTTTTGTCCCGGAATAGCCAAAGGGGGAGATTTGTAAGGACACAAATCTTCGATTGAGTCTTAATATAGTGTTGGCTCAATTCTGGATAAAAATGTTTGAGTCATAGGATAGTGTTCTTGTGTATCCTTCAAGCCTATGACATGTTGAAGTTGAAGATGTTTCCCCTACTTATCAAGAAAACATCATTGCCGATTTTCATGTGGTTCGTTTCACGTCATCAACTTAGTTCCAATCTGTCCTAAGGTATGAATGCATTACATATATATATAGGAGCTTGGAATATTTTTTTAATGGGTGTAATTTTATTTTAAACTGAAGTTTATTTTCAGAAGCTTATTTTAGAACTTTGAATAAAAAGTTTTTGGGCTTAAAATGAATTTTGACCATTATGTCACTTCGTTCGATATTTTCGTTCGAACGAGTTTGTTGTTGGAACGAGAATGTCGTTCGAACGAGTTTTCCAACGAATTTTCCCTTTTGACCTCTGGAACTTCTTTAAAAGGTTGTTCGAACGAGATTTCTGACGGAATTTTTTTTTGGCAGTTTCTCCATGTTCCCACTACCTTTTTCTCACTAACTTTTTGACTGATTTAACTAGTGCCAGAGCAACATTTTTTTAAGAGACTTTTTCATAACCATTTCTTCACTTAGAGTGGTTTGAGAGTAACTTCTTCCAAAGAAAAAGACCCCTTGATTTTTGTTAACATAATTTAATCCTAAGAACAAAATAAAGGTTTCTACACCCAATACATAGTTTGTTTATCCCAGTATATTTCATATATATATATATATATATATATATATATATATATATATATATATATATATATATATATATATATATATCTTGCTTGGAGTTTGTTTTGGCACCGGATTGTACTCTATCGAATTGAAGAGTCGTTTGGGTTTACTTCTACATCCCATAATGAATAAGTTAATTGTTTTGCTGCGGCGTTCTCATACGGTGAAAGACACCGTGTGTGGTTCACGGGTTCCTAAAGCTATATTGGTGGATTCCAAGGTTCCGGTGGATTTCAGGATTATCGACTAAGCAGAGGTTGGTACAAGAAGACGCATCAAGGGCTTGAAAGGAGTCGAGTCGAGTGGAGTAAGTCATTTGTCTTGTACTTGTACAATTCTGTACTTAGTGGACTTAAGGCTAGGGCCGTCTGAGGTTTATTTTCCGTTGTGGGTTTTACTCGTACATCGCAGCGTAGTGGTTGTGAATTTATTATATCTTGCAAATCACCTAGAACGCATTCTTAGGATTAAAAGATAAAATATGGTTTAATTCACTTCTCTAGTTTGATTTGGTGCTATAATTTAATTTGGGCAAAATTCAAGTTAATTTAATTCAAGTCGGTAATTTAATTTATTAAATTTGTTTTCGCCTAATTTGGTAATATTGAAAATATTGTGTAGGCATATTTTAGGACTTGTGTTATATTAATTTTGGGATAAAAGTAAATTTTTCATAGTTAACTTCAAGTGTTATTTTTGTTTGTGAGAAAATCCAAATATTTGTTTGTGTGAATTTTGTGTATGTATGTGTTCACCATAATTCACTCACTTAGGTTTGTTTTAATTTTGCTTTAGAAATTAAAATTTGTTGTTTAAATTAATTTTCCATCTTTTAAAGAAAAGAAAAATTAAATAAATTTTGGAAAATTAAATTTTATTTTTGAACCATCTTTATTCCGCATTTAAAAGGAAATTAAAATGAAAAATTTTTAAATTGGGGCCTACGTTTACAGCAAGTGGTATCAGAGCATTGATTTAGAAAAACTCTTGTTCTCATCAATATCGAAAGATCCACCACCGACCTCACCAGATCACTTTCGAAACGAACCTTGAACTTAGAGCTCTCATATCATTTGTAACATCCTGACCCGAATTTATGGGTTATCCATGGTCAACCCGGTTCAATTCGAGTGTTAGGGTGAAGTGCAATGAAACAATCTACATAATGTTGCTACTCTAGTTTTATTTAAATAACATTTCACTTGTTTAGCATGCAATTTCCATTTCAAATCACATTACATGAGGGACCAGTTGGAATTATCCCCGAAATCTAAGCATACAGAGCTACTAACGTAAAATAAAAAGAATACATACCTGTAACAGAGCTACTAATGTAAAATAAAAACAATACTTACCTGTACAACGCTCTCAAAATACAGAATCACACCCAACCTACCATAACAAAGATCGGGGAATGAGACGAATGCCCAGTGGGAAATTACAACAATGCAATATAGAATCAAATGAAAGAAATGTAACACCCCGCCTAATTAAATATCGGGTGGCCAGTCCCATACCAAATTAAAATAGAATATACAGTTGGCTCATTCTTAGCATCACTGCCGAAAACATTTACAACTCACCCAATACCCAATTAAGCTGGTGTCAAAAAACTTTCCAAATTTTAATTCAACAAAAACCATTTTTAGTTTACGAATAACACTACACATATTATTCTACAACACTAATAACCGAACAGATAACACAAACGAATTTAAATGCAATTGAAATAAACATTCCCAAATAATTATCCAATACAGTAATCCCAACAATAACAAATGTATTAAAATGACACGAGTACAAGAGTATTTGAATCTGATAGAAAAGATATAACTGAAATTCGTTTGGGCGACATGCCCTAACTATAAGAATACGGTGAATCAAATGAAGATAAGCGTCTAAGCAATACTCCATAGCTCCATAGCTCGTCAAAATCCGCTAAGGTTGGCGTCCCTGTTACTGGACACCTGATATAGAAGATACAATAGAATAGAAAATATGCAAGGAAACGGGTCAGAGCCCGATGTAAAATGATTTTTAAAACATCAAGTATTTAACAAGTGCAATAAAGCATTTATTATGTACGTGTTAGTATCCAGACTCTCACTTGCTATTCTCACCTCTCATCTAGAGTGCACACTTAACGTTTCCTATTAACCTCCTAGTTAATGTTTCCTCTTCACCAATTCCATAATATGATTCCATTCCCATATCATAACCCCGTATGTCCCATACCATACGTAGTATAATCATTCATATACGTTTCTCATTAACATGAATTAAACTCTTCAATAAATATTCATTAACTTATTTAAATTCTTTTTCTCAATTCACCTTTATCTACAATTATCACACAGTAGATGATCTAACCACTTTATACACATACATTTAATTCATTATATATATATACATATATAATACGGCACCCCGAGTCACAGCTGCGGTGCAATGCATTACTCTGCTATCATGTCCCATCATCGCTGGTCGCCGAATAGGGGACTAAAGATTCGGTAAGGATTTCACGAACCACAAACAATAACACAAATATTAGAGGCGAACATAGTTCTCATACCCATGGGTCACGCACATACCTACGTTCCCATAGTCAGCAGACTTATCAACTCTCCGATAAGTCTTTCATAGACCTATATTCTCGAGCGACAAATTAAAAATCACATGGATTCATCAGGATATGACTGCCCTCACTGATAGACATAAACCACCAATCAATCAATCAAATAGACATTATCATCTACCTATAATATAATATCAACAAGGTACTCACATTACCCTAAGATAGTTCCCATACGTAGCATTATATCTCTCAAATCCTACGTATTAAAATATTATGGCTTTACTTCTTAATTTAATTATCCCCGAGCCTCACTCATTACTCAAGGTTCAAATAGGTTTTTCCTCAACAGTATATTCAGTAAGAAATCATTAATATCCTACTGGTCCGTATCATCATATCTCCCGAATTATCACGAATTAAACTCTCCTTTAATTAGGGTTCAAATCAATTGTTTCTAATCTCTTATAAACACATCTTTTATCAACTAGGATTGAATACCATCATCACATGGCTCATAGTCTATAATGTTTCATTCACACTATATGACTTATCAACAAAACAAACATCCTCGCATCCTATAACATCTATCCACTCCCGACGTCGTTAAGGTTCATGTGCGGAGCGTCTCGCAAAGAGAAATCTAAACAAGGAACCCCTCCAATTCACTACTACTTAACTTTGTCGATCGTGGAGGTCCGTCAACTTCAAATATGAAACCGGGATAACCTCATCCCCTCTTTCAACCAAATGTGGTCTGAACTCCCATCTCTATCCAGGAGCCATACCACTAAGCGCTTGTACTACACTCAGTCCTTGCGCAATAATAATGAGCTTAAACTCAGTCCTTGATATTCAAATTGTAACCCTAAGGCTACCCAGGTGTTATTATTAAATCTCCCCTAATGGACCTATCCTTAATCCTCATGCATACAAATTAGAATCCAGCACATGAATCTAGCAACCGAAATTTCTATAATTATCATCATTATAATCAATTAAATCCCAATTAAATCAATTCAATTCTTAACTAGGGCTTACTGAACCTTCCTAAGTCCCATTATATCCAATTAATAATCACCAAAGATTTAAAAAATGTTTGGGATAAGAGCAAGCATTAAAAAGAAACAACTTCATAAATTCTGGGGAGGTCGATCGATCGAAGGCAGGGGGTCGATCGATCGATCGCCCAGATAACAGCCCAGTTTTCTGCATTTCTTCTACTACGGGTTTCATCACTTTTGATCATTCAAACCTTTATATTAACAACCCAAATTACTTATAAACCTTACTACATGATATAGCAACATATGTGAATGATTTCTAATGCTCTAAACATCCTAGAATCATCAAGAGTTTGGATTAAAAGCATATATTTATCATGTTTTTCCAGAAAATTATAAACATGATATCTTCAAGAACACACCATTGATTCTCAGAATTTCTTAAAGAGATTTAAGATTATTTCATGGATTACTATCTACCTACAACATGAGTTTGATCCCTATATATCTTCAGTTTCCAGAAATCATTTAACAACTCTATCCTTTCATCTTCCAAACATGAAAAATCTCATCTTTTTATAACTATTCTAACATGGACAATATACAAAATTTAATTGCAAACATCAAACACTTTCCTCTAATGAAGATCTGAACCTTTGGGGTTGTATAACACAGGTGGTTCTCCCTTTTTCGGCCAACTTCCGGTGGTGGTTGGTGGTGGTGACCCTTGGTTCTTAGTTCTTCTCCTTCCTAAGTAAACTCTTCTCTTCCCAAGCAACCTTTCACTTTCTCTAGGAAGATGACTTCTCTACTTTGTATAGAAGAGATGAATAACCCATGTACACTTAATCTCCAAATACTTATAATAGGACAAAATCCGAAATCACTATTCATCCCCCTTGTAAAAATGACCAAAATGCCCATTTGGGTTGTCCTTTCATTTCTAAATGACCCGAGACCCAAAACCAACATCCAAATAGACTTTCCTGACTATTTCAAACCTTTCGGATGCACCGGCGCACTCAAAATGACTATAAGGTCGATATAAAAATAAGTTCCCATTTTAATTTAACAAATTAGTCCTGACACGTCCCATACCGCATCTGACTAAAAATTCAAATTGCCAAATTAATATCACCGAGCCATATCAATAGCATCACATTCATATATTACCTAAATATCTTTAAGTAATATTCAGAATCATTCATTTTAATATCCACAATTCGGATAAAACCCAAATGTATTAATTTATAATAAAATCCAATTAATCCATTAATTTAAAATATAACCCATTTTAAAAGTCATTAAAATTACGGGGTATTACAAGAAATGAGACTCTAACACATTATATCTAGAGGCACATGCAACTACCTCATATATATATATATATATATATATATATATATATATATATATATATATATATATATACCATAATGCATGAAACAGTTTTTATTCCAAAAACATTACTTATCTCGATTAATTCACCTCAATCTTTTAAAATAACTACCTCTTACTTCACTTGACATTTATTCCTTGATTTAACATACCGAGTTAAATATCTTAAACAATACACTGTGTTTAAGGAAAATCACCTCTTTTACCGAAATCTCATTATTACTCATGCCAAACTTATTTTAGTATTTTCAATGAGAAACACCTTTCAACACACGCCATCTCCGTTTTAGAAAATACTTATTTTTCTTTGAAAACCTTTAATAAATGCACTCATGGGCCAAGTATGGGTTAAACCTATCTAATCCCTTCACTCTACCATTCGTTTACTTTGTGGACATTAATCATTTTTTTCATTACTTGTCCACTTTATCCTTTATCGGAACATTTATTTATTTATTCAAGTTAGGTTATCTTTTCATATATTCACCATACAACCCATTTATTGACATGTTCCATTTTTATTACCTTTTTCTCGGAATCTTCCAATATCTGCCTACTTTAACGGATTCTACACCGTCGACTATGCTACCATATGCTCTGGCTAATGATTTTAGGCCATTCATCCCAGGGTTCCAGGCCCTCCAAGATTATTCCTGTGTCATCCGAGGCCACATTAATGTGTTTTTAACATTTTACAAATGTCCACATTATTTCAGTTTTTCTTCTACCAATAAGAAGCCAAAACCTACGTAAAATGTTCATTTAGGACCATTTTACGTAAAATTACCATTTTACCCATATATATCCAAACTTATCATTTTTCTCCATTTTCACAAGTGTTTTTCCCAAACACCTTTAAGTTATCCACACTAACTTCTTAAGTGTTTTTAGTTCATTAACTCTTATTTAATACTTTTTAGTAACACACATCTCAAGTTGAAAATCTCTTTATTTCATTACTTTCTTTTTCAAGAAATCATTGAACATCTAAGACTACTTTATAAGAAAAATACCATTTTCTTTATTAATACTTGTAATCTTGAAATCTTACACTTTTCACATTTTCAACACCCTTTTCACATACCTTAAGATCTGAAATTTCCATTTTCTTTATTTCATGTTTAAACCCAATAGAACCCTAATTAAACTTGTTTATATGTTCAACCTCAAAATACTACAAGTTTATATACAGGAGAAGATGAATTTTAAGTCCCAAAATCCTATCAAATGGGTCTACCATGTGATTTACTTTAGAAATTTCATAATGTTTGCACAAATATACTTTTCAAGGAAAAAGACATTTTTGTTTCTTCAAAATTTGAATAATATGTTCATTTATATAAAAATCCCAATTTTTCACAAGAAAACTTTGAAACATTTATTCATAAAATATTCCCAACAAAATTCTTCCAACATTTTTATTCCATATAAATGTTTAAACATAAGTTTTCTTGAAATATATGATTTTGCTCAAAACTATTGAAATCATCTTTTTAAACCAATTTCACAAATCATAAGAAATATCATTCTTATATCATAAATTCATCCTACTCTTACAAACTCTAACTAAATGAACAACATATGGAACATAGAGTTTTTAACTAAAGAGTAGAGTTTTCACACCTCAAATAGAGCTCCAAAATGGTTGGATGAAGAAGAAGGTGATGATAACCCCCACCTCCTAAGGTGGCCTCAAGGAGGTTGCCTAATCCAACAAAGCTTGCCTAAATAAAAGCTCTAAAAAAAAAACCTTTTAACTCCATATATTTTTACTTCTTCTTCAAAAGCCCCCAATAATATCTCCATGACTTAACATCTTGCCTAATTGTTGTCTAGGTGGGTTATATAGGCTAAAATATGGTGGAATATTTTAATGTGTGTCGGTTTAGAGTTGAGAGGTGGTGGCGGTGCTAGTGTGGTAGGATGAAGGGGAAGCTCTCAAGAGCTTGAGAGAGAGAGAGAGAGAGAGAGAGAGAGAGAGAGAGAGAGAGTAAGAGAAATCTTATTTAAAATGCCCCCAAATGTCCCAACCACTCCCTAAATATCCCAAATCCTTATAGGTAAATTCCTAAAATGCCCCCAATCCCTATTCATGAGTTGATCTACTTCTGTAGCAGCGTGACATGTGTCTTCATCCAACGAATCATATTTTGACAACACCTACTAAACTGTAGAATTTGATTTTTGAACACCTCGTTAGAATGAGATCGGGGCCTTGTTCGAACATGACTAAGACCTCATTCGATCATCCTTTCGAACAACCTTCTAACGAGATGATGCACCTATGTAGTGGTGGGTCGTTCGATCGCCGTTAGATATCCACTTTGAAAGAAGTGGGCTTTTCGTTTGAACCACCAATATTCTCGTTCGAACAAAAAAAGTCCCTCGTTCAAACAACTTTCAAGTTCTTTCGATCTACCTAGATTTCTTAAATCTCCAATTTCATCCAATAATTTCCAACAACCACTTCCAAGGCTCAAAGAATAATCGAATAGGGATAAAAGACCATATATTAATTATCCTATTTTCAAGGATTTCATATGGTAATAATTTATACAAAAAATAATAAAATATTGGGCACGGGTATTACACTCTTGATCTTGTTAATAATCGTTCGTGTAGTGGATTCCATATTTGCTTTTTTTATACATGGTGAACTCCGTGTTTGTGGTGTTACAGTAAAGAAGCGGTGCGTCTGTAACCTAGATCCATACGTGTTTGTTGAGCCTTATTGTTGGACACCGAGGAGTGTATGGACTCACACATTGTGGCAGTTGCGTGGGTGGAATCCTGCGTGACACTAGGCGAAGGTTGAAGGAACAAAGAGAGTCAAGGCTTGCAAGGGCGTTGAGTCTGTATTATAAGTCTTATGTTGTGTCCTTTGTGATTCCATACCTAGTGGACTTTGTTTAATGGGTCGTTCGAGTTTTTTTTCATTTGGGATTTCCTCGTACATTAGGCATTGTGTGACTATTGATTTAACTTTATCCTATTATCACATAGATGCATGTTTTAGGATAAGATAAAATTGGCTAAAACTGATTTACACAACCTTTGTTTAAAATTGGTGTTTAGGTTAATTTTGATTAAATTTATTAACTTTAATAAGAGATAAAAAAAATTGGTTTGTGTGTTTTTTACCATCCTCTGTATTTTAACAACTTCAATTCCACATTGCATGGAATCATGCGCACGACCAGATCCAACAGTGCACACAATGGCCCTAGATTTTGAAAATTTCCTATTTAAATACCATTTTCCCTTCCATTTGACACTACACCAAAAATAGCAATTTGGCACACTCGGATATTAAAAATCTGGTACAGTTTAAAACTGTGCCAAATTCGGGCACGATTTAATGACAATCTGGCATACTTAAAACAGTGCCAAAATTTGGCACTGATTTAAAGTGTGCCAAAATTGAATACACTTAACTAAAATATAAAACACCCTAAAAAATTTCACTATACTCACACTTTGTATCCCGCTCAATCTTCCTGCTCACCCCACACATCCCTCTCTCTATAACCTCTTACTAAGCTCTCACTCTCTTCGTTGTGCTCCTTCTCTCTCTCCGATCATCTCTTTATTAGCCACTTACAATTTTTTAACATAAGTCCTTACATATACAACCTAACAAGATGACTCTTTTTTTTAACCTAAGTCTGTACATTCACAATCTTGATGATGAATTCAAGATTGTACATAAGATACTGTACATATTCAATTTTCTTATATAATCAATTTGTTGTTTATTTTGTTTTTTTCCTTAATATGTATCTTGATCATCTTTTCTAGACTGAATTGAATGGGTCTCTGAACATTGATGATAATTCCGCACTTGGCACAAACATATTTGGAATAAATCGCTTCCCCAAAAGAATAGGTGCCTTCATGTGGAATTTTTATCATAATGCAAATGTTCGTATTGGGAATGTTGTTATTCGGGATTGTAACGGGAAATTTAAGGAAGCGATGGTACAATAGGTAAACAAGGCTATGGATAGCCTGAATGTTTTTTGTTAATAACAATTGAACCACATAATTCTCTGAGGGTCTAAACGTGGAATCTGAGGGTATCTCTGCTAATGGTACTATTTATTATGATGTATATCGGTTTTGGGAAGAGCTAACATCTCTTTCATTTTCTTTTGTAAAGAGCGATGGCAATAGGTGTGCTTGTATTTCAGCTCAATATGCCAAATTCATTTTTAATTTCCATGTTTGGAAATAGTTCTGCCCAGAAATTTAAAATGCATATATGCGTGTTTGGAAATTAAAAATTCATATATCTGCACATTGATGATAATAGTCGACTTTCACGAATAAGTATTTGTCCATTTGCCAATTAAGTTTCTTGGACCATATATGCATATATGCGTGTTCATGACCATAAAAAGTTACAATTTACATTATTGATGGAGCTGAATTGTTGAATTGTTGAATTTTTTTCATATGGAAACTTTTCTTTTTATTCTTACTTTATTTCTTTTAGTAATATAGATTCATTCCATTGTTTACACTGTACAAATTTAATATAACTTTTATTCAAGTACATTCTTCACACCATGTTCAGTAATTTTTGGTTTAGGTATACCAGTTACTACACAGTGTAGGGAGGGGATATACGTGATGGTAGCCTCATGGATGTAGGATCCAACGCAGTGTAGGCAGGGGATATACATGATTCGAGTTTGGATTCAAAAGGTAACAATGTCTGGGTTTTAAGTCTCACGTGTTGCATTTAGCTCCTTCTTTTGTTTTTGCAATATGCATCTGTTTATTTTGGAAAAATTATCAACCTCTCCTTTTCATGTGCAAGTAGGGCGCACGCGATGGGTTTGTTGGAAATAGGAAATATTCAACTAATCTTGTACCTTGCCTTTTCACATGTTCTCTCCTAATATACAACTAATTTTGTGTAGGGAAATGTATGAACATTTAAGAAGATTTTGATCCTATTCACCACAGTAAAGGGTTCAAAGTCAAATTTCTCAGTGATTCTTTTTGGTGTTTGGACGATTAAGGAATCCTCTGGTTGGTCTCAAAATTTCCTTATTTATGTGTATCGTTCTCCTCCTCAATATTGAGGGCAGCCAAAAGACCAGTTACATATCTGAAGAGCTTGGTGGAAGATCTGTATTCGAAGTTTACCACAATAATTACGTGAGATCATTTTATCCCGAAGCATTATGTGGTGAACCTGGTCTTCCTTAGTCAATGGCAAGTTTACTGAAATTTATCATTTTATTTAATTTCTCAATAAATTGGTGTTGCAACAGCTTTTATAATAGGTTAGAATGAGTCATCACATATAATCATTTCCAGATTCTTTAATATTTTATATGTCATATCAATTGATCATCCCCTTGTCTTGATTTTATTGTACCCGTTGTGCCTATTTTATATATAATGAGGTCATTTTATGCGTTTCGCTGAAGTTAAAGTGAACGATATTTCCTATATTTGCAAGACATAATGAAGTGGAGAATTCCCTACACCTTTAACACAATAAAGGAAAAATATTTGGACCTGATCAGACTTTTTATTCTATTTTACTTGAACACACTTGAGTTTTGTCAAGCAATTCTTGAAGACCTTCTTTGATTGGGGAGCATTCTTGAATTACTTTTTACATATTCTTTGAGTTGCTGATCAACCTCTTTAACCCTAATTAGTCTCGATTCAACCACCACCACACCATTAGAGATATCCGCAGATTCATTAATGCTTCTCGTTCTGGTGGGCCTAGGTCTTATCAACTGCAGATAATAGGATTTCCTCCAAAATAACTTATTGATCTGGACCAGAAGATAGAGAATGATGGCTTAGCCAACTCAGTTGTGATCCAGAAGCTGTAGCAAGTTTTGTTAATGGGATTCGAAGTCAATTTAACTCATGATATTCTACTAAATGTTTTAGGAACTATTGTAATTTCTCTTTACATTTTCTGTAGGTACCCAAACAAAACCTTTATGTTTGTAGAACTCATCTGCACGTGTACCAAATGCCCTGCGCCATTACTATTACCAATATATTTTTCCATTACAGAGGCTGCCGAGGTACTTTTTGAAATGCTCATGGGGTAGGCGAGATGTTCTTGTATTATTGAATAGATTACATATGAGTTAATATCTCAATATTAATAATATAACATTAATTCCTTTTACATATGTGTATCACTTTTTAATTGATGTTATAATTTCTTGGGTTTGATCCTATATTGAGGGTATGTTGGGGTTCGAATCGCAAGGTATGTCAAAGGAAGGCTAATATCAGGTCGTTACTTTCATGTACTCATAAACATACTCCCACAAATTACTATGTCCATATCTCCTTTTTCTCCACTTGTAATAAAGTGTTGCTATGTATGTTAATGTACATAATTATGTATACATATTGTAACTGGATATATAATACTCGTTCAGAAACCATTAATTGGGCCACACGCGAGAATTTTCAGATTTACTTCTTGGTTTTGATAAGAAAGTCCTCCAAGCAGCTTTCAATGTATGTGTTCGGATAATATTGTTTGATTAGTTGAAAATAATCCACCTATGAAAATGGCTTGCATATTTATAATTACCACATCTTAAAAATGGCTTGCATATTTATAATTCCCACACGTTTTAGCTTAAAATCATGCCATTAAATGGTGAAAACTCAAAATAACCCCCAAACGGCCACATAGGAGGCATTAAAACCTCGCACGGGACCAATGTAACTCGTAGGAGTTGATTGCGTGGTCACAGGACTCACAGGTTGAGAATATGATGATAATTTGAAAATATCTAGACTTAAGCTTAAAATCATGTCGTTAGAGGGAGAAAAATTGAAGCAACCCCCAAACGGCAACGTGAGAGGTACGAACACCTCGCACGGGACCAATGTAACTCGTAAGAACTGAACGCGTAGTCACGGGACTCTCAGTTTGAGAATATGATGATAGTTTGAAAATATTTAGAATAGGCTTAAAAACATATAATTAGAGGGTGAAACCCCAAACTAGCCTCCAAATGGACCCGTAAGAGGCTTTAACACTTTGCACAGGACAAATGTAACTCGTACAAACTGATCGCGTAGTCACGGGGCTCTCGATTTGAGAATATGATGATAATTTGAAAATGTATATATTAGTCTTAAAAACATGCCGTTAAATGGTGAAACCCAAACCAGTCCCCAAACGGCCACGTAAGAGGCATGAATATCTCGTATGGGATCAATGTAACTCGTAGAAGCTGACTACGTAGTCACAAGATTACCGATTTGATAATATGATGATAATTTGAAAATATCTAGACTTATGCTTAAAACATGCAGTTAGAGGGCAAGAACGCAAAACAGCCCCCAAATGGCTCCGTAAAAAGCACGAACACCTCGCACGGGACTAATGTAACTCGTAGGAACTAATCACGTGGTCACGGGACTCCTGGTTTGAGAATATGACGATAATTTGAAAATATCAAGACTTAGGCTTAAAAATATGTCGTTAGAGGGCGAAAATGCAAAACAACTCCCAAACGGCCTCGTGAGAAGCACGGACACCTCGCACGGGACCAATGTAACCCGTAGGAATTGATCGCGTGATCATAAGACTCCTGATTTGAGAATATGATGATAATTTAAAAATATCTAGACTTAAGCTTAAAATCATGTCACGAGAGGGCGAAAAATCGAAACAGCCTCCAAACAGCGTCGTGAGAGGCACGAATACCTCGCACAGGACCAATGTAACTTGTAGGAACTGACCGTGTAGTCACGGAGCTCTTAGTTTGAGAATATGATGATAGTTTGAATATATCTAGATTAGGTTTAAAAAAACACAATTAGAGGGTGAATCCCCAAACTAGCCCTAAAATGGACCCGTAAGAGGCATTGACACCTTGCGTAGGACCAAGATAACTCGTACAAACTGATCGCATATCAATTTGAGAATATGATGATAATTTGAAAATATATAGATTAGGATTAAAAATATGTCGTTAAAGGGTGAAAACTCAAACCAGCCCCCAAACGGACACATAAAAGGTATGGATATCTCACACGGGACCAATGTAACTCCTAGGAACTAATCGTGTTGTCACAAGATTCCCGATTTGAGAATATGACAATAATTTGAAAATATCTAAACTTAGGCCTAAAAACTTGTCGTTAGAGGGCAAAAATTCAAAATTGCCCCCAAATGGCCCCGTGAGAAGCACGAAACACCTCACACGGGACCAATATAACTCGTACGAACTGATCGCGTGGTCACAGGACTCCCGGTTTGAGAGTATGACAATAATTTGAAAATATCTAGGCATAGGCTTATAAACATAGCGTTAGAGGGCGAAAAATCAAAACAGCACCCAACGGCATCGTGAGAGGCACGAACACAACGCACGGGACCAATGTAACTCGTAGGAACTGACGGTGTGATCATGAGACTCTCGGTTTGAGAATATGATGATAATTTAAAAATATCTAGACTTAGACTTAAAAACATGCCGTTAGAGGGCAAAAATTTAAAACAACCCGAAACGGCCCCGTGTGAGGCACGAACACCTCGTACGGGATCAATGTAACTCGTAGGAACTGACCGCATTTTCAAGGGACTCCCGGTTTGAAAATATGACAATAATTATAGCTCGTATATGCAATTTTTCATTTTGAATACAATTTTTTTAACTCACTTGGTTACTGATATCATCACTTTTTTGTATCTTATTTTTTTGCAGGATAATATTTTATCGTTAGCTTTTATCCACATGGAACATATGAAGAAGTCAATAGCTTACAAAAGGGGGTTGTATATTTAGTGTCATTAATATTTAGGATTCTATTTTTTATGTGCTATGGTCGTGCGGGCTTTTGTAATTTTATTGTTATATTTTAAGGCCGTGTCGGCTTTATATTACGTAGGTTTTATATTAGCAGGTTCTAGAATATCCAAAAAATAGAGGAAACACAACCCAAAAGTTTTTTGTATGTGAACTATTAAGACTCTTAATATTTTGAAGTTTTTATGTACATTAGTTTCTCAATAATGTGGGAGGTTGGCAATTTGCGGATTTTCTTAATTTTTTTTTTTTTTTGCAAATAATAATATTTTTCATACCAACTTTGAAATTTGATGATTTTCCTATTTTGTTTTCAAATAATAAATTTTTTTTGTCTTTAATCCAAAATTTTGGCATAGTTCAAAATCGTGCCAAAAGTGTATCAAATTTTGGCACGGTTTTGAACTGTGTCAAAAGTGTACCAAAATATACTCAATCTGGCACACTTTTGAACCGTGCCAGGAAAAAAATGACCATTTTGGAACACTTGATTCTGGCACAGTTTTAAACGATGACAGAATACTATTTTTGATGTAGTGTGAAAAGATATGAAAACTTTAGAACTCAAATACGTTTTTGCGAATATTTTCGATATTGAGAACATTATTCCTTTTCTTCTCTTCCCAATTTCACTTATTCCCTCCAAATTTGTTAAAACTTAGATCTATACTTAATATATACTTTTGACAGAGAATTGACAGTGCTTTAATTCATATTTTACATAGCCTATTCAGTTAAAATCAATCTACCTTTCAATTGCTAGATCTAAAACAAGAGACACTACGGTTTATTAGAGAAATCTGAGTGTGATGAGACTTCCAAAGAAGAGAACGGACTTATTTGTTCACAGCTGGAGCTCGTTGTAGATTCTCATTGACGATTGGGGAAAGTTGAAAGGTTCATAGGTAACTACACAATATAGATTGTGTAAGAGGTGCCTTCTTGTCTTTTGTAAAATTACTTTCCAAGTAGAAATGAAAATTGAAGTGCGTTGAGGGTTACCCCTAGGTGGGGTTTTTTCCTCATAAACCTTGTCTTGTGGTTGATTATGAATGTTTCATACTCATATGCATACATTTGATAACACGCATCACTTAGATCTAATTTGAATCTAGTGAATTGAATTAAAGTTGACTTAGGTGTGTATTAAATCTAGTTTTGTTCATATAAATTAACCTAATTATATTTATATGAGTTAATCAAATCAATTTGGTAATACCTATGTTGAATAACTTGAATGTGCAAGAAAAAATGTTTGAAATTGAAAATTGGTTATAGACGTCTCCAAACCTATTTAACCATCCTCTAGGTTTGTTGTAAGTGTTTTACTCACGTACAATACACATTTCTTCAATTGTTATCATAGCCAAGTGATCTTATTTTCGAATTAACGTGCTCGAGTTGATCTTTGTCTTATTGTGTGTTTATTGTGTTTTTTCTCACTGACCTAGTTTGCATGGGCTAGTGTTTTACTTATGTGAATAGTAGCTAATTATTTTGCACGTGTGACTATGGATGCTATGATACTAGATTTTGATCTTCCTTCTGGTATTAGTCCGAGTGTGAATTGACCTATGCGTTTGAGTCATAAGGAAAGGATAGCACATTTGATATCTAAAATAGAAAAGAAGAAAAATAAATTTTCTCATTGTCTGGTAAAATAATAATCTAGAAATGTTGATTTTGATGAAAGTGATTAAATTAAAATTGTCAAATCCTTGAGTCAAAAGAATGAAGTGTTAGATGTTTAAGTTCTCAAAATGAAAAGGATGAATGCTAATCTGGCAAATAAAGTCAAACTCCATGAACAAGAAAAATAGGTTTTTAAAGAGCTTAAAATTAATAGTCAACTTACAAGTGAAAATTTGAAATTGATTGAAAAAAAGAAGGACGAGTTGTTAAAATTGGACTGTGATTTGAAAGAAAATAACCAAGCTTTGAGGTTACAAAATTATGATTTAAGAAGATTTATAAGTTCTTAAAATGTCGATTTCGAAAAATTCAAATTCTCGAAACAAGAGAAAATCGATTTTACTCTTGAACTTGTAAAAGTGAATGAAAAACTTCTTTTTTGTAAGAGCTCTAAAAGTGAAATTTAGAATAGATTTACGTCTTTGAGGAATGAATTTGACTATTCAAAGGTTTGAAAAACAAGTCATCTTCTTATCAAGTTGACTCATCAGGTGAAGGTTCATCACATGATTCAAATGAAACTGATTTCTTGATTTTTAGGGAAAATGAAAGCAAGCACTACACCAAAAAAGGGCCTTTATCAGCTTTCACTCGTAAGGACTTGTCATGGTCAAAGACCGTGACAATATCTCCATGTTTTATTATCACGGTCATTTTAGGGTAAAAAATCGTGACAACAAACTAAGATTAAATCAAAACCCTCGTTTTCTCAGTTTGCTCACAAAACATATTCTCTCATCGCCTCTCTCTCTTAGTCTCTCTCATCTCTCTCCTCTCCTCAGTTGTTTTCTCTCACTACCATAAACCGCCTCACGACCCCACAAAACCCCACGACCCACTAACCCCAAACCACTGTTCAATCTCAATCGACGTTCTCTTTCATGGAAAATCCATCATCGGTGAATTCACCACTAATGAATCCATTCCCCATCTCAGCTTCCACTCAAAGTATATATATATATATATATATATATAGGCCGGCTCTAATGCGGACTTAACATGCGGACGAATTTTTTCATATTTATTAAAAATAGCAAAAAAACCTTTTTCGATTTGATTTTTTTCTGTGGTATTTAAACATTTCAGGGGACCCCTATAAAAACGGCTACGCTCTAATGCGGACGCAAGTTACGGATTTAACTTGCGGATGAATTTTTGTGTATTTTTTAAAAATAGCAAAAAATTAAATTTCGACTTGATTTTTTTTCTATGGTATTTAAACATTTCAGGGGAACCATGTAGAAAAAATCAGCTCAAAATGAAATCTTTTACTATTTTTAAAAAATTAGTTAAACATATGTCAGTTTTAAAGAGCTTTAAAAACTGACATATATTTGACCGATTTTTTAAAAATAGCAAAACAATTCTTTTTGAACTGATTTTTTTTATAGGAGTCACTTGAAATGTTTTAATACCATAGAAAAAAATCAAGTCGGATTTTTTTTTTTGCTATTTTTAAAAAATACGAAAAAATCCGTCCACAAGTTAAATCTGCAAGTTAAGTCCGCATTAGAGTCGGTCTTCTATAAAAAAACTCAACTCAAAATGAATTGTTTTGCTATTTTTAAAAAATCGGTCAAACATATGTCAGTTTTTAAAGCTCTTTAAAACTGACATATATTTGACTGATTTTTTAAAAATAGTAAAACATTTCATTTTGAGCTGATTTTTTTTACTTGGGTCCCCTAAAGTGTTTAAATACCACATAGAAAAAATCAAGTCGAAATTTAATTATTTACTATTTCGAAAAAATACACAAAAATCCGTCCGCAAGTTAAATCTGCAAGTTGCGTCCGCATTAGAGCTTGGATGTATATATATATATATATATATGTGTGTGAGTGTGTGTGTGTGTGTGTGCGTGTGTTAAATGAGCCTTTGCTTGCGTGTTTTACTAACACATTTGTAAGTGTGTTTTCTGCATATATAACCTAATATCAATTGTGAAGTTATGTTTATATGATTTTGGGGGTTTCTTGCTTTTATTATCAATACCCAATATATGCTTTGGGTTTGTTGTGCTCTTTCATATTGACCTTTTCATATGATAATATTTTGGGAAGCTTAAGAGTTTAATAGATAGTTTTTATGCTATTGTATCAGCTTCATACTTTAATTGAAATATTATTCAAATACTGTAATTAGAATATCTTAATTTAATAATATCTTGCTGGGGCGGCTAACCCCCTACCTTGTTGGTGTTTTTTACAAAGAAAAAAATAAGTGACATGTGTCCTTGAATATAGATTTTAAGCAATTCAAGAGGCTTGTAACATATGTTTAATTCCTTTGCGAAAAGAGAGAAAATGGGTTCATACTATATACTCTTAAATGAGTAGTGGGTGATTTCAAAGAAAAAAGAAACCCATTGTGATTCATTAAGTTATAATTTAGAGCTTACTAATAGGTAGTGTGTGTTTTTATGAAAGTGGAAGGGCATAAAGTGACTTCTAAAAAAAGACTTATTTGTGTTTAGTAATTTTTTTTACCCATGCACTAGTTTTTGTGATAAGTCGAAGATAGATTCTTTAAGCGGTTTTTAGGGGGTTTAGGGAAGATTCAAATCGTTTAGTTGATATGTTGTTTAGGAAGATTCAAATCGTTTGTTTGTTTAGTTAATATTTTGTTTCAAATCATTTGCGTGTTTCAAATCGCTTATATGTTTAGTTGACAAATCGTTTGTGTGTTCCTTGGGATAAAGCCATTTCTTTCAAATTTGAATTGCAATTCATAAATATTTGAATTTTTAATTTTGTTTGGCGTTCAAACTGTTTTTTCCATTATGTATATAATGCACCTAGAAACCCAAATTGGTATTATAATATCGACTTAATAAGTGCTTAGGATAAATCTTAGTGTTGAATATGATAATGAATAAATCGAATTGGGATTGATGGCTACTTAGATTTATTTAATTTTTTGTTCAAACACACTACTTAATTCAAATTTTGAGATATTGAAACCAAACATGTTCAAACACATTACTTAAATTCATTTTTTTGTTCAAACGCACTAGTCATTGTAGTATCTAACCTAAGGTTCTTAAATTTCACACTTTTGTTGATATTAGTCTATGAATATATGTTTCTTACCTATAATATGTGATTGCTCGTAGTAGATGTGATAGGATATCCTCTATACAAAGAGTGGATGGGTGCAACAAATAGATTAGAGGATAAGTATCATAGAGGTGCTAATGCATTTGTAAACTTCGCAAAAAGATGTCTTAATGATGAAGAGTTCTCATGTTCGTGTGCACATTGTAGGAATGGTAAGGTGTTTGAGTGGAAACAGTTGAACTACTTCTTAGATGGGGTATGCAAGATAATTATCGATCGTGGTTTTTTCACGGGGAAATGCATGTTTCTTTTGTTCCCTAGCAACATTCACAACAATCGTAAAGTAGGATAGATGACAATGTCAGGAGGATAATGTAGATCATAACGTATTAGAGGATTTAGTTGATGACGCTTACGGAGTTTATGAAGTGGAAGAAAATGAGGTCACTAACAATGTACAAGGTTTAGGTGCTCATGAAGGTATTAGGATAAACCTTGACAATGGCTATCAAAGTTTGAAATTTAAGGCAACCGAATTATTGTACCCTGGCTATGGCAAAGATCAAACAACTTTGCATGCCATGATTGGTTTGCATAGTTTGAAGACCCAATTTGGTTTGTCTGGTAATAGCGTCACATCAAATTCTGAATTAGGTGAAGGGATAGCCACCCAAGCAGAATACGCTTCCAAATTGCTATCCTAGTATGAAGAAAAGTTTGAAAGGTATGAATGCTTGCTCTACCGGAATGAGTATGAAAGTATGCCTTCCTTGCCCGTATCGTGGATAGCGGAGTCCATGACTTGGCATGCTAGGACAGAAGTAGGGGATAATCTCATGCGTTATCCTATTGATTATACAGTTTGGAAAAGGATAAATTATGATTATCCTGATTTTTCTTAGGAACAACGTAACATTCGTTTGAAAATATCAACAGATGGTTTCAATCCATTTGGAAATCTAATCACCAATCAGAATGTATGGCTTGTGATCCTAGCACCACTCGACCTCCCTCCTTTAGTGTGTATAAGACCCAAAAAAATTTATGTTGTCTTTGTTGATACCTGGGCCAAAGGCATCGAGTCAAGACATTGATGTCTATTTGGCTTATTTGGTAGAATAATTAAATAAGTTATGGGTAGAGGGTGTGAAATCGTTTCACTCTTGTTAAAAAGAAGAGTTTACACCGAAAGCTATGTTGATTTGGGAAATTCATGATTTCCAAGCTTATGGGACATTATCTAGTTATGTAGTTCATGGTTATTTGGGGTGTCCTATTTGTGGAGAGGAGACTGAATCTCAACATCTCAAGGCTAGTGGAAAAATATATACCATTCCTGTAGGAGGTTTTTACCCCCCGATCGTATTTTTAGAATTAAGAAAGGTTCCAATTTTTTACCACCCGAGGTTGAACACAGGCTACACTTGAGAAAACTTTTAAGTTCAGAAATTGAGAGTAAATATTCTAATTGTGAACTTAATATCCTAGGAAAGAATTCTAAATTGAAGAATGTCAAGCATAAGAAGACCCTAATTCAGAATGAAACTGGGAAAAGAAAGGCATAGTCTAGGAGGTCAATAACCCAATGCATCATGTATTAGATGTAATGCATGCAGAGAAGAACATCACCGAATATCTTGTGGGAACATACATTAAGGGGAGTCATCCTAAGGATGGAGAAAATGCACGGCATGACCTTAAATTGTTAAAATTTAAGTAATAGATGTGGTTGAAAGAAGATAGTAGTAGAAGGAAAACAATTTCCCCAAATGTGTTTACTTTGACGAGTGAGGAAATAAAGATGCTTTTATACACAATATATAATTTGAAAGTTCCCTCTAATTTTTTATCCAACTTGCAAAGGATTGTTAATTATGTTGCCTACGATTTACATAAGTGCAAGTTTTACAATTGGCATGTGATCATGCAATTGGTTCCTTTATTATTTAAGCAGTGTTTCTCTAAGAATAAGGATTTGCGAAGGGTCATTATAAAAATTAGTATCTGCTTCACACTTTTATGTGAAAAAGTAGTTAATCGAAAGTACATTGTGGCCGCAAAAGTAGCTATAGCTTAAGTAATTTGTGTGTTGGAGAATTTGTTCACATAAGTATTCACTTATTAGTACACTTATGCGACAAGACACTTTTTTTCGATCCAATTAGATATTGATGGATGTACCCGTTTGAAAGGTTGATGAAATTTTTAAAGATTGATTCAAGAATACATGATACATTAAAGGATCAATTGAGGAGGAATACATCACCGTTAAGTCATCAATCTTCGCTCGGGAATATATGCTCGACCCAAGCATTGTAGATAACAGTGATGAGTTCCTCGATTAGTGTGGTCATGTAATGGGCACACGAGTGAAATTAACAAGTTTATATTATGAACAAGTAGCTCATTATCTATTGGAAACTCATGAAGATGTTGAAGAATGGAAAAGGTAAGTGTATGTTGTATTTTTACATTATTTTAACTTTTATACTTGATCAACTTCATGATATGCTTTTCATGATCAATATAAGAAATATAATGCATGTGGGAACAATAAAAGACGAAGAATGATGGCACAATCAGACAATGAATTAGGCTATGGGTGTCACATGAGGTAATTATTATGAGAATATCTCTTACTAAATGACAAATTTTAATAAAGATTTAAATTAACCTAATTAATTTATCTATAATCTCAGCTTTTAAAGATGGGTGATGCGACATCAAGGCTTGCTCGTCTAGTGACTGGACCCAATTTCATGGCACATGAGTACAAAAAGTATCGATTAAATGGTTATGTATTCAGTGCAAGGTGTACGAGGAAAATACAAATGTATATAATTCAGGCATTTCATATATAAGGCTTTTACTTATTTTCAAGCGAGAGCTAAAGATAAAAACTTCGTTGAAGCTGAAATAACTTACAATGGTGTCATTCGGAATATATTTTAATTAGATAATATAAGCTTCAAAGACGTTGTTTTTACTATAATTGGGTAAGAGTTCATGAAAAAAATACTTATAAACTTGATTCAGGAAGCAATTTGATCATGGTTGACTTGTCCAAGATGAAGAACAACGAGCATGTAAGAGATGAGCCATTTGTTTGTGCTTTTCAAAAGGTCAAGCAAGTGTTTTACTCGAAGTATATCAACAACGAGTCGTTAGCATCGATGACTTGGCTGATCCAACCAAATATCAATCCATTTTGGATGATAACCCGAATTTGAAATAATTTTTAGATTTTTAATAAGGATTCCAATAATTTGAAAAACTCTTAGTTTGGTTTATGATACGGATTTGTATTATTCTAATGTCGTTGTAATTTTTATTTTTCTAATGTCGTTGTTGATTTATCACAGTTTAATGCTTTGTTAGATATATTATTATTGGATGACATATTAATGATTTATTCATTTAGATTTGATTAGTCTTAAGGACTTGAATCAATCTTTATTGGTTGGTTAGTGAATATGTTAATTTGAATTTTAATAAGTTTAAGCATTATTTAAAACAATTCTTAGTATGGTTTATGATAATTGTCATCGTTAATTTATCATCCATATCATCTAACAATGTCAAACTAATCATATATATATATATATATATACACACACGTTTCTACTAATAATAATATTTTCAGGATATGTCTTCATCAATGCGTGATTAGGGAAGAAGTAACGAGGAAGGCTCGTCTAGTACTAGTCCCTTAAAGTGGGGAAAGTTGGGGAGCATAGTGGAGAATAAAATGACCTTCAAAGACAGGGATTTGGAATTGGCCAAAACGATTATTAACCCCAAGTACACTGATTGGAGAAGGGTGCCCATTGAGCTTAAGATGACCGTTTGGGGGCATTACAGATATATTCTTGACTCAATAATATTCCATTTTTATTTTATAATTTAAATACTACTAAGTCACTTCTTTATTGTATTTGTTGGATAGGAACTATTCGACTTTCCCCCAAAATCACGTGACGCCACGTTGGAACAGCTAAAGAAGCAATGGAAAATGTGGAGAAAAACATGCGTGCAAAGTATTTTAGCAGGGACCGGGAGTCTATCTTGCGGCGTATGGATGCGGTACCTGAGAAGGAGACAATCTCATTGGTAAACTGGAAACACGTTGTCGATAATGAGATATTAGAAAGGAAGTTGTCCCCTCATGAATCGAGGAAGGAAAACCGGACCAAGAAGGTTAACGTGCACTACTCCGAACGCACGTCTTACGCCGAGATGAAGCATAAGAGGGTAAGTTTTGAATGTTATTTCATTTTAATTTTATTATAATCTATTTTGTAGTAATTATATACTAATTCACTAATTTTGCATTATTTTATTTTAGGAGACGGGGAGTGGTCTTGGGGGTAATCCACATAGGCTAGATGCATGCGTGGTGATTCGAATGAAGAAAGGGAAGGACAACGATGCCAATCTAGCCATGGTCACCACTATTGTAAGTTATAACTGTATTTATGTTTTGAATTCATTATTTATAATCACATACTTTTTTCTTATTTCATCTAATCACGTACTTTTTTATTATTTCAGGAAAATGTTAAAGAAATCCACAACTCGCAGAGTGATGCCGACAAGACATCTCTGAGTACAGATGCAGATATTCAAGTAATCGGGTGGGATCATAAAGGCCGTACTCGAGGTGTTAGCTCTCGAGTGGGTAATTCAAAGCTCGTAGGGATTACGTCGAGCAATAGTGGATTATTACGCGAGGTCTGCGAGTTGAAGACCAATTTGGACCAAAAGTTTGACAACATCGAAAAAACATTGAATAAAATGTTTTGATGGTTAAGCAAGCTCTTCAAGGTCGAGCTAGGAGCAACTGAAGGAAGGGCAAGGAAAAAGGAGTGGATGAGGGGACCACTACTCTATCTTTCTTACCCTTATTGTACTACCCTCATCTCCGTATGACTTATTCCCCCCAGTCCCAATTTTCCGGAATCCATTTACAAATGCTTAGGAAAAAATATATTTACTAGACTACGGGAGGCGATAGAAATTTCAGGGGATTGAGGGACCCGAGTATACGCCAGGTTCCTTCGTGCATAACCGTCTGCTGTAGACTCACGAGGCTCGGGTCCGCATCGCTTATATTGTAGTGGGGGAAAAAATGAAGCCCTGAGGTTGAATGAACAATGTGGCGTGCGACATGTTGAGAATTGTATTCTTTCTTATATTGTATGGCCTACCCTTCTCCTCCAACCTGAGAATCAATTAACATTTACTTTTTACTTAATAATTTGTATTTAACATTCAAATTCGGGTTAATATATCGTGTTTCTTATTTATATTTGGTTGGTGATTGATCATTATTAATATTAGTGTTGATTGTTGTTAGTTATTGTTAAAATACATCATTATTTGCTTCTACAGGTTAAATAATATACTGCGGGGCAGAGACAGTGACCATACTGCCCAATAAGTTTTATTTTATTTTATTGCCCAGTATTTTTATGAACTTTGATCGTGACAAGTCCTTGACAAGGATAACTTGCCAAGGACTTCTCACGGTCAAAGTTTGAGACAAAAGAGAACTTATCCCGAACTTTGACCATGATAAGTCTGTAACAAATGAAAACTTATCACAGACTTTTATCGTGACATGTCCGTGATAATCACGGCCTTTGATTGTGACAAGTTCGACTTGCCAAGGTCTATTACCATGACAAATAGCCTATTTTGGTGAAGTGAAGTTTGCCTTCATGGTGAAGAAAGATGATAGGGTGTCTTTAGAGATTATTGTGAAGAGGAATATAAAAGCTTCTAGAAATATAACACTTAGTGAGGCTTCATCTTATAATAGTAAGGATTCACATAGTTAAATTCCTAGATCACAGGATGATAGTGATGATGATGTTGAAGACATTCAAAAAGCTTTTAATAATCTTTATCAAGAATCCCAAAGGCTTAAAAAATCAACATCAAATTTTTTCAACCAAATGAAAGTTTTACAAAATAAACTTGATGAGAAAGAAGAAAAGTTTGAAAATGTTCAATCAAAGAGTTTTGAGCTTGAAAAAGTTGTTGAAGTTGTGTCAAAGCAATGTGAATCTTTGAAACCACTAAATAAAATCATTTTGAAAGGAAAAAAAAAGGAAATTTAGATTGATAATTCAATTTTAAAAGTTGAGTTTGGAAAGTTGAAACTTGAACTTGAGCATGCAAAGGATTTGAAAATTAAAATACATGATAGAACAAATGTTCTTGAGAGCACTTTATTGAGTAATACTCAACCAAAACTGAAAAATCTTGGGATTGGTTTCAATAATTCAAACTTTGAAAAAAATAAAACAACAAAATTGAATGTTGAAAGTTCAAAATCTCTAAATGAGGATACGATACAAACTTTTATGCTTTAAAAGAAAGAGGATGAACCTAACTCTGAGTTTTTGAAAAACAGTGTTGGATGCGCACTTTGTGGTATGATGAATTATTTTTTGCATTTTTGCTTTAAAACAAAAAGACTTTAAAAGGTTAGTTTGAAAGCTCAACGAAAAGAAATGAGGAGAGAGAATATGAAGAATGTTGTAATGAGAAATATATCCTTTTGTACTTTTGTAAGTTACATGACCATACAAATCAAGATTATAGGTGTTTGAGAGAGAGAACTAATAAGTTCCTAGGAAATAGGAGGCAAGTTATCCATAAGGAGAATTTTAGTAAACTTTCTGGTAAATTTGATAGGTTGATGGATTTCCTAGTGCATGATAAAGGTGAGGCTGGAAGAGATTTTTCAATAACTATACATATACCATATGCTGAAATTTCAAATAATAGGCATAAGACCTAAGAGGAATGAGAGGTGGATTCCAAAAGTTGATCGATAATTGCTTGGGAATGCACCAAAGAAGAAAGTAGAGGTTGTTGTTCCACAAATGAAATTTGTGAAGACATTGATCTGGGAGATGGAACAGCCATTGCTATCTGGATAGGTAGTTTGCTAAGATGACTAGATTCCTATAGGTTTTCAAACCTAGTGGAGGAAACAAATCTTTGTGGTTGAGTGATGCCAATTGGTATCATGTTTCATGTTTTGGTGAAGACCCTTTGCATATGTGCATTTTTCATGCATTTGCATGCTATGATATTTTTCTCTACTAAACATGATTTTGTAAATACATGCATTATTCTTATTCAAATATCCAAAAATATTTTGTGTTTATTCTTTTTGTGATATGTGGCTAAGTCTTTGACTCTCTTGATTTGATAATTGATTTAACTTTAATGATGCTTAAAAGTGAATTTTAAACTATTTGATTGAAAATGTTGATTCATTTAATTGTTAGGATGAAATTCATTTGATAAATCATGATTGATAAATTTGTTGAAATCTATGATATCGATTTCACACTTCTTGAGCACGTGCATATTACTTATTGCATATGATTTTACTTATATGATTATTGCTTTTAGTGCTTAACTTAGTCACAGTCAAATCTTAAGATCTTATTTGTGTCTCGTTGGTCCGTATATGAGATTTTGTGAGTTTCTTAATATGAAGGAGTTGGAAAAGAACCATTTTCAATAGCATTGATAAGGGCTACCACTGGAGTATTACACCCATTTTGAAAATTCAAATATTTTTGGGTAGGTATCATCTAGGCGTGTGAAAAGCTAATCGATGGCAAAAGCCAAAATATGTTAAAAAATAGCTAAAAGCCAAGAACCAAAATATGCATGAAAAACAACATAGGGCTTAAATTTGATATTTAGTTGGCATTCAAAAGATTTTAATAAGCATATGATTGAGGGAGTTAATGGATTGAAATTATCATTTTGAGATAAAAAGGATATTGTTGTAATGATTGAATTTTAAACATCATTTTTAATATTTGCATGATTTGATTATGTGTAACTATGTATTCCAAAGTATCACATGAATCATACCTTAGTTAACATTACAAAGTTTCAAAATATTAATTTGATAAGAATTTTATGCCTTAATGTTTAATTGATTAGATTCGAATTAAATGTGTTTTTAATAAAGATTTAAATGAAATCTGTATATGAATTCACTGGATCATAAGTAGCCCAATCACAATCAAACTTTCCACGTTTAGTGTTTGCATTTGCATATATATGTGTGTGAGTTGTTGATTTTTTCTATTTTTGTACATTTTATTCCAAATTGGTGCTATTAAAGTAAAATTGAATCATTTTTCATGCATTTGCATTCATTCATATTACTGAGACTTAGAGTATTGGGATTCAGGATATTGATTTATAAACTTATGGAATTTTTTAAGCCTATTAGAATTTTGCTATGTTCCATGTGCACGCCTACAAAAGTTTATTGTGCGCACGACAAACTGTTCGCATGGTTATGATTCTTTATCGTGCACACACTTCTCTGTTCTTGGTACAATATTTTAGTTTCAGGCAGGTTCTGTTATGTTGGTACACTTATCCCTGCATATTTCTTGAGTTGTGTTGCACCTTTTGCCTTTGAGCTTCTACCTTGATTGTATTCTTAAAGCTTTCATAACGTTGTGATTGATAGGATCGTTGATTCTTAGAGTTCTACATGTTCTCTAGGATTGTTATCAGTACCATTTTTTATGCTTTGTATGACCTAGGCAGTTATATTCTTGTGATGAGACCTTTATTGTTGTTTAGACTGGATCTATGTGATTTTCAGTCGAGTTTGTGAGTTGAGATTATGCTTATCGTATTAGTATATTATTAGTTTGATCTTAGATACCTTGATCCTTATATCTTTTTATGTTTCTTGTGACTTTTTAGTGTGTTTATTTTAACTAGTGTTTGTACTATATCTTGTTGATTATCTCTTGTGAGTTTATATCACATTATTCTTGATTATTGACCATATATGGTCATTGTCATTTCTTCACATGTGACATGCTCACATGTCTCTCTCATATGCTTCCATGATATCTTGTTGTCATACTTATACTCCCATCATATTTCACATGCTTCTTATGCTTTGCTTTAGCATGCATAGCTTTAGGGGGGGAATGTTTGCCTTAGGGGGAGTTGTATTTCTTTGATTGATATTTAATTTGATTGTGTATTATATTGTCATTCTCATGCTACTTATTTATTATTTCTATCATGCTATTTTCTAGATATTTTCTGCGTCATCTCTATGATTGTTTGATATTCGTATCTTATTCTTTGGCGCTCGATACTTGGATATTTGGAAGTATGGATAATCTATTCTCAATTGGTATCAATTTTGATATATTATTATGCCCATCTCACTATATCCATGCTTTTTATATGATCTCATTCTAGTTAAATTGTTTTATATATCACATATCATGCTTCTTTGCTTATTGATTGAAATTTTTTATCTACTAGTTCCTGTTTTGAGATTCATATGATGATACACTTATATATGCTCATTGTGTATTCCCTTTATATCTTTGGTATTTCACGTGCTATATTAGCTCCTTCTTTGTTAGTTATATTTGTCACTGTGATCTTGCTTTATTACCATGATATACCTCTTGCCTATGGTATTGACTTCTCTTTGACTTTTTCGTGTCAAAAAGGGGGAGATAATTATATCTCTTGCTTTCGTTTTGTATGTGTCAAAAAGGGGGAGATTTTTATCAAAAAAGGGAATGTGTCAAAAGGGGGGAGATGACTTGTAAGGGAGTTCTACTAATTGTGTTTCTCATTGATATTAGATGACTTTTTTTATACTTCACATGTTTACATGCTTTATTTCAAATATATCAATTTGATATTATCGTAGGGTTACCAAGCAAGGGGAGTTTCTCTGTATGCATGTTATTGGTCGTGTGATGATATTTATTGTTTCATATGTTTTCAGGCTTAACATTGATGGCTCCAACCCATGTTTTAGATAGGGATGGCAATTTAACCCGATCTGTAGGAGCCCCCCACCCCGCCCCGCCCCAACCCGGCCCTAATGGGGCGGGTTTTAAAACTCGATTAATGAATTAGGAGCGGGTATGGGTTTTTAAAAAATTTGTTTATTAAATGGGGCAGGTTAGGAGTCGAGTTAAATAAAATCGCCTCGCCCCTCCCCGACCCGTTTAACTTATGCCTACATAATTAGCCTTTATATGTATGTTAATTACAATTAAACCATACACACACACACACACACACACACACACACACACACACACTAAAAAAAACCTTTATTTTTATGTTAATTTTGGTAAAGATCTATGTGAAAACATGAATTGACAATTGGGGAATTGTCTCACATATTGAAATACGAACCATTATAAACCTCTAAGACTATAATGTAATAATTTTAATTTTACTATTTTTAAAATTAACCCAACATGTAGGAGCCCCGACCCGCCCCATTTATTAAATGAGGGGGGTAGAAGTTAATTTAAATAAAAATCAACCCGCTCGCCTCGTCCTGTTTATTAAATGGGGCGGATTAGGGTTTTGCCAAACGTGCCTCGTTGCCATCCCTAGTTTTAGACACGACTTTTTCTTTGTCGTTGATTTTATGGATTTTTTACATTACCTTCCTACTACTTTCACTATATGGCTAGTGAGGTGTGAGTCTTATAGGGGTAATAAGATCATTGTGGGTTTTGGGGGTTTTGCCACCAAATAGCCAAAGAGAGAGATTAAAAATGTAAATAATATTCATCGTCTTATTCTCGTATCAAAACAATAAAGTCATTGAGTTCATCAAGTCATATTGACGTGATTCGAATGAGTGAGTCCGATCATTTGTCTTAGATTAGATATATATGGACTTTGAAGATTTGAAGATCTTGCAAACCGCTCATTGAAGACTTTCGTTGCCATGCATTCACATCGAACTGAGACTATATCTTTTTAGTAGATTGTGAATTAATTATGGTTACACATACATACATGCACAAAAAGTTTTTAAAACGTGTGAGGATTTTAAAAATTGATGGAACAAGTGTTTAAATGTTTTAAAACTGTCGCAAAGGTCATTTGAAAAAGATTTGGCTTTTTTATTGGAACATGTTAAGGCTTTTGAAAAGGTGTTTTTGCCTTAACAGTTCGCACGACTCCATATTGAGACTATACGCATGGAGGCATTCACACGGCGTCAAAACATGCTCGTGCGCACGACCTTGGCCTCAATTCCAAACTGCCTGGAATCGTGAGCACAACGAGATCTAACTGTGCGCACGGCAACACCAAATTTTGAAATTTACTTATTTAAAGGATATGTTTCCTCCCATTTGAAAAGATCCGAAAACCTTATAACTCAAATACATTTCTGAGACTATTTTCGAGATTGAGACTAGTATTCCTTTGCTTATCTTTCCAATTTAACTTATTCTCTCCAAATTGTTTACAACTTAGATATATAATCTATGCTTTTAAGAGAGAAGTGAGAGTGTTTTGGTTCAGATTTCACATAGCATATTCGTTCAAATCAATCTACCTTTGAATTGTATGATCATCTACTCCTTGATCTAAATGAGGAGACGCTATAGTTTATTGGAGAAATCAAACTGTGGTTTGACATCTAAGGAAGATAATAGATTTCTTCGTTCGCAGCGTGGAGCTCGTTGCGGATTCTCATGGACTATGGAGGAAAGTTAAAAGGCTCATAGGTAACTACACGATATAGATTGTGTGAGAGGTACCTTCTTGTCTTTTGTAAAATTTCTTTTCAAGTAAAAATCAAAATTAAAGCGCGTCGAGATTTTTTACCCTTAGGTGAGTTTTTCCCTCATAAACCTTGTCTTGTGGTTAATTGTGAATGTTTTATACTTGTATGCAAATATTTGATCACACACATCACTTAAATTTAATTTGAACGTAGTGAAATGAATTAAAACAGACTTAGGTATTGTAGATCTAGTTTTGTTCATCTAGATTCACTTAATTACACTTATGTATGATTTAATCAAATCAATGTTGGGAAACGTATATTGAGTAACTTAATTGTACAAGAAAAATTGTTTGAAATCGAAAATTGGTCATAAGATGTCTTGAAAGCTATTCACCATCCTCTAGGTTTGTTTTAGGTGTTTTACTCACGTACAATACGCACTTATTCGAAAGGAAATGCAAACTTGACTACATATTATTCTGATTGGTATATTAAATGTACATACCATAGTTACATATACTACATATGCATGTTTCTTATTTTGGGAGATACATAAAGTATATATGTCCGGATAACGACAAAAAGAAGACGTGTTTTTTTTTTTGGTAAACATTGAAAGGAAAAGGTTACAAGGGGGCTACATCACATAGCGACAAAAGCCATAGAGGCGACATGAAAGGAAAACCACAAAAGTACAGTGACAGCATAAAACCGAAAACACACAATCCCGCTACATCGTGGGGTTATCAAGGATCCACCGCTACATCGTGGGGTTATCAAAGAAGACGTGTTATACTTGAATCTAAAACAAGAATGCACTAACAGTAGACTAATTTAACCCGTCACTTTTGGTCGCCAACCCTCGATTACGTCTTCTGTCAGAGGCATTGTATTGATGAATGAATCCATGGAGAATATAGTCTTCATGTAGGATGTCACATAAGGAAGTGTATCTGGAACCGACCACTTCTTATAGTGCCAGAGACATATTTCTAGATGGTACAACTTTGGTCCAAGAGCCAAGTCTGCAGCAGACACCCCTTTGCCGTTGATGAATGGGCCATTTTCTTTAATATAATCATTGAAAGCAGTCAGCTCATTGATCAACGCTTGCTCTGTTCCATCACTTGGGTCTTTGCTTTTTAGGAAACCAATAAATGTAGAGAAGATCTTTGATCCAACTGAAGCCTTCTCAGGTGGTGTTTCCAAAGGTGGATTGGGGAACTTTTCTTCCACTAATTGTGTGATAACATCTGAATCTGCAATCCATTTCTCATCCAACTTTAGCACAGGAACTTTACCTTCAGGACTTATTTGTAAGAACCATTCTGGCTTGTTAGACAAATCAACCAATTTCATCTCATATGGAAGATGCTTTTCCTCCAAAGTTAGCAAAACCCTTTGTGTGAATGGACAGTCGCCGAGCTTGTTAGGGGTGGTTACGGAAGCTTTGACGCAAACTTCGAGCGAGGACGAAGACATTGATACCGTGAGGTTTCTTCTTTGCCTCATACGGGTCGAATTGCTTAATTGAATTCGAGGGAAAGTAAGGTGTTTGATGGTTGTCGACAACGTCGTAGCCGAGGGATGTATTTTCAAGGTCGACATTCCTCTACTTCTATTACTGTTACTGCTCCAATGAAAATGGAATCCAACCTGGAACCAACCAAAGTTTCAGTTTGAGTGACACCCTCGAGAACTGCAAAGAGAATTGAGGTACTCACATTAGGTTAGAAATGTTTGAGAAAAAACATGATTTAAAAGACAATGACAACAAGGTTAAAAAATTACGTGAATTGAGATATATACTCACAATATAACATAGATAGTCATTACTACAACAAACATAACCTAGAAAAAAGTTGATCCCAATAAAAATAAAGACAACGATAGTCATTCCTAACAAAACATAACCAGACATAGTTAATCCCGGTAAAACACCAATTAAACAAAATACTAGAATTATTCTTTCCATCCCGGTAACAAGAGAGTCGTGATGAATTAAAATGTGTGGATCCAAAGATTTAGGTGATGGAATGCCCTCAATACATTCATTCCCCGTATTAAGATTATTGTCTAAATAATGAAATTTTGTTTGCAAGACAATATCATAATTTGTAAGTTTCTCCAAATTTTGAAAAAAAATTATTTCATTGATTATACTATTTATCATGCTTATTAAAGAAAATGGCAATCAAAATTCAAGATCAAGTAAAGAAAGACTTCTGAGATTCTACTGCCCAATTTATCACGAACCTTCAAATAAAAAAGCAAATAGAATTGCGGGGGGATGTGACAAAACTGTCCAACTTTTCTTGACGATGAAACTTTGTATTTTAGGTTTATGAAGTTATCGTGGAGGTAAGGATGGTAATCTGTTGGTTTGATCGGTATTGACATGTACCAATGCTATACCAAAAAATTTCGGTACGTTCTTTTTCGATAATTTTGATTTTCGATTTCTACAAATCATAGACCAATAACAAACCAGGTGGGTTTTTTGGGAATTTTGGGTTTTCCAATATTTTAAATTTGATTTTCTTAAATTTTTAGTGTTTTTTTTGGCATGTCAATTTCTGAATGGATTAACTAAACGAACACATAAACTACCAAAATACCTACATGTTTGCTTATACGCTATATTATAGTTATCAATTAACTACACGTAGTATTGTCACAAAATAATTGAAACAAAAAAATAATTTTAGAGACAAAACATAAGTACAAGTACATATTCTTAACTTGAAAAGTTAATACATTTACAATGTTAAAAACTAAATAATATAGAAAATTAACAAAGAAAACTAAAGTTTGATATTACTTTTAATATTAAAAGTTGTGATAAATAACTAATGATATAAATGTATACATATATATAATATAAATTTGGTATTTTAGTCTTATTAAATCGGTATTTTGGGACCATAGTTTCGGTATTTTATATGATATGATATTTTCGGTAAATGGGTTTTTCAAATGCCTAAACCAAAACCAACCACAAAGTTCTCTGTATTTTCTGTAATTTCGGTTTACAGTAATAAAGAGTAATAAACCAAAATCATATGTTTTCGAACCAAAATGGTACGGTACGGTAAAAAAACGTACCATAACCACCCCTACGTGGAGGTAATAGAAGATGAGAGAAATTATGACGTAAAAATACGTCAAATGGAAGTAAGAAGAAAATAACTCTCGTCTAAACTCTCTCTAATATCAATATCTTAAAATGGTAGAATGCCTTAATGAGGCTACAAAAGATATATTTAAAGGGAGGAGGTTGCTTGGGCACTAAGCTAAGTATCTAATTACAATTATGCCCTTAATGCCAAATAACCTTCCTTCCTCTTAATACAAAATAAAAGGCAAAATACAATGAATACTAAAAATAAAAGAAAGACTAAAAATGACGAAAAGGCCCTTATTCACATCACTCTCCCCCCTTTAAAGAGTTTGTCCTCGAACTCAGAGGGGGGAAAGCTTTCGGTGTCACCATCAAGGATAGTAATGAGAGCTGGGGATACTTAGGATCCCTTGAAGCTAAGAGAGCACGACGATAAGGGAGGGAACAATCTGAGGCTCTCTGACTCATCACCCCATAGTTGTAGCATTTGAAGGTGACTGATTGAATGGGGGCCGGAGGAGGAACCGTGGTAGGGGGAGTAGTTGCAGTAGACGAAGTCACAGGAGGAGAGCTATCATGAAGCGGCTATACGGTGGAGGGGCAGTCTGATGGAAGGACTCGACTTTAGTGGCGTACTCCACCGCCTTGACAAAGGAGGTGATGTCACGTAAAGTGAGATCCCGCTGAATATAACTCTGCAACCCGTGAATAAAACGACTAATTCGCTGCTCCTCACTCTCGCCGAGGCGAGCACGAGTACATAGAAGCTGAAAGCGTTCAATGTAGTCTAAAACTGAAGTATCCTGATGGAGAGACTGTACTCGGAGGAAAAGGCCGCGCTCGTAGGTAACGGGAACAAAAACGGCCATCAAATGTGCACGGAGCTCGGCCCAGGACTGGATAAGAGGTAAGCCCTCAAGAACACGTCGTTGCTCCAAATCATTCCACTTAACACTGGCATAGCCCTGAAACTTGGTCGCTGCTAGCAGAACACATCGATGACCCGTCAGCCGTTTATATTCAAAAACCCGCTCCATCGCGGAAAGCCAATCAATAACAACGTCGGGCTGAAGATGGCCATCGAACATCGGGACATCCACTCAAATATCGCCCTGCATACTACTCGAGAGTAACTGAAGGGCGAACTGCGTGATGGCATCTCCTCCCTGTAGGGCTAGGGCATCCTCAGCAATATCATCATCGCCTGGCGGAGGCTCAACAATCTGGGCTCTCTGTCGTGGTCTCCGAAGCGGTGGGCGAGGAGGATCAGGAGCTGATGGTGGTGTCTCCAAAGGGACACATGGAGGCGGAGGAGTATAAGGTGGTACGACATCCCTGGGTGGGGAATGAGGCGGAGCGGGAACCGTAGGCTGTCAGTAAGGGCAGTGGTCCATCAGGTGGTTCCCTCGTTCGTAGCACAAAATGCAATGTCTCTCAATGATAGGCACATATGGGGTGACCTTCGGATTCAATGAGTCAAAAGGGGGCATATCGGTGCGCCACTCAGTGGGGGGGGGGCTCAATGTTTGGGAGAGAGTGGGGCCGAGGTGAGGGTGGGTCCATTAGGTGGAGGAAGACTAACCCACTCCCGTACCCGCTCATGGGGGTCAACGGGTGCGGAATGAATGGAACGGACATCCGATGTAGAATGATGGTGGGGTACATGTGTCGGGTGACCAGGTGGTGGTGAAGTTTGGAGAATAGGTGGGGGCGAAAGCGTGTTTTTGTGGGTGATGTCGAGGGTGAATAGAGATAGGTGGTAAGGAATGGTCATGATGCGGGTTTGTGGGATAGGTTTGGAGAATTAGTGGGGATAAATGGGGTGAGACAAGAATGCAAGGTGGGGTGTCAGAATTAAAGGGAAAATGACAGTTCACTGTTTCTTGTAACAAACTGTTTGTTAGTTATAACTGCAATTAGTTGTTTGTTAGTTAGTGATTACAGCTTTAATCTGAATTAGAAGGATAGTTGTAGTAGTTTTTCTATAAATAGCTATTGAATTGTAATTGTTGATCATTGAATTGTTGAATAACAAATATCTTCATCTCATTCTATTCTTTTCTCATCAATTCTGTTCTGTTCTGTTCTGTTCTGTTCTCATCTAATTCTTTTTCTTCCATTCCAGTTATACACTCCAACTGCTTGCATAATTGCCTAAGTCAGTCTTGAATTACCAATGCATGACAAATTGGTATTAGAGCATCGATTCTGAATGGTGAAACCAGGAAATATGACAGAGACTAGGTGGCAAGCAAACGAAGCAAAGTTCACAGAGACTCAACAATGGCAGGAAGGTATGGAGGTAAAAAGATTCAACAATGGCAGGAAGGTATGGAGGTAAAAATGGAACAACTGAAAGGAGCTATGGAGGCCAGAGTCAACAACATGAACCTACAGTTTGAGAGACTATCCAAACCATGTGATAAAGAACCTGAAAGAAATGTTTTTAATGCCAGGGGGCTATTGGAAACTCCGCAAGGGAATCAGGAGAGTCCCATCATCATTGCTCAAGAGAGAAAAATAGGAGAAACCCAACATCACCAAATTTCTCATTTCCACAAACAACCTAAGATTGACTGTCCAAAATTCAAAGGATGGATTCAAAAGGTACAATGGTATTTCATGGTAAATCCTCTTCCTGAAGACCATAAGATTCTTTTTGTTGCCCTGCATTTGGAAGGAAAAGCAACATCATGGTTTCAATTTGAGTTTTTCAATCCAAGAATTGTCAAATGGGATGATTTTGTAAATCAACTATGTGGAAGATTTTCAGAGGAGGGTTATGAAGATGTTGTTGAAGAATTTAACAAGTCGCACAAAACAAACCACAGTGATTGCCTATCAAGAGAAATTTGAACTTCTCAAACCCATGGTGTTGTCAAGAAATCCAGGTTGACTGAACCCTACTTTGTTTCTACCTTCTTGAGTGGACTCAATGACGAAATAAGGGTGCTAGTTAAAATGTTCTTACCACAAACCCTAAATCATGCCATCTTACTTGCTAGACTTCAAGAAACAGCCTTAACCAAGAAAACCTACCAAAAAAGTTCCAATACCATCTTCAATTCCACCAGGAACCAATTTACCAATACAAATTCTTCATATGATAAATCTATAACCAAACCTAACCCAACCTAACCGAACCCCTACAACAAAAACAAACAGTATCCTCAAAATGTCAAAAAGATTTCTGCTAGTGAAATGCAACTAAGAAGAGAAAAAGGGCAATGCTATTTTAGTGAGGAACCATACTCATATGGTCACAAATGTAAAAAGATGAATATCCACTTATTGATTACTGAAGATGAAGTCCATGATAGGAGTAACAATTGTTGTGAAGATGTGTTGGAAGTATCCCAGGAAGGGACAACGGTGAAACAAGAAGATGAAATGGGAATCTCATTACATGCCATGTCTGGATCTCTATCACCAAAAAACATGATATTCAAAGGGTCTGCTAATGGCCGAAAGCTAACCATTTTGATTGATACAGGAAATTCCCATAATTTCATAGATTCTATCACGGCCAAAACTATTGGTTGCTTAACCATACCTACCCCTGACATGGGTGTCACAGTTGCTGATGGCAGCAAGATCTATAGTTCTGGTAGGAGCCCTAAATTCACTTGGGAAATGCAGGGACATGAGTTTCAAGCAGCCTGAGATGAGATTGATCAAGTTGGGAGGATGCAACATGGTGTTGGGTGTCCAGTGGATGATGGACATAGGTCCACTATGGTTGGATTTGAAGCAACTTAAGCTGCGTTTCAATGAAGATGGAAAGAGCATAGAGCTACAAGGTTATAAAAGAGGAGTCCAATAGCACATAATTAGTGCAAAATCGATGGAGAAACTCACAAGAAAGAGCAAATATGGAATTGTTGGTCAGTTGTTCACTATGTCTACTGAGAAGATTGAGGTAAACACTCCACCAGAGTTAATTCCCTTGCTAGACCATTATAAGACCATTTTTTATGAACCCAAAGGCTTACCCCCAAATAGAACACATGATCACCATATACCGTTAAAAGAGTGCAGTGGCCCTGTAAGCATAAGACCCTATAGATACCCTCACATTCAAAAAAACGAAATAGAGAAAATTGCAGAGAATAGTTGGAATCTGGAGTGATAAGACCTTCATGTAGTCCATTCTCCTCCCCAGTTTTGTTGGTCAAGAAGAAAGATAATTCTTGGAGATTATGTGTGGATTATAGAGGGTTGAATGAAGCAACTATAAAGAACAAATTCCCTGTTCCTGTAATTGAGGAATTGTTGGATGAATTGCATGGGGCTAAAGTGTTTTCCAAGCTGGATTTGAGATCTGGTTATCACCAAATCAGGTTGCATGAGCCAGATATACATAAAACAGCATTTAGAACCCATGCCATTACGAATTTTTAGTCATGCCATTTGGCTTGACAAATGCTCCAGCCTCATTCCAAGCATTGATGAATAGTGTGTTTAAAAACTATTTGGGGAAGTTTATCCTTGTGTTTTTTGATGATATTTTAATCTACAGTTCTCTATGGAAGCGCATATCAAGCACATAGATATTGCTTTGTCATTACTCAAACAACACCAATTGTATGCAACGATGTCAAAATGTTCGTTTGGCCACATTATTTCTAAAGAAGGGGTTTTAGCTGACACTTCTAAGGTGAAAGCTATGGTGAACTGGCCTTTGCCTTCAAACATCAAGGCTCTAATGGGTTTCCTTGGACTCACAGGGTATTATAGGAAATTTGTGAGAGGTTATGGCTTGATCAGCAGGCCCCTTACACAGATGCTAAGAAGAGGACAATTTCAGTGGACATCAGAAGCAAAGCAAGCATTTCAGCAACTTAAAATGGCAATGACAACTACTCCAGTCCAGTGTTAGCACTGCCAGATTTTGACAAAAATTTATAGTGGAGACCAACGCTAGTAATGATGGGATTGGAGCCGTGTTGATACAAGAGAGTAAACCAATAGCTTACCTAAGCAAAGTCCTACCTCCTCGAAAGAAAGGCTTGTCAACTTATGAGAAAGAGCTTTGGGCCATAGTTTATTTAATTGATAAATGGAGACCTTACCTTTATGGACATCAATTCATTATTAAGACAGATCATCAGAGCCTCAAATATTTGTTAGAGTAAAGAGTATCAACCATGTTCCAGCAAAAATGGTAGACCAAATTATTGGGGTTCAATTATGAAATTTCATACAAGCAAGGCAAGGAGAATAAAGCAGCTGATGCTTTGTCCGGAGTTAATGAAGATACAAATACCACCGGCGGACAATGTCATAGCATATCCACAGTGCAACCATCGTGGTTGGAAGAGGTGTTTTACAGCATGGAAAGAGATGAATTAGCGCAGCAAGTATTGGCACAGGTTACCAGTAATGCAGCTCTACTGCCTAGTTATTCACATTCTAATGGCATACTGAGATATGATGGAAAATTGTACACAGGAAGTAATGGGGAGTTAAGGCATAAAATTTTGGTGGAATTGCATTCTTCTAGCATTGGGGGACACTCTGGGGTGAAGGCTACTATTAAGAGGATAGAAAATTCCTGCTATTGGCCAACACTGAAACAAGATGTGAATGCTTATGTGTCTACTTGTGATGTATGCCAGAGGAATAAAGGGGAAAATATATCCTATCGTGGGTTATTGCAGCCTCTTCTTATTCCAAATTTTCCATGGACAGACATATTGATGGACTTTATAGAGGGATTGCCTCTCTCTGAGGGTAAAAACTCTATTTTGGTGGTGGTGGATAGGTTCATTAAGTATGGACATTTCTTGCCCATGATGACACATCCTTTTAATGCTAAACAGGTGGCTAAGAAGTTCTTTGATGAAATACACAGGCTTCATGGCCTTCCCTTTACCTGATAAAGACACTATTTTTTTCTAAGTAAATTCTGGACTCATTTGTTTGAAATGATAGGAACCAAACTACATCATTCATCGGCTTATCATCCACAAATCGATGGACAAATCGAAAGATTAAATCAGTGCTTGGAAAACTACCTTCGCTGCATGACTAGTGACAGACCCAAGAATTGACACAAGTGGATTTCTATGGCAGAATGGTGGTACAACAGTTGTTACCACACCTCTATCAAAACTACAGATGCAGACTTGAATAAATTCATTGCAGAAAAGAGAAGCACTATACAGATACTAAAGGCAAACTTGCAGCAAGCACAGGAGAGGATGAAAATGTACGCAGATAAAAAGAGGAGTGAAAGGTCATTTGAATTGGGGGATTGGGTTTACCTACGCTTGTAGCCATATAGGCAGGTCACTGTAGCTATGAGGCGTAAACTCAAACTCTCAGCCAAGTATTATGGCCCATATCAAATCATACAGAAAATTGGGAAAGTTGCATATCGATTAGAACTGCCACCTACTGCTATGGTCCATCCCATCTTTCATGTGTCAATGTTAAAGAAGAAGTTAGGCGAAGGAGTTGTCTCTGCTACTGATCTTCCTCGTGCCAATCATAATTTTGTCCTCGAGCCCATAGCTATATTGGACAAGAGGATCATTCGTCGGGGACAAAGACCTGTGGTTCAGTTGCAAATCCAATTGTTCAATTGTTCTGCCACTACAAAAGCCACTTGGGAAGATTATGACAAGATCACGGCACAATTTCCTAACCTAGATCCTTGAGGTCAAGGATTAATTGAAGAGGAGGCATTTGTCAGAATTAAAGGGAAAATATGGAAAAATGACAGTTCACCGTTTCTTGTAAAAAACTGTTTGTTAGTTATAACTACAATTAGTTGTTTGTTAGTTAGTGATTACAGCTGTAATCTGAATTAGAAGGATAGTTGTAGTAGTTTTTCTATAAATAGCTATTGAATTGTAATTGTTGATCATTGAATTGTTGAATAACATATATCTTCGTCTCATTCTATTCTTTTCTCATCTATTCTGTTATCTTCTCATCTAATTCTTTTTCTTCCATTCCAGTTATACACTCCAACTGCTTGCATAATTGTCTAGGTCAGTCTTGAATTACCAAGGCATGACACGGGGGAAGGTATGGGGATGGGAGATGGTAATGAAATGGTAAATTGGGTGGTGGTGGAGGTTTTTTAGATGATTCTTGATGATTTTGGAGGGTGGTGGTATGTTGGGGGAGACTAGGGTTTGTGTTTATGCTTTCTTGGCTGTGGGGGAGTTGAAACCCTAAGGTTTCTTGTGTAAACTCTTTGTTGATGGCCATTATGGAGTCATCTAACACCTGATTAAGGTCGGAATATCATTGAACACTATCGGTTGATTGTAACTGGAACGGATCTACCCTCTTTGGATGTCGGAGATTACGGATGATCTCCGCGATCGTTGGGAGTGTTTTCCGACCACCGGAGGGGCGAACTGCCTCGGAAAAGGGCAAGGTTGGTCGGTCAATGGAATCTGGTCCAACAAAGGTCGTTCAGTCATCGTGGTTGCCGGAAAATGGGTGGTTCCTTCTCGGACTGCTAGACGTTGTTCGTGGTTTTTCACCTGAGAATGCAACCAAGAAAGCCAACAAGCAGGTCCCCTTACCGCCGATTGCCTCTGAGGCTTCTCCAGCCGGCCGGACCATCCAGAACTCATCGAACTTACCGCCGGCATGCAGGGACCTGCCATCCGCCATCAGAACAGCAGTCGTGACCTCGACAGGAGGTCTGACCCATCATTCCGTCGTCGATCCATCACCAATCTCCCCTGAATCCTCTTCTGGTCCATCTGGAATGATACCTGTCAATAATGACACAGAAATTAAGCCCGGGACTCATAAAATTCACCGGAATTTCAAGAACGAACCCCGATAAAATCAAGAACCACCGGAATTTCAAGAAAGCATTATCCACTCCCAAGAATCATTGTCTTCTCCTTCCAAACAATCCAAGGTCCATCCTATTTCAAACCCCATTCAATTTCAATAAAAAAACAAAATTAAACCCTAAACCCTACCTTCCCCATCCTCAAGAAACCCTAAAGCCCACTTCATTTAAAAACCCTAACTCAAATAGACATTCATTTTCAACTCCGGCAACCTCCCACCACATCTCAAACCCTAATCAAACTTTCCCACCACCCCGACCTCTTCAACACACTAATCCCCTACCAATTTCTGAAAATTACTATTTAGCCCCTGAATTTTCTAAAAATTACAAATTTGCCCCAAATCTATCAAGACCCTACGATTTCATCCCTCCCCCACCCGAAGAATATCGTGGGATGGCACCAAATATGGGCTCAATATAAATGCATGTGCCGATTTCGACAAGATAAGTTGTTCCATCATCAAGAAACTCCAAGTCTTCAAGATTCTTGGGCCGCGACGAATTCATATCTATCTCAAAAGCTTCACACATTCGCGTATAGTGCTTATTCCATTGGGGAGTATGAGATGTACCGTCAACACCTAAATAGGTATCGAACCGAGTATCTTGAGATGGGGATGGCACGTGAACAATGGATACGTGCACAAGCGAGACATTTGGTCCAATATTTCGAGTACTTGTCATCCGGTGTACCTCCTCCTACATCCGATGTCATTTTCGCGCACACCGATCATATAATCTCTTCGGTTATGCTTCATGAGGATGTCTCCGAGGTTGTTAAGACCTTGACGATGCTTGATAGTGACTATGTGTTCCTTCCTTGTGATTTTTTTCCCATATTCAAGGAGGATGGGTGGATCACTCATACTCGACATAGGAATTTGGAGATATTTAAGATTGTGGACTTCATTCCTATCTTTGGGATAGAAGATGATGGGTACTTTCTATGTGATTTTTTCGATTTATTTGTTGCAGATGGTTGGAAGACTCGCACTCACTATCGCGAGGTGGAAATAATAGATTTGACGGATTTCTTTCCACTTTTTGGTCACGATGATGAGTTTTGTGACAATGGTTCGGTGATTGTTTCCTTTGAGAAGTATATATTGCGTGAGGTGATCACGATTGGTGTGGGATTTGTGGATCCTTTTTGGGTTCCTTATGAGGAGTGCTCCACGACTCATTTACATGATTTGATGCTACGAAGGCTCATCACGAGGAATTTGGATGAAATTTGGCATCGATGGCCCTCTCCGCGCCGATCTTGTGTTAACTCTTCATTTGGACGGATTAGAGGTCGACTTCCTATTCATCGGCCAAGGCATAAATTTGTGGTTTCTCTTCGCGGCTATTTGTCGAGTCGCTATGTGGAACGCTTCAAAGAACGACTTCCCTTTCAGATAGGGGAGACCGCGGATGAGGCCCTAGCACACACTTTTTCGCCCGAGGCGAGCTCTCTCAAGTAGGGGAGAATGATGGAAATAAGAAGGGACAAATTAGTACTTTTTGTTACTTTGTAGTTGTTAGATATTTTGTACTTTAGTGATGTATACGTACTTGTTAATTCTAGAAGCATCTAACAAGTGGGAGCACATCCAATTGGTTAGTTATACCCACTTATGCAAGTGGGCCCACTTGTAGATATTTTTAGATTGATTCTAGAACCTTCCCTACACAACTATAAATACCCACGTATGACATCATTTGTGCTTAACCCTTGAAAATTGAGAATAGATAATTACACAACTATAAATACCAGTTGTTGTTGTTGTTGTGTAGTTAATTATTGTGTTGATAACTTCTTCTTTTACGCTTCCGCACCCTTGATTACATCAAATTAGGGACTACGGGTGTAGGCGGGTATAAGACCTTTGGGGGTATAAAAATGGAAAGCAACAAAAATATAAAAAAAAATGTTGTGGTTCTTGGATTAAAAAATGTCGTGGATAAAAAAAATGTTATGGAAAATCCCATTGTATGTGTAAGGCAATGTACCCACTAGATTTTTATGAAATAGTTAATAGTGCAAAGGTTTTTTTTTTTGGGAAACGGCAAGAGGCTTCTTTAACACAACTCAAGAGGTATTTTGGGACAATAGTTTTGATATTTTATTTGGTACGGTAATTTTGGTAAATCGATTTTTTAAATGCGTAAACCAAAACCAACCACAAAGTTTTCGGTACTTTTGGTTTCGATAATTTCAGTTTGCGGTAATAAAAAGTAGTAAATCAAAATAATATTTTTTCGGACCCAAACAGTACAGTACTGTAAAAAATCGTACCATAACCACCCTACGTGGAGGTGATAGGAGATGAGAGAGAAATTAGGGATAAGACCTTTGTTACGATTTTTTACTAAGCGTTATTGTGAGTGTAGGCAGGAATAAGACCTTTGGGAGTATAAAAATGGAAAGCAACAAAAATATAAAAAAAGTTGTCATGGATAATATTCTTATCCAAAAAAATGCATAGATTAAAAAATGTCGTGAAAAATCCTATTGTATGTGTAAGGCAATGTTACCGACTATAACTTCATAAAATATTTAATAGTGCATGAAGTTTGTTTGTTTTTTTTTTTTTTTTTTTTGGGGGGGGGTGGGGGAGGGGAGACAAGAGGCTTCTTTTACACAACTCGAGAAGATTATGTAGCCTCTATATGTTCCTAACTAAAGATGTGTGTAAAATTCTTATGAAGTAGCTTATAGCCCGCGTGATGCGACGGCAATTGTTATTGACAAATAATAGATATTAAAATGGATACAACAATAATTTTAAAGTGTTTCTACAGCGACTCAAAATTGGGACTCAAACTCGCGACTCGCTAACATGGCACGTTGCGATTGGTTAGTGCCGTTGGCGCGGAGCCACATTCATAGGGGATCAACCAATGACAATACGCCACGTCAGCGCGAGTCCCAATTTTGAGTCCCAATCAAGAGTCTCACAAGTATTTTCCATAATTTTAAGTATCTTAATACCATAATTTCTTGACAACAAACATAAAAACACACCAAATTAAATTCAACAATTTTTTAATGATTCACTTTCATATCTTGTATAATTATATGACTTAAAATCATACCACTCCTTTTCAAATATCACAACATATAAAACAAAAATAGAAAAATAGAAGTTCCAAAAATTGCTAACCTTTAGTGAACCTTTCAATTGATTACTAGATAAGCATCATCTCGAGTAAGATCCTAACACCTCAAGAATAACACATACATACAAATCCATCAAGGTAATATGATAGAAAATGAGTTGAGCCCCTTTAAATCTTAAATGTGTGGGCAGTTATAAAAGAAAAAATAGAAATTAAAAAGCATTTAAAAACCAATATTCAAGTACTCAATATAGTAAGTTTCTTGATAAAATATATATATATAAAAAAATCACATTAAATAACATATTAGGGCCCGTTTGGTTCTCTATTCAGAAAATTCGATTTAAACACTGTTTTTAAATACAGTTTTAAAATTCAATTTTTTGTGTTTATAATTATTGGTGTGCGTTTGGTAAAGTTGCTTTTAAATACAGTTTTTTGAAAATTTGACAAAATTGACAAATATGTATATTTATATCATACATATGCGTGTGTGTGTGTGTGTGGATATATATATATATATATGTATGTATGTACATATAAACATACATAAAACTTTCATACATACATGATACATGAATGTATACATACATACATACATCATAAATTATATACATGTACATTTAATAACATGTATTTTTAGGTATATTTAATGAGGTATGTTGCGGAGTTTAATTATATATATATAACTTTCATACATACATGATACATGAATGTATACATATATATACATCCATACATACATACATACATACATACATCATAAATTATATACACGTACATTTAATATCATGTATTTTTAGGTATATTTAATGAGGTATGTTAGGGAGTTTAACTCTCTCTCTCTCTCTCTCTCTCTCTCTCTCTCTCTATATATATATATATATATATATATATATATATATATATTTTTTTTTTCACTATAAAATTATATACATACATGAATTGATAATATTTTTTAATACATATGTACTATATGTATATTTTATATTACTCCATACATTAATAATATATGTATAAAACTATATATAAGTATCATGTATCTATTGATAATATTATTTAACTTTATATTATTCCATACGTAATTTTGTGTATATGTACATATATATTTTTTATTTATAAGAATTACACACATTAATGTATTATGTATGTATATTACATATTAAGGTATAATTGCTTTAAAATATTAAGAATGAATAATTCTGAGTTGAAAAATAAAAAAAACAGATGTTATAAAACACCCAAAATCTGTTTTCTGAAAAACTTGATTATAACACAGGAATATTATAATTCTGTGTTTAAAAACAGGTTGTCAAACGAAGATTTTTATCAGAATTGTATTTAAACACAGAAAACAGAATTATAGTTGCAAACCAAACAGGCCCTTAATTTTTTTAGTTACTTTTAGGTCTTCCACATTGAGGTAAAACCATACCTCTCTTTTCATGTATTACTACGTATAAAATAAAACATTGAAGTTGAAAAATAGCAATATTAACCTTTAATGAACCTTTACCCAAAAAAAAAAGACAGAGACCTATACCAAAAGCTAAAGACACGAAAGGCCATAATATGAATGAAAAAAATTATGATGCAGAATATCATATTCTCCAACTTGTTCCAGCACAATTCCACAAAATTCTTTGTCATAAAAAGATTAAAAGGAACCCATGGAATTGTACTTAATTAACCAACTTATAAAAATAATAGAACATATATTGTGAAAACCTAAAAATGAAGTTCTTAGAAAAAAAAAACAATGCAACCTTGTAAACATCTAAATATATGAAGGTCTTGTTTGGTTGGAGAAAACATGAGCAGAAGTTCAAAATTAATATGTCCAAGAATACAAGAATTGCGAACATCCACTAATATTTCAGTTTCCTTTTGGTTCAGTGCGCTGTCTAGCAAAATAACAGTTTAGTGGGTATATTAAATGATAAAGACAACGCTTGTTCAATAATGTAATAAACGATTAATTTGGAATAGTCAAAACCAAATAATGGAGTCTTAATTTAGCACCATCGAAAAAGTTGCAATAGGTGTGATATGAATATGATATATAATGTAAGAAAGTAAAAGAAAAGTACCCGTATGCAGTTGTTCGAGACCAAGGGAGTAGACAGGCCAGTCCACAGGCTTGTTGTTTGACGTTTGTATTAGGGGGTTGGGAAGAGTGAGAGATGAAAGGAGAGAGAGGGAGAGGGAGTGGTTGGAATTGGAAGACCAACAGAGGGATAAGAGCAAGAGCGGTCAAAATCTGGACCCTTAGTTACAAATACACGGATCAGATTGCAACACCTAACAAATACCTAAACCACATAACGATGGGTTTGAGTTTCTAATATTGCCGGCCGATACAAAAACGCGATACAAAAGTTCGATATAATGCATTAGTTGCATCTATCTTGACTCGTGTTTAGGTTTTATAAAGTTATACTTGTAGTGAAATTCAAATACGAGCAAATAAGATTACGACACGTCAAATATATCGCATTTTTATATTCGATTTTTGTATATGCTTTCCATTTTCTTTGCTAATAATGTCTTTTGAGTCTTTAATGAAGATAATGGATTTGTTTATTTGACGAGGACAGCATACTTCCATCAATTTCATTTTCTTTTTCTCATATATGAAATCTATGGTGGTATTTAATTTTACCTTTTAAGTCTCAATCTGAACCATTTAAATTGAAGAGGAAACAAATAGTGTTTGTTTTTTTAAATGAATAAGATGCTAACGACTATATTTGCCTCTGAATGATTAAAAGATATAGTTACATCTGAAATTTGAATCAGTCTAAATACATTCATTCAGAGGTACAATCAGACATAAAAATAAACATATTTTTCAGATTCAGATTTCAGACTTCAGATTCAATGTTCAGATTTTAAATTCAGACTTCAGATTCAGATGTAAAAACAAATTCAAGCTAAGTTATTGTTCATTCCAAATGGCTTTTACCGCATCATAAAAATAAAAAGTAAATTAAAAAATACTTTGATAAACAAGATTATTATAAGAGATATCATAATTAAAAAAATTTAAAATATGATCCATAGCTATACTAACTTAAAATGTAATTTAAACAAATTTTTCCACTTGAGACATTTATATCCCTTGAGAACAAAATAATATCCATTATACTATTAAGTAACCACTACAAAGACACTTCCAATACACCAAGGCATCACTTTGCTCTACATTTACAATTAGAGTAATGCTACACGGGTAGAAAAATGTGAAACAAAAGTGTGACACAACTGACGTGTCGTATTCGCATTGACACGTGTCCGGACTTCACAAGGCTATACTCTTAGTGGAGCTCGGACACGAGTGAATAAAGGTGCAATACGTTAATTTTGTCATATTTTTGTGTCGAACACTCATTTTCCTTACAATTAAGGCTCTTTACTATGTACATTTACAATTATGGAAGATTCTATCTCAAGACATTCATTAAGATGCTCTCCAACAAGTGAGTTAGAATCTCATTTTGAAGAAATTCCGATATGTCTGTTTGATATATAAGGCCTTGATTAAAAACATAAAAAAAAATTAAAAATTCCCACCGTGCAAAATGTCGAGACTTGTTAAAACTTAAAATCACAAATGATAATTGGTGGCAATTTTTTTAGTGGCAAATCAATTTTTTCCATTCAATAACACATTTAGTGGCAAAATTTTAGGTTGCCACTAAAAGATAATTTCTAAAGGATACATTTGTAGTAAAAAGTAAAATCTCTGCTAAGATTGCTACTAATTGTTTGGCGCCCAAATTTAACTTGTGCGGGAATAATTTGTAGTGAAATAGGTAACAAAATTAAATTTTTGCTACTAAAAGAAAGCATTTGGTGGTAATTTATTATTTTGCTACCAAAGTTTAACAAAATAAACTTTTACCAACGAAGCAATTCACCACCAATCTATAAACGGATAAAAATATAATTTTACTCTTAGTCCTATACTAACACATTGAAAGAAAAACCCTCATTATCCTTTAGAGCCTTTAGCGACCATAAGCCTTTACCACACCCCTTTCTCTCTCAGTTTCTCTCTTCACATCCGGCTTATTCCTTTGAAGCCACTGGCTCCTTCAGAGCCTTTAAACACCTTAAGCTGTGGCTTAGTCTTGTACATCGTTGGCTTCTCTCTTCACCACCACCGGATAAATAGTTCTATTTTTTTAAGTAGTTTGTTTGTTTTATACCCTAAATAATCTATCTTGTGAGTTTGATTTGAATGATTTCGAATATGTGATGTTCGAGTTTTTTTTTAATATAATCAGGTACCACCACCGATCAGGTATACCTATTGTTTGAAATTTTGTGTATATAAATCCATATATGCATCAATTAAGTTATATGGGGTCGTTATTATAAATTATAAAATGTTACCTTAGTGAACTTTTGAAGGGGTATTGTGAGTATATTATTTATAATTTATTTGATAAATATTCAACCCTGCTCTCTTTCGATAATTTTCTCTTCATATTGATTTATCCATGGACATCCTCAAATGAAATGCGAAGAAAGTAATATGGATTAATGGTTTAGGTGCAAGATATGCAGTCTTAATGCTAACTATTTGCTAAATAACATTGTATTTTTAAAATTCTGACATCATACATTTGCTTCTTATATAAGTTGACTTCTTTTAATGTGAATTGTTGGATGGCTTAGTGATGTTGCGTCAATCTTAGAAGTTAATTTATTTAATGATTGTTCTTAGCTGAATTTGATGTTAAAAAATTTGAATTGTTTTTGTTATGAAAAAAATCACATTAAGATAACACATTAAATTCACATCAATTCAAATAAGAACTTAACATTAGCAATTTCTGAACCATTCAAAGTTAATGATTTAGCTTAAATGCATAATACCATTAATATAACCCCCCACACCCCCTAAAAAAATTGTTTGCAGCTTTTAGTGTTGCCACATAAATCCTAGTATACATGAAATTCTAATATATTATTTCTAAACCTTTATTAGAATTTTGTTGATATATTTGAATGTTCTTTTATATGGTAGGGCCTTTAAAATAGATACGAGTTGGATGCATCAACCAAACATAATTAGAGCATATCGAGATGGGGTTAAATAATTTCTTGATTTCTCATTTGTTAATGTTGAACAAGATGGTAAGAATAGGTTCCCGTGCAAGAAGTGTAATAACTTTTATTTGAAAACCCGTAAAGATGTTCAAAGTCATTTGCTTGTACATGGCGTAATGAATAGTTATACTATGTGGATGCATCACGAAGAACCAATTGAATCATACACTGACAATGCTTATGACTTTAATGAGTCTGAGTTTGAAGTTAGAGATCATGAGATTAAAGGGCAAGAAGAACAAATTAGAGATGAGTTTTAGCAATATGACATCGAGGTAATGCTGTATGGTATGTTTATCGGACCTTGCATGATATTGTAGGGAGTGAATCTAATAGCCACAATACTCAAGTGCTAAAGGGTGATGGGGAAAAGTTTGTTATATTAGCAAAGGATATACAACAACAATTGCAGTCGGATTATCAGAATTTATCTAAATTGTCTTTTATTATTGAGTTAATGCATCTAAAGTCAATGAATAATTAGAGTGAAAAATCTGTTGACTTGTTTCTTAAAATTTTTAAGAAAGCACTTCCAGATGATGCACAAATTCCAAAGTCATCTTATGAGGCAAAGAAAGTAGTTCGAGACTTAGGTCTGGACTATGTGAAGATTGATGTTTGCATAAATGACTGTATTCTCTTTTAGGGGCCAAATGAGGAGAAAACTAAGCTTCCAACGTACAAAGAGTCGAGATGTAAAATTTAAAAAGCCAATGGTGTGAAAAATCTTCACAAGGTCTTGCATTATTTTCCACTTAATCTAAGATTACAATGTCTATATATAAATAAGGACATATCTTCATAATTAAGATGGCATAAAGATAAGCGTGTTAAGTAGCCTAATGTGTTAAGACATCAGACTAATTGGGAAATATGGAAAGAATATGCTAAAATGCATGAGTCATTCTCTAGAGATGCCCACAATGTTAGTCTTGGGCTCTCCAGTGATGAATTCAATCCATTTTCAAACATAAGTAGGAAGCGTAGTACATGGTCGTTCGTTCTTGTTTTATATAACTTACCTATTTGGAAATGTATGAAGCGACCTTTCTTCGTATTATCAATGCTTATACCAAGTCCTACGACTCTAGGAAATAACATTGACGTGTTTCTTCAACCTTTACTCAAGGGGTTAAAAGAGTTGTGGAAAGTTGGGGTTCAAATATATGATGCCTTCATAGGGAGTAACTTCTAGTTATGTACAACCTTTATGTGGACTATCAATGATTTTTCTACATATGCTAACTTTTCAGGTTGGAGAATAAAGGGAAAATTGGCTTGCCCAATATGTAATGAGAAGACAAATTCAATGTACTTGAAGAATGGGCATAAGACATGCTACATGGGACATAATCGCTTTTTTCGGTGAATCATAAATGGAAAGAAAATATGTCTTCCTTTGATGGTAAGAATGAGCATTAAGGACGACCAAAAGAGTTTAGTAATGATGACATACTTAGTTAATTATAGAAAGTTTGACCTTTAATATAAGGTAAAGTATGCGAAAAGAGGAGCCGTGAGAAGTATGAGTTGCATTAGGACAAGATTCGTATATTATATTATTTTCCTTACTAGAAAGATATTAAATTACGTCATAACTTGGATGTCATGCATATTGAGAAAATGTACGTGAAAGCATTTTGAGAACATTGCTAAATATTGATGAGAAAATAAAAGGCACTGTCAACTCTCGACTGGATTTAAAAGAAATATAGATATGCAAAGACTTGCATCCATATAAAAATAAAGATTAATGGGTTATCCCTCCTGCCCGCTACACCTTGTCTAAAGCAGAGAAGAGGATTTTATGTGAATTTTAGCAATTATTGAAGTTGTCTGATGGTTATGTATTAAATATATTATGATGAGTGAGTGTTGATGAAGGAAAATTTTCAAGAATGAAAAGTCATGGTTACCACATTTTTCAACATTCTTTACTACCACCTGCAATTCATGATCATCTTTTTAAAAGATAGTGTCAACTGTTAATTGAGATTGGGATATTCTTTAAGGATTTATGTTAAAAAAAACTTTGAAAGTAGGTATGTTGGAGAGGCTTGAGGAAAAACTTTTTGTATCTATGTGTAAGCTTGAAAGGATATTTCCACAGTCATTCTTTGATATTATGGTTCACTTATCGATTCACCTTGCATGAAAGTCCATTCTCGGAGGACCTGTGCAATATCGATGGGTGTATCCTTTTGAAAGGCAAACAAATTACGTAATTTGTTATATACGTAATGATTTAATGTTTTTACTATGCTTATATGAATTCTTATTAGCACATATATGTATACTTTAAAACTTACTATGGGAAACAAAGCAAGTCTGGAGGGCTCAATAATCAAGGGTTACATTCTTAATGAATGCCTAATGTTTTGTTGAATGTATCTACGTGGTGTCAAGATGCGATTTAACTAACCCGAGAGGAACTATGATGGTGTTGATTTTCAAGAAAATTTATCCGTTTTTCGGTATAATGGTCGTTTGTTTGGAAAAAGTAATTATCAATGCCTTACGTGGAATGAATGGGAAAGGGCCCATTTGCATGTGTTGGATAATTGTGATGAGATACAAGAATTTGTAAAGTATGTTAAGCTACACTACCTATATATCTCCAATATACTTTTTTTTATTAATTAAGTTCATTTATATATGTTTAGTGAGCATAAGGATATGTTAAAGGCGGAAAGTAACATAAATTTAAAAAGAGACAAGCAAAGAAATTTTCCAAATGGTTTGAAGATCGTATAAGTAGTTGAATTTATTGTTTTAATGTAAATCGATTAGGTTATCAATTCTCACTAACTATTTACTTTCAAAAATTAAATAGGTGAGAATATTATAGCGTGAGTCTCTCGATCATGTTAGTAATCAAATTCGCTCTTTATCTTAGGGGTCTAACCGATGAGTGAAACATTGTAAAGGTTGTTTAGTCAATGATTATAAGTTTCACACCAAAGATAATGACAAGTACAAAAACACTCAAAATAGTGGAATTTTCGTAGTGGGTGTACATGAACAAACATATATTGACTTTTATGGATAATTGATTGATATTGTTGAGTTTGAATACACTGAAAATAGCCGATTTGTTCTCTTCAATTGTGATTGGCGAGACCTTTTAAAAAACAAGTGTGTGTGTGGAATATGTAAAAATGAGTATAGTTTCATTAATTTGAACATCGCTAATACATGGTATAAAGACCAACCATTTGTGTTAGATTATCAAGTAAAACAAATCTTCTATGTGCCATACATCGAGTTAGGAAATAATTAGAAAGTTGTAATTAAAAATACTCCACGCGATAAGTTTGATTTTCCCAAAATTATAACGGAGGGGGAGTTGGGTGAAGAAGAACCATACCAGCAACTTGAGGCAAATATAGTAAATGTTGAAACAATGGGAATTAATGATGAATGCCTTTGATTCCGAAGGGGTAATATCCCAGTAATGGAAGTTAATATGACTAATATGGAATGGGTAAACCTCGTACATGATGTAAATGATGACATTTTACAGACCGAGGATGATGATTTTAGTGATGATGACAGAGATGAAGATGATGATGACTTTTGTTAATGTATTTTCTTCCTAATTCCTATTATTAAATGTTTTAATTGATTTCACTTATGACACTTATTTTATAAGAGTGTTTTATTTTATTACACTTACAAAATGTTATTGTTGATGTAAAAAAACTAGATTGGATCTAATTAATTAATCACAGATAAATGTGAATAAAGAAATAAGACACTAGATTTTTAAAGTGGATCAACCTTATGAAAAATGGCCTACGTCCACTCTTTTGTATTAGTGGGTATTTTGCCTTGATCTTGATTATGGTCACTTATGATTTCTTACCCTGTAATGAGGGGTTTGCAATGTATTTATAGCCCTTGGGCTGTCAATATGAATGAATAATATGCCTTTATTGAATAGGCATATTCACCCGTACATGATAGGGAATGACTGTAATACAATAAATATTAAATCTGTCTTGGTCATTTAGTCTTCCCAATAAGTTGCTCGGTATTCTCGATAGATCGATACGTGGAGTAGCTCGGTATGTTTAAACTTATGCCACGCTGGATGACACATGTCTTCATATAACTGGTCTATGTCAGCTGACTAATTTTTATATCAACAGAAGCCCCCAATGTTTCACAGTTGAGGTCGGATGTGGGAGTGTGGAACATTTTACCCAAAAGTTGCTCAGGCACATTTTTCATGTATTGCTTAATTACAGACCATCGACACTTGTAAAAAAATTCCACTTTGCGTAACAGTTTTGAGCGCGAAATGACAAATTTGTAAATATTTTGAATTTTTGGCGAACGCTTGGGTACTTGCGTCCTTTTCCCTTAATTAGCCTGATATGCCCCAAGTGTCACCTCGGCTCAGGGACGCCAGCCTCGGTCGAGACTATGGCCGACACTGGAAGAGCCTTGGATTGGTGACCAGTAGTCTTGGACATCTAGGGGTCGGCCTTAGCCGACATCACCACCAACCTCTTCAAGGGGAGATTGCATGAATCGGAGGGCCAACAGTTCGAATGATAACCCGGGTAATGACAACCTCGGTCGAGGGTAGGCCAAGGTTACCAGGAACCATACTACTACCATGGGCGACCTAATCTATAGTTCAGCCGATGTTCCACATACCAGCCTAACCTCGTCCCAAGTCGACCTTGGTACCTTGCCTCGGCTTCACTTAAGCCGAGACCTTCATGGCTCATCTCGGATGGAATGAGCAGCTAGTCCTTATCAACCTCAGCTTCTCCCGGGCCGAGGTTACGACCAGGAACGAAGGACGAGTACTAATTGACATGTGGATAAGGACACGTGGATACAAATCAGTTATAACAAATTATTCCCCACACGTGGGAGGAATATTTTGTCATCATTCCCTACATGTGACAGGGACAGGTGTCTTCATCAGATTGGCTAGATCAACACACACATGCTCATTGCATGCATGGGGGGTACATTACACCTCCCAGGCACTATATATAGAGGTTATCCTCTACCTTGCAAAGGATCCAAAATTAGCAACCCTAGCTAAAACTCTATCTAAACACACAGTAGAGAGAGAAAGCTTGAGAGATTATAACTATGGCCATTAGAGCCCTCATACAGTGATACATATCATATACTTGCACAGTGGATGTAGGCCTAATTGGCTGAACCACTCAAATTTCGGTGTGAATCCTCTTCTCCTCGCCTCCTTCTACTATATGTGTAAGTACCCTTGTGCTGCCATTGTTAACATTGAATTGAGCCCACAAACACCTTGAAGGGTGGTGTTGTTTCCAGCATCATCATAGCCGTCGAAAACACAACAGTCATCACTTGTGATCATTACTTCTCCCATTTTCCAAGGCAACGTATATAAAGGCGATAAAATCCGATTGTCTTCTACTTTTTATCATCTAAATTCCCAAACTCTTTATTTTCTCAATTTTCTTCTTACGCCCGTTCTTTCTGTCATCTGGCTTAGCTGGCTTCTTAATTTTCTGTAAGAAGTTCTTCCTTCCTTCTTCTTTCTTTGTTCTAGTCATCATGGTTTACCTTATCGAGTCGTTAGATAATTTTAGAGCCGATTTTAAAAGTCCTTCTTAGGTTGTCTTGGAAGAACCTGATTGTCCTTCTGATTTATTTTCTTTAGCTGAGGGACACTGGTTTCCCTCTATTTTTGTAGCGGAATGTGGTTTTTCTTTCCCGCCTAATCCCCTGTGTTTGGAATTCTGCCAATATTTCGATATTGTACCTATAAAAGTAGTTACAAATATATAAAGGGTAGTTAATGGCGTACATAGGCTGAATCAAATTCACGAAACTCATCTTGGGATTCCTGAAATTATGTTTTGTTATAAATGGGTCACTAGTGATACTACTTTTTATTTAAAAACTAGGTATTCTAACAGAGCCTTAGTGGTTAATCTCCTTGATTCCAACAGAGATTATTTTGAACATGGGGTTGTGATGAAAAATTGGCAGCACCTCCCATTAAAGGGGGAAAACGTGTACCAAGGTCCCAGATGTCCACCTTATGGCAATGGGATAGGTTGCTTATTTTTTAAACTATCTCTATTTTTGTTTGATAAAATGCGTCACTGACTTTTACTTTTTAATTTTGATTTGCAGTTGACAGTAAAAGAAACCCCCCAAAAGAGAGTGATATCAATACGAAGGATTTGAAGGTTATCTGGGGTTTGCATCAGTAAGTTGTTGGGGAGCACGTGAGAGTTGCTTCCTATTTATTATGATATAAGAACACCAGCTCCTTTTTCATTTCTCGTCCCACTGCCCCTCCTTTGGTGATTAATCTTAAGCAAGTTCCATCATCTTATTCAGCTATTGAAGAGTCTTCTTCTGATTTGTCTATCTCTATTGCTGATTTGATGACGAAGAAGAGGAGAATGCCTGATCTCTTTGTCAAGATTATCCCTGGTACTGATGGGGCGAAGAAGAACAAAAAATATATCCCAGTTGGTACTTAGAAAAAGGATATTTCTCCATCTGGGGGAGCAATCACAGCTATCAAGGAGGTCATCAATAAGCCCCCTCTTGCTCCAAAAGAGGCAGCACCTTTGATTGAAGGGGTTGTTATTGTTCGAAAAGAGACAACACCTTTGATTGAAGAGATTACTCCTTTGAAAATATTGAGAATGGGTATTGATGAGAAGATCGTTGATGTTGCAGCTCAACCTGCTGGCGTTGATATACCTTCTTTGTGAGCTGGTCTTCCAGCATTCATTACCCCTGGCTTGGCTAAGAAATTGATTTGGTGTAAACTCTTCTTGATCACAGAGTTGTTGAGACTTATACCCCTCGAGGGAAAGTTACTGATTTGGCTGCCCAACACCTTGCATCAGTAAGTGTTATTATACCTATCATTTCAGCCTTGCTTTTAATTTTTATATTCTAACTTGAGTTTCTCTTCTTCTTGCAGTTTTTGGTGTATTTTAATAATATCCTGGAGAAGGATAAAGCTATCAAAGATGCTTCCTCTTCCAGTGAATTAGAAGAAGCCCTTTCTAGGTTATCAAAATATTTAGAAGAGCCGTGGTAGAAGTATGAGGATGACAAGACTGCTTGTGAAAATAAAATTAAGGCTGCTAAAATAGCTCAACAAAAGGCTGTGGATGCTGCGAAGGAGGCTGAGCTGTGGATGTTTTCAAGGAGGCAGAGGAGAAATTTAAGGTTGCCATTACGAGCAAGGAAAAAATTGGGGGCAGACTTGAAGAGGATGAACGACGTAAGAAAGAGCTTGAACAGAAAGTTAAATTTGTTAAAGATCAGCTTAAAGAGAATGCTTCCTCAAAAAGGATGAAGAGGAGGTTTACTGTGAAGAAGTCCTTTAGCTCTGGCTGGGACAAAGGGTGGAACAAGGCTCTGACTACTGCCTATGCTCAAATTAAGTATGCTAGTTTGAAGTTCTTTAGGGATGGATGGGTTACATCGTTGAAAGAGTTGAATATTGCTGAAGACTCTGAATTATTTTAGAAACATGTTCACGGCCCTCCTCCTTCTATTGAAGAAGAATAAAAAGAAGATGAAGCTGGATCTGATGAATCTTCTTTAATGATAGTAAAACAAACACCTGTTGCCATTATCCCTCAATCCTCCGAGCTACTTCAGCCACCAATTCTTTCTTCTAAATCAGCTGAAGATGTAGTGGGGAATAAGGAGAAGGTGTAATGTTGTTTGACAATTTTTTTGCTTTTTTATGTTTTCCCTTTGTTTTTTATTTTTGGTTGTACCCTCCTCTATTCTGATTAATTAAATGGACTTGTTACTTATTCTGACTTTCCCCTTTATTGTTCAATATAGCTGTGTTGTTGTTGATTTGTTTTTACTTTTCCTTGCTAGTTTATTTCCAGGATGGAACTATTGTCAGCTCATGATATAGAGTTGATGAAGAAATGTACGGATTACTTCAAAGTTGGTCGTGTAGATTTCACTGAAGCATAAATAATTGATATTCTTAGATCTGATGCCTCTGAATGAGCAATTGAGGCTTAACAGTATTTAAAATATCTACTTGATCGAGCAGTATCAAAAAATGTAGCTTACTACGAAATGATTGAAGATCTTCAAGGAATGATTGATGAACTTCAACTTCAACACAAGGAAACCACTACTCTTCTTCATGAAGGTTATGAGAAGAAGTACCAACAGTTGAGCGCTAATCGGGGTTATGACAAATTTATCTCGGACCATAATAAAAGTGAGAGGGTGCTAAAACTTGAATTGGAAGAACATAGAAGCATTGCTAAGCTTCTAGAGGAAGAAAATATTGCTTTAAGAGAAGAGCTGAGATAACTAAAATTTACTTCTTCCTCTGTAGCTTTGGTCCCAGTTGATGATGAAGGTTTTTCCTTTTTGGAGACTGAGAATGCTTCATTAAGAGAAGAAATAGAAGCTTTGAAAAGAGTCAGACCTGCATTCACTTCTCGGGGTAGAACAAGAGTTGGTCGTAGTAGCATTGAGGAGACTATAACTCAACAAGCTTTAGAAAATCAAGTTGCTCAACTAAAGGCAAAAAAATCAAGCACTGGCTGAGATGTCCCAGAAAATTCAAACTCTTATTGAGCAACTTTCCAATCAGAGTTCTGCATTGCAGAATAAAGAAAGTGTGGTGAAGAGGCTTCATCAACACGTTGAATAATTAACTTATCAGTTTCACAAGTAGCCCAGAGAGTTTTGGAAGGAAGGATATAATGAAGCTTCATACCATCTTGATGCCATATTAAAATAAACAAAGAATGAAGGTTACAAACAGGGATGGTTGAATGATTTAATTATAATGAAAGTTGAGCAAGGGACGGAGCTATGGGATTGGTATGAACCTAGGTTTCTTGATCTTCCAGTACCACCGTTCTAGCTAGATGTTAGCTGGATTCCAGTTAGCTCTATTCTTCAGTGTTTGATTTCCAAATACCTTGATGATTACAATCTTCACAAAGAATTTGAGATATCCCGACCTCCCCATTTGCTTGATCGACCAAGTACGAGTAATACCAGAATACTACAGGATTTGAACTTTATCAATTCTTCTTTTGCTCTAGATGACCCTCCAGTTGGAATGGATCCTGTATTTAAATCTGAAGGAAAGAAACCAATAGAATAGGCGGATTTGTATTTCATTAGTAATTGTTAATAAAGAAACATCATAATTTTGTTTCCTTAGAAATAAAATAATTGTATAATGTTTATTTTGCCAATCTTGGTTCATAACATGAGATCAACTACATTAATGCTGCTTGACAGTCATTGAATATATATATATATATATATATATATATATATATATATATATATATATATATATATATTTGAATGGACCCATAAGTGCCTAAGCAATGGAATTATTTTTATCTCATGTTCCTGCTTAGTTGTAACAATCATTTAAGTAAACAATTACCCTAGTGCCTAGGCAGTGGATATTTTACCCATCTTCTTGCCTAGTTTAGATGTCGCTTGGGTCACCCATAATCAAACAGGCCTTGCCTTGCTCGATTGTTTTACCAACGTTGTTGGTATGTAAGTTAATGCCAACCAACTTTTAGTTGGTGGTTATTGATGTTGACCAACTTTATTGGTGTTCATGCTGATGCCGACCAACTTTGTTAGTGATTGTCGATGCCGACCAACTTTGTTGGTGATTGTCGATGCCGACCAACTTGTAGTTGATGGGAAAAATTTAGGTGTTGCTGTAAAGCAAAGTAGTGTAGTGTGTAGCACTAGTACTCCAAAAAAAATGAATGGGGAAATCATCATTTTTATTCATACTGAAATAATTAGTACATGGATAGTTACATTACTGGTAGTATTTGCGTAGGTGCTCTGCATTCTAAGAATTTTTGAATTCTTACCCTTCAAGAGTTTCTATTCTGTAAGTGTTAGGTCGAACAATAGTTGTGATACGATAGGGCCCATGCCAATTGGCCTCTAACTTATTGTGATTTTGAATTACTTTCTTGAGCACGTAATCACCTTCCTTGAGATCACGTTTCTTAACCCTTTTATTATAGAACATGGCAGTTCGTTGTTGATAAGCTGCATTTCGAATCGCTGCATCTTCTCTGACTTCTTTGAGCATGTCCAAGTCCAAGCGTCTCATCAAATCACTTACTGGAAAATTAAAGTTAAACATCCTATGAGTACGTAATCCAAGTTCTGCAGGTATTACTGCTTCCCTCCCCAAACCTAACATGTAAGGAGATTCCCCAGTTGCTGTTCGGCGAGTTGTTCGGTAAGCCCATAACACTGAGTGCAACTCGTTGATCCACTTCCCTTTAGCATCATCCAATCTCTTCTTCAACCCATTCAGTAGAGTTTTATTCATCACCTTGGTTTGCCCATTACTTTGGGGATGACCTGGAGCAGAATGGATCTTTTGAATGTTGGACTGTAGACAGTACGCCGCGAATTCATCATTGTCAAATTGGGTACCATAACCACTAATAAAGGCATGTGGCAGACCATATCTGTAAATAATATTCTTCCAAATTAATTGATAGACCCTTTCATAGGCCATATCGATTAAAGCTTCAGCTTCCACCCACTTAGTGAAGTAATCAACAGCTACTACCAGATATTTAAATATGTCTCTTATAGTTGGTAGAGGTCCAACTAAATTTATTCCCCACATAGCGAATGGATAAGGTGAAGTGATTGGTGTTAACAACATCTGAGGAGTTCTTCGTATAGTAGAAAATCGCTGACACTTGTCACATTTTTTGGCATAATCTGTACAATCAGCGCGCATCGTTGGCCAATAGTACCCCTGAATATTTATTCTCTGTAAAAGAGTTCGACCTGCTACATGAGCTATATAAGATCGCTCATGGATTTCCTATATCAGGTCTTTAACTTCTGCTGGGTGAATACACCTTTGCAAACTAGCTATCACACCTCTCTTGTACAGGATTCCATTATTCAAAACATACCTCGCATATTTAAACTTCAACCTTTTGGCTGCAAGTAGGTCGACTGGTAAAGTTCCTTCTTCAATATAAGCACTGATAGGATCCATCCAGGATGGTCCGATATCCAAGGCGATAAAATTCACCATTAAGTCTTCGTCAATACTTCTGCTTACAAGTACTTCAAGAGGAATTGTTCTTCGTAGCTTGGTGCGAGTAGCTGAGGCTAACCGAGCAAGTGCATCTTCCCTCGCGTTCTCCACTCTAGGTATTCTAATCACCTGAACAACTGCAAAATTGGCTATAATCTCTAGAGCTTTAATTAAGTATCGTGACATGTACTCCCCTTTTGTTGCATAAAGACTTAGTATCTAATTCACCATTAATTGTGAATCACTGAACACCACAACTTGCTCTACATTCAATGATTTAGCTAAGTTGTGGCCCATAATCACAGCTTCATACTCAACCTCATTATTAGAAGCCTGAAATTGGAAACGTAGAGCATATTCTATGTCTATTTCGTCTGGCCTGTTGAGAATAATTCCATCTCCGCAACCCGTGACACACGAAGAACCATCAACATATAAATTCCATATAGTGATATTCGCATCAAACCCTTGGTCTGATAAAATCCCTTAATGAAATATCTTTTCCTTCATTTCTTCATACTTCTCCTTCAACTCTTGTCCCTTTCCAGAAGATTCTGGTTGATCGGCGGCCATCCCTTATGGCAATTCTGCTGCTGGGAGTTGATCGGGGACAGTTTCTATTGGTTCTTTTGCATCCTTTAGTTGCGCGGCATTATCCCCCTGTTGGTCTAAGACATCTGGGTAGGTAAACTCAGCAATGAAATCCGCCACTGCCTGTCCTTTGAGAGAGGATCTCGGCTCATAGATAATGTCATACTCCCCTAATTCCACTGCCCAATACATCAATCTTCCAGACTTTTCTGGCTTATGTAAGGCCTGTCTGAGTGGCATGTCAGTGTATACCACTACTGTATGGGCTTGAAAATATGGTTTCATTCTCCTGCTCACTTCAATCAATGTCAATGCCAACTTCTCCAATTTTGGATACCTAATTTTTGCTCCCTTGAACGCCTTGCTAGTATAATAAACTGGTTTTTACACTCCGCCTTCTATTCTTATCAAGGCCGAATTGAATGCACTTTCTAAAACAGCTAAGTATAAGTATAATTTCCCCCCACCACTAAACTGGACAATACAGGAGGCGTCCCCAAGTATCTCTTTAATTCTAAAAATGCCTACTCACACTCATCGTTCCACTCGAAGGTCTTTCTGAGCACCTTAAAAAATGGAAGACATCGATCAGTTGCCCGGGAGACGAATCTGTTGAGAGCTGCAACACGCCCCATAAGGCTTTGTAATTCCTTCTTGGTGGTTGGAGATTGTAAATCCAGCAAGGATTTTATCTTGTTCGGATTTGCTTTAATACCTCTTTGATTCACAATGTACCAGAGGAACATGCCTTCTTGTATGTTAAAAATGCACTTGGTCGGGTTCAGCTTCATCTGGTACTTCTCCAACTGATCAAATGTTTGGTTTAAATTAGCTATATGGTCAGCAACTTTCTTACTTTTGGTCAACATGTCGTCGACGTACACCTCCATATTTTTGCCAATTTACTCCGCAAATACCTTGTTCACCAACCGCTGATATGTAGCACCTGCATTTTTAAGACCAAAAGGCATAACATTGTAACAATATATTCCTCGTGGGGCAATGAAAGAGGTACTTTCCCTATCTTCTGGTTTCATTTTAATTTTATTATATCCAGAATAGGTATCCATGAAGCTTAGCAGCTCATGCCCCAAAGTTGTATCTACCAGCTAATCTATCTTGGGCAAAGAGAAATTATCATTTGGTCAATCTTTATTCAGGTCTGTGAAGTCCACACACATTCTCCACTTACTGTTCTTCTTTTTAACCATCACGGCATTAGCCAACCAATCAGGATATTTCACGTCTTCGATGAAAAAAGCTTTTTGTTGCTTTTCCACTTCCTCTTGAATAGCCTGGTTCTTCTCTGGACTAAAGACTCTTCGTATTTGCTTTATTGGTTTGATTTCCTTGTTGACATTGAGCTCGTGACATAAGAAGGTTGGGTCTATCGCCGACATATCTTCATGACTCCACGCAAATACCCGTTTTCTATGTTTCAAAAATGCCACCAGCTCTTGCTTCAATACTGGATCAAGTGAAGCACCAATCTGAGTTGTTCTTTCTGGTTGCTCGTCATCCCGAATAATACTTTATGTTGCCTCCATGACTTGGCCTTTAACGAGTTTCGTTTCATCTCTTGGGTCTAAGGTTTCAATATCAGATTCATCCACTTGATAATTGGTTGTTTTCTTCCTAGCATTCTCCATTTCTTCTTGCTCGACAGATGAGTAGTAGCATTCCCGAGCCACTTTTTGATCGCTCTTCATAATTCTAACCCCAAAGTTGGTCGATAACTTTAAACACTGATGTACAGTGGATGGAACTGCTTCAAACTTTTTCAAACCTACTCTCCCCATGATTATATTGTAGGTTGACTGGACATTTTTATCCATCACGAAGAAACGCACCTTCTCTTATCTACAAGCTGGCGAGGTACCAATCAACATATCTAACTTGATCGTTCCAAGTGGAAAAACTTTTTCTCCTAAAAATCCAATGAAGGGCCTGTGATACGGCTCCAACTGACTAAGTTTTAAGTTCAAGCTATCAAAGCAAAGGTAGAACATGATGTCTGTCAAGCTACCATTATCTACCAGCACTCTTAAAATGATTACATCCTTCATTCTCATTTTAATCACCAGAGGATCATCATGAGGATACAAAACGCCTTCCAGATCATTTTTAGAAAAACTAATGATCAGCTTATCTTTGTTAACCTTCCTCGGGCGATCTTCTTTCTGCCATATTTATCCGCTGTATATAGGAACAAGCTTGAGCCTCATTGAGGTAAGTTTTCCTGTCAGTGGTATGATCATCCCCTCCCGTGTCTCCACCTGTAATCATGTTACAATCGAATGAACCAAAACGAATTGAAAATACCTCACGCTCAGGCTGTCTTGGCCCTTTTGAGAGATCGGGGTCATCTTCAGGATCATCTTCATGGTCCTTTATCTTATCGTCTCTTGGTCGGCAAAGGAGATTTGGATCTTTACCGAGCTCTGTTGTTGGTTTTCCCACCATTCTGACGATCAACATACCTGTTCAACTTTCCACATCGAATGAGTGCCTCTATCTCATTTTGGTGAGCTATACACTGCTTGGTTGTGTGACCATGATCCTTATGGAACTCGCAATACTTGGATTTGTCCCTCCTTTTGTGAGCTATCCTCAGCTCTTTCGGCCAATTCAATTCCTCGCTGTTCTTAATTTCCTCTAGAATATGGTGTATATCCACCTTTAAGGGAGTATAATTTGTATACTTTCGTAAGTGATCCAGCGTTTCCCACTGTTATTCTTGTGATCTTTCTTTTCTGACTTACCAATACACCAAAAACAGTAATCTGGCATGGTTTAAAACTTTGCCAGATCAAATCTGGCACGGTTTAAAACGGTGCCAGAATCAAGTGTTCCAAAATTACCATTTTTTTCTGACACGGTTCAAAAGTATTCCAGATTTGACCAAACAGGAACAATTCTGGCACACTTTTAAACTGTGCCAGAATATGATATTTCTGTAACACTTTTGGCACAGTTTATAACTGTGCCAGATTGAGTACATTTTGGTACACTTTTGACACAGTTCAAAACCGTGCCAAAATTTGATACATTTTTGGCACGGTTTTGAACTGTGCCAAAATTTTGGATCAAAGAAAAAAAATTATTTGAAAACAAATCAGGAAAATCATCAAATTCCAAAGCTAGTATGAAAAATATTTATTATTTGCAAAAAAAATCAAGAAAATTCACAAATTTCCAATCTCGCACGTTATTGATAAACTAATGTATGTAAAAACTTTAAAATATTACAAGTATTAATAGTTCACAGACCAAAAAAAATGGGCAAAGTTTCTTCTATTTTCTGGACATTCTGGAACCTCCTAATATAAAGTCCGCACGACCATAAAAGTTAATAATAAAATTACAAAAGCCCGTACGACCATTGCATAAAAAAATAGAATCCTAAACATTAACGACACTAAATAAACAACCCCCTTTTGTAAGCTATTGACTTCTTAGTGTGTTCCACATGGATAAAAGCTAACGATAAAATGTTATCCTGCAAAAAAATACGATACAAAAAAGAGATGATATCAGTAACCAAGTAATTTTAAAAAAATTATATTCAAAATAAAAAATTGCATATACGAGTTATAATTGTCGTCATATTTTCAAACCGGGGGTGCCGTGACCACGCGGTCAGTTCCTACAAGTTACATTGGTTCCGTGTGAGATGTCAATGCAACTTACGGGGCCGTTTCAGGTTGTTTTAAATTTTCGTCCTCTAACGGTATATTTTTAAGTCTAAGTCTAGATATTTTTAAATCATCATCATATTCTCAAATCGAAAGTCTCGTGATCACGTGGTCAGTTTCTACGAGTTACATTGGTCCCGTGCGAGGTGTTCGTGCCTCTCACGATGTCGTTTGGGGGCTGTTTTGATTTTTCGCCCTCTAACGACATGTTTTCAAGCCTAAGCCTAGAAAATTTTCAAATTATTGTCATATTCTCACACCAGGAGTCCCGTGACCACGCGATTAATTCCTACGAGTTACTTTGGTCCCGTACGAGGTGTTCTTGCTTCTCACGAGGCCGTTTGGGCGATGTTTTGCATTTTTTCCCTCTTATGACATGTTTTTAAAGCCTAAGTTTAGATGTTTTCAAATTATCGTCATTTTCTCAAACTTGGAATCTTGTTACTAAGTAGTCAGTTCCTATGAGTTACATTGGTCCCGTGTGAGATATTCATGCCTCTTACGTGGTCGTTTGGGGCCCAATTTGAGTTTTCACCCTTTAACGGCATGTTTTTAAGCATAATCTATATGTTTTCAAATTATCGTCATATTCTCCAACCAAGAGCCCCGTGACTATTTGATCGGTTCGTACGAGTTACATTGGTCCTGTGCGAGGTGTTAATGCCTCTTACAGGTCCATTTGGGGGCTAGTTTGGGGTTTCACCCTCTTTGTGTTTTTAAGCTTAATCTAGATATTTTCAAACTATCATCATATTATAAAATCGAGAGTCCCGTGACTACGCAGTCAAATCCTACGAGTTACATTGGTCCCGTGCGAGGTGTTCGTGCCTCTCGCGACGTCGTTTGGTGGCTAGTTTGATTTTTCGCCCTCTAACAACATGATTTTAAGCCTAAGTATAAATATTTTTAAATTATCGTTATATTCTCAAATCGGGAGTTTCGTAATCATGCGGTCAGTTCCTACGAGTTACATTGGTCCTAAGTGAGGTTTTCGTGCTTCTCACGGGGGTCGTTTGGGGATTATTTTGCATTTTTGCCCTCTAACGGCATGCTTTTAAGCCTAAGTCTAAATATTTTCACATTATTATCATATTATCAAAACAATAGTCTTATGACCGCGTGATCAGTTCCTACGAGTTACATTGATCCTGTGCGAGGTGGTTGTGTTTCTTACGGGGCCGTTTGGGGACTGTTTTGCATTTTTACCCTCCAACGACATATTTTTAAACCCAAGTCTAGATATTTTCAAATTATTATCATATTCTAAAATCGGGAATCTTGTGAATATGCGGTCAGTTCCTACGAGTTACATTTGTCCCATGTGGGATATTCATGCCTCTTACGTGCCCGTTTGGGGGTTGGCAACATATTTTTAAGCCTAATCTATATATTTTCAAAGTATCGTCATATTCTCAAATCAAGAGCCATGTGACTATATGATCAGTTTGTACGAGTTACATTGGTCCCGTCCGAGGTGTAATTGCCTATTACGGGTCCATTTGGGGTCTAGTTTGGGGTTTCACCATCAAATTGTATGTTTTTAAGACTGATTTAGATATTTCCAAACTATCCTCATATTCTCAAACCCTGAGTCTCGTGACTACGCGGTCAGTTCCTACGAGTTACATTGGTCCCGTGGGAGGTGTTCGTGCCTCTCACGACGCCGCTTGGGGGTTGTTTCAATTTTTCGCCCTCTAATGACATGATTTTAAGCCTAAATATAAATATTTTCAAATTATCATCATATTCTCAACCCGGGAGTCATGTGACCACGCGATCAATTCCTACGAGTTACATTAGTCTCGTGCGAGGTGTTAGTGCCTCCTACGGGGCCATTTGGGGGTTATTTTGGGTTTTCACCCTTTAACGACATGATTTTAAGCTAAAGTGTGTGGGAATTATAAATATGCAAGCCATTTTCAAGATGTCAGAATTATAAATATGCAAGCCATTTTCAAGATGTAGAAATTATAAATATGCAAGCCATTTTCATGGGTGGATTATTTTCAATGAATCAAACAGTATTATCCGAAACACATACATTGAAGGCTACTTGGAGGAATTTCTTATCAAAACCAAGCAATAAGTCTGAAAATGCTCACGTATGGCCTAGTTGATGGTTCCTGAAGGAGTATTATATATCTAGTTACAATATGTATACATAATTATATACATTAACATACATAGTAACATTTTATTACAGATGGAGAAAAAGGAAAGATGGATAAAGTAATTTGTGGGAGTATGTTTATGAGTACATGAAATCAACGACCTGATATTAGCCTTCCTTTGATATACCTTGCGATTCAAACCCCAACATACCCTCAATATAGGATCGAACCTGAGCAATTATAACATCAATTAACATGATACACATATGTAAAAGGAATTAATGTTATATGATTAATATTGAGATATCAACTCATATGTAATTTATTCAACAATACAAGAACATATCGCCTACCCCTATGAACGTTTCAAAAACTACCTCCACAGACTCTGTAGTGGAAGAAATGTACAGATAATAGTAATGGCGTAGGGCATCTGGTATACATTCAGATGGCCACATGTTATGAATCCTTCAAAATCTGCAACACAGTAGTAGAACTGATAAAGCCTACAACGCATGTTAATAAGACATTAGTAACGCATGCTTTATGACGAGAGAACATGGGAGGGGAAGAAATAATACTAAGAATCAGGTATGAAAGACAAATATGACCATTAATATGTTTGAAAAATATTGAATTGAAAAGGAAAAATAAAAAAATTAAGTATCAAAAGACTCCACAACACTCGACAATAATATTGAAAACTTTTCATTTCTTTCTTTAAGACATCTTGGCAATCAAGTGTGCAGAAGTAAATATGTAATACAAGAACATGCTTTCAGTTGATAATAAAACTTCAAAGTGACAAGGGAAGTAGATGGGAGCTTCGCGTGATATTTAAAAGAAAAAGACACTTTGATTTTACTGTGAATTCTCCTCATCTATCATGAAAGAAATACCAATAAATAATACTTCAGTATGTTAGAACTTCTACAGAGCATTGAGGATTTTTTGGGGATTAAAATCCCATTATTTGGGGGCTAGATTATATTACTAATTGGAATGTTGGGCCCTATAAGTGATATCAGTTTAATACATGGCTGCACTTGGATAATTCGACGATATATGCCATGTATTCGACCCAAGGAGGAGCAAGTGTTTGGTGCCGGCATTGCTGCTGTGGTGAAACTTTTAAATATGATGGTTACGATCATGCAATTACCCATTCATCGCACACAGGATTTGAATCACCTCACTCCCCTGTTTGGATAAACTTCCCACTATTACCCATTCATCTCTACAATAAAACTAGTTTATTTTCCATCGTTATTGTTGTCCCCCCTTTAAAATTAGACGCTCCCACTGTTGCACAAACAAGGCATAGCCTTGCTAGAGTTTGTATAAAAATTGATCTAACAAAGTCCCTATCTAATTCATAGGTCTAGATTAGTTATGGAGAAAATGGTAAAGGATTTTGGCAAAAGTGTGAACTCTGCGTGAAAAAAGGTCATGAAACTTCTCATTGTAAACTAAAAATTGACCAGAAAAGAAGACTGATAATGATAAAATTGACTCTCAATCAAAACATCAAGGTCAACCTGCCAAGAAATCTAAAACATAATCAACCGAAACATGGGTGCTTAACTTTTGTAAAACCAAAGTTCCCCCCAATATAGACTAGAGGCAAGAAGCTGAACATAATCAGATGGTGTTGAAGAATTAGAACTCCAAATAATTACTGAACAAGGAGAAGTATATGCTAAGAATGAAGATCAAACAAGACAACACCCAACCTTCAATTGCCAGTGCGATAAAGCTAAATCGTTGTCTAGCAACCAAGATCGAACAAGACAATACCCACAAACCCCAAACATCATAAATCATATTCTGCCAGAGGACAATGAAAATTCATGTGGTGATAATGAAATATCTCAAACACGTCTCATGTGAAATATTTAAAATGTGTCTCATGTGTAATGATGATAATGTACGTGGTGTTAATGACAAAAAGTGCGCGTTGCACCTACAGTATGCTGATCATTGTTTACATTCCCCCTTGTATGTTAAACAGTTACAAACTGAAGTTTATTTTTTATTTTTTAAAGGAAAAATAAAAAATAGATTGGACGGCACCATATCCGAACTATATATATGCATTAACAGACAAACACAAATGATTTTTAGGCTTCGACTACAGTATTTGAAGCTTTCTAAAAGCATGTGCGTAGGTGTATGTAGAAAGACCACCAATCAAATTCAGGTTACGGATTAGAAGTTAAGGTTAAATAAATCCATTATATCAAACAGGTATGCGTTAAGACCTCTAATTTGTAAAAACCAAATGTCATCTACATTGACCTACCCAACCAACTTGAGTAACAAATATAGCAAATTGGAATCAATTAGAAAACTCCTACAAGACAAAAGCATGTTGTCATATTCAGAATTAAGCTTGGGTGAATCATCATAAGTTCAGTCATGTTATCCCACAAGCAAACTTCTAACTCCTAGTTTGGACTAAATTGATGTTAAACCAATTCATTAACATAATTTAAAGTTAACAACAAGGGAGAAACTCCATCTTTTGATATGTATGGTGTATAAGCTTAATAACTGATAATGTATTCAATTTATCTTAAGGTAAGAAAAATGAGAAAAGTACGTAACAGAAATTGAATAACTAAATATATACTCACTCGTTCTAAAGGTAAAAAAATAGAAGCTGATTAGGCATAAATTCTTCCCAATTGATCCCTTTAATTTAATTACTTTTAGCACCTCAATCAGCGTAATCGATTTGACTTTATCTCATAATCTTGCTACTGACTTATTCTAACGAGTACACCGAGTTTCTGGTATTTCGTACTAATTTTTCAGGTATTTAATGTCAATAAAAAAGAAAGAAACCAGAAGAATCGAGAAAGAAAAGAAGAAAAAGTCAAAAGGGAAAAGTTGTAATTTTTACCCATAATCGAATGAGGCATCAACTGGAAAGTTGAAGAGCTATCAATTACAAGAACACTAGAAAAAACGGCACCTCAATCAGAGTCCCCGTGTGAAAGTTATGAGCAGTCAAAGTTTAAAGAAAAAGTCAAAGGAAATCCGGACCGATCCGCTATGCCAATTTTCAGAGAAACCCGGACCGAAGATGGATCGAAGCTGAAAGAAAACAAACGAACCAATCAGAACCGGACCGATATGCCCAATAAATAAAAGAACCGATCCCGATTCCAGCCAGATCGAACCGAGAGAGGACCGGACCGGTCCGACTGTCGAGTTTTTATTTTGTTATCTTCCTTTAATGGAGAGTCCTAGTGCAGCTAAAACTCTTGGAATTTTGTAGTGTATTTAAACCCGTTTTATTATCATTCTTAGTACGGAGAATTAATCTAATTTTCCATTCTTTTCAGAAAAATCCTAGTTTGGATATAACTTAGTATTTTAATTCCAAGATTGAAGATTGTTCAGATTTCTGTGATTACAAGTAAGTGTAGTTAATGTTTTGAGTGCTTTGGTAAGATTAGTGGTTATTTTCCTCTGTCTAATTTTCTGTTACATCATTCTATAATTTTTCCTTAGTTTAATCATAATTTCTTGCAATTCCAAAATTATTTTCATTAAGTTCATCATGGTAGGCTAGACTTTTAAAGGTCGGGATGCATGAACCCAACCCGATGTGGTAGTTGCATGTGTATAAAATTAATCCTCTAAATTTAATGGTTTATCACGATTGTATTGTGTAGAAACACGATAATTATAGATATTTGGATCTATTTTGCTTCAGGGTAACCGGGATGCTTTAGAATGCAATTCAAGTGTAACTATCACAATACCGATTTACTCGTCCTCTGATTAAGAATGATGCGGGCTTGAGCCTCATATACGTAATGCTTGAGAGTACTAAATTTTGGGTCTAATTAATCATTTAAATTTACAATTAGTTTTATATCATCAATACACTAGGGCTGGGGGATTCTATTCCCGTCCTGTTTTCTTCATCATATAGTTCAAGTTTTAAGTCATTCATCATTAGTATTTTAGATAATTTAGAATAGTCGCATTCAATCCATACTTTAGTTCATTAAATAAATATTTTCAAAAGTGCATTTAGTTGTAGTCCATTCCCAAAACAAATCACCTTTTCCTTTTCCTTTAGAGTCAAAGTTAGGTTTTCTTCGTCTATCCAACGTCGTCACAACTCTGTTGTCATATTTCCCTGTGGATACGATCCCGACTTATCGAATTATTACTTGAGCAACAGGCTTGCACTTGAGCCTATAGAGTACGTACTTCTGAGACACATTCTTAGTCGCATCAAGTTTTTGGCGCCATTGCTGGGGAATTAGGTAGACTTAGGATTAGATCGAGTCAATCTAAAACTTTGATAAAAAAAATTTCAAAAATCCAAAAACATATAAAAATTCAAAAAGCACAAAAATATTCATCACCATCTCTCATAAGCTATTAATGCAAAATTCTGAACTCACTCCAAGTCCCCAGAATATCCCAACCCACATTCACGAAAACTCGATTGTTGAGTACGATCCTGATAGCCCTCACACTCCTAACGCTCCACAGTTCTGGGTTCCACCTTCCACACCGTCATACTCAATCTTAAATAACAAGTCGTTTTCCTTCTTAAGACACACTTCAGAGAGCACTCCAAGTATACCAAGTGAGGATACCGAATCTTTGAGAGAGAGAGACATGTCACAACACGGTAGTGCGGCTGCCGACGAGGGAGAGGCCCCGTATCGCCCTTTGAGAGATGTCTTATATCCCGAGCGCACTGTCACTCTGGGATGCATTTTACTCCCGTACAATGTGGGACAATTTCTCTTTAGGAATGGGATGATCCAGATACTTCCCACTTACCATGAAATGGATTCAGAAAAGCCATATGCCCACATCATGGAATTTGAGGAGGTGTGCGAGACTCTTAGCGATCAAACTTGCACAAAAGATGTGCTCCGCCTCAAACTCTTCCCATTCTCGATAAAGGATAAGGCTAAGACCTGGCTATGGTCTTTACCACCAAATTCGATTTTGTCATGGAACGAATTACAATCCAAATTTCTCAAGAAGTTATTTCCTCCACATCGAACGAATTCCATCAAGACTCAAATTCAAACTTTTCGACAATTAAAAAATGAGTCATTCGAACGATGCTACGAGCATTTCAATGAGTTAATTGTCTCATGTCCCCATCATGGTTTTGATAAAATGCAAATCATTTCCTTTATCCATAATGGGCTGAACATTAATTCCAAATAACTTGTTGAATCCATGGGTAGTGGTCCGTTTGTCGACTTAGACGCCCACGATGCTGAGCTTAACCTGAGGTATGTCGCCGAGACTACCCAATCTTGGGATACATCTGACCCAATGCTCAAAATCGAAATCGTCAAGTGACCACCACTCCATCGGCGTCCGACCTATTTCATGTAGAAAAGAATTCTATAGTGGATAGTCGATTCGATATGCTTGAGAAAGGACTGCGAGACCTACGTGAGGTATATGGAAGAGGACCAACTGGATCCATCCCATACCCTGTCGAGAAGGTGTGTGCAATTTATGAGGCGGGTCATTCAATTGAGGAATGCCCGACTATACCCGCCTATAAAGTGATGCTTCAAGAGCAAGTCAGTGGCATAGGAGGTTTTAAGGGTAATTTCGGTGCCCCGCACGGGAATTCCTACAACCCTTCATGGAAAAACCACCCTGGTTTTTGCTATGGGCAACAACATGCTGCGTTGAATCCTAATTCACATGTTGTTACTCCTCCCCCACCGCATTTTCAACAAGCTCCACACATGCAAGGACATGTGCAAGCACCACCACCTCAAGGATCATACATCCCTCCACCGCGGAGAAGTCTCGAGGATACTATCAACCACTTTATCAATACAAAGACTGCAACTAATGCTAGGCATGAGCACATGTTGAACGATATGAATGCGAACATCTCAGAGTTGCAATCATTGTTGAGTATCTAAGAGAAGGGCTAGTTTCCTGCCCAGGGCCAAAGACCACCCCAAGGTCAAACTAGTGTTAGCTCCACCTCGACAGAACATCAGGAGCAATGTCAAGATGTGACCACTCTTCGTAGTGGGAGAGTCGTTGATTTATCACCTTATCCACACAACGCAACCAAAGACAAGAAGATTTTTCCCGGCACGAAAGAGGCCGAAGATGTCCCCTAGAATGAGAGTGAGAAAGAAGACACTAGTGAGCCTGAGGTAGTAGTGAAACCACCCACCGCAACATCGTTTCCTCAAAGGTTGGTTCCTTCCCATAAAGGAAACCCCCGTGATGAAGTGCTAGACGTACTAAAGTAAGTGAAGCTAAATTTACCTTTCCTCGATGCGATTAAGCAAATTCCAGTTTGTGCAAAAGTCATCAAAGACTTATTGACGGTAAAAAGGAGGATGAAGGTAAAGAAAAATGTCTTTATGGAACAGAACGTGAGCTCCATCCTACTCAATGATCTCCCGCTCAAGTTCAAAGATCCCGGTGCACCCACCATTTCCTGCATCATTGAAGAAAATAAAATTGAGAAAGCCTTACTTGATTTGGGAGCAATTGTCAATATTCTCCCTTATGCCATCTATAGGCAACTTGATTTGGGTGACCTCAAGCCCACAAAGGTCACTCTTCAATTAGAGGATCAAATCGTGAAGATCCCAAGAAGCATAGTTGAGGACGTGATCATCCAAGTTGACACTTTTTACTTCCCGGTAGACTTTGTCATTTGGGACACGGAGCCCTCCTTCACCTTGAGCAACCATATTCTCATCATTATTGGGTGCCCATTCTTAGCTATGGCTAACGCAATCATCAATACTCATAATGGCTAAATGCAACTCACTTTTGGGAACATGACTGTAGAGACGAACATCTTCCATATCGCCCAATAAATGGGGGAAGAAGATGATCTTCACGCGGTGAATCTAATAGACGAGATCGTAGAGGATTATTTCGAGGAAGCTTATTGTGGAGACGCCTTAGGGTCCTATTTAGTGTCAAACCACGAGAGTGAGGGGACGTACACCGCATTCGAGAGGGAGGTTGAGGAGTTAAGAGAGTTATTTGATGAGAGAGCGTCGGGCGAGGACGCGAGAGATGTAAGTTGGGTTTCCAGATTCGAGGAGTTACCACCGAGGGATACACGCATGGTTCCCTCCAACGAAAAATTTCCAACCCTCGAGTTGAAGAAACTCCCCTCCCATATTAAATATGCATACCTAGGAGAGGATGAGACATTTCCTTTTGTTGTCTCCTCTAGCCTAGACGAAGAGTAGGAGGGTAAATTGCTAAAGATTCTGAGGAAGCACCAAAGTGCTTTTGGTTGGTGCATTGCTGATTTGAAAGGGATAAGTCCTTTGATTTGCACCCACAAGATTCATCTCGAAGAGGATATCAAACCCTCGAGAGAAATGCAAAGAACGCTAAACCCTAATACGAAAGAAGTGGTGAGGACCGAAATAATTAAGCTATTGGATGTCGGGATTATCTACCCAATCTCAAATAGAAAATGGGCCCTTTTCAAGTTATCCTGAAAAAGTCGGGCATGAAAGTGATTGAGAATGCTAAAGGAGAGCTATTCCCCTAACGTACCACCACCGGGTGGTGCGTTTACATTAATTACCGGAAACTCAATACGGGAACTAGGATAGACCATTTCCCCTTACCATTTATTGATCAGATGCTTAAGAGAGTAGCGGGCCACCCTTACTATTGCTTCCTTGATGGTTATTTCGGATATAACCAAATTGAGGTAGATGTACTTGACCAGGAGAAAACAACCTTCACTTGCCCTTTTGGTACATTTGCCTATAAACGTATGCCATTCGGCTTGTGTAATGCACCCGCGACCTTTCAAAGGTGCATGTTGAGCCTATTTAGCGACATGGTCGAGAGAGGACTTGAAGTGTTCATGGACGATTTCAGCATTTTTGGCACCTCTTTCGATCTTTGTCTTGAAAAACTGGAAAAGGTACTTGCCCGGTGTGTGGAAAAGAATCTACTGCTGAATTGGGAGAAACGCCACTTCATGGTCACCGAGGGAATAGTTCTTGGCCACGTAGTTTCATCCAAGGGGATAGAAGTTGATAGAGCTAAGATAGATGTCATAGACAATCTACCCCCACCAAAATCGTTCAAAGACGTGCGCTCCTTCTTGGGCCAAGTGGGGTTTTATCAAAGGTTCATTAAGGACTTTAGCGCCATCGCTAGACCCTTAAGCAACCTACTTATGAAGGACAACCCATTTGAGTGGACAGAATCATGCCAAAGCGCTTTTGAAAAACTAAAGACCATGCTTGTGTCCACTCCCATCATGCAAGTTCTGGATTGGTCTTTACCATTCGAACTTATGTATGATGCTAGCGATTATGCGATAGGGGCCGTTTTGGGCCAAAGAAAAGATAAACAGGCTCATGTCATCTACTACGCTAGCCGGACTCTTACCGGACCACAACTCAATTACTCCACTACCGAGAAAGAGTTACTAGCGGTAGTCTTTGCACTTGACAAATTTTGGTCCTACCTTATCGGTTCTCCCATTACTTTCTTCACCGACCACGCGGCATTGAAATACCTACTTGCGAAGAATGACGCAAAGTCGCGCCTCATAAGGTGGATCCTACTCCTACAAGAGTTTAATCTCTCCATTAAAGATAAGAAAGGAGTAGAAAACGTCGTTACCGACCACTTATCATGACTTTTGTCCTACGTACTTAGTGATCCAATACCCATAGACGCATACTTTTCGGATGAGCACCTCTTTGATACCTCTTCTTTTCCCTGGTTTGCAGATATAGTGAACTACCTTGTCATGGGAGACGTCCCTCTCGACTGAACACCGCAAGATAAGAAGAGGTTTATTACTTGGTCGCGCATGTTTTTCTATGATGATCCCTTCCTGTTTAAATATTGCGCCGACCAAATCATCCGACGATGCGTACCGGATGACGAGATCACAAGAGTCATACAATTTTGTCATTCAGAAGCCTATAGAGGACACTTTTCGAAGAAAAAGACGGCCGCTAAAATTCTGCAATGCGGCCTCTAGTGGCCCACAATATTTCGGGATGTGAACAATGCTTGTAAATCTTACAATAGGTGCCAAATGATGGGAGTTATTACTTGACGAGACATGATGCCTCTTACCCCCATAGTCATTATTGAGATTTTTGACTGTTGGGGTATTGACTTCATGGGCCTTTTTCCCCCGTCCTTTGGTTTCCTATACATCCTTATCGCGGTAGACAACGTTTCTAAATGGGTGGAAGCTATAGCTACCAAGACAAATGACAACAAAATGGTGATTAAGTTCCTGCAGGAACACATACTTTCCCGCTTTGGTGCTCCGAAAGCGATAATTAGTGATAATGGCACGCACTTTTGCAATAGGCCATTCGCGAAGCTCATGAGAAAGTATGGTGTCGTTCACAAGGTTGGAACGACTTATCACCCACAAACGAATGGGCAGGCCGAACTAGCGAATCGAGAAATTAAGAACAATCTCGAAAAGACCGTCAATCCTACTCGAAAAGATTGGTCACTTAGATTGAACGATTCGCTATGGGCCTATCGTACCGCATATAAAAATTCGGTCGGCATGTCCCCTTTCCGCTTTGTGTATGGCAGACCTTACCATCTTCCCGTGGAATTAGAGCACAAGGCGTATTGGGAAATTAAGGAGTTAAACTATGCCATGGATAAGGCCGGTGAAGCTCGCAAGCTTCAAATAAATGAGTTAGAAGAGATACGCAATGATGCGTACGAGAATGCAAAAATTTCCAAAGAAAGGATGAAACTCGCTCACGATAACATCATTCGACGCAAAGAGTTTCTTCCCGGGAAAAAAGTGCTTCTCTATAACTCTCAACTTCATCTCTTTCCAGGCAAGTTGCGGTCAAGATGGTCTGGCCCGTTCGTTGTGAGGAATGTTTTTCCTCACGGAGCTGTTGAGTTAGACGATTTGAAAGGGGGAAATACATTCAAAGTTAATGGACAACGCCTAAAGCTATATCTAGAGGTGTGTGTGGAAGAAGTCAACATCGTTTACGGGGTAGAGTGAGCTGCTATAGTGAGGTCGCCGCACCCCCGACGCGTATGTGGTGAATTCTTGTGTATAGTAGACGAGAGTCGTGTGAGTAGTGAGAGTCCATAGGATTAGGGTACAATAAGGTGAAAACATTCAAATGTTTCGGGAAATTGAGTCAAGTTGCGTTAACCATAGATATCGAGAGACTTTTGAGTCCATACTGATGGGAAGCTTGATGAGAATTAAAAACTTTCAAAGAAGAACGATAACAAGAAAGTTAGGGGGGAAATCCAGCTCATTGCAAGAATCAGATCGGTTCTTTTCTTTTTGAGCCAGACCGGTCCTGCCCGGATTGATTCCTTTCTTTTAGAGACGGATCGATCCGTCAATTGAAAAGCTCAAAGATTAAAGGACCGGACCGGTCCGGTCACCAGGCGGATCGGTCCGCTTTCTGCAGATATGGATTTCCCCTATTCCCTAGGTTCACCCCCTTCTCCCCAATCCCTTCCCTTCCCTTCCAATTCGTTTCCCCATAACCAACCCTTCAATTTCCCTCCCAAATACACTCCCTCTTTCCCTCCAAACCCTTTCCCTCCAAATCCAAAACCCTACCCACCCCTCCCCTATGAATACCCACCCATAGCCTCCACTTTTCTTCACACCTTCAACCACATCCCTCCTCTCTTCTCTCTCTCCCTAATTTTCCAACAAACTCTCTCCGTTTTCATAGCCCAATGACCCGCCCCCGCCAAATATGACTCCACCAAAATCCTTCCCTCTGGCCATGGTGAATTCCGTTCCCGCCAAGAGGAGCGGTGGTGCAATCGGTTCTTTGATCCGGATCGCAAACTCCACATGGAGCGCGCTGTCCAATGGTCAGGTCTGCCCAATTTCATCATCGCCCTCTTCATGCCTAGGGGTTGGTGCCGATTCCTTAATCAACCATACGAAGCGGTTTGGGCAGCCGAGGTTCGATCTTTCTATGGCTCCCTTGTTCGAACGGGATAATTCGAGTCTCAAGCATATGTTGATGGTGCCGTCATCCCTTTTTCATTGTCCCTTATCACGGCCAAGTTGGTCGAATACAACGTTCTCGATGTTCAAGATTTCACCTACCTAAGGAATATCGCCCCCGTCGCCAAACAACTGATTATGGAGCGCATTGCCACCGATGTTGCATGGAGGGGGCAAACTGTTGCTGTTGACCTTCTTAACGAAACAACACGCCTCACCTTCCAAATTGTGTGTGAAAATATTTTGCAAACGTCCAACGATTCAGCAATGCGTCCCCGTCAGGCCACATTGACATACCACCTCTTCGATCCTAACACTTCCATTAACCTGGCTCGCACTCTATACGCCGACATCATCGTCGCGGCCATGGATGAGAAAGGTACAGCACCACTTCCATATGCACGTTTGATTACCTCCATCCTCAAGGACGCTGGCATTGAGGCACCGCTTGATCGTACTCGCCTCCAGGCAAGATGGGGAAGTGATGACGAGGACGATGCTGCCTCGAGTGAGGAAGATGAAGAGGAAGAGGCGGAAGAAGAATCAAGTGCTGATGTGGAGATGGGTGACGTAGGTGCGGATGAAGAGTCAACATAAGAAGAAGACGACCCGAATTTTGAATGGGCAGATAGCGACCTCACTAACCGTATGTCGGCCCTTGAGACGATATTCAACAGCTTTTTGACCGACTACCGTCGCGATACAAGCATGATGTTTCGTTTCCAAGCGGACTTGTACCGACGCCAGGGGGATTCCAACGAGCCATTGCCATCCTACTTCTATGACCCCTATGGCCACGATGCGCCAAGATCTTCCCAACCACCACCCCAGTGAAGCCTTGGTCATTTGTGACAGTTTTTAGTTGTTTCCCTTGTCCACATGCTGTATGCTCTTTGCTGTTGTTGTACCACAGTCCTGTTTTATAAAAATCTGCGTTTTTCTCCATTTGTTTGTTTTATTTATCGCACTTCTTATTTTGCCTTATTTAGATTTTAGTCCTTTTTGCTTGAGGACAATGCAAAAGTCTAAGTTAGGGGGGGGTCACAAGTGCGTATTTCTAAAACTTCACAAATTTTCAAAAAAGCCCAAAAATCTAAAAAAAAAATCATAAAATTTTGAAAAATCCAAAAATATTTTTGTTCAAAATAAAAAAAAATGGAATTCAAATTTTACAAAAATATCATTAAAAGTCGGTGTAAAGTCTCAAGTTGTAAAATTCAAATACACAAAGCCAAAATTGACCAAGGATGGAAATTGAGCGAAAATTGACGACTTAACGAATAAGTGTGGAGATTAACAAACCCGGTGAGATTCGAGCCTTTCATCTTTGTGAAATTTATAAATCAATCCAAGTTAATTGTTAACTCAAAGTTATTTTCAGCGTCTAAAATGTCGTCGAGGATCTCAATCCTTTCATTTTGATCGGTTTTGATAAATGTGTGTGATATTGCCGTACAAAGCGCGCTGCAAATCTCTAAATTAAATTAATCTCAGGACGCATATGGTAATGCAATTAGTATTTTAGACAATGTAGTAGGCCCTCGTTTGTCACCCAAAAATATTGGCCATAAAAAGTTGTGAAAAGTTATCCCTTTTGTAACCCAAATTGAGCCGAATAATTTTTCCTTTCGTTTGGTAACCCGAAAAACCCAAATAGCCCGGAATTGTGAAAAATGGAAAAATTCAGAATTTAAGTCCGAAAAGTGCATAAAAAGGGGCAAGAAAAAATAGATATGCTCAACAAAAATAGCAAGAAAAGAAAAGAAGTGAAAAATAGAAAAATATAGAAAAAGAAGAAGAAAAATGAGCAATAGCCCGGAAAAAGCACAAATGGACCTCATAAATGACTTTTTCAATTCCAACCTTCCTTATCATTTTCATTTTACCCAATATACCTTAAAACTCGAAAAAGTCCTAACCGAGTCCAAATTGCGAAATTGGTTACCACATGGAGAGCTAAGATACAAAAAGATAATAAAAGAGGTTGAATGCGTGAATAAGAGGCAATGTTCCCGTTTTTAAAACCGTAATCCGTTGATGAGATCCTATCACTATAAAATTTTCATCATTTTACTTGTTTGCGTGAACATGGTTCCACTATATTTACTCGTTATATCACGCATACCGAGAGAATAGCCACATTCCGAGTGATTCGTTTGAGAAGAGCATTCTGTGAGAAATTGAATCAAAACGAATTTTTGGATAAGTAATGTAATGGTCAATCGGTGAAAATCCGCGGTTAAACTTTCAGCTTCGCACACACGTACTATGATTTGAGACTTGTAAATATGACTATTTTCTAGGAAAGTTTGAATTATACAATTTTTGTGTATTTTGATTTTTCTTTGAGTCGAATTTTGTGGGTATATTCACTGCAAACCCTCACGAGACACAACTCGTCCTACTAGGGTAACCTAGGGGTTTAAAGGCTTGTTGCATACGCTAAATGAAATCGCTTGCCAGCGAAAAGGGTATTCTATCCCAGTAAAATGATTTTCAAGAGTTGAGCCTTGCTAGAATTCTTTTACATTGCTCGGGACGCGCAAAGTTCTAAGTTAGGGTTTTTTTGATTAGGCATAAATTCTTCCCAATTTATCCCTTTAATTTAATTACTTTTAGCAGCTCGATCAGCATAATAGATTTGAATTTATCTCATAATTTTGCTACTGACTTATTTTAACGAGTACACTAAGTTTCTTGTATTTTGTACTAATTTTTCAGGTATTTAATGTCAATAAAGAAAGAAAGAAACCGGAAGAATCGAGAAAAAAAAGAAGGAAAAGTCAAAAGGGCAAAGTTATAATTTTTACCCGGAATTCGGATGAGGCATCAACTGGAAAGTTGAAGAGCTATCAATTATAAGAACACTAGAAAACACGACACCTCAATCAGAGTCCCGGTGTGAAAGTTATAAGCAGTCAAAGTTTGAAGAAAAAATGAAAGGAAATCAGGACCGATCCTCTATGCCAATTTCCAGAGAACCCCGGACCGAAGACGGATCGAAGCTGAAAGAAAACAAACGAATCGATCCGCACCGGACCGATCCGCCCAAGAAATAAAAGAACCGATTCGAATTTCAGCCAGACCGAACCGAGAGAGGATCGGTCCGACTGTCGAGTTTTTATTTTGTTATCTTCCTCTAATGGAGAGTCCTAGTGTAGCTAAAACTCTTGGAGTTTTGTAGGGTATTTAAACCCATTTTATTATCATTCTTAGTACGGAGAATTTATCTAATTTTTCATTCTTTTCAGAAAAACCCTAGTTTGGAGATAACTTTGTATTTTAATTCCAAGATTGAAGATTGTTCAGATTTCTGTGATTACAAGTAATTGTAGTCAATGTTTTGAGTGCTTTGGTAAGATTAGTCGTTAGTTTCCTCTGTCTAATTTTCTGTTACATCATTCTATAATTTTTCTTAGTTTAATCATGATTTCCTGAAATTCCAAAATTATTTTCATTAAGTTCATCATGGTAGGCTAGACTTTTAAAGGTCGGGATGCATGAACCCAACTTGATGTGGTAGTTGCATGTGTATAAAATTAATCCTCTAAATTTAATGGTTAATCACGACCGTATTGCGTATAAACATGAAAATTGTAGATCTTTGGATCTCGTTTGCTTCAGGGTAACCGGGATGATTTAGAATGCAATTCAAGTGTAACTATCACAATACCGATTTACTCGTCCTCTGATTAAGTATGGTGCGGGCTTGAACCTCATATACGTAATGCTTGGGAGTACTAAATTCTAGGTTTAATTAATCATTTAAATTTATAATTAGTTTTATATCATCAATAAACTAGCATTGGGGGATTGTATTCCCATCCTGTTTTTCTTCATCATATAGTTCAAGTTTTAAGTCATTCATCATTAGTATTTTAGATAATTTAGAATAGTCGCATTCAATCCATACATTAGTTCATTAAATAATTATTTTCAAAAGTGCATTTAGTTGTAGTCCATTCCCAAAACAAATCACCTTTTCCTTTTCCTTCAGAGTCAAAGTTAGGTTTTCTTCGTCTATCCAACGTCGTCACAACTCTGTTGTCCTATTTCCCTGTGGATATGATCTCGACTTATCGGATTATTACTTGAGCGATAGGCTTGCACTTGAGCCTAGAGAGTACGCACTTCTGAGACACATTCTTAGTCGCATCAGAAGGACTTGCTGACAGCATTCAAAGCAATAGCCCTACCTTGGTAATTGATTGGTGGGGAACCACTCGAACCATCTTTAGTTCCCGAAGCTACCTGCTATTTGGAAAAAAGAAAAGTATATAGTAATATAAGTTTATTTTAAGACACAACCAACAAGCATTTTATATAATTACAGAATAACTGGATGGTGATTGAAAATTCAGTAGGCAAAATTATAGAGAAATTAAGTTCTGACAATGCCAATAAAATTCATGGCACGGGTGTGCCCATGCCGATGGCATGGTGGGAATAATAATTTTTTAACCAAGATGATGAAGTGAAACAGTACGTGTAGACACCCCATTCTATTACCCCTAACTCTCCTTAGGTCCCTAGTACCTCCCTTCATTACTGTAAACCCAGGTCACGTCCCGAGTACTGACCTGAAGGCCATCACGCACTCCCCGGCTCAATTTGACCCAAAAGTCAAACTCTTCGTCTCGATTCAGACTCAAGAAATATTCAAAGGTCACTAAATATCCTTTCCAACGGTCCGTCCCATGCGCGATTCCGACTTACCATGCAGACGAACGACCTGTTTGCGTCTGAAACCTGACCCAGAGGCCACCGGGTGCTCCCGGGCTCTATTTGACCTAAGTCAACTCTTCAGCTCGACCGAGGCTGAATGAATATTCAAAGGTCACTGAATACCCTTTTCCAATGGTCCATCCCGTGCGCGATTCTGACTTTCCATGCGAACGAACGATCCGTTTGACTCCGAGAGGCCACCGAGCGCTTCCCGGTCCCGGTTGACCAAAGTCAACTCTCCAAACCGGGTCAAACTCTTTGGAATGTCGAAGTACATCTCCTAACCTTTCCAACGATCTGCCCTACGTGCGATTCGAACTTACCATGCGGACGAACGATCCGTTTGCGTCCGAGCGATTCCCCGTCCAAAGGACAGATAAATGCTTCCGAGCCATATTTGACCCAAAGTCAACTCCCGAACCCAAGAGCAGTCCAAAGTACTTTCAAAGGTATCTGAATTACCTTTCCAATGGTATACCCCGTGCGTGATTCTGACCAACGGTTTTCCCTCGACGACCGATTTTTCGAAAAAGCCTGAAGCGTACTGCCAAATGGCAGGTTCCAGACCCTGCCTATCGGCACCTGCCGATAGGCAGGAACAGGTCTATGCTGATCGGCACTCACCTGGGCCTATAAATGGAGGCCTTCACCTCATTTGCAAGAGGAGCCCAGATCTGATAAAAATCTCTCTGAACGAATCCCAGAAACCTCTCTCGAAGGCAGCGTGATTTCAACTCCCAAATCCCTTTTTTACTTCCACTTTTCATCATCCTTTTCATCAAACTTGGTGAATTAACCACTCTTCATCATAATCCAAGCTCAAGGGCTTCTATTCAACACTTAGGATCAAGCTCAAGATCTTCAAGAAGGTCCAACTTTCTCAAACTCTCTCTTGAATTCTCTTAAATTCCCATAACTTATTTTCCTATTTAGCTTTTTATTATCTCATCTCACACATCCTAATATACTTTTTATTTAGTATTATTGTACCTCTTTTATTTTCATAAAACCCTAAAAATAAGAAAAATAGGGTTTTCTCATAAATTCCAAGTAGCGATTCTCACACCTTTTTCACACTTTTCTCACAACTAAAACACCTTTTTCTACACACACACACACTTACAAATAAGAGATTCTCCATTTGGATTTATGGGATAAACCCCACCCCTCGTGGACTTTGATGCCTTTATAGGCTACGTAGGCGTCTTGGGGTAAAACCCGAGACTCGAGTCATTTTTCTCACTTTTTTCTCTTACTTTCTATTTTCTCTAAATCCATTTTCCTTATATTCTATATACTTGCCCTTAATAACGTATTGCTCCATATGCGTTATTGTTCCATTATAACGATCAACGTAGGGGTAATCGCGTAAATCTTATTTTTCTAATATTAACTTTATATCTTCCTACGGATGACTCGCTTTATCTCTTCCATGATATAAGTCGAGGATTCCTCCCTTCATTATATATATACACATTCACACATATCACGGGGGGAAACAAAAGGAAAATAACAAATATCCATGAGAGACCGAAAGGGCAGACTGGGTGCCTAACACCTTCTCATTTCGTAACTAAGCCTCCGAACCCTTCTCGAATCATTTTAGTTTTGCACGCACCAGTATGTCTTTGGATGCCATCCTTCGGGATGGCTTCCCCTTTTTTTCTTTTGTCTGTTTTGAGTAAAATAGACTGGCGACTCTGAATCTCTCTACATTTTTACACCACATCTCAAACGACGCCGGCCGAAGCGCTCCCGAGAGGGACGCGCGGGACCCAAAGGATCCTTCTCCTCTGCGGCGGGGATCGGGGATGGCCACAGTGGCGACTCTGCTGGGGAAATTATTTTTTATATTGAGGGCTTGACTCTATTTACATGGATGTTATATTTGCTTATGTCTCCCCCCATATCTGCATGTTCCCCTTTTTCCATGTGTATCCCATGTTTATGCTTGCATTCACACACTTGTAGAAATTTCTCCATGTACACTTCACACCACGTTCACCTAGGGTCACATGTATATCCCCATGTTGCACGCATCACCCATCCATACTTGGTGTACCTTTTGGGGTACTCGTACTTTGCTCCCCATTTGGCATAATCAAGAAAGGCATTCTCATCATCAGATACTAATAAGAGAATCTTGCATGATTCACACAACATCACCAAAGAGCATTGCTATTGACCAAATTTTACCCAGTAACTGGAGGGTCACTTCGTGATGGGCGCTGGTCCGACAAGTCGCAGTTAGCCTAAGCGATATGACTCTCACCTTCCATTGGCCAAGTACCTTCGACGTATATCGAACGGTTCCCTCGCATTGTACCGCTTGACCGAAGTCATGACGGGAGGTATATCGTAGGGAATTCATTCACGTACGCCGAGTATATCGAATTCTCTCTCACACGTACCGTCCTCACGAGGTATATGGTGAGGTAATTCACGTACACTCAGGTATATCAAATGGCTTGTCCACACGTACCGATTGCCCACAAGAGCAAGACGTTTATCGTGGAAGTCACGCCAAAGGGGGGAACCCATGTCGATTCACCCAACCAATTGCATACCCGTATATAGGTGTCAGACCTAGGACACACACTTTAGATTACCGGTTTCAACCCGAAACTCTGCCGAAATTCTGGGTCGCCTGCCGCCCAAATTTTTGAGCATTTTTAAAACAGGGCCCTGTATGTGAGCCTGGTTACAAGTCCAAATCGTAGATTTGCATATATTAAGACCCTCACTTTTCCAGGCTAGGGTCCCATACGGCAATGCATTTAGGAGAATTAAATACAAGTGAAAACATAACAATCATAATAATCATGCTGAGTTCCGTCTCCAAAAACATTTCTCCCTTCTTTATCAAAATCCAAAAACATTTCTCCCTTCTTTATCAAAAATCCGAAAATAGTTCTTCCTTTTTTCTCAAAAATGAATCTCATACTACACCTTCTCAGGTCGATCGCAAGCCCTTGGCCTGACTCCCTATTGGTTTTGATCTTCAGTCAGATCACCCCGGAGTTTCATCCGTTCTTCTACTACTTATTCCGAGTTCGGAATCCATTCATCTTCCATGGAGAATACAGATCAAGCACCAGTCATACAGCCGGATCCGACGACAGTCCTAGCTCAGCTCGTGTCCAAGATTGACAACCTCTAAATCGAGGTCCGAGAGATGCAACGAAACCAAGTTCCTATTACTCAAGAGCCCGAGGCCCTATTCCCCCGTGATATGGGTCCACCCGAGCCTATATGGGTTCCGAAAGAATATCAGCACGCTCCACGTGCTCCTCCTGCCAATGGGCCACCACCTGCCCAGCTTCCAATGCCAAACATTGCCCACCGTATGGCTAACCTGCCTGTGGTCGCTGATCTAAAAGAGGAAGAGTTGAATAAAGTTAAGGAGGACCTTAGGATGTTCACTAAGAAGTTTGACCAAGTCAGGATCTCTGGGAATTACATGGACTACACCCACATGTCTCCTTATCCTAAAGCAAGGTTACCCGAGAAGTTCAAGATGCCAAATATTGAGAAGTTTGGAGGGAGTGGACCCCCAATTGTTCATCTTCGAAGTTATCATCGTTCCATGACTCTACTAGGGGCTTCTGAGGAGGTGATGTCCCAATTGTTTTAACAAACTTTGAAGGATAGTGCCCTCCGATGGTTTTTATCTCTTGAGGAATCCAGAATCCATAGCTGGGAAGATGTATCTCGAGAATTCATATCGCAATATAAATACAACAAAGAGCTTGAGGTCACCCGTCGTGATTTGGAGTTGCTCAAACAGAACCCTGGGGAATCAGTCAGTAACTTCATAACCCGGTGGAGGGAACAAGCAGCTACCATGACTAATCGACCATCCGAGGAAGAACAGGTCAACATAGTGAAGAAGAACTTCTTGCCCCATGTCCGAGCAACGACGGGAGGACAATACTATCCCCACTTTTGAGATCTCAGAGAGGCTGGAGTGGAAATCGAGGAAAGCCTCGTTAAAACAGAGATTGAACCAAAGAAGGTGTCTAGACAGTTCACCCCTAGAAAGTATGACAAGCCTGCCAGTGCTACAGTCTCGACCATCAACAAAATCTCTCAACCAACCACATCATGGGCACCAGAAAGCCTCCCTACTCCCATCCTAAGGGAATACACTGACCTTCATGCTCCCTCTCCAAAGTTTACCAAGCCCTTTTAGATCGAAACCTCATCAAACCCTTGGATCCATGTCCATTGCCAAATCCACGCCCAAGAAACTTCAAAACCGATGCTCGCTGTGCCTTTCACCAAACTTCCGATCATACCAACGACCAATGCTTTCATCTCTGGAATGTAATCCAAGATCTCATTGACCGGGATACCATCGCCCCACCAGCAAATCCTAATCCAAACACTACTCACAATCCACTTCCGAATCACACCAATGCCATCTTCTTAGAAGAAAACCCAGATTTCGATCCCTCAACTCAAATCACACCCATATACTCTCCTAAACCTCTTTAAATTTGCCCATATTTCCTCCTACACCCTACTAGCCTCACTGATCAGGCACTGTCACTCCTTACCAGAGCATGCATCACTATCCGTACCCATTTTGAAAATGGAAGTATGGAATTATCAGAGGTGTTAAACCAACTCCTAGAGTTCGGTCTGAAATTGCCCTCACAGATGGTCATCGATTTCCAGAAGTTCAGCACACTGTTCTTGAAGGCACAAAAATGGGCCCGGGATTTAGACAAGTGGGCGGTACCAACCGACGAAGTCAGCTTAGATGATGTTGTCCAAACTATAGCAAGATTATTCGAGCAAACCAACAGCATTTATAGTATCACCAGGTTACTTGACACTTTGAAGCTACAAGGGCGCTTGGTCCCTTCAATCACACATATCCCCACAGAATGGGAGGACCTGTATGAAGAAGCCGTTGAAGTTGTGGAATGCATCGACTTTATATGGAAAGACAAAATTGTTGCCACCGGATGGGGGGAAGAATTTGAAGACTCGAGTGAAGAACAAGCTTCAGGAAGAACTGGCCCAGTAGCCGACATATGTGGGATGATATCATTTGAAGAACTCCTCGAAGAAATAAACAGGGTGGCGAAACCACCTGAGATTGAAGAGGAAACGGGATTTATGTTCTTTCCTTCTTCAGTAAATCACATGACCAGATCAGGAAGACATTACCAGGTTCCCAACTCACTACCAGCAAATGACAAGGGGAAGGGGGTTGAAAACCTTCCTATGCCAGAGATGACCATCGAGGAGAGCAAGATCCTCGATCAACTGAAGAAAGCTCAAGCTAACATCACTCTATGGGGACTTTTCATGTCTTCCCAGCTATACAGAAATTCTTTAATCAAATTACTCACTGGACCCACAGTTCCTCCCTCCACCACACCAGAAGAAGCGGTAAATCTGGTCAGATCCTTGACCTCTACCCAAATGCTATCATTTTTTGACGAAGAAATCCCCAGAATTGGGCCAAATCACAATCATACACTCAACATCTCCATCGAAGTCATGGGGAAGGCCGTGCCACTCTCTCTTATCGATAACGGATTTGCCTTGAATGTTTGCCCATTGAGAACCTTCAAGTGTTTATGCCTGAAAGAAAGCGACCTCGCTCCAACCTTCACCGCTGTGCGTGCCTACGATAATACCCGTCGCGAGGTGATGGGGTCCATCAAACTTGCAATAGGGGTTGGCCCTATAAACCCTGTCGTCGAATTCCAAGTCATAGACATCTTAGCTTATTTCAACCTGTTGCTCGGGCGACCCTGGTTCCACAATATCAAGGGTGTGTCTTCCTCACTCCATCAAAAATTGAAGTTTTTCATCGACGGGCGAGTCATCACCATTTTGGGCGATGATGAAAATGTCGAGGGTGCAAGCACCAGCAGTCCAATTCTTGAGATACAACAAGGGTCAAATGATATGCTCCTATTAGGATTTCGAGTCGAGCCACTCCTACTCCCGGTAGGAGGCATTTACAAAAAAAGGGTTTGTCTAGAATATGACCCTCACGGTAATGTTAATGTGATTCAGATGTTCAAAAACATGCACTTCATGCCCGGACTGGGTCTAAGGCGAAGACAGCAGGGGATACTTGAGCCCATCGAACTAAAGAAAGCTTTCCCTCCTTGCGGCTTGGGGTATCAACCATCAAAACAAGAGCTCAGAATGATCCACCAATCTCAACCAAAGATAAGATCAGACAGCATCCAAACTATCTTGAGAGACTCCTTGAATGGACGATTCATCAAAGAAGGCGAAGATTTCCCCTTTTGCGATTTTCCATAACCATGGTATGACCACACAAACAAGAAGATGAAGCCTAGAATGGAGATCTTTTTCCAAGATAGCTACCAATGGGCCGAAAGTTTCCCACACGAAGTACAACCGCTCATCAAAGATGCCAAAGAGACTGAGGAAAGTGATTCCGAAGATTCCTTCAACTTACAGACACTGGGGCTGGCACTCTGCATGGTTCATTCAGGCACTACATCAATGAACCTATCCCCTTTTATTAAAGCTGCTGATAAACCTCTCCTCGACTGGCATGCTGCACCAGTTCTACCCCTTGAAATCTCCCCTAACCCCAATGTTTACCCTATTTATTCTTCTGTTGTCTTTCCTTGCTCAAATGTAATCGAGACCTCTTTTGATGAGGTTCTCATTGCTGTTTTTCCTATCAATGAAATAAACGAAGATTTTGAGTATCTTGATGTGCCTTACATTAATTGTTTAGATTCTAATCGAACTTTTGATGATGATGATTTTACAAATGAACAATTCTTAACTGATCTAAATAAGGTTAATAATAAACAACATAACCGCATTCAAGTTAATGAAGAAGAGACTGTTGTTATTAATCTCGGTTCTAGTAGCCAACTGCGCGAGATTAGGATAGGGGCCACCCTTGACGAGCATGAGTGTGCAAAACTCGAAGAATTGTTGAAGGAGTTCGTATATGTCTTCGCATGGTCCTATAATGATATGCCCGGTATCGATCCTGAAATAGCTCAGCACAAGATCCCCACTCTCCTAGATTACAAGCCAATTAAATAAAAATTGAGAAAACTCCGCACCGAATGGTCGCTCAAGGTCAAAGAAGAGGTGGTCAAATAGTTAAACGTGGGTTTCATTCGGGTAATGAAATATCCCACATGGCTAGCCAACATTGTACCTGTACCTAAATCCGAAGGGAAGGTTCGAATGTGTGTAAACTATCGACATTTAAACAAAGCATCTCTGAAGGATGATTATCCGCTCCCCAATATCGACATGATCGTGGACAACACAGCCAGTCATGCTCTCAAGTCGTTCATCGACGGGTTTACCGGATATAACCAAATCAAGATGCACCCCGACCACCAAGAAAAAACTGCATTCATCACCCCATGGGGAACCTTTTGCTACACCGTTATGCCATTCGATCTCAAGAATGCTGGGGCTACCTACCAAAGGGCTGCCACAACCATCCTGCACGATCTGATCCACAAGGAGGTCGAGGTTTATGTGGATGATATGATTATCAAGTCCAAAACTAGAGAAGGTCATGTTCCCGCTCTTCGGAAGTTCTTCAAACGACTACGACGGTATCAGATGCGACTTAATTCACAAAAGTGTGTCTTCGGCGTTACAAAGGGAAAACTCTTGGGATTCATGGTCAGCGAAAAAGGGATAGAAGCAGATCCTGCAAAGCTGAAGGCCATACTTGAGATGCCACCACCCCGAACAGAGAAATAAGTCCGAGGTTTTCTTAGGAAATTGCAATACATCAACCGGTTCATCATCCAGCTAACCTCCATCTGTGAACCAATCTTCAAGCTCCTCCGAAAGGATTCAACCAAGATTTGGAACGAGGCCTGCCAAGAAGCTTTTGACCGAATGAAATAATACCTAACCCAACCTCCAGTTCTCATGCCACTACAGTTTGGTCTCCCTTTGCTCCTATACCTAACCATAACCAATACTGCAGCCGGAGCTTTGCTATCCCAATACCTTGAGGACTCCCGCAAAGGAAGAGCCATCTATTACGCCAGTCACAAATTGGCCGGGTACGAGGTCAATTACACTGCTTTAGAAAAGGCATGTGTCGCACTTGTCTGGGTCACCCAAAAGTTGTGACACTACATGCTCGCCTTCCCTATCAAACTTGTATCCCGAATGACCCCTGTTGATGTAAAAAATTAGATCACTCTAATTATTCAATCACGGATAAATAAATAAGACAAAAGATTTTAAAGTGGTTCAGCCTTATAAGAATGGCCTACGTCCACTGTTGTTTTATTGCTGAGTGTTTGGGAATTCTTGATTACAAGAAATTCCGTTCCAGATTCCCCCTTTACAATGAGGATTGTACAATGTATTTATAGCCCTGAGGCTGTAATGTGAAAGGGTAATACATTAAATGATATACATACGAAAGGGTAATACATTTAATGCCCTCTTTGCGTGTGCGTCTGAATGATAAGCATTTAATGAATCAGTTGAACTGTTGGTTATCCAGATATTAATGCTTTGTTTGAGATGCAGCTCGAACCGTCTGAGTAGCTCGGACTGCCTAAGCTTCTCGATACTCAAGAGTTCCTCGGAGAGGTATATTCCTCGGAGCGTGTGAGTTCCTCGGAGAGATCTGTTCCTCAGAGCATATGAGTTCCTCGGAGTATCATGGTTCCCTCGGAGCGTGTGATCATCTCGGAAGTGCTTATTGTTTCCATGTAGTTAGCCACGTGTCTTCATATGATTGGTCCAAGTCAGCAGATTAAATTTGGTATCAACAGAAGCCCCCAATGTTTCATAGTTCGAAATTTGAGGAGTATGGAACATTCTTTCTCGGTATATGGTAGCTTTAAATAGTCTTCCTGATTTTTAGGAGCATTTCCCTTGTATTTATTTCTCCTTCCCAATTCGTAGAATCATGCTTTTTTGGACTTTTCTGCGTGCTTCGATTCCCGCGTCACTTTTCGTCTTTTTAGCCGCTGTTGTTCACTTTGATTCCCGCGTCAATATTTAATGCCCTTTTAGCCGCCGGTAACGTAATCATCCTTTTTCGTAATCATTACTTCACCATTTCCCAAGGCAAGGTATTTAAACTTCACAGACACTCCCATCGTCTCTTACCTTTTCAAATTTTCATCTTTGAGTTTTACATCGTCTCTTCCTACTCTCTTGTGCGTTCATCTTTTCCATCGTTCATTGTCAGCAGATCCATTCTTTTCCTGTAAGATCTTCTTCCTTCTTCTTTATTTCTTTATTCACCATGGTTTACCCTGTTGAGTCTCTTGAGAAGTTTCGTTCTGATTTCTCCATTCCCTCTTGGGTTGTCTTGGAAGAGCTTTCTGAGCCTTCTAATTACTTTCATTTGGCTGAGGTACATTGGTTCCCCAGTCTCTTTTTTGCTGAGTGTGGATTTTCTTTTCCACCAAATTCCTTGTGTCTGGAATTCTGTCAGTACTTTGACGTTGTTCCTGCACGAATAACCCCCAACACATGGAGAATAGTTAATGGGGTGCATAGGTTAAATCAAGTGCATGGAACTCGTATAGGAATTCAAGAAATCATGTAATGCTATAGATGGGCAGTTAATGAAAATATTTATTATTTAAAAACTAGGTTTTTAAATAGAGCCTTAGTAGTCAATCTCCCTGATGCCAATAGGGATTATTTTGAGCATGGGGTTGTCATAAAAAATTGTCAACACCCTCCATTAACTGGAGATGAGGTTTACCAGGGTCCCAGATGCCCTCCTTATGGCAATGGGATAGGTTATTTTTATTTCATTTTATTTATTTTGAAATCATGTTTCTTTTGTGTTTGATAAAATGTGCCACTAATAACCATGTTTGTTTATTTGCAGTTGATAACAAAAGAAAGTGCCCAAAAGAAGCAGATGTCAACATAAGGCATTTGAAACTTATCTAGAGTCTGCATCAAAGTGTTACAGACGAGCAGATTAGGTCGGCCTCGTATCTGCTCCAGTACAAGAGCTATACCACTTCCTTCACTGCTCGTCCTGTGATCAGTGAGGCAGAGCCAGTACCAGCCTCTGCAAGTTCTTCGCCTGAATCTCATATTCCTTTGAGCGAAAGGATGAAGAAGAGAAGACCTCCCACCTTGTTTGATAAAAATGCCTCTGGTTCTGGGGAGGAAAAAAGGAGTAGGATTGATGTCCCAAGGGAGGGGACAAAGAAGACTGATGCAGCTCCTCCAGCTGCTCCTGCTAAAGTCGTCGAGAAGCCCGCAGTGGCTCCGAGCAGGTCTGCTGCTCCTGGAGAGGTGATTGTGATATCACCGACCAAGGGTTCTTCCTTGGTTGAATCTTTACCTGTTCCCCCGAGGAGGCTGAAGAAAAGCTCCTCGGTCAATTTGGCTGACACCACTACTCAGCCCCCGGCTGCTGGGACTGGAGTTCCCACTTTTGTTCCCCCGAGCTCTGACATGAGCTCGGTAAAGTCCTTGATCATTCCCGAGGTTCAAGGTACTGAAGAAAACCTTACTCGGGATATGGTTACCTCACTAGCTGCTCGTCACCTTGCTTCTGTAAGTATCTTTACTTTGAATTTTTCATATTTTCTTTGTCATTTCTTCTTCTAACTTGCTTTCTTTTTCTATTCACAGTTGACGAGTTGCTTTAATATAATCCTGAAGAAAGATGAAGCAATTAAGGCTTCTTGCTCCTCGTCCAGTGTGGAGGGAGCTCTGGAAGAAGCTACCAAGTATCTGGCAGATTCTCGCCAGAAATATGCTGATGACAAAGCTGTCTGGGAGAAGAAGATTGCCTCCTCCGAGCAAGAAAAGGCTCGGGCTGTTGATGCCTCCAAAAAGTTGGAGAAGAAAAAGAATGCCTTGGAGAAGGCAAATAAAGAGCTCGAAGAGAAGCTCAAAGCTGCTGGAGAGTTGGAAAATAAACTCAAGGCTGTCGAGGAGGATTTGGCCAAACTTCAGGAAGTAGGTCGGCAGAAGGAGGAGGAAGAAAATAAATTGAAGGTTGCTGAGAACCTGCTGTCTGAGAAGCTTGCCTTGGAGAAGACCAAGAGGAAAGCTGCTGTGAAGAAGTCCTTCAGCTCTGGCTGGGACAAGGGGTGGAACAAGGGGTGTGCTGCCATGGTATCTCAAGTGGACTATGGCAGTCTAAAGTACTTTAGGGACGGATGGGTTACTGTCCTTCAGGAAATGAAGGTCGACGAGTCATCCGAGCTCTTCCAGAGACATATCCCTGGTCCCCCTCCAACTCTAGAAGAATTACAAGAGGACGAAGCTACCTCTGAAGAGTCTTCGATGGTGATAGGAGATCATGCCCTAGCCATTCAGCCTACTGTCGAGGAAGATCAGCAAATCATTTCTTCCTTCGAGCAATTGCCTACTCTCCCCAAGAAACTATCCCTTCCTTCCGAGCAACCTTCCTCTTCATCCCAGCCTCCCGAGAAGGTTTTGGGAGATAAGGAAAGGGTTTAGTGTTGTTCAGTTTTCTCTATTTTATTTCTTTTTATCAAATGTAACTCAGAATATGTAACTCTGAACTATGATCTAATAAAACTTGAACTTTTTTCCATACTGTTGTTCGTCTTCTATTCATACTCTGCTCATATTTCTTATTGATGATTGCTCTTTCTCTTTCTGCTAGTTTCTGGCCAGGATGGATCTGCTATCTGCCCATGATACAAAACTGATGCGGCAATGTAATGAATATTATAAGGCTAGTCACACAGACCTGAGTGCAATCAGAAGTTATAGACATCCTCGGCCAAGATGCTTCAGAACAGGCAGTTGAAGCATATCAATATCTGAAATGTCTACTTGATCGGGATGTAGCCAATAACGTTACCTATTACAAAATGATCGAGGATCTTCAAAGCACCCTCGAGGACCTTCAGCTTCAATATAAAGAATCCACTGCCTTGCTGCATGAGGGGTACGAGAGGAAGTACAAGTTGATCATGGCTGACAAGGGCTACGAGAAGCTTTTTGCTGGGTATGATCTGAGGGAGAGAACTTTGAAGGGTGAGGTCGAACAATGCAGACAGATTGCTGAGTTACTGGAAAAGGAAAATAACAACCTGCAAAAGGAGCTGTCATAATTGAAGTCTGCAGCTTCTTCTTCAACAGCCCTAATCCCAGTGACTGATGAAGGATTTTCGTTCTTAGAGGTTGAGAATGCCAAGTTGAGGGACGAGTTGGAGACTTTGAAGAGTTCTGGCACCTCTACATCTTCTCATGGTCGAGCAAGAGCTCCTCGGGGGCGAGGAAGAGCAGCTCGGGTTCTTGTCGAGGAACAGAGAACTCAATCTGCTTTAGAGAACCAAGCTTTCCAATTAATGGCGAAGAACCAGGCTTTGTTTGATATGTCAAAGAAGATTAGGGACTTGGAAAAACAGCTCTCTGTGCAGAAGTCAGTCTTGGAGAATAAGGAGCTTTTCATCAAGAGTCTCCACGAGCAGCTAGAAAGGCTAACATATCAATTCCACAAACAGCCCAGGGAGTTCTGGATGGTTGGATACAATGAAGCACTATTCCACTTGGATGATCGTATCCAGAATGCCAACAATGAGGGCTACAAGCAAGGCTGGTTGAATGCCTTAGGTGTGTTGAAGCTCGAACAAGGCCATTATCTGTGGGACTACCATGATCCCGGGTTGCTCGACTTGCCTGTGCCACCATACAATTTGGAGATGGATTGGATCCCTGCTCGGGCCATTCCTCGGAGCTTAATTTCAAAGTACCTCGGTGACTACAATCTTCACTCTCAAATTGAGGTATCTCGTCCCGAGCATCTTTTGGATCGCCCATCCGTGATGAATACAAGGATGTTGAAGGATCTTAACTTCATCAATTCTCCTCTGTCTTTAAATAATCCGCCTGCTGGCGAGGAACCTGTGTCAAAAGCAGAGGGGAAGAGACCAGTAGAATAGGAATTTTTTGATGTAATAGTTATTATACATTTCAATATCAATGTACTTGTAATTTATTTTGAATTTAATGAAAGACTTTCATTTTGTTTGCAAATCTTGATTGCTATTGTCTTGTAGTTATCAAACGCTTTATATTTATGCATATCTGTTAAAAAGATAACAATATTGTTGTTGTTTGTCGATCAACTCAATAATAATTAAAAAGTTACAAGTATCAATAATGTTGCTCGATCATTTAATAATAAAGTCACGAGTATAAAATGTTTAAAATTTTTCCAACCAACCAAGGTTATTATGTTTGTCGACCAACTATAGTTAGTGAGTTTTTATCCCCGACCAGCCATACTTGGTAGATTTTTCTCTTAAATGTTTTCGACCAACCAAGGTCGGTAAATTTTCTTTGTCGACCAACTACAGTTGATGGGTTTTTATCCCCGTCCAGCCATAGTTAGCAACTTTTTGCACTTTCTGGAATAATCTTACCTCCCGACTAACATAAGTTGGCATTTTCGAGAATGTACGTACCTTCCAACCAACATAAGTTGGCATTTGAGAGCATATTTTGTTTCCTATCCAAACAGGTTGGCATTTTTAGGAATATATCGTTTCCTAGCCAAACAGGTTGGCATTTTTAGGAATATTTTGTTTCCTAGCCAAACAGGTTGGCATTTTTAGGAATATATCGTTTCCTAGCCAAACAGGTTGGCATTTTTAGGAATATTTTGTTTCCTAACCAACTGAAGTTGGCATTTTTAGGAATATTTCACTGAGCAGTCTGAGCTTTGCCGAGTAGTGTGTAGCACTAGTATTCCCCAAAAAATTCTTAATAAAAGGAGAGACTTTGGCAGAATATCTTCGTTTTATTCATACTGGTGGAACTGTGTTACATATACATCACTGATAATACTTGCGCAAATGCTCTGCGTTCCATGCATTCTTAAACTCCTCCCCCTCTAGAGTTGCTATTCGGTAAGTTCCTGGTCGAACAACTTCTGTAACTCGGCATGGTCCATACCAATTTGCCTCCTGTTTGTTATGCTTTTGAATTACTTTCTTCAGCACATAGTCTCCTTCTTTCAGGTCGCACTTCTTCATCCTTTTATTGTAGAACAAAGCTGTTCGCTGTTGGTAAGCAGCATTTCTAATGGCTGCTTCTTCTCTAACTTCCTCGAGCATGTTTAAATCCAGTTGTTGATACCAAAATTAATATGCTGATGTGGACGAATAATACGAAGACACGTGTCAATCTACGTGGCACAATAGCAGCGAGGAAGATCATTTCCCGACCAACCATGCTTCTTTCCGAGCAACGAGAATACACCGAGGAACTCTATCACACCGAGGAACTCTATCACACCGAGGAACTCTATCGCACCGAGGAACTCTAACGCACCGAGGTACTCTAATGTTCCGAGGAACTCCTGATCAACGAACAGCTATGGCGGTCCGAGCTGCATCTCGGTCGTATCATTAATTGCCAGATAATCAACAGTTCAGATATTCATTGAATGCTTATATTATTGGCACGCACTCTGCATTAAATGTATTACCCTTTCATATGTATGTCATTTAATGTATCGAACCTTTCATGTACAGCCTCAAGGCTATAAATACCTTGTATCATCCTCATTCAAAGGGGACCGGAATTTCTTGAGAGAACTTGTAATCAAGAATTCCACAAACACTCAGCAATAACATAACAGTGGATGTAGGCTTTATTCCTAGCCGAACCACTTTAAAAATCTTTGTCTTATTTATTTATCTGTGATTGAATAATTAGAGCAATCTAGTTTTTTACATCAACAGATTGGCGCCGTCTGTGGGAAACGACTGTTATTATCGTTTTTCATAAAAATCATTTATCACCAATGGCAGATAATCCAGAATCCAGTAATCGAAATGTTGGAAATACTGGAAATCTTCCAAATCCATCTGCATCCCCAGATCTGGCTGGAATTATGACGAATCTGGCTCAAGGACAAACCGCCATGCAAGAATCTATGAGGCAACTCATTCAAACTCTTCAGGGCGGTGCACCTACCTATTCAGGGCAAAGGAGTGATCATAGGCAATCGCAATCTAGACGTACTGGGTCATATCGCAATAAGGAGTCTAATGATTCTTCTTATCAACCTGGGCGAACTTCATCGATACGGGCTACGGATACAGATCAACATATCACTCTTTCTCCGGAGAGAACTAGCGCTTTGGAAAGATTAAGCAGGGTGTCTCCTTTCAGTCGGTTAGGACCAAGGAGGAACATGAGTCCACCTAGGGCTCCATCAAGAAGTTTTCGACCACCACCAGGTTTGAGAGAAGGAATAGCACAATCGCGACCAACTACTCGTCGAGATAAATCTCAGGAAGCTACGTCAGAGCAATCAGTTGCTCGGACTAAGCGGCCCGAGGAAGGGAATGAAGCATGGAAAGGTTCCATTCAACGGTTGGAGGATAGACTGGGAGAAATGGCTAAGGCGAGGAACCCCTTACAGAGAACTTTTGTTCAAGGGACACCTTTTGTGCAAGCCATTGTGGATTTCCCTACACCGTCGAAATTCAAAGCACCTGTAGTGACCCCCAAGTACGATGGAAAGACAGATCCCGTACTTCATATAGAACAATACCAAGCTGCTGCAGATATCTACGCTGTCCCCGACGAGATGAGGTGTAGAGCATTCTCGGGAACTCTTACCGGATCTGCACAGATATGGTACAATAATCTTCCTCGGGGTAAGATTTCAACTTTTGTTCAGTTAGTCGAGTTGTTTATTGGCAATTTTTATTTTGGAGCAAAGCCGGTAAAGCGAGTAGCACACTTGCTAAGTGTTAGACAAAAATCAGGTGAAAGTACTAGAGATTACATAACTCGTTTCAATAACGAGAAGTTGGAAGTCATAGATTATGAAGAAAAGACAGCAATCACTGCTCTGATGAGTGGTTTCCTGCCTAACAAGCTGTACTACACTTTGGCCAAAGATCCACCTAAAAATATGTCGGAGTTGATGGCAAAGGCGGCCAAAATCATGAATGCCGAGGAGGCTATGGCTGCGAAGAAGAATATGGATAAAGAAGTTAAAGTGGAGGTCGACAACTCTAAGAAGAAAGATCAGAAAGGTAATGGTGGTGACAAACATTCCAGGAATAACAGGATGAAGTTGGAAGTCCTAAAGAAGTATGATAATTATACTCCATTAAAAATGGGTATTAATCATGTTTTGGAAGAAATCAGGAATAACGAGGAAATCAAGTGGCCAGAGAAACTGAAGACAAATCCCGATCTGAGGAATAAGGCCAAATATTGCGAGTTTCACAAAGATCATGGCCATATGACCAAAAATTGTATAGCCCTTCAGAACGAGATTGAAACACTCATCCGAAGAGGAAAATTATCAAAGTATGTAGATCGCAAAGGTGAAAGGAAGAATGATGATAGAACTAGAGAGAGATCTAGATCTCCTCGTCGTGCAGAGGAGAAAAAGAGGAGGGACCATGAAGAGGATCCAGATGATGACCCCGATCTTCCCAAGAAACCAAGGAAACCTGAACGAGAGGTATTTTCCATACGTTTTGGGTCATTTGATTGTAATGTTATTACAGGAGGAGATGCAGGAGGAGGAGACCTTACTGCAGAAAGAAAAGCTTACCTCGGAGAGGCTCAAGCTTGTTCATACATTCAGCGAATAAACCTGGCCGAGGATGATCGTTCGAGGAAGGTAAACAAAGAGAAGCTAGTGATTGGTTTTTCAAAAAACGACCTGGCAGGTGTTCTTTACCCTCATGATGATCCTTTGGTGATCAAAATGAGGATGAAGGATGTGGTCATTTCAAGGGTGTTAGTAGACAATGGTAGTTCGGCAGACATCATGTACTATTCATGCTTTGATAGCCTGAATTTAAAATTATCTCAATTGGAACCTTATCACAGACCCCTTCTGGGTTTTGCTGGCGAGAAAGTTTTTCCACTTGGGACGATCAAGTTGGATATACTTATCGGAACTTGGCCTGCTTGTCGAACAGAAAGAATACGTTTCTTTGTGATGGATAAGAATGTGCAGTCAGCCTACAACATCATCATGGGAAGAGTTGGATTGAAGAAATTCGAAGCAGTTCCATCTACAGTACATCAGTGTTTGAAATTCCCAACGAATTTTGGAGTAGGAATTATGAAAGGTGATCAAAAAGTAGCTCGGGAATGCTATTATTCGTCTGCCGAGCAAGAAGAACTTGAAGAATCAAGGAAAAAGACTACTACTTATCAAGTGGAGGAGGGCACAGAAATTGAAACTCTTGACCTTAGGGATGAATCTCAACTTGTAAAAGGACAGGTGATGGAATCTACAGAAACTGTTATCCTGGACGACGAGCATCCTGAACGAGTAACTCAGATAGGATCGTCGTTGGATGTTTCAATAAAACAAGAGTTGATAACTTTCTTGAGAAGCAGGAAGAATACTTTTGCTTGGAGTCATGAAGACATGCCAGGTATAGATCCAAACTTTTTATGTCATGAGCTCAACGTGAATAAGGATATCAAGCCTGTGAAGCAAAGAAGAAGAGTGTTTAGTCCCGAGAAGAACCAGGCCATACAAGAGGAGGTCGAGAAACTCCAGAAAGCCCAATTCATTGAAGATGTGAAATATCCAGATTGGTTGGCGAATGTGGTGATGGTAAAGAAGAAGAACAACAAATGGAGAATGTGTGTTGATTTTACTGATCTCAACAAGGCATGTCCAAAAGATCATTTTCCATTGCCCAAAATTGATCAACTAGTGGATGCTACCTCGGGACACGAGCTACTCAGCTTCATGGATGCTTATTCTGGCTACAACCAGATCAAAATGAAACCTGAAGACAGGGAAAGTACTTCTTTTATTACCCCAAGGGGAACTTATTGTTATAATGTTATGCCTTTTGGTTTAAAAAATGCAGGTGCAACATATCAGCGGTTGATGAACAAGGTTTTTACCGAACAAATCAGCCGCAATATGGAGGTCTATGTCGACGACATGCTCACCAAAAGCAAGAGAGATGCAGATCATTTGATTGACTTGAGTCAAACTTTTGATCAACTGGATAAATACCAGATGAAGCTTAACCCGACGAAGTGTACCTTTGGAGTACGAGAAGGAATGTTCCTCGGATACATCGTCAATCAACGAGGTATTGAGGCAAATCCAGAAAAGATCAAAGCTCTTTTAGGGCTGCGATCCCCAACGACGAGGAAAGAAGTACAGAGTCTTACCGGACGAGTTGCAGCCCTCAACAGATTTGTATCCAGAGCAACTGATAAATGCCTCCCATTCTTCAAAACACTGCGAAAAAGTTTTGAGTGGACTGATGAATGTGAGAAAGCCTTTCAAGATTTGAAGAAGTATTTGGGAGCCCCACCATTGTTGTCTAGGCCAATAACTGGAGAGAAGCTGTACTTGTATTTGGCAGTATCAGAAAATGCAGTTAGCTCGGCGTTGATCAGATTGGAGAATGGAGTCCAGAAGCCAATTTATTACATAAGCAAGGCCTTCCGAGGTGCGGAAATCAGATACCCAAAGCTGGAAAAATTGGCACTGGCATTAATTGAAGCAAGTAGAAGAATGAGGCCATACTTCCAGGCTCATACCATCATTGTGTATACCGACATGCCGTTAAGACAAGCCCTTCACAAGCCAGAAAAATCAGGAAGATTGATGTACTGGGCAATAGAGCTCGGTGAATATGATATTGTGTATGAACCCAGATCATCGTTGAAGGGGCAAGCCGTGGCAGATTTTATAGCAGAGTTCACATACCCTGATACCCTGATACCCCCGAGGAGCAAAAGGTGCTTGCTGACCTACCTGTGGACGATACAGGATCAACAGACACAGATCCAGACCAACCAAGGTTGGTAAAAGGACTTGTGGATGTAGAAAAATCATCATATTCAAACCCCGACCAACTCCGGTTGGTAGAAGGGCGCGAACAAATGACCAACGAGGAACGAAGGATACCCGGGGATGATGAAAGAAAACAGATGATATTTCACCGAGGAACTCTAATAGATAAGAAATTTGAAGACGAGTTACATACATGGAGATTATATGTAGATGGATCATCTTGCACGGCTGGTTGTGGAGTAGGGATTGTTTTAAACTCTCCAGATGATATTGACATGGAGTATGCATTGAGATTCTAATTCAAAGCTTCCAATAATGAGGCTGAATATGAGGCTATGATAGCAGGTTTTCATTTGGCGAAAGTTATGGAGGCACGACAAGTAATTGTTTTCAGTGATTCTCAATTAATTGTGAATCAAATGATGGGAATATATGCAGTGAAGGGAGAGTTAATGGTGAAGTACCATGCAAAAGTGATGGAGTTATTGAAAGAATTTGATGCTATTCAATTGGTGAGGATACCGAGAATGGAGAATGCTAGAGCAGACACATTGGCCCGACTAGCGTCAGCTACGCGCACCAAGCTGCGAAGAACAATACCAATTGAAGTATTAGAAAGTCGGAGCATAGAAGAAGATCTGACGGTGAAGATTATTACCCTTGATTTAGGACCATCTTGGATGGATCCTATCAGAGCATACATTGAAGAAGGAGAATTGCCGGAGGACAAATTAGCTGCCAAGAAATTGAAGTATAAAGTTGCTCGGTATGTGTTAACTAATGGTGTTTTGTATAGACGAGGAATTATGGCAGGTTTGCAGAGATGTGTGCATCCATCAGAAGTCAAAGAATTGATTGAAGAAATTCATGAAGGATCTTGTGATGCTCATGTAGCAGGTCGGACACTTTTGCAAAGGGTAATGACACAGGGATACTACTGGCCGACGATGAGGGCTGATTGTATAGCTTATGCTAAGAAGTGTGACAAGTGCCAACGTTTTTCCTCCATCCGAAGAACTCCACAGGCATTGTTGACACCCATAACATCACCTTGGCCATTTGCCATGTGGGGAATTGATCTGGTTGGACCACTGCCGACGACCCGAGGAAGGTTCAAGTATCTCGTCGTGGCAGTAGACTATTTTACTAAGTGGGTGGAAGCTGAACCACTAATTGATATGACGTACGAGAAGGTGTATCAGTTCATATGGAAGAATATCATTTGTCGATATGGTCTCCCCCATGCTTTCATCACAGACCATGGAACGCAATTTGATAATGAAGAATTTGCTGCCTATTGTCATCAGTCGAACGTCTTGAAGTTTCATTCAGCACCAGGCCATCCCCAAAGCAATGGACAGACTGAGGTGACGAACAGAACATTACTAAATGGGTTGAAGAAGAGGTTAAGTGAGGCTAAAGCAAATTGGATTAATGAGCTACAGTCAGTTTTGTGGGCTTACCGAACAACTCCCCGAGCAGCAACAGGAGAATCACCATATATGCTAGCATTTGGAAGTGAGGCTGTGATACCTGCCGAGTTGGGCCTACCAACACACAGGGTGTTAAATTTCAATTCTCCGATCAGTGATTTGATGAGAAGACTGGATTTGGATATGCTCGAAGAAGTCAGAGAAGAGGCAGCCATTAGGAATGCTGCTTATCAACAACGAACAGCTCTGTTTTACAACAAAAGGGTAAAGAAATGTGATCTAAAAGAGGGGGATTATGTGCTAAAGAAGGTCATTCAGAAGCAGAATAAACTGGAAGCAAACTGGCATGGACCTTACCGAGTTACAGAGGTTGTTCGACCAGGAACTTACAGAATAGCAACTCTAGAAGGAGAGGAATTTAAGAACGCATGGAATGCTGAACACCTGCGCAAGTATTATCAGTGATGTTAAATGTAAAGCATTTCTTTCATTATGAATAAAACGATGATGTTTCGCCATTTTCTTTCTGGTTGAAAGTTTTTCGGGGAATACTAGTGTAATACACTACACAACAAAAGTGCTCTAAGGAGCCAACCTCCTTTGGTTAGGAGGACAGCTCTAAGGAGCAAAAGTGCTATAAGTAGCCAACCTCCTTTGGTTAGGAGGACAGCTCTAGGGAGCAAAAGTGCTATAAGTAGCCAACCTCCTTTGGTTAGGAGGACAGCTCTAAGGAGCCAAAAAGTGCTATAAGTAGCCAATCTCCTTTGGTTAGGAGGACAGCTCTAAGGAGCCAAAAATATCCTTTGGTTAAAAGGTGTACACCAGCGTGATCAATTACGGTTGGTAAGATAAAAATATACTCTCATATTACAACTTATGTTGGTCGGGAGGTAATATTATTACAAAGAGTTCTTTGAAGAACAAAATATTCAAAAAATACACCAAGTATAGTTGGTCGGGGATAAAAACCCAATAACTGTAGTTGGCCGGCGAGGACAAATTATTGATCTTAGTTGGTCGGACGCGTTTTTATAATTGAACCAAGTATAGCTGGTCGGGGATAAAAACCCATCAACTGTAATTGGTCGACAAAAATTATTCAACTACCTTGGTTGGTTGGAAACAGTTTGAACAATTTACTTTATTAAGTGATTGAACAACCTTGATACTTGTAATTTTTTAAGTTGGTTGCTGGTTAGCACAATATTGTTATCTTTTTAACAGATACATAGATACATATGTACAAATATAAAGGTGTTTGATAAACACAAGACAATAGCAAAATTGGCAAACAGAAAATGAAAATCTTTTCATTAATCTAGAATAAATTACAAGTTACATAAATGTACTAACTGTTACATTGAAAACCTATTCTATTGGTTTCTTTCCTTTATTTTCTGAAGCAGGCTCCTCGCCAGCAGGAAGATCCTCTAGGCAAAGAGGAGAATTGATGAAATTAACATCCCTGAGCATTCTGACGTTCATCACAGAAGGTGTATCCAAGAGATGCTCAGGACGAGACAATTCAACCTGAGAATGAAGGCTATAATCGCCAAGGTATTTTGAAATCAAGCTACGAGGAATGGAACGAGCTGGGATCCATGCCATGTCCAATTTGAAAGGTGGTACAGGCAGGTCTAATAATGATGGAGCATGATAGTCCCATAAAACATGCCCTTGCTCCAATTTTAACACACCCAGTGCGTTTAACCATCCTTGCTTGTAACCTTCATTGTTGGCATGTTCAATATGAGCATCCAGGTGAACAAGGGCTTCATTGTATCCTGCCATCCAGAATTCCCTTGGCTGTTTATGGAATTGGAAGGTTAATCTATCCAATTGTTCATGAAGGCTTTTGGCAAAAAGATCCTTATTATGCAAGGCAGATTTCGTCGATGTAAGCTGATCTTCCAGAGACAGATTTTTATTGGACATTTCAGTCAGAGCACGGTCTTTTACTTTCAACTGGAATGCTTGAGTTTCCAGAGTAGACTGAGTGCGAGCCTCTTCAACATTTTGGCTGAGGATTCTTCCTCGCCCCCGAGAACCTCTTCCTCGTCCCCGAGCAGTTCCAGAAATGGCAGATCTTCTTAAGTCCTCCAGCTCTTGCCTTAGTTTGGCATTTTCGACCTCTAAGAACGAGAAGCCTTCATCAGTAACTGGTATTAATGCAGTAGAAGATGAAGCAGCAGATTCATATTGAGCCAATTTTTTCTGCAAATTATTATTTTCTTGTTCCAGGATCTCGGCAATTTGTCTGCAGGCTTCAACTTCACCTTTTAGGGTCCTTTCCCTAATATCATATGCAGCAATGATCTTTTTATGACCTGTATCAGAAGAAAGTTGTTGATATCTATTTTCATATTCCTTGTGTAATGAAGCCATTGATTCATTGTGCTGACCTTGGAGATCCTCTAAGGAACAATGCAGCTCTTCAATCAAGTCATAATAAGCGACATTGTTGGCCACAGCTCGGTCGAGTAAATCTTTCAAGTACCGATAAGCCTCAATAGCCTGTTCTGAAGCACCATGACCAAGGATATCAGCAATTTCCGATGTACTAAGGTCTGTATGACCAGCCTTATAGTATTGATGACATTGCTGCATCAGCTCGGTATCATGTGAAGAGATCAATTCCATTCTAGCAACAAACTAAGGACGAGAAAAAGACAACAATCAACAAAAATAAGTTATCAACAACAGAGATGAGCAAAGATGTATTTTATTAGATCAAAAAGGATTACAGTGTTCGATTACAAGTAATGAAATATAGAAATGATACCGAACAACTTCACACCTTTTCCTTGTCCCCCAAGACTTTCTCGGGAAGCTGGGACGAGGAGCTCGGTTGCTCGGTGGTAACAACATTTTGATCAGCTGGAATTTTCTCGGCAGGAGGAGGCATAGAAGAAATGTCCTCAATGACCGAGGGTTGAGAAGTAGAGACTGGGTCATCCACAGCCATAGAAGATTCATCTGAGACAGGCTCATCTTCTTCTTCTTCCACAATTGCTGGAAGAGGACCAGGGAGGTGTTGTTGGAATAGCTCGAAATTGTCTTCGACTTTCAACTCTTGAAGAGCAGCTACCCATCCATCATAGAAGTATTTCAACTTCCCATATTGGACTTGGGATGTCATAGCAGAAATCCCTTTATCCCATCCTTTTTCCCAACCAGCACTGAAATGTTTCTTGATTGCAGCTTTTCTTTTCAACTTCTCCGAGGAGAGTTTGGCATCCAATTGTTCTTTTTGGACTTTGATGTCTCGCAGGGTAGATAGTTCTTCTTCTGCCTTCTTCAGCTGGTCGTCGCACTTTTGCTGATTGACCTCTAAGCTTTTCACCTTCTCCTCCAAATTCTTGGAGGTTTCAGCCATCTTCGTCTTATCAGCCTCAGCCACAGCCAGTTTTTTCTCCCAAACAGTTTTCTCCTCGATGTACTGTTGGCGAGATTCCTTCACAGATTGGGCTAAACCCAACAAAGCATCGTAAACATCGGACGAGGAACTGGAAGCTTTAATAACTTGATCTTTCTTCACGATGGTATTGAAGCAGTTCACCAGCTGAAAGATAAGAAAAACAATAAAGTCAACACAAATACAAGAATTCAAAAAAAAAAAAAAGAAAGACCAAAGGTATGAGAAATTTACTGAAGAAAGATGACGAGCAGCTAGGGATGTCAGTGTATCCCTAGGAATTTTTTCATCAACCCCGAGAACCTCGGGTATAACTGAGCTCATTGAAGAACTCGGAAGAATGATGTTTGAAACACTACTACCACCAGCGGGTAGAGAAGATGCAGCTCCAGCAAGATTAACTGAGGATGATTTCCTCAATCTCTTCAAAGGAGGGTCAGCAGCATCAACCAAGGAAGAAGTCTTGGTCGGAGAGATTGTAATTACTTCCATGGGAGCTTTCTTCTTGCTCGGAGCCACTGGGGGCTTCTCGGCAGCTTTTGAAGGCTCAATATCCACCTTCTTAGTCCCTTCTGGGACATCAGTTCTGCTTTTCTTAGCCTCAGCAGCAGAGGAAGAATCATCAAATAGAGCAGGAGGAGCTCTCTTCTTGCCCATTTTCTGACTTAAGGGGACGTGAGAATCTGATGAGGAGTCCTCTGGAGTTGATGCAGGCTCAACAGAACGAGCAGTATAAGAGGTCGTGTAGCTCTTATACTGCAGCAAATATGATGCAAACCTAATATGCTCGTCTGCAACTGTCTTATGCAAATTCCAGATAAGTTTCAAATGCTTGATATTCACTTCTGACTCTTTTGGAGTTTTTCTTTTGCTATCAACTGCAAATAAATACATAATGAAATATCAGTCATACATTTTGTCAAACATAATGAATTCATAAGTTCATAAATGAGATAAAATGAAAAATAAACCTATCCCGTTGCCATATAGGGGACATCTGGGACCATTGTACACTTCGTCTCCCACCAGAGGGGCATATTGCCAATTTTTGATAATCACCCCATGTTCAAAATAGTCTCTATTTGCATCGGGGAGGTTAACTACAAGGGCCCTATTTAAAAACCTAGTTTTTGAATAATAAATATTATCTAAAACAGCCCATCTGTAGCAATACATGATTTCAGGGATCCCTATGCGAGTCCCATGAGTTATATTTAATTTATATACCCCATTAATAATTCTCCATGAATTTGGGGCTATCTTTGCAGGAACAAGATCAAAATATTGACAAAATTCAAGACACGATGGGTTTGGTGGAAAGGAAAACCCACATTCAGCAAGAAAAAGACTGGGGAACCAATGTCCCTCAGCCAAACGAAAATAATTTTGAGGTTCTGAAAGTTCCTCCAGAATTACCCAAGATGGGATAGAAAAGTCAGAGCGGAATTTTTCAAGAGATTCAATAATATAAACCATAATGAACAAAGGAAGAAGGAAGAATATCTTACAGAAAGGAAGAAGGTCTGCTGACAACTAACGAAGGAAAAGACGAACGCACAAGAGGGAAGGAGAGAATAGAAAGCTTGAATGCAGAAGATTGGAAAACGTAGAGGACGGTATGGTAACCAAAGAAGTTTAAATACTTTGCATTGGGAAGCGGCGAAAGAAATGATTACCAAAAAGAAACTACTGAACTTCCGGCGGCTAAAAGGACAAAAATTGCACGAAGATCGAAGCGCTTATAAAAAAGGCGGAAAACAGCGAAATAAGAAGGAAATTTGAATACAATGTTCCTGAAACCCAGGAAGGTCATTTAATATTTCCATATACCGAGAAAGAATGTTACATACTCCTCAAAATTCGAAATATGAAACATTGGGGGCTTCTGTTGATACCAAAATTAATATGCTGATGTGGACGAATAATACGAAGACACGTGTCAATCTACGTGGCACAATAGCAGCGAGGAAGATCATTTCCCGACCAACCATGCTTCTTTCCGAGCAACGAGAATACACCGAGGAACTCTATCACACCGAGGAACTCTATCACACCGAGGAACTCTATCGCACCGAGGAACTCTAACGCACCGAGGTACTCTAATGTTCCGAGGAACTCCTGATCAACGAACAGCTATGGCGGTCCGAGCTGCATCTCGGTCGTATCATTAATTGCCAGATAATCAACAGTTCAGATATTCATTGAATGCTTATATTCTTGGCACGCACTCTGCATTAAATGTATTACCCTTTCATATGTATGTCATTTAATGTATCGAACCTTTCATGTACAGCCTCAAGGCTATAAATACCTTGTATCATCCTCATTCAAAGGGGACCGGAATTTCTTGAGAGAACTTGTAATCAAGAATTCCACAAACACTCATCAATAACATAACAGTGGATGTAGGCTTTATTCCTAGCCGAACCACTTTAAAAATCTTTGTCTTATTTATTTATCTGTGATTGAATAATTAGAGCAATCTAGTTTTTTACATCAACACCAGTCTTCTCATTAAGTCGCTGACAGGGGAATTGAAATTCAGTACCCTGTGTGTTGGGAGGCCCAACTCGCCAGGTATGACAACTTTACTTCCAAACGCCAGCATGTATGGTGATTCTCCAGTTGCTACTCGGGGAGTAGTTCGGTAAGCCCAAAGTACTGATTGTAGCTCGTTGATCCAGTTTGCTTTTGCATCATCCAATCTTTTCTTCAAACCGTTCAGCAGCGTTCTGTTTGTCACTTCAGTTTGTCCATTGCTTTGAGGATGACCTGGTGCTGAATGAACCTTCAAAATGTTTGACTACTGACAATAGGCGACAAACTCCTCGTTATCAAATTATGTTCCATGGTCTGTGATGAAGGCATGAGGGAGACCATATCGGCAAATGATATTCTTCCAAACAAATTGGTACACCTTCTCGTACGTCATGTCAATGAGTGGCTCAGCTTCTACCCACTTAGTAAAATAATCCACTACGACGACGAGATACTTGAACCTTCCTCGGGTCGTTGGCAGTGGGCCAACCAAATCAATTCCCCACATGGAAAATGTCCAAGGGGAAGTTATGGGTGTCAACAATGCTTGTGGAGTTCTTCGGATGAAGAAGAAGCGCTGGCCCTTGTCACACTTCTTGGCATAGGCTATACAATCAACCCTCATCGTCGGCCAGTAGTATCCCTGTGTCATCACCCTTTGCAAAAGCGTCCGACCTGCTACATGTGCTCCACAAGACCCTTCATGGATTTCTTCAATCAATTCTTTCACCTCGGAGGGATGTACACATCTCTGCAAACCTGCCATAATTCCTCGTCTATATAAAACACCACTAGTTAGTACATACCGAGCAGCTTTAAACTTCAATTTCTTGGCTGCGAGCTTGTCAATTGGCAATTCTCCCTCCTCGATATACGCCCTGATGGGATCCATCCAAGATGGTCCTAACTCAAGGGTGATAAAGTTCATCGTCAGATCTTCATCTATACTCCGACCAGCTAACACTTCAATTGGGATTGTACGTCGTAGCTCGGTGCGAGCAGCTGATGCTAGTCGAGCTAGGGCGTCTGCTCTCGCATTCTCCATTCTTGGTATTCTGACCAGCTGAATAGCGGAAAATTCTGACACCAGCTCCTTTGCTTTTGCATGATATCTGATCATTAATTCTCCTCTAACTGCATATATTCCCAACATTTGGTTTATGATCAATTGAGAGTCACTGAAGATCACAACCTGCCGCGCCTCCATAATTTTTGCCAAATTAAGCCCTGCAATCACGGCCTCGTATTCAGCCTCATTGCTGGAAGCTTTGAATTGGAAACGCAAGGCGTATTCCATGTCGACCTCGTCCGGAGTGCTCAAAACTATCCCCGCGCCACATCCTGCAGTGCAAGATGAGCCATCTACATATAGCTTCCATATAGGTAATTCGTCTTCAAATTTCGAATCAGTCAGAGTTCCTCGGTGAAATTTTTGTTGCTTCCTTTCATCCTCCACGGATTTTTCTTGCTCCTCGTCGATCATCTTTTCTTGCCCTTTTACCAACCGGAGTTGGTCTGAGCTCGAAATTGATGATCCTGTAACATCCACTCGCCCTTTTACCAATCGGAGTTGGTCTGAGCTTGTGTCTGTTGATCCTGTAACATCCACAGGTTGATCAGCGAGCAAATCTTGTTCCTCGTCCGGAGTCCTCACAACTATCTTTACATCGCATCCTGTAACATCCACACGCCCTTTTACCAATCGGAATTGGTCTAAGCTTGTGTTTGTTGGTACTGTAACATCCACAGGTTGATCAGCGAGCAACTTTTGCTCCTCGGGGGTATCAGGACAGGTGAACTCTGCTATAAAATCTTCTACAGCTTGCCCTTTTAGTGATGATCTGGGTTCATAAACTATATCATATTCACCGAGCTTTATTGCCCAATACATCAATCTCCCTGATTTTTCTAGTTTATGAAGGGATTGTCTCAATGGCACATCGGTATATACTACTATAGTATGAGCCTGGAAGTATGGCCTCATTCTCCTACTCGCCTCAATCAGTGCCAGTGCCAATTTCTTCATCCTTGGATATCTGATCTCTGCTCCTCGGAAGGCCTTACTTGTGTAGTAAATTGGCTTTTGTACTCCATTCTCCACTCTGATTAACGCCGAGCTAACTGCATTCTCGGACACTGTAAGGTACAAATATAATTTTTCTCCCATCACCGGCCTGGACAACAATGGAGGTGCTCCCAAGTATTTCTTCAAGTCTTGAAAAGCCTTCTCACATTCATCATTCCACTCAAAAGTCTTTCTGAGTGTCTTGAAGAATGGGAGACATCTGTCAGTTACTCGCGACACAAATCTGTTGAGTGACGCTACTCGTCCTGTGAGACTCTGTACTTCCTTCTTCGTTGTTGGAAATCGCCGCCCTAATAGAGCTTTGATCTTTTTAGGATTTGCTTCAATGCCTCGTTGATTGACAATGTACCCGAGGAACATGCCTTCTCGTACTCCAAATGTGCACTTCGTCGGGTTCAGCTTCATTTGATATTTATCTAGTTGATCAAAAGTTTGACTTAAGTCAACTAGATGATCGGAAACTTTCTTGCTTTTTGTCAGCATGTCGTCAACATAGACTTCCATATTGTCACTGATTTGTTCAGCAAAGACCTTGTTCATCAGCCTCTGATATGTCGCACCTGCATTTTTCAAACCAAAAGGCATAACATTATAACAATAAGTTCCCCTATGGGTAATGAAAGAAGTACTCTCCCTGTCTTCAGGTTTCATTTTAATCTGGTTGTAACCAGAATAAGCATCCATGAAGCTCAGCAGCTCGTGTCCCGAGGTAGCATCGACTAGTTGATCAATTCGGGGCAGCGGAAAGTGATCCTTTGGGCATGCTTTATTGAGGTCGGTGAAGTCTACACACATCCTCCACTTGTTATTCTTCTTTTTTACCATCACCACATTTGCTAACCAGTCTGGATATTTAACGTCTTCGATAAAGCAATCTTTCTGGAGCTTTTCGACCTCCTCTTGTATAACTTGATTCTTCTCAGGACTGAATACTCTTCTTCTTTACTTCACGGGCTTGATCTCCTTATTCACATTGAGCTCGTGACATAAGAAGTTTGGGTCTATCCTAGGCATATCTTCATGACTCCACGTAAAAGTTCGTCTTCTGCTTCTAAGAAAAGTTATCAATTCTTGTTTTAATGAGGCATCCAACGACGAACCTATTTGAGTAGTTCGTTCAGGGTGCTCGTCGTTCAGAATGATATTTTCAGTAGCTTGCACCACTTGACCCTTCACGAGTTGTGACTCATCTCGAGGATCCAATGTTTTAATTTCTGCACCTTCATCCACTTGATAGGTAGTAGTCTTTTTCTTTAATTCTTCCAGTTCTTCTTGCTCGGCGGATGAATAATAGCATTCCCGAGCTACTTTCTGATCACCTTTCACAACTCCTACTCCAAAGTTTGTTGGAAATTTTAGGCACTGATGCACTGTAGATGGTACAGCCTCGAACTTCTTCAATCCTACTCTTCCCATGATGATATTGTACGATGACTGGACATTCTTATCCATCATGAAGAATCGTATTCTTTCTGTCCGATAAGCAGGCCACGTACCAATGAATATATCCAACTTGATCGTCCCAAGTGGAAATACTTTCTCGCCAGCAAAACCGATGAGGGGTTTATGGTAAGGCTTCAGTTGAGATAGCTTTAGATTTAAACTATCGAAACACGAGTAGAACATGATGTCTGCCGAGCTACCGTTGTCGACCAGCACTCTTGAAATCATTACCTCCTTCATTCTCATCTTGATCACCAGTGGATCATCGTGAGGATATAAAACACCTGCAAGGTCATTTTTCAAAAAATCGATGACCAATTTCTCCTTGTTCACCTTTCTCGGGCGATCTTCCTCAGCTAAATTTATTCGCTGAATGTACGAGCAAGCTTGAGCCTCACCGAGGTAAGCTTTTCTTTCTGCAGTAAGGTCTCCTCCTCCTGCATCTCCTCCTGTAATAACATTACAATCAAATGACCCAAAGCGTATTGAAAATACCTCTCGTTCTGGCTGCCTTGGTTTCTTGGGAAGATCGGGGTCATCCTCTGGATCAACTTCATGGTTTCTCTTCTTATTCTCCTCTTCTCGACGAGGAGATCTAGACCTCTCTCTAGTTCGGTCGTTGTTTCTTCTTTCGCCTCCCCGATCAACATATTTTGCTAGCTTTCCTCGTCGGATGAGTGTTTCAATATCATTCTGAAGAGGTATGCAATTTTTAGTCACATGGACATGATCCTTGTGGAACTCGTAATATTTTTCCCTATTCCTCGTGTCAGGGTCTGCCTTCATTTTCTTTGGCCAATTTAACTCCTCGTTGTTCTTAATTTCTTCCAGGACGTGGTTAATATTTGCCTTCAAAGGTGTGTAATTATCAAATTTCCTCAAGACCTCCCATGACGACCTATTTTTGGATTGTTTGTCACCACCATTGTTCTTATGTTCTTTCTTCTTAGCTTTATCACCTTACACCTTGGTTTCTTTGGCGTCCATATTCTTCTTCGCAGATATAGCCTCCTCGGCATTCATAATCTTGGACGCTTTTCCCATCAGGTCCGACATGGTTCGAGGTGGATCTTTGGCCAAAGTGTAGTACAACTTATTTGGCAGCAATCCACTCATCAAAGCGGTAATTGTTGTCTTCTCCTCATAATCAATGACTTCGAGCTTCTCGTTATTAAAATGAGTTATATAATCTCTGATACTCTCCCCATCTTTTTTGTCTAACACTTAACAAATGTGCTACTCGTTTAACTGGCTTTGCTTCAAAGCAGAAATTCCCAATGAATAACTCGGCCAGTTGAAGAAAAGTTGAAATCTTACTCCGATGAATATTATTATACCATATCTGAGCAGATCCAGTAAGAGTTCCCGAGAATGCCCTGCATCTCATCTCGTCTGGGACAGCATAGATGTCGGCAGCAGCTTGATATTGTTCTATATGAAGGACAGGGTCAGTCTTCCCATCATACTTGGGAGTCACAACAGGTGCTTTGAACTTTGATGGTGTTGGAAAATCAATAATGTCCTGGACAAAAGGTGTTCCTCGAACAAAGGTTCGTTGTAGAGGGTTCTTGGCCTTAGCTATTTCTCCTAATCTATCCTCCAGCCTCTGAATAGATCCTTTCCATGCATCATTTCCTTCCTCGGGCATATTTGTTCGAGCAACTGATCGCGTTGAAGTGGCTTCCTGGGATTTATCTCGACGAACAGCTGCTCGATCATAGGATCCATCTTGACGAGCAGCTGGTCGCGACTGGACAGATCCTTCACTTAAATCTGATGGTCGTCGAAAGCTCCTCGACGCTGCATTAAGAGGACTTTTGTTCCTCCTAGGGCCTAATCGGTCGAAAGGAGAAGCCCTACTTAATCTTTCTAATGCGCTGGTCCTTTCCGGGGAGAGGGTGACATGTTGTTCAGTATCTGTGGCTCGCACTGACGAAGTTCGTCCAGGTTGATAAGAAAAATCTTCAGATTCATCATTGCGATATGAATTAGTACGCCTAGTACGCGAAGAAGGCGCACGGGTATTTCTTTGAATGCTTCGTGGTCCGGAATGGGCTGATGCACTGCCATTGAGGGTTTGGATGAGTTGTCGCATCGTTTCTTTCATGACGGTCTGGCCCTGAGCCAGATTTGCCATTATTCCAATCACACCTGGAACAATTGGTGGAGCAGACGGATTTGGAGGGGTTCCAGCGTTTCAATTGCTGGATTCAGGAATATCAGCCATTGGTAATGGATTATTTTTGGGTGAGAAAACGATATTACCAGTCGTTTCCCACAGACGACGCCAATCTGTTGATGTAAAAAATTAGATCACTCTAATTATTCAATCACAGATAAATAAATGAGATAAAAGATTTTAAAGTGGTTCAGCCTTATAAGAATGGCCTACGTCCACTATTGTTTTATTGCTGAGTGTTTGGGAATTTTTTATTACAAGAAATTCCGTTCCAGATCCCCCCTTTACAATGAGGATTGTACAATGTATTTATAGCCCTGAGGCTGTAATGTGAAAGGGTAATACATTAAATGATATACATACGAAAGGGTAATACATTTAATGCCCTCTTTGTGTGTGCGTCTGAATGATAAGTATTTAATGAATCAGTTGAACTGTTGGTTATCCAGCTATTAATGCTTTGTTCGAGATGCAGCTCGGACCGTCTGAGTAGCTCGGACCGCCTAAGTTTCTCGGTACTCAAGAGTTCCTCGGAGAGGTATATTCCTCGGAGCATGTGAGTTCCTCGGAGAGATCTGTTCCTCGGAGCATATGAGTTCCTCGGAGTATCATGGTTTCCTCGGAGCGTGTGATCATCTCGGAAGTGCTTGTTGTTGCCATGTAGTTAGCCACGTGTCTTCATATTATTGGTCCAAGTCAGTAGATTAAATTTGGTATCAACAACCCCCATCAAATACCTGCTTGAGAAACCCGCCTTATCCAATCGAATGGCTCGATGGTTGATGCTCCTAACCGAGTTCGATATCGTGTACATCACAAAGAAAGCTGTTAAAGGAAGAGCCATCTTTGACTACCTCACTGACTACCCTGTAGAAGAAGCAGATGTTCGGATCTCCGAATTCCCAGATGAAAATATCCTCTGCACCACTCAAGATCGCCTTCGATGTTAAATTTTCTTTGACGGCGCTGCCAATAAAAAGGGATATGGCATTGGGATACTCTTGATTGCCCCAGATTACTCCCACACTCCCATCGCCATTAAATTGGATTTCCCTTGCACCAACAACATTACAGAATATGAGGCATGCACAGTGGGCCTCAAGGTTGCTCTCAAGAAAGGTATTCAATACCTTGATGTCTACGGGGATTCTGCCCTTATCATCGGTCAAGTGCTCAGAAAATGGAAAGTCAAAGACGAAAAGCTCCAACCCTTTCATGCCCAATTAGAAGAGTTAGCCTCCAAATTCCGAGATATCACCTTCCATTACCTACCCCGAACAAAGAATAACCTAGCTGATGCTCTCGCCACCTTAGCCTCCATGGTTGACACGCCCGAAGGAATTACAATGACCCCCTTCCTGGTTCAAAAGCAAGACAAACCAACCTATTGCTACCATATTGAGATTGTCTCCACTGAAGATCCCGAACTAGCTGATTGTTGGTACTATGATATCTGGTGCCTCCTCAAACATTGTAGGTATCCCGAGGGTTCCAATAAGAAAGATCGAACAACCCTTCGAAGACTGGCCGCCCAGTACATTATCTGTCAAAAAGCTCTACTCAAGAGGAATTTCGATGGAACTCATCTACACTGCATCGCAGGGGCTGAGATTGAGAAAATAATGCAAAAAATCCACATCGGGGAATGCGGACCCCACATGAATGGTCACATGCTCGCTAAGAAGATCATCCTATAGGGCTACTACTGAACCACCATAATCCAGGATTGCACCGCCTATGTTCGGAGGTGCCTCAAATGCCAATAATTCTCCAATTTTCAACACCTGCCTCCGCGAGAATTATACAACATGACCTCTCCCTGGGCGTTCTCCACCTGGGGTATCGACATCATAGGGAAGGTTACACCAAAGGCTTTAAACGAACATGATTTCATCCTGGTTGCCATCGATAACTTCACCAAATGGGTCGAGGCTGAGTCATACGTAGTGTTGAACGCCAAGATAGTGGCCAAATTCCTTAAGAAAAATATCATCTGCCGATATGGGGTCCCGCACGAGCTCGTATCAGATAATGGGTTACATTTCGAAGCAGAAGTCACACAAGTAGTCAACGAGTACGGGATTCAGAGATGCAAATCTTCTCCCCACCGACCTCAGACCAATGGTGCAGTTGAAGCCGCCAACAAGAACCTCAAAGCCATCATCAGCAAGATGACCGAAAGTTGTAAGGACTGGGCCGACCAGATCCCGTACACCCTCTGGGGCTATCGAACCTCAATCAGAACTTCTACTGGGGCTACCCCTTACTCCCTGGTCTACGGCATGGAAGCAGTTCTACCTGTGGATCTGGAAATACCCTCGTTACGCGTTATGCTTGAAAGTAAAGTTAGTGAAGAAGACTGGTGCCAAATCCGTCTTGATGAGCTATCCCTCCTAGATGAAAGAAGATTAAAATCTCTTTACCACATATAGGGGTACCATCGTCGAATAGCGCGATCATTCAATAAGAGAGTCAAGGACCGCGGTGTCCGGGAGGGATATTTAGCCCTTAAAAAGATAATAGAACCCATATGGGACCCCATAGGGAAATTCAAGCCCAATTAGAGCGGCCTTACATTGTGAAGAAAATCTTATCCGACGGTGCCGCCATGCTCACTGACCTGGATGGGGAAGAGATGGCTCGTCCAGTCAATCTAGACCGTCTCAAGAAATTCTACCCCTAGTCCAAAATCTCGGCGCGCTATGACTCTTCTCATACCCCTTCTATTCTAAAAAAAAAAACTCTTCATTTCCCTCTACCCAGAACTACGTGGGCCTGATCCTCTATAAAAACTATTTTTAAAACTTTTCAAAAAAACCACAGAGGTGCGTAGGCAGCTCATACTCCTCACATGAGTGCGGCCCTTTCTTTTTCACAAAATACTATTCTTTTCTTACCTCTGAGAACGGTGGTTCATTCTAAAATTATTTAAACAAAAGGATTATGTATGCCTTAGCGATCAATATAGATAATTCAAAAATACAAAATTCATCGAGAGGCACAGTTGGATGATCAGAAACTTGTTTATTTCATTAATAAGAAATTACAGTACGGATTACATAAGAAAAAGGAACGGATAACTCCCTTCCCCACTACCATAAAAAGCCAAAGAAAATCCCCACACCTGTTACACAAATGTCTATCCACAGCTACCAGAGGAGCCTGCACCCTCATCATCTATATCTGAGGTCCCCAAGTTTCCCCTGCTTGAATAGAGTGCCTTAAACACTCCATGGATCGATGAGCCTTAACCGTCTTAGAAAAGACCACAACACCCCCTTCCATGGAGTCAGATAAAATAAACCATCTTTGTCCAGTCTCTACTACCAACATCTTGCTGACTACTTTCCTCCATAACCACTTCATATAATCTTTGGGGACATGGAAAACCTTCCCGACAGACTGAGAAGGACAAGTCGATGAACACCGATTTTCCCACAGAGACCCAAGCAACAGACGTAGGCGCTCAGTCAAATATTCTACCGGAAAGAAATTTGAGGTTCGAGGGGGCACGACCTGCGCCAAGCCGAATTGGCGCAAAAGCCACCAAGGGAAATAAAAAGAGGTTTGTCTGAGACCAACCAACCGCACATATGAATACGCTCATAGCTCCAGAACGGGCTACAACGGCCCCCACCAAGGCACTGACCAATACAACCCACAAGCCCCATGCTCCACAAGCCAATTCTCCCAGTTGTCAACATACAGGCCAACGCGGATGAAGTAGCGCGAAAAGAAGTTGGATACGGCCGACAAGGGATATTCTCGAGGAGTCGACAAGCAGAATATTTCAGACAACCACATGAACAACATCACGGGGCTACCCCTCAAAAATTCAAAACGACCTTCTCTCCAGGCATCCAGGCCATTCAGGGTCTCTACCAGTATCACCGCCATAGGATTGCGACGATATGACATCCATGAAGTAATGGCTGCAAGTTGTGGGTCCACTTGCGCCTCTCCAGTCACCAACAACAATTTTGAAACCAGACCCAGAACCACGGCTCCAGCATAGCCAGCATCACCTACTTCTCACAAATGCATGGACCGCAGCACCGCCGGGAGGGAGATCAGTCCTCCAGCAACCAATGATCTAGACGTCGAAGGCGAAATATGAAGAAGCTCGACCAATAAATCCCTAGGAGAACGGGAAAATTCAGGCAAAGTTGCGGCGTATGGCAAAAAATTCCTCATAGGTAGGACAAACTTCTTCCAACCCAAAGCGGAATACATGGTCTTCGGGGCACCAGAATTGTACCGCCGCCGTCAGCACGTTCCACTCAAAAGGCCGATTGCGCCACAAGGAGACTCGACGCATGTTGAAAGCATCGTAGTCGACATTATAAGATCACATAGCTTCCAAGGCTTCGAGGTAATTGACAAACTCAATGCTACTAGGGAGGGCCATCTTGCAAGACTAAAAGATAATGGGTAGGTATGTAAGAATGCAAAGGTGTGATGAAAACACTCCACCCTTCCCCTTTTTTATACTTGAAAATCCTCACAAGGGACATAATCCCTACAGAAATCGGAGGGAATCCTACCCCACAAGGTACCAAAGGCTGAAGAGGGTACCAATCAAAGCTTTTAATTGATGGGACTGGACTGAACTGCCGATAGGCAGGACAGGGTGCTTGCCGATCGGTACCCCCCCCATTTTTAGAAATTTCCCATTTTCCTCTTTTGTCAAATCAAAAAACTCAAATAAAAATAAATTGATATTCTCAACAGAATTTCAAAATCCTTTTAATTCTCCCTTTTTAATCAAAAACTTTCCTTAAAAAAAAAAAATCCTTTTTACGGTCTCAGCAGCAAAATAAAAAGCGCATTTACATGCATTCATTCATCATTAATAAAAGATAATCAAAAAACACCATCGCATTCCATATATTTGTGTTCTGTATTACATCAGTTTTGCAGGAAATAAAAAGAAAAGCAAAAAACAACGGGACTCAGCCCGAACCCCCATTTCATTCTCTCTCTCTCTCAAGAGCTTCCACCCCTGCGACGCGCTCTCTTCCCCCTACGGCGAGACGATGCACCACCACTTCCCGAACCAGAGTCCTCTCCGGATGAAGTAGATGACACCAACCAAGAAGGAACAGGAACCGCGTCCCGAATATGGGCAGTCGCCGAAGATATCCAGTCTCTGATGTCCCTTAGCCAAGTGGTCGCTACCCGGACTTACTACAAGAAAAGGTGAAATCAGTATCAAAGCATAAATGACCAAAACAGAAAAGAAAGAGAAAAAGAAAGGATCAGAAAGGTATACCGCAGGTCGAAGGACCTACTCTGTCAAACCCAACTCCTCCGGATCCATCGCATGAGGGCGGTGCAACATAGGCACCATCCCTCCAACAGCTCGCCGAATGTTGTATGAAGGGGTATGCAGCCGTACAAAAGGGACCTCCGAGGTCGCCTCCGCCGTAGTTGCCGACGGGCCACCACCACTGTGAGAAGATCCCACCGCCCGACTCGAACTCGTCGGAGGGAAGGGAAGTGCATCGTATATGCTAGGCACCATCAACCAGCTCGTCACAAAATCCATATAGTCATACGGCGCAGCCGTATCGGTGTATAGCAAGTAGGACTCACCGATCATCGTCGTGATCCTCTCATGCTCCAACATCAGTCGCTCCCGTCTCATAGACGTAGGAGGCTACGTGGGTGGCACCACCACCACCTCCTCAATAATATGGCGAGTCACCCTCTCCCCGAGGTACCAGGAATGGCCAAACCCATGCGCCAGCAAACGCCTCATCCGCACATTCACCCCGGTCGCCCCCGCATCCTGAATGGCCGTCCCCCACGGATAAAAGGTCACATGAAAATCTCCAAGTGAGCATAAATCAATACAAGACCAGAAGGAACAAAAACCAAGACTGAAATGGAAATATTCTTACCCTACCACTGGTCAGGTCATTCAAGACCTGACGCACCGTCTCCAGGGAAAGAGATCCCTTCGACTGTCGATTGGACTTACGCCATCGATACAATCGACAGAAATCCCCAACAGTGTCGTCCTTCAAAGCAATCAGCGGGGTGTTGCACCCAATCACCTCATAGAACCACGTCTGAATTCACAAGCAAAAAAAGAGATGCATAAGGAAAATGCGAATGCATGAAAGGAAAATGCGAATGCATGAAAAGAAAATACGTGAATTAAAGAATACCTCAAGAAAGTACGTGGCCCCAGTAAAGGTCTGCCGGCAGCACCGGCTGAATGCATCCGGAGAAAAGTAAAGGGTCGCCAAGGTCATACTCCCCCAATCATAGAAAGGGATGTTCGAAAACATCCTCAAGTACGGTAGAAACCACAAATGAACGACGTCGCCGCTCGACACCACCATGAAACCTCCCAGCACCAGAAGAATGAATAACCGGGCCATCTGCCTCACTTACAACCCGTCCTCCACATCGATCTCCCTACCCAACAGAACATCCTTCAGCAGGGACAGCCGGATAGAATCCCCAGAAACTATCCTCCCTACATCACCAAGTGCCGCTCGCACTGCCTCCGGTCTCACCCGTAAAGAGCGATCCAACTCTATCTGCTCTCCATCATAATCCAGCCCTAGCAGCTGTTGCACGTTTATGGGAGTCACCGTCATCTCCCTGAATCCAAAATGAAAAGTATGGGTAGTGTCCCACCACCTCTCTCCCAAAGCGCACAAGACCGCTATTGAACGAGGCGTCTCATCCAGCGTAGATGCCAACCGCCCAAAACCCACTGATGATACCACCCAACGCACCACAGGCGTGAGATGCTCCCAGACATCCTTGAGCCCCGTTGTCCCACAGGCACGCATGTTCTTCAAAGAAATATCAGACTGGCAAAAAGAAAAGTCTCATCAAAGATCAAGAAAGAAAGATCACCAAAAAGAGAAGAATGCCAAAGGTCGGGTTACTTACATAACCACCGGGGATCACTCTCGAAGAGCGATGATGCGATGGCACCCGCAGCAAGGTTCGCTCATCCGCAACAGGCTCAACCGCATCAAAGGAGTTCTCACTCCCCAAAGCAAGAGGCACCCTAGCCCTCCACTCCACATTCGCCCAATCATCAACGGTCAACCACTCCCGGTGGACTGTAGTGCTCATGAAAGTGGCCATTTCTTAAAGATTGAAATACTAGAACAATTTGCAGAAGAATCGCAGAGAGAGAGAAGGCAAAAGAAGTTGTGAAAAAATGAGGGGATTCGCCCCCTTTATATAGGATGCCAAGCGCCATGCTGATCGGCATTTCCCCCTACCATACTGATCGGCACTGACTCCTCACCTTCTCGAGGCAACCCAAAAGTCCGTGCCATTGCCGAATGGCACCTCTCACACCATGCCGACCGGCACCCCACCTCAATTTTCGTACAGAAATTCCTAAAATAACTAGAAAGCCTCGAAAAATCCCCGAAAAATTCCTAAAAATCCCAGGAAGGATCTAGAGCCTTTTTACCAAGAAAATTTTGCATTTCCTCGAGCGGAACCCCTCTTCCCCAGCGGAATCCTCACAAAACCAAGTGAAAACTCCTCTCGGAAAATCTCCGGAGGATCCCTAAGGATCACTTGATCACTTCCCCAGCAGAATTCTCTTACAGCACCCAAAATAGGTTATTCCCCCTGCAAGGTATCCTAAAAGCTTCCCCAGGTATCAGCTCCCCAGCTCAGGTCAAAATCACAAAGCTCTTTCTCCAGCGGAATCAAAATCCAATCTTTATCCACTCTTGGGTCAGAATGGCCCCGGACTTGGATCGTCACCTGAGTTAGGTCAGAATTGACCTCGGTCCTGGGTCGTCACCACCCTTGGGTCAGAATTGGCCCCAGTCTTGGATCGTCACCTGAGTTAGCTTAGAATTGACCTCGGTCCTCGATCGTCACCACTTTTGGGTTAGAATTGGCCCCGGTCTTGGATCGTCACCTGAGTTAGGTCAGAATTGACCTCGGTCCTCGGTCATCACCACTCTTGGGTCAGAATTGGCCCCGGTCTTGGATTGTCACCTGAGTTAGGTCAGAATTGACCTCGATCCTCGGTCGTCACCACTTTCGGGTCAGAATTGGCCCCGGTCTTGGATCGTCACCTGAGTTAGGTCAGAATTGACCTCGGTCGTCACCACTCTTGGGTTAGAATTGGCCCCGATCTTGGATCGTCACCTGAGTTAGGTCAGAATTGACCTCGATCCTCGGTTGTCACCACTCTTGGGTCAGAATTGGCCCCGGTCTTGGATCGTCACCTGAGTTAGGTCAGAATTGACATCGATCCTCAATCGTCTCCACTATTGGGTCAGAATTGGCCCTGGTCTTGGATCGTTACCTGATTTAGGTCAGAATTTACCTTGATCCTCTGTCATCACCACTCTTGGGTCAGAATTGGCCCCGGTCTTGGATCGTCACCTGATTTAGGTCAGAATTGACCTCGGTCCTCGGTCGTCACCACTTTTGGGTCAGAATTGGCCCCGGTCTTGGATCGTCACCTGAGTTAGGTCAGAATTGGCCTCGGTCCTTGGTCGTCACCACTCTCGGGTCAGAATTGGTCCCAGTCTTGGATCATCACCTGAGTTAGGTCAGAATTGACCTCGGTCCTCGATCGTCACCACTCTTTAGATTATAATTAACCTAGGTAGACCTTTACCCTAATGTGACACCCCGCCTAATTAAATACCGGGCGATCACTCCTTTATTAAATTAAAATTAAGGTGAACAGTTGGATCATTCTTAGCATCACTGTCGTGAAAATAAATTTCCAATTTAAACACCCTAATTAATTAAGCTAAGTGTCAAAACCATTTTTAACATTTCCTTTCAATTTTTTTTTTAAGAAAAATTATTTATTTATTAACAACATTTTTAATAAGTAAGAATCATACCACAAATATCCTGGAACATAATCCAATTTATTTAAACATTCAACATTCAAAATCCCAACATTTAAAACTTAAAGTAAAACATTCATGCTGAATAAATCCCAAAGTAACAGTACTAGAAATAACTGAAATACAAATGTCCCAATAAAACAGATAAATAGTGGAAAGGGCGACACATGCCCAATAAGGAGAATGATAGAAGTGGAATCAAGTAAATGAAATCGTCTAAGCAAGTGGCCTGCAACTCCCACCTAAGCTGCAGCACGTTCCTTCCAAGGGATCCTAAGCAAGACGCCCCTGTGGCTGGGCACCTGTAATATATACATATATATATATATATATATATATATAAGAGAAAGAGAAATAGGAACGGGTCAGAGCCCGATAGTGTATGATTTAAAAATTCGTTTAGCAAGTATTTAAATTGATACAGACCAATGCAACAACATATTAGTGCGACACTCTCTTGAGAAATTCTCACCTCTCTTCTAATGTTCACTCCTATCGCACTAACCTTCCCAATGGTTTATCTCTTCATATATCACATCGTCTTTCCCCAAGGATTTAACTTATCTTAGGTTATTCGCAGGATTTAAAATTAAACGATACAATTGTTTGAAAAGAATATTTCAATTAGTATCCAAAATTCTCATTTTAACTTTATTAATTTATAAAGTTTTCCAGTGTCATATTATACTTCCTCAAAACAAGTATTTATAATTTGAGTCATCAACCATGTCCTACATATCAAATCACAGTAGACAGTTTCAGATTTCAGAATTTCATATATATATTAAATACTCGATATATATGTATTATAACAGCACCCCAGATAAAAACTATGGTGCGGGCGTACTCTACTATCCAAAACCCCGTATCACTCGTATTAAGGGGAATACAAATTCGTAATCACTCTCGAATTGTATTAACACATACACAAATAATATTGAGGCGAAGCATAGATTCCAAGTCTCTAAGAGGATGGCACATGCATGCGTCTCTTAGGACTGTCTGAACTATCGCATCGATAGTTTGTACCAAGGATATCTATCTTCTAGGGTACAAGTCAATATCCCCCATAAAGGTCCCATCGAGATAAGATTGTCCCAGCGCGGTAACTGATGATGCTGGGATTTAGCACCACCAGGTAAGTGATAGTGAGCTCAAACAGTCGTAGCAATGGCAGCCATATAGATGCAAGTATATAAGTATGTGTGTAGAAGGGGATGAGTATAAGAAGAAATAAGACTGATGTATAGTGGTTCAACCAATTTGGCCTACATCCACTGTGAGTGTGTGATCCACTAAGTATGGGCACTAATGGCCTTGGATACAATGCACATAACCCTCTCTCTCTACTGTGTGTGTACAAGCAGAGTTTTAGCTAGGGCTACTGTTCATGGATCGATCCCCTGTAAGGTTGTAGGTGACAAGTATATATAGGTCTTGGGGGGTGTAGTGTACCCCCCAAGTAAGCATGGTGCATGTGAATAATGATCTATCCAATCCCCCGTTAACACCTGTAGATGCCAAATGATGGCATAATATTCCCTCACGTGAGGGGTTGATTCTGTTATAACGGTCTGCCACGTGTCATATGAGCCTGACGCGCACTGTTCCACGCGTCTCCCAAACCACGCGCCGTCATGATATCACCCTCGGCCTATGAGCCGAGGCCGAGGGCAAAGTTTCTTCCGGTAGTGAGCCTGGCTTAATTCTGGCCTCGTACTGTCGTACCCTCGTAGGGTCGTCCGGAGCCCGGGGAAGGGTCGGCCCCTCGTAGGGTCGTCTGGGCCTGGTGGTGACCAGCTGGGGCCTGGTGAAGGGTCGTCCCCTCGTAGGGTCGTCCGTATTGGAGGTAATCCTCGTCCAGGCTGAGGGTATAAATGGGTATATCAATCACCCCCCAGCCCTTAGCCATAGGTGCTGCTGAGATGGCTGAGGGATAGTGATTTAAATGAGATGCATGTATGATCAGTTAGGTGAGTGGCACCTGGGCAGGTACTCATTGTTGTTCCAGTTTCCAAGGCAGGGCGGCTGCGCAGTGCACTTGGGGCCTTGTGCCCTAATTATACCTTTCTTAGTAAAGAGGTCCACTTATTGCCAAATTATTGAAGGAATTTTCAAACTCTCTCTCTCCTTCTTCTTCTTCTTCGCGCCCAGGCCTTCTCTCTCTCTAGAACCAGTTTCCACCTCCATTTTCAGCCTTCAAACCTTCAGGTCCTAGCAGCGTTCTTGCCCTTCTCTTCATCAGGTAACCTCTTTCACCTAGCGCTTTCTTTTGTCTTCATTTCTGTTTGTTTTTTAGGGTCATAGGGTTACATCAGCTTCGAGTTCCCCTTAGCTTTTTCCGGTGTCTTCTCCGGTAACTAGTTCTTGGATCGTTCTTGACGAAAACCTTTAAGTTCTTTGTTCAATCCAAAAGTCAAACCTGGTCAATTCCCCACTTGTTCGTAGCTAAATTAGTCAAGTGTAGTGTAATTTCTCCAAGTGTAGAGTCTTCCCTTTAATGCTTAGGAGGCTTTACAACCTAGTGTCTGAGTTCCCACCCTTGAGAGAAAAACTCTTTGCCGAGATCAGACGAATAGAGGAAGAGGAAGAGAGGAGATGAGGGGCCGACCCTAATTGGGTACGACCCATCTTTCCCATTCCTCTTGCCGCCATCAGACCGTCTGAACCCTCTGAGTCTTGCGGGTCGTCATCTCGTCCGACCGACACTCCCAAACCAAGCGAAATGGACGAGAGAGCCTTCTCTCCAACTGGTGCCGGGACGTCTGGTAGAAGGGACACGTCTGATCTTAGCCCTCCCCGCGAGGCCGAGGATACGATCCCCTCTGAGGCTGTCCCTGTGACAACTCTTTCCCCCAATGCCTTCCAAGTGGCTTTTCCTCAGGGTCCTCCTGCAGGTGATGAGTGGGAAGGGGGTGAGGACGAGGACGACGATACAGATGATGAGGTTGATACCTCCCATGCCTCGTCTTTTATCTCCTCTGTTAGGGATAGGGACCTTCTGATATGGAGGCATATTTACGGAGTGCCCTCTGGGGTAACTATGAGGGTGCCCTCTGAGGCTGAGAGGGTTTTTGAGGGTGAAGAGGGAGAGGTTGCAGTCTACGAGCAAATGTTCAAAGTAGGTGTCAGACTTCCTTTCCATCCTGCTATTGTAGATATTCTGTCGGCTTTAGGCGTCTCCCCCTCGCAACTTCCACCCAACTCTTAGAGGACGATTCTGGGGTATATCTCTTTGTGGAAAAACTCTTTCACTGATGAGCCCTCGTCCGACGTGTTCTTGGCCTGTTACAATATCACCTCTTCATCTAAACAGCCCGGATACTATCATCTAGGGATGAGAAGGTCTGAGAAGAAGCTGCTCCACGTGGCTCAAACTTCCAATCATGATTGGAAAAAGAGGTTCTTCTTCATATCTGGGGCATGGGAGAGCTCTGCCGAGGCGTCCCCTTCTGCCGACGGTCCGAGGGTCCCTAACAAATGGTCTAATCCCTCAATGAAAGCTAGGTCAGACCCCGGACTTAGCTTGGAGGAAAGGGATATTGTTGAGTATCTGAGGGGATGAGGGAGAGGGGGTGAGATCCCAAAGTTCGAAGATTTGATGACCCCCCGGTACCTCAAAGAAGCTGGTTTGAGGGCCGGCCCTCTGACAAAACTATGTGAGTGATACAGCACGTTTTCTATTTTTTACTTTTTTTGAAGTGTTTCCCGTTTATCTCTGTATTTTTCTGATGCATCGTATCCTTTTCAGGTCGTTCTGCAGGTGTGTCAGATTACCTCTGGGATATGACTGCTCCAAGCCTACTTGCTGGTCTGTCAAAGAAGAAGGGGAAGGAGCCTCAGCAAGCTCCCAAGAAGACAAAGGCCTCAGGGCCGACGGTTGTTGAGCCGACAGTCGATAGCCACAAAAGGAAGGAGCCTGAGGCTCCTGTTGAGCATCAGCCTGATCGAAGGACGAGGGCAAGGGTCGAAGCCTCTGAGGGGACGACCTCCTCGTCCAACATGGGGGCCTTCTGGTCTCAAAATCTGTCCCATCTGAGGGCCGACCCCTCATCTCTTATTGCCAACCTGAGGGCAGCCAAGGCCTCGATGTTCTCTGCACCGTCGGCCTATGACTTTGAGTTCTTGACAAAGATGCCACCAGCCAAAGTGTATGACTACGGTCTGCACTCCCTTGCTCAGGTATTGGTCTTGACCTTCTTTAATTTCACTAACTGTTCCCTCGGCCCCCCTTGATATTGCTTCATTTTTTCTTGCAGTCTGTCTGTGCCTTGACCTCAGCCACCAAGTGGATGGCCGAGAATCAACAAAAGTTTCACGAAGCTGAGAGGGCCATTCAACATGAGGCTGAGTTGTAGGCAGAGCTAGATACAACAAAGACTGAGCTTGACACTGCGAGGGCTGAGCTTGAGAGTGCCAGGACCGAGCATGCTAGGGTCCTAGATGAGTTGATGAGGCAGCACGATGCCGACTTGCAAGCCAAGGACTTGATCATCAAGGATAGGGATGAGACTCTGATCAACCTGGAGGCCCAGCATAAGACTGATCTGGAAGCAGCCATCAGGAAAGACGAGGCTGATGCTGTTGAGGCATACAAGACCTCAAATGAATTTCAGGGCTTCGGCCTTGAATATCTAGAAAGGGGGATTAGGACAGCCTGCCGATGGGTCGTCCTCAAATTTGGCGATGTCGTCTCCTCTGTTCGCCCTTCACTGGAGGGTGTTCAACTGGACGACCCCTTAATTGCCGAGGCCCTCAACCAGGTGGAGTCCCAAGTCCAGATCGAGGGGGTCGGTACATCTGAAGATCATCCGGTGCTGGTAACTGAGGAGACCATTCCCATTGATGTTGAGGCCCTGCCCTCTGATGTCGTCCCATAGGGTGGCTGCCTGTAGCCCATACCCTCGTTTTTGTATTTTTGTTCAAAGGCCTTGTAAAAACACTTGATACTTATGTTTTATTAATACCAGTCTCTTCCATAATTGTTATCTTCCATACTTAATTCTTTTATGGTTTGCTCCTTGTTGCTTTGCTCTGTTGATGCTACTAACCCCTCCCTCGTCTTTCTTGAGGACCACTGTGGGGTCGTCCCCTCATGTGGCCTCATTATAGCCTAGGGTTCAAGTAACCAAATTATTGATTTTTAAATGAAGTCTACCCTCGTCTTTTTTTAGGACAGTGGTGGGGTCTTCCCCTCCACTGGTCCTCATTATAGCCGAGGGTTAAAGTTACCCAATTTAATCTACCCTCGTCTTTTTTGAGAGCAGCGGTGGGGTCGTCCCCTTCACTGGTCGTCAATATTGCCGAGGGTTCAAGTAACCAAATTAATGGTTTTTAAATGAAGTCTACCCTCGTCTTTCTTGAGGACAGTAGTGGGGTCGTCCCCTCCACTGGTCCTCATCATAGCCGAGGGTTCAACTTACCAACTTAATGGCTTCAAATCAAGTCTACCCTCGTCTTTCTTGAGGACAGTGGTGGGGTCGTCCCCTCCACTGGTCCTCATTATAGCCGGGGGTTCAACTTACCAACTTAATGGCTTAAAATCAAGTCTACCCTCGTCTTTTTTGAGAACAGTGGTGGGGTCGTCCCCTCCACTGGTCCCCATTATAGCCGAGGGTTCAAGTAACCAAATTAATGGTTTTTAAATGAAGTCTACCCTCGTCTTTTTTGAGGACAGTGGTGGGGTCGTCCCCTCCACTGGTCCCCATTATAGCCGAGGGTTCAAGTAACCAAATTAATGGATTTTAAATAAAGTCTACCCTCGTCTTTTTTTAGGACAGTGGTGGGGTCGTCCCCTCCACTGGTCCCCATTATAGCCGAGGGTTCAAGTAACCAAATTAATGGTTTTTAAATGAAGTCTACCCTCGTCTTTTTTGAGGACAGTGGTGGGGTCGTCCCCTCCACTGGTCCCCATTATAGCCGAGGGTTCAACTTACCAAATTAATGGTGTTTAAAGTCTTCCCTCGTCTTTCTTGAGGACAGTGGTGGGGTCGTCCCCTCCACTGGTCCCCATTATAGCCGAGGGATCAACTTTCCAAATTAATGGATTTCTGTAGATGTTTCCATGCGTGCTAGAACTGATAACCACAAGATGAGGGAAACACTGATATTTCTTATTGATTTTTCCAAAGTGTTCTACTGGAGCAACTCCTATGACAACTATGGTCTATCAAGACCTTACAACACTACTGGTAGTATTTCTTCAAATGATTCTGCGTTCCAGGGGTTGGAAAATGGTTCCCCTTCTAGGTTTTCCAGTCTATAGGTCCCAGGGACAACTTCATCGGTGACCCTATAGGGGCCGTGCCAGTTAGGATGGAGTTTATTGGGCTTCTGCCAAGTCTTTTTGAGAACCAAGTCTCCTACTGCGATTGGCCTCTGTTTCACCCTCTGGTTGTAAAACCTTGCGGTCCTCTGCTGGTAGGAAGCTTGCCTTATCTCAGCATCCTCCCTTCTTTCCTCAATCAAATCCAGATCAAGTCTACTCGCTTCCTTATTTCCCTGGGGGTCGTACATTTGGACCCTATGAGTGGGAAACTCGACCTCGGTGGGGATGACTGCTTCTGATCCATAAGCTAACATAAAGGGGGTCTCCCCAGTAGAGGTCCTTACTGTCGTCCTGTATGCCCACAACACTGCATATAACTCCTCTACCCATCTTCCTTTTGCCTCCTCAAGCCTCTTTTTAATCCCATCTAAGATTGTCCTGTTCGTAACTTCGGTTTGCCCATTGGCCTGAGGTCGGCCTGGGGTGGAGAAAAATTATTTGATACTTACCCTCTCACAGTATTTCTGTAAAGAGGCATTCTTGAACTGGGTCCCGTTATCCGAGATGAGGGTGTTAGGCAGACCATATATGCATATCACATTCTTCCAGATGAACTGGAAGGTCTTCTGCTCCGTGATCGTGACCATCGGTTCGGCCTCTACCCACTTTGAAAAGTAGTCAATTGCTACGATGAGGAACCGATAGTTATTGACTGCTCTCGGTAATGGTCCTACCAAATCAATCCCCCACACTGCGAACGGCCATGGGGATGTAATGGAGGTGAGAGGCTGATGGGGCTGGTGAGGGATGGTGGAAAATCTCTGGCATTTGTCACACTTCTTTACATATGCTGCGGCATCTTTCCCCAAGGATGGCCACCAGTAGCCCTGGGTGACCACCCTCTTCGCTAAGGATCTACCCCCAATGTGGCTTGAGCACGACCCTTCATGCACATCTTGCAGAATAGAAGGGACTTCTGAGGGATGCACACACCTAAGTAAGGGGAGTAGGAACCCCTTTTTGTACAGCGTGTCTCCAATGACAGTGAACTTTGCAGCCCTGTATCTCAGCTTCTTCCTTTCTTGGCTTGCTTCTGGCATCTCTCCCCCTTTAATGTATCTGATCAGAGGATCCATCCATGACGGTTCTTGAGAAACATTCATGCAAATGCCAAGTGTTCCCTCGACGTCTTCAATAGTTGGTCGAAGTAAGATTTCTACCGGGACTGTCCTCCTTATGTCTGTCCTAGTAGCTGAGGCCAACCTTGCAAGGGCGTCAGCACGGCCATTGTCGAGCCTAGGTATCCTCTTGAATTTCACTTCTTTAAAGTCCTTCAGCAATGACCTCACCTTCTCAAGGTACCTAGCCATCCTCTTGTCTTTGGCCTCATAGGCTCCTAGTATCTGATTCACCACCAGCCTCGAATCACTGTGAACCAAAATTTGGCCGACACTAAGAGATTTGGCCAAGGAAAGGCCAGCTATTAAGGCCTCATACTCAGCCTCATTGTTGGAGGCTTTGAAATTGAACCTCAGGGCGTACTCGATGTCTGTGCCGTCGGGTGCTGATACTATCAGTCCAGCTCCGCTCCCGCTTTCGCAAGAGGACCCGTCGACGAAGAGTCTCCACATGGTCTTTTCTTCTGAGAAACTTCCCTCAGAGAGGGACCCATGTCTAAAGATGTATCTTCCCTCTTCGTTTTCGGTTGCTTTCCTCTTAGCGGTGCTTGTCTCAGCCCTGGCTGCAGGCGTGTCGATGATCCTGTTTTATTGTATATCTGTCTCCCCGGGGGTCTCACCCTCGGCTTCATCGCTCTCCCAAGTAAACTCAGCCACGAAGTCTGCCAGCGCTTGCCCCTTAATGGCTGTCTTAGGCTGATACACAATATTGAACTCCCCTAGCTCTATAGCCCAGGTCATTAGCCTTCCTGATTTTTCAGGCTTGTGTAGGACCTGCCTAAGAGGAGAGTTAGTAAGGATGACCATAGTATGGGACTGGAAGTATGGTTTCATCTTCCTTGAGGCATGGATCAAGGCGTAGGCCGACTTTTCCATCCTCGGGTATCTTTGCTCTGCCCCCTGGAGTGCCTTACTGTTAAAATATACAGGCTTCTGTATTCCGTCCTCGTCTCTCACAATGGCTGCGCTGATGGCAGACTCTGAGACAGCGAGGTACACGTAAAGTCGTTCACCCTGCACGGGCCGTGACAGCAGCAAGGGAGACCATAAGTATGATTTTAGCTCCTTGAAAGCCTCATCACACTCTTTACTCCATTCAAAGGCCTTCCTAAGGATCTTGAAGAATGGTAGACACCTGTCTGTGGCCCTTGACACAAATCTCTTCAAGGCAGCCACTCTCCCTGTGAGCCTCTGAACGTCTTTAATGGACTTGGGGGTCTTCATCTCAATAAGGGCCTTTATCTTTTCAGGATTGGCCTCGATGCCTCTTTGATTGACAATGAACCCCAAGAACTTCCCTGCTCCGACCCCGAAGACACACTTTGCCGGATTAAGCTTCATCTGGTACTTGTCCATCGTATTAAAGGTCCTCTCCAGGTCTGCCACATGATCCTCTGCTTTCAAACTCTTGGTCAGCATGTCATCCACATAGACCTCCATAGACTTCCCAATTTGGTCTTCGAACATTTTATTTACGAGGCGCTGGTATGTTGCCCCCGCATTTTTTAGACCAAAAGGCATGACCCTATAGCAGTATGTCCCCTTATCAGTGATGAAGGCAGTCCTCTTCGAGTCATCAGGGTTCATGAAGATCTGGTTATACCCTGAGTAGGCATCCATAAAACTCATGAGCTCATGGCCTGCGGTAGCGTCTACCATCTGGTCAATGCGAGGGAGAGGGAAGCTGTCTTTGGGGCAGTGCTTGTTGAGGTCTGTGAAGTCCACACACATCCGCCACTTCCCGTTGGCCTTTGGGACAATAACTGCGTTGGACAGCCATTCAGGGTAGATGACCTCCCTGATAAAATCAGCGTCTTGTAATTTTTTAACCTCATCCCTGATGACCTCATACTTCTCTCTAGTGTAAATCCTCCTCTTCTGCTTTACCGGCTTCACTCCCTCTACCACATTGAGTTTGTGGCACATGATTTTAGGGTCGATCCCTGGCATATCTACATGACTCCATGCGAAGACGCTTCGCCTTCTTCTCAACAGTTTGATGAGGTCTTCCTTGATACTGGGCTTCAGAGACTTGCCAACTTGGACGGTTTTTCCCGGGTCATCCTCATCGAGGATGATGGGTTCTACCTCCTCAGCGGCTTCTCCTTTTTTGAGCTTCGTCTCGTCCTTGGGGTCTAGGGTATTAATGTTGTAAGTGGCTGTAGCCCTCTTGTGTGCCTCCCTTTCTTCAGCGGAGTTGTAGTAGCACTCTCTCACTGTCGTCTGGTCTCCCTGAGCTTCCCCCACCCCGTAAGGGGTAGGGAACTTAACCATCTGGTGGACTGTGGACGGCACAACTTCAAACCCCTTGAGGGCCACACGTCCTAGTATGATGTTGTATGCCGAAAACACATGCTCATCCAGCACAAAGAAACTGACCCTCTTGGTGAGCCATCTCGGCCATTCGTCCCCCATCCTGACATCAGCCTCATATATTCCCAGGGGGTGAACCTTCTCCCCACTGAACCCAATCAATGGATGATGGTATGGGATAAGTCTGGCACGACTGAGGCCCAAGGCCTTGAAGCATGGCCAAAACATCACATCTGCGGATGAGCCCCCATCTACCAGGATCCTCGGCACTTCGCACCCGTGCACCCTGGTAGTGATGACGAGAGGGTCATCATGCGGGGCCAAGAGGCCTTTGAAGTCCATCCTTGAAAATCCCACTATCAAAGTGTCCATGTCAACCTTCTTCCTTTTTTCTGACTTGACCTCTAGGGAGGTTGAGTGCACCACCTTCGTCACTGCCTTAGCCTCAGCAACATGGGCCTTCCTGTCAGCGACCTCAGACCCTCCTCCTGCTAAACCCCCGGAGATCATTCCTACACCGAGCGAGATCATATTGAGCCTCTTGACAGGACCGTGGTCGTCTCTCGGCGGGAGGTCAGGGTCGTCCTCATCGTTAGAGGGGTCGTCCCCTCTTTTTTGAGGACCTTCTTTGCATGCATCAACTCGCTTTTTTCTGGGGTCGTCCCCTAGTCCCCTCTTGAAGGCCTCTCGGTCCACGTATTTTCTGAGCTTCCCTTCTTTCAGCATCTTCTCAATCTCATCTTTCAGAGCAAAGCATTTGTCTGTTACGTGACCATGGTCTTGGTGAAATTCACACCACAGGTTCCTGTTCCTCTTGTCGGGGGCTGCCCTCAGCTTCTCAGGCCACTTCAGGGATCGGTCACTCTTTATCTCATTGAGGATCTGTTCAAAGCTGACCGTTAGAGGGGTGTAACCAACGAACTTATCATCCGTGGACCTCTTCTTCCCCTCTTTGTTCTTCTTAGGGTATTTGCCCCCGCTTGCACCTCCTTTTTCGTCTTCATGTTTTGCGGCCATCGCCTCTTCGGCATTCATCACCTTCCCTGCTGTTGACAACAACTCAGCCATCGTCCTCGGAGGGTCTTCGGCAAGCTTCCATAATAGCTTCCCCTTTTGGAGCCCTCCAATCAGGGCTGTCATAGCTATGCTCTCCTCATAGTCTTCCACCTCCAGCTTCTCTCTATTGAATCTGGCTATGTAGTCTCTCAGAGTCTCATTCTTTCCCTGCTTAACATAGAGCAGGTGTGTGGTCTTCTTCTGTGGTCTCACCCCAAAGCAAAAGTTGTGGATGAACCGGTCTGCCAACTGCTTGAAGTTTTTAATGGAATTTTTTGGAAGAGACGTGTACCAGACATGTGCAGCCCCTGTCAAGGTACCAGAGAAGGCACGACACCTCATCTCATCTGAGATAGAGTATATGTCTGCCGCCGATTGATACATCTCCACGTGGTGGACAGGGTTGGTGCTCCCATCGTATCTTGGGGTGACCACAGGAGGCTTGAACTTTGATGGCGTGGGGAAGTTGACTATCTTTGCCACAAAGGGTGAGCCTATGGTGTATCCCCTCTGAAGAGGGTCTCGGTTCCTCAGTATGTCGCCAATCTTATCCTCTAACCGCTGGATTGAGTCATTCCAGGGCCTCACAGGGTCAGCGTGGCCGATGTTATCCCCCACTGCCTCTTGGAGGTGGATGGAGGGTTCCACTGTAGCAGGCCTGTGTCGGCTGTTTACTTCCCTTTGGTCGTCATCCCGTCTTTGGGGTCGGCCCTCTGCTGCCTCCCTCCTAGATCTCGCAGCACTTCTCGACCTGGACAGCTTATCCCGCAGGTCATTTACTGGGCCCATCTTCTCGAAGGCCGGCCCCCTGCTCAGGCGGTCAAGAGCAGAGCCTCTCGGGCGGTCACCAGGGTTTGGTCTCATGCACTTTCCTCTACTATCCTGGAGGGGTCGCACAGTGTTGTTGGAGACTTCATACGGTTCCCAGCATTCTACCGGGGCCTCCTCTCCCTCCAGATCGTCATACCTGTCCTCAGGGCAAGGGTTTCCTTGCCTCCCCATGCGTAAACGCCGGGGGTCAGCAACATCCCTACGTCGCTGAGGGGTTGACAGGTCTTTACGTGGTGCCTGGGGTGGTCCTCTGGCCTCATACTGTCCTGGAGCTGCTGCCGGAGTAATCATCTCAGGTGAGACCCCTGGTGGTCTCAGTATGTTCTGACTTAGAGCTGTGAACTGCTCCTGCATCATCCGCTGACTGGCTGCCAGAGACTTTAGGGCTGCTGCCACATCAGCCATCTCAGACTGAGGTGGTGGCTGGCTAGAACTGGGTCTTCCCCCCTCATCCGACGGGGGAAGAGGTGGTGGTGGCATCTCAGGTGCCATGTGCTTGAGCTATGAAAAGTTGGATTGAAGAAAATACTGGTGAGCTTGGGAACCTTAGTGGGTCTCTTTCAATGGTGAAACACCTCCTCTCAGGGGGAGTGTTGGTTCACCACCAGAGTGCCCAGTGAGGTCAAGCTGTGCAAAGGAAGAGATGTCTTCTCGTTTCCCACAGACGGCGCCAAACTGATGATGCTGGGATTTAGCACCACTAGGTAAGTGATAGTGAGCTCAAACAGTAGTAGCAATGGCAGCCATATAGATGCAAGTATATAAGTATGTGTGTAGAAGGGGATGAGTATAAGAAGAAATAAGACTGATGTATAGTGGTTCAACCAATTTGGCCTACATCCACTGTGAGTGTGTGATCCACTAAGTATGGGCACTAATGGCCTTGGATACAATGCACATAACCCTCTCTCTCTCTACTGTGTGTGTACAAGCAGAGTTTTAGCTAGGGCTACTGTTCATGGATCGATCCCCTGTAAGGTTGTAGGTGACAAGTATATATAGGTCTTGGGGGGTGTAGTGTACCCCCCAAGTAAGCATGGTGCATGTGAATAATGATCTATCCAATCCCTTGTTGACGCCTGTAGATGCCAAATGATGGCATAATATTCCCTCACGTGAGGGGTTGATTCTGTTATAACGGTCTGCCACGTGTCATATGAGCCTGACGCGCACTGTTCCACGCGTCTCCCAAACCACGCGCCGTCATGATATCACCCTCGGCCTATGAGCCGAGGCCGAGGGCAAAGTTTCTTCCGGTAGTGAGCCTGGCTTAATTCTGGCCTCGTACTGTCGTACCCTCGTAGGGTCGTCCGGAGCCCGGGGAAGGGTCGGCCCCTCGTAGGGTCGTCTAGAGGCTGACGGAGGGTCGGCCCCTCGTATGGTCGTCTAGAGGCTGACGGAGGGTCGGCCCCTCGTATGGTCGTCTGGGCCTGGTGGTGACCAGCTGGGGCCTGGTGAAGGGTCGTCCCCTCGTAGGGTCGTCCGTATTGGAGGTAATCCTCGTCCAGGCTGAGGGTATAAACGGGTATATCAGTAACCTCAGGGATAGCAAGTAGCGTGGTCATGATTTTCATAAGTATATAATATATGCATACACAATCATATAAATATACCACTTTTATTATATCAATTTAGGTTTATCCCATAACCCACATTCACAACATTTATCCTTATTTTCCCATTATTATATAACAAGTATAATGGTTCGTTTCTAACTTTAACTCGAAGGGTTTTTCCAACTTATTACGTGATTGGACATAAGTATTGTATATTTATTCCCCTAATTTCAATACATTTGTGAACTCGAGTGATGTAACCCATATGGATTTAACGCACATTTATGCTACTAATCTTCGTTGGCAAGTATTTCGTGTTTCGTGCTTCTCTTATTGGTTTTACAGGTTAATTATGCAAGCAATGCAAAAGAGAAAGCGAGACAATAAAAGAAAAGCTAAGAAGGCAAGTTCAAGGGAATTTTGGTAATTCTGCAGCACGATCCCGAAGGAAGAGTCAACTGAAAAGTTGAAGAGCTCGGGACAACGAGAACACTGGAAGAAACGACACCCAAATCCGAGCTACGGTTGATGAGTTATGACCCGTTGAAGTTGAAGAAAAATCCAAGGAAGAAAGGAAAGAAAACAAGAAAAAAATTTATAAGTGTTGAATGGAAGAAAAAGCACTCCAGACCAGCAAACATTCGCGAACCCAAGGGCGAACCGGTTTGGGGGGTGAACCGGTTCGAGGAACATGAGAACCGGTTCGGAGGTCTTGAAGCGCGATTTTTCTCCTTTATTCTGATTGGCTCTAAGGTTTCCTTCTTATACAACATCAAAATTTCGTGGTTCCTCTTTATACAACATCAAAATTTCGTGGTTTAATCCTCTACATCACAAAAGGTTTCCAGAATATCATTTAAGTCATCACTACATGCAATTTCCTATCTCAAATTGGGTTTTTCTTCCATACAATTCATCCTAATCATTCCTAAACTAATATGAAAGATGCATCAACGAAATAAGTAAGATAAACACTTGCCTTGGATTTTCAGAAGTCTGGTTTGGTGCCGAAATTGGTGTGGTTGCGTTCCCCGTCTCGCGATCTACGCTTTGGCGGTGGCGGCGTTGCAAACTGTTGAGTTTTGAGCCTTGGATTGCCTTGAGAGCTCTCTCCGCTCTTCTCTAATGGACGTTCTAGAGTTTTGAGTTTTCTAACCCTAAATGATAACCTAGACATCTGATATAACCCCTTTAATTTTCGTGGGTTTAATTACCCAAAAATGTGAAATGTCCGAAATGCCCTCCCGGGGTACTAATTAGGCCTAAAAACGTCCCGAGACCCAAATCAAACTCTCGGGTATACTTTTATGACTATCTCGACCCTTCCGGACGCGTTGGCGCACTCAAAACGACCATATGAATGACTTATAAAATATTCACTTTTATTTATCAATAATTAGTCCCGACGCGACACGGGCGCGTCCCGACTCGAATTTCCAAAATTGTCATTTTATTCACTCGTGACATTCAATATAACCAATAATATATATTACTTTGCTCATTAGTAATATTCAACAAATTTTCCCATAATTACTAACTCTCATCACGTTAATAATTATAACATAATTAATTTCTGAATTTTTATTAAATAATTAATTCACATTAAATTTAATAAATCCCCAAATTAATATAGCATAAAAATACGGGGTATTACACTTAAGCCCACAGATTCGGCCTTGACTCGCAGAATTGGTCATCCCCAGCACACTCCTTAGGTCCTCAGAATCGACCTCGGCCCTCTGAATCGTCCATTCCTCCTCAAAAGCATCATGTGGTCTCCATTCGACGGTCATCATTTTTTCCAAACTCACCCGTCGAGGGGCTCTGTAGACACCCCATTCTATTACCCCCTAACTCTCCTTAGGTCCCTAGTACCTCCCTTCATCACTGTAAACCCAGGTCACGTCCCGAGTACTGACTTGAAGGCCATCGGGCACTCCCCGACTCAATTTGACCCAAAAGTCAAACTCTTCTTCTCGATTGAGACTCAAGGAATCTTCAAAGGGAAATGAATACCCTTTCCAACGGTCTATCCCGTGCGTGATTCCGACTTACCATACGGACGAACGATCCGTTTGCGTCCGAAACCTGACCTAGAGGCCATCGGGCGCTCCCGGGCTCTATTTGACCTAAGTCAACTCTTTATCTCGACTGAGGCTAAATGAATCTTTGAAGGGCACTGAATACCCTTTCCAACGGTCCATCCCGTGCGCGATTCTGACTTTCCATGCGGACGAACGATCCGTTTGACTCCAGGAGGCCACCGAGCGCTTCCCGAGCTCGGTTGACCAAAGTCAACTCTCCAAACTGGGTCAAAGTCTTTGGAATGTCGAAGTACATCTCCTAACCTTTCCAACGGTATGCACCGTGTGCGATTCGGACTTACCATGCCGACGAACGATCCGTTTGCGTCCGAGCGATTCCCCGTCCAATGGACCGACAAATGCTTCCGAGCCATATTTGACCCAAAGTCAACTCCCGAACCTGGGAATGGTCCAAGTACTTTTAAAGGTCTCTGAATTACCTTTCTAATGGTATACCCCGTGCGCGATTCTGACCAACAGTTTGCCCTCGGCGATCGATTTTTCGAAAAAGCCTGAAGCGCACTGCCAAATGGCAGGTCCAGACCCTGCCTATTGGCACCTGTCGATAGGCAGGAACAGGTCTATGCCGATCGGAACTCACCTGGGCCTATAAAAGGAGGCCTTCACCTTATTTGCAAAAGGAGCCCAGATCTGATAAAAATCTCTCTGAACGAATCCCAGAAACCTCTCTCGAAGGCAGCGTGATTTCAACTCCCAAATCCCTTTTTTACTTCCACTTTTCATCATCCTTTTCATCAAACTTGGTGAATTAACCACTCTCCATCATCATCAAATCTCAAGGGCTTCTATTCAACCCTTAAGATCAAGCTCAAGATCTTCAAGAAGGTCCAACTTTCTCAAACTCTCTCTTGAATTCTCTTAAATTCCCATAACTTGTTTTCTTATTTAGCTTTTTATTATCTCATCTCACACATCCTAATATACTTTTTATTTAGTATTATTGTACCTCTTTTATTTTCATCAAACCCAAAAAACAAGAAAAAGAGGGTTTGCTCATAAATTCCAAGTAGGGATTCTCACACTTTTCTCACAACTAAAACATCTTTTTCTACACACACACACACACACACTTACAAATAAGAGATTCCCCATTTGGATTTATGGGATAAACCCCACCCCTCGTTTTGTATGCGAACTACGTGGACTTTGATGCCTTTATAGGCTACGTAGGCGTCTCGGGATAAAACCCGAGACTCGAGTCCTTTTTCTCACTTTTTTTCTCTTACTTTCTATTTTCTCTAAATCCATTTTCCTTATATTCTATATACTTGCCCTTAATAACGTATTGCTCCATATGCGTTATCATTCCATTATAACGATCAACGTAGGGGTAATCGCATAAATCTTATTTTTCTAATATTACCTTTATATCTTCCTATGGATGACTCGCTTTATCTCTTCCACGATATAAGTCGAGGATTCCTGCCTCCATTCTATATATACACTTGCACACATATCACGGGGGGAAACAAATGGAAAATAGCAAATATCCATGAGAGACCGAAAGGGCGGAATGGGTGCCTAACACCTTCCCATTTCGTAACTAAGCCTTCGAACCCTTCTCGAATCATTTTGGTTTCGCACGCACCAGTATGTCTTTGGATGCCATCCTTCGGGATGGCTTCCCCTTTTTTCCTTTTATCTGTTTTGAGTAAAATAGACTGGCGACTCTGAATCTCTCTACATTTTTACACCACATCTCAAACGATGCCGGCCAAAGCGCTCTCGAGAGGGACGCGCGGGACCCGAAGGATCCTTCTCCTCTGCAGCGGGGACCGGGGATAGCCATAGTACGTAGGTTCCTCTACCCAAAGAATCAACTTAAATTCCTATTATGTACAAAAAGAAACAAGTTATAATTCAGTAGGCAAATGAGGTTGATATAGATGTTTCTCATGAGTTTTTTGAGGCTTTAGAAAATTTAGAATTAGTTAATCTTGGTTCGATTGGTTCAAAATTTACTTGGTTCAATAAAAAAAAGGAAGGGTGGATAGAATTTCATGTAGGATGACATTTTCAAAGAAGCTAGAATAGTTGAGGATAATTTGTTAGCTAAAGAGATTGATTTTGACCTTGATCCCAATAAAGAGAACTTGGAGAAGTTAACTTTGGCTCAAGATTGTAACATTCAAAATCTCAATGTGGAGGATACATATTGGAAGAAAAATATCATGATTAATGGTTTAGCAAGGGATACAAAATAATTCTTTTTTATTGTACATATATGTTAAAACTAAGAGAAGAAAACTTATTATCAACTTGATCAGTGATAGTCATGGAAATATTAAGTCTGAGGAACAAAACATCAAGAAAGCAACAGTAGTTTATTTTGAGGGGAAATTCTCTGCAGAATAAGATATCAAGAAAGAAATCATCTTTTAGAATATGCTTCTTCTTCATATGGTGAGACATTCTACTCACTGAAAATACTTTAAATTTCATCTACTCCATATATATACTTGGCACATTTTACTTCAATCGAGATTGTGTCAAAGCGTATAAAATTACCTACATTCCATTCATGAAACCAAGGCTTGAGGACCCGAATTAAAGCGCTTTCCGTGTTCAGATTAAACATGGACAGATGAAATATTATGAGATTTCTTTTTAAACAAATAAGCATGTGATGTTGATTAAACTAGCAATCAACATAACAAGAAAATATGGTTGACGTCATAAAAAAAGTTATGAAATTAGTTTTTTACATGAACTCAATTCCCTCGATCATACATTCCTTAGGAAGAGGCGTGTAAGTTTTTGGACTGGAAAATGAGGCAGACATGTAGTTGAGGTTTATACAGTTTGATTCATAACAAGTGGAATTGTGAAATGTGAGTATGCTTAGTTATTAAACTTCGAGTTTATCTTAAATGAATTTGTCATTGAGTCTGAGATCATGAATTCAAATATAGGTTCGTCGCGTTTATAACCTTCTCATGTGAAGATAAGAAACTATCGAGTTTCAAAATAAATCACCTGAGTTCGAGTACTTGAACTTATACAGAGGTAGAAAATGTTCATAAGATAATGAATTATTATTAGTTAGTATAGCATTATTACATAAATTACGTTGCATCATTTATATGATAGCTTTGTAATAATTCCACATTGAAATAAAAATGTATTAGTCTCAAATACACCAACAGGTATGCATTGAGAATAACATTATGACATTGACTATAGCATTATTTCCATACTAATAGAAAAACAATACATAAACCTATCAATATCATAGAACGGAGAGAAGATGGGGCATAGAGAAATACTGAGAATGAGGTAGGCGTATAAATCACAAAAAATGCTTTGGTTCATTAGCTTAGGTACAAATATAACATGAACTAATAATCATCATATTTTATTTGTAAACATTAAAGGAATATAACTGATAAAAAGAAATTAGAAAATTATGCATCACAGTTGGCGTTGTTTTATACATAAGATTAATTCTAATGCAGTCATATACATAAAAAGCCTAACAAATAGAAATGAGTTGCAAGAATATATGTGCTAGTAAACCATTTCATAAAGTTACCATGTTTTAGCCTCTTCAAGCACCTGACTAGTCCTTCAAAGTGATAAACCCCACGAAGAGGCATTAAGTGCTCATTTGGTACGGTATTTATGTTGATCTAATGCGTTGATATATATTTGAGGCTAAAGGAATGTTCCATTAAATTTTGTGCATATTATATAGTGATTCTCATTTAGGGTCGGGTACTTATTTTCTTATATATAAGCTAGTTATACCATTCTTAAAAGATGAAATTTAAGCAGTATATGCATGAATGCGACATTACTTACATGTTCATCATTGAAACATAGCAAAGCTTTGGCGACAATTTGAGCTAGATCAATAGCTTCACCCCCTGTTTGAGGCAGATCTTTATATACAACTCGGATTTGAGGAAGATATTCATATGACTTCCCTGCCTTCGATTACATTTAACAATCAATAACAATATTTGAAATAAAAATAAACATTCAGAAAATTAATGTTTCTCCATTACAATACAACTGGACCTGGCAAAATGAGGCACGACACGATAACACGACACGAATCGACATGAAGTTATATGTTAATAGGTGGACCCTTAATGGGTTCGGGTCATATTAGTGCCAACCCGATAAGACACGATAGTACGCGCGGGGGGGGGGGGGGGGGGGGGGGGGGGGAGGGGGGGTCAGTGTTGATCCCCTTCACCCGTTAATACCCGTTATGACCCATTAATTTAAGTAAATAAGATGCTCTTGGAACTTATAAATAATTTATGTAGCGTAATGTTAATTTAATCATAATGAATTTTACTAAATGACATATTTAGGATTGTCAATGAATTAATGGGTCTACTTGGGTTAAAAAATGAGATAATATGTCTAGTTGTATATAATTCAAAATCATTCATTATCTTAATGAGTATTAACGATTGAACACGACACTACACATTAACATAACGGGTCGGGTTTGGGTATGATTTTTTGACACGATAAAAAAGTCACCCATTTACACACGAACCCAATAAGACTCGAACACGATAAAAGATGACACGAACACGACTCGACACGACCCATTGACAGGTCTAAATACAACCATAATCTCAAGGAAGAAATCAAAGAGATATTATATATTAAATTAGATATGTAACTAACATATTTGTAATATTTTGGTTTTGTTAATACAATAACTAAATTAGGACATACTGATTAGTTATTAAATTAGATTTGCTGGGCAGAGATATCATCACAAGCCAATAATAAACAAAATAAAAAAAATCACTTATTATTCATTTTATCATTGACAGACAAAAAAAGAGCAAGTAGACCCAATTAAGATAAATAAGAAACCAACTCAACTGAGTAGTTTATAGTCACTGCATACACAATAGATTTATTGTGAATACCTGGGTAACATAAAGTCTTCAAATGGATAAAAAAGAGCGAGTACATTCATATAAGAAACATAAATGAGAAGATAAAAAACTAATTGATAAATAATAAACAGCGATACAAATTCAATAGATTCGTTAAAATAAGCAAGAGATGAAAACGAATCCCGTTCACACAATTAGAGATAAAAGCGTAATGATAACGTTTAGAAAGTACCGAGCGAGAGAGATGAAACCCTAGAACTTGGGGAGCGATAATGGAGGACTTGAAAATCCTAGAAAGTGAGCCTGGGGAGCGGGAAGCTATGACCAAAAGTGAGATATAGGGAAATCAGGAAGCTATGAGAATGAGAGGGAGGTGAGGGCGGGAGACTAAAATTGAGAAAATATATTTTTTAAGGGTATTTTATATTTTACTCAAGTGTACTCAATTTTGGCACACTTTTAAACAGTGCCAAATTTTGGCACAACTTTAAAGTATGCCAGATTGTCATTATATCGTATCAGAATTTGGCATATTTTTAAAATGTGCCCGATTTTTTAATATCAAGGTGTGCCAAATTACTGTTTGTGGTGTAGTGTACCTTCTGCTTTAGCTTCCACCTTTGCCTCAACATTCTTCTTCGTAACCATAGCTTCTTCGGTGTTCATAATTTTGGCTTCTTTAGCCATCAATTCAGCCATAGATTTGGGGGGATCCTTGACCAATGTGTAGTACAGCTTTTCAGGTAAAAGACCACTTATGAGAGTTGTAATGGCTGTCTTTTCCTCATAATCTATGACCTCCAGTTTCTCGTTGTTAAAACGAGTGATATAGTCCTTGGTACTTTCTCATGCTTTTTGCCCAACATTCAACAGATGTGCTACCCTTTTAACTGGCTTTGCACCAAAATAGAAATTTCCTATAAAGATCTCTCCCAGTTGATAGAAGGTTGCAATCTGCCCCCGAGGAAGGCTGTTGTATCATATTTGAGCAGATTCGATAATGGTTCCTGAGAATGCCCTGCACCTTTTTTCATCGAGGACTACATAAATATCTGTTGCAGCTTGGTACTATTATATGTGGAGAAAATGATCAGTTTTTCCATCGTACTTTGGTGTGACCACAGGAGCCTTGAACTTTAATGGTGTGGGAAAGTCCACAATTGCCTGTACAAATGGAAATCCTTTGATAAAGGTTCTTTGGAGAGGGTTTGTGGCCTTAGCCATCTCCCTTAACCTGTCTTCCAATCTTTGAATAGATCATTTCTATGCGTCATTTCCAGCCTCAGATTTATTTATGTTTGCACGAGCAACAGATTGCGCAGAGTTCTCCTCTTGGAATCTTTCTATGCGAGCTGTAGGTCTGGGATTTGGATGTGATTGGGCAGAGCCTTCCCTTAAATTATTTGGTCGTTGATAATTTCTTGACGTAAACTAAAGAGGATTTCTATTCCTCCTGGGAGCCAAATAGTCGAAGGGTGAGGCTCTGCTCAACCTTTCCAGAGCACTTGGTCTTTCTGGCATTAGAGTGTCGTTTTCCTATGAATCTGGAATTCTTATAGGGGAAGTTGCACCAGGGCGATAAGATGCATCACTTTAATTCTCAGAATGGAGAATTTCAGTATGTCTAGATCTTGACCTAGACCGTTGCTGTGATGAAGATGGTGGACGCATGCTCCATTGAACACTTCGTTGACTGACTGTGCAGATGCTCCATTTTGAATAGTTTGAATGAACTGTCGCATAGTTTCCTGCATAGTCGTTTGTCCCTTGGATAAGATTGCCAAGATTCTAGTGATATTATTTGCATTTGGAGGAATGGAAGGGTTAGGTAGATTCCCTTTATTATTCTTATCGCTAGATTCTGGAATATTAACCATTTATGATGAGGTTTTTAGTGAAAAATGCTGCGTATAGTCATTCCCACAGACGACGCCAATCTGTTGATGTAAAAAACTAGATTGGATCTAATTAATTAATCATAGATAAATGTGAATAAATAAATAAGACACGAGATTTTTAAAGTGGTTCAGCCTTATGGAAAATGACCTACGCCCACTGTTTTGTATTACTGGGTATTTTGCCTTGATCTTGATTATGGCTGCTTATGATTGCTTACCCTACAATGAGGGGTTTACAATGTATTTATAACCCTTGGGCTGTCAATATGAATGAATAATACGCCTTTATTGAATATGCATATTCACCCATACATGATAGGGAATGATTGTAATACAATAAACATTGAATCTGTCTTGGTCATTTAGTCTTCCCAACAAGTTGCTCGGTATTCTCGGTAGCTCGGTACGTTTAAACTTGTGCCACGTTGGATGACACATGTCTTTATATCACTGGTCCATGTCAGCTGGGTATTTTTGTATCAATAGTTACTTTATTTAATTTCACGTTAATGTATTTCTTTAATAGGTTTACAATGACGATGAAAAATTATGATAAACAAAGGATGAATAGAATTCAAGATAACCTAGCATAATGAAGGCAATGGGGGTGCATAGAAGGGCTAAATTCCATACAAGTTCTCCTAAGAGGGGTAATACGAGTGAGATGAAGGGTAAAAGAAAAGATTTTGACTTAGATGAAGAGTATATTATGTCAGAAAGAAAGAAGAAATTATTTTATCTAAATGGAAGAGAGGATGCAGATTATTATGATGAATATCCATTAGGTGTGTTAATTATACTTTTTATTTTTTAATTAACTACTTATTAAGAACAATCTTATTGAAATTTATATGATTTCATTGGTATAATAATTATCATCACTGTTGTGTTTTTACCTGTATTTTTGTTAGAATTATGTTGTAATCTTAAAACTATAGTAATGTTTTACTAACTTCACGCACACAAAATCACCTTAGCTAATATTTTTTCTTTCTTGTTTGGTTATGCGTGGTTTCGATCGTGCAGGTTCCCCAAGGTCTTCTACGCATCAAGGATTTACGGAGAAATCCAAGCGTCCTCCTTCTCAGTATAATAATCTGTATGTCACCGACTTTGACAATATTATTGCATGCGGTGTTAACAATAATGAGGGTATGCATGTTTAGTTAAGTTGGAAATATATCAGTGTTAGTTATGTTTAATTTAATTACTGTTATATTAACTTATTCCATGCTTGTTATAGGTAAAAGAGTAATATCCATGCAACTATTTTTGATAGATTATATCCATCCTCTTCTCTACCTAGTCATCTTAATATAACTGACTTTGAAAACACCACATCATGGGGTGCTAACACCAATGTGGGTATGATTTCTCTTCGAAATAATCTCATTAAGATGCCTTTTTGTTTTCATTCATTACACAGACTAAACAAAGGCATTTAATGCACTATACATTTTTGTGAGAAAAATCAACTTGACCTTCCTGCATTTCAATGAGTTTTTGTAATGGAATTTTCTTATTTACTAATGCACAAATTCCTTATCTCATACTAATATGTGAGAGCAGTTTCGGGTGTAACCGATTATAATTTGGTTGTTGGTGTTTTGGAAGGTGGTGGAGTTGATGGAGGCGGTCGTTGGTATTTTATTTGATTCGGATCGAACCGAACCGTTTATATTTTTTTTGTTCATCTTTTTCTTTTTATTCATGCCTAAGAATATTTGTATATTTTCTAATATTTTCTTTATATTATTTTTTACTATTAGCTAAGTTATAATCATGTAATCTATTTAATTTGAGTGTTGACTTCTTCATTTTTTAAAATTTCTATGGCGAGTTTTATAAATTTTGCTCATGCGTACCTAAGAAGATCTCTATGTTTTATGTATTAGTTAGTAGTTGTAAATGAATGCTCTAAAGTTGTTGGTCAAGATTGATCTGTTTTAGTTTTATTATAAACATGCCAGGTTTTTTTAACAACACTAATCTGTTTTAATTTCATATGAATTTCATAACAATCCATAGTGATATGTTTTAGTTTCATTACATATATCTCCCATATGATAACTTTTTAATAACAACTCATTAGGAAAATAAATCTTATTGAAATTGATATGACTTAATTCTTGACGGCGTACTTCTCATTTTTATTGTATTTTTCCCTATGTTTTCAAAGGAAATACACTAAAATATTAAAAGTATATATTTTTTTATATATTCATTCATACACATCTCCGTAGCTAATGTTGTTAGTTTCTTATTTAGTTATGTTTGGTTCTGATCATGCGCGTGTCCTAAGATCTTCTCGGTGTCAAGGAATTACAAAGTGAATCCAAGTGTCCACCTTCTCAATATGTTGATCCAAATGTCACGGACTCTCCCAACACTATTGTATCTATTGTTAACAACAAAGAGGGTATGATCTTTATATCCTAAAATATGTTACTTATCAACACATAAATATTTAATAAAATAAGAAATATGTATTTGTTTAGTTATACCTAGTTATAATAATATTGTGTTACTCCATTTTGTGTTTATCGTAGGTCATAGAGCAACTGTTCATGTGCAATGATTTGTGGTAGAGTCGAATCAGACTCCTTCACAATCCGGTCATGCAAATGTTTCCGACTTTATGGACACTATTTTATCGGATGTTAAAACTAACAAGGGTATGACTTCGATCTTGGTAACAATATTTTGTTTTTAGTTATTGTCTCACTAACCCTCTTTTCATTCATTAACTTTGGTATTCTTTTATTCAACACCCTGATTTGTTTACATTTCTCAAGCATACATTCAACTTCTCTAATTCTTTTTTCATTCAACTTATTATCTTCTCCCTTTTTTCTAAATGAAGTATACATAAGTTTAGACTTAAAAGAGCATAACTTTAACATAACTTCACATTTTTTTTTATCGTATTTAAGTTTTTGTTCGGGAGAGGAGGGTTAAAATTCATGATTTTCACTCACCCTTCACAAAGCTTCCACTATTTTCTTCCATATCTCTGATCTTTTTTCATTTGACTCATTTATTCTAGCAAGCGTAATAACTGGAATTTCGCTATTGAGTTCGTTGTAAGCCACTTTTGGATACTCATATTTGTACCTTACGAACTTTGATTGCAAGGATTTTTTCTGGAAAAAAGATTTGAGTGTTGTTTTTGGCACCACATGTGTAGTAAATATTGGTTTGATTTGTTATTTGTGAGTTTTAGTAAGGGATTTAAAGGGAGCGATGAAGAAAACTGGAATAATGTTTGCAAGAAAAAAATGAGGGGGTTATATAACGCGTTAGGGTGGTGATGGCGTAGAGATTCAACCAACTTTCATTAGACAACCATATATTTAATACTTGTAGAGATAGAAGCCTTGGAAACGAAACCTTAATCAATTTGGGGCAATTAGACACAGTAATCTTGCGAAGGCGAGGGAACAATCCTCCAACACTTTCATCAACATTTTTTAAATTAATATTAGTAAACCATTCCTCCCAACCCACCATACTAAAAAAACGGAGAGTTTCAAGTGACTAGATCCTTGCCAGTGAAACCTTGATTAATTTGGGGCAATCATGTATGGTAAGCTTGAGAAGGCAAAGCAATAATCTGCTAACTTTTTCATCAACACAAGATATATTAGTAGACCATAACTCCCAACACTCCAAGCACTCAATCATGAGAATTTCAAGTGATGGGAAAGAAATTACATAAGGATAACCATCCCCATACGACTCAATGCCCACATTTATTATCTCAAACATGTTCTGAATGCACAACTCCCTCAGTGAGTGTAGCTACCCAACTAGAGGTAAAGACGTTCATTTCTTATAGTGAGCAAGTGTTAGGTGTGTTATAGTAGAGAATGAGGGATCCCTAACCCAATTAGAAAACTTTATACCTCCATAAAATTTAATTTTGAGTTTGGACAAGTTTATATGAGGCTTTAGTGCTTTAAATACTTCATTCTTAAGAAATTCACTTCGAGAATTACTGAATTCACTACATATAAATATTAGTTTGTAGAGGGCTTGCTTACACAATAGATTTGCCTCCATTGCATCTAAAAAATTCTTCACATGATACAACCCTGTGTCCCCCTAATATTAGGTAAGCTCTTCAGCTCCGTTAATTGCAACATATTACTCTCGTCTAGAATAATTTTCGATAATGTTTACAAACTAGTCAAGTTACCAATCCCTTAGGGCATCTCTTCCAATTTTCCAGTGTTAGAAATGTCAAGATACCACACATTAATTAAGTTACCAATTCCTGTAGGTAACTTCCATAGTTTGCGACAACTATGTGATAATAACATCTCTGATATATAATGATTACTCACTAACTCAGCCAGTTGTGTGATTAGATTCTATGATAAATTAAGATAATTAAGGTGAATCAAATCCCCAATTGAGTATGATATCCCAATTATAGAATAATAACTTAAACTCAATACTCATAAGCATCATAGTTCTGGTAAAACATTATGGACAACCCTATTGCTCAAGTAGAAAATGTCCCGATGTTATGGCTTATAAACTTGTAGCTATACGAAAGTCCTCAAACTCCGAGTGCTATAAAAGGCCTTAAATTTATTATAGATTCCATATGCGGGGTGAGTGAATGATGAGCGATGAATTTTTCCCAAAATCATATGTTGATCATTACTCATTATTTTATCATCTAATCTAAAGCATATCCGCCCAGAAAAAATTGAGTTAGGTCATTCATGAGGTCGTGCATCATAGATTGTGATTGGCCACTTGAATGTTGAAAAAAGGACCTGGAATATAGCTCATCAAAATATTGAAATCCTATTGCTTCCATTTGCTTCATCTCTTTTGAGTTTTGGAAAAAGCCTTATGTCATCCATAACAGAACTAGATGAAACTTGTTAATAGTTTTTGCAGAATATTGAACAATAAGCAAACAATCGCTTTAAATGGGGAGGTAGATGGTGATAACTTAGTCTTAAGACTGAAAGAATGTTAATCTTGTCAGTCAGTAATTACACAATTTGATATTTAATACATTTCCCATGCATTAGGGCTTAGTTTTGTATGGAGGAGGCTTAAGTGTCTTTGTTGGCAAGGGCAATCCATTACACTTCTTTGTAATATCCTCACTAATTGATTTCAAGTTAGTTAGTTTTATTGTTTGAACAGTAGGGTAAATTACAAAGTAAAACTTCAAGTTACAGGTTATTTTTATTTATAGTCTTAATGTTTTAATTGTTCTAATTTAAACCTTGATGTACATTTAGTGAACTTGTTGAGAAGTTTTAAAAGAAGAGAAAGTGTATATTTTCTCTACCACTTTTAAGCATTTTTTATCCCTTTCTTCTCAACTCTTAAACAAGAAACTATAAAGGTTAAGGAGGTTCAAAATTCATCATTTTTAGTGATTAGGTTTATTATTATTTGGATACTTTGTTTAACCAGTATTTTTTTTCTGTTGTTGGATGATTTCAGTTTTAGTGATTCGTTAAAATTTTGAGTGATACATATTATTGTGGACAACATGGAGTTTATTGTTCTTTATGTACAAGGATTTTTAATTATTTGCAATAATGATTCTAAGATATTGATATGAAATGATTTTGGATTTATATTGGATATGAAATCAAAGAAGAGTTATGTCCAAATTGAAAAAAGGGCATATGAATTGTATTTTATTTAAATTCCTTTTTTGAACTTTTGTTTTGACTAAATTATTGATGATGCTTAGATTCGGCACCACCAGATAAGTGATGATGAGCTCAAACAGTAATAACAATGGCAGCCATAGAGATGTATGTGTGTAAGTGTATAGAAGGGGATGAGTATAAGAGGAATAAGATAATGATGTATAGTGGTTCAGCCAATTAGGCCTCCATCCACTGTGAGTGTGTGATCCACTAAGTATGGGCACTAATGGCGTTGGATACAATGCACATAAGATCACTTTCTCTCTCTACTGTGTGTAGAAGCAGAGTTTTAGCTAGGGTTACAATTATCGATCCTTTTGCAGTGTTGTAGGTGACAAGTATATATAGGTCTTTGGGGGTGTAGTGTACCCCCCAAGCATGCATGATGCATGTGAGTTATGATCTAACCAATCCCCCATTGACACCTGGAGGTGTCACTTGTGCTTAATGATGACATAATATTCCCTCACGTGAGAGGGGATATTGTTATAACGGTCTTCCACGTGCCATATGAGCCCCACGCGCACTGTCCCACGCGTCTCCCAAATCACGCGTTGTGGTGATGTCACCCTCGGCCTATGATATGACGCCAGGGCAAAGTTCCTGCTGGCAGTGAGCCTAGCCTAATGCAGGCCTTGTACTGTCGTACCCTCGTAGGGTCGTCCGGACCATAATGATGGGGTCGACCCCTTAAGGGGATGAGGGGTCAGACCCTTGTGGGGTCGTCCAAGCCTGATGAGGGGTCGGCCCCTTGTGGGGTCGTCTGAGGCTGATGAGGGGTCTTCCCCTTGAGGGGTCGTCTGAGCCTGATGAGGGGTCGGTCCCTTAGAGGGTCGTCTGATATATGATGAGAGATCTTGGCCTCGTCCGGGTGGAGGACACCCTCAGCTTGGCCGAGGGTATATGTGGGTATATCAATCACCCCCAGCCCTTAGCCATCCAGATTGTTTAGATGGCTGAGGGATAGTGTTGCTTTTGAGATGAGTGTATGATCAGTTTGGTGAGTGACACCTATCAAGCTGATGTGAGACCTAGGCAGATATCCACTGTCGTTCCAGTTTCCAAGGCGTGGCGGCTGCACAATTTAGCCTGGGACTTTGTGCCCTAATGATGCCCTCCTCGTGGGTCGTGTTTTGCCTTGGTTAGTGGGCCTACTCATTAGCAAGGTATTTAAACAATTTTTTGAAGTTTATTCCCCTTCTTCTTCTTCGCGCCTCAACTCTCTCTCTCTAGCCTCTCACCAGCTCCATTGCCATTTTTGCAAATTCATCATTTCGAGATTTGGCAGTCTCGCTTGTTCTTTATCAGGTAATCCCTCTGCCCTGGTGCCCTCTTTATATTCCATTGCTTTTTACACTTCGACTGTTTTAGGCCTGTAGGGCTGGATTTTTCTTTGGCTGTTTCATAACTTTTCGGCGTTCTTCTCCGGCGACTTGTTCTTGAGTGTTCTTGATTAAAACCCTTGCTTTCCTTTGTTTCAATCCAAAAGTCCAGTATGGTCAACTGCAAACTTATTTGTAATTATCTTAGCCAAATTCTTTTAAGTGTAGGGTCTTCCCCTTAATGCTTAGGAGGCTTTATGATTTAGCTGAGGAGTTCCCATCCTTAAGAGAGAAGTTCTTCGTGGAGATTAGACGAATAGAGGAAGAGGAGGAGAGAAGACGAGGGGCCGACCCTAATTGGGTATGACCTATTTTTCCCATTCCACTAGCCACTATAGTACCCCCTGAGTCCTGTGGGTCGTTTGGTCGTCCAGCCGAGAGTCAATTGTGCGAGGGAGAAATGGATCAGAGAGCATCGTCGCCGTCAGGTGTTGGCCTTCTGGGAGGGGGAGACATCCAGTCTCAACCCAGGCCGACAGGCCGAGGGCACATCACCTTCTAAGGCTGTCCCTATAACAGCGTTGTCCCCACTTGCATTTCAAGTAGCTTTTCCCGATGGTCCCCCAGTAGTTGGGGGATCTGGGGACGTGAGAGATGAGGACGATAGTGAGGGCTCCTCTGAGGGTGATGATGGTCAAGTTAACACTTCAACTTCTTCAAATTACGTATCGTCAGTCAAAGACCGTGATCTTTTAGTATGGAGGCATCTCTTTTGCATACAACCCAACATAAGTATGAGGGTCCCCATTGAATTTGAGAGAGTCTTCGAGGGTGACGAGGGAGAGATTGTTGTTTATGAGTAGATGTTAAGGTTCGGTGTTAGGTTCCTTCTACACCCTTCTGTAGTCAACATCTTGTCTGCCCTTGGGGTTGCCCCTTCTCAGCTTCCCCCTAACTCATGGAGGACTATTCTTGGCTATATCTCGCTTTGGAAGAATTCATTTACCGACGAGCCATCGGCCGATGTATTCCTTGCCTGTTACAACATCACCTCATCGTCTAAACAACCTGGGTACTTCCATTTGGGGGCTAGGAAGTCTGACAAAAATCTTCTCCATGTGGCTCAGACTTCCAATCATGACTGGAAGAAAAGGTTTTTCTTTATCTCTGAGGACTGGGAATTCCCCACCGAGGGCGAACCCATGGAATATGGTCCGAGGGTACCCAGGGTATAGTCTAATCCCTCAATAAAAGCGCGCTCAGACCCTAGAGTTAGCTTAGAGGAGATGGTCATCGTTGATTATCTGAGAGAGTGAGGGAAAGAGGGTGGACTTGCAAAATTTGAAGATTTGATGACCCCTCGATTCCTCAAAGAAGTTGGTCTGAGGGTTGGCCCCTTGACAGAACTGTGTGAGTAGTTTTTTTTGCTCAATCTTTGATTTTTTACAAGTGTTTTATCTTTGTCTCTGTATATTTTTGATGTGTCGCCTCCTTTTAAGGTCGTTCAGAAAATATCTCTGACCAACTTTGGGAAATGACTGCGCTAAGTTTGCTATCTGGTCTCGGTAAGAAGAAAGGCAAAGAGCCTCAGCAGGCTCCGAGGAAGTCAAAGGCCGTGGGGCCGACGCACGTTGAGCCAATTGCCGATTGTCATAAAAGGGAAGAGCCAGAAGTCCCTGTTGACCCTCGATTGGATTCTAGGACGAGGGCAAGGGTGGAGGCGTCTGAGGGGACCAGTTCCTCTTCCAGTATGGGGGCCTATTGGTCTCAGAACTTAACATTCCTGAAGGTTGAACCGTCTTCTCTCATTTCCAACCTGAGGGCAGCCAAGGCTTGGATGTTTTCTGCTCCCTCGGCCGTGGACTATGACTTCTTATCGAAGATGCCCCCGGCTAAGGTTTATGATTATGGTCTGCACACTTTAGCCCAGGTACCTCTCTTTTTACTCTTTTTGATTTGCCAGCATTTCATGAACTGTTCCCTTGACCCCTCTTAACATGTGTTCCCTCTTGTAGTCTGTCTGTGCCTTTACCTCGGCCACTAAGTGAATGACTGAAAATCAACAAAAAATTTATGACGCCGAGAGAGCAATCCAGCACGAGGCTGAGCTGCAGACCGAGCTGGAGACTGTAAAGGCCGAGTTAGAGAGTGCGAGGACCGAACATGCGAGGGTCCTGGATGAACTGATGAAGCAGCATGATGCTGACTTGAAGGCAAAGGACACCCTTATCAAAGAAAAGGATGACGCCTTAACCAACCAGGGGGCTCAATTTAAAGCTGAGCTTGAAGGGGCAGTGAAGAAGGTTGAGGCCGATGCTGTGGAGGCCAACAAACTCTCAAACGAGTTTCAAGGCTTCGGTCTTGAGTACTTATAGAGGGGGATCAGGACGGCCTGTCGGTGGGTCATCCTTAAGTTTGCTTCAGTCCGCCCCTCTCTTGAGGCGATTCAGTTGGACGACCCCCTGATTGCTGAGGCCTTGGCCCATGTGGAGTCCCAAGTGCACGTCGAGGGTACCGACACGTCTGAGGGTCGGCCTGTCTTGGTTACTGAGGAGACTCCTCTTATCGATGTTGAGGCCCTTCCCTCTGATTTCGCTTAATAGGGTGGTTATTTGTAGCCAATACCCTCTTCATGTACCCCATTTTTGTACTTTGCTTTTATTGTACAAACATAAAAATTGTAATATAATGCCTCTTGTTATCTTCTATGCTTGTAGCTTGTATGCCTTATCTTGTGATGTTTTGAATTAATAATCTCACCAACTCCTCCCTCGTCTTTCTTGAGGGTAAATGAGGGGTCGTCCCCACCATTTGCCCTCATCATATCCGAGGGTGGTTACCACCAACTTAATGATGTTTTCAATTAAGTCACCCCTCGCCTTTCTTGAGAGTAAATGAGGGGGCCATTTTCCCTCATCATATCCAAGGGTGGTTACCATCAACTTAATGATGTTTTCAATTAAGTCCCCCTCGTCTCTCTTGAGGGTAAATGAGGGGTCGTCCCCACCATTTTCCCTCATCATAGCCGTGGGTGGTTACCACCAACTTAATGATGTTTTCAATTAAGTCCCCCCTTGTCTTTCTTGAGGGTAAATGAGGGGTCGTCCCCACCATTTTCCCTTATCATAGCCGAGGGTGGTTTCCCACCAACTTAATGGTGTTTTCAATTAAGTCCCCCCTCGTATTTCTTGAGGGTAAATGAGGGGTCGTCCCCACCATTTGCCCTCATCATAGTCGAGGGTTGTTACCACCAACTTAATGATGTTTTCAATTAAGTCCCCCTCGTCTTTCTTGAGGGTGAATGGGGGGTCTGCCCCACTATTGACCCTCATTATAGCCGAGGGTGGTTACCACCAACTTAATGATCTTTTCAATTAAGTCTCCCCTCGTCTTTCTTGAGGGTAAATGAGGGGCCGTCCCCACCATTTACCCTCATCATAGCCGAGGGTTGTTACCACCAACTTAATGAGGTTTTCAATTAAGTCCCCCCTCGTCTTTCTTGAGGGTGAATGGGGGGTCTGCCCCACCATTGAACCTCATTATAACCGAGGGTGGTTACCACCAACTTAATGATGTTTTCAATTAAGTCCCCCCTCATCTTTCTTGAGGGTAAATGAGGGGTCGTCCCCATCACTTGCCCTCATCATAGCCTAGGGTGGTTTCCCACCAACTTAATGGTTTTAAATTTCAAGTCCCCCTCGTCTTTCTTGAGGGTAAATGAGGGGTCGTCCCCACCATTTGCCCTCATCATAGTCGAGGGTGGTTTTAACGAGTATAACCCCAATCATACTAGAATTAATCAAACACGAAATGAGGGACCAATGTGACATTCTCATTAATATTCTAAGTGTTCTGTTGGAGCAACACATTCATTACAACTGCGGTCCGATAAGACGTTACAACAATACTGATAGTATTTCTTCAAATGATCTACGTTCCAGGGGTGGGAAAAGGGTTCCCCTTCTAGGTTTTCCAGTCTATAGGTTCCAGGGACAACTTCATCAATGACCCTATATGGGCCATGCCAATTTGGGTGGAGCTTGTTAGGCTTTTGCCAAGTCTTTTTGAGGACCAAGTCCCCTACTGCGATTGGCCTTTGTCTCACCCTCTGGTTGTAGAACTTTGCAGTCCTCTGCTGGTAAGAGGCTTGCCTTATCTCGGCATCTTCCCTCCTTTCCTCGATCAGGTCCAAGTCAAGTCTCCTTTCTTCCAAATTTCTCTGGGGGTCATACATTTGGACCCTGTGAGTAGGAAACCCAATTTCGGTGGGGATGACGACTTCTAATCCATATGCTAGAATAAATGGGGTTTCTCCAATAGAGGTCTTTACCGTCGTCCTGTAGGCCCATAGTACAACATATAGCTCCTCAACCCATCTTCCTTTTGCCTCTTCAAGTTTCTTCCTGATCCCGTCCAGTATTGTCCTATTTGTAACTTCCGTTTGCCCATTGGCTTGAGGTCGGCCTGGGGACGAGAAGAATTGTTTGATACTCACCCTTTCACAGTACTTCTCTACAGACGTATTCTTGAATTGAGTCCCGTTATCCGAAATGAGGTTGTTGGGGAGACCATATCTGCATATAATGTTTTTCCAGATAAACTGGAAGGTCTTCTGCTGGGTGATCGTTACCATTGGCTCCACCTTTACCCATTTTGAAAAATAGTCAATTGCAACGATGAGGAACCGATAGTTATTGATGACCCTGGGCAGGATCCTACTAGGTCAATCCCCCACACTGCAAATGGCCATGGGGATGTAATGGAGGTAAGAGGCGGATGGGGCTGGTGAGGGATGGTGGCAAATCTTTGACATTTATCACACTTTTTTACATATGCCGTGGCATCCTTCCCCAAGGTCGGCCACCAGTACCCCTGGGTTACTACCCTCTTCGCCAAAGACCTTCCCCCAATGTGGCTTGAACATGACCCCTCGTGCACATCTTGCAAGATGTGTGGGACTTCAAACGGGTGCACACACCTAAGTAATGGGAGCAAGAACCCCTTTTTGTATAAGGTGTCTCCGATGACAGTGAATTTCGCAGCTCTGTATCTCAACTTCTTCCTTTCTTGTTTTGCTTCTGGCATCTCCCCCTCTTTAATGTATTTGATTAGAGGGTCCATCCACGAAGCTTCCCTATTGATATTTAAGCAAGATCCAAGTGTTCCCTCTTCTTCATTGATTGTTGGTCGAAGCAGAATTTCTATTGGGACTGTCCTCCTGGTATTTGTCCTAGTTGCTGAGGCCAGCCTAGCAAGTGCATCGGCCCGGACATTATCAAGCCTAGGTATCCTCTTCAACTTTACTTCTCTGAAGCTCTTCAATAGTTCCTTTACCCTTTCAAGATATTTGGCCATTCTCTCATCCTTAGCCTCGTAGGCTCCTAGTATCTGATTCACCACTAGTCTCGAATCACTATGGACTAAGACCTGGCAGAGACTAAGAGACTTAGCCAAGGAGAGGCCCGCTATCAAAGCCTCATATTCAGACTCATTGTTGAAGGCTTTGAAGTTGAACCTTAGGGCGTACTCGATGTATGTACCGTCTAGTGCTGACACTATTAATCCAGCCCCACTTCCGCTTTCGCAAGAGGATCAGTCAACGAAGAGGATCCACACTGTCTTTTCCTCTGATAAATTTCCCTCAGTGAGGGACCCCTGTCTAAAGAGATATCTTCCCTCTTCATTTTTGGCCACTTTTTCTCTAGCTGTGCTTGTCTCTGCCTTTTCTGCGGGTGAGTCAACAACTCTGCCTTGCCGTGTATCTGTCTTATCGAGGCTTTCCTCTCCAACCTCATCATCTTCCCAAGTAAATTTAGCCACAAAATTAGGTAACGCTTACCCCTTAATGGCCGTCCTTGGTTGATATACAATGTCAAACTCTCCTAACTCTATAGCTCAGGCCATTAGCCTCCCTGATTTTTCTCGCTTGTGCAAGACCTGCCTAAGAGGAGAATCAGTAAGGATGACCATTGTATGGGACTGGAAGTACAGATTCATCTTTCTTGATGCATGGATCAAGGCATAGGCTAACTTCTCCATCTTTGGGTATCTTTGCTCTGCCCCCTGGAGTGCCTTACTGTTGAAATACACTGGCTTCTGTACTCCATCCTCTTCTCTCACAATGGCTGTGCTGATGGCTGATTTTGAGACGGCTAAGTACACATATAGCCATTCGCCCTGCACTGGTCGTGACAACAGCAAGGGAGACCCTAGGTATGCCTTTAGCTCCTTGAAAGCCTAATTACACTCTTCGCTCCACTCAAAAGCCTTTTTGAGAATTTTGAAGAATGATAAGCACATGTCTGTAGCTCTGGACACAAACCTATTCAAAGCAGCCACTCGCCATGGGATCCTTTGAACGTCTTTAATGGTCTTCGGGGTCTTCATTTCTATGAGGGCCCTTATCTTTTCAGGATTGGCCTCGATGCCTCTTTGGTCGACAATGAACCTTAAGAACTTCCCTGCTCTGGCCCCGAAGACACATTTGGTCAGTTTGAGCTTCATTGGGTACTTATCCATTGTGTTAAAGGTCCTCTCGAGGTCGACCACATGATCCTCGACCTTTAAACTTTTGGTCAGCATGTCATCTACACAAACTTCCATAGACTTCCTAATTTGGTCTTGAAACATTTTATTCACAAGGCGTTGATACGTTGCCCCCGCATTTTTTAGGCCAAAGCGCATTATCCTATAACAGTATGTCCCCTTGTCGATAATGAAGGTTATTTTCTCCGAGTCTTCAGGGTTCATTAAGATTTGGTTGTACCCTGAATAGGCACACATGAACCTCATGGCCTGCGATAGCGTCTACTATCTGATCAATGCGGGGGAGAGGGAAGCTGTCTTTGGGATAATGTTTGTTGAGGTATGTGAAGTCTACGCACATCCTCCACTTCCCATTGGCTTTTGGGATAATGACTGCACCTATGGGCGATGAGGCTCTCTCATTTATCTCTCCTGAGTAACTCTCGGCAGGACAACCGGACGACCCACAAGACTCAGATGGCTTAGATGGATTTATTATGGCAAGAGGAATGGGAAAAATGGGTCGTACCCAATTAGGGTCGGCCCCTCGTCTCCTCTCCTCCTCTTCCTCTATTCGCCTAATCTCTACGAAGAACTTCTCTCTCAGGGATGGAAACTCCTCAGCTCAACTGTAAAGCCTCCTAAGCATTAAGGGGAAGGCCCTACACTTATAAGATTTTGGCTAAGCTAACTATAAACAATATCACAGTTGACTAGGTTGGAATTTTCGATCAAAACCAAAGAATTAAAGGTTTTTGGTCAATAACACTCAAGAACAACTCGGCGGGGAAGACGTCGGAGGGAAGTAAAACAGCCAAAGAAAAATCCTACAAGCCTAGGGCAAGAAAGCAAACAGCAATGGAAGATAAAGAGATCACTAGGGAAGAGAGATTACCTGAGAAAGAACAGCGGGGCTTGATGAAGAAGAAATCGTAGAAATGGCTATGGAGCTATGGAAATTCTAGAGAGAGAGAGAGTTCAGGCGCGAAGAAGAAAAAGAGGAATAAATTTCAAAAATCGTTTAAATACCTTGCTAATAATTAGGCCCGCTAACCAAGGCAAAACATGGCCCACGAGGAGTGCATCATTAGGGCATAAAGTCCCAAGCAGTGTGCAGCCGCCACACCTTAGAAATAGAAATAATAATGAGGACCTGCCTAGGTGCCACGACAGCTTGACAGGTGTCACTCATCAAACAGACCATACACTTGTCTTAAAAGCAACATTATCCCTCAGCCATCTCAGCATCATCTATGGCTAAGGACTGGGGGTGATTGATATACCCATATACACCCTCGGCTAGGCCGAGGACGCCCTCCACCAAGGCGCGCCCAGGATGGTCTCGTAACCGCTCATCATGGTCCAGACGACCCTTTCAGGGGCCGACCCTTCATCAGGACAGGACGACCCTTCAAGGGGCCGACCCCTCATCAGGCCCAGACGACCCTTCGAGGGGCCGACCCTCCATCAGGGTCCGGACGACCCTCCGAGGGTACGACAGTACGAGGCCTAAATTAGGCCAGACTCACTACCAGAAGGAACTTTGCCCTCGGCCTCGTATCATAGGCCGAGGGTGACATCATCACAGCGCGTGATTTGGGAGACGCGTGGAACAGTGCGCGTGAGGCTCACATGGCATGTGGAAGACCGTTATAACAATATCACCCCCTCACGTGAGGGAATATTATGTCATCATTTGGCATCTACAGGTGTCTACAGGAGATTAGCTAGATCCTCATTCACATGCACGATGCATACTTGGGGGGTACACTACACCCCCAATACCTTTATATACTTGTCACCTACAAGGTATCAAGAATTGTAACCCTAGCAAAAACTCTGCTTGTACACACAGTAGAGAGAGATGGAGTTTATGTGCATTGTATCCAAGGCCATTAGTGCCCATACTTAGTGGATCACACACTCACAGTGGATGTACGCCTAACTGGATGAACCACTATACATCATTATCTTGCTCCTCTTATACTCATCTCCTTCTACACACTTACACACTTATATATATACATCTCTATGGCTGCCATGGTTACTACTGTTTGAGCTCATCATCACTTATCTGGTGGTGCTAGATTTCACCATCATCAGTTTGGCGCCGTCTCTGGGAAAGAGAAGACATCTCTTTCTTTGTACAGCTTTACCTCACTGGGCACCCTGGTGGTGAACCAGCTCTCCCCCTGAGAGGAGATGTTTCACCATTTAAAGAGACCCATTAAGGTTCTCAAGCTCACCAGTCTTTTCTTCAGTTAAGATTTTCATAGCTCAAACACATGGCACAGGAGACGCCACCACCACCACTCCCTCCACCGGATAGTGGAGTGGGACCCAGTTCTAGTCAGCCACCACCTCGGTCTGAGATGGCTGATGTGGCGGCAGCCTTGAAGTCTCTGGCGGCAAGCCAACCGATCATGCAAGAGCAGTTCACAGCTCTAAGCCAGAACATACTAAGACCACCAGGGGTCTCACCTGAGATGATTACTCCGACAGCGGCTCCAGGACAGCATGAGGCCAGGGGACCACCCCAGGCACCACGCAAAGACCTACCACCCCCTCAGCGGCGTAGGGATGTTGCTGACCCCCGACGTCTACGCCTGTGGAGGCAAGGAAACCCTTTCCCTGAGGACAGGTATGACGATCTGGAGGGAGATGAGGTCCCCATAGAATGCTGGGAGCCATATGAGATCTCCAACAATACTGTACGACCTCTCCAGGAGAGTAGAGAGGAGTTTGGGAGGCAAAATCCTGACGATCGCCCAAGAGGCTCTGCTTTTGATCGCTTGAGCAGGGGGTCAGACTTTGAGAGGCTGGGCCTAGTAAATGACCTACGGGAAAAATTATCCAGATCAAGAAGCGCTGCGAGGTCCAGAAGGGAGGCAGCGGATGGCCGACCCCTGGGATGAGACGATTGTCAGAGGGAAGTAAATAGCCGACACAGGCCTGTCGCCGAAGAACCCTCCGTCCACCTCAAAGAGGCGGCGGGGGATAACATCGGCCAGGTCGACCCTACGAGTCCTGGAATGACTCAATCCAACGACTGGAGGACAAGATCGGTGATATTCTGAAGAGCCGGGACCCTCTTCAGAGAGGATACTCCATAGGCTCTCCCTTTATGGCAAAGATAGTCAACTTTCCTACGCCATCAAAGTTTAAGCCACCTGTGGTCACCCCACGGTACGACGGGAGTACTAACCTTGTCCATTATATTGAGATGTATCAATCAGTGGTAGACATATACTCTATCTCAGATGAGATGAGGTGTCGTGCCTTTTCTGGCACTCTGACGGGGCAGCACATGTCTCGTATATGTCTCTTCAAAAAAATTCCATTGAAACCTTTAAGCAGTTGGCAGACCGATTTATCCACAACTTTTGCTTTGGGATGAGGCCACAGAAGAAGACCACCCAGCTGCTCTATGTTAAGCAGGGGAAAAATGAGAGTCTAAAAGACTACATAGCCAGATTCAACAAAGAAAAATTGGAGGTGGAAGACTATGAGGAGAGCATATCTATGACAACCCTGATTGGAGGACTCCAAAAGGGGAAGCTGTTATGGAAGCTTGCTGAAGACCCTCCGAGGACGATGGCTGAATTATTGTGAACAGCCGGAAAGGTGATGAACGCCGAAGAGGCGATGGTCGTAAAATACGAAGACGAAAAAGGAGGCGCTAGTGGGGGTAAGTACCCTAAGAGGAACAAAGAGGGGAAGAAGAGGTCTACGGACGACAAGTTCGCTGGTTACACCCCTCTAATGATCAGCTGTGAACATATTCTCAATGAGATAAAGAGTGATCGATCCATGAAGTGGCCTGAGAAGTTGAGGGCAACCCCCAATAAGAGGAACAAAAAACTGTGGTGTGAATTTCACCAAGACCATGGCCACGTGACAGACAAATGCTTTGCCCTGAAAGATGAGATTGAGAAGATGCTGAAAGAAGGGAAGCTCAGCAAGTACGTTGACAAAGGTGCCTTCAAGAGGGGTCGAGGGGACGGCCCCAGAAATAAGCGAGGCGATGCATGTAGAGAAGGTCCTAAAAAAAGAGGGGACGACCCTTCTGACTATGAGGACGACCCTGACCTCTCATCGAGAGACCACCAAGGCCCTATAAAGAGGCTTAATATGATCTCGCTCGGAGTGGGAATGATTTTCGGGGGTCTAGCAAGAGGAGGGTCAGAGGTCGCCGACAGGAAGGCCTATGTGGCTGAGGCCAAGGCAGTGATAAAATATGTGCACTCAACCTCTCTGGAAGAAAAGTCAGAAAAAAAGAAGGTTGACATGGATACTCTGATAGTGGGGTTATCAAGAATGGACTTCAAAGGCCTCTTAGCCCCATATGATGACCCTCTCGTCATCACTACTAGGGTGCACGGATGCGAGGTGCCAAGGATCTTAGTAGATGGGGGTAGCTCTACAGACGTGATGTTTTGGCCATGCTTCGAAGCCTTAGGTATCAGCCATACAAGGCTCATCCCGTACCATCACCCATTAATTGGGTTCAGTGGGGAAAAGGTTCATCCCCTCGAAGTGTATAAGGCCGATGTCAGAATGGTGGACTAGTGGCCGAGATGGCTTACAAAGAAGGTCATCTTCTTTGTGATGGATGAACATGTTTTTTCAGCCTATAATATTATACTGGGGCGGGTAGCCCTCAAGGGGTTCGAAGTTGTGCCGTCTACGATCCATCAGATGATTAAATTTCCAACCCCTTACGAGGTGGGGGAAGTTCAGGGAGACCAGACGACAGCACGAGAATGTTATTATAACTCCGCTGAAGAAAGAGAGGCACACAAGAAGGCTACAACAACTTACAATATTGATACCCTAGACCCCAGAGACGAGACGAAGCTGAAGAAAGGAGAGGCCGCGGAAGAGGTATAATCCATTATCCTCAATGAGGATGACTCGAAAAAAAGCGTCCAAGTCGGCAAGTCTCTGAAGCCAAATATGAAGGAAGACCTCATTAAACTATTGAGGAGAAGACAAAGCGTCTTTGCATGGAGTCATGCAGATATGCCGGGGATCGACCCTGAAATCATGTGCCACAAGCTCAATGTGGTAGAGGGTGCAAAGCCGGTAAAGCAGAAGAGGAGAATTTACTCTAGAGATAAGTATGAGGTCATAAGGGATGAGGTCAAAAAATTAGAAGATGCTGAATTTATCAGAGCGGTCATCTACCCTGAATGGCTGTCCAATGCAGTCATTATCCCAAAGGCCAACGGGAAGTGGAGAATGTGTGTGGACTTCACCGACCTCAACAAGCATTGTCCCAAAGACAACTTTCCTCTCCCCCGCATTGACCAGATGGTAGACGCTACAGCAGGCCATGAGCTTCATGGATGCCTATTCAGGGTACAACCAGATCTTCATGGACCCTGAAGACTCGGAGAAAATGGCCTTCATCACCGACAAGGGGGCATACTATTATAGGGTCATGCCCTTTGGCCTGAAGAATGCAGGGGCAACATATCAGCGCCTTGTAAATAAAATGTTTGAAGACCAAATTGGGAAATTTATGGAAGTCTATGTAGATGACATGTTGACTAAGAGCCTGAAGGTAGAGGATCATGTGGCTGACCTGGAGAGAACCTTTAATACGATGGACAAGTACCAGATGAAGCTCAACCCGGCCAAGTGTGTCTTCGGGGACGAAGAAGGGAAATTCTTGGGGTTCATTGTCAACCAAAGAGGCATCGAGGCCAACCCTGAGAAAATAAAGGCCCTCCTGGAAATGAAGACCATCAAAGACGTTCAGAGGCTCACGGGGAGAGTGGCTGCTTTGAATAGGTTCGTATCTAGAGCCACAGACAAGTGTTTGCCATTCTTCAAAATTCTCAGGAAGACCTTCTAATGGAGTGAAGAGTGTGATGAGGCTTTCAAGGAGTTAAAGTCATACTTAGAGTCTCCCTTGCTGTTGTCCCGACCAGTGCAGGGTGAACAACTACATGTGTACTTAGCTGTCTCAGAATCAGCCATCAGCGCAACCATTGTGAGAGACGAAGACGGGGTACAGAAGCCTGTGTACTTCAATAGTAAGGCACTTTAGGGGGCAGAGCAAAGATACCCAAGGATGGAGAAGTTAGCCTATGCTTTGATCCATGCATCGAGAAAGATGAATCCATACTTTCAGTCCCATACAATGGTCATCCTCATTGACTCTCCTCTTAGGCAGGTCCTACACAAGCCAGAAAAATCAGGTAGGTTAATGGCCTGGGCTATAGAGCTGGGAGAGTTTGACATTGTGTATCATCCTAGGACAACCATTAAGGGGAAAGCATTGGCAGATTTCGTGGACGAGTTTACTTTGGAAGATGATGAAGCCGAGGACAAGAGCTTCAGGAAGGCAGATACCCAACAAGACAGGCTCACCGACACACCTGCAGATAAGGCTAAGACAGGCACCACTAGAAGGAAAGTGGCCAAAAACGAAGAGGGAAGATACCTCTTTAGACAGGGATCCCTCACCGAGGGAAATTTCTCAGAGGAAAAGACTGTGTGGAGCCTCTTCGTTGATGGGTCCTCCTGCGACAGCGAAAGTGGAGCTGGACTGATAGTATCAGCACCCGATGGCACAGACATTGAGTATGCCCTGAGGTTCAACTTCAAAGCCTCCAACAAAAAATCCGAATATGAGGCCCTGATAGCAGGACTCTCCTTGGCCAAGTCTCTTAGTGTCGGCCAGATTTTGGTCCATAGTGATTCAAGGCTGGTAGTAAATCAGATACTAGGAGCCTATGAGGCCAAGGATGAGCGGATGGCCAAGTACTTTGAGAAAGTGAGGGCACTATTGAAGAGCTTCAGAGAAGTAAAATTGAAGAGGATACCTAGGCTTGACAATGGTCGAGCTGATGCCCTAGCTAGACTGGCCTCGACAACTAGGACAGATATCAGGAGGACAGTCCCAGTGGAAATTTTACTTCAACCAACTATCGAAGACACTGAGGGAACACTTGGCACTTGCCTGAATATTGTTAAGGAAGCATCATGGATGGACCCTATGATCAGATACATTAAAGAGGGGGAGATTCCAGAAGCAAGGCAAGAAAGGAAGAAGTTGAGATACAGAGCTGCAAAGTTCACTGTCATTGGGGACACCTTATACAAAAAGGGGTTTTTGCTCCCCTTACTTAGGTGTGTGCACCCATCTGAAGTCCCATCCATTTTTCAAGACCTGCATGAGGGGTCATGTTCAAGCCACATTGGGGGAAGGTCTCTGACGAAGAGGGTGATCACCCAGGGGTATTGGTGGCCGACCTTGGGGAAAGACGCCATGGCGTATGTAAAAAAGTGTGATAAATGTCAAAGATTTGCCACCATCCCACACCAGCCCCATCATCCTCTTACCTCCATTACGTCCCCGTGGCCATTTGCAGTGTGGGGGATCGACCTGGTAGGCCCCTTGCCTAGGGCCATTAAAACTATCGGTTCCTCATCATGGCAATTGACTATTTTCAAAATGGGCGGAGGCAGAGCCGATGATCATGATTACCGAGCAGAAGACCTTCCAGTTTATCTGGAAAAATATTATATGCAGATATGGTCTCCCCAATACCCTCATCTCGGATAACGGGACTCAATTCAAGAATACATCTCTATAGAATTACTGTGAAAGGGTGAGTATCAAACAATTGTTCTCTACCCCAGGTCGACCTCAGGCTAATGGGCAAACAGAAGTTACAAACAGGACGATCCTTGATGGGATCAAGAAGAGACTTGAAGAGGCAAAAGGAAGATGGGTTGAGGAGTTATATGCTGTACTATGGGCCTACAGGACGACGTCAAAGACCTCTACCGGGGAAACCCCGTTCATGCTGGCTTATGGATCAGAAGCCGTCATTCCCACTGAGATTGGGTTTCCTACTCATAGGGTCCGAATGTACGACCCCAAGAGAAATATGAAAGAGAGGAAACTTGACTTAGACCTGATTGAGGAAAGGAGGGAAGACACCGAGATAAGGCAAGCTGCCTACCAGCAGAGGACTGCAAGATTTTATAATCAGAGGGTGAAGCAGAGACCAATTGCAATGGGAGGCTTAGTCCTCAAAAAGACTTGGCAGAAGCCCAACAAGCTCCATCCAAATTGGCATGGCCCGTATAGGGTCATCGATGAAGTTGTCCCTGGGACCTATAGACTAGAAAACTTAGAAGGGGAACCCTTTTTCAAACCCCTGGAATGCAGATCATTTGAAGAAATACTATCAGTAGTGTTGTAATGTCCTATTGGGCCACAATTGTAATGGGTGTTGCCCCAATAGAACACTTAGAATGATAATGAGAAATATCAGTGTTTCCTCTCATCTTGCGTTTGTCAGTTCTAGTAAGGTTGGGACCATCTTTAAAAAACATCCCTCGGCTATAATGAGGGGTAAGGGTGAGGAGGACCCCACTTTTTCCCTCAAGAAAGACGAGGGAGGACTTGAAAACCATTAATTTGGTAAAAACATCCCTCGGCTATAATGAGGGTCAAGGGTGGGGACGACCCCACCTTTGCCCTCAAGAAAGACGAGGGAGGACTTGAAAACCATTAATTTGGTAAAAACATCCCTCAGCTATAATGAGGGTCAAGGGTGGGGACGACCCCACCTTTGCCCTCAAGAAAGACGAGGGAGGACTTGAAAACCATTAATTTGGTAAAAACATCCCTCGGCTATAGTGAGGGTCAAGGATGGGGACGACCCACCTTCGCCCTAAAGAAAGACGAGGGAGGACTCAAAAACCATTAATTTGGTAAAAACATCCCTCGGCTATAATGAGGGTCAACGGTGGGGACGACCCCACATTTGCCCTCAAGAAAGACAAGGGAGGACTTGAAAACCATTAATTTGGTAAAAACATCCCTCGGTTATAATGAGGGTCAATGGCGGGGACGACCTCACCTTTGCCCTCAATAAAGACGAGGGGGGACTTTATTAAACATCAATTAAAATTGGTGGAAACCACCCTCGACTATAATGAGGGTCAATGTTTGGGACGACCCCTCATTCACCCTCAAGAAAGACGTGGGAGGGGTTAGTGATGTTAATATAAAAAATTCATAATACAAATCACAAAAGAGACGAATATGGAAGACAACAAGAGAGATGATATTATAAATGAAATATTACAAGTGTTATACAAAAATAAAGTACAATCAGGCGGTACATAAAGAGGGTATTGGCTACAAACAACCACCCTATTGAGCAGCATCAGAGGGCAGGGCCTCAACGTCGATAAGCGAAGTCTCCTCAACGACCACGACTGGCTGATCCTCAGAAGTGCCGACACCCTCGACGTGCACCTGAGACTTCACGTGGGCTAAAGCCTCAGCAATCAATGGGTCGTCCAGTTGAACTACCTCCATAGAGGGACAGACTGAAGAGACGACATCACCAAACTTGAGGACGACCCACCGGCAGGCCGTCCTGATCCCTCTCTCCAAGTATTCGAGACCGAAGCCTTGAAACTCATCTGAGAGTTTGTAGGCCTCCACAGCATCGACCTCGGCTTTCTTTACAGCCTCCTCCAGATCAGTCCTGAACTGGACCCCTAAGTTGGTCAAGGCATCATCCCTCTCTTTTATAACCAAGTCCTTGGCCTTCAAGTCGGCGTCATGCTGCTTCGTCAGCTCATCCAAGACCATGGCATGTTCGGTCCTGACACTCTCCAGTTAAGCCTTTGCAGTTTCCAACTCCGTCTGTAGATCAGCCTTGTGCTGAATGGCCCTCTCGGCCTCATGAAATTTTTGTTGATTTTCAGCCATCCACTTGGTGGCCGAAGTAAAGGCACAGACAGACTGCACAGAAAAATGATAAACAGTTGTTAAGAGGCCGAGGAAACAGTTGGAGAAAAATTCAATTAAGGAAGAAAAAGTAAAAGAAAATACCTGAGCTAGTGTGTGCAGACCATAGTCATACACCTTCACTGGGGGAATCTTGGACAAGAATTCATAGTCGGCAGCCGAGGGGGCAGAAAACATAGACGCCTTGGCCGCCCTCAAGTTGGCAATCAGAGAAGACGTCTCGGCCTTAAAAAATGCCAAGTTCTGAGACCAATAGGCCCCCATGATGGAAGCGGAGCCAGCCCCCTCTGATGCCTCCACCCTTGCCCTCGTCCTTGAGTCCGACCGAGGGCCAACAGGAACTTCAGAGCCTTTTCTTTTGGAGCCCTCGGCGGAAGGTTCGACAGGTGTCGGCCCCACGGCCTTCGACTTTCTCTGAGCTTGCTGAGGCTCCTTGCCCTTCTTCTTGCCCAAACCAGATAGCAAACTTGGGGCAGTCATTTCCCAGAGTTGGTCAGATATACCTGCAGGACGACCTGAAAAGAAGACGACACATTAGAAAAATGTAGAGGCAAAGATAAGACACTTGGAAAAAAAGAAAAGATTGGGCAAAAAATAATATAACTCACATAGCTCTGTCAGTGGGCCGACCCTCAGACCAGCTTCTTTGAGGAACCGAGGGGTCATCAGATCTTCAAACTTTGTAAGTTCACCCCCTCTCCCTCGTTCTCTCAGGTACTCAACTATGTCTTTTTCATCCAGACTAAGTCCGGGGTCCGACCTAGCCTTCATCGAGGGGTTACACCATCTCCTTGGAACCCTCGAACCGTCTTCCATAGGTTGAGCCTCGGCAGTAAATTCCCAGTCTCCAGAAATGAAGAAAAACCTCTTCTTCCAGTCGTGGTTGGAGGTTTGAGCCACGTGGAGAAGTTTTTTATCAGACTTCCTCGCCCCCAGATGATAATACCCAGGCTGTTTAGACGAGGAAGTGATATTGTAGCAAGCCAAGAACAGATCGTCCAAAGGCTCATTAGTAAAGGCATTCTTCCATAAGGAGACGTAGCCGATGATCGTCTTCCAGGAATTGGGAGGAAGTTGAGAGGGGGCAACGCCGAGGGCTGACAAGATATTTACAATGGGAGGGTACAGAGGGAACCTAACATCGACCTTGAACATCTGTTCATATACTGCGATCTCTCCCTCTTCAACCTCAAAGACCCTCTCAGACTCATAGGGGACCCTCATACTTATGTTGGGGGACACACTAAATGCATGCCTCCACAGCAGCAGGTCACGATCCCTGACTGAGGAAATATAGGACGAGGCATGGGATGTGTCAACTGGGTCAGCATCAGAGTCCTCACCATCATCCTCAGTCCCCTCTCCCTCGGCCTCATCACCTGTCAGAGGCCCATGAGGAAATGCCATCTAAAAAGCATGGGGGGGATAAAGTTGTCACAGGGACAACCTCGGAAGGGACCACCCCCTCGGCCTGTCGGCCTGGGCTAAGATAAGACGTTTCTCTCCTCCCAGAAGGCCCTGCACCTATGGGCGACGAGGCTCTCTCATCCATCTATCCTGAGTAACCCTCGGATGGACGACTGGACGACCCACAAGACTCAGATGGCTCAGATGGCTTTATTGTGGCAAGAGGAATGGGAAAAATGGGTCGTACCCAATTAGGATCGGCCCCTCGTCTCCTCTCCTCCTCTTCCTTTATTCGCCTAATCTCTATGAAGAACTTCTCTCTCAGGGATGGAAACTCCTCAGCTAAACTGTAAAGCCTCCTAAGCATTAAGGGGAACGCCCTACACTCAGAAGATTTTGGCTAAGCCAACTACAAATAATCTCACAGTTGATTAGGTTGGACTTTTCGATCAAAACCAAAGAATTAAAGGTTTTTGGTCAAGAACACTCAAGAACAACTCGTCGGGGAAGACGCCGGAGGGAAGTAAAACAGCCAAAGAAAAATCCTACAAGCCTAGGGCAAGAAAGCAAACAGCAATGGAAGATAAAGATATCACTAGGTCAGAGAGATTACATGAGAAAGAACAGCGGGGCTTGATGAAGAAGAAATGGCAGAAATAGCTATGGAGTTGTGAAAATTCTAGAGAGAGAGAGTTCAGGCGCGAAGAAGAGGAATAAAATTTCAAAAATTGTTTAAATACCTTGCTAATAATTAGGCCCGCTAACCAAGGCAAAACACGACCCACAAGGGTGCATCATTAGGGCACAAAGTCCCAAGCAGTGTGCAGCCGCCACACCTCAAAAATAGAAACAATAATGAGTACCTGCCTAGGTGCCACGATAGCTTGACAGGTGTCACTCATCAAACAGACCATACACTTGTCTCAAAAGCAACATTATCCCTCAGCCATCTCAGCATCATCTATGGCTAAGGACTGAGGGGTGATTAATATACCCATATATACCCTCGGCTAGGCCGAGGACGCCCTCCACCAAGGCGAGCCCAAGATGGTCTCGTAACCCCTCATCATGGTCCAGACGACCCTTCCAGGGGCCGACCCTTCATCAGGCCAGGATGACCCTTCAAGGGGTCGACCCCTCATTATGGTCCAGACGACCCTTCCAGGGGCCGACCCTTCATCAGGCCTGAACGACCCTTCAAGGGGCCAACCCTTCATCAGGACCAGACGACCCTCTGAGGGGTCGACCCTCCATCAGGGTCCGGATGACCCTCCGAGGATACGATAGTACGAGGCCTAAATTAGGCCAGACTCACTACCAGAAGGAACTTTGCCCTCGGCCTCGTATCATAGGCCGAGGGTAACATCATCACAACGCGTAGTTTGGGAGACGCGTGGAACAGTGCGCGTGAGGCTCACATGGCACGTGGAAGACCGTTATAACAATATCACCCCCTCACGTGAGGGAATATTATGTCATTATTTGGCATCTACAGGTGTCAACAGGATATTGGCTAGATCCTCATTCACATGCACCATGCATACTTGGGGGGTACACTACACCCCCCAAGACCTATATATACTTGTCACCTACAACCCTATAAAAGGATCAAGAATTGTAACCCTAGCAAAAACTTTGCTTGTACACACAGTAGAGAGATATGGAGTTTATGTGCATTGTATTTAAGGCCATTAGTGCCCAAACTTAGTGGATCGCACACTCACAGTGGATGTAGGCCTAATTGGCTGAACCACTATACATCATTATCTTGTTCCTCTTATACTCATCTCCTTCTACACACTTACACACTTATATATATACATCTTTATGGCTGCCATGGTTACTACTGTTTGAGCTCATCATCACTTATCTGGTGGTGCAGGATTTCAGCATCATCAGATGACCTCCCTGATAAACTCTGCATCTTCTAGCTTCTTGACCTCATCCCTAATGACCTCATATTTCTCTCGAGAATAAATTCTCCTCTTCTGCTTCACTGGCTTTGCACCCTCTACCAAGTTGAGCTTGTGGCTCATAATTTCGAGGTCGATCCCCAGCATATCTGCATGACTCCATGCAAAGACATTCTGTCATCTCCTTAGCAGCTCGATGAGGTCTTCTTTTATGTCTATCTTTAGAGCTTTGTCGACTTGGACGGTTTTTTCTGACTCATCCTCATTGAGGATGATGGATTCTACCTCTTTTGCGGCTTCTCCTTTCTTGAGTTTTTTCTCATCCCTGGGGTCAAGGGTGTCAATATTGTAAGTGGTTGTTGCCTTCTTGTGTGCCTCTCTTTCTTCGGTGGAGTTAAAATAACATTCCCGCATTGTCGTCTGGTCTCCCTAGACTTCCCCAACCCCGTAAGGGGTTGGAAATTTAATCATCTTATGGACCGTAAACGGCATAACTTCAAACCCCTTGAGGGCTACTCGCCCCAGTATAATGTTGTAGGCCGAGAAGACATGTTCATACATCACAAAGAAGTTGACCTTCTTGGTAAGCCACCTCGACCACTCGTCTCCCATACTAACGTCAGCTTCATACACTCCAAGGGGATGAACCTTTTTCCAACTGAACCCAATCAATGGGTGATGGTATGGGACGAGTCTAGCACGACTGAGGCCTAAGGCTTTGAAGCACGGCCAAAACATCACATCTACAGAGCTACCCCCATCTACCAAGATTCTCGGCACCTCGCATCCGTGCACCCTGGTAGTGATAACGAGAGGGTCATTATGTGGGGCTAAGAGGCCTTTGAAGTCCATTCTTGATAACCCCACTATCAGAGTATCCATATCGACCTTCTTCCTCTTTTCTGACTTTGCCTCAATAGAGGTTGAGTGTACAACTTTTGTCACTGCCTTGGCTTCAGCTACATGGGCCTTCCTGTTGGCAACCTCTGACCCTCCTCCTGCTAGACCCCCGGAGATCATTCCCACACCTAGTGATATCATATTAAGTCTCTTGACAGGGCCGTGGTCGTCTCTTGGAGGGAGGTCAGGGTCGTCCTCATCATCAGAAGGGTCGTCCCCTCTTTTTGGAGGACCTTCTCTACATGCATCGCCTCGCTTCTTTCTGGGGTCGTCCCCTCGGCCCCTCTTGAAGGCACCTTTGTCAACGTACTTCCTTAGTTTCCCTTCTTTTAACATTTTTTCAATCTCATCTTTCAGAGCAAAGCATTTATCTGTCACGTGGCCATGGTCTTGGTGAAATTCGCACCACAGGTTTTTATTCCTCTTGTGGGGGGCTGCCCTCAACTTCTCAGGCCACTTTAGGGACCGGTCACTCTTTATCTCATTGAGAATATGTTCGCAACTGACCGTCAGAGGGGTGTAATCAGCAAACTTGTCGTCTGTAGACCTCTTTTTCCCCTATTTGTTCTTCTTATAGTACTTACCCCCAATAGTGCCTCCTTTTTCATCTTCGTATTTTGCGGCCATCGCCTCTTCGGCTTTCATCACCTTTCCTGCTGTTGATAGCAATTCAGCCATTGTCCTTGAAGGGTCTTCATCAAGCTTCCATAATAGCTTCCCCTTCTAGAGTCCTCCAATGAGAGCGGTCATGGCTATGCTCTCCTTATAGTCTTCAACCTCTAACTTTTCTTTGTTGAATCTGGCTATGTAGTCTCTCAGGCTCTCATTCTTCCCCTACTTAACATAGAGCAGGTGTGTGGTTTTCTTCTGTGGCCTCACCCTAAAGAAAAAGTTATGGATAAATCGGTCTGCCAACTGCTTAAAGCTTTTAATGGAGTTTTTGGAAGAGACATGTACCAGACATGTGCAGCCCCAGTCAGAGTGCCAGAAAAGGCACGACACCTCATCTCATCTGAGATAGAGTATATGTCTGCCGCTGATTGGTACATCTCAATATGGTGGACAGGGTTGGTACTCCCGTTATACCGAGGGGTGACCGCTGGTGGCTTGAACTTGGATGGCGTGGGGAACTTGACTATCTTCGCCACGAAGGGTGAGCCTATGGAGTATCCTCTCTGAAGAGGGTCCCGACTCTTCAGAATATCGTAAATATTATCCTCCAGTCGCTGGATCGAGTCATTTCAGGGCCTCGTAGGGTCGGCCTGGCCGATGTTATCCCCTGCCGCCTCTTTGAGGTGGACGGAGGGTTCTGCTGTGGTAGGTCTGTGTCGACTGTTTACTTCCCTTTGACCTTCGTCTCGCCCTTGGGGTTGGCCCCCGTGGGGTGGGCCATCTGATGCCTCCCTTCTGGACCTTACAACACTCCTTGATGTGGCAATTTTTCTCGCAGGTCATTTATTGGGCCGAGCCTCTCAAAGGCCGACCCCCTGCTCAAACGATCAAAGGCAGATCCCCTCGGGCGATCGTCAGGATTTTGCCTTCCACACTTCCCTCTGATCTCCTGGAGAGATCGTACAGTATTGTTAGAGACCTCATACGGCTCCCAGCATTCTATGGGGGCCTCCTCCCCCTTCAGATCATCATACCTGTCCTCAGGGCAAGGGTTTCCTTGCATCCCCAAGCGTAGACGCCGGGGGTCAGCAACATCCCTCCACCACTGTGGAGGTGGTAAGTCTTTGCGTGGTGCCTGGGGTGGTCCCCTGGCCTCATGCTACCCTGGAGCCGCTACCAGAGTAATCATCTCAGGTGAGACCCCTGGTGGTCTTAGTATGTTTTGGCTTAGAGTTGTAAACTGCTCCTGCATGATCCGCTGGCTTGGTGCCAGAGACTTCAAAGCGGCCGCCACATCAGCTATCTCAGACTGAGGTGGTGGTTGACTAAAACTGGGTCCTACTCCACTATCTGGTGGAGGAAGAGATGGTGGTGGCATCTCCGGTGCCATGTGTTTGAGCTATAGAGAGCTGAATGACCAAAAGACTGAAGATCTTGGAAACCCTAATGGGTCTCTTTCAATGGTGAAACAACTCCACTAAGGGAGAGATCTGGTTCACCACTAGAGTGTCCAGTGAGGTCAAGCTGTATAAAGGAAAAGATGTCTTCTCGTTCCCACAGACGGCGCCAAACTGATGATGCATAGATTCGGCACCACCAGATAAGTGATGATGAGCTCAAACAGTAATAACAATGGCATCCATAGAGATGTATGTGTGTAAGTGTATAAAAGGGGATGCGTATAAGAGGAATAAGACAATGATGTATAGTGGTTCAGCCAATTAGGCCTACATCCACTGTGCGTGTGTGATCCACTAAGTATAGGCACTAATGGCCTTGGATACAATTCACATAAGCTCACTTTCTCTCTCTACTGTGTGTAGAAGAAGAGTTTTAGCTAAGGTTACAATTATCGATCCTTTTGCAGGGTTGTAGGTGACAAGTATATATAGGTCTTGGGGGGTGTAGTGTACCCCCCAAGCATGCATGGTGCATGTGAGTTATAATCTGGCCAATCCTCCATTGACACCTGGAGGTGCTACCTGTGCTTAATGATGACATAATATTCCCTCAAGTGAGGGGGGGATATTGTTATAACGGTCTTCCACGTGCCATATGAGCCCCACGCGCACTGTCCCATGCGTCTCCCAAATCACGCCTTGTGGTGATGTCACCCTTGGCCTATGATATGAGGCCGAGGGCAAAGTTCCTGCTGGTAGTGAACCTGGCCTAATATAGGCCTCGTACTGTCGTACCCTCGTAGGGTCATCCGGACCATGATGATGGGGTCGATCCCTTGAGGGGTCGACCCCTTGTGGGGTCTTCTGAGCGAGGGGTCGGCCCCTTGTGGGGTCGTCTGAGGCTGATGAGGGGTCGGCCCTTTGAGTGGTCGTCTGAGGCTGATGAGGGGTCGGCCCCTTGGAGGGTCATCTGATATATGATGAGAGATCTTGGCCTCGTCCGGTTGGAGGATACCCTCGGCCTGGCCGAGGGTATATGTGGGTATATCAATTATATACACCTTATGTGTTTCAAGAAGTGTTATAAAACTTTCTTGTTTTAAAAAGAGACTTGATATTCTAATAATTAATCGGTAGGGACAGTGTCATATCCCCATGGGTCTGATTTAAAATGGTAACTATTATGTTCATGTTGTGGTAACTATTCATGTTGTGATAAATGCAGGGGTTGTGGTAGTTCAATAATGCTAAACGAGGTAACTTCTCAACTGTTCTTCTTGAGAATGCTAAGTAGAGCTAATATTTACTTGTTTTCATGTTATGGTAACTGTTCATGTGTGGTAACTGTCCATTGTTAATGTATTATACATTAGCGCTCAAAAATATTTTATTTACTTCTTTTCAACCCATGTTTCTTACTTTTGTTATCTTCTTCATTATAGGTTTGTCTTCCAAGAAATGAGTCAGGGAACCAACACAAGGGATTGGCTTTCAAAAGAAGCTAAAGGGGGGGGGGGGGGGGGGATATTCAAATCCCAACCTCAAGCGACTGTATAATAGGGGCCTTTTCATCTAATTAATAATTTAAGGTAGACATGGTTATATAGGATCATTCCCTATTTAAGTTCAAATATTGGAGACAAGTTCCATAACAAACGACATATGTGGATATTTTTACGAGTAAGATACATATCTATATAATATGGAGCAGTGGTCCTTTCCAGTATGTTGGAGTTATTTTAGAAAATTAACTTATTTGGTAGACTTTATGATTGTTAAAAGGACGAACACAATCTCAATGTTTATTGAATAATTCATGTCACTTGTTAAGCTCTGTTGTCATTATCCTTTTCTGCAAATTTGGTATGTTTATTAATTTGGACTATCAATTTTTGAAATTAGATTATATGTTTTTTTCTCTCTTAACCAGGACAAGTTTCAATTGACAGAATATGATTTATTGAAGGGTGTAGTGATGGCACAACTTAATACTCAATTTTGCAACTTTTGCTAAAAAATGCATTGCAAAAACTTCAAACCACACACCTCTTTAGAATAGTCTCGTCAGCACCATCCTTCAGAATTACCAAAGGTGAAATGGAACGATCTTTGTAACACATTTGCAAATGGAATTTTTTAGGTTATATGAAGTGTTGCATTTTTTTTACTGATTGAATTTGGTTTTGTTATATTAAAAAATAAATTTGATATTTATACAGAAAAAAGTGAAATAAAGGTGAATAATCGAACTAAACAAACGGTTTTGCATTATAGTGGAATCAAAGGATTTTGTCAAGTGGAGTTTGAGTTAGTAATCTATCTCTAAAAAATGTCTCCTAAACCTATATTTTTTATTTGTTTCAACACCTTATTGAACATTAAAATCTTTACAATGCAATAAGAAGACTAGAACTCAAGCTCCTATAGCAAATGTATAGTATAAGACTCCTCCAGTGAAAAGAAGGCAGGTTGGATGACTAACACTACAGGAAATGTAATGTAAGATGCATTCCAATAACAAATTTTTAGTATTTTTTCGTAGAGCTCATGAAATAATTATAATATATTCACTACTATCTGTAGGTTAATGTGATAGAAATACTCAAATCAAAATTTGAACTTGAATATGGTGTGGTGGTGAATGATGCTGATGTGTTTCAAGTTGCTAATGCAATTAGGGAAGCTAACGAGGCGAGTAGAATACCACGGTGACATATAGCAATGTGTTTCAAGTTCCCTAATTGCATTAGCAACTTGTGGTCGTGGGATCAAGATCACGATGACATGTGACCATGAGGTCAATATCACAGTGACATGTGACCCGCGAGGTCCATATCACGGTGGTTAGTGGCCGTGGGAGATACCATCCAAAATTGTGCATTTAGCACTGTTCGATGACTTGTGGCCGTGGGATCAATGTCATTGTGTCTTGTGGCAATGGGATCAATGTCACGGTGTTTTGTGGCCGTGAGATCCGTATCATGTAAAATTTATAGACATTTAACACACTAAATGACAAAATTAATAACAAAACAAACCAAATGACAAAAATAACAAACTGAAATGATAAACCGATCAAAGTTAACGCACCGTATTACAAACCGCGGGCAAATTAAAGTAGTATGTTAACAATTATTAGTATGGTAACAATCTAAAGCACCAAGTACCAAAATTGTTTTGCAGACCATCAATTACAATTTAATAGGATTAAGACAAAAGCTAAATTATTTCCTTCATGGTTTCTTTGACACCGGATCATATCGGGCCTTCACCCTCAATTCCCTTGTGGGTCTTTTTTTTAAACAACTTTCCCTTTACCCTTATCTTGAATTATGTTGGCTCCTTTAGCTTCAAGTAGCACTTCGAATGATGCTCTTGAACATTCAAGGAATCTATAACATCTTGCTCCTCTCTGGTGTCAATCGCATCTTGCAATAGTTTGATGGCTACATCAATTGCATTAACTTGACAATTGTATACTTTATTAGAAAATAATGACATAAATTACAACCATATCCAATATAGCTTATTAGTTAAATATTACTTACTAACTTGTCGAATGCCTTGACCTTTTTCTGCCATAACCTATATCCCAGATTTTTCATGATAGGATGGGAACATTCTAATGACTAATCCATGTAATAACTTACACACTCCCATGGATAATATTGATGTTGGAGAGATCCTCTTCTTTTGGATAATAGGTGGTCTACCAAATTCTCTTGGTACCATTTTTCATTGTTGTACCTAACTTTGTACTGAGCTTGGGTCTTACCCGTGTCCTTATGAAACTGTCTCATTAGTGGCCTATGTATAGTCTGAACCTGATTAGCTTATCGGAGCACACACTCAGGATATTACAGTTCGACCACATCATAATAAATTAAGATGCCATTATAAATTGACACCTCCTGAAATAAGTATACATTCAGATTCACCTTATATGGATCCCAAATAACCTAAACATCATACATTTTAGGATATTAATCAATAACAAACATAATGTGATAATGTTCAAAATATAAATGTGGTTGAACTTACAACAGATTGATTTATATCATTAATAGTCTCCCGTAGCTCAATCATCTAGGAAACCGCGTCTATAGAGACCGTTTGCACATTCTATTTGCAAAGTCGGGGTTGTATTTGGTCAAAATCCAAGTTATGGACCCCCATGCTGGAGAATAAAATGATCATAAATCCATGCCCACAATAACATAGTCTTTTAATTTAAATCTAGTGTACGTATATATAAAAATGGAAATTTGAGAAACTGAGAAGAAAATTGAAAAGACGTGCACCGTAATATCGATTTAAATAAATTTGCAAGTTTTCAATTAAATACTTATTTAATCGTTGTCAATTTTCAAACCAAATTAATTCATCCCTTAAACATGCAACTATATGTGTGTGAGTCAAACCATCACAAATAAAATTGCTAACTCACAGAGTTCAGGAAAAATCCCATTCGGGAAAAAACTTTATTTCACTATAAAATAGTAAATCGCAACTTACAAAGATTACAATTAAATCTGCAATGAACTCCCACGAGAATTCACAAAGACACGCAGTCTTGAGTCAGCAATCGAGCAACCGTAGCAGTCCATAGAAACAGTACTCCAAATCATCCAGGAACACCCTCGAGCACTCCTAATCAACGCACAGTAGTCAACCGTAGATTTACCCTCTATATAATAGAAAACTTCAAAAAGATTGTATCTTGGGTTCCAAAACAATTCTCATAAAGATTGGGACGGTTAGTGAATTGAAAATAAAGCTAAAACTCTCAAAAGTGAGAAGACAAACGTTTCTGCCAAAACAGTTTTCGTAGAATGAAATTCTCAGATCTTCTCCAAAAAACAAAGCTTCTTAACATACTATTTATAAAAACATTAAGGCAGTGCGTCGCTCAAATGAAAAGTTCATCTCTCTCGAACATTGATAGTTGTCGCTCGAACGAGCTTCGCGCGACTTAAGGTTGTCGCTCGAATGAAACACCTAAGTCGCTCGAACGAGATTTCATAAAGAATAACTTTTTTTATTTCGCCAGAAAATACTCCGCCTCAAATCTTAAAAAAATATTTTTGAAGAAAAATTCATCTCCAACACTTAGAAAATATTTTGTAAAAAATATCCCAACACTCTAAGTAAAATACTAAGGTATAAAAATACAACCTTACCAAAATTAATCTCGTGGAGGCTTGAATGTTGAAGAATTTTGATATTCTGATCCGTATTGACGCATGGTTGGCCATGAATAAGTTTGCGACGGTTGAAGCGGTATACGACATACTCAAATGTAAGTCGGACAATAAAATAATGTCCTTACAAATCTCCCCTTACGTCTATGCTGGTACAAAATAAAAGATAATCGAATTATCAAATCAATTGCCTATACAAATCTAATACCCTCCCATGAACCCAAAACTGAAAAGGTACTAAACATGTAAGTCTAAAATTTTTCTTCAAAAATCTTCAACAACAAATCTTTAAATCTTTAAGCTTTTCTGATCAGGGTGTGCAAAATATGATCTTCAATTTTTGTGCCTATACACATGAGAGAAAGTAAATACATCTAAGATGCATCGATTTTGAAATGATATAATAATAAATCAATCAATAATCAAATCTCCCCCATAAAGAAAAACTCCCCCATAATTCATTCTCCCCCTTTTTATGTGTTCGAAATAGACAAGCAAACGAATAAACCAAAACATGGAGTGTCAAGACAAAAAAATGCATAGCAAATATGGATAAAAAACGCTCATGCAAAGGAGTAAACCTAAAGTTTCCACACACTATTTTTGATTTTTCAATTTTTTAAACAAAAATGCAAAAATAATTTTACAAAGAAAACACACATAAAGAATTTACACTAAGATAACCAAATCGTGGAAACATAATGAATGGGTGTGAACATATTTAATAGGCAAATCAATGCAATCAAACATAACATATGTGCATGATGAATATGTGTACTCCTAACGAATGAATCTCAAAATCGTCCTAATTAAGTGTCGAAAATGTGAATTTAGATGACATCGACTTAATTTAATCGACAAATCAAAGTCAGACATGATTTTCACTCCAATAACGTCTAAAACTATGTAATGCTTTTTCAAGACTTTGTTTGAACGTGAAAACCCATTTTTTTACATTTTTCCCTCCAAACTCCCATATAAATAATAATGCTTTTTATTTTTCTCTTGAGGTGATGAAACTAAAACCCGTTGGCCCACTTTTGGCATATTTTTGTTTTTATTGTCTATGAATTTTTTCGAATTATTTTCAACCTCTTTGGACATTGGCTTCTGCTTTTGCCACATTTTTATTTAGGTCTGATTGAAAAGGTGACTTAGTCGCAAAGGATAAATGAGTACCTTTCGCAGCTCTTCCCCGTTTCAAATAAATCACACAAACTCATAAACAACGGTTCTTACATGCACTACTTTCATTGTCAAGTCTTATCGCATTTGGTTTTTTTTAAAGACAGAATTGAGATGAAAACACATCGATCAACATGTAATAGACAAGAACAATAGCCAAATAAATCCGTGTAAGTGTGCATTAAAAGAACTTGTGAGTCAAACCTGTAGGTAGTAACAATTAATCATATCTAAATGACTCCTAACATTGTAATGCACATAAATAGAATGATAACGCATATCAAAACACTATCAAATCGTCACATGGATATGGAATGAAATTGTGGCTTGGTCATCCTAAATGTCCATCCATATACGGTGCAAAACAAAATAAAAATCTTTTTGGATTTTTCAAATTTTATCAAGATAAAATATTTTTGTATTTTTCCAAAATTTTTATCAAAAACAAAAATCTAATACAAAAAGTACACATGTTATAATACTAGCAAATACATAACATGAAGCACAATTAGCGTATTACAAACAAGCAAACACAATCATCTATATGACATAGCAAGAGAAGAATCATGTGCAAGCAACCGAGAATCAACTAGTCTAACATCTAGTGCCTCTAAAAGTGATTTTCTACCCAAATAGGTGTGAAACGACGCATGGGGGTTTTAGGAACCAAGGAAACACTAGACGTTAACTTCCTAGGACTTTTTAGAAGATCGAAACATAAACGCCTAAGGTGACCTTTCCTACCACAATATGATCATGTGTAAATGGATGAAACGACACCTACGGGTTGACCTTTTCTAATGTCCTTGGGATTTATTGACCTCTAAAACAAATAATAGTCTTGGATTTAACACTCGATATATGAGAACACGGCGAGCCACTACCATTTTTACCAATACTACTCGAGTCTATCAAATCATTTTTTATCTCCAAAATTTTAGACTCAAGCAAAGAATTGGACTCTTCCAATTTTGAGGACTCCTACTCTAAATTTTCAATTACTCCTAGAAGGTTATCACGTTAGTTATTAAAATACACACACTTATCCCTAAGAGTCTCCTCACGTGCCACAAACTTATCGAGTAAAATATTTTTATCCACTTTGGCACAAACACAAATCCTAGAATTTTTAAAGTCCTCTAATTCTTTTTCTAAAACTAGGACTTTATCATCACTCTCCCTTTTGGACAATTTTAAAGCATTAAATTCATGGTCCAAAGAAACAAATTTCTCATGATAAAAAATCTCTTTGATTTTGAACCGTTTGCAAAAGATCCATCACGGATTTAAAACGAGAATTTTCTTTTTTCAAAACTTTAATTATTTTAGCAAACGTCAAATTCAAACGATTTAAATCATAAAAATTATGACTCATGTCATCAAAGGGGGGCATCCGATTCAATAAGTGCCCCAACAAAAAAACTGCGATTTTTTTACAAAACAGTTTTAAAAAAAAAATCAACATCACATAATTTTTGCGAAAAATATGAATACTCGGTAAATTTGTGTAATTTGCACTGATACCAATTTGAAGAGATGTGCACCGTGATATCGATTTAAATAAATTTGCAAGTTTCCAATTAAATACTTATTTAATCGGTTTCAAATTTCAAACCAAATCAATTCAGCCCCTAAACATGCAACTACATGTGTGTGTGTGTGTGTGTGTGTCAAACCATCACAAATAAAATTGCTAACTCACAGATTTTAGGAAAAATCCCTTTGGGGCAAAACCTTTATTTCATTATAAAATAGTGAATCGCAACTTACAAAGATTACAATGAAATCTGCAATGAACTTTCCCAAGAATCCATAAATACACGCAGTTTTAAGTTAGCAATGGAACAATCGCAACAGTCCACACGAACACGCAGTCCAAATCAGCCAAGAACGCCCTCGAGCACTCTCAATCGACACGTAGTTGTTAGCCGTAAATTTACCCTCTCTACAAGAGAAAACTTCAACAAGATTGTATCTTGGGTTCCAAAATAATTCACATAAAGATTGGAATGTTTTGTGAATTGAAAATAAAGCTAAAACTCTAAAAAACTTAGAAGACAAACGTTTCTGCCAAAGAAGTTTCGTAGAATAAAATTCTCAGGTCTTATACAAAAAAACAAAGCTGTTTAACACAATATATATAAAAACGTTAAGGTGGCGCGTCGCTCAAACGAAAAGTGCATCTTGCTCGAACGTTGACGGCTATTGCTCGAACGAAACACCTAAGTCGCTCGAACGAGATTTACTAAAAAATAAATTTTTTATTTCGCCAAAAAATACTCTGCTTCAAAACTTTAAAAAATAGTTTTTAACGAAAAACTCTTTTCCAACACTTAGAAAATATTTTGTAAAAAATATCCCTACACTCTAAGTGAAATACTAAGGTATAAATATACAACCTTACCAAAATTAATCTCGCGGAGGCTTGAATGTTGAAGAACTTTGATATTCGGATCCGTCTTAACGCATGATTGAACTTGAATAAGTCTTCGACGGTTGTAGAGGTATACGACGTACGCAAATGTAAGCCGGACAATAAAATAACGTGCTTACAAAAATCCTTACCACCAAGAGGAGGAGATATCTCGTAACCTGCCGAACATCAACCTGTGATGCCACTCACTGTTAGCAGTACAAATTGGAAAAGATAGCCATTCCCCAAGCATTCTCTCGACATTTGTCGATTTCCTTCAATAATTGAAGGTAATATAAAGAAACTATATTATCAGACTTATCCGAAAATAACAAACAACCAATTAAAAATAATAATTACTCACGGACACATTAATGGACATGTTTTCTGTAAAAGTCTCTCCCAAACTCCTCACCTTTCCCTTCCCCTCCCCCTTTCACTGTTGCATGAGCTAGTCTACACGGACGGATAAAAACATCTTACATTCATTTTGAGCCTCTTCATTTGTTCACCCTACTAACCTCTTCAACCTCTTAATCACCTTGGCCTTGTTGGCATTCTTCCGAAAAAACTCACTATACAAACCTTTTCCCTCCACCAGTATCTTGAGTAAATGATAAATGTCATTCAGTGTAAAGAGTGCGCTTGCGTTCAACTCAACTCAACTCAACTCAATAAAGCCTTTTCCCAATTATTTGGGGTCGGCTACATGAATCCTATTTTTCCATTTCATTCTGTCCAGTGCAATATCTTCGGTTAAACCACATGATATCATGTCCTTTTTTTTATAATATCTCGCCAAGTTAATTTAGGCCTACCTCTACCCCTTGGGTTACCATCAATACTAACTAAATCACTCTTCCTTACAGGAGCATCCATTGGTCTACGCTTGACGTGTCCAAACCATCTAAGTCGATTTTCTCTCAATTTATCTTCTATAGGAGCTACTTTTACCGTTTCACGAATTTGTTCATTTTTAATTATATCCTTTCGAGTTTTATCACAAATCCATTTTAGCATTTGCATCTCCGCCACACTCATTTTCTGCACATTTTGTTTCTTGGTTGCCCAACACTCTGTCCCATATAACATGGCGGGTCTAATGGCCGTCCTATAAAATTTTCCTTTTAACTTCAAAGGTATACGCCTATCACACAGAACGCCGGTCGCACTTCTCCACTTAACCCAGCCTGCTCTAATCCTATGCGTAACATCATCACTAATATCTCCATATTTTTGTATAATCGATCCTAAATAACGAAAATGATCACTTCTAGGTATTTCTTGACTCTCTAATTTCACCACATCTCCATTTGTCCTCCTATTACTACTAAAATTACACTCCACATATTCTATTTTCGTTCTGCTTATTTTAAATCCTCTTGTTTATAAAGTTTCTCTCCACAATTCCAACCTACCATTTATCCCCATCTGAGTCTCATCGACAAAACAATATCATCTGCAAATAGCATACACCATGGCACCTCATCTTGTATTTGTCCAGTCAACTCATACATAACAAGAGCAAAGAGATAAGGACTTAATGTTGAACCTTGGTGTAGCCCTACCGTAATTGAAAATTCACTACTTTCTCCAGCTGATGTTCTTACTATAGTCATCGCACCATCATACATATCCTTGATCACGTCAATATATATGCGAGTCACTCCTCTTTTATGTAGAACCCACCATATTATATCTCTGGTTATCCTATCATACGCCTTCTCCAAATCTATAAAAATCATATGAAGGTCCTTCTTTTTCTCTCTATACCTCTCCATTAATCTCCTCAATAAATAGATTGCTTCCATTGTTGACCTCCCAGGCATAAACCCAAATTGATTCTCAGATACTGTTGTCTTCAATCTCAATCTATATTCAATCACTCTCTCCCAAAGTTTCATTGTATGACTCATTAACTTAATACCATGATAATTTGAACAACTTTGTATGTCCCCTTTATTTTTATAAATAGGAACTAAAATACTTTTTCTCCATTCATCGGGCATCCTATTAGTCATTAAAATTCTATTAAATAATTTTGTAAGACATGATACTCCATCCTCCCCTAAGCACTTCCAAACCTCAATAGGGATACCATCTGGTCCTAACGCCTTCCCTGTTTTCATATTTTTTAGAGCAATCCTGACCTCTGTTGTCCTAATTCTACGAAAAAATATATCTTCTCGAGTCACCCTAAGTTCCTCTATATCTAATCTACTCCCATTATCTCCATTTAATAACCTCTCAAAGTAGTTATTCCATCTTTTCATAATTTCATCATCTTTGACTAGAACTCTCGAATCATCACTTTTGATGCACTTAACGTTATTAAAATCTTTTGTTTTCCTATCCCTAAGTTTAGCAAGCTTATAAATACTTTTTTCCCCTTCTTGTGTTCCTAATTTTGTATAAAGATCATCATACGCTTTTAACTTAGCATCTCTTACCACTTTCTTAACTTCATTTTTAGCCCATTTATATTTCTCAAAATTCTCTTAATTTCTATTTGTTTGCCATGTTTTAAAGCACTCCCTTTTAATTTTTACTATATTCTGTACTTCTTCATTCCACCACCAAGTTTCTTTAGACTGTGGCCCTTTGCCTTTTGATTCTCCAAGAATTTCTTTTGATATTCTCCCAATGCATGTGGCCATCTTATTCCACATTATGTTAGTTTCTTCTTCACTATTCCATGTTGCTTCATTTAATACTTTATCTTTAAATAGTTCTAATTCTCTCCTTTTAAATTCCACCACCTAGTTCGTGGGTTAATCTTCACTTTTCGCACTCGTGATTGATTTTTAATATTTATATCCAACACCATTATCCTATTTTGTGAGGTTAATCTCTCTCCCGGGATAACCTTACATTCTTTACACGTTAATCGGTCTCCTTTCCTAGTAATGAAAAAATCTATTTGGCTCTTATGTGTTCCACTTTTATAAGTTATTAAGTGTTCAAGCCTCTTTTTAAAACATGTATTTACAAGTACAAAATCATAAGCCATCGCAAAATTTAAGATAGACTCTCCCCCGTCGTTCCTATCTCCAAAACCATGTCCTCCATGCACTATCTCATATCCTACACGATCTTCTCCTACATGGCCATTAAAATCTCCACCTATATAGATTTTCTCACCTAGGGGCATTTCTTGAATTAGTTAATCAATTTGTTACCAAAATTGTACTTTAGTGTGCTCATTTAATCCTACTTGAGGTGCATAAGCACTAACAATATTAATTATGTTTTCACCTAATACCAATTTTACAAGTATAAGTCTATCACCTTTCCTAATAATGGTTACGATATCGTCCTTAAAGTTTTTATCTACTATTATTCGAACTCCGTTCTTATTTCTATGTTTTCCTGTATAATATAATTTTAATCCTGTATTTTCTATTTCTCTAGCTTTCTCACCGACCCATTTAGTTTCTTGTAAACAAGCTATGTTAACTTTTCTTCTTATCATGGTATCTACTAACTCCATCCCTTTTCCTGTCATAGTCCCTATGTTCCAAGTCGCTAACCTAAGTCTAGTATCCTGGACTAGCTTCTTTACCCGCACACGTCCAGCTTGTTGCAGGAACCCTTGCATATTTATCGTCGCATCCGGGCGCCAATGCGACGCCCCTTGCCTATTTTTCAAGACACCCGGCGGCAGGCGCAACTCCCCTTGCCTATTTTTCGAGACACCCGGTGGCAGGCGCAACGCATCGCTTAAGGGGAATGCCCTAGCATTAGCACGTATATTCATAGGATTCATGTTCATAAGGATCTGATAAAGTTTTACACTGGCGGTCAGCTACCTAACGCAACCCTCCTCCTTTTTTCGGGCTTGGGACCGACAGTGTCAAAAAAATAAGAAGTTAAGCACGACACAGGCGGAGTTAGTGCGCTTGCGTTCAAATCAAGAAATTATTTAATTAAATATCAGTTTTTCAATTAAATCCTAAAACATGCATCTAGGCGTGATTGAAATCAATATGATCATGCAAGAATAATTAATCACACACAAAACACACAAATGAGGAAAAATCCCCCAAAGGGGCAAAACCTTTTTATTTTCACTATAATTTTGTAAGATATGGTTTCACGGATTACAATGAAAATAAGTGTGACACAGAAATACCCGCAGGTGTCGGTTTTGATGTCATCGGCTGGAATCTCCCGCAGGAACTTCAGGTGGGCAGTAATGAAAAAGAAGACGGCTCCTCCACAAAATACTCTAGATGAGTAGTAAACGATCCTCTTGAAGGTTTAACAATTCACATACATAGATGGGAGTTTTTATGTGAATTAAAGAAGGTATAAAAACTTAAAAGTGAAGTATATTTTCTGGGCAATTTTTCGCAGAAATCGTGTTGGAAAAAGACTTGGGAAAACATGTAGAAGGAACACTGGTATTTATATGAAAATCGAGGTGGCGGCAACGCTCGAACGAGATAGGCATCTCACTCGAATGAAGGACACGTGTCATTCTAATGACTTCGCGCGAGATGTTGATCTCAATCGAACGACAGTGAAATCTCGTTTGAATGAGCTCTTCGATCGAGGCACTCCGCTTCTACACTTTGAAAAATTTATGCTTTTTATAAAAATAAATCAGACTTCGAAAAAACATTTTTTGAAAAATTTCCCATATATTTATGCAAATATAAACAACTCCAATAAATCATTTTACCAATAATGCGTAGTGGAGTAGTGGGAAACAACTGAGCAACATGTCACACGTGTGAAGATGATGGATGCATGGATTCGGATAAAGGCCATCGAGAATGATCGTGATGATGTACCGAATATAGTGGTATCAGACATACAAACTGTGATATAGGGAAAATAGAAAATTCCTAGATTTTACCCCGAACATTTATAAAATTATGTCCTTACAAATCTCCCCTATGTCTATGCCGGTACATACATAAAAAATTCAAATTATGCAATCTCCCTAAAACAAATGACATGCAATATAATATCCCCATTAAACCCTCAAACTGAGAATACTAAATGACATGTCTTCAATCAAACTTCAGCATCTTCAAATCTTCATCTCTTCAGAAACTCCCAAAGCTTTTCTCATCAGGGTGTGCAATCCAATGAAAATCACTTTTGTACCTACACACATGAGATAAATCAAATACCCTTGACAAGCAACAGTTTGAAATATAATGATATGCTAAAATCAAAGATCAATTAAGCTTAAGAAAATCATTGATAAATCAACAAAATTCTCCCCCATAATTCATTCTCCCCCTTTTTATGTTGTCCCCGAATAGACATATATGAGAAGCATAAATATGGAAAATGTCACCAGGTAATAAACTTCATATTTTTGAATTTTTCAAAATTTTTCATACAAAATATACAACAAAGAATCACACCATGAAAGAACACAAAAACAACCAAGTTGATGATAGCGTAAATATAGGGGTGTGATCAAATTCGATTGGAAAATCAATGCATACAAACATGACATATGTGCACGATGAATATCGGATACTCCTAACGAATGCACTCAACATCTTCCTTAGGTGTAAAAAGATGGAAATATGAGACATTGACTCAATCTAATAAACAAATCAAAGCTCAAAATGATTTTCACACCAATAACGTCCAAAACGATTTAATGCTTTTTCAGGACTTTCAAGGAAGTGCAAACCCGTTTAAATTCTCCAACCAAACTCCCTCAGATTTATATTTTGAATAGAGGTGATCTAAATTCTCAAACATTGGAGAATTTATGGTGAAACCTAATGGCCCATATTTGGCATGAATTGTTTTTATTGACTTTAAATTTTTTCGGGCTCTTTTAACCTCTATGGACCCCGAATAATAAAATTCCTCAATTTTTTAGGTCCGATTTAACGGTGGCTTAATCGCAAAGGATAGATAATTACCTTTCATAGCCCTTCACTGTTTTAAAAACACAACCTCACCAAATGATTTTTTACATGTATTCCAATCTTGTCAAGTTTTATCGCACATGGTTCGTTGTATAGACAGAATTGAGATGGAAACACTGAAGCCAATATGTGACAGACAAGTACAATAATCAAATAAACCATGCATGGTACAATAAAGGAAATAAGGAGACAAACATGTAGAAAGATATCACTAATCACATCTCAAAGACTCCAGATAATGTAAAGCACATGGATGCAATGATGTAGCATCTCAAATCACTACCAAACAGTCACATGGATAAATGGAATGAAATTTGAGACCTGGCTATTTCAAATGCTCATCCATAAAATATGCAAATAAAATACAAAAATCTTTTTGTGCTTTTTCAAAAAATTTATAAAAAGAAAATCTTTTCAAAAAATATAAAAAGCAAAAACTAATAATATACATGATACAAACTAGCAATAGGAACCATATGATATGAACATGACAATGCATCCTATCCTAGACATGAACCAACCCCTCAGTTAACTGTGCAAATACCCAAAGACTTTCTAAGACTCTCAAATCTAAGGGCATCTAAAGGCTTCGTGAATATATCGATTAACTGAAGGTTGATGGGTACGAAACTCAGGGATATGACTTTCTCCTCAACTAACTGTCGTATAAAGTGCTCATGTATCCTGATGTGCTTTGTGCGCGAATGCTGGACTGGATTACGAGATATGTGTATCGCGTTTGTGTTATCACAGGAAATAGTCATGGTGTCCTATGAAATCACATAATCCTCCAACATTTGCTTCATCCACAAGAGTTGAGTGCAACAACTCCCGACGGCGATGTACTCAGCCTTTGCAGTGGATAAAGAAATGGAGTTTTACTTCTTGCTCAGCCAAGAGACAAGAGCAGAACCAAAATAGAAACACCCACTAAAAGTTCTCCTACAACCATCTACATCCCCAGCCCAATCGGCATTCGAATAGGCGGACAAACGGTCATCAGTATCAAAGGAATACCAAATACCGTATGAGAGAGTCCCACTCACGTATTTGATAATACATTTTAGAGCGAGTAAGTGTGACTCTTTCGGGGACGCCTGATATCGCACACAAACTCCAACACTAACCGCTATATCGGGACGACTGACATTCAAGTAGAGAAGACTACCTATCATACTCTAATACAAGGTTTGCTCTACATCCTTGCCTGAAGTGTCCGTATTAAGTTTGATAGAAGTACTCATAGGTATACGTGCATGCTTAGCGGAGTCTAAACCAAATTTCTTCACTAGGTCTCTAGCATACTTGGATTGGGAGATGAACATCCCATCCTCAAGCTGACGAACCTGGAGACCGAGGAAGAAAGTAAGCTCACCTACCATGCTCATCTCAAACTCACTTTTCATCTCCTCCTCAGAGTGGCGAGCATGCTGGGAGCACGTGGATCCAAAGACTATGTCGTCCACATAGACCTGGGCAACCAAAATAGCACCATTATCTCTCCTGACGAACAACGTCATATCAACTCCCCCTCTCTTGAAGACACGGGCTAAGAGATAGGAAGTAAGCCTCTCGTACCAAGCACGGGGTGCTTGCTTCAAACTATACAAGGCTTTCCTCAAATAGTAGATGTGCTCCGGGTGATTAGGGTCTTCAAACCCTTTTGGTTGTTCTACATAAACCTCATCCTGTAGAATACCGTGTAGAAAGGCACTATTGACATCCATCTGATATAACTTGAAACGCAGATGACATGCGATGGTGAGTAGTAAGCGGATGAACTCAAGCCTTGCAACACGAGAAAATGTCTCCCCAAAGTCTACACCCTCTATCTGTGTATAGCCTTGAGCGACCAACCTAGCCTTATTTCTGATTATGGTACCATTTTCATCCATTTTATTCTTAAAAATCTACCTGGTACAGATCACATTAGTCTCACTAGGTCGGGGGATAAGTTCCCAGACATTGTTCTTTTTAAACTGAAGCAACTCATCCTTCATGGTAGATATCCAGTGTTCATCCTTGAGTGCTTCTTTATGATTCTTGGGCTCGACTATGGACGTGTAGCAAAAATGACGAACAACATTCTCTAGTTGAGCACGAGTCTTGACCCCTAAAGTGGGATCGCCAATAATGGCAGAGGGATCATGAATCTTGCGAACCCAAGCAGGTGTGTCCCCTAACACAAGAGTAGGGTCCACAGGGTGTGGGTGAGGGACAAGTAAATCGTTGCCAAAAAAGTCCTCATCCTCACATTAAAGGCTAGGATCATTAAACGTCAAAGGTTCGTCATCTTGCACGGTGACGTTTATTGACTCCATAACCTTAAAGCCCTTCAGGTTAAAAACTCGGTATGCTCTACTATTTGATGAATATACTAGCAATATTTCCTCGTCACTCTGGGAGTCAAACTTTCCTATTTGCTCTCTATCCTGTAGGAGCTAAAATTTACTCCCAAAGACACGAAAATATGCAAGGTTGGGTTTATTGCCAGTCCACAATTCATAAGGCGTCTTAAGGGTGTGTGGACGCAGGTAAACCCTATTCACCGTGTGGCATGCAGTAGACATTGCCTCTGCCCAAAATCTCCTAGCAACCTTACGACCTAGAAGCATAGATCTAGCCATTTCCTGAATCGTCATGTTCTTTCTCTCAACAATCCCATTTTGCTGAGGAGTCTTCATAGAAGAAAACTCATGTTTAATTCCAAGGCTGTCACAGTAAAGATCTACCTTTGCTTCCTTAAATTCTGTGCCATTTTCACTACGTATCATGTTAATAGTGACTCTGTGTTGATTTTACAGGATACGGCCCTTGGTCAAAACTCTACAACATCGAATTTATCTCTCAGAAAACCTACAATAGAATATCAGGAGAAATCATCCACCATCACGAGGATATACCTCTTACCACCCAGACTCTCAGTACGAGTAGGACCCATAAGATCCATGTGAATCAACTCAAGTACACGGGAGGTGGTAATGGAATGCAACTTCCTATGAGGGCTACGAATTTATTTTCCCAACTGATAGGGTCCACAAACCGTGGAAGTTGGCTTTTCAAGTGATGGTAAGCCACGTACTAGGTCCTTTTTAGCTAAGCATATTAAATCTCTAACGTTCATATGACCTAGACGTTGGTGCCATAGATCCATAGGAGTGATCGTGGCACTGTTGCAGACAAGTGAGGAAGTGGGCACAGTTCCATAGTAATTATCCTCTGTCCTCACTCCTTTCACTAAAAGTTTATCGGCTTGATTGTAGACATTACACGCATTCCGGTCAAACTTTACGGCAAAGTTAGGGTCGCACAACTGGATAATGCTGAGAAGGTTTGCTTTCAAACTTTTGACGTACAAAACATTCTCTAGCTTAGGAAATCCTGGTAACTCTACTGTACCTCGTCCTACGATGCTAGACTTGCTCCCGTCTCTAAAGGTGACTCTACCTTTCTTATACTCCTCTAGGTAGGTAAAAAATTAGATATCACCTGTCATATATCTGGAGCACCCACTATCAAAATACCACTGTGAGGTATTATGTGCTTTGAGAGCGACATGAACAACAAGGGCCTTTTCATCTTTCTTAGGTACCCAAGAAGTGGTAACCTTTTGTCTATCCTTGTTGTTGTTGGTTTTAGCCGAGATGCGAGAAGCATTCACTAATGGCAAAGACATTCGTCGGAATTCCTCCATCAAACTCTGTGACGTGGCAGCTAAAAACTCAACACGCTCTCTCAGACTGGCAAAATCATCAGTACGATATGGTGGAGCAGTAGTACATCGTGTCCGACCTAAACTATAGAAAAACTCCCTGAGGTGGCCTTTTCTTTTGCAGTACATATAAAAGAACGTAGTCTTAGGCGGGCCTGGGTTTCCTTTTCTTGGTCGAACTCTCCTTCGTGGTTTTTGACGATGGCCATATGGAGTCATAGTAAACTCAGGAACATGTCCAGGTGCAATTTGGGACGTGGAGGCACCATCATAACCTATTCCCTGCCTATCACCAAAACCTAAAGCGGGGCTGAGGAGCATCTTTCCCATCTTTCTTGATCTGTCCTCGATTTGAACCTTGACTTCCCGTGCTCTCTCAAGATCATGAGTAAGCTGGGCAACAAGGGCCTCAAGTTTATTCCGAGTCTCTAGGGAGGAATGGAGCTCACTCGTAAGACTAGCCACTTGTTTAGTTAAGTCCCCTTTCTCTTTCTCAAAACCACTCTCTCTCTCTCTCTCTCTCCAAACAGTCTTTCTTTCTCAACACAGGCAGACTCTCTATCTCTCTCAAGGTAGTGCAGGTGGAGGACTCTCTCTCACTTCTTTTAAATCTTCCTCTAAAACGGTGATCCTAAGAACTAACGCTTTGCTACGCTTTTTGGTTTTAAATAACTCATTATATAACTCAGCGTAAGCGCGTTGAAGATTACTCTCGCTCTCACTATGATCATCCTCCCCCTCACTCACATCGCTCTCACTGTCGAGGTGTCCTTGTGAAGTAGAATCTTCATCGTCGTGAGGAGTACTAGAAGTGCTCACATGACTAGCCATGAATGCAGTGAAGTTACACTCATGCGATGACTCGTCTTCAGAGTCCACCGACTTGACCTCACTGTCGTCACTAAGGGTAGCATTAAGGACAACTTTGCCTTTTTCTCTGTTCAGCCTAGTAGCACACTCAAAAGCTCTATGACCTCTACCGTCGCACTTATAGCATCTCTCACTCTATTTCTTAGGAGGATCTTTAAAATATTTTTCATTTTTCTTTTCAAACTTATTTTTATCAAACTTCTTTTTATCTTTGAAATTACCATTTTTCTTGAATTTGAGAATTTTATTGAAATTTTTAGCAATCTCTCTCTTTTTCTAGATGACTCTCCCCTCTTTCTTGTCGACCCTTCACTCTTTCTTTCCTGGGCATTAAGTGCAATTCTCTTATCTTTAGGCTTAGTAGATTTAGGAAACATATCAATTTCATACGTTTGTAAGTCTCCTACAAGTTCCTCCAGTTTAAGCGTGTTTAAATTACCCATAGAATTTAACACAGTGACTTTAGGGTAAAACGCTTAGGCAGTGATTTAAGAATCTTTTTAACAACTCTAGCATTAGGAATGTGTTCACCAAGATTAACGCTAGTATTGACAATATTAGATCACCTAGCATAAAATTCATCAAAACATTCAGTCTCAAGCATAGTGATAGTCTCAAATTGAGTTTTTGAATTTTGCAGTTTAGATTCTTTCACAGCATTAGTTCCTTCATGGGTAAGTTGCAAAACATCCCATGCCTCTTTTGATGTGGTGCACGTCATTATCCGTTTGAACTCGTCAGGTGTGACGGATCCAGAAATAGCACTTAAACCCTTAGAATTAAAAGATGACCATTTAAATTCTTCTTCAGTCCATGCAGTGGCAGATTTTAAACTAGTCACGTTCTCAACAATGATGGAGGGAGGTGTCCACCCTCTTTCAACCAAAATCCACACACGTTCATCAATAGCTTTTAAAGCAGATTTCATGCGGGCTTTCCAGTAAGCATAATTAGTCGCGTAAAAAATTGGCATTTTATTATATAATTTCTCCATTGAACACGCTCTTTTTCAAAAAATTATTTTTCAGAAAATTGATATCTTAGAAAAATTTTGCGGAAAATACACGGTATAATTGTGTAATTGGCTCTAATACCAATTTGAAGAGTGCGCTTGCGTTCAAATTAAGAAATTATTTAATTAAATCTTAGTTTTTCAATTAAATCCTAAAACATGCATCTAGGTGTGATTGAAATCAATATGATCATGCAAGAATAATTAATCACACACAAAACACACAAATGAGGAAAAATCTCCCAAAGGGGCAAAACCTTTTTATTTTCACTATAATTTTGTAAGATACGGTTACACGGATTACAATGAAAATAAGTGTGACACAGAAATACCCGCAGGTGTCGATTCTGATGTCGTCGGTTGGAAACTCGCGCAGAAACTCCAGGTGGGCAGCGATGAAGAAGAAGACGACTCCTCCACAAAATACTCTAGATGAGTAGTAAACGATCCTCTTGAAGGTTTAACAATTCACATACATTGATGAGAGTTTGTGAAGGTATAAACCATTAAAAGTGAAGTCTGTTTTCTGGGCAGTTTTTCATAGAATTCGTGTTGGAAAAAGACTTAGGAAAACGTGCAGAAGGAATACTGGTATTTATACGAAAATCGAGGCGACGACGTCGCTCGAACGAGATAGGCATCTCTCTCAAACGAAGGACACGTGTCGTTCGAACGACTTCGCGCGAGATACTGATCTCGCTCGAACGACAGTGCAATATCGTTTGAACGAGCTCTTCGATCGAGGCACTCCGCTTCTACACTTAGAATTTTTTTTGCTTTTTATAAAAATAAATCAGACTTCGAAAAAATATTTTTTGAAAATTTTCCCATATATTTATGCAAATATAAACAACTCCAATAAATCATTTTACCAATAATGCGTAGTGGAATAGTGGAAAACAGCTGAGCAGCATGTCGCATGTAGCATGATGCATGTGTGAAGATGATGGATGCATGGATTCGGATAGAGGCCGTCGAGGATGATTGTGATGACGTGCCGAATGTAGCGGTATCAGACATACAAACAGTGATATAGGAAAAACAGAAAATTCCTAGATTCTACCCGGACATTTATAAAATTATGTCCTTACAGAGTGTAATGGCCATCTCACCAAATATCATGTAGAAGGTATAGTCTCCGATTGCCATCGTTCGATAAAAGCATGGTGGCATGTGATCGAGACTTCTGCACAAACCATGATAATAACACATAACAAAATTGATGGCCACAAGTCACCGTGGATACTCAATTAAGTACAGTGGTTGGAGACCGGGTGTATACTCCATTCACGGTTACAAATCGCCGTGTAAACGTTCCCATAAATTCTTCAAAGGTACACGGTGATTTGCCACCATGATTAGTTAACAACAAACGGCTAGAACTCACCATGAGAAATCGTCTTCTATGGTGATAGGGGACCGGGTAGCAGAAAGCTCTGTTTTTTTTTTTACTTCTTTATTTTTTAAGTTTGGAAAGTGTTTCTGTTCACATTTTGGATCATTACTTTATTTGTTTAGTTTATAATTCAAATAATAGGGTTTACAAGTTAAGTTGTTCACATGCAACGAGGTTTGCATACAATGCTTAGGGTTAACAGGTTTATGTATAAATATTATGGTTTTACGATTTAAAAAGTTGACAAATGAATGGTTAAACTATTTAAATAACAACAACATACAATATTAATGTGCAAGCTTGATCTTTTTTTATTAGTGTCTTTGATTTGGTGAGAATGTTTTTGTTTTAGAGAGAGATTGATGAGGGGGAAAAATGAGATTTTCAGTCAAATTTATTTTATATATGTTTTGACTCTTGGGAAGCCTCTTCGTTTAGTATATATGAAATAAGTTGTTAGGTAGTTTGTGGTGTATATAAGATATTGATATTAAGGATAAAATTTCGAAATGCCTTTAAAAACACCAAAGAAATTATTTTGTAAAGATCCAAAGTATATTAATCAACTGGACTATATACACAAAATGAATATTTTTTTCTGTTTACTCCTTATTGGACAAGTTTCTTGGGTTTTGGATATAATCAAAAAGTTTTTTTAGCGCAATTAATGCTAACTGCAAATCTGATTTTTTTTTTGGGTGTGGCTATCCCAACACTCTAAGTTCGTCCCCTACACCCTCCCCGCACCTTAAGATCAAAATACCCTCCTACCTTTAAAATATAATATAATTTTAAAACATAAAATATTTTAAGTAAGATGACATAAATGCCCTTTTTTCTTTAAAATATAATATAATTTTAAAACATAACATTATTTTAGATAAAATAAAATTTACACTTTAAGATAAAATATAATTTTATTATTATTATTGTTATTTCGATTTTTGACTTTAACACATTACTAATTATTTTAGTTAGACTATAGTACATTTTTTTAATTTATTAGACTTTGCTACATTTTTTGTTGCTAAATATGAAATTTTTTCGATGAAAAGTGATATTTGGTGACATTTGAAAAGTTTTAAACACAAAAAAGCTTATAATGAAAAAAAATAGTCTTTTAACAAAAAAAAAACAGTTTTTAACAAAATAAATACTGTTTATAACAACAAAGAGTTAAAAAAAACACTTCTAACAAAAAATATATATTTTTAACAAAATAAAAACAGTTTATAACAAAGAAACAATATCTTTAAAAAAAATTAATTTTTAAAAAATAAAAATATAAAAAAAAACAACTTTTAGAAAAATAAAATAACTTTAGTGAAAAAAACTATTTTTAATAAAAAAATCAGTTTTGAAAGAATAAAAATAATTTTTCAAAAATGTTTTTTTAACAAAATAAAAAACAGTATTAATAGTAAAAACTTTCCGTGGAGAAATTTTCACATTCAGCAATGAAAAATGTACCAAAGTATAACAAACTGATTAATTTGTAGTAAGGTCTAAAATAAAATAAAATATCATGGGTTAAAGTAAAAAAATCCAAATAATAATACTAATAACAACAATAATTATAATAATTATAGTAATAACCATACATGTAATACACAATGTTTTTAAAAACTATTTTTTTTCTTCACTAAGGTGTTTTTATTTTTCTAAAATTTGTTTTTTTTAATATTTCTTTGTTATAAACTGTTTATAACAAAGAAATATTAAAAAACTCTTTGTTGTTATAAACAGTATTTATTTTATTAAAAACTGTTTTGTTTGTTTGTTAAAAGACTGTTTTTTTTCTTATAAGGGTCTGTTTGGTTCGCTACTAAGAAAACTCGATTTATACGATGTTTTTAAATAGAGTTTTAAAATTCAGTTTTTTGTGTTTATAATTATTGGTGTGCATTTGGTAACTTGTTTTTAAATATAGTTTTTTAAAAATTTGACAAAATTTGCAATCATATATATATATATATGTGTGTGCGTGTGTGTGTGTGTGTGTGTGTATATATATATATATATATATATATATATATAGTTAAACTCCCCAACATACCTCATTAAATATACGTAAAAATACATGATATTAAATGTACGTAAATATACCTCATTAAATATTAAATGCATATGTGTGTGTATGTATGTATGAATGTATGCATTAAACTCCCCAACATACCTCATAAAATATACGTAAAAATACATGATATTAAATGCACATGTATATTAAATGTACGTAAATATACCTCATTAAATATTAAAGGGTCCTGATAACATGTGCCCTAAGGGCACACATTAAAATTTCACAAATAGTAGGGACAAAGTTGCGACATACATTTAATAGGGAATAGATACTTATGTGGAACTCTAATACTTACTATTTTGAGGCTCAAAACATGTGCCCTAAAGGCACATGTTATCAATTTTCCAATATTAAATGCATGTGTATGTATGTATATATGTATGTATGTATATATACATTCATGTATCATGTATGTATGAAAATTATATACATATATATTGCATGTATAATTCACTATAAAATTATATACATACATGAATTGATAATATTTTTAATACATATGTACTATATGTATATTTTATATTATTCCAAACATTAAACATACATGTATAAAATTATATATAAGTATCATGTATCTATTGATAATATATATATATTGTTTTTGGTCTATACCCAGGTTCCCCACGCATTTGGCGTGGGACTAATCCCGTTCGAGCCGGGTAGGAGCACAAGGGCGACAAAGCTCTCCCTCCCAAATTTTAACACAGCTGCATTCCCAAGGCTCGAACCCGAGACCTTTGTTAAGCTAGAACAACCCCTTACCAACTGATCTACGTGATGGGGGTATTGATAATATTATTTAACTTTATATTATTTCATACGTAATTTTATGTACATGTACATATATATTTTTCATTTATAAGAATTACACACATATGAATGTATTATGTATGTATATTATATATAAAGAATGAATATTATATATTAAGGTATAACTGCATTAAAATATTAAGAATGAATAATTTTGAGTTGAAAAATAAAAAACTGAAGTTATAAAACACCATAAATCTGTTTTCTGAAAAACTTGATTATAACGCATATATATTATAATTCTGTGTTTAAAAACAGGTTGCCAAACGCAGATTTTTATCAGAATTGTATTTAAACACAGAAAACAGAATTATAGTTGTAAACCAAACATGCCCTAAGCTTTTTTGTGTTAAAAACTCTTTAAATATCACCAAATATCACTTTTCGTGAAAGAATTACATATTTAGAGACAAGAAATGAAGTAAAGTCTAATAAATTAAAAAAATGTACTATTGTCTAGGTAAAATAATTAGTAATGTGTTAAAGTAAAAAATCGAAATAACAATAATAATAATAAAATTATATTTTATCTTAACGTGTAAATTTTATTTGATCTAAAATAATGTTATGTTTTAAAATTATATTATATTTTAAAGAAAAAAGGGTATTTATGTCATCTTACTTAAAATATTTTATGTTTTAAAATTATATTATATTTTAAAGCTGGGAGGGTATTTTGGTCTTAGAGTGTGGGGGAGGGTGTAGGGATAGCTACACCATTTTTTTTTTTTTGAAATTATTATAATGCATTCACAAAATTTTGTAATTTATACCTAAATTTTATAAGTTGCACAATTTTTTAATGTAAACGTCTTATACTGTCTAGACTAACATATAAGGCATTTATGCAAAGAGTAATGTTACACTTATCGTGATTTGAGTCGTGCTTCGGATACGACACAATAAGGATTTTCAGACACAAACACGACATGAATTCATGTTTTTTTTAGTTGATAAGAATATGACCCAAATAAAAACGACATAACACGACACGAATAATACGATTTCTTAAAATTTAACGCTAAATTAAACATAAATAGACATGAAAATCCGAATAAAAACACAATTAACACGATCCATAATTTTAACACAAAAACAACTTCTTATTCAAAAAATCCGACATAAACACGATATATCATTTCAATTTCAAATCGTATTTTTGTATCATTTTTAAAATTACCATTCCTAAAACTTAATACCGTGTTGGAATCGGACACTCTTTATTTGACTTATATGCTAACGAAATCCACACCACATAACAAGGGAATAAAACGGCTCCGTTACTAATAATCTCATACTAAGTCCCAATAAGCCTTTGTTTATTCTTATGCAATTGTTTGGTGACGCCACTTGATGGGTAATCATGGCATCATTCCGTTACTATTCCTAGAAAGCAACGGACGAATTTGTTCTTGTTATATAAAATCCCTTTTGTCATTTCAAGTTATGAGTCGCCAATTCAGCATCAAATGGCACTCATCCCACCTCTCTTCTTCCTTTTATTCTTTCTTCCAATAATCCACTCTCAAGTTCCAATCCCACCTAAACTCGATGGTTTTGTGTACAAAAACCGCCGGTTCACCGGTTCAGTAATGATGGAGGCTTTTTTCGACCCGGTTTGCCCAGATAGTAGAGATTCTTGGCCACCTCTTAAACAAGCTCTTGATCACTACGGTTCTGTTGTCTCTCTTATCGTCCATCCTTTCCCTTTGCCGTTAAGTACCTTTATTTGAATTTCCATCCAAAATGCTTTGTTTTCAAATTTTTATGATTAAATTTAGCTTCCGTTTTCTTGGGGTTTGACTAAATATTTATGTCATCTTTATAAGTCGTTGCCAGTCAAATCCCAACTCATTATAGAATAATTTAAAAAAAAAAAATCATCCCCTACAATTTTTCCGGGAATAAAAAATACATTCCAAAAGATTTTTCAAAATGATTCACAGTTTAGGATTGACTGAAAAAATATGATTCTCTTTCGAGTGGTCCTCTCTAGAAAAACAAATGTGCAAAGATTTTCTCTACAGCCTACAGGTCTATACTGGATCAAATCTAACTCTTGACCATTACGGGTGCAAACATAACAAACTTTTGTGGCTTAAATGTTAAAGAAAAAAGTTCGAGGGTCAAAATTTTACACAGTCCAAAGTAAAAGGGCCACTAAGTCTAATTTACTCAATTTTTTTTAAAGTTTGGGTTCCATATGTTTCTAGATTTTTGTTGTCTCGCTTTTGGGTGGAGAAGCTGATTTGACTATACACAAGCATTGCTCCCACTCTGCCCTTTATTTTTGTGGGTTTGTGGGTGGGCTGAGAGGCATCCACTTTTACTTTGATAGACTAGATGTACATGGTTTATTTAAAAATGATAGTCGCACCGGTTTTGTCCACAGAATGTTTGGATGGATGGGTATTTTTCTAGCATTTTATGCATTCCGTGCACAAGCATATAGCACCACTCTTGTTCATTATGCTGTGTTTGGCAAACTTTAATGAGATTGGTTACACTCTACATGTAGCGAGACATACGTAAACATATACCTATATAAATACACAGAAACATTCAAAGTTACAAATACTGCAATCAGTAAATACAATTACACTGCACACGGTGCTAGCGTCCAGGTGGGTAAGCATGTATAAATGAAAAAAAATTTGTATTTACAACACACAATTACATTTGAGATACTGCAGAACACGCTACAAAATACACAGTTGCACAAAAAAACAGATTATCTAAATTTCTATTTAAAATTCTACACGAATCTCACCTTTTAACCACACAATTGAATAACTGAACTATGGAATTGGAATTTACAAAGTTCTAAAAGGCGCGAGACGGGGTCGAGGAGTAGAGATCAAGTCTCAAGTCTTATCAGCGTAGACGTAAAAAGATATTTTTCATCTTTTTTATTATTTTAATTCTTCTAAAGCTAGTAATATAATAAAATAATATATACCTTGAATTTTCAAAATATATCAATATGTTTGTTAGCTATTTTTTTTCATATGCGTGCTTTATTATCAATAGACAAAATGTATTTCTCAACATTTAATAAGCAATATAAAAAATATATTTTTCATAATTCAATATTCAATAATCATTTAATAATCGATAGTCAATACTCAATACAAAATGATCCAATATAAGAAATGTATTTTTCACCTAAATGAAACATATAGACTTTTGGTCGAAAGTCGGTCGACAATGTTAGTTTTTTTTTTGGACGAAAGGCAGAGGGGAGAGGGGGTTGGGATACTGTTAGTTTTTTTGATTATTTTGGACGAGATATTGGTCCGGTTTGTAAAAAAAATCTTTAAAAGACGATATCGTTTCGGTAAAACATTAATATGGTATAGGCGGAGCGTTTCTCCCAAGCAAATTTTGATTGAATTCCAATACTTTGCATCTAAAGACACCCTTAGAATGCCATTTTTAAACTATGTTGCTATTGGTTCTGAAATATTTGAGCAACTGTGTATTCCTCAAAGAACATCTGAAATTATGAAACTCTTATTGTGCTGAGAGCCTGAGATAAACAGCTCCATCAATCGCTTACACTTAATTTTCCACTAAACAACTCACTAATTTATGTTTTTGTTTGCACAACCCTGAACTATGGTTTATGTTTTCACCCCTATCTCCCCTATGCCTGTGCGAAAAAATGAAATAAAAACAAGAAAAGCGAACCGACTACATAGGGAACTTGTTTTAAAATAGGTGTCTTTAATTTTTTTTATCTCTGTACATTTACTGATAAAATTAAGAACTTTTGTAGCCTTCTCTATTAGTTAGAGAATTCAGCCATAGATTTTACCTTACAGCTAGTCATCATTCCTAACGTAGGCCAAGTCTTAGGTTTATCGCAACTAGTAAATCTTTCTCATCAGGAAAATATAATTCAATATTATCTTTTAAATTTCATTTCATCTTTCTATTCCTGCGCTTCAACTATATCAACTGATTGTACTTGAACTGTTAGATAGTCATAATCGATGATAACATCACTGTTCCCATCGCTATTACAGAACCGTACATGAGATTTTCATCTCGTACGGCTCCTCGAAGGTCATACATAAATCTAAGGGCTCGTTCTCTATTATTTATCTTGTTATGTTTGTGTTTTCTCAATATCGAATAGTATTCTGGATCCTCTGTTTTCGATTATCTAACAAGTCACTTATTGAAAGTAGATTATCTTTTCATTCATTTTAAAACTTTCATGATCCCTTCCTGAACCAAACATGAATCTTTTGATTCATTTGGCTCAATCAATATTGTATTCAATCAATATAACTAGAACAAAATAATTATTCCTTATTTGTTCATTGTTAGTGGAGTTCCAACGAAAACTGTCCAATTAATATGGGCTAATGAAGTATGGGGATCATATTTGAATTGGGACCCAAAGGAAACTTGGGCATTTATTACTTGGATCGTAATCGCGATTTATTTACTTAACAAAATAAAAAGTTGCAGGGTGCACATTCCAACAATTGGGAAAAAGGCTGTGTTAAGTTGAGTTGCTATATATAAGTCTATCTATTTAGGGGGGAAATAGTTATTGGTGACCTCAAGTAGTTTGGACTAAGGTTTTATAGAGTTGGCTAGAAATATTGTGTATTGGATGTAATGGTTTTAATGAAATTTTAGTTTTATACTGAATTGTTATGATTTTTTTCCCCATGGACGCTGCAGTTACCATGACAATGCTTTTGTTACTTCCCGAGCTCTGCATATTGTAAACAACCTGAACAAATCGGCTACATACGACCTGTTGGAATTGTTCTTTAAGTACCAGGTAAGAACACTTGAAAAAACATATCGGTCTTTATTAGTAGAATATTGAATTGCATATATTTTAATTTGCATGCCAAGAAATGTTTGTTTTCCTCGCCTTCCCCTCCCCTTCGAATGTTCTGTGTTCACTTGGTTTGTAACAAAATTTGAATGTTTAATCAATTTTGTAGTTGATTTTTCATGGCGATGTGATATTCTTGTGATTTGAAGCCATTTTTTGTAAATTTTCAAAGGGCAAATTACATTTGATACTAGCATGTTCCCCTGAAATTTTTATAATTACGTCTATATAGAAGTGATATGCATATGGATTGATCTCAAAATTAGTGTACAGGTTATGTCTACTGATGAAAGCTGACTTCTGTTTTTCTATTCTTCTACTTTAGATGTGGCATTGTTTCTTTAGGTGTTAAATCATTCTTTTCCCCATTAGTTTCTAGGATTGTTTTCACTCTAACCAATTTTGCTTATATGATCCTACTTTATTTATTTATGGTGTAACAATTCAAAATGCCTTTCAAGTTCTCCGACTCAAGTTAAACAGTTTCTTCCCCTTCTAATTTTAAAATTGACACTTCAATGGGTCACAAATATGAACATGATTCTGCAATTTATCATATTATTTCCCAAACAGCAACATCCTTGTGCGAAGTTCAAGTATGTCCACAGTTTATTTTTTTTGCTTGATTCACAAACTTTAAAATGGTGTGAGGATACTTTGGATGTCAAAACCAAGATCATTTAATAAAACCACATAATATGAGAATACTTTATTGGAATAAGAAAGTTGAATTGACCTGTTTTTTCTCCTCTTTTAGTAATATCTTTCAAGAAACGATATTAACACGCAAATTCTATGCTTCCAATACGAATAATAGTTATTAGAGGATACGAAATCGGGCGTGCACTATATTATCACAGGAAGATATACATGTGTGGGATGATGTTTTTTTGAGTATTGTCATTATCATTGTAAGCTGTCCTGTCTTGTCACTATTAATTCACTTGTTTCATAATGGTATACATCTCAGCATGGTAGTTAATCAGTTTTTCCCACCTACATTTTCAAGGTTATTGAAGTTTTTGCACTAAATTTGCTGCATTATTCCGAATAGGAAGCTGAATATTACAACAAACAAACTTTCAACATGTCGAGGGCATCTATTGTAAATAATGTTGCTAAGTTAGCGAGCAAGGCAGTTGGCAACTCATATTATTCTGCAATTGTATCTGGATTTAAAGACAGGCAAACTGATCTCATGACCAGAATTTCCTTCAAGGTATGCTTGACATTGGCTATAAACTTATATTTTCCACGATACATCGCTTTATGAAATGCTTAAGTTGTTTTTAGTTACACTCCCAAACTTTTGTGTCTACTTTTCAGACACAAGCTATGTTTGGCCAATCGGGATCATGCCCACCTCCAAAATTTAAGAAATCTCTTCTATATATTTTATATTTACTCTTTTGAAATTAATTTTGAACAATGATGTCCTCAATGTTCTTTTTTATCTAAAATCTCTTGTATAGGTTCTTAAAAGGTAATATGTAACTTCAATTATTTACGTTCTGTTTAATATTCACCCCACTTTTATTTCGGCTTTGGGGCTTCTCTCACTTTTTTCAAAAATTTGAGATATGCTCCCAAAAGCGACACTTAATGAGCTTTAATATTGCTTTAAGGTTGTATGTCAATTGATTGGTGATGAATCTTCTTATTATTAGAAACCACATGTTGTGTACCAATTTATAAACGTAACTATGATAAATTGAAAATAACAAAAACAGAGAACTTCTCACCGTTAATAAATAATAGAAATTATTATATTTTTATTATTCAAGAGTGATCACTTTCTAAATTTCTTAATTTCGCAAGAATATGTACTAAGAAGCAAATCTAATCCTTTTAGATCAAAACTACTTTTATAACATTTTTATCTTTGTCATACTTAATGAGTACTATTATATATTTACATATTTCTCAATATTTTTTATAATGAAATATTCATTTTGTCGAGGAAATTGTTTTTTTCTCTTTAATAGATCCCCCACAAGCCTAGTTTTGTTTGATTGTTTCTCTATATCTTGTATTCATATGGGGTTTCTTTGTTGTACAGTATGGTTGTTCGAGAGGGGTGTTTGGCACACCATTCTTCTTCGTAAATGGATTTCCATTGCCGACTGCTGGCCCGACTCTTAACTATACTGGATGGAGAAGCCTCATTGATCCATTGGTTGGCAAACAACCCATATAGAGAGAGAAACATATACATTTCCTTCAATGAATAATTGATCTTACGGATATCAGTGTGTTTGTTACTCCTATATGCTCCTCTAAAGACTCAAAAAACTAAAGTAAAAGAAGCTAGATACGAGTGTAATATTGTTCAATATACTGTATCATTTTTTTGAACAAAAAAAAAAAATGATAACAGTATCAAACTCTCTTATCATTTTAACTTATAGTTGGCAACAAAGATGTTTTTTTTAAAGGGGTAGCGTTTATCAAACTCTCTTATCAGTTGGATTCTGTTGATATTAAATCAAATACAAATGTGTTGATTTACAATGAATCAAATGTATAAAATTAGACAATTTATGCCACCACATGGAGCCTTACATGAAGCAATCTCCAATATGTTTTTTTTTTTAGTAGTATATCATGAGATGTCCGGGCCAGTTTGTGTGACCTCGACTAATTTTCATTCGCGGTTCGTGGTTTTTGCTAGTCAAGCATTATTTTGATAGTGTCGGGGATTGAATTGGGAACCAAATCCAATTCACACCCAAGATTATCTCAGTGACAGTCTTATACCACTGGATCAAGAGGCTTGATTAAATATGTGTTTTCAAACTATTCATATCTACTGTATGATAAGGGGAAAAATTCACATGCATTATAATATTTTTCTATTTCAGTAAGTTGAATTGTATGAAACAATGATGAGCGTTTGGGCTTTTAGTGAAGTTCATATGTTACAATTTAAAAAGGCACGCTTCAAATCCTTTTTTCTGATAGCCTTCATCATATAGAAATTTTTCGTACAACATTTGAAAGGAAGATAAGTTATTTAATGACCCTTTTGGTAATTTCAAAGAATCTAGAAAAAAAATGTAGGCTTTTTAAAATTGATATTTCGTAATATCTAAATTGTTGGGAAAAAAATCAGCGCACAGTATATGTATTAACTGCAATAAAATAATTTATGGGAAACAATTCTTAGGTTCCTCGCAAACAAATTTAAAACACTAAAGGAATTTTGACAAATTTTAAAAATTTAGGTCCACTAAATTTCTTCTTGTACAAGTCCACGCTAGTCGCATAACAAGTGTACCTAATTGTAAATTATCTTTAAATGTTTAAAAATTGTTACCGAAGGACCTAAATGTAAATTGTCCAATAATTTATTACACAAATATCATAATCTAATGAAACCAAAATAGGAATACAAATTTAACTTTCAACATAATTTTCTTCTCGTAGAAGGAATCGGAAAATCAGATTGAGACAAATTTGAATACTCTGCCCTTTACTATATTAGCCAACGATTCTCTTGGCGTCATTGTTGTTGCAGTAATAAACAATTAAATGCAGAATTAAAATCAGGAACGAAATTACCCAATTTTAGGAGCAAATAAATCTGGGCCAGAAAAATATAAGAATTCCGGAACTGGACAGTCAAGAACACGGCTGAGTCGCGGACAATGTCGCTCTCTTTAAGGTGTTTCGCGGCGCTGCCTCCAATTTGTGCCGACAGTGTACAGCCCCGTCACCCCCAGGATAAAACAGCCTCGAAAATAATACGAATCAGCAGCACGAATCTGATTCGCTCAACAAACACCCATTCCACAATACATATAATGCTCGATCAAGATAAATATAAATAATCTGGGAAAGATTATATATATCTGTGTCGTTATAATTATTCAGGGAATGAATAATTATTTCTGTAAAAAATTCGGAGGTTGGAAAATGAGAACTGTTTGCAGAAAATTTTTGGGAGATAACTCTGTTTTTAAAAAACGGAAGCTACAACCTCTTTTATGGGGCAAAAGAAAAGAGACGTTGGTAAACAACGTGGAGAAAATTCTGGAAGTAGTGGGCAACTCGGTTGAAGAAATCAACACGGAATAAACCACGTTTTAATTTTTCGGAATTAATTACAGTTAAAAAATAATTTTTAAAGCCCAAAATCGTTAATTTATTTGTCCAAAAAATTAATTCTTAATGAGCCCAAGCCCAGGACCCGGACCCGGGCACGGGCCGGATGGACGGCGGCGGCGGCGTGTGTGTGACTTGGCCCATTGGGTCTGCCCCACATACCCACAAAAATTTGAATGCCCAAAGGACTGAACCTTTGTTCCCAAAAAATTGTAAATATACACAACACAAATGAGCTCTCCCACCGATGTGGGACACGAAGAGAACCAAACCTTGTTTAGCAACTTAAAATAACAACTGTCTTCGACAGCTGTTTTCCAACAATCTATAGGGATACAACAATCTTCCTCTTAAAATAATAGCACTTCAAATTGCAAAAACAACGAATAAGATTCAATGGCAGAATTTTCATGAAAAAGACGAGCTGATCTATGAAATTGCATAAAATAAATGTGACTTTATTTTCTTTCTTCGAAATGAAGGCGAACGGACCTAAATATAGTCTTTGAAGGGCGACCAATTGTTTAAATGTCTATGCAACCCGTCATAAAAGGGGTCAGACAATATGCGGTCGACGTCACAACAAAAAATAAAAACCATATACACTATGTGGTTTGGGGGCAAAGCCCACACCATGTAGGCCTATCCTCTTTTCACATAGGTTTTTGGATGCGTCTCAATTTGAGTATGTTAGCTTATTTACAACACTATTTCCCCTGCCGGGGAAGATTCACAACTAGTTACGCTCAACATTTTTGGTCATCACATAGTTGAATTAGCCTTTCTGAGCATAGAAATGATATTGGTACATAAACTCATCTAATAACATAATATAATTTTGGTGTCTCTTTAGAGAGAATTGACACCTGTCCATTCACATAAGGTTGCCACGTGGCGTATCTAATAAATGCTAACCCATTAAAATAGAGCCTTTAAAAAATACTCCCTACCTGACTTTTTCAATTTCAAAGATTCATGTATAGACTCCTCGGTTTCTACCTCTTTTTATATCTCCTTAAATTCATCCCTCTCACATTGGTTTCTTACGATGCATCTATCTATAGTATATAACTAAAATTATAATGTAAGCTTGACACGTGGCACTCATTAATTATATATTTAAAGTCTTAAAGGTGGCATATCAATAACTTCGAAGACTTTTACGGCAGCAATAATTAATGGTTGACACCCATTAAGTTCTTTATGAATCTAAATGGATTTCTATAAATTCCACATTCAATAAAACACATCCCAACAATCAACAGATACGATGATAATGAACATACATGCTACCTTTCCCAACACCCATATTAGAATTTAGAACCCAACATCCAATATTTTTTAAGGACAAAAAATGGGAACAATTTCAAGAGAAAAGGCAAAGATAGATGTATAAAAAATTTCACCTTCTTTTAGTGCAATTTGATGCGGTCCACCCTCTATGAAAGGATGAGGGTCAGTAGCAGGTAGGTCAGGTAATGATGCTCCGAGTTTAAGAACTTATATTTTTTTCATTGTTCTGGGTTTAGATTTAGATTTTGTGATATATATTATTAATTGGAATATGTGGAGGCTATTTTCTTTATTAACATATGCTAGATGTATGTGGTTATTAGAGCCAACAAGAATTTTTTGTGGTTGCAGTCTCCAACAAGTGTCTCAAAACTATATAGCAGATTAGAAGGTTAGTTATTTTATATATATATATATATATATATATATATATATATATATATATATATATATATATATATATATTGATCTGTTTTGGCTTAATGAGGGTTTTCATTAGTTTTGGTTTTAGGTACCTTTTAGAACTCATATGTTGAGGTTAGTTCTTTTATATATATATATTGATCTGTTTTGGCTTAATGAGTGTTTTCATTTGTTTTGGTTTTAGGTACCTTTTAGAACTCATATGTTGACGTTATAAGAGAGGTACATTTTAAGAGAGGTACATTTTTTTTAAATCTCTTACATATTTCATTATATTAAAACAGTTCTAATTTTGTAGTATTTGTTGTCATCATTATAAAAAAAATTAAGCATGTACTTATGGATTGTGATTTAAACTTTAAATATTTGTAATTTAATTTTTTGTCATATTATAGGGATCTATAATTTTACTTCGGATATATATTTTGAAGTTTGTAGACCCAAGACCAAGGATGCTAATGGTGTGACTAGAGAATTGTTGCCGGGTAAAATGCAATTTGATACCTACCTTTTTACATATCTCTGCAATAAAATTACACTTCTTTGTATTACATTCTCCCAGTCTTTATTTCAGCTTTGAAATGTTTTGTTGTCATCTTAATTTTAGTTTATAACGATTTATAAAGACCCCTTAAATTTTTAATATTGCCTATGACTCCTTTTTAAACAACAACTATAATTCCCCCGCGCATCGCGCGGGGCTAAAAACTAGTTTATTTTGATGTTGGTGTTCAACATAATCGGGAACTGTGTGTTAAAATCAGCCCAAAGTGTTCCAAAATTACAAAATTCGATGATTTGGGAGAAATTAACCCCCACCTTTGATTATAATTATAATATAAGGGTTCGTTTGATAGCATTATTTGCCATGACAAATGGCAAATAAGTTGGCAAATATGACATTTGCCTACAATTTGGTGCGTTTGATAGCAAAATTTGTCTACAAGCTATTTGTCAATGTACAACACCTCTTATGCATAACATGTTGGCAAATTTTGCTTTGCTATATGGGTGAGAAATATTTGCCAACAAATTTGCTAACTTCTTAAACGCTTTTAATATTTTAAAAAACAATTTAAAAACTATTTTAAATAATTAAAAAAAACTGTTATGAATATTTTAAAAATTGTTATGAATATTTTAAAAATTGTTTTAAATAGTTAAAAAAAATTGTTTTAAATTAAAATCTGTTTAAAAACTGTTTTTTCGTAAAAACCGTTTTAATGTAAAAAACTGTTTTAATGTAAAAAATGTTTTAATGTAAAAAATTAAAAATTGTTTTGATGTAAAAATTGTTTTAATGTAAAAAATTATTTTAATGTAAAAACTGTTTTTTCGTAAAAACTGTTTTAATGTAAAAAATTGTTTTAATGTAAAAATTGTTTTAATGTAAAAAATTTAAAAATGTTTTAATGTAAAAACTGTTTTAATGCAAAAAATTATTTTAATATAAAAACTGTTTTAATGTAAAAAAAATTAAAAACTGTTTTAACATAAAAATTGTTTTAATGTAAAAATTAAAAATTGTTTTAATGTAAAAACTGTTTTTAGTAAGTAGTTTTGGCGTAATTTTTTTTTTTTTTTTTTATATATAGTTTGTTACTTTTTTAATAAATAAAAACGGGAAGTAAAAAAGAAAAGAAAAAACTGTTTTTTTATTAAATAAGACTTGGGACGAAAATTAAAAAAAAAACATATTTTTTATTATTATATATGTTAATATGGACAAAAAATGTGTTATTAAAATGTTTTGCCTAAAAAACTTGTTTTACCTTATTTGGTGTTTGATAGTCTAATGTGAGAAAAAAATATTTGTGTAGGCAAAATTTGCCTAGGCAAAATGACAAATTTTGCCATGCCAACACTTTTGCCCAATATGTATCAAACGGATCCTAAAAGAATGTTCCCTCATCCAAATGTGAGGGACTGGTGAACTTCTTAGAAAATAGAAAAATCTTTAAGTAGAGAAATATATATCAAACATGCCTTTGAAAATTTTATCTTAAACCACGGTGAATAAAAATACTGAAACAAGCGTGAAAGGAAAATAAATAGCTCGGAGGGAGAAAACTTATATATTAAACACTAGTATGATTAGAAATGATAGTGTAAAAGAATGGATCACTTAAGATATTAAATAGCATTTAATACCTCATATTTTCTGGTATTTATTAATCGTGAGAAGAAATTAATAAATGAAAATTGAATATTACTTGAGATAAATGGTAATAACAATTGCATATTTAGATGATAATTAAATTTGTATATTAAGTAATTTATTTGTACCACATGCTATTATTAATTAATGGATGTAATTAATTTTGTTGAATTATATGTGGTTATGCGTAAACTAACTAATTGGTTGTTTTATTTTACGTTGTGAGGTTTTACCATGAGATATGAGTTATAAGCAGTCGGAGCGGACTCTAGAGTGATACGAAGACTCGATTACTTATTTTTATTATCTCAAGTTGGTCCTGGGGGGTAGGTATGCCCTTAGAGTAAGTTTTGACTATTTTAAATAGTATTTTGGGTCCATTTGTGGGTTCGAAATAGGCCTTATGTAGAGGTGCGAAAATTAGAGATGTCTAATATAGTTAAGTCTCATTAATTAATCACTTTACACATGAAAAATAAACCTTAACAGCCCTAGAGAATTCAGAGAACTTGGGAGGAACTTTGAGGAGGAACAACAAGGAATTAAAGTGTGGAGGATTCACCGTTCGTCATTTCAGGGAAGAAATATCTTGCAATGCACTTTGAAAAAATTTATTTAGAACAAATGTTTTCCTGTGTTAATATGCAATTAGAACACATGTTTAGGACCTGATTTAATTAGTCTTAATCTTGTTTGTGTAAATAGATTAATTAAGAGCTGAATTAATTGTCTATGCATTGAGAACTTGTACTCTTATGAAGAGAATATGAAATTGAATGTTTTAGAGTATAAATATGGAATAAAACTCATGTTTTAGGGATTATTTTCATTCTAAAGTAAAAGCCTCCTGTTAATTTGTAGATTGAATATGAAATCGTAGAGTAATTGGACTTCTTGCATGTTAATGATGAAATAGGTTTATAAATATGAACTTTGATGGATTGAACCTTATTTTTGATGATCATGATTCATGATCACGAATAATTGTTGAAATACGTTTGAGATCATAACCCAATTGTTAGCTTGAAGTTTGGTTGGGTTCTGAATTTATTTTGGGAGCTTGGAGAAGCTTTAATGGAGATTTTGAGGGAAGAAATTTGTAACGAGGAAGAAGGGTCCACGTTCAAGGACCATTGATCAATCGACCCTGGGACTCAGTCGATTGACCCTAGGACTCGATCGATAAATACCTCTTATTTTTCTAAGGTTGGGTCGGGGCTTGTTGGGTTGGGTTTTTGGCGCCTAATTTAAGTTTGGGCTTCCTTTTATAATTTTTTTTAACTTAATTATTAAGATATTAAACTTAATTAAAATTAGGAATAGTTACGTAGGGTGAGAATATAACACTTAATACTATTTAGTGTTGCTCGGTGTTGGGACTGGGTATACGCATGAGTGAATGATATCATATGGTCGAATATAAATATATATTGAGCATGGAGAGTAATGAGAAAAGTGTTTGGGGGTTGATTCTGGTCTTGAGAGATTATAGGTCGTGCAATCAACTTAGTAATTAAAGGAAACATATATATATATATATATATATATATATATATATATATATATATATATATATATATATATATATATATATATATATATGAATGTGCTCATAGTTTAGAGACATAATAAACTAAGAGTTATATTTAATAAGTTTTGAGAGTTGATAAATCTAAGAACATAATGAATAATCCGTTGTTTAAGGATTGAGATGATTTGGGATACGTTTGAGAATATGAAGTATCTTACTTTGTAGTTGTAACACCTCGCCTAATTAAATACCGGGTGGCCAGTCCCATACCAAATTAAAACAGAATATACAGTTGGCTCATTCTTAGCATCACTGTCGAAAACATTTACAACTCACCCAAAAACTCAATTAAGCTGGTGTTAAAAACTTTCCAAATTTTAATTTAACAAAATCCATTTCCAGTTTAAGAATAACACAACACATTTTATTCTACAATACTGATAACACAATAAATAACTCAAAAGAATTTAAATGCAATTGGAATAAACATTCCCAAATAATATAAATCCTTTACAATAATCCCAACAATGTTAAATGTATTAAAAAGTTCCGAATACAATAATATTTGACCTCGATAGAAAAGATATCTGAATCTTTTGGGCGACATGCCCTAACTAAGAATACTGTGAATAAAAAAGATGACAAGCGTCTAAGCAAAACTTCCATAGCTCCATAGCTCGTCACAATCAACTATGGTTGGCGTCCCTGTTACTGGACACCTGATATAGAGATACAATAGAAGAGAAAATATGCAAGGAAACGGGTCAGAGCCCGAATGTGTAGATTATTTTTAAAACAGCAAGTATTTAACAAGTGCAATAAAGCATTTATTATGTACATGTTAGATCCAACTCTCACTTGAAATTCTCACCTCTCAACTAGAGTGCACACTTAACGTTTCCTATTAACCTCCTAGTTAATGGTTCCTCTTTTCTAGTCTCCATATTATAATTCCATTCCCATATAATAATCCCCGTATGTCCCATACCATACGTCACCTTATTATTCATTTACATCTCTTCTTTATATGATTAGTTTCTCATTAACATGAATCATTACTCATTAATATGAATCGTTTCTCATTATCATGAGTGAAGCTTTTCAATTCTATAAGAATAGACATTTATTAACTTAATTCCATCATTTTTTTCTATTCACCATTATCCACAATTATCACCGTAGATAGATTTAACCACAATATATTCATGTAACCATTTAATCCATTATATATATATATATATATATATATATATATATATATATATATATATATATATATATATATATATATATATATATATATATTCATATATAATACGGTACACCGAGTCACAGTTGTGGTGCAATGCATTACTCTGCTATCATGTCCCATCATCGCAGGTCGCCGAATAGGGGACTACAGGTTCGGTAAGATTCCACGAACCACAAACAACAACAAACAAATTGGAGGCGAACATAGTTCTCGTATCCATGGGTCACGCACATACCTACGTACCCACAGTCAGCGGACTTATCAACTCCCCGATAAGTCTTTCATAGACCTATGTTCTCGAGCGACAAATCAAAGATCCCATGGATTCATCAGGATATGACTGCCCTCACGCGTAAACCTCCCACCGATAGCAAGTAAGCTAGGTATGTCATACACATAAATCAATAATCAATCAAATAGGTATTATCATACCTATAATATAATATCAATAAGGTAATTATCATTACCCTAAGATATTTCCCATACGTAGCATTATATCCCTTTTAAATCCCACGTATTAACATATAATAACTTTACTTCATAATTTAATTATCCTCGCATCCTATAACATCTCTCCACTCCCGACGTCGTTAAGGTTCATGCGCGGAGCGTCTCGCAAAGCGAAATCCAAACAAGGAACCCCTCCAATACACTACTACTTAACTTTGTCGATCGAGGAGGTCCGACAACTACAACTATGCGATCGGGATAACCTCATACCTCTTTCAACCCAAAAGTGTTTTAAACTCCCATCTCTATCCAGGAGTCATACCACTACGCTCTTGTACTACACTCAGTCCTTGCGTAATCAATAATGAGTTTAAACTCAGTCCTTGATGTTCAAATTGTAACCCTGAGGCTACCCTCACTCAATACACAAGATTCAAATAGGTTTTTCCTCAACATATATTCAGTAAGAATTCACTAATATCCTACTGGTCCATAACATCATTTCTCCCGAATTACTACGAGTTAAATTCTCCTTTTCATTAAGGTTAAAATCGATAGTTTCAAATCTCTTATAAACACATATTCTTTCTCTTAGGATTAAACCCTCTTGTAAACTTAAGGATACCCAGGTGTTACATTAAATCACCCCTACTGGTCCTATCTTTAATCCTCATACATCTCCATTTAGAATTTAACAAATGAATCTAGCAACCGAAATTCCATTCGATATAATTTTCATCATTTTAATCACTTGAATACAAATCAAATTAATTCAAATCTTATCAAGGGTTTACTGATATTTTCTAAGCCCCATAATATCCAAATAATAATCTCCAAAGATCCACAAAAGGTTTGGGGATAAGAATCAACATTTAAAAAGAAACAACTTTACATATTCTGGGGAGGTTGATCGATCGAAGGCAGGGGTCGATCGATCGATCCCTCAGGTCCAAGCCTGGTTTTTCTGCATTTCAGCAACTACGGGTTTCACCATTTTTACTCATTCAAACCTTCATATTAACCTCCAAAATGAGTTATAATTATTACTACATGTTATGCCAACATATATGAACGATTTCCAGTACTCTAAACATCATAGAATCATCAAGGTATTGGATTAAAAAGCATGTATATCTCCATATTTCCAGAAATTATCAACATATTAACTTCAAGAACACTACAATGGTATTTCAGATTTTTCTTCAACATATTCATGACTATTTCATGGATTAGTATCATCCTAAAACATGAGTTATATTCCTATATCATTTCAGTTTTCTAGAAATCCATTTAATACTCCATTATTTCTTCCAAACAATAATAATCTTCTCTTTTCATATTATTCTAACATGGACAATATACAAACTTAAATTTCCATTATTAAACACTTGCCTTTACTGTAGGTCTGATCAATTGGTGTAGTATATTTCAGTTGGTTGTCCCTTCTCCGGTCAAACTCCGGTGGTGGTTGGTGGTGGTGAACCTTGGTTCTTGTTCTTCTCCTTCCCAAGTGGCTTTTCCCTTCCCAAGCACTCTTACACTCTCTCTAGGAAGATGGCTGCTCTTATTTGTGAAGAGGAGATGAATAACCCCCATACACTTAATCTACCAATACTTATAATATTGCCAAATCCGTAATCACTATTCATCCCCCTAGAAAAATGACCAAAATGCCCTTTCGGGTTGTCTATTCATTTCCAAATGACCCGAGACTCAAAATTAACATCCAAATAGACTTTTCTGACTATTTCGAACCTTCCGGACGCAACGACGCAGTCGAAATGACTACTAGATCGATAGAAAATAAATTTTCTTTTTAATTTAATAAACTAGTCCCGACACGTCCCATACCGCGTCTGACTAAAAATATAAATTACCGAATTTATATCATACAGTCATATCAATGACATCACATTCATATATTACCTAAATACCTTTAAGTAATATTCAGAATCATCCATTTTAATATCCACCGTCCGGATAAAACCCGAATGAATTAATTAATAATAAAATCTAATTAATCCATTAATTTAAAATATAACCCATTTTAAAAGTCATTTAAAATTACGGGGTATTACAGTAGTATATGTTTGATATATTTTTATGAGATAGTAAACAGTAATTAAGTTATTAATCCGGCATTCAGGGATCAAAATAATTTGGGTACACATGAGAGTATGCGATATCCTTTATTTATATGTATATCTGCGATATATTGTATTTACACACACATACACACACACACACACACACATATATATATATATATATATATATATATATATATATATAGAGAGAGAGAGAGAGAGAGAGAGAGAGAGAGAGACTCCTATACATCATGCTTCCTACATGCCTCATATATCACACTTAGTTTTAGGCCCTAAAAAACTTTTTTTTTCAATTTTTTTATTTTACCCATGGAATTAACCTTCCAATCAACACATTTTAGGTCAAAGTACATGTAACACCCCGTAATTCTAAACCGGTAATAATTTAAATTAATTTAAAATTCGAAAAAATAAATTTTTTGAATTAAATTATTTTTAACAATTTAGTATGTTGGATTTTATTTATGGAAGGTAGGATTTTAATTGGAATTGAAATCGGGGGAGAAATCGGATTTTTATTTTTATATATATATAATTTTGGGCGAATTGCCAAACTGATCTAGATCGAATCGATTCGGCCTAGAGGGTGAATCGATTCAGAATGGTCAGATCTGATAGTGTTTTAGTTTTAATAGAATTCTAATTGCATTTAAACTCTTAATCTTTTTTCACATTAAAATAACTCGGGGTTAGACTTTTCTAAACACTTTTCCATCAACTTTTCACTAGAATACTTCCACATCTTTACCACCTTTCATCTAGAAATCCTAGCCCTAAATTTAATCAAGATTCAACTCAAGTTTTGAAGGCTTAATTGGTGTTTTCTCAAGATTGTTCAAGAACAAGTCTTTCTTAATCTTTCGAGAGGAACGCAACCATCTAATCAGAATTTTTAACCGACTTTTCATTAGGTATGAACACTTCTATTCTCTCTCTTTAGTATTATTTGTTTTAAATATCGCATAAACATTAATTTACATGATTTTCTTAAAATAAATTAACAGCCTTAATTAAGGAAAGTGAAATCTAATGTGGGACTGTTTTTGTGAAAAATCTTAATATGAATTAAGACTTATAACCCTTGTGTTTCTAGGGCAGAAATTGGACTTTTGGTTAATATGGAGGTAGGTTTGCATGTAAAAATCATAGTCGTGTTAATTAAATTAAAAGGTGACTTGTGCAATCATATGGAATTATGTAGCTATGATCAAAGTGAATTATCATTATGTACTCCTTAAACTCGCATGATGTTGGCATTATAATTATTGAATAAAATAAATTGTGTTAATTACGACGATGGATTGAACGAATTAAATTAGCGTTAATTGTGACCGCATGAGAAATTTAATTGTTGATAAATTAGATTGTGCAACTTATTGTGTTAATTATATTCATCAGCGCGGGAACGACGAGATTTTGGGTAGTATGCTCTCACCTTAATTTTAGTAGTACTTACTAGGTATGTGACTAATGGGTATGCCTTGGTTGTGGTTAACACTTTATGAGACTAGTTAGTGTAGATTTTGACGAATGGGATATTCCGAGGAGAGGATGATTTTGGTGTCGTTCCGTTGATTTGGATAGCCTAGGTGCGAGACTAAGAAGAGATAAATGATGAAAGTTCATCCTCCAAAATAGGATAGGACGTGTTTGTGTTTTGAAAGCCTCTAGGTATAGGACTAGGGGTAGACTTGAGGAATTATGCTCTATAAAAGGGTGGGGCTAATCTAAATTAATGAGAAATTGAGAATTAATGCCTAAGATAATAAACGGGTATTAAATTGAATTGACGTCGTTAATAAGTGCAGGACTGACATAATAAGGGTTAGCTAGCTATTGCGGCGTGTGGGTGTGTTGGCGTCATCAATAAGTGCAGGCTGACGTAATACGCACTGTCTGGCTATTATGAGCATGTCATGCGCGGAACCTCATCAATAAGTGCAGGGCTGACAGAATACGGGTCGACTGACTATAGCGAGGGAAATGTGTGTGGTGTAAAATCTTAGATGGTCCAGAATAAGTGCATGACATATAGTAGGGTCCGCTGGCTATGACGACACCGCTATAATAATAAAAAAATACCATTATTAAATAATTGAAACGAAGAAGGAGACTTTAGAGGAATTACCGAATTATAATAACAATTTAGACTTAAACTCTTGGGGTGGCAATACATGATTAGATGATAACAATTTATTTTACTCGCACTTTAATAATTATCTTGTTAAAATTAAATACTCTATTGTGGTGTTTATTATGTATAATGCTACTGTTTGGGTTCATGGACCCTAATTGGAGAGAGTAGCTTGTATTCATGTGGTAGGCTCTGACCTATTACATTGACTAACATTGTATGTGTAGCGTTGGAGTAACTGCATATGAGTGATTGGAGATATTTTGGAGGTGCAACTGGAGTTTATTTTAGTTACTTTAGTTTCTTAGGATTTATTTTCTATTCCGTCGCATCTATTATGAGATTTTATTTACGGATTTGGTGGGCCACTCGGTTCCACAATTGTTTACAGTTTTATTCAGATATTTACAGTTATATCATTTTAGTTATATTTATTGGCGATTAAATTTATTTTTGAGATTAGCATGGTGATGGATTTATTATCGCAAGAACTATTATTATTATTGGATCTATTTAATTATTATCTGGTGAAAATGATTTTTTATGTCTCATATCTGTCACATGCTAAGAATGATTACTTATTTAGTGACGTCTAGTGTAGTTTGGCGGCAATGACTGGCCACCTCGTTTGCCAAATTGCGTGAGGTGTGACAATACAATTTCTATCTATTTTTTTTAAATCCAATAAAAAACTGATGAAAATACCTTATTTATAAGGGTCTGCGCTATCAGAATTTTATGAATTTTTTAAAAATATCTAGAAAATATATTTTGACATAATTTTTTGAGCACGCGATGATTGAAAGGTTAATTTCAATAGAAAAATAAAAAATTTGGAAAAATGGTTTCTTAGGGCCTAGAATTAGGTGTGATGTATTGTGTGATGTAGGAGAGCCTTCACACACACACACACATACACACATATATATGTAATGCATGTGCATATAAATTATGTGCATAGGTGAACATATATACCCATTAATCGTATCAAGTTTATCGATCAAGGTTTTGGATTCAGGTGGTTGTGATCGTTAACTGCATGTCTGGCTGTTGACGCGTGATTTTATGGAGGTCGATATCATACATTCAGTTGGTTGCCGTCTCGTGAGTGACAGACATGACAACTTGATCCATCGGGTGAGATTTGTTATAGCTAAAGGTGTGGGATTGCATGATGATATATTTTGATCATACGTTTAGTTTGTCTAAACTTCGTGATGAGAGAGGTTGGTGACTTGATCCATCGGTCAAGTTTTGGTGTGGGACATCCCGGTGGTGTGATTTCATAGTGATTCCCCATTCCCATATTTGTGTATATGTTTGTTTTGAAATATGTTAGGTGAGGGACTCCTACGAATTTGCCGATAGAATCAGATAAAGTCCCTCGAAGGTACATGCCTTCGTGTGGTTGTTATGAGATTTATATTCGTGTATATGATATTAGTCCGATGATGGACACTTTGATTTAAGCTCCATGTCACATTGTGTATTTTTTATGAGATTTTGTATATATTATCTTTCGGGTGACATGAGTGGGGGTAGTATGGGATCTTATGTGTACATACACAAAAATTCATTGACGAATATATTTAATTAAAGATGTTAAGACAATATGAGATCGTGAGTATCTAAATGACTAAAAGATGGGTATTGAGTTGTATTCTATACATGAGCAGTTATCTACATTCCTATTGCATTTGTTTATTTGTTACTTGTTTATTAGTCTATATATAAAGACTTTTAGTATAGTGTTAAGCCTTGGATTGGGACATGCTCGCAGTACTTGCACTGGATGAGAAATGAGGTATTCATTGCATGCAAGTGCCGACGAGTTAGATGTTTATTATAAACGAGTTGCATGATTTACATTGTTGACATTTGAGTATTTCTTGAAACTTTTGGGATCTCACCCAAATCTATAAAGGTTTCCCCCACATGTATTATTATTATTATTATTATTATTATTATTATTATTATTATTATTATTATTATTATTATTATTATTATTATTATTATTATTATTATTATTATTATTATTATTATTATTATTATTATTATTATTATAAAAAACATGTTAGTGGGGTTGAGCAGTTAAACTTGCAGTGGTTGGAGATTCCGTGATCATCCTTAGAGTTGAAGTTGCCATTTTGATTCGGTAGTCACTTGTATTCAAGAGTTTGATTCAGAGGAGATTACTGTTGTATTATTTTTATTTAAGTTGAGATATTTTTATAAGAGATATTTTTATATAGTGGATTCAATTATTAGAGTTTTAGTTATTTTAGTTCAGTTATTCTTATTATCATCCTTCATTGAGTTTTTATGGTGGATGGATTTTGTTTAATGTAATTTTTTTATCGTTGATGTTGATAATGATATAAATTCTGTTAGTGCTACGTGTATTTCATGTCCAACCTAATCAAATGGGCATGGAAAACCCGAGGGTGTTACAGTTTGTATCAAAGCATTCATCTTTTAGTTTCCTTAGGATTTGTGTTGCAAACATTTATTTTTTCGCTAAGCGTTCTTTGATGTGTTAGAGTTTGTCATGTTTTTTTGTACTTTGGTGTTGCGATAACGTGTGTAGGCATCGTTCATATCCATTTGAGCATCGAAAAGACTTGAAGAGAGTTTGAGCTTAGAGTAGTACAAGAAGGAAGTCCGTTTGAGTTGGAGGTCATATTATGACAAGTGGTTGAGCAAATGTGTTCACCATCAATATGAAGATAATTTTTGAGAGTTATCAGGTTTGGAGTGAGGTCTTCAACTTAGAAACTTTCGCAGACATAAGTTGTTAATGTATTTCATGTTAAGTTCATTTTAGAGACATTAGAGAATTTTAATTTTTAAGGGCCTAATAGAGATTTATGTTTTACCTGAGATGATATGGAGTGTGATGGAAATTGAGGCTATAAGAATGTCGTTATGATATTTTATGGACCTAAGAGAGAAGTCAAGTGATTGTTGCGTTTTAGAAAAATATGAATATTTTTAGGATGAGTTATGTGTGATTCATGCCTATAAGAGTGTGGAATTGTATTTTTGCTCAGAGACGAGCAAGGTTGACTTGTATTGTTAAACCCATAAGATATTAAGGTTGATGGTAATGTGAGAAATTTTGACCTAGGAGCAGGGTCACTGTGTGATTGAAGAATAAGAGATGGACCTATCTAGGAATGAATGATTAACATAACTCAGTAGGTGGAAAATGTAAATGAGGATTGTTATTTCTATTATTAGGGTTGAAAAAGATTCAACAAGAAGCTTTGATGAGAATGTGTTTGTCTATGTGTAATGAATGTTTATATAATGGATTTATTGGTTATGAAAAATTTAAAGAACGAGTAAATTCCAAAAGGATCGAGGGGAGATCATGTGATGCTTAAGGATCATGATTACGAATGTGAGGTCTAAATTACCCATATTAGAGATAGATAGGGAAAACGGAAGAGCATGTTATGATACACCAAGTTGAGCCAAGAGAGAAAGCTCTTAAGGTGATTTGTGGTTATCATTTTTAATGACATTTAATGTAAGGACATGTCGTAGCAGATGCCCGCATGTGGATTCTGGGCATTGTATACAAGGACCAAAGATGGTTCGGTTGAGAATTTCAAGTTGTCAGCATTACTATCAGCAATTGGGTGATAGCCACGGGTTTGACACGATTCGAGATGTAACACTTTGTTAAGAGTGGGTGCAACGATGTGGGGATTGAAGTTTATATGATTTATTTGACTTGTTAAAGTCACTGTCTATTATCGACCTTCTACCTCCCGTGGGATAGTGGGATTTTGTATTGGCTAGATTGAGAGTTGACCTAGGTTGGAATGTTATAGTCTGGTCTTGGCTAGGCCGTGGGTGAGTATGTGACCCACCACTCGATGTGGATAAATGGTTATAAGAACATATTGTTACGTCGTTTGGGGCTAAGTTGATGATATATAGAGTTTTAGGGATATATAGCTCGATGTGAGTATCTAGTGCGCAGAGTACACATATTTGTGACACCCCGACTAATTAAATACCGAGTAGCTACTCCTTTATTTAAATTAATACAAAATGTCAAGTTGGTTCAGTTCATAGCATCACTGTCGAAAAATATTTAAATTAATTACTAACCACCTAATATTTAAAATAGTGAAGTGCCAAATTTTATTATTTTACTTAACCAACAACAAAGTAATCTAAATCATCATCCAACCATCACATGAACAAACTCATAAGGTAATCAACAGAAATAATAATTGATGTCTGGAGTAAATACTCCAACAATAATAGCAACGTGAATAAATCCAATACAAATGCCTGAATGAAGTAAATAAATCCCAAGACTGAATTAACTGAAAGTTTAAAACTGCTGTCATTGAATAGAATGGGCAACATGCCCTAACTGGAACAACGACTCCCAAAAAAAGCAAGGATAGATGTGGAGGCGTCTAGTAACGAGATCCTGTAACTTCCATAGCAGCTACAACACATCAATGGAGTGGAACTCCTAAGCTTGGTATCCCTGTGGCAAGGCACCTAAAATGTTTTACAAGAAAAATAGATTTGGAAGCAAACGGGACAGAGCCCGAGGTGAAAACAGTTTAAAAATATAGCAAGTGTTTAATTGCATTAAACAGTAAATATTATATACATGTTAGTTACGTGCTCTCACATGAGTTCCTCACCTCTCAACTAATGTGCACGCCTAACGTATACCCTTAACCCATCCTAGTTATTCCGCTAACTAGATAGTCTGTACCACTTCCTGTCTTCACATTATAATATAGGGGTCGTATCATTCTAATATATTATGTGTATAACTCACCTTTACATTAATTAGATTATTACATCAATTACGATATGAATTCTCACATTTTTAATCCCATTTAGATATCTCAATTATTCGCATTCACAATTTAACAGTGAGCCAGTTACAAGTACAAGTATATCATTCTCAACTTATATATACAATATGGCACCCTTAGGCTAAGATGCGGTGCACACATACTCTGATATCGAATCCCGATACATCACGAACATAAGGAATACGCGTTCCGAATCGTTCAGGAACTGTTTCATTAAACAAAATCACACATATTGGAGGCGAACATAGTTCACATATCCATGGGTCACGCACATACATATGCTCCCATGGTCAGCTGACTTATCAACTCACAAATAAGTTATATACAACCCTATGACCTGAAGGTACCAATCTAAATCCCCCCGTAGGCACACAAAGATCAGATGGACCTTTTTCGAAAGCCAACCTCCCGTGATAGCAAGTATGATAGGTATGCCATACACACAATAATCCATATACTAAGCATTCACACAACTTAGGTAATTATCACATTATACAAGGTATATTTTCAGCCTTATACCATCAGTCTTATTCGTATGTTATTATCATCCCAACTCATACATAATATGTTTTGTTGATAAATCTTACGTCGTATAGTTTCGAGTACTTAAACCTATCCCGAAAAGGTTACTAAGTCTGCTATGTATCCCATATGTCAATTCAGTACTTCGAGGTCCATATTTCTGTCTCTAATCCTAATTTATCACTCGTAGAAATTTAAGTCATGCTCTCGCAACTTATAATAGTAAATTACTCATCGAACACTCGTAAGTTTAACACTACGTTCCAAACCAATTCTAATATGTTTCGGGCTTCAATTACATCCCTACTGGTCTCCCTAAAGTCCTAATGTATTCACATAGTCCCCACCTGCAACTTTCAATGGCCGGAATCACTTAAATCCGAAAAGGAAAAAATATCACAGTTTCCGGGGAGGTCGATCGATTCACTAAAGAATGTCGATCGATCGACTTTGATATCGATCGATCGATCGAATAGGTGCAGGTCTCGGTTTTCTGCGTTTTCAGCCCTAGATTTGTCCTAAATCTTCATTACAAATTATTAAATTCTAAAGTAAACGTATTGGGTAATCCTACAACCTAAATACATGATTCTTAACATTCCAGAATTCTTAAATCACCATCTTTTATACTATTCTTGGATCGAATCATCCTACTATCATGAAAACCCTATTTGTTTTCTATTTTCTTCAAGAATCATCATACAACTTCTCATAAATTCGTAATTAACTATGCATGAGTTATAATTTTGTCAATTAGATATTTCCAGAATCAAAACTACATATAAATCCTACCCAAAATTAAGGTTTCCTCTCCAAATTTCATGAGTTTCAATATTTACATGAATAATTAAATCCTAAACTATCATGGATATATTATTTGTTGAATCTTAATGTATTAAATCACTTGCCTGGAAAATTTGATGTTCTGATCCTTTGAAGCAGATGGTATGGAAGGTATCCCCTATTTCCGATCTAACCGGTGGTGGTGGTGGTGGTGTAATGGCCTCAATGGCCTCTAAGGGTGGTTTTTCTCCTTTGTGAACTTCCTTATCTATTGTCTAACTACCGTTGGTGATTTTTGATTGTGAAAACCCTAGGAGTCCTAAGAGTTGGCTAATAAACTAAGTCTAAATTTCGTGGGTTAATATTCCTTAAAAATATAAATGACTAAAATACCCTCTCGGGTTGCCGGTTAGGCCTAAAAATGCCCCAAGACCCAAACTAAACCACCGGCTAGTGTTTTATGACTATTTTGACCCTTCCGGACACGTTGGCGCACTCAAAATGACCATACGGATGATATAAATATAATTTACTTTTAAAACTATTTAAATTGATTCCTGACACGACTAACACGCGCGACCCAACTTGATTTCTGAATTATCGTATTTATAACTCACGACAATATTAATAAATTCAATAATCATATATCATCATATTCACTCAGTAATATTCAATATTATCATCATAATCAGATACTAACTCTCATCTCGCTAGTTATTTAAATCCGAATTAATTTCCAATTAATTATCCCAAATTAATTTAATTAATCCCATAATTAAAAGCAATTTCATTTAATTAATCTCATAATTAAAAATCATAAAAATACGGGGTATTACATAATTTCCCCCTAATATCGGAATTTTGTCCTGAAATTCAGAAAAGTAAGGCTTACCTAGAAAAATTAGGTATCCTCCAGTACTCAAAATAAAATTCAAAGTAAGGCTCAATCACTACAGCCCTTGCTCCACAACAAGCTTATTGAACCCTCTCGACACTTTATCAGTTATAGGGTCACACCTCAATAAATGCACCTCACCTTGTGTTCTTACTAAACAACATTCGAATAAGAACAACTTATACATCATTGGCCGCATTATCTCAATATTATTGGGAGGTCGCACCTCCTTCGTATCAATTCCCGTATTTATCTAAACACAAAACTCCCATCCTGGGAGAAACCATATAACATCTGACTACTCTTGTCCGTTATTCGAATCTTCGTTCCTAGCGGTGTAACTTTTACAAATGGAAAAAATCCACCTAATACAGTTTGTGGTTATCCCATTATAGTCATCGGACTCTAACTTTTGACTGATCCAAAACCCTGATAATTCGCTTACCTCTAAACATCCAGAGGAAGGATAGTAAGGTTTATCCACCCAAAACCTCATTAAGCACCTTCTCCACTATACATAGGTACGATTGCTTTCACAAAACTCTACCATTAGGTTATATCCTCTCCCCATTACCATATTATACTTCACTTACTAGCTATACCCGTTGTGGAAATGAAATGATCGCAATGAATCCAAAATTACTTTTATACAGCTCCACCAGTCGTCAATAATCTTGCGCCTACTCCTCGGGCTATAGGTGATACAACCTACTCAAAATGAAACGTTATTCCCACTACTTCCTGATACCCCATATTGAAGGTGGGTTTTAAGGATCTCATCCTAGTTCAGAATAATACTGGGCAGAATCACATACCGATGCGATCACTATCTAATAGTGTAAATCACCCAAGTATATAATAATTTCTTTCCTTCTGGACAACCTATTCCACACATTCGAAGGAACTCGTAACTTATCTTTAGGTTGGAAACCCATCAAAGAAATTTACCAACTTGACTCTTTCATTACTGGAATCGTCGGCTTGATACAAAATTTTATGGCTGATTATCTTACTCCAACTGTTTTCTATCTATGAGTGGTGCACGTGGAGACTACTTACTATGCCCCGCTCAACACCAACTTTTACTTATAATTCTTCCCATTTACTGGTACTTAATGATCCTCTTCTTCCCTCGGCATACACCAAAAGTTTTGACCCGTTCACTTTTCACCACGATGTGCACTTATGGACTCTTTATACCTTATTGACATCATCATTTTATTTATGCGCAAGTCACTCTCAATATTCTACTGGGTATAACTCCGCTCCAATTTTTCCATAATAGTTAAATATTTGTCTTCCCAAGGGATACCCCCTTTTTAAATGGCTTCCCACTGCCTTTCAACTAAGTTTGGACATCCTACTCTGATTGCACATGAATGTATATATTGTCTTCCTTCTCACGACCCTTAATCCATCTACCACTTCCATTTAGTCATATTAGTCCCACAAGCATAAATTTCACCCATCTATTTCCATGTCTCTTCTTCCAGCGATTCTGACATTAGCAAACCAAGGTGTCCATACACCCTATAAATCATGCAAACGGGTTTAAACATCATGCACGCTCATACATACGCCTAATTCTTTATAGTCCTTGTATTCGCAACGTGGCTATACCACTTGGTCATTCTAAATCACCCCAGAATTTGAAGTTCTAAATCCTCCTTAACATCATTCCATCCTTCAACCTGACGTACTAAAACAAAATGTTTTAGTACTTCTTGTAAGGACATAAATTTCCAATTGAGTCCCTGTAGTGTTTTGACTTAATTCAGTGAAGAAAACTGTGTTTGTAATATGTCATAAGGAGAATTTTATTTTGTTACGATCCCACTTGGTCTATGACGTATTGAAGAAATTGAAGACGTAGAGGCAAAGCTTCAAAGAAATAATCATGCCAATGTTTATTTGGTGCAAGTTTACTCGTCTTCAAAGTTAATTTCATTCCGAGATCACTCAGATATGAATGCGTATAATTTATGGTGCTCGAAATTATTTTATAAAAAACAAGGATGTAATTTTTATAAAGAAAAATGATTTTAAATGTTTTAAAAGTGTTTTAATGGTTTAAACTTCGTTTTATGACGATAAGCTCGAAATAGAGTTTGACTAATTTGAATCTCTTTGTTAAGAGACGTTTTTATCAGAAAGTCAAAGAAAGTCAAACTTCGCGAGGTCGCTCCAACGACATTGGATCTCGTTCGAACGAGATATAATGTTGCTGGAACGACATGCTTAAGTCATTCGAATGACACGTTTTTCGAGGCGATGTTTAAATTCTATTTAAACAGTGTTTATATCATAATTTCGGAAGTGTGCTTTCTGGAAAAAAGTTTTACGAACCTGAACCTTGTTTGTACATGTTTTCTAAGGTTTACAAAGCATAAACACATCCTTAGAGTTTGCAAAGATCCGAGATATCATTCTTATATGTTTACGTGATCTTGCTGCACCAAAGTTGTGTGTTCTACACATTGAACACAAAGGGTTTTGCGGTGAAGAAGCGACGGACATCATGTTCGACATCGTAGACGTATCAAAGCCATATCGGAGGACACCGAGACATACGTGGACGCGTGTGTTGTGGATAGAGATCGTAGAAGACGGAATTTCTGCGTGGGCGCTATTGAAGAACGGTTGAAGATCAGAAGGATCGTCAAGACCCGTGGGGATCTAGTCTTAGTGTAAGGCTAATCTGTCTTTGTAAAACCATTATTCATAGTGATTGTCTGTCTTGGGCCGTCCGAGGTTGTTTTCCTGCTTTGGGTTTTTTCCTCGTACATCCGGCATTGTGAGTATTCTTCACTTTACTTTACTTGCTTTAATCACTAGATGCATGTTTAGGATTAATAAAGATAAAATTGGTTTAAAGTGAGAATTGGGATTTCACAACTTGGTTTGGTGCATAATTAAAAATTGAATCTTTTTCGAAGAAAAATTGATTCTGTTTGAAAACACACACATCGTGGCACCCCACACTTCTTCACCACATAACTGGCTCTACTAGCCTTATATCGTAATTTACCTTTTAACTTGTAGTTATAACTACATACCTTTATAACTACCGAGGTACCGGACTCATGGACGAATGGCCAAACATCTACCTACTACCAACCTTACGCTAAGTTTCATGTGTGGGATGTCTCGCAAAGTGAAATCCAAATAAGGAACCCCCCCGATACACTACTACCTAGCATTGTCAGTCATCTAAATCCATTAGTCCCTCAGTCCATAACATGTACCGCTATATTCCCGTCTCTTGATACAAAATTTACATCTCCTTTCGCAATTACACTTAAACAAGGAACTTCGTCCGAAAGGCATTGTCACTTAACATTGGTGGTAGTCACATTCCATAAACATCGTGCACATATAATCGGGGATCTTGAAATCATGTCCCCAGACATACAACTAAACATAATAACAAGCTAAGTCTTTTTGCTGAGCAGTAAACCCAATACACTCTGAATTATATTAATAAAGTCCCTACACATACCGAGATCGAATATCTCGAGACCGTTATAACCTTTCGAAGTCTCTAATATATATATATATATATATATATATATAAACGCGAGCCCGACCCTCCCGCAGGTGAGGTCTCACCAGAACAAAACATCCTACACTAAGGTGGTAACCCCGATAGACTTGTGACATTCGCCCACTATCGGTCTAAGCATCACTATAAAACTATAATCAGGATAATATAATACTCGTGTAACACATAACTAAAACGAGTAATCTCAATAAAGTATATACCACTATCGATACACCCATTCATCCTCCGCGGATACACTAAAGGTAACCATGCTATACCAGGAAAATATTCACATAATAATAACATTGTCGATATAAGCACTAAACTCGCCTCACATGCGAACCTAGCAATAATTAAAATGTAGTGACTCGCTCGTGTCACATAAAATACGCCTCATCCCTTGAAGGTAAAACTCATGGTTCTACCTTGCCAATCGACCAGGCCGCTCAAATGATTACTAGAAATAACACGCCTGCTCGAACCAAAATGAAAATTTACATTAACCACTGCCCTTTCTACTCACCATACGCTTGTCCCTTTACTCACTTCAAGAAAATTTAACACATGGGGTTTTACTCTCCCCAAAATACCTCTACACATAATCCACTTATCTCCGGTCATACTGACCATGTTAGGGTTGTCCTTATCTCGGACTTTGGTAGTCTCGACTCTGATGGCTACCTCCGTTGTTCCCTTAGCTTTGATGTCCCTATGGAACATACTACTGGCTTCAACAACCCTTACTAAATTCACCATCTCTCGGTAGAAATTTGGCTATCCGAATCATTTAGATGGGTCCCTTGAGTGGTCTCCCCTTATGGTGCTTCACCAACACCATTTCCCCCCAGTCTTACTCTCTGACTAAATTCCTCGATTCTTGAGCTCCCCACACAAGGAAGAGTTTACCTCCATATTAACAAAATGCGATATTTTCACCATCTTCATTGACCATCCAAGCAAAATTCCCCGAAAGTGATAACAATTCTTCTTGTACGTTAATTTTCCCCCTTAAAGTCCTCTTCTCCATTGTACCTACTTCATCCGATGCAAGGTTCACCAATTAATTAAATTCCTTTTCACAATGTGACCTATTTCAAACCCTCTTGTGTGAGTTCAGAACAAAGTTCGCATCTTATCCTGAACATCCGAGGAAGGAACTTGAGGTTAAATTGTATCTAAGATCCTTCCGTTGACACAACATTCCACTTATAAATGTGGTTATTGTCTCTCACCATTGTAACTCTGCTCTTCCAAGCTAAGAAGAATTTTACCATAAATTTTCACTCCCGGATAGTCACACTCTGACATATGCCCAAGCCTTTGGATATTTTACCTTCATTGACTAAAACACGCCATTTCCACATTTCTAGAATTTTCACTGCTGGTTCTCCTCAATGTTTCATCCGATTCTCTCCCAATCCTTCCTTATTGGGTGAGTCTAATTTGACCCCACTTTCTACCATAGCGGTACCTGGAAGTCATATGTTGTGCCCTGGCCGTCTTCACCGTCTTGTCTTTTCGTGCCATAATAGGGATGATCTCAACTATGGTCATCGTTCTTGAACATACCCTACAAGTTCAACTGAGCTTTGCCTCCTGCGGTCCGCCCAACTACCCTCGCCTTACATACTGCATTATTCGGCACGCGAACATACCCGAATGCAATTAAGATTTACTATTATATGGATTATAGCAGGAGAACGAAATCTCACAAAAGAAATCAACAATCCTAAACATAGGGCTCTACATCAAAGAAAGCCACGCTGGAAGCATAATAAGTCGAAGAGATCCTAAAGGACACTAGAACGTGATGCTCTGAAACCACCCGTGACACCCCGACTAATTAAATACCGGGTAGCTAATCCTTTATTTAAATTAATGCAAAATGTCAATTTAGTACAGTTCATAGCATCATTGTCGAAAACATTTAAATTAATTACTAACCACCTAATATTTAAAATAGTGAAGTGCTAAATTTTATTATTTTATTTAACCAACAACAAAGTAATGTCAATCATCAACCAACCATCGCATGAACAAACTCATAAGGTAATCAACAGAAAGAATAACTGATGTCTGGAGTAAACACTCCAATAATAATAGCAACGTGAATAAATCCAATACAAATGTCTGAATGAAATAAATAAATCCCAAGACTGAATTAACTGAAAGTCTAAAACTGCTGTCACTGAATAGAATGGGCAACATGCCCTAACTGGAATAATGACTCCCAAAAGAAGCAAGGATATATGTGGAGGCGTCTAGTAATGAGATCATGTAACTTCCACAGCAGCTACAACACGTCAATGGAATGGAACTCCTAAGCTTGGAGTCCCTGTGGATGGGCACCTAAAATGTTTTACAAGAAAAATAGATTTGTAAGCAAACGGGTCAGAGCCACAGGTGAAAACAGTTTAAAATATAGCAAGTTTTTAATTTCATTAAGTAGTAAATATTATATACATGTTAGTTACGTGCTCTCACACGAGTTCCTCACTTCTCAAGCCTAACGTATACCCTTAACCCATCTTAGTTATGCCGTAAACTAACTAGTCTGTACCACTTCCTGTCTTCACATTATAATATAGGGGTCTATTTGTATCATTCTAATATATTCTGCATATAACTCACCTTTACATTAATCAGATTATTACATCAATTACGATATGAATTCTCACATTTTTAATCCCATTTAAATATCTCAATTATTCGCATTCACAATTTAATAGTGAGCCAGTTACAAGTACAAGTATATCATTCTCAGCTTATATATACAATATGGCACCCCTAGGCTAAGCTGCGGTGCACGCATACTCTGCTATCGAATCTCGGTACATCACGTACATAAGGACTACGCGTTCTCAGGAACCATTTCAATAAACAAAATCACGCATATTGGAGGCGAACATAGTTCATATACCCATGGGTCACGCACATACCTACGGTCCCATGGTCAGCTGACTTATCAACTCACAAATAAGTCATTCACAGCCCTATGTCCTTAAGGTACCAATCTAAATCCCCCCATAGGCACACAAAGATCAGATGGAACGTTTTCGAAAGCCAACCTCCCGTGATAGCAAGTATGATAGGTATGTCATACACACAATAATCCATATACTAAGTGACTAGGCATAAATTCTTCCAAATTTACCCCTTAATTTAGAGACTTTTATTATTCCGAACAACGTAAAATGAGTTAGTTTATCTCATATCATTGCTAATGGCTTCGTCTAACAAATATCCCGAGTTTCGTGTATTTCTTATTGATTTTACAGGTATTTAATGCATAAAAGAAAGAAAGAAACCGAAAGAAGCAAGAGATGAGAAAGAGGACGAATCAAAAGGGCAAAAGCGTAATTTCCACCAGGAATCTAGTTGAGGACCCAAAATAAAAGTCGAAGATCTCGAGTTTATGAACGCATAGGAAGAAACGGCGTCCCAATCCGAGTTCTGGATAGAAGTTATGAAGACCCAAATGTTTGAGATAATCAAGAGATTTTGAAGAGAAAATCAAGAGAAATTGAGAAGCAAATCCGGACCAATCCGGCTTATATGAAAAATGGACCAATCCGGGTACCAAAGATCTCTGAATAAGAATGCGTTTATCGGACCAATTCGGTTCTCCCAAAAAACGGATTGATCCGGCCCCAAATTTCACTGCATAAGTTCTTTTTACTAGACCAATCTGGGTGATTTGAAAAACGGATCGATCCGATTGTCACCCAGACCAATTCGAAATAATTGGACCGGATCGATCCGGGGTTCGAGATTTGGAACTATCTTCTTCTTGATAGAGTTTTGTAAGGATCCAACTCTTGTAATTTTCGTAGGGTATAAATTTAAAACACCTCCCAAACATTAAGGGGGCTTCTAATCCGTTTAGAGAAGCATTATAATTAGTTTAGAGAAGAACACAACAAGAAACCCTAGTTTTTATATAGCTTTGATTCCAGTTCTGCAATTCAAGTAAATTCGTTTTAATTTTTGCTTTCATTGTTTTAGTAGTTAATTCATTAGTTAGTAATTTTGTTCTTCTTCATCTTAAGTTGTTAGTTAAAATGTTTTCTTTCATTCAAAGCATGTTTTCTTCTAGTTTTAATATATCCGGCTAAGTTTTCAAGGGTTGGGGTGCATGAACCCCACCCGATGTAATTCATGATAGTGGAAATAGAAGTTTGAATTAAAATCTTAGGTGAATCGTGTCGTATAACTGGTATAACCGTTGTAAGACTTTTGATCTCATTTACCCTAGGTTACCGGGATGCTTAAGAATGCGACGCGAGTATTGGTTAATGCGATACTGCTTTAATTCGACCTTTGCTCACATACTCTGCAGGCTACGATCCCTCATATATGTAATACTTAGGAGTATGATCGGGTTTTTATTCGTCCTTTGCTTACATACTATGCGGGCTACGATCCCTCATATATGTAATACTTAGGAGTAGTAAAAACCGGGTTCATTTAAAGTTTTAATTCCGAATCTAGTATCCTACGAAGTGAATTACTAGGGTATGGGTGATTGTAACCCGACCTATCATTCTCAGTTCATAGTCACATTTTAATTCAAAATTATCATCAGCTTTTCGGTTAATTAGAATAATTGCATTTCATTTAGTCGTAATTTCATTAGTAATCATTTTCGCTTTCGCAATTAGTTATTGTCATTTCGTAATCCAAATCACCTTTTCCTTCTTTTTAGATTCAAAGCTAGGATTTCTTAATCATTCCAACGTCGTCATGACTTCGTTTGTCCTTTTTTCCTGAGGATCGATACCCGACTTATTGGATTATTACTTGAGCGACAGGCTTGCTCTTAGGCCTTAATAGCATGCACACTAGACACATTTGTGGTCGTGTCAAGTTTTTGGTGCCGTTGCTGGGGAATTTAGGTAGACTTCAATTAGATCAAGTCAATCTAAAACTTTAACCAAAAAATTCCCAAAACATAAAAAAATTTAAAAATAAAAATAAAGATTCATCTCTCAAAAAAACCTTTAATGCAAAATCCTGAACATACTCATACTCCTCACAATACTCTAACCAGAATCCACGAAAACTCGATAGTTGAGTATAACACTGAAAACCCCCCCACACCTCGCATACCACAATTTTGGGTTCCAATTCCTACTCCTGAGCACTCTATCGGTAGTTACACCCTGAGTCAACCTTCGAGTCACACATCTAGGACACGAGTGAGTACACAAAGTCATTTGAAGAGAGCGCGAGTGCAATGTCTGACGCAGCGAGTTTCGGTACTAGAGAGGGAGATCTCCCCTATCGTCCCATGAAAGACTTACTCTTTTCTGAGCGGACTGTCACCCCTAGTTGCATTTTACTTTCGTATAAGTCCGGTTAGTTCCACTTTCGCAATGGGATGATACAGATTGTCCCTACATTTCATGGCATGGATTCGAAAAAACCATACTTGCATATTCGTGATTTCGAAGAGGCGTGTGACATATTTTGTGATCAAGCTTGCACGCAAGATGTCATTCGCCTAAAGCTTTTTCCTTTTTACTTAAAAGATAAAGCCAAGACCTGGCTATGGTCTCTACCCCCGAACTCCGTCACTTCCTGGAGATATATGCAGTATAAGTTTATCTTAAACTTCTATCCATATCACAAGACCAACTCTGCCAAAACTCAAATCCAAGCTTTCCGACAACACGATAATGAGTATTTTGACAGATGTTGGGAACGTTTCCAAGAGTTAGTTAGCCCATGCCCCCATAATGGTTTTGACAAACACCTAGTGATATCTTTCTTCTATAATGGGTTGACAGTAGCTTCCAAATAACTTGTGCAAACAATGTGTGAAAGACCCTTTTGGGATTTAAACTCATGCGATGCCGAGGCCCATCTTAAGTATGTCGTAGAGACTACTCATGCATGGGACACATTTGATTCTAACCAAATCCGTCCTAGACAACCATCTATCAATCAGACTGCATTCGGTCTATATCAATTAGATAGAAATACTTTAATAGACCGTCAATTCGATCAGTTTTAGAGAGATATAAAAGAGTGGTTTGATGGTCGGTTGAGAAATATCTCCGGATCCAGTTGTGGTTCGAAAGAAAAAGTGTGTGCTATCTGTGAGGCGGGCCACTCCACAAAGGAATGCCCGAAATTTTTTGCCTACAAGGCTATGCACATCGGGCAGGTGGATGCTATAGGAGGATTCAAAGGGAATTTTAATGCCCCACATGGGAAATCTTATAACCCGTCGTGGAGAAACCATCCTGGTTTTAACTACGAACAACCACAAGCTGCGATGAACCCACATTCACAGGTTGTCCCACCTCCACTACCTCCTCAATACCAACAAGCACCACCACCTTCAGCTCCATATATATCTCCATCGCGGAGGAATCTCGAGGATACAATGAACCAATTCATAAATTCTCAAGGTGCAAACAATCCTAGATATGAACGCATGTTCGTCGAAATAAATGCGAACATCTCCAAGATGTAATCCGCATAGAGCATCCAAGAGAAGGGCAAGTTTCCTGCTCAAGGCCAAAGACCTCCCCAAGTTCAACCTAGTATTATCTCCACCTCTACAGAAAGGCAGGAGCACTACCAAGATGTAACCACTCTTCGTAGTGGGAGAGTTGTTGATTTATTACCTCCCCCACACGACATTTCAAAAGACAAGGAGAATTCGCCCGGCACGAAAGAGGCCGAAGACATCTCCTTGAACGAGAGTGAGAAGGAAAACACTAGTGGGCCCGATGTAGTTGTAAAACCACCCTCCGCTGCTCCATTTCCTCAAAGATTGGTTCCTGCCCAAAAAAGGATCGTAAGTGATGAAGTGCTAGAAGTCCTTAAGAACCTAAAATTGAACTTACCTTTCCTCGATGCAATAAGGCAAATTCCAGCCTATGCAAAAATCATAAAAGACTTACTGATAGTTAAGAGGAGGATGAAGGTAAAGAAAAACGTGTTTCTAGCACATAACGTGAGCTCAGTCCTTCTTAATGATCTCCCACCTAAATATAAAGATCCCGGTGCACCCACTATTTCTTTCATCATTCGAGAGAACAAATTCGAAAAGTCCTTACTCGATTTGGGGGCGAGTGTCAATATCCTCCCATATTCGATTTATAGGAAACTTAATCTGGGTGATCTTAAGCCCACAAGGATCACTCTCCAGTTAGCGGATCGAATCGTGAAGATACCAAGGGGTATAGTTGAGGATGTGATAGTTCAAGTGGACACTTTCTACTTCCCAGTAGATTTTGTCATTTGGGACACGGATCCCTCCTTCGCCTCAAAAAATCATGTTCCCATCATCCTTGGATGCCTATTCTTAGCTATGGCTAATGCAATGATCAATACTAGAAATGGGCAGATGCAACTCACTTTTGGGAATATGACTTTAGAAATGAACATCTTCAACATAGCCAAACAAGCAGGGAAAGAAGGTGATCTTAACGAGGTGAGCCTAATTGAGGAGATCATAGAAGAACACTTTGAGAAAAATTACCGTGAAGAAGCCTTAGAAGCTTGCCTAGCTTCTAGTCATGAGAGTGAGGGAGCCTACACCGAGTTTGAGAGGGAGATAGAGGAGTTGAGAGGCTTACTCGATGAAAGAGCGTCGGGCGAGGACGCGAGAGATGTTAATTGGGTTTCTTAATTCGAAGAGTTATCGCCAAGGGAAGCACGCATGGTTTCCTCTAGTGACACATTCCCGACTCTCGAGTTGAAGAAACTACCCTCCAATGGTAAATATGCTTTTCTAGGTGAAAGTGAGACATTTCCTGTTATTGTCTCCTCTAGCTTAGATGAAGAGCAGGAGGGTAAACTATTGAAGATTTTGAGAAAGCACCAAAGTACTTTTGATTGGTGTATAGTTGATCTAAGGGGGATAATCCCTTTAATTTGCACCCATAAGATTCACCTTGAGGAGGATGTTAATCCCTCAAGAGAAATGCAAAGACGGCTAAAACCCATAATGAAAGATGTGGTGAGGACTGAAATCATAAATTGTTGGATGCCGAGATTATCTACCCAATTGCGGATAGCAAGTGGGTGAGCCCCATTCATGTTATCCCAAAGAATTCAGGCATGACTATGATTGAAAATACCAAGGGAGAGATAGTTTCCTAACGTACCACCACTGGATGACGCGTTTGTATTGATTACCGAAAACTCAATGCGAGAACTAGGAAAGACCATTTCCCCTTTCCATTTATCGATCAAATGCTTGAAAGAGTAGAGGGCCACCCTTATTATTACTTCCTAGATGGTTATTACTTCATTTGCCCTTTTGGAACGTTTGGGCCTACAAATGTATGACATTTGGCTTGTGTAATGCACCAACAACCTTTCAAAGGTGTATGTTGAACTTATTCAGTGATATGGTTGAGAGAGGGCTCGAGGTGTTTATGGACGACTTTAGTGTTTTTGGAACCTCCTTCGACCTATGTTTAGCCAATCTTGAGAAAGTACTAGCCCGATGTGTGGAAAAGAACTTAGTGTTGAATTGGGAAAAAGGCCATTTCATGGTCACCGAGGGTATAGTTCTTGGCCACATTGTGTCATCCAAAGGGATCGAAATTGACAGAGCAAAAATAGATGTCATAGCTGACCTACCCCCGCCTAAATCGCTAACAAACGTGCACTCCTTCTTGGGGCAAGCGGGGTTTTACAGAAGGTTCATTAAAGACTTTAGCGCCATCGTTAGACCCTTAAGAAATCTTCTTATGAAGGACACATCATTCGAGTGGACGAAAGCATGCCAAAGTGCTTTTAAAAAACTAAAAAACATGTTTGTGTCCGCTCCCATCATGGAAGCTCCGGATTGGTCATTACCATTCGAGCTTATGTGTGATGCTAGTGATTTTGCGATAGGGGCTGTTTTGGGCCAAAGAAAAGACAACAAGGCTCATGTCATCTACTACGCTAGTCGGACTCTTATCGAACCACAACTCAATTACTCTACCACGGAGAAGGAATTTCTAGCGGTAGTATTTGCTCTCGATAAATTTTGGTCCTATCTTATCAATCCCCCCATCACTTGTTTCACCGACCACGCGGATTTAAAATATCTACTTGCGAAGAAAGACGCAAAGCCACGCCTCATAAGGTGGATCCTACTCCAATAAGAGTTTAATCTCTCCATTAAAGATAAAAAAGGAGTAGAAAATGTCGTTGCCAATCACTTATCACAGCTTTCGTCCGATGTACCTAGTGATCCTACAGCCATAGATTAGTATTTTCTGGATCAGCAACTCTTTGCCACCTCTTCTTTACCTTTGTTTGCGGATATAGTAAACTATCTTGTCAAGGGAGCCGTCCCTCCCGATTGGACACTGCAAGATAAGAAGAGGTTCATCACTTGGTCGCGCATGTTTTTCTATGATAATCCACTCCTTTTTAAATATTGCGCCGATCAAATCATCTGATGATGCGTATCGGATGACGAAATTCCGAAAGTCATCCAATTTTGTCATTCGAAAGCATGTGGAGGCCACTTTTTCGTGAAAAAGACAGTCGCTAAAATTCTCCAAAGCGGTTTGTAGTGGCCCATAATGTTCCGGGATGTCAACAATTATTGCAAATCTTGCGACAAGTGTCAACGGATAGGAGCGATTACCTGACGAGACATGATGCCATTAACCCCAATTCTCATCATTGAGGTTTTCGATTGCTGGGGTATTGACTTCATGGACCCTTTTCCCCTGTCCTTTGGATACCTATACATCCTAGTCACGGTAGACTATGTGTCTAAGTGGGTGGAAGCTATAGCTACCAAGACTAATGACAATAAAGTGGTGACAAAGTTCTTGCACGAACACATACTTTCTCGCTTTGGTGCACCTAAAGCGGTAATCAGTGATAACGACACTCACTTTTGGAACAAGCCGTTTGAAAAACTTATGAAAAAGTATGGTGTCATTCACACGGTTGGAACGACATATCACCCACAAATGAATGGACAGGCCGAATTGGCAAATCGTGAAATCAAACACATACTTGAGAATACCGTCAATCCCGACTCAAAAAATTGGTCCCTTCGATTGAACGATTCACGATGGGCTTATCGTACTGCATACAAGAACCAACTCGGAATGTCCCCATTCCGATTTGTGTATGGCAAACCTTGCCATCTTCCCATTGAGTTGGAGCATAAAGTGTATTGGGCAATTAAGAGGTTAAATTACGATATGGACAAAGACGGTGAAGCTTGCAAGCTTCAACTAAATGAGTTAGAGGAAATACGCAATGATGCGTATGAGAATGCCAAAATTTCAAAAGCCCGGATGAAACTAGCACATGATAAGATTATTCGACGAAAAGAGTTTCAACCGGGACAAAAGGTACTCCTCTATAACTCCCGGCTTCATATATTTCTGGGTAAATTGCGGTCTCGATGGATAGGTCCATTCGTTGTGAAAAGCGTATTCCCCCACGGAGCAGTAAAATTTGAAGATTCAAAAGGGGGAACGCGTTCAAAGTCAATGAAAAACACCTAAAACTATATGTTGAGGCGTGCATAGAAGAGATCGACACTATTTGGTTGTCGGACCCCGTTTACGGGGTAGAGTGAGCTTGAACTCAGAGGTCGTTGCACCCCCGACGTGTATGGGGTGAATTCTTGTGTATAGTAGCTGCACGTAGATTAGGATAAGTGGAGTCCATAGAATCACATCACAAAAGGAGAGGAATTTGAACACCAACACTCTTTACGAGGCGAGCATTTTAGAGCCAAAATATTGAGGTGAGAGGTAATCAAGTCATACAGGTGTCGAATCGTAGGTAGGAGCAGCCGAAAGTCGTAGGAGGAGAGTATACCATCCCATAGGTGGACTAGAGCTATATAGGGCCCGTATCGATCCGGTCCGGGGAACCCGGATTGGTCCGATGTCTGCAACTATTGACTTTCCCTAGGTTCACCCCCTTTTCCCAAATCCCTCAAATTCCCTCCATTTTCGTCCCCTCCCTTCCCAACACACATTTTCCCTCCAAATTCTACCCTACCCTCTCCCCTCCCCACCTATAAAATCTACACCTTCCCCACCCCAGTTCCCCCACCACAAATCACTCTCCTCCTCTCTCTCACTATTTCTATCCAACACTATGGCCAACCAACCACCTCCCCAAAAATAAAATTCCGTCGAAATTCTCGACGACGTAGCCGCCGGCTACGGCTCCCTTTAAGAGCAACGGTGGTGTGAAAGTTTCTTCGTCCAACCTTGCAAACTCCAAATAGAGCGCTAAGTCATTTGGAATGACATGCCTAATTCTGTCACCCCTCTTTTCATGACCCGGGGTTGGTTTTTCTTCCTCAACGAACCTCATGACGCGATATGGCCCAATGTGGTGCGCACCTTCTATGGCTCACTTGTTCGCACCGGGCACCACACGATTGAAGCTTACATTGGAGCCATCCACGTCCCATTCTCTTTGGAACTTCTGACCCAGAAGTTGGCTGTCAAGAATGTCCCGATCCCACATCAATATTTTTACCCAAACCCTCTCGCCCCACTTGAAAAAAATCGTGTGCGCTAACATTCTCCCAACGGGCAATAACTCAGTGATGCGCCCGCGTCAAGCCACCCTCGTCTATCACCTCTTCGACCACACACCCCCATCAGCCTAGATGCTTGCATTTATAAGGACATATTCTTCACCTCCACGGATAAAAAGGGCATCACCCCTCTCCCCGTTGCCCGGCTCATCACATCCATGTTAGCCGATGCGGGAATTGCACCCCCGTAAGATTTCCCGTGCCTCCCAACTCCTTTTGGGGCCACTACTCGGACTAAACGTGAAAGACAACAAGCCCGAATCCAGGCCCAGATGGAACAAGAGGCTAGTGATACCGAAGAGGAGGGTAGTGATGAAGAAGCGGAAGAGGGAGGTGATGAAGAGAGAAGGGACGAAGAGGAGGAGGACATTGTGATGGGAGAGGGCGACGCAGATTATGACAGCGATGAAGATTCTGATTTTTCACCTGCCAATGTAGAAATTAATCGGCGTCTTTCGGTGGTGGAAACCCAATTTGACAGATTCCTCACGCAATACAATAGGTATCAAGAGGCCTACCATAGGGATACACAGATGATGCACCGTCTCCAACCTCACATGTACGAACTCAACTTCGGTGGGCTCCCTACAAGCTTCTTTTATGACCCGTATGACCCCAGCGTGCTCAAAAGCTCCAATCCCCCGCCCCAGTGATGCTATTTCTAAAATGTGGTTGTGTACTTGTTGGTTCTTATCACATGTTTGTTTGTTTTTCTTTCCATTTGTAACACATGCTGATCCATTATATAAAATTCTTCATTTTTCATATTTGTTCGTTTTATTTATTCACACTTTTAATTCACTTTGAGTTAGATTGTAGTCCTTTTTTCTTGAGGACAATGAAAAAGTCTAAGTTAGGGGGAGTCACAAGTGCGTCTTTCTAAAACTTCACAAATTTTAAAAAATGCCCAGAAATTTCAAAAAAATCGAAAATTTTAAAAAGAGAACAAAAACATTTTTCTTCAAAATAAATAAAAATTGGAATTCAAAATTTTCAAAAATATCATTAAAATTTGGTTTGAAGGCTGAAATTATGAAAACATAGTACATAAAGCCGAAATTGACCAAAGATGGAAATTGAGCGAACATAACGACTTAACGAATAAATGTGGAGATTAACAAACCCGGTGAGATTCAAGCCTTTCATAATTGTGAACTTTTAAATCAATCGGAGTTAAATTGTTAACTCAAAGTTCGTTTCAGCGTTTTAATAAATCGTCAACGATCTCAATCCTTTCACTTTGACCGGTTATGGAAAATGTGTGTGATGTTGTCTTGAAAAATGCGCTAAAAATCTCTAAATTAAATTAATCTCAAAATGCATATGGTAACGCAATTAGTATTTCAGACAATGAAGTAGGCCCTCGTTTGTCACCCAAAAATATTATCCAGAAAAAGTAGCAAAAAATTATCCCTTTTGTAAACCAAAATTAAGCCGAATAAATTTTTTTTCCTTTTGTTTGACAACACAAAAAACCGTAATTGGCTCGAAATTGTGAGAGTTGATAATCCCAGAAACTAAGTTCGAAAAATGCATAAAAAGGGGCAAGAAAAGAATAAAAATGTTCAACAAAAATTGCAAGATAAGAAAAGCATGAGAAATAGAAAAAAATGGAAAAAGAAGAAAAAAATGAGCAAAAACTCGAAAAAGCACAAATGGACATCATTATATAAATTCTCCAATTTCGACCTTCCCTACCATTCCCATTTTACCCAATACACCTTTAACCCGAAAAAGTCCTAACCGAGTCTAAAATTGCGAAATTGGTTACCGCGTGGAGAGCTAAAACAAAAAAAGATAATAAAAGAGATCAAAGGCATGAATTAGAGGCAATGTTTCCATTTTCTTATAACTGTAATCCGATGATGATATCCATTTACCATAAAATTCCGTCTTTCGATTTGTGTGTGTTAACTTAGTTCCAATGCATTTACTCTTATAAATCACGCATACCGAGAACAAATATCCACATTCCGAGTGATTCGTTCGTGAGAGCATCCTGTGAGATTTTGAAATCAAAACGAATTTTCGAATAAGTAATGTAATGGTCAATCGGTGGAAATTCGCGATTAAATTTATGGCTTCGCACACACGCACTATGATTTGAGACTCTTGAACATGAATTGATGATGACTATTTTCTGGAAAAGTTTGAAATATACAATTTTTGATTATTTTGAATTTTCTTTGAGTCGAATTTTGTGGGTATATTCACTGCAAACCCTCATGAGACACAACTCGGCCTACTAGGGTAACCTAGGGGTTTAAAGGCTTGTTGCATACACTAAATGCAATCGCTTGCCCGCGAAAAAGGTATTCTATCCCATTTTAGAGTTGGATCATGTTCTGATTCTTTTACATTGCTCGGGATGATCAAAGTTCTAAGTTGGGGGGGTTTGATTAGGCATAAATTCTTCCAAATTTACCCCTTAATTTAGAGACTTTTATTACTACAAACAACGTAAAACGAGTTGGTTTATGTCATATCATTGCTAATGGCTTTGTTTAACAAGTATCCCGAGTTTCGTGTATTTCTTATTGATTTTGCAGGTATTTAATGCATGAAAGAAAGAAAGAAATCGAAAGAAGCAAGAGAAGAGAAAGAGGAGGAATCAAAAGGGAAAAATCATTATTTCCACCAGGAATCTGGTTGAGGACCCAAAATAAAAGTCGAAGATCTCGAGTTTATGAACGCATAGGAAGAAACGGCATCCAAATATGAGTTCTGGAATAGAAGTTATGAAGACTCGAAGGTGTGAGATAATCAAGAGATTTTGAAGCAAAAAACAAGAGAAATTGAGAAGCCAATACGGACTAATCCGACTTATATGAAAAATGGACCAATCCGGGTACCAAAGATCTCTGAATAAGAATGCGTTTACCGGACCAATCCGGTTCTCCCAAAAATTGGATTGATCCGGCCCCAAATTTCACTGCATAAGTTCTTTTTACCAGACCAATCCGGGTGATTTGAAAAACGGATTGATCCGATTGTCACCCAGACCAATCCGATGTATCTGGATCGGATCGATCCGGGGTTCGAGATTTGGGACTATCTTCTTCTTGATAGAGTTTTGTATGGATCCAACTCTTATAATTTTCGTAGGGTATAAATTTAAAACACCTCCCCGACATTAAGGGGGATTCTAATATATTTAGAGAAGCATTGTAATTAGTTTAGAGAAGAACACAACAAGAAACCCTAGTTTTTATATAGCTTTGATTCCAGTTCTGCAATTCAAGTAAATTCGTTTTAATTTTTGCTTTCATTGTTGCAGTAGTTAATTCATTAGTTAGTAATTTTATTCTTCTTCATCTTAAGTGGTTGGTTAAAATGTTTTCTTTCATTCAAAGCATGTTTTCTTCTAGTTTTAATATGTCCGACTAAGTTTTCAAGGGTTGGGGTGCATGAACCCCACCCAATGTAATTCGTAATAGTGGAAATAGAAGTTTGAATTAAAATCTTAGGTGAATCGTGTTGTATAACTGGTAGAACCGTTGTAAGACTTTTGATCTCGTTTATCCTAGGTAACCAGGATGCTTAAGAATTCGACGCGAGTATTGGTTAATGCAATACTGCTTTAATTCGTCCTTTGCTTAGATATTGTGCAGGCTACGATCCCTCATATATGTAATACTTAGGAGTATGATCGGGTTTTTATTCGTCCTTTGCTTACATACTGTGCGGGTTACGATCCCTCATATATGTAATACTTAGGAGTATTAAAAACCGGGTTCATTTAAAGTTTTAATTCCGAATCTAGATTTACTAGGGTGTGGGGGATTGTAACCCGACCTATCATTCTCATTTCATAGTCACATTTTAAGTTAAAATTGTCATCAGCTTTTTGTTTAATTAGAATAATTGCATTTCATTTAGTCGTAATTTCATTAGTAATCATTTTCACTTTTGCAATTAGTTATAGTTATTTCGTAATCTAGATCACCTTTTCCTTCTTTTTGGAGTCAAAGCTTGGATTTCTTAATCTTTCCAACGTCGTCACGACTCCGTTCGTCCTTTTTCCCTGAGGATCGATACCCGACTTATCGGATTATTACTTGAGCGACATGCTTGCACATGAGCTTAAATAGCACGCACACTAGACACATTTGTGGCCGCGTCACTAAGCATTCATACAAGTTAGGAAATTATCACATTATACAAGGTATATTTTCATCCCTATACCATTAGTCTTATTCGTACACTATTATCATCCCAACTTACACATAATATGTTTTGTCGATAAATCTCACGTCGTATAGTTTCGAGTACTTAAACCTATCCCAAAAAGGTTACTAAGTCTCCTACGTATCCCAAATGTCAATTCTGTACTTCGAGGTCCATAATTCTGTCTCTAATCCTAACTTATCACTCATACGAATTTAAGTCATGCTCTCGCAACTTATAATAGTAAATTACTCGTTGGACAATCGTAAGTTCAACACTACGTTCCAAACCAATTCTAATATATTTTGGGCTTCAATTACATCCATACTGGTTTCCCTAATGTCCTAATGTATTCACGTAGTCCCCACCTGCAACTTTCAATGGTCGGAATCGCTTAAATCCAAAAAGGGAAAAATATCACAGTTTCTGGGGAGGTCGATCGATCGACTCAAGAATGTCAATCGATCGAGCCCGGTCGATCGGTCGACTTTGAATGTTGATCGATCGATCGAATAGGTGCAGGTCTCGATTTTATGCGTTTTCAGCCCTAGATTGGTCCCAAATCGTCATTACAAGTTATTAAATTCTAAAGTAAACGTATTGGGTAATCCTACAACCTAAATACATGATTCTTAACGTTCCAGAATTCTTAAATCATCATCCTTTATACTATTCTTGGATCAAATCATCCTACTATCATGTAAATCCTATTTTTTTCTATTTTTTTCAAGAATCATCATACAACTTCTCATAAATTCGTACTTGACTATGCATAGGTTATAATTTTGTTAATGAGATATTTTCAGAATCTAAACTAAAAATAAATCCTTCCCAAAATTAAGGTTTCATCTCCAAATTTCATGAGTTTTAATATTTACATGAATTATCAAATCCTAAACAATCATGGATAAATATTTACTGAATCTTAATGTATTAAATCACTTTCCTTGAAAATTCGATGGTCTGATCTTTTGAAGCAGATGGTACGGAAGGTATCCCCTCTTTCCGATCTAACTGGCGGTGGTTGTGGTAGTGTAATGGCCTCTAAGGGTGTTTTTTCTCCTTTGGGAACTTCCTTCTCTATTCTCTAACTGTCGTTGGTGATTTTTGATTTTGAAAACCCTAGGAGTCCTAAGAGTTGTCTGATAAACTAAATCTAAATTTCGTGGGTTAATATTCCTTAAAAATAAAAATGATAAAAATACCCTCCCGGGTTGCTGGTTAGGCCTAAAAATGCTCCGGTGCCCAAACTAAACCACCGGCTAGTGTTTTCTGACTATTTCAACCCTTCCGAACACGTTGGCACACTCAAAATGACCATATAGATGATATAAATTTAATTTACTTTTAAATCTATTTAAATTAATTCCTGACGCGACTGACACGCGCGTCCCAACTTGATTTTCGAATTGTCGTATTTATAACTCACGATAATATTAATAAATTCAATAATCATATATTACCATATTCACTCAGTAATATTCAACATTATCATCATAATCAAATACTAACTCTCGTCTCGCTAGTTATTTAAATCTGAATTAATTTTCAATTAATTATCCCAAATTAATTTAATTAATCCCATAATTAAAAGCAACTTCATTTAATTAATCTCATAATTAAAAACCATAAAAATACAGGGTATTACAATATTCTTGTGCGATTATCTATGGGTACATGGGCCTAGTGAGAGCATGTGCAATGTGAGAATTTTAGGCAGACTATTGACGCAATCCTTTTATTTAAGATACAGTGAAGTATGTGATTCATAATATCTCTAGCTTGTGTAGTGATCACCTTTTTTGGGCATATTTTCTTTGCCAAGAGTGACCTATTTATGTGTGGATTGACTGTTGATGCAATCCTATTAATTATGGTTAGGTGTTCACTAGGATATGGCTTTGGCTGTCAACGATGTCATCCTATATGTATGTGACTATGAGATTAATTGTATGAGTATGTTTCATGTGTATTCCCCGTATATATTGATAGTTGTGGACATGTGAGCATCCTATTTTTTATGTTACTTATTTATGTGTTATGTGAGGACCCTATTGATTGATGGGTTTCATGAGCATATTTAGCATAAGAATGCCTATTGGATGTGATATGTTAGTTATTGCGTACTTTATAAGATGACTATGTCATTTGGTGTGCCAAGTATGGATTTCTCTTAGTGTATGAGGAGACACTTGATGGGAAACATTAATGATGTGAACAATTAATATATTTGGAGGACTTTGTGGCTAGAAATGGAGTTGATTTAATGCAGTTGTGTATGGTCACGTATGATGTTAGTATAGTAACGATCGTCAGGGCGACTGGTAATAGTAGACCTTTATTCGAACGGTTAGATATTCTCAGGTATATGAGTGGTTAAGAACTTTATTAGATTTAAGGATGATCAGAGTGTGACCTATCGGATATTTGAGAAAACTATGATGTTTTTCAAGTGCTTTGGGTCGATTAACCTATAAAGTTTGGGTATCACTATTGGAGGGGGTGAGCCTTTTGTTAGAATTTTCACAGTTGAGATTTGTGTGGATAGTGCATTGTCATGTTGGATCTTGGGCCAACAAATCTTAATAACTGACTGAGCTAGCTAAGTCCAATAAGAGAAAGAATGTAGGTAAAAATAATGGGGCTCTAGAATAAAACATTTTACCCTGATCACATCCATCATTAAAGAAGTCTTTCCAGAAGGAGAAGGTTAATATATCATACCTCCGCCAAAATCCATAAGGAACATAGAGGATAAGAGGGAAAAAAATCCAAGTATTGTGGGTTTTACATACTTTGTAACCATAATACCAACAATTGTTTCAGACTCAAAGAAGCCATCGAAGGGGTTATAAAGAGAGGTTACCTCAAGGAGTTTGTGTCTAAAGACATAATCAAAGGTTAGCGCAATAATAACAAAAAAAATATGGACGGCGTCCCTCTGATTGACATGAATGCCATTTTTAGAGGTTTTCCGGTGGTAAAATTTCTTCCACTACTAGGAAATCCCATCTCAGAAGCATCCTTCATGGAGGAGTGTAGGTCCGTATTGTTTTTCACCAGAATCAATCCTCAAATGGAGTTTCAATGATGGGATTTTTAAAACTATACCTCAGGAGGATCCTCCTACCTCATGACGACCCCCTTATTATCTTGGTGATCATGGGGAATGAAAACATGAAGAGGGTCTTGTTCTTGGATGTTTTTTAAGGCCATAGGCTTCAATACGAAGCATATGCATCCAATCACCACTCATGTGACTGGGTTCAATGATAAATAGACCTACTCCCTGGGGTAGGTCACTCTCCCATTCATCGTTACCTCAAAAGATTATTTCTCTACCACCAGCAACAAGTTACTAATGGTGGACTTCTCCTCGGCCTAAAATGTGATCTTGGACAAACCATCATTCAATAATTTGGATGTTATCGTATCAACACAAAGGCTATTAATGAGGTTCCTACCCCCTATGGGTGTGGGAGAAGTACACCATGATTAGAAGAAGGCTAGTGAGTATTATAACACTTCCACGAAATAGCATAAGAGGACGTTGAAGACTTCCCAAATCCCGCTTAAGGTTCCAAAAACTCATCAAGAGCCTCGCAGCCCTGATAGAGGTCTTGCCTTATCCACCGAGATGCCTGAGATCCTACTATAGAGTTTGAGAATAAAGTTAATGAATGTGGATAACCTAAATACACGAGATAAGGAGATGAGCCTCAACCCAAAGAAATGTGCTTTGGCGGTTGATAGAGGTACAATTTTGGGCTTTATGATCACCAAAGTTGGCATAGAGGTCAACTCGGAGAAAATCTAAGCTCTGTTGGATATGGAGTTTGCAAGAACAACCAAAGAGGTCTAGAGCATCGCTGGAGAGTTATTTCCCTCAACCAGTTTGCCTTCAAAGCCACGGACAAGTGCTTTCATTTCTTCAAAATACTAAAGAATGCATTCTAATGGACTCTTCTAGATGTCAAGTAAGTCTTCAAGAGCCAAAAGAAGTACTTTGGGTCTCCACCTCTATTATCCCAGAACATAACTAGGGAAGTCTTATACCTCTACCTTGTTGCCTCTCCAACAGTGTCACTCAACTTTGAATCGGTGGGAATTTAGGGTCCAGTACCTTATTTATTATGTTAGCCAATCTTTACAAGGGGCTTAAAGCAAGTATCCAAGATGGAAAAGCTTTCCTTCCGTCCCATCACCTCAGTCTAACATTTGATGCTTTACTTCCAATCTCGCGGTATTATCATTACACCAAAATAGGTGATTTGCAACGGTTGAAAACCGTCGTAACTTTTTGCATTGAAAAATTTATGCAACGATTCAAATACTTACAAAATGGTATTTGTAACAGTTTATTACAAACGAATGTCCATTCTGGATAACCGTTATAAAAAAATTACAACGGTTTTCAACACTTGAAAATGAAAATTTTTCAAGTGTTCAAAACCGTTGCAAAATTTCAATTTGCAACGGTTCATAAATCGTTTGCAAAATTCAGTAAGCATTTTTGTTTTTGCAACATTTATAAATATTTTCAAATGAAAAATATGTATTTTTTTGTAACGGTTCAAAACACTTATAAATAATAATATTAAAAAAATGTTCCTTGGGTAAGTTTTATGAACCGTTACATGAATTAAAATATTAAAAAAATAAATTATCCACCACATGCCACCATCCTCAAATATAACAAATAATAGAAATGACTAAAAACATGACAATTATATCTAAAACTCTATAAGTTAAAATTTGATAAAAAGAAGTGGAATTCATTTACATAATAATTTTAAACTACATTAGAACCCAAACAAATACTTCATGATATGTTCAACAGTGGAGTATGAGGAGGTGAAAAAGTTCAAACACATTCATGCATTTTACCTATCCCAAAGTTCAAATGTAGCTAATGCATGAAGATAAACATTCCTAGAGTAGAGACGCCAACTTACAAAAAAAATCAAATGTAATTTTATTTGATGAAATACGATTTGTATCATTTGAGTACTTCTTCATCGTATAATTGCACACTACATAAATATTCTTCCATATTTACACCATAGTTTGTCCAGAGTTGAGCGACCTGGACAACATCGAGAAAAACATCCATGAAATCAATTAAAATGTTTATAAGAAGGAAATAATAGAGGAATTCTTGTCCAAGTTAAGAGACACATGCTATCTGCTCTATGTCACAAACTGCACAAATAACCAGAGATTAAAATAAACAATGTACATGTTCATCAAAATTCAACTAATAAAAAAAGTAATGCGTAGCAAATCGATAGAGAATAAACTAATAAAACTAATGCGTAACTAAACAATACATATGGTTAGACAATACATAATGCGTATATCAGTTTGGGCTCCTGTGTTTGTTTAATTTTATTTATCATTACTTATTCGGTAGGCTTGAGAAGAGTTATATTATGATACTACTGTTGGTGTTTACCCGAAAAAAGGCATCGGTCATGTATCTAATAGTATCTGCGAAGTATCAAAGTTAAACGTTTATCTATTAAATAATTGACATGTAAAAAGAAGAATCGTATATGTATCCGAGATTATTCATGGAGTATCAATATCCACTAAGTTATTATGATACAAATATGTCACCTTCGTAGAAGTATTTGTTCTTCTTAGTCTTCATATGTAGTCTAAACCATTAATGCATTTACAAGGTCAACTCACTAGAACTTATTTTCATGAAAGTCTATCACTCAAAACTTCTTCTTAATTTCACTTCTCAAAAATATGTTTTAACGAAAGATTAAAAAAATTAAACAATTAAATGAAACAAAATTAAGGCATGCATATCAGAGTTGAGAATAGATAAGAGAGTAACCAACATATATTGCAAGCAAAGTTTAGGGACATTAAAGGATTCAAGCTAAAGCTTGATAATTGATCAATAGATTATAGTTGTATCAATAATTGGAAGTGTAGGAGGGTAATGAGACTGGGGTATATGAATAACTGGAAAGGGTGAGGCGTGACCCACTCTAATGGACGCTGTCTGCAAGGTTCTCAAGAGCTTCTGGAGCACCTTCTGATGAGACCTTCTCCTTTTGGTAAAAATGGAGCTCAAGTTGGAACTCCCTCCCTGCAAGAAGATTAACTTCCACAACAATAATAGTAATTTTCACAAAAGGAGCACATGAGTGTGATGGCTGTCAGTGGGGAGTGAAAGAACAAGGCACTTAGCACTTAAAGAGAGAGCGGGGAGAGAATACTAGAGAGGTTCTGGTGTGATTTTGACAGAGTGACTTTTCTATTGAATTTTTCTATCTCTCATGACCTTGCCCAGGGGTCCTATTTATACTTGGGCACTAAGGCTAGGTTGGCACTTTTGGAACCAAAACTTAGAGGGTTGGTGAGGGACAAAGTCTGCAGTGTACTATTTGTACCTACCTGCAGGCAGCTCTGGCAGATGTCCCCTGGTGCGAACTAAAGTTTAAAAGCAAATATATCTTCTAATGGAGACAAAATATCTGATTTTCTAAATATCTTTTGAAACGGTAACTTTTGGTACAAACTTTGCCAAGTTGAGGGGGGTCTCGAGGACCACCTCCTCTAAAATCTTAGTAAGCTTGAGGGGGGTCTTGAGGACCCCCTTCTAAAATCATTTTTCTTGAGAGGGGTTTAGAGTACCCTCTCCTTTAAAATCATTTTACAAACAGTTCTTTTCTTGTGATCAGCCAGCCCTTTGGCTGCTCACTTCACTTGTGACTAAGTGTGAGGTGTGTGAGGACTAGGCGACCCTAGGGTCTCCTACTAGTATTCTCTCAATCCTATAGTGTTAAGTGGTTGAGCTTGCTCAACATACCTTATCCCTCAGCCGCCAAGCCAAAAATCCCAAGAGATCCCAACTGGCCTACTTGAGCCCTGCTTGCTCAACTAGGCAACCTGTACAAGAAAATAAGTGTTAATACTTCTGTTCTTTTTCGTGATGAGGGGTTGCTTATGGTAGGCACCCCGTCATCCTAAATTTTTCTGGGAGTTGGGGGGGAAGGACCTTATGGGTCCCTCTTCTCAAATGTTATTTATGCGGGGACCCTTGCGGAGTCCCTCTCAATCTTGGGCTTCTGCAGGGACCCTTGCGGTGACTCTTCTCAACTTGAGTTTCTACAGGGACCCTTGCGGTGGTCCTTCTCAACTTGGACTTCTGCGGTGACCCTTGAAGTGGCTCTTCTCAACTTGAGTTTCTGTAGTGACCCTTGCGATGGCACTTCTCAACTTGGACTTCTGCAGGGAACCATGCAGTGGCCCTTCTCGACTTGAGTTTCTGCAGTGACCCTTGCGGTGGCCCTTCTCAAATGTCATTTCTGCGGTGACCCTTGCGGTGGCCCTTCTGAACTTGGACTTCTGCAGAGGCCCTTGCGGGACACTTCTCAAATGTCATTTCTGCAGTGACCCTTGCGGTGACCCTTCTCAACTTGGACCTCTGCAGTGACTCTTGTAGTGGCCCTTCTCGACTTGAGTTTCTCCAGCGACTCTTGCGGTGGCCCTTCTCAAATGGGTTTCTACCGGGACCTTGGGTGGGGTCCCTTCTCGATATGAGTTTCTGCCGGGACCCTGGGTGGGGTTCTTTCTCAATATAATTTTCTTTCGAGACCTGGGGGGTTCGTTCTCAATATGAGTTTCTGTCGGGACCCTGGGGGGTTCCTTCTCAATATGGGTTTCTATCGGGACCATGGGTGGGGTTCCTTCTCAATATGAGTTTCTTCCGGGACCCTGGGGTGGTTCTTGCTTAATATGAGTTTCTGCCGGGACCCTGGGGTGGTTCCTTCTCAATATGAGTTTCTTCCGGGACCCTGGGGGTTCCTGCTCAATATGAGTTTCTGCCGGGACCCTAGGGTGGTATCTTCTTAATATGAGTTTCTGCCGGGACCCTGGGGGGTTCCTGCTCGATATGAGTTTCTACCGGGACCCTGGGTGGGTATGGGTTTCTTCTTAATGTGAGTTTCTGCCAGGACCCTGGGGGTTCCTGCTCAATATGAGTTTCTGCCGGGACCCTGGGGTGGTTCCTTCTCAATATGAGTTTCTGCCGGGACCCTGGGGGGTTCTGTTCAACATGAGTTTCTGCCGGGATCCTGGGGGGTCCCTACTCAGTATGAGTTTCTGTCGGGACCCTGGGGAGGTTCCTCCTCAATATGAGTTTCTGCCAGGACCATGGGGGGTTCCTGCTCAATATGAGTTTCTGCAGTGGAGTGTCCCTAGGGGGTCCTTCTCCAATATGGCACTTCTGCGGTGGAGGGACCCTGGGGGGTCCCTCAACCTCATATTTTCTCTAAGCTGAAGGGGGCTCTTTGAGGGACCCTCACCCACAAATATACTGGTGAAGCTTGAAACACCCTTCTATAGGAAGCATTCGTATATGTATGGTCTTCTATTCATGTAACACTCACCACCGTGATGTTGACCTTACCTGTGTAATTTTGTGACTTGATGTATCCCAATTGGGCTTTATACAATCTGAGAGGTATAGTGGGTTAAATTTGGCATAATATCATGGCATTGATGCAATTAACAGGATTTAAAATGGCTTTATAAGGATTTTGGAGAAAAGCTTAGGGTCGTTCGGATGAAATGATAAGTCGTTCGAACAAGATTCAAATCTCATTTAAACAGCTCTTCATATGATCTTCGAATGAAAACACCTGCTTGGATTTACTATCCTCATTAGATTGTCATTAGAACCCTATTCGAACAAGACTGCAAAAATTAGAATTTTCAGATTCGAAAAATGCTGTCAAAATCTTGACCCTTGGATCATTTGGGTCGTCAAGCTCTCAATGGAGCAGATAAAATCGGGGGTGGGGGTGGGTTGACCAAAGGTTAATGATTTTAAGGGTTTTAGGTTATTTAAAGGGGGTTTAAGCCATTTTTACCCCATTTCAATAACTCTCTCTCTCTTAAGAGCTCCTCCACCACCATCCACCACCCAAAACTTCCATATTTACCTTATATTCTACCATATTTAAGCCTATAAAATCCATATACACCACATGTAAAGTAAGATATAAATTTATGGAGATGTTGTTGGAAATTTTTGGAGAAGAAAAGAAGAAGAATAAAGGAGCTTGAATGGGTTTTTCTTTGAGATTTCATGGAGCATTTAAGGAGGCAAGTTTAGTGGAGCTAGGAAATCTCTTTAAGGCCACCTTAGGAGATGGGAGGTTTCCATCTTCTTCTACATTTCATCCACTATTTTTGAAGCTTTCTTTGAGGTGGGAAAAACTTTACTCTTATTAAATTTAAGTTTTCTCTATTTCTCAATGTATGAGTTAAATATGCTAGGGTTCATAAGAGTAGAATCTTTACATGTATCGGTAGTCTTTATTCATGTTCCTTAATGGTATTGAATATGGGGGTTTTGGAAAAAGATCCTTATAATGTTTAAAGTGTATAAAAATAGGACACTCCATATAATTTTACAAATTTAGTCCCTGTACTAAAAACACAATGAAAAATGGTGCCGCTGGCGCGGACCAAAAAAATAAAGGTAATTGTACCACAGGGACTAGATTTATAAATGCTATTGTATCACAGGGACTAGATTTATAAACTTGAAAAGCATTACCCTAAAAATTCAAGTATAGGAAGGAACATGACCTTTACCTTAATTCTCTAATTGAATATTTAAGGAATGGGTTTACAAATTATTTGAGAAATGATGATAAAATTTCAAAAAAGCCTTGTGCTTAAACCTTTTACGAAATAAATTATATTTAAAGGAATATTTGCATTAAAAGGCTATTTCTAGTATAAATCTTGAAGTTTTATGGCAAAAATTAAGATTTCTGAAAACTAGACAGTTAAGCATGTTTTTGAAGAACAAATATCTTTTTGGCCTTGAAAATCTTGGGTTTACAAGTTTTATGAAATTTCATGTGATAATCATGTGTCAAACTCATTTTTATGGATTTATAGGCTTAAAATCCATCTTCTGATGTCTATAAACTTTTAGTAAGTTAATGATGAGAATATGAGCATGTTTAAGAAGGATTAAAATGGGGTTTAACTTGAAATAATAAGGATAAGAATTTTAGCCCCCAAAGTGTGTTATGAAATAGGGAGAAAATGATAAATGTGTATTTTCAAGACTAAATGTGATGTTAAAGGAAAAATGGGCATTTTCTAGTGAAAATGACCTTTAAATGCCAAAGTGATTTCTTTGTTAAATAACATAATGAAATAAAAAGATTTATAGCTTTGGTAGTGTGTTAACCCTATAAAGTGACTAGATGTGTTAATCAAGAGTTAATGAGTTGAGAAAATTCAAGAAGTTAAGTTATTGACCTAACAATGTTTGGGGGAAATAACACATATAAAAATGGATAAATTGCAAGTTTGGCAATAAAAGGGTAAAATGATAATTTTACATAAAGTGGAACATTTTTACTGAAATAAAAATATCGAAAAAGGTGTTACACAAAATGATCCAAAAAGGAAGTGATTTTCGGGATGAAATCAACGTAAATGTGTAATGAACATGAAATTGTGATTTTCTAAAGTGTAACACACATATGGAGTGTAGTCCTCGGTGTTTTGGCTTCGGTCGGTAAAAGTGGAATAATTTGGACATGAAAAAGTGTTAAAACACATGATAAAGGAAACTCGAAAGATTAAAAAGGGTCCGGAGTCCTATGGTGAAAGACCTAAATCACTGGTCAGAGCATATAGTGGCGTAACCAGCAGTGTGGAGCCCATTAAAGTATGCGGTTATATGATAAATTTCGAGAAAAAGATAATGGGAAAAGTTAAATATGATAATAAAATTGGTTGTGCTAAGAATTTAAGAAAAGACAACCTAGCGTGTAATGAGATTGGTAAATATTTCGGTTAAAAAAATAATGTGGACAAGAAATATAAGAAATTGACTCATATCCATATGAAGTGAAAGGAATGGTAAAGTGAGGTGACTAATGTGTAGTTAAGCACCCTAATATGGTTTTAACCTATAATTAACACAAGTGTGTGTTGTGAATGATTTTCAAAAGGAAAACAAGTACTTTCTATCACCGAGTGTGCGTGTATTGAAATGGAATTTTTAAGGAAAAATGCTAAAATGGAATAGGCGTGAGTAAATGGGAACTTTCGATAAATGAAGTGTTTTTCCTAAAAGAAATGCTATACCGGGTGAATTAAATCGAAAAATAAATGTTAAGTCAAGTTGTAAGGACATTGTTCGTCACAGTTTAGTATGTCGTATACCGCTACAAGTTGCTATAAGTCGTCGAAGGATTGAGAAGATTACATATTTACAAGACGAATTTGAATTACAAGAAGACTTCAACATTCAAGCCCAACTAGGATGACTTTGGTAAAATGTGTTTAAGTTTCATTTACATTTCACATTAAAAGTGTTGAATCTTTTTTATAAAAGTTAAAATGGTTTTAGGAATTTTTAATAAATGGTATTTATTTTCAAAAAACATTTTATTATAAAATTTTTGGATAAAACTTTTCTAATTTCGTAAACAATTTAAGTTTTTAGGTTTCCAAGATATTTAAAAGACTAAAGTTTTTTGGATAAGTGACTGTCGTTCAAACGACGTCAGATCTCGTTCGAACGAGATGGGCTTTCGCTTGAATGACGCCGTTCTTCGTTCGAACGACAAATATTTTTGCTGACACGTCACCGCCTTGATTTTTATTATAAATAAGGGTGCCAGACTTCTGAATTTCGTGTTGAGAAACACTGGTTTTAACAGGATACGATTTTGAGTGTTTTGGTTTATTCTCCAACATTTTGAGGGTTCAATCTTTTGTTTTACGATTCACAAAATCCCAAGTAATTTGTGCGAGTTGTTTTGTGGAACCCGAAAACATAGTTTGCTATTGTTCATACTTTGTTGGGAGATCTTTACAACCAAGGGTTGCATGCTATTGTGGAGTGAGTCTCGACGGAGTTTTGTGAATGCGTGTCATTACGAAGTGCTGCGGTGTTCCTTGGTTGAAGACTGGACTGCGATTCATGTAGGTTCGCTGCGTGTGGACTTATTACTGATGACATCGATCGACGCCTGCGAGTATTCTAGTGTCAAACTGTATTTCATTGTAATCCGTGTAAGTTGCGATTTACAATTATAGTGAAATAAAAAGGTTTTGCCCTGAGGGGATTTTTTCTGAACTTTGTCGCATACTTTATTTATGTTGGTTTGACACTGCACGCACGTTGCTATTTAAGTTTAAGGGTTGAATTGATTTGATTCATAAATTGACTCTAATTAAATAAGTTTGTGATTGGAGTTTGCAAAACTATTTAAATCAGTATCATACACATAAGGCTTTTTTTTTCACAAGTAAAAAAGGGTAAAAAGAGGTCTTTTATAAGAGTAGTGCGATTTAATCAAATCAAGTAACGTTTTGAAATAAACGGATTTCATGCATTAGTGTGTGTGTGTGTGTGTGTGTGTGTATATATATATATATATATATATATATATATATATATATTGCATCTGCACGTAGGTGGTACGTTCTAGGGTCTCTTTTCTACTGTTCGATTTTATGTTGCATTGTTGTGTTTCCCACTGAGCATTCAGCTCACTCCCTTTCTTTTGTTACGACAGGTTTTAAGTGATTTAGTATTTTGATAGCACTATGCAGGTAAGTATCCTTTCATTTTACGTTAGTAGCTCTGAATTCTTGAATTCTGGGAACGCTTCCTATGGTTTCCACACATAACTTAATATAAATTGGAATCACATGCTAAACAAGTGAAATGCTAATTAAGTAAAATTAGACTAGCAACATTATTTAGGTTGTCTCATTGCACTTCACACCTGATGTTCGGATCGGACCGAGTTGACCCACGAGTAACTCATGAATTCGTATCAGGCATTACAAATGGTATCAGATAACTAGTTTCAAGGTTCCTTTCGGGAGTGACATTTTGAGATTGTTAGTGGATCTTTGACGTCGGTATTGTTTTTGGGTTGGTCACGTTAGATAAGTGACATTTTCTATTCATGTTCTCGACGATGGATTTAAGGATATTATCACGACGGGCAATTTATTCCCAAGTAGCAAGTGCCCAAGTTAGTTGCCATGAATAGTTCTCATCGCTTCTAATTTAGACATGTTAGTAACTTGTGAATGTTTGTATATGCCATTAATGGTGACACCACATTCTTTAGTGTGAGGTGCCCTTGTGCCAACCTTTGATGATGTGAGAGGTCTGTTAAGATGTTAATAAAGGTAAATTTCGTCTATTGAATTAGAGATATGAGTTATTTAAAGCTAATCTCGGAGTTAGGTGATTAAAGTGGCATGCCCAAACATTATTGATTTTGTGATAATGACACATTAGGTTCCTTGGTTAGGAACGCATGGGTGGCTAATAGTGGTGAAGCAATTAGGCGAACTGGATCCTTGGAGTATTGCCATAGCGTGGGTATATGACAATTCGATAGGCATATACACCCGTGTTGGTCATTACTTGAGGGCGTGTACTCGAGCATTAGTTGGTAGGATGTTATCATTATAGGTGAGTGCCTTGGTAATTATTGATCAAAAGATGTATCTCGTAAGCTATGATGAGACTTAAGAGCCATTGGCGGTAAGTGTAACGAGGATAATTGAAGTGACATAAGAGAAAACCCTAGGTAGCCTTCTATGATGTGGTTTTAGAGAATAAGATGGACCATTTGAGAAATATGATCCCTAGGATAATTGATGAGACTATATCCCATTGGCAGGATATAGGTTGAACACGACATCTTATATCCCGTCGGAATCCTTGGTAGCGTCAACTTGTGGTTTAAATATGGCATTAGTTGTTTGAAAGGAAGTCCTTGGAGTACCCTTGGGACTTATTGCATGTGGTGTCCTTGGGAATAGGAGTCGACTTGCTGTGACTCCTTGAGGTGTTCAATGATTATAGTTCGCCATGTGTAGAGACTTGTAGGTTATTCATTCAAACGAGGTCGTTCGAATGAGGTACACGAGGTCATTTCTTTCGATATGTCGTTGGAAGTTGGTTAAAATAAAACGCCATTCAAATTAGGAACATAAACGTTCAAAAGAGTGTGCGAAAAATTGCTTTTTATTTTATTTTATTCGATCTGATACAAAATTATAATGTTTATCCTTTTGCAACCAACTTTCTTATAAATAGGGATGCGAGATTAGAGTCCTTGTGAGTATCTAATGGTCATGGTATGGATATGGGAAATTGGTAGAGGATACCTAGTATGAGAAAATCATGGATGATGAAATCTTGTTAGGATTTTAGTGACTTTTACATTGAGGTATGGCGGGTGTCCTTAGGGAGCCAACCAAGTTCGGTATCATGGGGTGTAATGTGTTCCAATGATGGTTGTATTGAGGGTTATGTGATGATCTCAGGTTATTGGTCAAGATTAAAGGAGTCAAATCGTGTAGTCCTTAGTGATGTCATCAAATTTAGTATGAATAAGTGATGTAACCTTCTAAGGGTAACTGGAGATTAGTGTCATGATTAGGCTTAATGCTCATTTGTGATAAGATGACTAGTGTAGAAAGTGTCGTACTTAATTTTGATGAGTAATAGGAAATGCATTAGGGACTTAGAAAATTATGTCATGTTAAGAACTTGAGAACAACATCCCAAATGGGATATCGAAGTATGATTAAGGTATCGACATGTGTCAACGGTGTAAGTTACAATAACCCTAGTAGAGGAAGCATTAGTTCTAGGCATGTCTTGCCATATTTGTACGAATTGGGAGGATTAGACCTGCATAGTATTTTATATCCTTATAGTGCTAATGGTGACAGATGTGGCCGTCACGTAGATTCAATTTGGAGATAGGCGTAGCGACGACCTTGTGTCATTAGAGGTTATAATAAGGTGAGTTTTCCGTCTAGTTGGACATTACCCAGAGAGATATTGGATACAATCACTGTACGATAAAGTAGACAGTAACCTAGGTGTGTTAGGTTGGTTACGATGTCACTAGGGAGATGGACAAAGTTGGCGTTAACAAGGGTTGGCATTCATCAATGGGAATGATTCATTTTTGTCAAGGATAAATGGAGGAAGCCTATCCCTAAGAAGGAAAGTTCAGCATTTGACTTCCCAAAGGACAATAGTTTGTGTTTACATTCTTCTCGTAATGATGAATGGTTCGGGATTCGATTCATCACGATTGGTGACTCAAGTCAGGGTGTATGACTAGATTAGAATCTGATGAAAATGCCTGGGAGGAGTCGTATACTTTAGGCATGTGGCGTGAGTTCCCCTTCATAAACCATATTCCGTTGCATGTGGATAAGATTCTCTTGAAATGGTTGTTAATTCATTCTGATTCGTTATGTTCTTTCAGTTCCAGTAGTCGAGGACTGTCTTCCCTCGGTTATAGTAGCTTGGGATTGCATGGTGTTATTGTTATGGCGCGGTTTGTCTGAGTGAGAGTGCAGTTGGACCTGACATGGTCAAAGCAGCTTGGCAGCTGGTTATGCCCTTGTTTGAAGCATTCTTTTGTTTTGCACAAGTTTCTTATGTGTATAGTTACGTGTTTTACCATACGGCTTGCTCGTAGTATCCTATTTTATTATGATTAATAATATTATGGACTGGCAGGCATGACGATTAGCAGCGCTAGTTGTAAAGAGAGGGATTATGATTTAAGGATATCGTAAAGTGTTATAACTTGGGGAAACATAACATGTAGTGTTATTTTTCCACAGTAAATGGATTGGAGTAATACTAGGATGAGTGTTCCATATCGAACGCTTAAAGTGATCCTAAGTTCATAGAAGGATCTTATGGATAGTACTAGTCGGAGCACGATTTGTGACTTACTTGGTATGTCACTTCTTGGAGTAAAAAATTTGCTACGAGAGGTCAGTATTAAGTTCAAGTGAAGAACTATACTTGCTAAGCATTAGAAATTAACGAAATTAGTACACGGGGTGTGAAAAATGGAGAAATGGCGCAAAATTAAAATGTAAATTAACAATATATAAAAAATTAAAATCCCTAAGAAATATGTAAACCCAAACCAAAAATCCATATACCCATACCAAAAGCATTCAATCTGTAACTGAACATAAAACCCCAAAACTCTATACGATCTATGCAAAAAATCCTAACATCCTTTTACCTAAAATTTAATTGGGAAAGCAGTTTAATGTGTGTGAACATTTAATCGTAGTTTAAATTTGAGATGTGAAAAATTTACTTGCAGAAGACAAGAACATCACAAGAAGGCTTGGTGAATAAAAACACCCTTCCCTTGTGCTGCTTGATTATCACTGTTTTCGTAAACACCGGAACAAATTAGTAACAATCGAAAAGAAATGAAGATGACCTGATTTGAGAGCTCTCGGCCTGAGGAAAAAGAGACAAAACCATTGTGCGAGATGAAGGATGAAAAAGTTAAGAGTTAGAATTTTGTGATTGCCAATCCTGTTTACACTTTTTTGAAGACTATATTACCCTTTCTGGTTTGGTGAATAATAAAATAAAAAATATCGCAATAGTTTTGAACACTTACAAATTTTGTAAGTGTAAAAAACCATTGTTAATTTTTTAAGTGTTATAAACACTTAGAAATCATATATTATATTAGTTCCAAAATAGACATTGTGGGGTAGTGTGAGGTCATGACCAATCAACCCCTCCGATAGATCCTCCACAAGCTCGATACACCAGGAAGTCTTGTCAAGTGATCTATAGAGTTAGGCGAATTTGATATCAAGTATCAACCACAAAGTTCCATCAAAGGACAAATCTTAGTTAACTTCATTACTGAGTTTAAAAACCTAAAGTAAGTGGTAGAAAAGCCCAAGATCTCAAGAGCAGAAGCTACAGCACATAAAGAACCCAAACAACCATTGTTCCAAGAAATAGACCACAACTCTCAAACATATATCTTGCATGTGGATGGATCTTCCAAATTCTTAGGAAGCAGAACCATACTACATTTATTGATCCCAGAAAGAGGTAAACTTTATCTTTCGGTTAGTTTTCAATTCAAAGACTCTAATAATTAGGCAGAATATGAAGCTTTAGTGGCAAGTCTACGCTTGGCCATTCATTTGAAAGTAGATCAATTAGAGGCCATAAATGATTCTTAATTGGTGGTAAACCATGTCACTAGGGTCTATGAGCCAAAATTTGATCGAATAGTGGGTTATTTGGAAATTTTAAGGCACCTCATCCATATAATCCCCAAGTTTAGCAATAGAAGAGTCCCGTGAATAAAAAACTATGAGTCTAACCACCTTGAATGGGTAACCTCATTGAATGAGATAAATCCAAACATCTTGAGTGTAAACTTGGACCAATCAAATACAACTGAACTCCACATCAACACTACAGATATCGATCAAAGATCAGATTATGCCACTCCCATAAAAGCATACATCAGATATGGAGTCCTAACCAAGGACAGAATTTTAAGTTAGACTAATCGAGTCCTTAGCTTCTAAATACTACATCGATAATAGATTCCTATTTAAAAATGGGTATTTCTCACACCCCAATAGTGCTTCCGTCCCTTTGAATTTTGATGTCCTCAGAGACCTCCATGAAGGTGTTTGTGGGGCTCACACAGGCCCTAAGACCATAGTCTACAAGGACACGAGGCATGGATACTTCTAGCCTACCTTTGGGAAGGAAGCTAAAGACATGGTCCAATGATGTGATAAATGTTAGAGGTTTGTCTTTGTTCTAAAGCAATCCACAGAGAAATGTAACCAATTTTAAGTCCATGGCCCTTCTCTCAGAAGGAGTGGATTTAGTAGGTCCCTTGCCCCTTAACAGATGACAAAATAAGTTTTGTATTATGGATACTGACTACTTCACAAAGTGCGATGAGGCTGAGTCTATGGACATCATCATGGAGAAGAAAACCATCAATTTCATATGGAAAAAAAAATCATTTACAGGTTTGGCTTACCTAGAAACATCATATTCTACATTGGAAAATAGTTTGATAACCCCGTCTTTAGAGAATTCCGTTCAGACTACCGTATAAGCAACTACTACTCATTTATAGGCCATCCTTAACCTAGTGGACAAGTTAAAGTGACCAACATAATCATCTTCCATAACTTAAAAAGGAGGTTGGATAAAGGCAAGGGTCCATGAGTAGAGGAATTACCAAGCATCTTGTGGGCCGATAGAACAACGGGCAGAGATCCAACGAGAGAAACTCCATTCTTCATAACCTTTAGCACTAAAGCAATTATCCAAATAGAGGTCAAGATACCAATGCAGAGGTGGCTTAGTTTGAACCAGGGGTAAATAATGAGGGCCTCTGAAGATCCTTAGATGTATTAGGATAAAGAAAAGAGGTTGCGCTGATAAAAATGGTTGCTTACAAAAAAATAACAACCTCTTACTTCAACAAGAAAGTAAACTGCATAGAATTCAAAGTGGGAGATACGGTCTTGAGAGAGTTCACCATTGCAACTAGAAATTCGAGCGAAGGGAAGTTATTCCTTAAGTGGGAAGGTCCTTCTGTAGTAGTCAGTATAACAAGGTCATGATGTTATTACCTAAAAAATATGGATGGATATGAACTATCGTACCCCTAGAATATAGAGCATCTTAAGAAATATTTCTAGTGATGTAGTCTATTATAGAAATGAAATGAAAATATCTCCTTTTTGCTACCTATGATGTTTCAATACAGTGATCAATATGAGTTACAAGGCTTTAATCCTCGACTCTAGGTTAAATCTAAAGTGTAAGGACCCAACGTGAGGCTTTAATACTTTGGGTCTAGGTTTAATCTAAGGTCCAAAGACCCACCACGGGTTGTAAGGCTTAAATATTCCGGTCTACATAAATGGATGAGATCCAATAGACCTCAGACCAACAACTTATGTACTTTTAAGTGTTTCATGCTTGACTCCTAATATCCCTAAGGTCATAAAATACCCAACACGAGTTGCAAGGAATTCAACATTGGCTCAAATTAATAGTCAAAGGTATAAAGATCCAAAAAGATAAGAAATTACTAAGGCTTTCATTATTCATTCCTCCTAACCTGACTAAGGTCTAAGGACCCATAACGATCAACATAAAAGGCCCTATACGCATGTAAAAAAGTTTTTGAAAGAAAAAGATTAAACAAAATGCAAAAACCTTAGCAATGCATATTTTCAACCCCATTCTTTGAGGTAGGCCAACTTTTCTCTCTTCAAACCACGATTGAAAGGTCTAAGACATAGAAAAAACTTCTATTTTCAAAATTTCTTGGGGGCCTTAGTGTTCATATGAAAAAAATTGTTCAAACTTCTAGTTTTATAAGAAAAGGTGCAAGGCCACAACTCTTTAAGGCTTTTGTCCTTAGAGTAAAATGGTTTAGAGGTCGTAGGACCCATTATGTAACCTCATATTTTTACCATAAGGCTTTTGTCCTAGTGAACAATGGTTCAAAGGTCTTAGGACCGATTGTGGAACTTCAGACTCATGCCAAGAGGATTTCATCCTAGTAGGCTAAGATCCATAGACCGTAAGGCCCAATATGGATTTCAAATTTTGAAAACAATTCTAAGTCCATAGGTTTTCAAACCCATTGTAGGACTTCAGATTTGAAAACTTATAAGTCAAGAGGTCTTAGGACCCATCGGGGTACTTCAGGTTGTAAAAAATCCTAATTTCTAAGGTCTTAGACCCTTAACAAAAGTATATTTATTACCTTAAGGCTTTCATCCTCGGTGAAACATGTTTTAGAGGTCTTAGAATGCTTTATGGGATAATTTCAAAGTTAAAAAGATCTTATCCTCAAGGTTAATGGTGAATCCAAGGCCTTGAGACCCTTAGCAATTTTTTTTAACTTACATTCATAAAATTCTCATGGGGCTAAGTGTTTTTGTACAAAAACGTTTAAGGCATATAGTTTTAAAATGTAAAAGATCAAAGGAATTTTGGTTCTAAATTTTGGGGACCGATTTCTATAACTCAGTCTTGACTTCAAACGCTGTCGTGAGTATACAACAGAGGTCTATGGACCTCAGATCTAATTCATTGGTGTTGTTTCCCATATTGTTTACTTTACTAAGAAATCATAAGGGAGTAATGGGAACATTACCTACTTGGACCCCCCCCCATATATATATATATATATATATATATATATATATATATATATATATATATATATGCAGTCCTGATCTTGTGTGGATCAGTCCGCATTTTAAGAGTGCGGACCGAACATGTATCACCTGGCGGTGAGCCCAAAAAAGAGAGAGAGTGTGCCTATAATTTAGGTGATAATTTCTAGGCACACCGTTAGGTGACATATGTCCGGTCTGCATTCTTAAAATGCGGACTAGTCTGCACAAGAGCATTATTACAAACCTCAAATCCTTACCTATAACTCAAGGATTTTGTCCATATGAAATTTAGCCAAATTACATACAAATTGGCTCTATCGGAAATTTGTCCTTACAAACCTCCCCATTTGTCTAATCAGGGACAAAAAAAACTTAAGGGCCGTCGAGGTCATTTAAATTACTCAATTCTAACCCCAAAAGGAAATGAGTTAGACACTCGACAAACACAAACTAAATAGCTTTGTGTAACACCCGGTACTTTTGGGGAAAATTGAATTTCGTAAGTAGGCGTAATGTGGAGATTAAGGGAAATTCTGTGAATAGTAATTTTGGGATTTATGAACATTTGATTATTTCTGGTGTGTGTTTCATTTACTTTTGAGACTAAGTAAATGAGTTGGAGTATTTTAATTACAAGTCGCAGTTGGATAAAGCGACAATGGTTAATATTTTAATTGGAAAACCCGATTTGAGAGGCGTTGGGTTTAATTAGTAAATCGTAGTTAAATGACTCGGATGGAGATTCCGAGTGCGCGGTTGTTTTTAGAATGGTCTAGATAGTCAGAATAAAGTATCCGGGGGTAGTGTTTAGGCTACGGGAACTTTTAGACAAATAGGGACTCGAAATTGAGTAAACGAGTCATTTTGGATTTTAAGGGGATAAACCTTTATTCTCCCCTATATAAGCAAAGAGAGGGTGGGAGAAAAGAAAGAAAGAGAGAGAAGAGAAGAGAGGAGAGAAAAGAAGAGGAAAAGGGAGATTCTGGCGAAACTCCGCGGGATTTGACTTGAGGTCGTCGGATTTTATCCACGAGGCAAGTGTTTACTTGATTTCTTTATTTTAAGCATAAATCTCATATCGTAGTTGGTAGTGATAAACCACAAATATTTTCGGGATGGGTTTTTTTGGGATCAAAACGAGTTTTCGAAAGTTAAACGAGTAAACCCCGAATAAATTCCAATTCGAGAAACTTAGGAATTTATTGAAATTGATTGTTGGTTATGGGTTCTAGGATGTTTAGAACCCTTTTTATATGTGTTTATGTAGTTGATTGAGGTCGGAGGAGGATAAGAGAGGGGAAGCTTTAACAGCCGAAACAACTTCTCGGAGAAGAAGATTTTCGGGGCGATCAATCAATCGATGGTCCAGGATTTTTGGCAATTTTGGTTAGGGTTAGTTAGATGGAATTAATTCCGAATTAAAATTATTCTAGTTTATTTAATTGAGGATATAAAGATTCAATTAGGGAATTAACAACTAGCCTTTGGAGAATATTTATAGGGGCTAGGAGGGTGCTAAAACGGTGTGGCACTAAAAGTGTGTTTTCGGGGGAAAATAAAGAGTTTGAGGAATTTAAAAGTTTAGGGTTCCTAAATTAGGGGGGGGGGGGGACCTCTAAATTAATTTTTGAGTGGTATGTAAGCTTGATTTCATGGAAAATAGAATCCATGACTTATTTAATTATGGATGTTCGGGACGAGTAACACCCGAGGGAGTATTTTAGCGAGCGATTATATATAAATAATTGTGCACGTAGAAAAAGTAATTGTATGTGGAATTAGTGAGTTAATCCTATGAGGCGACTAGGATGGAATTTGGGTTATAGGTTAAAGATAAGTTAAGGGTGTACTTATTAAATGGTTATGAATCGGGATATTTGGAGAGTATATAAATCCCTAACAACTATTAAGGTGTGAGGTATATTTAAGTAGGAAAATACTTAAATATCTTTATGAGTTTGGCAATTATAGCCATGTATACATTTGAGGAGTGATAATTGTATATATATATGCGATGAGATTATAGTATATATTATATACGATATGAATACATATACATATCTGTGTGTGATTTGTGTATGTGTATTTTAGAGGCTGATTTCCACGGGCTTTCCTTTGGCGTAGGGTTGGAACAGTCATATTGTATATTTTCTCTAGTGTGATCCAGGGAGGTTGCGCGATGTGGGTGAATCCCCTGACTTGAGGAGCAGGAAGAGTATATCCCCATGTCATCTTGTCCCGCATTCGAGTGCGATGTGTGTACTCCACTTGCAGAGGGAACATGACCGCCTCCACCGTTGTGTATGTTTTACCATTACCATTGAGTAAGTCTAGCTTGGTACCGTGGTATAGTGAGTAAATTCGAATTTGCGATCGGCACCATGAGACTGCATCCTCGAGTTATAGCTCGGTGGGATGGTTTTTATGCATGGGATATGTATAAGTATATACTAGTTGTGCATAGTATATTGTTTATATATAAAGGTGAATAATCATATATAGTCAATCGTATATTAGAATGGAAAGAATGATAAGAGTTATTCCTTTCCGATAAATGTATATATATTCGGATTTATATGAAGCATAGGTTCTATTGAGAACTCAATTTATATATATATATATATATATATATATATATATATATATATATATATATATATATATATATACACACACACGTTGCATGCTGAGGCCTTAATGGATCTCGACGAACAACATTGCCAAGTAGTAGAGTATCGGGAGGGGGGGGTCCTTGTTTGGATTTCGCTTCGCGAGACACCCCACGCACGAATTTAGTGCAGTGTTGGTAATGGGGAGAAGTTTACCCCTTAGTACTCGGGTTAATTAGGATTTTCAGAGTTTGGGTGAGGGTTATCTAGATGGAGTAGTTAGGCCGGGTAACTGATTAGGTTACTTAATAGGATTTTCAGAGTTTGGGTGAGGGGTATCTCATGGGAGTGCGCTACCAATTTAAATATGAGGTAAAGCATATTTTTTTTAAATATAGCATTTATGCACTTGGAAAATATTTTCACAAATCGGGCTCTGGCCCGTTTATCTCTTTTTCCCCTTTCTTGCTATATATATATATATATATATATATATATATATATATATATATATATATATGTGTGTGTGTGTGTGTGTGTGTGTGTGTGTCCAGACACAGGGACGCCTGGATGATGATTCCTTCGAGTCAGACGCTTGCTGCAACAGCTGTTGATGCATGAATGTTTCTTGTAGACGCTTCCATCCTTGAGATCTAGATAGGAGGTACTGTAGAAACATTCGGGTTGATAGCCCAATTGTGTTTATTTATTCTTTTACCACCTTTTTGTACGGCCCTTGATTTGATGGTATTATATTAAACCGAGTGTTCAGTTATTTTATTTCTTTTCCGTTTCATTTATATAAACTGTGTGATGGTTTTACTTCGTTGGTTTGGTTAAAAATATTAATTGAATAAAATTTTGACGCCACCTGATAGGTTATTAGTAATTAAATTGGTTTTCGACAGTGACGCGAAGAATGAACCATATGAGACTCCTATTTTAATTTAGTACAGGATTGATCGCCCGATATTTTATTAGGCGGGGTGTCACACTTTGCTCTTGTGTAAATTTTTTCACATCATTGCAAACTTTCACACTTAAAGATACCTTCAAATGCAAAGAGAATATATAACAAAATAAATCAGCATATGAAAAAATCTCCCTCTTTGTCTAACAGTCTCCCCCTATGGTAAAAATCTCCCTCGGGACTATAAAGATTGAAATACCATTTCTCACCCTTTTCGTTCAAGAATGAACAAAGATAACGATGCATAATAAAACCATTACTCCCGAATATAACCATATCTACCCGAAGATAAAAAAAATTGGCAAGAATTTAGGAAAAACAAGTATATCATGCAATGATGTGAAGTGAAACATGCAACAGCAAACAAACTCGACAACACAAGCCCACATAATCCAAATAATGACCAAATGATACCATTTTTCATGCAAATTAGATACTAACTTGAATACTAAAAATGAAACATAAGAAATCAATGAAAACAAGTAACAAAATATATCATTATAATCACATGTCATGCCAATTTGATTTGAAGATAAAGCACATGGTAAGCTCACATTCTTCTAACGTCTCTAGGTGCGTCAAACTGATAGTGGGATCTTCTTAACCTAATCTAATTATGCGAGAGATCTACTGAAGAAGTTTAGTTTAGACTCATCTAAGCATGCACGCACACCCATGAGTTCCTTCGCTAAGCTTAGCAAATACATTGAAGGTAAGGACGTAGAGCACACACTCTTTAGGAGAATGATAGTTGTTTTAGTGATGTTGGATTGCACAATAGCTATAAAGGAAGGTGTGAAGATTTCATCTGCATTGGCTTCAGGAGTCAAGGGTTGTAAGTCTTTTGAGTCTTCTTGTAAAACCTTATTTATAGTGAATTTCATCTAAGCCTGGTCGTCCGACGTTTTTCCTAGTTAGGTTTTCCTTATACATCACCGTCTCATGTGTGATTGTGCTTGGTGTTTATTTTCCAAACTAATCTTGCATGCAAACTTAGGATATAAGTTATACATAATTTAAATTGGTAATAATTTATTTTGCATGCTAGTAGGCCTAAACTAAATTCGATAAATCCTGTTTTTGCCTAATATAGTTGATTCTTAATTAGAAAATTAGACTTTTAAGGTATACAATAATCCTTGAGGTATGTGGTACCCCACTGCATTATAAATAATTGTACCCGTGTTGTCCTAATCTCGTCTGTAGAGTCTTACCAAATACCCAAGCCTAAAATGTACATTACATAAATATTCACACATAAGATATATCACAACACTAGTATACCTAATGCCCGTCCAAATCCCCAAATATGAATATATCAATAATCATTGGTCCAATACATTATACCCTAATTATAATACCCTAGGATTTTACCTAACCCAATTATATTTTATTACTAATAATATTATAGTTGGTACATTAATTAAATCATCTTACAAAAAATTACCCAAGAGCCTCATATAATAAAACCAAAGGAAGAGAATAAAACCTGGAAAAAAAAAAGCAAACTCCCCCCCCCCCCCCCCCCATAAAGTGTTTCCCCGTTTCCCCGCCCCTACCTTATGCCATGACAGTGGGGTTAACCCGCCATAACTGGCGGGGTCTTCCTTTCCATTCCAAAATCCAACTTTGCAAAAAGTTAGTAATTTTCTGCTATTGAAGTTTTCATAACTTCTTTAGTGATAAACCAAATGAAATTACGTTTCTTCCTAGGGGTTTCAAATTAAATTCCCCATTTAAAAGTGTTAAAATCATACTAGATTAATACATTTATAATTCCAACTTTTAAAACACGCAATACAAATTAAATTGTATATTAAGTTTCATCAATTCTTAAGTTTATTTCATAGAAATATCTATCCAAAAAATATATAAATCAATCCTAAACATGAGTTCTAATCATGAACGAAAATATATAAGCCCGGGTTAATCAAAGTTTTAACATAAACTTGTTAAAAGGAGTGAGTATTACCATGATTTCATCTTTAACCCGAATTAGCCCAAAATAATACATGATTAACAATTAGATTTCAATCGTAAAGCATGATCCTACCGAATTGATTCAAACTCAGCAACGAAAATATAAATTGATTACATTAACATGATAATCAAGAGAATATTTTTTGGCCTTAAATGAACCTTGATCTTGATTAGACTCTCTTGTGTGTTGTTCTTCTTCTCCCAAAGCTTACCTCTGATGATAAGGTTTTAGTTATGATGTATTATGACGTTTAATGATGGTTATTAACCTATTTAAAACCCTAAACCCGGAGGTATACTATGCGCCCACATTTGAACCCCCAAATAAGCCCAAACTGCAAATTGGATACTCTTAGAACTTGGCCAAAAAGTGTACCCACATCCGGGATTCAATTTTCCACATTAAAAATATCATTTTGGTACTGTGTACACCCCTAGAGTCTTGTCCAAGCTTACCAACCCGAAATATCAAATTAATTACAGTCGAGTTAATTTATCACGAGTCGTCCACAAATTAATTAAAATAATCATATTACATTCCAATTAATAATTCAAATTGATTAAACATAATAAATTACTCATTAATTCAACCAAGTAAAATTAAAGTAATAATTTTTTAATTAATTTAAAAAAATATGAGGTATTATAGTAGGGAGTGGTGGAGGAGAAGAAGGGGAATATGACAAAGAGGATTTTTGGAAGTGGTGGTTGTAGGCAGTGATGGTGGAGGATGGCAACATGTAAGGAGTGGTGGAGGATAGGTTTTAATTTGGCTAAAATCTTGTAAGAACAATTTTTCTAGCATTATTGATAGCATAGCTTTAGACTAGTTTAGCGTATCCCGTTACTAATCGTCATGCATCGTCAAGACGAACCAAACTCAACCATCTCCAAGTTTGAAGACTTCCCGACATCCCGATGAGGTATAAAATGATTTAGAGTTTGAATTAATTTACGGAATTATATTCTGGGATGTTTTATTTTATTTTTTATCAAAAATGAATATGAACTTTTTATTTTCGAAAAAGAAAAATGTTTTCTGAGTTTACTGTAGGCGGAGTTTATAAAATTTATTTTTTTATTTCAGTCTTCAAATGACATCCTAAGGTCGTTAGATCCCTCGTTTGTATACTTGGTTCTAATTTGGACCAAACGACATGCTTCCGTTTTGAGGTGTTAGAAACGAAATGACAGCTCGTTCGAACGACATGCTTATGTCCTTAGAACTACCTGCTCAACTCGTTCGCACTACGCCCCGCCTTAAATTTTGTATAAATACCCATTTCGTGTTCAGAACATTTAAGACTTTTGTCAACTTAGTTTCTGCATAACGTTTGCGAAAGTTATTCAACTTTTGTGTTGAAAAACACTTATTTAATTCACAAAAAAATCCTTGAATATTATTCTTGTGAATTGTTTAAACCTTATAAAGTTTTGCATCTTTGCATACACCTTTTATGGAGAGGATCTCCATTCTTGACTTATGATACCTACAGGGATTCACTACTAAAGACGAAGGCTCAGCCTGACGGAGGACTGCGGTCATGTGATTCTTGTGAGGATCATAATTGTTCATTAGAGATTTGCGAAGATTAATGCGCTATACTTGTGGTCGTGATCAAGTCGTCTGTAAGTCGACTGTATTGTAAATTTCTAAGTGAATAAAGTTTTTTCCCTTTAGGGTGCTTTAATTGATTAATATCTTAAATCACATAGTTTCATATTTTAGGGCTAATTAAAATTTGGTGTGGATGGACATATAATTGAATAAATTTGAGACAATGAATCGCTGCACACCCTCAAATCTTCTTTGGCATAAAAAAAATTCAAAATATTTAATGTAACACCCCGTATTTTTGAATAATTGTGGATTTAATTATTTTCATTCTTTTAAATTACATGTGTATAGTAATTTAATTAAAATGAAATATTGCGTATTTAATATGTATTAATTTGTGGGAATAATATTAATATATATGTGGTAAATTTACTAAGTGTGCATATAGTAAATAGAATACGATGAATTATTAAGTACGTCGTAGTGATTGAAATCGACGGGATTTTTGACAGTATCTCAACCGGGGCTTGTGAGTCGATTATTTCAAGGTTGAGATAAGAAATTTATGTAGAGTGACTCGGATGGAGATTTCAAGTTCATGGTTGGTTACGAATATGTCGAAATAGTAAAAAATAAGTACCCATGGGTAGTAATTGGGTTCCGGGTGCTTTTTAGACTAGTCCAGACTCACATAGGGATATTGGGGTCATTTTAAATTAGCATGATAGCCTAATTTCGAAATTAATGGGTTAAAATATAAAAGTTACGTGTGTGAGGGAACCATATCATTATTTCTAAACCCTAAGAGAAAAGGAAGAGGGGAGAAAGAAGAGATATCAAGGGAGAAAGCTAGAAGAGGCCAATTCTGGAAGGATTTGAGAACGATCCGTCGTCTACAATGGAAATCAGACCCTACGAATATCTAGAGGCAAGTAATTAACTTTCTTTAAATTAAATTGAGGTGATTCATATTCATATCATAGTAGGTGTAGAACAAAATTATTTTTGAGAAGTGTTCTTACATAAAAATAGATATCATGTGTAGTTTGATGATAAATTGATGATATTATACCCATTAAGATTGATGGATTTTGAATCATATTAGATATTTAGAAATTGAATATGTTTATTTGGGTATTTTGAAATCAAATCTAGGATGATGATTGAATATTCTTGTATAAACCCAATTCATGAATTTAATTGATGATATTAAAAATCATTGATACTTGGATGATGTATTTACGTTAGAATTAGTGCAATAAGGTTTATAAATGTTATGTATAATTTACTTGGGGGTTGGGTGAATCCTATGAAGGTTTAATGGGTTAAAAATAGAGGAAAAACTATTTCAGAGAAGATGGTCTATTCAGGTATCGATCGATTGATCGAAGGATGTCAATCGATCGATCCGATAGAAGCTCGTTCGAACGAGTTGAGGTTCTCATTCGAACGAGGTTAGTATTTCGTTCGAACGACCCTAGGTTTTAGTCATGGAGATAGATCTTTTTGTTACGAATGCGTAGCCACCAGTTTCGTATTTTTCTGATTTTTTTTTAATTAGTTATCAATTTTATACGAAAAGGTGTATAAGAGACAAATCTTTAGTTGGTAATCTAGGGATGGATTTTATCTTAGGCGTAATTATGATTTGGATGATTACAGAACCTTGTGGATGTTTTTCCGTAGTTTATATGAATTCATAGTTGATGATATTAAGGTTAAGTTAATGATTTTTAATACTTCTGCCGATTATGTTCTCGTACGTAGGGTATTTATGGAATAATAATACTCGGGGCGTAGGAGATTGAACAGATATAATGATTTCTGATTTATGCAATTAGGACTAGTTGGGAGAGTCCGGTATAATTCAGTAATGAGAAACATGTTACATTATTTAATTAAGAGGAGAATTTAATTAATTTAGAGTCGGGGAATAGATTCGTGATAAGTGGGCTAGTGCTTCGGGTGATAGGCACGAATTAGCCGAATTTTGTGAATATATATACGGGTATAGAGACGGTATATATATACGAATATGAATAATATCTGTATGTATGATATTTTTCGTAGAACATACCCCTCTAGTGCTATCATGGAAGGTTGCGCGATGTGGGTGATCCTCCTGACTAGTGAATGCAGGATGAGTATAGTCCCCAGGTCAGCGCCGCGTATTTTATTGTGTGATTTATTTTCAAGGTGAGATGATTTGGGTATGGTTGGGTCTCATTATCGAAGGACTATGACCGCCTCCACTACGTTTATGATTTTTACCAAGTTTGGTGTGATTTAGGCCAACCTATGATAACCGGGTTAGAGTGAACATACATGGAATATGATAGCATTTTAGAGAAAAACATCCACCTGGGTAATGAACGGAAGGATGGTGATTATACGCGATATATGTGTGCTTGTTTTTGTATACTCCCACGTATATACGGGTAAATACATTTAGTGTGAATGTTATGCATAACGAGAGTAGAGTTATATGAACGATTAATATTGAAATAATTTATTAAGCAAATGAGTAAATGACTTATGATTGAAACAGTAAACTAGTACTCGGGTTATGGTAGCGTGATAGAAAGATTTGCAACAGAGCTAGTTAGGTAGGGTAGTGTAACTAGGCAGGTTAAGATGTATGTGCTAGGTGTGCACAATAATTGAGATGTGAAGGGTAATCTCATGAGAGTGCGACACCGGCTTAAATATAGAAAGTTTTACTGCATATTTATTTACTACATTTTAATTACTTGCAAATATTTTTCAAAGGTTTTGGGCTCTGACCCGTATCACAGTGACGCCGGGGAGGAATATTCTTTCAGGGATACGAGGCTGCAACTGATGTGGAGGCTTGCAGGTTGCTGAGTAGCCGCTTCGCTTATTGCATTCTAGATTAGGTCCTCTATTCCAGTATTGGTTGGACGTGTTGCCCCTTTTTATTCAAGCTTATGTATTTCAGAATTTTAGTCGGATGGATTGTGTGTGTTGAATTTTTACCCGATGATTTATTCGGGGACTTTATCTATTTATCTTTGCTTTACATTTTACATCGTGGTTTCCTTTTATATTGATTACTAAATAGGGAATTATTATGGTTTGGTTAATAATGTTGTATGTTAATGAAAGATAAAATTTGGCACCGACTTATTTATTAATAGGTGGTTAGTAATTTAAAATGTTTCCATGATGCTAAGAATGAACCAGATGAGAATCTTATTTTATTTTAGTAAAGGACTAATTACTCGTAAGGTAGGGTGTCACATTTAATTAATTTGTGGTAAAAATGAGTTGAACTTAAGAATTTTTTAAATGAAAATTTAGCCATATGGGATCTATTTATTAGTTACCTTAATAAATTTATGTAATAGGATGACAGTCTGGATGCCAACTCACTCATTTTGTCAAATTTTTGATGGAATTCCAGTGAAGGGTTAACGTACAAAAATTTAAAACGTTCAGGTTAAAATTGTGTAAATAAAAAAATACACCTAGATATCAAACTGATCCCAAACTTTGGGATTAAATTTGTATTTTTTTCCTTTAAAATATATTGTGATTGTATTAAACTATTTTTTTAAGGACCGTGATAGAAGTTAAAACTCAAGCAACACCAGACCTCCTATTTAAGATATTTGTAAGGACACAAATTTCCAATTGAGTCCATGTATAGTGTTGGCTCAATTTCGGACAAAAACATTTATTCATAGGATAGTATTTAATTGTAATATTCTCAAGCCTATGAAGTGTTTGTTGAAGACGTAGTGGCAAAGAGTATAAAACTTCATCGAATATGCTGGTTTGCGTGCCTCGTTTCTACGTCATCAACCATAGTTTCATGCTCCCAAGTTATGAATGTAATATTATATATATAGGAGCTTGGAACAAGTTTATTGGGTGTTAGGTTTTATAAAAACTGCGTTTTGTTTTAAGAATTAATTAAAACTTTAAATAAATGTTTATAAAGTTTTCTGGGCTTAAACAAGAATATTCAAACTTTCTGGTTTTTCGTTCGAACAAGATTGTCGTTCGAACGAAAATGTCATTCGAACGACTCTATCAACGAGTTCCCATCAAAGTATACTGGTCCGTCGTTCGAAATGTCGTTCGAACGAGATTGTTCGTTCTAACGAGATTTCCAACGAGTTTCTAACGAGCCCAATCTGGAACGTCGTTAGAAGTCTCGTTCGAACGAGATTTCGTTCGAACGACATATCGTTCGAACGAGATGCCAGGCGGGAACAATTTTTGGCAGTTTTTTGGCAGTTTTGCACCCACTTTCCCACTAAGTTTGTAACCAACTTTTTTAGATTTTAATATGTGCGGGAATCACTTTTGATAATCTATCTTTTTCATATCATACAAACTCTTAGAGAGTGTTTTGAGAGCAAAATTAAAAAGAGAAAAAGATCAAGTTTTGAGTGAGATTTTCAAAGAGAAATTTACTTATCACTCTAGTTTTACACCCATATTGTTTATCCAAGTTCACATATATACATATCAATTGCTTGGAGTTTGGCACCGGTTTATCTCTTCCGTTTCAAAGAGAAGTTTTGGTTTGCTTCTACATCCATCAAAGAAGAAGACGTTTTGTTGCGATTCTACTCACTTGGAGAAAGGCTCCATGTACGGGTGACGGTGACCATATAGAGTCCTATCGGTGGATTCCAAGACCGCGGTGGTGTTCCAAGGTTATCCGCTAGGAAGAGATGTCTACAAGAAGAAGCGTCAAGGCTTGAGAGGGATCGAGTCGTGTGTTGTAAGTCTTTCTGTCTTGTACTTGTAATTCCATATCTAGTGGATTTGTGGCTAGGGTCGTCCGAGGTTGTTTCCCGTCTTGGGTTTTTCCTCGTACATCGCGGCGTAGTGTGATTAATTTATTTTATCTTGCAAAATAACGTAGAACGCATGTTTAGAATAATTCAAGATAAAATTTGGTTTAAATCATCACACTCATTTAGTTTGGTGCTAAATTAAATATTGGCTAAAGTTTATTTAATTCAAGTCATTTGCTAAATTTGGTTTCGCCTAATTTGCTAATCTTGATAAATATGACTTAGGAAAATTCTAGGACTTGGATTAATTAATTGGTTTAAGTGAATAGATTAATTGATTAATTTTACTTCACTTGGTGTAATTTTAATTTGTTTAAGAAATTAAAATTTGTTGTTTTAAAGTTGAACCATCACACCGCTTCCGCATCGAGTTTACATAAAAAGGAAATAATAAATTAGAATTGGGGGCCTCGCGCTCCAACAAGTGGTATCAGAGCGTTGATTCGAGAAAAGCTTTCTCACTTTCAAATTGGTATCAGAGCCGGAGCGCTAAGTTATCGCGTTAAAGATCCGTTTTTCGACTTTTGTGTTTCCTTATCCTTTTAGGTGGTTCAAATTTGACTCACTCTCAATTTTTGTTTTATATCTCTCAATGGGACGTCTTAATGAAAATTTGTCCAATTTAAATGAAAATGAAATTTTTTGTTTTCGAGAGGAATTAAATGGGCTTAATAAATGTAACGAAAATTTAAAGGAATTAAATTTGAGATTTGTAAAAAGAATTAAATTTCTTGAAAAAGAAAATTCTTGTTTTAAAGATCACATTGAGTCTTTGCAAATCTCTCTATCTCAAAAAGATATTTTTCGTGAAAAGCTCATGGACTCATATTCAAATTTTGATATTTTAGAAATGTCCAAGAAAGAGAGTGAAAGTCGTGAAAAGACACTTAGGGACAAGTTTTCTCACATTGAGTGGGAGCGTGTTAAACTTCTAGGAATTATAGAAAATTTAAAGAAGGAGTCCCATAATTTTGAGGAGTCTAATTTATTACTTGAGTTCAAAATTTTAACAATAAAAAATGATTTTCAAGACTCTAGTAGTAGTTCTAATGGTTCTAGCACATCGTGCTCAAATTCTTCCATTGCTAAACCGAAAACCATTGTTTGTTTTAGAGGGTCAACTTTGTCCAAGGTCTTTAAAAAGGGTCACACCTTAGGTATCATTTCTCGTGTTTACACATGCTTGCATTGTGGTAGGAAAGGTCACCTTAGGTCATTTTGTTTTGATCTTAAAAGAAGTCCAAGGAAGTCTTTATCTAGCATTTCATTATTCCCTAATCCCCATCATGTTAAATATAAATCTATATGGGTTAGGAAATCATTATCAAATGCGCTAGATACAAGGTTTGTTGATTCTCATTTACTATCACATGAAACCTCCCTTGCTAAATTTAAAGGTTGAATGTGTTAGTGTTTTATGCATACTCTAGCTTTTTATGCTTCATATTATGTATCATTGCTAGATGTATGCATGTTTAGTCATTTTCTAGTCATTGCCTTATTTCACATCACATGCTAGAAATTATGACTTGTTTATCTTTTTGTATTATATTTTGTGTTTGAATTAATTGAAAAATATAAAAAGATTTTTATTTATCATTTGTGTTTTATTTATTTCATTTAAGCTTAATGAAAAATACAAATGATTTTTGTTTATTCTTTTGAGAATATATCTTTATTTTTGGTTAAAAATGTCAAAAAACTCAAAAAAATTTTATTTTGTGTGTAGTTTAGTTTGACACACTTTATGTGGCATACACTTGTGTTTGAATCCCTCCTTTAACGCTCCCACGTGGCTAGAACTTTTGGTTTAGATTGTCAATCCTTAAAATGTTCTTTACTATATTTTTTATGGAGAAGTTGAATTTTGTGTTGGTCAAATGGATTCTATTTTTATATGCCTCTTTTCACACATGCACGAGCTCTTTTGAAATCTTAATGTCACATGTTATATTTGAGCTTTTTGAGGTGTTCTCCTACCAATCTAGTCATCTACATATCTATGACCTAGGAGGACTAGTGCATGTCACAATCCGTTGCACGTGATCTTTGTGAGATAAAAAAATTATATATCTAAATGTGCACGGGGAAGGGCTCCGAAAGGTTGAATTAAATCCTTTGCGATAGTAAGCCACCGTTTATTGGATCTAAAAGAAATACGTGATCCAAATGCCTAAAAACAGAATATTTGGCATTAAAAAGAAAACAATTGCCAAGGCCTATGTTTGTTTGATATATTCATTCAAAAGCAAAAGAATATATATGCTTATTGAGGAAGAATTGGATGGTATATCAACGGTTTGCACAATGTCCGTTTATCCTAGTTGTCTTTAATGTCACGACTCTATTTGGTTTGTAGAATCATCATCATGCTAGGCTTGTATGCATTGTGTATGTTTGTTTATTGAGTTCAATCTTCATATTGTTACATGAGGTTATATTTAAATGTGATAAAGTTTGCAATCAAATGATAACTCCGTGAATGTTTATTAAGTGTTTGGGTCTAAATTTAATTGTTGCTAGTTCACACCCCTACACTTACGTTTCCATATGACACATTTTTGCCATACGAGTGTGCAAACTTATTGTATCTTGTGTTATATGTGTGTTTATATCTATATATATATATGCAAGTGCTTCATTGGTATATTTCTAGTTTATATATATATGATATTTGTTTGTCTTTGCCTTGCTTTCTAGTCCTTCCATGCTTATACTTCATTATTAGTATCTATAATGGATTAGTTATGCTTTTGTTGCTCATATGTTTTCACGTCTTATCACTTTAAGCTTCACTGTGTTTATTAGTTCTATATCCTTTGCCTATTCCTGAACAAAAAGGGGGAGAATGATAGGGGGAGAAATGGTATCTAATCCTACTGTAATCGTACCTTAATTTAGGAGATTTAACTTAGGGGGAGTCGCGACATTCTTTGCTAGATTGTTTTGATAAAGGGGAGAATTAATTGTGGGGGAGTATTTATTTTAATTGCATTTAATACTTTGATATTCCCTATGCGTTTGATAGTTTGCTTAAGTGTGCAGGAATTCTTCTAAAGCGGCATCTTTCAATGGCAAAGCGTTTGATCCTTGGGTTGAGTCAAGTTTGGGTGGGTTATGTTTTGAGTCTAGTGAGCTTGATGGCCCTTTAGGATTTTTGTTTGGTTTTTGTCCTGGAATAGCCAAAGGGGGAGATTTGTAAGGACACAAATTTCCAATTGAGTCCATGTATAGTGTTGGCTCAATTCCGGACAAAAACATTTATTCATAGGATAGTATTTAATTGTAATATTCTCAAGCCTATGAAGTGTTTGTTGAAGACGTAGTGGCAAAGAGTATAAAGCTTCATCAAATATGCCGGTTTGCGTGCCTCGTTTCTACGTCATCAACCATAGTTCCATGCTCCCAAGGTATGAATGCAATATTATATATATAGGAGCTTGGAACAAGTTTATTGGGTGTTAGGTTTTATAAAAACTGCGTTTTGTTTTAAGAAAGAATTAATTAAAACTTTAAATAAATATTTATAAATTTTTCTGGACTTAAACAAGAATATTCAAACTTTCTGGTTTTTCGTTCGATAGAGTCGTTCGAACGAGATATTCGTTCGAATGAAAATGTCGTTCGAACGAACCTGCCAACGAGTTTCCACCAAAATATACTGGTCCGTCGTTCGAAATGTCGTTCGAACGAGATTGTTCGTTCTAACGAGATTTCCAACGAGTTTCTAACGGGTCCAATCTGGAACGTCGTTAGAAGTCTCGTTCGAACGAGATTTCGTTCGAACGAAATGTCGTTCGAACGAGATGCCAGGCGGGAACAGTTTTTGGCAGTTTTTTGGCAGTTTTGCACCCACTTTCCCACTAAGTTTGTAACCAAATTTTTCAGATTTTAATATGTGCGGGAATCACTTTTGATAATCTATCTTTTTCATATCATACAAACTCTTAGAGAGTGTTTTGAGAGCAAAATTAAAATGAGAAAAAGATCAAGTTTTGAGTGAGATTTTCAAAGAGAAATTTACTTATCACTCTAGTTTTACACCCATATTGTTTATCCAAGTTCACATATATACATATCAATTGCTTGGAGTTTGGCACCGGTTTATCTCTTCCGTTTCAAAGAGAAGTTTTGGTTTGCTTCTACATCCATCAAAGAAGAAGACGTTTTGTTGCGATTCTACCCACTTGGAGAAAGGCTCCATGTATGGGTGACGGTGACCATATAAAGTCCTATCGGTGGATTCCGAGACCGCGGTGGTGTTCCAAGGTTATCCGCTAGGAAGAGGTGTCTACAAGAAGAAGCGTCAAGGCTTGAGAGGGATCGAGTCGTGTGTTGTAAGTCTTTCTGTCTTGTACTTGTAATTCCATATCTAGTGGATTTGTGGCTAGGGTCGTCCGAGGTTGTTTCCCGTCTTGGGTTTTTCCTCGTACATCGCGGCGTAGTGTGATTAATTTATTTTATCTTGCAAAATAACGTAGAACGCATGTTTAGAATAATTCAAGATAAAATTTGGTTTAAATCATCACACTCATTTAGTTTGGTGCTAAATTAAATATTGGCTAAAGTTTATTTAATTCAAGTCATTTGCTAAATTTGGTTTCGCCTAATTTGCTAATCTTGATAAATATGACTTAGGAAAATTCTAGGACTTGGATTAATAATTGGTTTAAGTGAATATATTAATTGATTAATTTTACTTCACTTGGTGTAATTTTAATTTGTTTAAGAAATTAAAATTTGTTGTTTTAAAGTTGAACCATCACACCGCTTCCGCATCGAGTTTACATAAAAAGGAAATAATAAATTAGAATTGGGGGCCTCGCGCTCCAACAAGTGGTATCAGAGCTTTGATTCGAGAAAAGCTTTCGCACTTTCAAATTGGTATCAGAGCCGGAGCGCTAAGTTATCGCGTTAAAGATCCGTTTTTCGACTTTTGTGTTTCCTTATCTTTTTAGGTGGTTCAAATTTGACTCACTCACAATTTTTGTTTTATATCTCTCAATGGGACGTCTTAATGAAAATTTGTCCAATTTAAATGAAAATGAAAATTTTGATTTTCGAGAGGAATTAAATGGGCTTAATAAATGTAAAGAAAATTTAAAGGAATTAAATTTGAGATTTGTAAAAAGAATTAAATTTCTTGAAAAAGAAAATTCTTGTTTTAAAGATCACATTGAGTCTTTGCAAATCTCTCTATCTCAAAAAGATATTTTTCGTGAAAAGCTCATGGACTCATATTCAAATTTTGATATATTAGAAATGTCCAAGAAAGAGAGTGAAAGTCGTGAAAAGACTCTTAGGGACAAGTTTTCTCACATTGAGGGGGAGCGTGTTAAACTTCTAGGAATTATAGAAAATTTGAAGAAGGAGTCCCATAATTTTGAGGAGTCTAATTTATTACTTGAGTTCGAAATTTTAAAAATGAAAAATGATTTTCAAGACTCTAGTAGTAGTTCTAATGGTTCTAGCACATCGTGCTCAAATTCTTCCATTGCGAAAGCTAAAACCATTGTTTGTTTTAGAGGGTCAACTCTGTCCAAGGTCTTTAAAAAGGGTCACACCTTAGGTAACATTTCTCGTGTTTACACATGCTTGCATTGTGGTAGGAAAGGTCACCTTAGGTCATTTTGTTTTGATCTTAAAAGAAGTCCAAGGAAATCTTTATCTAGCATTTCATTATTCCCTAATCCCCATCATGTTAAATATAAATCTATATGGGTTAGGAAATCATTATCAAATGCGCTAGATACAAGGTTTGTTGATTCTCATTTACTATCACATGAAACCTCCCTTGCTAAATTTAAAGGTTGAATGTGTTAGTGTTTTATGCATACTCTAGCTTTTTGTGCTTCATATTATGTATCATTTCTAGATGTATGCATGTTTAGTCATTTTCTAGTCATTGCCTTATTTCATATCACATGCTAGAAATTATGACTTGTTTATCTTTTTGTATTATATTTTGTGTTTGAATTAATTGAAAAATATAAAAAGATTTTTGTTTATCATTTGTGTTTTATTTATTTCATTTAAGCTTAATGAAAAATACAAATGATTTTTGTTTATTCTTTTGAGAATATATCTTTATTTTTGGTTAAAAATGTCAAAAAACTCAAAAAGATTTTATTTTGTATGTAGTTTAGTTTGACACACTTTATGTGGCATACACTTGTGTTTGAATCCCTCCTTTAACGCTCCCACGTGGCTAGAACTTTTGGTTTAGATTGTCAATCCTTAAAATGTTCCTTACTATATTTTTTATGGAGAAGTTGAATTTTGTGTTGGTCAAATGGATTCTATTTTTATATGCCTCTTTTCACACATGCACGAGCTCTTTTGAAATCTTAATGTCACATGTTATATTTGAGTTTTTGAGGTGTTCTCCTACCAATCTAGTCATCTACATATCTATGACCTAGGAGGACTAGTGCATGTCACAATCCGTTGCACGTGAGCTTTGTGAGATAAAAAAATTATATATCTAAATGTGCACCCGGGGAAGGGCTCCGAAAGGATGAATTAAATCCTTTGCGATAGTAAGCCACCGTTTATTGGATCTAAAAGAAATACGTGATCCAAAGGCCTAAAAACAGAATATTTGGCATTAAAAAGAAAACAATTGCCAAGGCCTATGTTTGTTTGATATATTCGTTCAAAAGCAAAAGAATATATATGCTTATTGAGGGAGAATTGGATGGTATATCAACGGTTTGCACAATGTCCGTTTATCCTAGTTGTCTTTAATGTCACGACTCTATTTGGTTTGTAGAATCATCATGATGCTAGGCTTGTATGCATTGTGTATGTTTGTTCATTGAGTTCAATCTTCATATTGTTACATGAGGTTATATTTAAATGTGATAAAGTTTGCAATCAAATGATAACTCCGTGAATGGTTATTAAGTGTTTGGGTCTAAATTTAATTGTTGCTAGTTCACACCCCTACACTTACGTTTCCATATGACACATTTTTGCCATACGAGAGTGCAAACTTATTGTATCTTGTGTTATATGTGTGTTTATATCTATATATATATATGCAAGTGCTTCATTGGTATATTTCTAGTTTATATATATATGATATTTGTTTTTCTTTGCCTTGCTTTCTAGTCCTTCAATGCTTATACTTCATTATTAGTATCTATAATAGATTAGTTATGCTTTTGTTGCTCATATGTTTTCACGTCTTATCACTTTAAGCTTCACTGTGTTTATTAGTTCTATATCCTTTGCCTATTCCTGAACAAAAAGGGGGAGAATGATAGGGGGAGAAATGGTATCTAATCCTACTGTAATCGTACCTTAATTTAGGAGATTTAACTTAGGGGGAGTCGCAACATTCTTTGCTAGATTGTTTTGATAAAGGGGAGAATTAATTGTGGGGGAGTATTTATTTTAATTGCATTTAATACTTTGATATTCCCTATGCGTTTGATAGTTTGCTTAAGTGTGCAGGAATTCTTCTAAAGCGGCATCTTTCAATGGCAAAGCGTTTGATCCTTGGGTTGAGTCAAGTTTGGGTGGGTTATGTTTTGAGTCTAGTGAGCTTGACGGCCCTTTAGGATTTTTGTTTGGTTTTTGTCCCGGAATAGCCAAAGGGGGAGATTTGTAAGGACACAAATTTCCAATTGAGTCCATGTATAGTGTTGGCTCATTTCCGGACAAAAACATTTATTCATAGGATAGTATTTAATTGTAATATTCTCAAGCCTATGAAGTGTTTGTTGAAGACGTAGTGGCAAAGAGTATAAAGCTTCATCAAATATGCCGGTTTGCGTGCCTCGTTTCTACGTCATCAACCATAGTTCCATGCTCCCAAGGTATGAATGCAATATTATATATATAGGAGCTTGGAACAAGTTTATTGGGTGTTAGGTTTTATAAAAACTGCGTTTTGTTTTAAGAAAGAATTAATTAAAACTTTAAATAAATGTTTATAAAGTTTTCTGGGCTTAAACAAGAATATTCAAACTTTCTGGTTTTTCGTTCGATAGAGTCGTTCGAACGAGATTGTCGTTCGAATGAAAATGTCGTTCGAACGAACCTGCCAACGAGTTCCCACCAAAGTATACTGGTTCCTCGTTCGAAATGTCGTTCGAACGAGATTGTTCGTTCTAACGAGATTTCCAACGAGTTTCTAACGAGTCCAATCTGGAACGTCGTTAGAAGTCTCGTTCGAACGAGATTTCGTTCGAACGAAATGTCGTTCGAACGAGATGCCAGGCGGGAACAGTTTTTGGCAGTTTTTTGGCAGTTTTGCACCCACTTTCCCATTAAGTTTGTAACCAACTTTTTCAGATTTTAATATGTGCGGGAATCACTTTTGATAATCTATCTTTTTCATATCATACAAACTCTTAGTGAGTGTTTTGAGAGCAAAATTAAAAAGAGAAAAAGATCAAGTTTTGAGTGAGATTTTCAAAGAGAAATTTACTTATCACTCTAGTTTTACACCCATACTGTTTATCCAAGTTCACATATATACATATCAATTGCTTGGAGTTTGGCACATAAGATACTAACTTGAATACTAAAAATGAAACATAAGAAATCAATGAAAACAAGTAACAAAATATATCATTATAATCACATGTCATGCCAATTTGATTTGAAGATAAAGCACATGGTAAGCTCACATTCTTCTAACGTCTCTAGGTGCGTCAAACTGATAGTGGGATCTTCTTATCCTAATCTAATTATGCGAGAGATCTACTGAAGAAGTTTAGTTTAGACTCATCTAAGCATGCACGCACACCCATGAGTTCCTTCGCTAAGCTTAGCAAATACATTGAAGGTAAGGACGTAGAGCACACACTCTTTAGGAGAATGATAGTTGTTTTAGTGATGTTGGATTGCACAATAGCTATAAAGGAAGGTGTGAAGATTTCATCTGCATTGGCTTCAGGAGTCAAGGGTTGTAAGTCTTTTGAGTCTTCTTGTAAAACCTTATTTATAGTGAATTTCATCTAAGCCTGGTCGTCCGACGTTTTTCCTAGTTAGGTTTTCCTTATACATCACCGTCTCATGTGTGATTGTGCTTGGTGTTTATTTTCCAAACTAATCTTGCATGCAAACTTAGGATATAAGTTATACATAATTTAAATTGGTAATAATTTATTTTGCATGCTAGTAGGCCTAAACTAAATTCGATAAATCCTGTTTTTGCCTAATATAGTTGATTCTTAATTAGAAAATTAGACTTTTAAGGTATACAATAATCCTTGAGGTATGTGGTACCCCACTGCATTATAAATAATTGTACCCGTGTTGTCCTAATCTCGTCTGTAGAGTCTTACCAAATACCCAAGCCTAAAATGTACATTACATAAATATTCACACATAAGATATATCACAACACTAGTATACCTAATGCCCGTCCAAATCCCCAAATATGAATATATCAATAATCATTGGTCCAATACATTATACCCTAATTATAATACCCTAGGATTTTACCTAACCCAATTATATTTTATTACTAATAATATTATAGTTGGTACATTAATTAAATCATCTTACAAAAAAATACCCAAGAGCCTCATATAATAAAACCAAAGGAAGAGAATAAAACCTGGAAAAAAAAAGCAAACTCCCCCCCCCCCCCCCCATAAAGTGTTTCCCCGTTTCCCCGCCCCTACCTTATGCCATGACAGTGGGGTTAACCCGCCATAACTGGCGGGGTCTTCCTTTCCATTCCAAAATCCAACTTTGCAAAAAGTTAGTAATTTTCTGCTATTGAAGTTTTCATAACTTCTTTAGTGATAAACCAAATGAAATTACGTTTCTTCCTAGGGGTTTCAAATTAAATTCCCCATTTAAAAGTGTTAAAATCATACTAGATTAATACATTTATAATTCCAACTTTTAAAACACGCAATACAAATTAAATTGTATATTAAGTTTCATCAATTCTTAAGTTTATTTCATAGAAATATCTATCCAAAAAATATATAAATCAATCCTAAACATGAGTTCTAATCATGAACGAAAATATATAAGCCCGGGTTAATCAAAGTTTTAACATAAACTTGTTAAAAGGAGTGAGTATTACCATGATTTCATCTTTAACCCGAATTAGCCCAAAATAATACATGATTAACAATTAGATTTCAATCGTAAAGCATGATCCTACCGAATTGATTCAAACTCAGCAACGAAAATATAAATTGATTACATTAACATGATAATCAAGAGAATATTTTTTGGCCTTAAATGAACCTTGATCTTGATTAGACTCTCTTGTGTGTTGTTCTTCTTCTCCCAAAGCTTACCTCTGATGATAAGGTTTTAGTTATGACGTATTATGACGTTTAATGATGGTTATTAACCTATTTAAAACCCTAAACCCGGAGGTATACTATGCGCCCACATTTGAACCCCCAAATAAGCCCAAACTGCAAATTGGATACTCTTAGAACTTGGCCAAAAAGTGTACCCACATCCGGGATTCAATTTTCCACATTAAAAATATCATTTTGGTACTGTGTACACCCCTAGAGTCTTGTCCAAGCTTACCAACCCGAAATATCAAATTAATTACAGTCGAGTTAATTTATCACGAGTCGTCCACAAATTAATTAAAATAATCATATTACATTCCAATTAATAATTCAAATTGATTAAACATAATAAATTACTCATTAATTCAACCAAGTAAAATTAAAGTAATAATTTTTTAATTAATTTAAAAAAATATGAGGTATTATAGTAGGGAGTGGTGGAGGAGAAGAAGGGGAATATGACAAAGAGGATTTTTGGAAGTGGTGGTTGTAGGCAGTGATGGTGGAGGATGGCAACATGTAAGGAGTGGTGGAGGATAGGTTTTAATTTGGCTAAAATCTTGTAAGAACAATTTTTCTAGCATTATTGATAGCATAGCTTTAGACTAGTTTAGCGTATCCCGTTACTAATCGTCATGCATCGTCAAGACGAACCAAACTCAACCATCTCCAAGTTTGAAGACTTCCCGACATCCCGATGAGGTATAAAATGATTTAGAGTTTGAATTAATTTACGGAATTATATTCTGGGATGTTTTATTTTATTTTTTATCAAAAATGAATATGAACATTTTATTTTCGAAAAAGAAAAATGTTTTCTGAGTTTACTGTAGGCGGAGTTTATAAAATTTATTTTTTTATTTCAGTCTTCAAATGACATCCTAAGGTCGTTAGATCCCTCGTTTGTATACTTGGTTCTAATTTGGACCAAACGACATGCTTCCGTTTTGAGGTGTTAGAAACGAAATGACAGCTCGTTCGAACGACATGCTTATGTCCTTAGAACTACCTGCTCAACTCGTTCGCACTACGCCCCGCCTTAAATTTTGTATAAATACCCATTTCGTGTTCAGAACATTTAAGACTTTTGTCAACTTAGTTTCTGCATAACGTTTGCGAAAGTTATTCAACTTTTGTGTTGAAAAACACTTATTTAATTCACAAAAAAATCCTTGAATATTATTCTTGTGAATTGTTTAAACCTTATAAAGTTTTGCATCTTTGCATACACCTTTTATGGAGAGGATCTCCATTCTTGACTTATGATACCTGCAGGGATTCACTACTAAAGACGAAGGCTCAGCCTGACGGAGGGCTGCGGTCATGTGATTCTTGTGAGGATCATAGTTGTTCATTAGAGATTTGCGAAGATTAATGCGCTATACTTGTGGTCGTGATCAAGTCGTCTGTAAGTCGACTGTATTGTAAATTTCTAAGTGAATAAAGTTTTTTCCCTTTAGGGTGCTTTAATTGATTAATATCTTAAATCACATAGTTTCATATTTTAGGGCTAATTAAAATTTGGTGTGGATGGACATATAATTGAATAAATTTGAGACAATGAATCGCTGCACACCCTCAAATCTTCTTTGGCATAAAAAAAATTCAAAATATTTAATGTAACACCCCGTATTTTTGAATAATTGTGGATTTAATTATTTTCATTCTTTTAAATTACATGTGTATAGTAATTTAATTAAAATGAAATATTGCGTATTTAATATGTATTAATTTGTGGGAATAATATTAATATATATGTGGTAAATTTACTAAGTGTGCATATAGTAAATAGAATACGATGAATTATTAAGTACGTCGTAGTGATTGAAATCGACGGGATTTTTGACAGTATCTCAACCGGGGCTTGTGAGTAGATTATTTCAAGGTTGAGATAAGAAATTTATGTAGAGTGACTCGGATGGAGATTTCAAGTTCATGGTTGGTTACGAATATGTCGAAATAGTAAAAAATAAGTACCCATGGGTAGTAATTGGGTTCCGGGTGCTTTTTAGACTAGTCCAGACTCACATAGGGATATTGGGGTCATTTTAAATTAGCATGATAGCCTAATTTCGAAATTAATGGGTTAAAATATAAAAGTTACGTGTGTGAGGGAACCATATCATTATTTCTAAACCCTAAGAGAAAAGGAAGAGGGGAGAAAGAAGAGATATCAAGGGAGAAAGCTAGAAGAGGCCAATTCTGGAAGGATTTGAGAACGATCCGTCGTCTACAATGGAAATCAGACCCTACGAATATCTAGAGGCAAGTAATTAACTTTCTTTAAATTAAATTGAGGTGATTCATATTCATATCATAGTAGGTGTAGAACAAAATTATTTTTGAGAAGTGTTCTTACATAAAAATAGATATCATGTGTAGTTTGATGATAAATTGATGATATTATACCCATTAAGATTGATGGATTTTGAATCATATTAGATATTTAGAAATTGAATATGTTTATTTGGGTATTTTGAAATCAAATCTAGGATGATGATTGAATATTCTTGTATAAACCCAATTCATGAATTTAATTGATGATATTAAAAATCATTGATACTTGGATGATGTATTTACGTTAGAATTAGTGCAATAAGGTTTATAAATGTTATGTATAATTTACTTGGGGGTTGGGTGAATCCTATGAAGGTTTAATGGGTTAAAAATAGAGGAAAAACTATTTCAGAGAAGATAGTCTATTCAGGTATCGATCGATTGATCGAAGGATGTCAATCGATCGATCCGATAGAAGCTCGTTCGAACGAGTTGAGGTTCTCATTCGAACGAGGTTAGTATTTCGTTCGAACGACCCTAGGTTTTAGTCATGGAGATAGATCTTTTTGTTACGAATGCGTAGCCACCAGTTTCGTATTTTTCTGATTTTTTTTTAATTAGTTATCAATTTTATACGAAAAGGTGTATAAGAGACAAATCTTTAGTTGGTAATCTAGGGATGGATTTTATCTTAGGCGTAATTATGATTTGGATGATTACAGAACCTTGTGGATGTTTTTCCGTAGTTTATATGAATTCATAGTTGATGATATTAAGGTTAAGTTAATGATTTTTAATACTTCTGCCGATTATGTTCTCGTACGTAGGGTATTTATGGAATAATAATACTCGGGGCGTAGGAGATTGAACAGATATAATGATTTCTGATTTATGCAATTAGGACTAGTTGGGAGAGTCCGGTATAATTCAGTAATGAGAAACATGTTACATTATTTAATTAAGAGGAGAATTTAATTAATTTAGAGTCGGGGAATAGATTCGTGATAAGTGGGCTAGTGCTTCGGGTGATAGGCACGAATTAGCCGAATTTTGTGAATATATATACGGGTATAGAGACGGTATATATATACGAATATGAATAATATCTGTATGTATGATATTTTTCGTAGAACATACCCCTCTAGTGCTATCATGGAAGGTTGCGCGATGTGGGTGATCCTCCTGACTAGTGAATGCAGGATGAGTATAGTCCCCAGGTCAGCGCCGCGTATTTTATTGTGTGATTTATTTTCAAGGTGAGATGATTTGGGTATGGTTGGGTCTCATTATCGAAGGACTATGACCGCCTCCACTACGTTTATGATTTTTACCAAGTTTGGTGTGATTTAGGCCAACCTATGATAACCGGGTTAGAGTGAACATACATGGAATATGATAGCATTTTAGAGAAAAACATCCACCTGGGTAATGAACGGAAGGATGGTGATTATACGCGATATATGTGTGCTTGTTTTTGTATACTCCCACGTATATACGGGTAAATACATTTAGTGTGAATGTTATGCATAACGAGAGTAGAGTTATATGAACGATTAATATTGAAATAATTTATTAAGCAAATGAGTAAATGACTTGTGATTGAAACAGTAAACTAGTACTCGGGTTATGGTAGCGTGATAGAAAGATTTGCAACAGAGCTAGTTAGGTAGGGTAGTGTAACTAGGCAGGTTAAGATGTATGTGCTAGGTGTGCACAATAATTGAGATGTGAAGGGTAATCTCATGAGAGTGCGACACCGGCTTAAATATAGAAAGTTTTAACTGCATATTTATTTACTACATTTTAATTACTTGCAAATATTTTTCAAAGGTTTTGGGCTCTGACCCGTATCACAGTGACGCCGGGGAGGAATATTCTTTCAGGGATACGAGGCTGCAACTGATGTGGAGGCTTGCAGGTTGCTGAGTAGCCGCTTCGCTTATTGCATTCTAGATTAGGTCCTCTATTCCAGTATTGGTTGGACGTGTTGCCCCTTTTTATTCAAGCTTATGTATTTCAGAATTTTAGTCGGATGGATTGTGTGTGTTGAATTTTTACCCGATGATTTATTCGGGGACTTTATCTATTTATCTTTGCTTTACATTTTACATCGTGGTTTCCTTTTATATTGATTACTAAATAGGGAATTATTATGGTTTGGTTAATAATGTTGTATGTTAATGAAAGATAAAATTTGGCACCGACTTATTTATTAATAGGTGGTTAGTAATTTAAAATGTTTCCATGATGCTAAGAATGAACCAGATGAGAATCTTATTTTATTTTAGTAAAGGACTAATTACTCGTAAGGTAGGGTGTCACATTTAATTAATTTGTGGTAAAAATGAGTTGAACTTAAGAATTTTTTAAATGAAAATTTAGCCATATGGGATCTATTTATTAGTTACCTTAATAAATTTATGTAATAGGATGACAGTCTGGATGCCAACTCACTCATTTTGTCAAATTTTTGATGGAATTCCAGTGAAGGGTTAACGTACAAAAATTTAAAACGTTCAGGTTAAAATTGTGTAAATAAAAAAATACACCTAGATATCAAACTGATCCCAAACTTTGGGATTAAATTTGTATTTTTTTCCTTTAAAATATATTGTGATTGTATTAAACTATTTTTTTAAGGACCGTGATAGAAGTTAAAACTCAAGCAACACCAGACCTCCTATTTAAGATATTTGTAAGGACACAAATTTCCAATTGAGTCCATGTATAGTGTTGGCTCAATTTCGGACAAAAACATTTATTCATAGGATAGTATTTAATTGTAATATTCTCAAGCCTATGAAGTGTTTGTTGAAGACGTAGTGGCAAAGAGTATAAAACTTCATCGAATATGCTGGTTTGCGTGCCTCGTTTCTACGTCATCAACCATAGTTTCATGCTCCCAAGTTATGAATGTAATATTATATATATAGGAGCTTGGAACAAGTTTATTGGGTGTTAGGTTTTATAAAAACTGCGTTTTGTTTTAAGAATTAATTAAAACTTTAAATAAATGTTTATAAAGTTTTCTGGGCTTAAACAAGAATATTCAAACTTTCTGGTTTTTCGTTCGAACAAGATTGTCGTTCGAACGAAAATGTCATTCGAACGACTCTATCAACGAGTTCCCATCAAAGTATACTGGTCCGTCGTTCGAAATGTCGTTCGAACGAGATTGTTCGTTCTAACGAGATTTCCAACGAGTTTCTAACGAGCCCAATCTGGAACGTCGTTAGAAGTCTCGTTCGAACGAGATTTCGTTCGAACGACATATCGTTCGAACGAGATGCCAGGCGGGAACAATTTTTGGCAGTTTTTTGGCAGTTTTGCACCCACTTTCCCACTAAGTTTGTAACCAACTTTTTTAGATTTTAATATGTGCGGGAATCACTTTTGATAATCTATCTTTTTCATATCATACAAACTCTTAGAGAGTGTTTTGAGAGCAAAATTAAAAAGAGAAAAAGATCAAGTTTTGAGTGAGATTTTCAAAGAGAAATTTACTTATCACTCTAGTTTTACACCCATATTGTTTATCCAAGTTCACATATATACATATCAATTGCTTGGAGTTTGGCACCGGTTTATCTCTTCCGTTTCAAAGAGAAGTTTTGGTTTGCTTCTACATCCATCAAAGAAGAAGACGTTTTGTTGCGATTCTACTCACTTGGAGAAAGGCTCCATGTACGGGTGACGGTGACCATATAGAGTCCTATCGGTGGATTCCGAGACCGCGGTGGTGTTCCAAGGTTATCCGCTAGGAAGAGATGTCTACAAGAAGAAGCGTCAAGGCTTGAGAGGGATCGAGTCGTGTGTTGTAAGTCTTTCTGTCTTGTACTTGTAATTCCATATCTAGTGGATTTGTGGCTAGGGTCGTCCGAGGTTGTTTCCCGTCTTGGGTTTTTCCTCGTACATCGCGGCGTAGTGTGATTAATTTATTTTATCTTGCAAAATAACGTAGAACGCATGTTTAGAATAATTCAAGATAAAATTTGGTTTAAATCATCACACTCATTTAGTTTGGTGCTAAATTAAATATTGGCTAAAGTTTATTTAATTCAAGTCATTTGCTAAATTTGGTTTCGCCTAATTTGCTAATCTTGATAAATATGACTTAGGAAAATTCTAGGACTTGGATTAATTAATTGGTTTAAGTGAATAGATTAATTGATTAATTTTACTTCACTTGGTGTAATTTTAATTTGTTTAAGAAATTAAAATTTGTTGTTTTAAAGTTGAACCATCACACCGCTTCCGCATCGAGTTTACATAAAAAGGAAATAATAAATTAGAATTGGGGGCCTCGCGCTCCAACAAGTGGTATCAGAGCGTTGATTCGAGAAAAGCTTTCTCACTTTCAAATTGGTATCAGAGCCGGAGCGCTAAGTTATCGCGTTAAAGATCCGTTTTTCGACTTTTGTGTTTCCTTATCCTTTTAGGTGGTTCAAATTTGACTCACTCTCAATTTTTGTTTTATATCTCTCAATGGGACGTCTTAATGAAAATTTGTCCAATTTAAATGAAAATGAATTTTTTTGTTTTCGAGAGGAATTAAATGGGCTTAATAAATGTAACGAAAATTTAAAGGAATTAAATTTGAGATTTGTAAAAAGAATTAAATTTCTTGAAAAAGAAAATTCTTGTTTTAAAGATCACATTGAGTCTTTGCAAATCTCTCTATCTCAAAAAGATATTTTTCGTGAAAAACTCATGGACTCATATTCAAATTTTGATATTTTAGAAATGTCCAAGAAAGAGAGTGAAAGTCGTGAAAAGACACTTAGGGACAAGTTTTCTCACATTGAGTGGGAGCGTGTTAAACTTCTAGGAATTATAGAAAATTTAAAGAAGGAGTCCCATAATTTTGAGGAGTCTAATTTATTACTTGAGTTCAAAATTTTAACAATAAAAAATGATTTTCAAGACTCTAGTAGTAGTTCTAATGGTTCTAGCACATCGTGCTCAAATTCTTCCATTGCTAAACCGAAAACCATTGTTTGTTTTAGAGGGTCAACTTTGTCCAAGGTCTTTAAAAAGGGTCACACCTTAGGTATCATTTCTCGTGTTTACACATGCTTGCATTGTGGTAGGAAAGGTCACCTTAGGTCATTTTGTTTTGATCTTAAAAGAAGTCCAAGGAAGTCTTTATCTAGCATTTCATTATTCCCTAATCCCCATCATGTTAAATATAAATCTATATGGGTTAGGAAATCATTATCAAATGCGCTAGATACAAGGTTTGTTGATTCTCATTTACTATCACATGAAACCTCCCTTGCTAAATTTAAAGGTTGAATGTGTTAGTGTTTTATGCATACTCTAGCTTTTTATGCTTCATATTATGTATCATTGCTAGATGTATGCATGTTTAGTCATTTTCTAGTCATTGCCTTATTTCACATCACATGCTAGAAATTATGACTTGTTTATCTTTTTGTATTATATTTTGTGTTTGAATTAATTGAAAAATATAAAAAGATTTTTATTTATCATTTGTGTTTTATTTATTTCATTTAAGCTTAATGAAAAATACAAATGATTTTTGTTTATTCTTTTGAGAATATATCTTTATTTTTGGTTAAAAATGTCAAAAAACTCAAAAAGATTTTATTTTGTGTGTAGTTTAGTTTGACACACTTTATGTGGCATACACTTGTGTTTGAATCCCTCCTTTAACGCTCCCACGTGGCTAGAACTTTTGGTTTAGATTGTCAATCCTTAAAATGTTCTTTACTATATTTTTTATGGAGAAGTTGAATTTTGTGTTGGTCAAATGGATTCTATTTTTATATGCCTCTTTTCACACATGCACGAGCTCTTTTGAAATCTTAATGTCACATGTTATATTTGAGCTTTTTGAGGTGTTCTCCTACCAATCTAGTCATCTACATATCTATGACCTAGGAGGACTAGTGCATGTCACAATCCGTTGCACGTGATCTTTGTGAGATAAAAAAATTATATATCTAAATGTGCACGGGGAAGGGCTCCGAAAGGTTGAATTAAATCCTTTGCGATAGTAAGCCACCGTTTATTGGATCTAAAAGAAATACGTGATCCAAAGGCCTAAAAACAGAATATTTGGCATTAAAAAGAAAACAATTGCCAAGGCCTATGTTTGTTTGATATATTCATTCAAAAGCAAAAGAATATATATGCTTATTGAGGAAGAATTGGATGGTATATCAACGGTTTGCACAATGTCCGTTTATCCTAGTTGTCTTTAATGTCACGACTCTATTTGGTTTGTAGAATCATCATCATGCTAGGCTTGTATGCATTGTGTATGTTTGTTTATTGAGTTCAATCTTCATATTGTTACATGAGGTTATATTTAAATGTGATAAAGTTTGCAATCAAATGATAACTCCGTGAATGTTTATTAAGTGTTTGGGTCTAAATTTAATTGTTGCTAGTTCACACCCCTACACTTACGTTTCCATATGACACATTTTTGCCATACGAGTGTGCAAACTTATTGTATCTTGTGTTATATGTGTGTTTATATCTATATATATATATGCAAGTGCTTCATTGGTATATTTCTAGTTTATATATATATGATATTTGTTTGTCTTTGCCTTGCTTTCTAGTCCTTCCATGCTTATACTTCATTATTAGTATCTATAATGGATTAGTTATGCTTTTGTTGCTCATATGTTTTCACGTCTTATCACTTTAAGCTTCACTGTGTTTATTAGTTCTATATCCTTTGCCTATTCCTGAACAAAAAGGGGGAGAATGATAGGGGGAGAAATGGTATCTAATCCTACTGTAATCGTACCTTAATTTAGGAGATTTAACTTAGGGGGAGTCGCGACATTCTTTGCTAGATTGTTTTGATAAAGGGGAGAATTAATTGTGGGGGAGTATTTATTTTAATTGCATTTAATACTTTGATATTCCCTATGCGTTTGATAGTTTGCTTAAGTGTGCAGGAATTCTTCTAAAGCGGCATCTTTCAATGGCAAAGCGTTTGATCCTTGGGTTGAGTCAAGTTTGGGTGGGTTATGTTTTGAGTCTAGTGAGCTTGATGGCCCTTTAGGATTTTTGTTTGGTTTTTGTCCTGGAATAGCCAAAGGGGGAGATTTGTAAGGACACAAATTTCCAATTGAGTCCATGTATAGTGTTGGCTCAATTCCGGACAAAAACATTTATTCATAGGATAGTATTTAATTGTAATATTCTCAAGCCTATGAAGTGTTTGTTGAAGACGTAGTGGCAAAGAGTATAAAGCTTCATCAAATATGCCGGTTTGCGTGCCTCGTTTCTACGTCATCAACCATAGTTCCATGCTCCCAAGGTATGAATGCAATATTATATATATAGGAGCTTGGAACAAGTTTATTGGGTGTTAGGTTTTATAAAAACTGCGTTTTGTTTTAAGAAAGAATTAATTAAAACTTTAAATAAATATTTATAAATTTTTCTGGACTTAAACAAGAATATTCAAACTTTCTGGTTTTTCGTTCGATAGAGTCGTTCGAACGAGATATTCGTTCGAATGAAAATGTCGTTCGAACGAACCTGCCAACGAGTTTCCACCAAAATATACTGGTCCGTCGTTCGAAATGTCGTTCGAACGAGATTGTTCGTTCTAACGAGATTTCCAACGAGTTTCTAACGGGTCCAATCTGGAACGTCGTTAGAAGTCTCGTTCGAACGAGATTTCGTTCGAACGAAATGTCGTTCGAACGAGATGCCAGGCGGGAACAGTTTTTGGCAGTTTTTTGGCAGTTTTGCACCCACTTTCCCACTAAGTTTGTAACCAAATTTTTCAGATTTTAATATGTGCGGGAATCACTTTTGATAATCTATCTTTTTCATATCATACAAACTCTTAGAGAGTGTTTTGAGAGCAAAATTAAAATGAGAAAAAGATCAAGTTTTGAGTGAGATTTTCAAAGAGAAATTTACTTATCACTCTAGTTTTACACCCATATTGTTTATCCAAGTTCACATATATACATATCAATTGCTTGGAGTTTGGCACCGGTTTATCTCTTCCGTTTCAAAGAGAAGTTTTGGTTTGCTTCTACATCCATCAAAGAAGAAGACGTTTTGTTGCGATTCTACCCACTTGGAGAAAGGCTCCATGTATGGGTGACGGTGACCATATAAAGTCCTATCGGTGGATTCCGAGACCGCGGTGGTGTTCCAAGGTTATCCGCTAGGAAGAGGTGTCTACAAGAAGAAGCGTCAAGGCTTGAGAGGGATCGAGTCGTGTGTTGTAAGTCTTTCTGTCTTGTACTTGTAATTCCATATCTAGTGGATTTGTGGCTAGGGTCGTCCGAGGTTGTTTCCCGTCTTGGGTTTTTCCTCGTACATCGCGGCGTAGTGTGATTAATTTATTTTATCTTGCAAAATAACGTAGAACGCATGTTTAGAATAATTCAAGATAAAATTTGGTTTAAATCATCACACTCATTTAGTTTGGTGCTAAATTAAATATTGGCTAAAGTTTATTTAATTCAAGTCATTTGCTAAATTTGGTTTCGCCTAATTTGCTAATCTTGATAAATATGACTTAGGAAAATTCTAGGACTTGGATTAATAATTGGTTTAAGTGAATATATTAATTGATTAATTTTACTTCACTTGGTGTAATTTTAATTTGTTTAAGAAATTAAAATTTGTTGTTTTAAAGTTGAACCATCACACCGCTTCCGCATCGAGTTTACATAAAAAGGAAATAATAAATTAGAATTGGGGGCCTCGCGCTCCAACAAGTGGTATCAGAGCTTTGATTCGAGAAAAGCTTTCGCACTTTCAAATTGGTATCAGAGCCGGAGCGCTAAGTTATCGCGTTAAAGATCCGTTTTTCGACTTTTGTGTTTCCTTATCTTTTTAGGTGGTTCAAATTTGACTCACTCACAATTTTTGTTTTATATCTCTCAATGGGACGTCTTAATGAAAATTTGTCCAATTTAAATGAAAATGAAAATTTTGATTTTCGAGAGGAATTAAATGGGCTTAATAAATGTAAAGAAAATTTAAAGGAATTAAATTTGAGATTTGTAAAAAGAATTAAATTTCTTGAAAAAGAAAATTCTTGTTTTAAAGATCACATTGAGTCTTTGCAAATCTCTCTATCTCAAAAAGATATTTTTCGTGAAAAGCTCATGGACTCATATTCAAATTTTGATATATTAGAAATGTCCAAGAAAGAGAGTGAAAGTCGTGAAAAGACTCTTAGGGACAAGTTTTCTCACATTGAGGGGGAGCGTGTTAAACTTCTAGGAATTATAGAAAATTTGAAGAAGGAGTCCCATAATTTTGAGGAGTCTAATTTATTACTTGAGTTCGAAATTTTAAAAATGAAAAATGATTTTCAAGACTCTAGTAGTAGTTCTAATGGTTCTAGCACATCGTGCTCAAATTCTTCCATTGCGAAAGCTAAAACCATTGTTTGTTTTAGAGGGTCAACTCTGTCCAAGGTCTTTAAAAAGGGTCACACCTTAGGTAACATTTCTCGTGTTTACACATGCTTGCATTGTGGTAGGAAAGGTCACCTTAGGTCATTTTGTTTTGATCTTAAAAGAAGTCCAAGGAAATCTTTATCTAGCATTTCATTATTCCCTAATCCCCATCATGTTAAATATAAATCTATATGGGTTAGGAAATCATTATCAAATGCGCTAGATACAAGGTTTGTTGATTCTCATTTACTATCACATGAAACCTCCCTTGCTAAATTTAAAGGTTGAATGTGTTAGTGTTTTATGCATACTCTAGCTTTTTGTGCTTCATATTATGTATCATTGCTAGATGTATGCATGTTTAGTCATTTTCTAGTCATTGCCTTATTTCATATCACATGCTAGAAATTATGACTTGTTTATCTTTTTGTATTATATTTTGTGTTTGAATTAATTGAAAAATATAAAAAGATTTTTGTTTATCATTTGTGTTTTATTTATTTCATTTAAGCTTAATGAAAAATACAAATGATTTTTGTTTATTCTTTTGAGAATATATCTTTATTTTTGGTTAAAAATGTCAAAAAACTCAAAAAGATTTTATTTTGTATGTAGTTTAGTTTGACACACTTTATGTGGCATACACTTGTGTTTGAATCCCTCCTTTAACGCTCCCACGTGGCTAGAACTTTTGGTTTAGATTGTCAATCCTTAAAATGTTCCTTACTATATTTTTTATGGAGAAGTTGAATTTTGTGTTGGTCAAATGGATTCTATTTTTATATGCCTCTTTTCACACATGCACGAGCTCTTTTGAAATCTTAATGTCACATGTTATATTTGAGCTTTTTGAGGTGTTCTCCTACCAATCTAGTCATCTACATATCTATGACCTAGGAGGACTAGTGCATGTCACAATCCGTTGCACGTGAGCTTTGTGAGATAAAAAAATTATATATCTAAATGTGCACCCGGGGAAGGGCTCCGAAAGGATGAATTAAATCCTTTGCGATAGTAAGCCACCGTTTATTGGATCTAAAAGAAATACGTGATCCAAAGGCCTAAAAACAGAATATTTGGCATTAAAAAGAAAACAATTGCCAAGGCCTATGTTTGTTTGATATATTCGTTCAAAAGCAAAAGAATATATATGCTTATTGAGGGAGAATTGGATGGTATATCAACGGTTTGCACAATGTCCGTTTATCCTAGTTGTCTTTAATGTCACGACTCTATTTGGTTTGTAGAATCATCATGATGCTAGGCTTGTATGCATTGTGTATGTTTGTTCATTGAGTTCAATCTTCATATTGTTACATGAGGTTATATTTAAATGTGATAAAGTTTGCAATCAAATGATAACTCCGTGAATGGTTATTAAGTGTTTGGGTCTAAATTTAATTGTTGCTAGTTCACAACCCTACACTTACGTTTCCATATGACACATTTTTGCCATACGAGAGTGCAAACTTATTGTATCTTGTGTTATATGTGTGTTTATATCTATATATATATATGCAAGTGCTTCATTGGTATATTTCTAGTTTATATATATATGATATTTGTTTTTCTTTGCCTTGCTTTCTAGTCCTTCAATGCTTATACTTCATTATTAGTATCTATAATAGATTAGTTATGCTTTTGTTGCTCATATGTTTTCACGTCTTATCACTTTAAGCTTCACTGTGTTTATTAGTTCTATATCCTTTGCCTATTCCTGAACAAAAAGGGGGAGAATGATAGGGGGAGAAATGGTATCTAATCCTACTGTAATCGTACCTTAATTTAGGAGATTTAACTTAGGGGGAGTCGCGACATTCTTTGCTAGATTGTTTTGATAAAGGGGAGAATTAATTGTGGGGGAGTATTTATTTTAATTGCATTTAATACTTTGATATTCCCTATGCGTTTGATAGTTTGCTTAAGTGTGCAGGAATTCTTCTAAAGCGGCATCTTTCAATGGCAAAGCGTTTGATCCTTGGGTTGAGTCAAGTTTGGGTGGGTTATGTTTTGAGTCTAGTGAGCTTGACGGCCCTTTAGGATTTTTGTTTGGTTTTTGTCCCGGAATAGCCAAAGGGGGAGATTTGTAAGGACACAAATTTCCAATTGAGTCCATGTATAGTGTTGGCTCATTTCCGGACAAAAACATTTATTCATAGGATAGTATTTAATTGTAATATTCTCAAGCCTATGAAGTGTTTGTTGAAGACGTAGTGGCAAAGAGTATAAAGCTTCATCAAATATGCCGGTTTGCGTGCCTCATTTCTACGTCATCAACCATAGTTCCATGCTCCCAAGGTATGAATGCAATATTATATATATAGGAGCTTGGAACAAGTTTATTGGGTGTTAGGTTTTATAAAAACTGCGTTTTGTTTTAAGAAAGAATTAATTAAAACTTTGAATAAATGTTTATAAAGTTTTCTGGGCTTAAACAAGAATATTCAAACTTTCTGGTTTTTCGTTCGATAGAGTCGTTCGAACGAGATTGTCGTTCGAACGAAAATGTCGTTCGAACGAACCTGCCAACGAGTTCCCACCAAAGTATACTGGTTCCTCGTTCGAAATGTCGTTCGAACGAGATTGTTCGTTCTAACGAGATTTCCAACGAGTTTCTAACGAGTCCAATCTGGAACGTCGTTAGAAGTCTCGTTCGAACGAGATTTCGTTCGAACGAAATGTCGTTCGAACGAGATGCCAGGCGGGAACAGTTTTTGGCAGTTTTTTGGCAGTTTTGCACCCACTTTCCCACTAAGTTTGTAACCAACTTTTTCAGATTTTAATATGTGCGGGAATCACTTTTGATAATCTATCTTTTTCATATCATACAAACTCTTAAAGAGTGTTTTGAGAGAAAAATTAAAATGAGAAAAAGATCAAGTTTTGAGTGAGATTTTCAAAGAGAAATTTACTTATCACTCTAGTTTTACACCCATATTGTTTATCCAAGTTCACATATATACATATCAATTGCTTGGAGTTTGGCATCGGTTTATCTCTTCCGTTTCAAAGAGAAGTTTTGGTTTGCTTCTACATCCATCAAAGAAGAAGACGTTTTGTTGCGATTCTACCCACTTGGAGAAAGGCTCCATGTACGGGTGACGGTGACCATATAAAGTCCTATCGGTGGATTCAGAGACCGCGGTGGTGTTCCAAGGTTATCCGCTAGGAAGAGGTGTCTACAAGAAGAAGCGTCAAGTCTTGAGAGGGATCGAATCGTGTGTTGTAAGTCTTTCTGTCTTGTACTTGTAATTCCGTATCTAGTGGATTTGTGGCTAGGGCCGTCCGATGTTGTTTCCCGTCTTGGGTTTTTCCTCGTACATCGCGGCGTAGTGTGATTGATTTATTTTATCTTGCAAAATAAAGTAGAACGCATGTTTAGAATAATTCAAGATAAAATTTGGTTTAAATCATCACACTCATTTAATTTGGTGCTAAATTAAATATTGGGTAAAGTTTATTTAATTCAAGTCATTTGCTAAAATTTGGTTTCGCCTAATTTGCTAATCTTGATAAATATGACTTAGGCAAATTCTAGGACTTGAATTAATTAATTGGTTTAAGTGAATATATTAATTGATTAATTTTACTTCACTTGGTGTAATTTTAATTTGTTTAAGAAATTAAATTTTGTTGTTTTAAAGTTGAACCATCACACCGCTTCCGCATACATAAAAAGGAAATAATAAATTAGAATTGGGGGCCTCGCGCTCCAATAAGTGGTATTAGAGCTTTGGTTCGAGAAAAGCTTTCGCACTTTCAATATTTTTTCACAAACTAATGCCACAAAATTGTAAGAGGTTTTCTACACTAGGCTATAACACATATTGAAACTTGGATTTTTTTTACCATCATTATATTTAGCACCGATTTTGAATATATTTCAACTTATATATCAGGGTATAAACATCTCAGTATATGCCACAATAAATCTAAACTAGTTGTAAACCCGTGCAATGCGCGGGCGTGATACAATGTACACAAAATCAATTTATACACTTAAACCATATTTTGTATTTCAAACTCAATTGGCCAACACCTAAAATATCAATTTCATTGCAACCTAGTGAAATATCCTACCAACTATCATACAATTTCTAGAATAAAAATCAGTACATACATTAAATTGTCCAAACTTTTAATTTAGTGCATACATAAGATTGTCCAAACTTTAAGCACACTCTATTTAATACATCTATTGGCTATTGTTCAGAACATCCACTGAGACCCATATAATCAACATCTATTTAAAAAAAATTAAATGCAATACACATAGAAAATCAAGGCTTGAAGCTTCCGTTTTGATATAATAGGACCCATGGCCAACAGTTAGTCATTGTTGTAACCATTTTTAAGCAAGAAAAGAAAAGAAGTAAAATGTATATCCAACTTACCATAAACAATCATTTAACCAAACATTTTGTATGCATAAGGAAAAGTTCATGTGAGCAATTTAAATATTTGCTGAAATCAAACTGAAGATTATATAGAAACTTGTATTTCATTATCAGGTATAGCATCTCTTACCTCTTCGTGACCCGTCAAAGATAAGAGGAAGACCGGTTGCTTGTAAACTTGGATTTTGATTCTAATTTCAAAGAATAGCCCTATTGATAGAAAATTGAGGAGTTTCAGTCAGTGGGTGTGGATAATTTTTTTCTCCATCAAAATTCTTACTATCTCATTTCAATAGAAGTGGTATGTGTGTGTGTGTGTGTGTCTATTTAGAGAGAGAAAGATAGGGATAAAACCTTCGGATTATAATCTCGGAGTAGGAAATGTCATAATGCAATTATACAGATGAATAAATAATGTGGGAGAGTAAGAGGCACCTGAAAATAAAAAAGAGAACAAAATAAATCTCTGGCAACATGTAATAACTCATTTGGAGAAAGAGTGATGATAACAAATGTGGATTGACGATTGACGTTTTAGAGCGGAGAGAGAGAGAGAGAGAGAGAGAGAGAGAGTTAAAAAGGAGGGTCTTAATCAATAAAGATGATATTGCCACGTGAACACCTTAAAAAAAAGAACATTTATTTTGTATAGCATTTTAGAGTATATAAAAGATGCCAAAATGAATTATGAATTAATTATTTTGGTTCGTATAAATCTTACTTATGATATATTTTTTCTGCTTTAAATTATAAATTCAAACTAGCCTCGAGGGAATTCAAATTTGAAGACCCACTTCAAAGTGGGTCATGGTGACCTTCTAACCTATTGGTTGAAACATTAAATAAATAAATAAGTAGTTGCATTGGGTTTAACTGTTTTCAGTGTTTCAACCAATCAAGTTAGAGAGTCATCATGACCTACTTTGAAAGCGAGTTTGCGGCCCTTGGTATGGAGGGGATGATAGAGTAAAGTCATTTATTTAAAAAAAAAGAAGGGATAAGTCGAGGATAGTCCCATTTATTGAGTCAATAATGCATCAAATTCCATTTACTTTTTTTTAATGCACCAAGTCCTTTTTCATTATAGACTATATATATTTAGACAAATGTACCCTCACATATACTCATTTTAAACCTACTTACTCTCTCTAAAAACAAACACATAATCTCACACTCTCTCTCTCTAGCAGCCCCATCTCCGCTCCCACCCCACCCCATCGGAGACTCGCCGAAAACAGTCCACCGAAAAATCTCATCGAAGGTTGCCGGAATTTCCGCCGAAATGTTTTGACCAGCAAATTCTAAATATATAAATTTTGTGAATTTTGAATTGGTAGATTTGAAGTTATGGACTTATAAAAATTTGATGAGTTTCTTTTTTTCGAAAAAAATGACGTAACAGTTGTGAAAAATATTTTGAAGGTGTATTTATCATTTTAAATGTGCTGAGTTGCAAAATACGGTCTTTGACACAATTAACTCGATCAAATAATTTCTTGGCTCGTTAACGAAGGGAATGAGATTTGGTCACTGTTACCCAAAAAAAAATGGTTTATGAGGTCGAAGAATAATTTTTGGACAAACACACCAGGAATTTCCGACGTCATAGAACTTCTTAGAGAGGGTTGACATACTATATCTGCATCCCGTTTAGTCCTTAAGAAGCTTTTGGAAGGTGGGCCAACAATTACCAGAAAACTCAGATATCCTAAAAGATGTTCCCACCTTCAAGGCATACTCTATTTGCATCCTGTTTAGTTTTACATTCTATACTTACTTGCATACTCATTATGCGCTTTTTTCCAACTAAAGGTCTGGGTTTGAACAGAATATACCGCTCAGGCCTATTTCATCATTATAATAAACTGATGATTCACATTGAAACAACCGTTTTTTCACCAACTTCACTCAAGAATTTAGTCTTATGATACAACTGTAATTAACAATTATAAACTTTGAGCAAATAAATATTGTACACATTTGAAGCTTCTTTTACTATTATTTCGAGTCTAAAGGATAGCAAGTTTTCTCCCTCTTTATGCCCTGTTTGCCAACCAATTGGCCCATAAGATTTCTCTATCTATTATAGCCAAGAGAACGAACAGTTGGTCATAGATCTGAGAACATACGCGGGGGGGGGGGGGGGGGGGGGGGGGGGAAGGAAATCTTCTTTCAATAACAGATTCAAATATTAATAACCTGCCTTTTAAATAGAATTCTTTTAAATAGAATTATAAAAAAAATTATTCAACTTGGTAGTGACAAGGAATTGAAAGTTCGGTCTAATCATTTCAGGCATCTTAAGACATTCAGTCCAAATTTCCACTAAATTTTATATTTTTAAAGCCAGGCTTAGATTGTTAAAGTACACTCTATATTGTAGAAATATATAACCAGCATAATTATGCTATTTTATCCTAGTATTTTCCACAATAGAAGATTAAGGGTGTGTATTAAATATGGAATTTTTTTTCAAGGAAAATAGCTACATGGACTCATGTTTGGGGCATATACCAAATAGTCCCTCGAACTTTTTTTAAGACACGTTTAGTCCAAGCCCTTTTATTTTGCACCAAAAATTCCTTCACCATGCCAAAAAAGTTTCACCATGCCGCTGGCGCGAACCTTTAAACATAAGAGAATAAGGGATTTTTTGGTACAAAATAAAACGCTTGGACTAAATGTATATTAAAAAATGTTTGAGGGACTTTTTGATATTTGATCCCTCATGTTTTCTCTTGTAGTAGTGGCTGAGAGTAAGCAAGCTACCTTCATTCAACAGATTTGTGGTTGAGTCAATAACATGCTCTGGGTCGGGAATCTTTGCTCTTCTCTTTTGCATTTCCGCTGCCTGCGTTCTTCTTCGTGTCCGTCCGTATCGCAAAGCTGGTCGACGCCGGCTGTAATGGTTGAAAATAGGGGGCCCCCTAAGAAAGCTTTTTTCGATAAAGCAAACGATTCGTTCTGACAACTTCGGACTAGCCCTTTGAATTAGCCGATCTTACAAGATCGATCGGGCGGGCTGGTTGGGAAGGGGTGATTAGCGGAGAAAAGAATCGCTGAGAGATAGATTCTACTATTTGGTCAGGACGAATGAGTGGCTGTGAAGCATGCTCCGGAGGAGATTGGCCCTTCCCCGAGTCAGTCCAGTCAGAAAGGGGAGGGCCCGCTGTCTAGACTGCATTTTGGGCTCTTTAATCTTCTCTACCATTTCAACCAAAAATACAACCCTGCCAAAGATATCTAACCTTCCTTCCTTATGAGTGGAAATCCAATCCCGTTTTGTCTTTTTTGCATAAAAAGCAGCCAGCCGGTATAAAAAAATAGATATATATCGAAACCCCTATTTAGTAAGGGCATTTATTCCGACCTTTTTTGTTTGAAAAGCGCATAGTTTCTCCTCCAAAAATGACCTCTCCAGTCGGGGAACGCATGAGATATTTACCTAAACCAGTAGGTCCTTGAGCGGATCCCACGTTAGCCCCAAGACGTTGGTCTCTAACTAGAAAAGTCAATGCTTGAGCTTGAGTGAGAAGGGCCTCCTCGCTTATTGACTTGAACCACTGACCTTTAGAACGAACCTATAGGACAAAAGGAACTTAACTAAGGGCACCTGACAAAGAGCAACTACTTTTCATAAGAACAACCACCATTCAAGTAGCAAGTGCTCCATCTCAAACCTAATTTTTATTGAAAAATACTTCTTATCCACCCACCAAAGAATTGATTTCCATGAAAAATAGAAAAAGTAAGACCAAAAACCTCATCTTTTTCCGCTCATTTTTCAACTTTTCATTTAAATGAACTATTTTTCACGCATATTCCATGTTTGCAAGGCAAAAGAAGGAAACTAAAACATACATTATTCAAAGATGTTATAAAGTTGCCTGGTAATTAACTCTCTGTGTTGCTCCTAAAATTTGCTCCTTTTTCAGGAAATGCTATTTTGCTCCATAAGTAAAGTAAAACACTATATAAACACCAAATGCTTGCATAAGTGAAACATTTTCAAAAAAAAAGAAAGAAATAAACAGGGCTAAACTTTCTAGTGGGATTGGGGCTCTTGTCTTGTCCATTCTAGACATTTCTTTTTCTTTTTTGTTTTCCTTATATTTTTTCACTTAAAAATGTTTCTTTTGACGTGGGTACGCTTTGTTTTACAAGAATGATTCCGAAATATGGCAATAAATTTCTTGAAGGAGAATTTCCAAAGTTATCGGTATTAAACTTGTATATAAAATGTTTAATTCAGTCTTCTTTATCAAAATTCGGGACTTCGAAATGAGTTTCAACATATAGATGAAGTCAAACTTCAGCCTGAGTAATTTTCAAACTGGCCATTTCACACCTAAATTCAGTGCCATTTGTTTTACTAAATTGTTCCTAATCTGACAATAATTTTCTTAAAGGAGAGTTTTAAGTTATTGACGACGGCTCCTGTAATTATTTTTTATTTGTTGTTCGTTATCAAAATTCGCAACTTTGAAAGGAGTTGATGTTATAGAAAGCAAATTCTGGCCAGAGTATTCTCTGTTAAACTGGCATCTTCACATTGAAATGAGCCTGCCAGTGACCTTTTAAACCTACACACACAAAGCATTAGCAGGAACTTTCAAATGTATTAAATATATAAAATATAAAATTGTTGTTATCAAAGTAAGTAGTATTGGTTTGGGCAAAAGTAAATGATGCATAAGTAGTTGTACAATATGCATTGATAATGTATATTGTTTTGGCAATAATGATTTATACTTTTGGCAATAGAGTTGGCAAAAATAAAAGAAATTCACAAAAAAATTGTTATTCTTATACGAGGATCGAGGGTTTTGACTCTTAATCCAGGTCTAAAAATCACTAAAGATGCCCTTTCGCTTGAGAGATTATTTTTTCTATTTCTTTAGGTGCTATTTTAGAAATGCTTTCAATATTAGACTTGGTTCTAAAAATGTTGACATAACTAGAAATCACACAAGCTAACAAATATCTATACGAGTACGGGTGACTATAACTTAGCAAAAACAATAAATAAAGTGAAAAAACCTTAGGGACAAGGAGCACACTAAATATTAGAAGAAAACATGAAATTGTGTATTCATGTGTTTCTTAGATAGAGCCAAGAAAATAAAAACAACCACATTCCTATTGGAAGATTTTGATTTTGACTTTCCTATGAAGAGTTATTACAGTACTAAAAGTTACCAAAAACAGCATAAACTGAGTATAAATAGTATCAAAATGCCAAAATCAGCATTCGTCATGAAGAAGCGATGAGTATTGGTAATTGGTCCGTTTCCAATTAATCTAACCTGGAAGCACACAAAATCAGCTCTGTCAAATCCAGTTGATTCTTTTGGCTATTTGGTTTTTCCCTCCTCACGGTGACCTTGAGTGCCATGCGGAGTGCCGGTTCGACATCATACTCAAACAGACAAAAATCTAACTCATCAATATTCCTTGAACTCATCTAGTGCAATTAATATTTTAGAGATATACGAAGCACTTGTTACAACCTGAGTTTTAAAGGAGGTTTGCCTTGAACTCCATCATAAATTGAATGGAAGATGTTAGAAGCAGAGTTCAACCTAACAACCTTCATTTAGGAGAGCAATTTATAAGGGCATTACCCATAATTATTAACAACAAAAAACATTCCCTCCATCCAATATAAGAGCCCGTTTTCCCTTTTTGGGCTGTTCCGAATTCAGTCATGTTTATCATAGTATACTCCCTCCGTCCCATATTAAGAGTCCATATTCTTTTTTCTAATAGATTAAGGATCTACTTAATCAATGGTTAAGGTTAACACATGTTCACAATCATAGAATCAACTTCGTTGATTTTGTCAAAAAGGAAAGTGGACTATTAATTTGGGACAACACAAAATGGAATAGTCGACTCTTGATTTGAGATGGAGTATAACATAGTGTGAAGTTCTAACACCACTTGGGGAGTAAATACTCAGCATTAGGTGTTAGCGGTGATGTTATTGATCTGCTGAGCTGCTGAAGTTGTGAGGTTAAAGTTAAGAAAGAAAAAAGATTCCTTATAGTTTGTGAATTTTATGCCGGGACTCTCTTGATTTGGAGCGGAGGATAATATATCTGTGGTCAGACAGATGGGGATATGTAAAGTCGCTTAATACAAAAGTATTAAGCCAATTTTTTCTTGATATGGAGAGAGGAACTGTTTTTTTTTTCAATAAGGAGAGGTTTGTTGTGCGTTGATTAGTTATGCCATGTAGGAGAGAGAAGACATTCGAGGTCTTATCCTAATCAATAATGAGTTCGCACAATGTGACGTCTCGTGCTTTTGTTAAGCAAACTGATGGTTCACAAACAAATTTCAATTACTCCCGGTGTTCTAAAAGGCACGCCTTGTCTTGGCCTAGGCGGGAGGCGTGGGGTACGTGCCTCGCCTAGGGGCTAGGTGGCAAAGAAGCAGAGCAAGTGAAAAAATGGTCGTTATAAAAAACATTTCCCAGTTCTACCAAGAAATTACATAGTACTAGAGTTGCATAGAATTATATATTAAATACACACACACACACACACACACATATATATATATATAGGAACATTTTTTTGATTTATATTATTGAATGTTTCTCAGTGTTATATCTACAATAGCATTATTTTTTCCGTGTGCAATATATAAATACTTTGTTTTGGAATCAAATTTCAATTGCACAAATTTTTTGTGTGGAATATTACTAATTTTTGTCTTAGTGTTAGCAATCTTCTATTTATGTATTAACTTCAAAGAAATATTAGTAATGTTAAAAGTGCAGGGCTTTACGTTGTTACCAATGTTCATGTGTAAATCAATTTGGATATAAGATGATACTTATGAATCCTTCTGATTAAATGGTTCATCAATTTATGTATGAGAATTTTATATATCATCAATATTGATTGTTATACGTGAAGGACTTTACATTGTTGTTACCAATGTTTATGGATATAATATGATACTTATGAATCGTTCTAGTTCATTAGTATTTTATATCATAATGAACTTTGATTGGAAATGCCTTTTTATTTATGTATGAGAATTTAATAAAATGTTGATAATGTTAAAAGCAAATCAATATTAATTGTTAGTAAATTAAATTTCAAATTATACTAGGTTTGTATAGTAAAATAAAATAAAAAAAATAAAAAACGCCTCGGCACCCGCCTCGTGCTTTTTAAAACCTTGATTACTCCTCCTGAGCCTTACTTCGCGATAAGTGCTTAGAACCACTATGCAGCTTTTTGGGCCTTGTAGTCCTCCTCTCAGACTATCCAAAGTCCTCCTTTTTATTTATGTATGAGAATTTAATAAAATGTTGATAATGTTAAAAGCAAATCAATATTAATTGTTAGTAACTTAAATTTCAAATTATACTAGGTTTGTATAGTAAAATAAAATAAAAAAAATAAAAAACGCCTCGGCACCCGCCTCGTGCTTTTTAAAACCTTGATTACTCCTCCTGAGCCTTACTTCGCGATAAGTGCTTAGAACCACTATGCAGCTTTTTGGGCCTTGTAGTCCTCCTCTCAGACTATCCAAAGTAAGGGTGTAAATGTTAGAAAAGACCCAATAGCACGACAAGAGACAATATGAATTTGACATAGAATTGACATGACGTATTGTGTTTGTGTAGGGATTTTGTAACTTGTTATCTTGTCGTGTTGAACTCATGTCAAATTTATGACTCGTGTTGCTCATACTTTTACTCGTATTTTCATCCCTTTTTACGTTTAATTGGGTGTAATACAAATCGGGTGTTTCCTAAATGTGCATTTCTACTATGGCTAGCATGTCTGGATAAACTTTGGAACAAAGATGGACTCACAAAATGGATATGTGCCAACAATCATCTTTGTAGCCTATGCAAATAAATCTACAGAGACAGCACCACATTTGTTCTTTGAATGTAAGTTTACAGCCCATTGTTGGGAAAAAACAAGTATCAAGCAACAATGGTACTTGAAGAAAAGCAAGAGCGTTAAGAGCAGAAATCAGTGAGTCTTTTAATGGCCAAATTAGATGATTAACTATAGCTATTTCAGTCTATTGCCTTTGGAGAGAGCGTAACAGAAAAATCTTTTCAAATATGCAAGCAAGTCCAGGGAAGATTGTAAAGAAAAATGAAAATATCACACAAGAAACCACATGCAGATGGAGGGAAATTAAAAGAAAGCAAGATAATTGGATGTGATGCAAGGAATGGGGAATATCAAAGAGCGTAATAGAAAAAAAAAAGGTTGAGAGATGGGGTTTGTTTCTTGCCAGATTCATCCTTTATGAGTTAGTGGATTACAAATGGCGTTTACCAGTTTGGGATTGCCACTTTTGAGCATTTATGCTTTGTCCTTGCCAGCAGTGTTTGTTAGGTTGAGTGCATTGGTTTAAGCATGTCTTGTTGTCAGTATAGTATGGGCTAGGCTTTGTTTGTGGTTTGTTGGCTGTGGTTGTTTGTGTTGCTTGCTTGTATTGGTTTGCTTTGTTCGGGCTCGGTCTGGTTCAGTCTTGTTTCCTTTGCTGTTAACTAAAATAAACTTGCATTTCACCAAAAAAAAAACATCCAAATCGGTTAACTCATGCCGTGTCATATTTTAAATAGGTTGTGCTCATGTCAGGAATAAAAAACACAATATCGTGTCGTGTTGTAATGAATTGGGTCAAAACATGAACTGCAACCCCTAATCCAAGGTTTTCTGGACCGAGGTCGCATCGGTTTGGTCCTTCAATTCCTCCCAATTAACCTCACAAAAAATCATCATATTGTTCTATGCAAGTGCTTTTTGGGTCGTGTGGTTCTCTCGGTCTATAAAAGGTGAATTTATCAATTCCTGGACCGAGGTCTTACCACCTCAATCATTCTTCCCTCGTCATATTGTTATAGTACGCCAAATTGATTAGGTTATATGCTCTTTTCAAATTGCTGAGGTGGAGTTGGTTTAAACGAGCCACCCCTCATGTATGATCCGTGTCAGTTTAAGGGAAGTTCTGTAATACATTTTTCCTCTCATTGAAGATGGACACATGGCCATAATAGAATATTAATTGGTCTTATAAAGTCAAATTTATTCACTTTGATTAAAGATAAAGGAGAACCTTAGTATTAGAAAATATATATTTTTCAATAAATATTGATTTCTTTATAAAACAGCTCTCCCTCCCCTGTTTGGACTTAATTGGAAGAATCCCACATTACAAAATACATTTTTTTTTATTGTTATTATCTTGAAGGAAACTTTAAAAAGGTTTGTATTCGCACTAGAAACAAGAGTTCACTTAATACCAAGAGCTCATAATTTAATACTTTTTACATTCCAATAAGATTTCACATACAATAAAGGGTAAAATATCTCAATTTATGTTTTAGTCTGACCATTGATTAAGATGAGCTGCTCTTTATTCTATTTTTTATTTTGTCATATTTTTATAGAAAACAAAATAAAAGAGCAAATCATCAGATAGTATTTGAGGAAGGCATTTGCTAACGGAGAGTTAAGAATGAGACTGTTGAGAGTATATATAGAAGCAATTTTAAGTTTAAAATTGTGAGTGTTGAGAAGATATACAAGGAGGATGGCAAGTAGTGTGATCGAAGTATATATGACATAATTGGCAAAAGACTAGCCCATCCTTGAGCTTTAGTCGAGGAGATGCCTGGGCTACACAAACAATTTATTTCAAAGGTTTTGGGCAGTTCAAATTTGTCCAAAATGCTTGATGCAGACGACAACGGAAGTCTTGGACACACCGGCACAAAATCAAACTAGACTCTCCCTTGATGCATGTACACTAATAATTAACTACAATAGAGGTCGTACATGGATATTTACAGGGCCCAGGGAACTTTGAGCTCAAATTACTCTAATACTTAGAAGTACTCGATGAACTATTTGGACAACCTGATGTGAATTTAGAATATTGAGGATATTTTCGTCATTTAGGATTTTATAGAATTTTTGTTATTTTCTTTTATTTTGTTAATTGGTTGTATTTTCCTTTTGTTTATTTGTTTAGTATTTAGAGGTGGGAAGGACAAGTGGCATCTAGGGGCACAATTGTAATTAGTTCAATACCTTAGAGCCCAAGCTACCTTTCACCTATAAATACTCCTTTTGTAGCCTCATTTGAGGTATTCTATATTTTGGAGAGTTTACTAATTGAGGGTTGAAGTGTGTGATATCTTCCTCTTATTACCCATTTGGCATCATTTACAACAATTGGTATCAGGGCCTCGTTGGTTCTACCCGTATTGTTGTTATTGTTGTTATTATTATAGAAAAACACAAAAATCGTAAACAACGACAAATGGGTTTTAAGAGGAGATATGCTTCTGTGGAAACTCGTAATGATCGAATCGTGAGGATCTTAGACTACCTCTTGACGCGACTTGAGGATCTTGAGGCTCACTTCCCTTCCACCACCACCCAAAACCCTAACCCTAGCTCAAGAAACCCTAACCCTAGCCACCAAAACACCTATACCTACGCATCCGCAACCCAATTCACGCCCCTTCCCCAAAAAAATTCAGCCCCACCAAACCCTAATGACCAAACCGCTACATCAGTGGCGGCAGCTAGCGGCCGCCGACACCTATCCTCCATTATGCAGCCCTCAGCCACCATGGGCCAACCACCATCTACAACGCCGGTAAAACCAAGTCTGCCCCGCGGACCCACAGCTGTGGCGCGATAGATAGCCCTCGGCATTCTTGATTGTTGTCCACCTGGAGATCACCCGCAGCACCCACTGGTGCATCGATCCCCAGTCACCAACCCCGCCGTTGATCGAAATCCACCGGAGTTTTCATCTGAGGAAATGTCCGGCCTGAATATGGCTGCCCCGCCCCCAATCACTGCTCCAATCAAGCTGGAAATACAAAACATCACCATAAGCAACCAAGAACCAATGAATTTCCGACTCCGATCAATTCAAAATTCATTTGGATTTATCCGAAACTCATCCTAGCCCAAACCCTAATCAATTTCAACTCATTTTGACCCAAACCCTTACTATGCTAGCCTATCTACCCTAAGTGGAACCCTCTAACAAATTCAAGAATTAGGGTTTGTTCGCTTTTTGACCCGGGTGGCAGCTATTCTTGATGATTGACATGAGAGACAAGAAAAAGATTACGAATCTTGAAGCACGAATTGAAGAATGCCCTCTTCCCCTCAAATTTTTTTCGGAAAATTACTTTTGGCCCAACAAGTTTTTGCCTCTCTTCCACACATTTTTTGCGATTTTCAAGTGATTCTCCAATTTTGAAGATAAATTTTGGGCCATCCCATATATTTGACAAAATTATTTTGGGATCCCATAAATTTGTCTTGTCTTCTCGGCCCCATATTTTGAAGATTTTGTGCATCTTCAACTTTTAAAGCTCAAGGACGAGCTTTTTCGAAGACGGAGGAGAGAATGATGTGAATGGAGAATATTGAGGATATTTTCGTCATTTTTAGGATTTTATAGTATTTTTGTTATTTTCTTTTATTTTGTTAATTGCTTGTATTTTCCTTTTGTTTGTTTGCTTAGTATTTATTTAGAGGTGGGAAGGACAAGTGGGCATCTACAAGCATAATTGTAATTAGTTCAATAGAGCCCAAGCTACCTTCCACCTATAAATACCCATTTTGTAGCCTCATTTGAGGTATTCTATATAATTTGGAGAGTTTAGTGATTGAGGGTTGAAGTGTGTGATATCTTCCTTTTATTGGCGTCATTTACGTCAATTCCACCTACAATAAAACATTAAAGCCTATAAATAATATAACAATTCATGCAACACTTCAATCTTGGACCCAGGTCCCCATTGTTCGCCCCATTGGTCCTCATTTCCATCACTCTCAGCCCTCCTTGATGAAAGCTTGGCCACTAGCTTTAAGGGAATACTACAAGGGCCCTTGCCACACTAACATTTATTTACAGTACATTCTCCGCTCACTAAATACAAAGGCCCTTTGACCGAATGAATTTTTACCAAAATTTTGAGTTCCCAAAACCATATTACTCACAAATTGAAAATCGGGGAGGAGCCCCATCAATAATTATCCAGACCAGTAAAGTCGAACCCAAATATTCCTTTGGTCCAAAACCCACCCCATCCAATGCGCATTTGCCTTGCAAGTCTAACTATACAAAGAGATCATTAGGTCCTTGTGTGATGCATAACACACGAAGGTGAGCACGAAGGCTTGTGTCCATCAATTTATACCAACACAGTTCTTATTCTTCGGTTTTCGGCAAATCCATACCACAAACCAAATGAACACCACATACCATGCACGCTATGATACTAATTTGAAGCAACCCGTGGAAACGTGCACACAAAACAACTACACTAGAAAATACTAGTGGTCATCTCTCACGTCATTCTCGTATTATTCATATAATAGTTGATTATGCTACAGAGTAAAAGAGACTATATAGGGCCCACGTAGTGGGACTTTAAGTAGCTATGATTAAAAAGAACATAAGTATCCCTCTAACTAATCGTGAGGATATTTCTAAACAATATTATTTATCTTCACTACATAACAAATAACATTACAACTAAGAAAGTTTTAATTCTATACATACATAATTATAAAACCATGTTTAGAAATGAAGAACAGGACATTGTCTAGATCCACTTGCAGCAGATAGAAGGAAATTTATATAATCACATGAGATTAGTTATAGAAAAAATCTTTGCATCATGTAGGAGATAACAAAAGTTGAATTTATAAAATAAAAAACAATTTCTAGATTAGAAGATACATGCTTTTTCTATACTTGCTCAATTGAGATGAAAGGAAATAAAGTTCATGAATACATATTGAAATATTGGATCACAAAATTCCCACAAAACAAGGTGAAACAAGATAACAGGTAATATTGATCAACAAAACTGAAAGGAAAGACCTTCCACGAATACATATATTGAATCAAACAATTCACCCAAACACCAGGCGTAACAAGATATTAAAGAATCCCGACTGAAAATGAGTTATTTAGAAAACAAACAAAAGTGACAACACCTTGGCATCATCGAGGAGGCTTCCCTGGTGTGTGTTGTGGAGCTGGAAGGCTATACAACGATTTCAGCTGCTTGCTTATAAGCTTGCTGTGATTAAGAGCCATTTGAAGCTCCAAATCATCAGACCACCATTGCTCCAAACCATGAGCCTCAAGGAATTTCTGCTTCCCTTTTGACAACACAAACAGTTTCGCAGCAGCTTGCCCGTTTTTCGGTCCCACATTCTCTTTATCAACGTTATTCTCTTCTCCCACAGCCGGATCGGTATAGTAGCAACAAATATAATCACTATTGTTGACATATAAATGAGGTGCCCAATTCTTCAATCCTACACTGCAATTGCTTGGTCCCTCATTATCACAAATTGCCAGGGATTCACTATTAGAAGGGAGCATTGATTTGACCCTCTTCCAAACAAACCCCACTTTTTCCCCCAAGTTTCTTAAACTCATAGCTAGTGAAACAGAAGGTGGATTAAACAAATGAGTCTCCACAAACATTCCTTGCTTAGCTAATGCTTTTCCCACTTGAAGAGCAAAACCAGCCCCCAAAGAATGGCCTGCAACACACACATTGTTACTCCCATACTTATCAGCAATCGATTTAAGCGCTTCGAAAGCTCCATTAAACCTCACGGAGCCCTTTAAGCTTTCCCAAGCTAGAAAACGGAGATCATCTTCGATATCCCGTCTCATTGTCGGGCTTTTGAGCAGTGTTCCTCGTAGCGATAAAACTGCCCTGGGTGCACCACTAGGTCTAATGAGTATGAAATCGGCGAGAGCTGCAGACCGATCCCATTCTAGTATGGCACCATAGATGGACCCGTCTCTTTCATCAATTAGGGTCTGAGAGAGCTTGTACTTAAAGGGTATCCACCATTTTGGGGCGAGTGCAGTTTGGTCTGTTCTGTTTTCTTGTCTGTCAAGTTCAAGCAGGTAAACTGCTTGTATAAAGCACGCAATTACGGTCCGTTTGTAATTTCCATCCTTCCTGGAAACATAAAATTCATCAGATGCGAAATTGTTACATCGGATCCATTTTGTACTTGAAATCCTAATTTTTCAAATGTTCTATTTGGGAAAGTAAATAAAAGTTGATAAATTCTCCCTAAAACTTCCAATTTCAATAAAACAATCCTCAATAAACTGTGCCACAAAAATGTACATATAAACAGATTTTACAATGTGAGTCAACCTTTTACATTCGAAAACACAATTCTCTCTCCCTCTCTCTCTCTCTCTCTCTCACACACACACACACACACAAACTCACACATGGGTGCGCATCTTGATATTGAATGAATCAGATTGTTAAATCAGATCGCATTCAGTATTACTTCAAACCCGAAGTTTTCATGAGTTCTATCTATGGAAAGTAAATAAAAGTTGATAAATTCTCCCTAAAACTTCCAATTTCAATGAAACAATCCTCAATAAACTGCGTCATAAAAATGTACATATAAACAGACTACAATCATGGTATGATGAGAGGGAGGGCAAATTGTCACAGGATGTGATAACACGATACAATCCACACGTCTTTTTAGTGGTTTTGGGTGAAGCCTTCATGAATACGGGTGCTTAACGGGTGGACCCGCTAAACACGACAACTTCACGAATCGGGTTTGGGTTTAGCCATTTAGTATAAATACACGATACAACTCGTTAAGGTACGACTTGAACACGAACCTGATAAGACACGACACGGTACACACGAAAAGCTTAACAGATCGGGTTTGGGTAGAGGTGATTTTGACACAAACCCGATTATACTCAACTCGACCCGACCCGACCCATTGCCACCCCATCAAGCTTTTATACTCCAAAACACAATTCTCTCTCTCTCTCTCTCTCTCTCTCTCTCACACACACACACGCGCGCGAGTGCCCACACTTGATATTGAATCAGATTGTTAAATCAGATCTACGGAAAGCAAATAAAAGTTGATAATTTATCCTTCAAACATTCAGTTTCAGTGAAACAATCTGCATCTAAAGAGACAAAAATAATGACAAAATCAGTGTAAACAGCCCACTATACTCCACCACACTTCTCTCCTCTCTCTCTCTCTCTCTCTCTCTCTCTCTGTGCACTTGAAACCCTAATTTTTCAACAGTCGTACTCGTGAAGTAAACAAATACAGTCCAAAATACGAATCTAAACGAAACAATCGTGAGAAAAATGTACATCTAAGAGCATCCACAATGATGGAGTAATAATCCAACAACATTAAAATTGCAGAGGTAGGGCAATTGAAGAGAGAAAAATGAGAAAACTAACCAACTAGAGCTTATAAGGTCTCTCCAGTTAGGAGAAGAAACATTGCGAGGCCCAGATACATGAAATGCGTAGGGGTGATGATTCTTACTATCTGCATCTCCTTCTAACACGGACACAACTTCTTCGGTTACCATTTCCTCTACGTTTAGTTTCGATCAACTCTTCTTATCACTTGTTCAGAATATTATTATTACCTTTTTGCTCTGTGTAAAGGCTGCTTTTTTTTTTTGTTCATGGAATTGGATTCGTAGCATTGATGGGGTGAGGAGATTTCAAATTATGTAAGTTGGATTATAATAATGATGAGGATTGAAACACCTCCAACGGTCATATTTGCTTTCTGGGTGTTGGTTTTGTACGCGTTCTGTTCTGCACTCGACAAACCTTACTTTACGAGTGGGTTTAGTGTCAACGGTTTATTGGTTAATTTTGATGGTTTTTCGCTTTCTTTTGGTACAACAGGTTTATGGACGTGGGTGGAGAAGAGGGGAGTAGTAAAAGACAATATGATTTGTAAATTGAATAAGAGCAAATTATACCTCCTCTTTAAACCCTAATCCCATTTTTTCATTAAATTCTAATCATAAAAAGACCACTATACACTCTTCTACGGATCTTGTTATGTTTAAAAAGTCTTTGGGATTAAATCATAACATTCGGATATTTATTCTGAACTATTTTGACTCATTTCGGATCACTTGTGCACTCAATGTTACGAGTAGAATATCAACTAGTTGGATAAAACGGACACAAGCGAGTGGGGGTGTTATGCGATAAGAGAATGACTGATAAATTAAAAGAATTTTTTTATAAAACAGTTGTTTGGCCAGTGACTCTATATGAAGCGAAGTGTTGGGCGTTAAAGAAAAAACATGAACAAAGTTTTCATGCTAGTGAGATGAGGATGCTCCGGTGGATGACAGGAATTACTAAAAATGACAAAATTAAAAATCAACATGTGAGAGAAAAGTTAGGAGTAGCTTCCATTAGCGATAAACTAAGAGAAACTAGACTTATATGGTACAGTCATGTGTTGTGTAGAGCAATAGATGCCCCTATAACAAGAGGAAGATTGTTGAAAATAGAGGGTAAAAGAAAAAGTGGTCGTCGTAAGTTATCGTGAGAGGAAATTATTAGGAGAGACCTTAAGGAATTAAACTTGAATGATAATAATGCATTTAATATAGTAGAATGGAAAATGATGATTCATGTAGCTGACCCCATATGATGTGATTAAGACAAAGATGATGATGATGATGATACACTCAAAAATGTCATACGATTCACCCAACTACAAGTACACCATCAATTCATTAACCGGTCCCAACACGTGCGCACAGTATGCGTCACCCACAAACTATATCAATCCACAAATATAACTCCCTATCGATATAGCATAATAAATTGTCACTTTTCACTCATAAATGACATATAATAAATCACATCTCTATTTACTTATCACACGCAAGTAAATAATAATAAAATAAATATTAATCTTTAACTCGTTAATTAATATTTACCGAAACAAATTTTATCTCTTCAATTAAATTAATAAATCCATACACGCGTGGAAATTAAAATACTCATAAAAGTACGGGGTATTATAATACCCTGACAACGTTCATATCAGGACTTCGTCAGAGGAGGAAGATACCCTCAACATTGATGACGAAGTTACTTTTATGACAATTGGCATAATAGAGGGAGGGTATGTTTTTCCCTCCACCCATTGTTGGTGGAAATACTTTGTTTATATGGAATGCTTCCAATCCAGGAAAACGTTAACTTCCACTACACCACAAATCGAAAATGGTCACGGTCTAAAACTGTGATTAGATGGTCAAGGTCCAAAACCATGACTCCTAATTAATTATCGTGACCAATTACATGACCAGGGTTTAGGGTGACCACATATAGGGGTGGTCACTGGTCAAAAGTCGTGGCTAAAAGGCTCACGGTTCAAGATCATTATTGAGATATAACCTATTATGGCGCCAAACCTCCCGTTCTTTTGTTCATAATGGTAGTTATGATTCAAAATCGTGACCCACCCATGACTATTTACAGTGAATCGTGGTCACGGTTTGGAACCATCACCTCCAAACCCTATTTAAATTTGTCATGTTAATGTGGTCACGTTCTATAACCACGACCATTTCTCGAGCTTCAATTGGTCATTAATGGGGTCACAGAAGGGGTCACGGGTTTAGACCATGACCAACTTTTAGTACATATTAAACCACAACCCCCCTTATTTCATTTCACCCTTACCCCCCCCCCTCTCTCTGAACACACTAGCCATCTAATTTCTAATTTCTTCATTTTCGATCATCTCCATTTCCAGTCTCTCTTAACATAGGTACATTAATCCCCTCTCTCTCTCTCTCTCCATTTACGTGTGTTTGTGTCTATTGCATGTGTATGTGTATTTTAGTGTGGGTCTGGGTGTGATTCAATGTGTGTGTGTTTCATTATATGTGTGTATATATCAGTGTGCGCGTGCGTGTGTGTGTGTGTGTGTGAGTGAGTTGGAAATTATTAATAATATTGAAAATTGTTAGATTTTGAATGTTGATATATAAATTATTAATAATTTTGGAAATTGTTAGGTTAGTAATGTTGATATATAATAAATTGTTAGGTTAGTAATGTTAAAATGTATCTGAGTTGGAAATTGTTAGGTTAGTAATGTTAAACTATATATGAGTTGGAAATTGTTAGGTTAGTAATGTTGATAATGTTAGAAAAATGTTAGGTTCTTAATGTTGATATGTAACTTTTCAGGTTAGTAATGTTGAGTTATATCTGAGTTGGAAATTGTTAGGTTAGTAATGTTGATATATAAATTATCTCTGAAGAAGAAGGGTTGATGATGAATTCTAAAGGCTTTTAGGTTGGTTTGATATGAGAATTGGCCGTCGTTTTTATGTTGTTTGAAATCTTCACACACACCAGGAGCGAATCGTTTTGGCCAGGTGAATAATTTATGCGCTAGGGAGAATAGATTCGGGTTTGGTAAAATTCCTTTAGGGGGTTGTTTAGGGATGTTCAATGGACCTAGTTTAATTATTTCACTTAGAGGACTAATGGGATAATTAAAATACGTTAGTAATCAATAATAAGTAACCTATTTGGTTTATATCAATAAGGGTAACTAATTTATATCAATAATAAGTAACTTATCTAGTTTGGGGTAAAAATAATATTACAAATTAAAAAGAAGATTACAAATTGAAAACCTTTTTATTTTCTCCTATACACAAAATAATATCCATTCTATCTAAAAATATACCCACGCATAAGATAAACCTCTTTGAAATGTTTGAAAGGCACGAATTGAGTCGAAATTTGAAATCCTTATCAAATGTACATAACAAATGTGTGTATGTGCGTGTGATTATGTGTGTGTGTGTGTTTGATTATTATCATATGTTCTATATTGAAATATAGCCCTATTTATTATTAGAAATTGCATATGGAACCCTTGATGTATATGAAATCTTATGTTCTATAATTATGTTCTTGGAAATCAATCAATTAGACGATTTAGAAAGAGTACGGGGTGAACTTATGTTGGATTGTTGGGTTGATGGCTGTTGTTGTTTGTGTTAAATGATCATGGTTTGATACACTCACTCTATTAATTATTCATAATAAAGTTGTCTGGTTAACTTTTTATCGTTGTGTTCACCCCTTTCTTAAATGGTTGTTGTTTGGGTGAACACAAATTGGTGGATGAATAGTAATTTTAGGTTTAATTAACTTAAATTGGACTTGGTGTGTCTGATTGATCCGATGGAAAAACAAAATTTGTTCAGGATTAATTAGAGCCATTACCTCTATGACTCATATTCACACCCTTATATATATATATTCTCAGGAAAAATGAGTCACAGTAGTAATTACTGAAAATAAGAGTACGAGAGGGTGCAATTTGATCGCACTAAAACTTCATTCATTAGAGCGCACCATATAGAGAGAAGCCTTATTTATAATTATGGTAATAAAAATATTAAACAATTTAGTTACCTTATAAATTGCGGAGTTGATCTCTCCTAAGATTACATGTGCGGTCGTATTCTATTTTCCTTACCAGAATGTTGGGATGAGGTAGTAGAGAATATATTTTGCCTGCATAATCCCAACAGGGCACAGATGTTGATGACACTATTAGAAAAGACTGAAAAATATTTATCCTTTGTGGATACAATTTTGTAAAAAAAGCATTCACCCAGATTGTGAGGTCACGTTACATATGCATATTAAATATGATCTTGCAAATAATTCGAAGAAAAAAGGATTCTGAGTTCATATCTCAGACCTTTATACGACAATCATAGACACGCTTCTGCCCCGTCAGTCACGTGCAAATTTTCAAAAAATTTTAAAAAGTAATACTGATTGTATAGAAAGCAAACACATCGAGCATGTTTTAAAAGTTGTTAAAAAGGTATATATGTATATATAGTTGTAAACCATACTTTCTTACATACGTCGCTAATTATTTTAATTATTTGAAATGTCGAAGAGAAACAACAATAATCAACCAAATAGCAGAACACCACTAACTAGGCGCTTTCCTATACCCCAACCTCAATTATCATCTCCTCCAGGGTATCAATACTCTACTCCATTGGAGATTCATTCTACTCCATCTCCGAGTCATCAAACTTAAAAAACCCTTAGTAATCCAACACCCCAACTGTTGCTATTGAGGGATCCCAAGCTAACCCTAAGAAGCGCATTGGGTTCTCCATTAGTGGGGATAATCCAACCGGCGATAAAGGCGGTGTTAAGCTTTTTAAAGACTATGGTCTGTATCTCAGAAAGATATTTGTGGTCATCGGGGGCAGAGAAAACTAAAAGAAGGTTGATCCTGCCTTAAAGAATGACATTTGGGAGCAACTTAATAAGATATTTTCATTCGCAACCGGTTCTAAGCCAAAGGTTCATTCCAAAATAGTTGATGCTTTGAAAACCATCGAAAGAACCTTCGAAAGAGTTTTTTCCCGAAGGGGGAAACGAGTTATGATATTTTAGGGTATAAGGCAAAGTTCCTTAAAATATTAAAATGTCCACTGATCAATGTAACGACTTCTTGGAAGATGAGATTAGGGAGGAAAAACTGAATAAGAGGGAAAGAAATAAGCTGAACAAATTAAAAAAATTTATATCCACAAACTTAGGACAAAATCTTATGATGATCTTAGGGGTAAAAGAGCATAACGGACCAAGGGGACTCCAGAAGAAGGTAATGACACTAATCGGGTCAACTTGTACTTGCATGCCTGATGGGAAAAGGGACCAATAAATCCCTAGATAAATTGGCTCCGACTTTAATGAGTTTGAATTTAGTTATCATATATATATATATATATATATATATACATGTTATAATATTGTTATTATTAAAGTCATAGTCCTGAAAATAATATTATGTTATAGGAAATGATAGAGTGCATGTCCAATAATCAGTCTGAGTGTAGTCCCTATGACATTCAATCATATGCCTTACCAAAGGTTCTTAGGAGGGACCATAGTGGAGTATAAGAGGTATTTTCTCAAGTATGCCAAGTAAAAAAGTACAACATAATGGACTTTTATTGGACGAGATCTCGTCGGTGACGGGTGAGCTAGCGAGTGGGTTGGAAGATAATACCTAGATGAAATGAGAGGTGTCAGAGCTTCAGAGGGAGATGGGAAATGTTTCCAATAACATGGAACTACTGACGAATGAAATCCATGGGTTGGTCTAACTCTTAAGTCAACAACATAATTACCCCCCCCCCCCCCCAGATGCCTCAAACATTCCCTTATCCTCCCTTGTAACATTCCTTTCCCAAATGCATTATGCCGGAACATTTCCCTCCCAAATGGTTCCTCCCAGAACATTCTTCTTGCAAATGCCTACACCTGGAACATTTTTTGCATCATCATCATCATCATCCACGCATGGTGACCTTGGCAAGTCATTTTATATAAGGGACTTGACCAATAACATGGTTATTAGCACGTGCACTCTCATTTCCATCATTGTCAAAACACATGTCCACAATCGGCCTTTGGTGACGGATGAAGCTAAAATATTGATGTAGAAGGGGATTGAAGATAATCCTAAGATTAAAGATAATTCCCCCCATTAACAACAATGTTTGGGATTAAGGCAGCGATGAAGCTCAGCATGGCAGCTCAGTGAGGTAGCTCAGCGTGGCAGCCCAGAAGGACCTTCCAGCGAAAAAATTGATCGAGAAAGCTCGTCCTTTAGTCTTGTTGATTAATTTAGTCTTGTTGTATCTTTTGTTTATATTGACTATGAGCTATAACGATTGTAAAGATGTAATGAGTATAATGATTTTGTGTGAGGTCGAACGGTACTCGCGAGAGACCAAGCTTGGAAGGGCCTGGGAGAGATTTCATGCTCTATCGAACGACCTCACCGTGGGAACTTTAGAGGGACTCGGTTTGGCGGATTGAGAAGTGAAGCACTGTTGGGACTTGTCCTGACCATCTTAAATACACCTGATAAAACACCGAAGGACCCTGATCGTGGAACCTCGGGCGGACTAGCTTTGAGTTCCATCGGGCGTTGAGTTATGAACCAAACAACCCTCTACTTAATGTCACATCTACTGTAGGTGATGTCACTAGCCAGCTAGATAACGTTAAATCTTCACTTGAGTAAACTATCGTGGTATTTGGGGCTGTCAAACAGTTGGTGAGCCACCTCTGTGACGACAACCACCTGACACACAGTGGTTAGGGAAAAGGCATGTCTTAGCATTTAATGTCTATGACGTGGAGCTAACTAGTGCATCAGGCATTTAATGTTATGACATAAAGTATGAGGGATGTCTTTCATAGTCTTTAAAGACTGAGTTACCTCGGGAGTGGTGTGGGGGGATATTTAAGGACCCCAACCACTTCTGAGGAGAGGATGTTCTTTTTAAGAGTTCACAAGTTATTACTAGAGAGAATATACAACAGAGAAAGATTTATTACAAACCAGAGAGTTTATTCATACACCATTGTCATTTATTACAGAGCTTTAATACTTGACAGAGATTCTTGAGGGTGGTTGGTGTGTTTGGCTGCCTGCCAAGGTGTATCTAGGGTGTTTACTTCTCTCTCCCTCCAAATGAGTTACTTCTGAGTTCGTTGTTATCTTGTTGAGTTATACACGAGAGATTTGTGAGTTTTAACTGAGTTTATCTTCACTAAATTATGTTTGCCTATTCTGTAGTTAATTCATAGTTTTGCTAGTTAACTTATTATTACTGTACTCAAACAGGGGTTATGCCTCCATCTAATCTAAAGTACCCTCTTACATTTGGTGACTCTGCTGGGGAGGCATTATTCTAAGCAAGGAGTATGGTGCAGGATAACATTAATCGAAGGTTTAACTTTGATGACATTCAACACAATGAAGAACAGGCGGCGAGAGAGCTGGAGGCTTCAAGGGATGGGACTCCCCGAAGAGAGGTACCTCCAGTACAAGCGACGACAGGCGCTCCAGGGGTGACACAAGCTTCCATGAGCACTGGGTTGGGACCATCCCAAGTGGCACTTCTCATGAACAAGTTGTACGAGTTTTTGCAAACTCCCGTAGCTTCAACGGTGTTGGGGCGATTTGAGTCCAACTCCTTCTTAACATCAGGGGCGGTCCCAACGATCCCACCAAGTGAAAGTTCTAACGAGAACGATCCTAGCAAGTATACCCTTTATTGTAAATACAATAGTGGGAACCCCAGGAGTATCAACGGCTCCAACTATGATGACTTCTCCAGCTATAACGGACGCTCCACCTATGGTCCCTCTGGTCGTCCCTTCAACGGTATCAGCTAGGGAGGAAATGAGGAAAGAGATGCAGAAGGAGATGCTGAAGTTCATGCAAGCTTCCTCGCAATTTTTTGGCGAGGTAGCTTCGGTTTATGACGACTTTCGGACGCCTGAGAAATACATGGGGAAGGGTGGAAACCTGAAGGAGCACATTAAACGTTTCGTTGAACACTTGGGGGCACATTGCAATAACAAGAAACTCAGGTTGAGGGAATTTTCTAAATCCTTAATCGATAAAGCATATACTTGGTATCCTCACTTAGCTCCCAAGAGTGTTTCCACGTGGGAGGAGATGCATGTTTTGTTCGTCCAGAATTTGTTTCTGGCGGAAGATGAGTTCACCTTGACCCAACTGGGGAGAGAAAAGCAACGACCTGGGGAAGACGTAGTGGCATACGTTCGAAGGTTCAGGGAAAGATCCCTCGATGTGAGGAGGAGGCCAAAGAGTCCAAGCTGCTGCAGATCTGCGCAGAAGGACTACTTTCTGAGTACATCTGCCATCTTATTAATGAGACGCGCGAGGGAACTTTTGCGGCATTCCTAAAAGAAGCAAGGAATATCTTGCTGGTTATACGACCAAATCTAGTGGTGGTGCCCATGATGTTCAGGCAGCCGATGCAACCCGAGTTGGGGAGGTCTCAGCCCCCACGGGTGGGATATACTGAAGGAGCAGATGAGGGCAAGGCAGCGAAGAGGGATAACAAGAGGAAGTTCGGTAGAGACAGGGAAGACCCACCACCGTTGCCTTGTACAATAGAAGAGGCTGTCAGATGTTACAACGCAATGGTCCAAGGAGGAACAGTGTACGAACCAAAGGGCATTCCCATGGTGGAACCCAATGCAGCAACTAAGGCGGATCCCAAAGATTACCAGATTCATCGAAAGATCCAACATCCAACGGAGAGCTGTTTCACGCTAAGAAGAATTATCGACAAGTATGTGAAGACAGGAATATTTCAAATCCCTCTGCAGAACGTTAACAATAACCCATTCCCTGCGCATGGGGCCAATCTGGTGGTGGCCTACGACGAGGAGGCAGAGAGGGAAGAAAGGGAACTAACGACGGAGCAAGAAGAGTTTGAAGAATCTTTGGAAGATTGCACTAGGGGAATGGCTAACATAGTGTTAGCTTACAATGAAGTAAGCGCTAAAGATGTGGAGGATATATATAGCGTTAAAGGAGAGGAAGTAGACCAAGTTATAGAATATTATGCAGTTTCAAAATCCTTAAAGTTTACCTGGTTCTTTGACCAAGTAGGGATACCAAACGAGAGTAGATTATAAATAACCCAGGCGATCCTTGACATTGTAAGGAAGAACGCAATCCCTTCGCTGAGATGGAAGGGACCCATGGCCAGGTTGGTAAAGAGGATTCTGTCATAGATAAATTTCAGCGACGCAGATAGATACATAAGGTTCCCTTATAATAGACCATTGTATGTGACTGCCAGCATTAACGGGGTTAGATTTAGAAGGGCTCTTATGGATGGGGGAGATTCCATTAATATCATACTAATAAACTCTTTCCACGCAACTAATATTCTGGACGAAAGGTTAGTCCCCATGCCTTTGGTAATTTCGAGTTATGATAGCCAGTCTTCCAAGTTCATTGGTTACGTGAACGTTGGGATTATGATGGGAAATATGAGTTCCCACATCAAATTCCACATAATAGAGAGTGCAAATTCCTACCATTTATTGATAAGAAGGATGTGGATGCACAACTAAGGGCTAGTTCCTTCGACGTATCACCAATACGCCAATGCAAATATCAAGGTAACGAAAGTAACCATTAGAGCTACGAAGAGACCTTTCGCTGTCGAAGAAGCTCACATGGTAGATGCAGCCTTTTACACGGAACTAGAGGAGGACGTCGGGGTCCTAACGAGAAGAATGGAAGGAGCATGGGTTCCCTCGATCAGAGAAAGTACGGGACCTTTGAATGATCAGAATAAAGAGGTTGCAAGCAACAAAGGAGTGATGATAGAAGAAGCCCACCAGGTGGTACCTCAGCCCCAAAACATCTCGAAGCAACTCAAAGACAGGATGAGGCCTAGAGTGGATCCAATGGAGCACGAGGTCCAACGACAAAGTGTGCTGAGTCGGTTTTTAGGAGGAAGAGTTGCTAAGGCTTCTAGAGAAAGGAAGAGGAAGGCAGTTGCAGCTACCAGCAGGCAGTGCAAGAAATTTGTTACCGAAGAGGGAAAAGTAGTATATCATTTATGATGGTGTGAATGGGCGGCCGAAGAAGCTGATGAGGAGGCTAACCCGATATATGAGTGTTTTTTGGTGGATCAACGGGGGCAATGTATGGTGATAAATAACTCCAACATACAAGAATTTATGGAAGATGTCGCCGAAGAACCAGATTACATGGCAGATCAATCGAAGCTATAGGCACAAGAGTTGGAGTAATTAAACCTGGCGAAAGAGGGGGAAAGTCTAAGGCCTATTTTAATCTCTAAAGATCTCAGTAAGGAGAAATGAGAGGCCTTGGTTGAGTTGATTCAGGAGTTCATAGGTATTTTTGCGTGGAAGTACACAGAAATGGAAGGGTTGGATGAGGAAGTAAGCTGCCACAAGTTAAACGTGATGCCTTCAGCCATTCCGGTGAAGCAAGCAACGAGAACGTACAAACCTGAGATGGACTTGAAGATCAAGGAAGAGGTCCAACGCTTACTGACGACAGGGTTCATCAAATCGATAAAATACCCACGTTGAGTGTCTAACATTGTTTCGATGGAAAAGAAAGACAAAAATCAATTAAGGATCTGTGTGGATTTCAGAGACTTGAATAGGGCTTGCTCCAAGGATGAGTTCCCCCTACCCTCCATTGATAACTTGATAGATGTAACGGCTTTTCATGAGATGTATAACTTCATGGATGGGTATGTGTAGGGTACAACTAGATCAAGATAGACCCAACGAATGCATTAAAAATGGCGTTTAGAACCCCATTGAGTAACTTCATGTACAAAGTAATGTCGTTTGGACTCAAGAACACTGGGGCTACGTACCAAAGAACAACGATGGCCATTTTCCATGATTTTTTTCATAAATTTGTGGAATTCTACGTGGATGATTTAGTCATTAAATCGAGGAAGGAGGAGTCCCATCTGAGCGATTTGAGGAAGTTGTTTGCCCGATACAGTAAGTATAAGTTGAAGATGAACCCACTGAAGTGAGTTTTTAGAGTAATAAGTGGAAATTTTATAGGCTTTGTGGTTGATCGACAAGGGGTGCAGATGGACCAGGACAAACATCGAGCGATCTTGGATATGCCAAGTCCAAGAAGGCGAAGGAGCTGAAGAGTTTCCTCGGAAAACTTTCCTACCTTAGGAGATTCTTGCCTGGATTAGCTAAGATAACACACCCGTTGATGCAGCTTTTGCAAAAGAACACAAGATTCAAGTGGGAGGAGGTTCACCAGGAGTCTCTCGATGGGCTAAAGAAGCTGCTCGTTTCACCACAAACCAGGGTTCCCCCATAAACAGGAATACCATTGCAGCTATACCTCACGTCCACTATGAGATCCATGGGAGCTCTGCTGGCACAAGAGATTAACGGGAAAGGACAGCCAGTCTACTACCTCAGTAGAATCATACATGGGTCAGAGGTAAGGTGTAGTAGCTTGGAAAGGCATTATTTAGCCTTAGTCTTTGTAGCATAGAAACTTAGACATTATATGCTATCTTTTACAATCCATATTGTAACCAGATGTGATCCTATTAAGTATTTGTTGGAAAGAACTATATTGATTGGTAGGGAAACTAAGTGCTTTCTCGTCCTCTCAGAATATGACTTGAAGTGCGTAGTTCCTCGCGCAATCAAGAGCCAGGCATACACTGACCTATTGGCAATCTTATCCTCTGGAATGCTTGAGCCACCTAAAAAGAGTATTCCAAGAGATGACTTGCAAGCTAATTACCTAGATGTAAGTGATGAAGAATGGACGATGCAATTTGATGGATCTTCGACAAAACATAAAGGAGGAGCATGGGTTATTCTTTCAAAAGGAATGGAGGAGATTTGTATTTCCTACAAGTTGGATTTCCCTTGAAGCGTTGGTATTGGGGTTACTAGAGGCTCTTCGAAAGGGAATTCGTTCACTTTGCATCAAGGGTGATTCAAACTTGGTGATTCAGCAAGTGAATGAAGAATACGCATTGAAACACCTAAGTCTGGCACCATACAGAACAATCATTCAGAGGCTCCTCAACCAGTTCCATCGGACAAAGATCAAGAGACATCCCCGAACGATGAACTGACATCCAGATGCCTATATCACCATCTCAGAAGATGGTCATGAGAAACGATACGACTACAGTTGTGATCCAACGAAGGACAGCTCCCTCAGCAGTATAAAGAATTATGCCAATAGAGGAGGACGCTGACTGGAGGGGAGAGATTAGAAAACAACTAGAATCTGGGGAAGGAGTAATGGAGCTGAGGGAATTAGCCCAATATTTCACAAACTAGGGAAATCTTTACTTCAGAAACACAGGAGGATGGTTGTCAAGATGCATTGGCCCAGAAGAAGCAGAGCAAAGGTTAAAGAAAACACACGAAGAGCACTGCGAAACAACTGAAATACCTCTTTATAGGAGAATTCAGAGGGAGGGATATTTCTGGCCTATAATAAAACAGGACGCAGCAGAGATACAACGTAAATGCGATAAGTGCCAGTTATTCTTTGAGGCAACTGAATGTCATTTCGTGAAAGCTCAACCTGATTGGAGGTAGCCCTATATTAACTTCATTAAAGATGGAATTGTCCCAACAGGGAAATTCGATGCGATGGGACTAAAGCGAAGGCCCCCGAGGTTCTACGTACCGGAGGGGCAACTTTATTGAAGGGGTTACTTCAACATGCCATTGCGTTGCATCACGAAGGAAGAAGCAACCGAAGTCCTCAAACAAGCACACGATCTGACCCACATTAGAGGGGCCAAATTATATAACCAGTTGATGACGTTTGGGTATTATTGGCCAACGATGGAGAAAGACTCTGCAGAGTTTGTTCAAAAATGTAAGGCTTGCCAACTTCATGGTACTATGATCCATGCCCCATCGGTGGACCTACACTCTCTGGCAACACCTTATCCTTTTCATACTTGGGCGTTCGACCTGGTAGGGGCAATACATCCTTCTTCTAGGGGAAAGATATGGATACTAGTAGCAATGGAATGTTTTATAAAGTGGGCTGAAGCGATACCACTAAAAGGCAATAGCGGGGGTGGCGAGCAACTTCATCAGAGAATATATCATTTGTCATTTTGGGATTCCAAAGGTTATTCTCTCCGATAATGGAACCCCATTCGTCAATTCAGAGGTAACGATGCTCATAGACAAGTACTCCATTGTTCATCATACTTCAACGGTGGCATACCAAAAGGGAAATGGTCAAGCCTAAGAAACTAACAAAACCTTGGTTAATATTTTAGCTAAAACAATGGAAGATTTCCCATGATCGTGGGATGACAAGATACCAGCTGTGTTGTGGGCCTATTGAACGACCAAGAGGAAGACCACAGGGTGTACTCCGTTCTCCCTTATTTACGGGGCTGAGGCAATCCTTCTAGTGGAGCTAGAAGTTCCCTCTGATCGATATGCCTTGCGAAGTAGCATGCTCCCTCAGAATAGACATGTGCAGTTGGAAGCATTGGATGAACACAGAAATAATGCGATGCAGCACTTTCAAATGTATACGAAGCAACTCTCCAGGGCATATGATAACTTGGTGAGACTAAAAAAGTTCATGGAGGGAGACCTCATTTCGAAGGCAGCAGTGAAGCACATCAGGGGCCTCCCCCTACCTAAATTTATAGTGAATTGGGAAGGACCTTTCATTGTAAAAAAAAGTGCATGATTCAGGTTATTGCTTAATTTCTAAGTTGAAAGAAGACAAACCATTCAAGATTAACAACAAATGGTTGAAAGTCTATCATGTGTAAATAATTAAGTGTAGACCACTGTTGTATCTAGCTGTTGTTATGAATATACAATTTTTTTATAACTCGAGTGGAGATGAAAGAATTGTAAAACTTCACAATGTATGCAAACAGTTATAGCACAAAGAAAGGATGTGGAGAAAAACATACATCTTTTTCATTCATTTATAAACTTCGGGGAATTACAAAATTGGGAGCTACTGCCCAAGAATTACATAAGAAAAAGAAAAGAAAAATGTATACAAAAGTTTATTGGCCTAAGAGAAACCACAAGTCTGGAGAAAAGAAAAAATCTATAGGCAGGCCCGAAGAAGATGTTAAGCAAGACTGTTGGGCACTAATAGAAACTTCCAATCTCGTCTGCGCTTGTGTATGCTCGATGAGGAGTTTCTCTCATTTCAGCTTTGCCAGATGCAGAGCTTCTTCGATTTTCCCCACCTCTTTGTTGACAACTTCAAGAAGATGTGCTAGCCCCGCCAACTTAGCTTCCTCAGTCCGTTGATCCTCCTGATGTTTCTATAGCAGCTCCCTCTGACTATCGAGTCGCTGGCTCTTCAAGGTAAAGTGCGCAATAAGCCAGTCAAAACGAAAGCCATCGCGACCTAACTCCCTCAGATAGCCCAGGAATTGGTTGAGGAGAGGCATAGTAACACTTGCGGTAGGAGTGCTGACGATATCAGCAACAACGATCGCCATGCCCTGCAGCCTATAGCTCATCACGAGGTGGAGAGTTCTCCCGTGTAACCTGAGAACAGGTAGAAGAAATAATGAGTCAAAGAAAAAATATTAACAAGCGTTTTCGTTGTTATGTCACCATTATAGGTGAAGTTTATGAAAAATCTTAATAAGCATTTTCATTGTTAAGTCACCGATATAGGTGGAGTTTTTAAAAAAATCTTAACAAGCGTTTTTGTTGTTAAGTCACCGATATAGGTGAAGTATATGAAAAATCTTAACAAGCATTTTCGTTGTTAAGTCACCGACATAGGTGGAGTTTTTGAAAAATCTTAAGAAGCGTTTTCGTTATTAAGTCACCGATATAGGTGGAGTTTATGAAAAATCTTAACAAGCATTTTCGTTGTTAAGTCACCGATATAGGTGGAGTTTATGAAAAATCTTAACAAGTGTTTTCATTGTTAAGTCACCAGGAGTTTGCGAAAAATCTTAACAAGTGTTTTTATTATTAAGTCACCATTATAAGTGAAGTTGGAAATATTGAGAAATGAGACTCTTCCAGTTTGTATATAGTCAAGAATAATAGAAAAACAACAAGAGACGAAGAGAAACTAGCAAAGTACCTCAGCAATCGCGGGAGCAAGAATGGGAGTCACCACAGAGGCCATAAAGATGGGAACTGTTGGAGGCAGGGTTATTGCCTCGGAAGCCTCAACGGCCCCCCCAACTGAAGAAGCCTCAACGGTCGGTAAAGCTCCCTCGCCAACGAAAGGTACCAAGGCCAACATAGGAGTTTTAAGAGATGCCCTAACATGGGTGGGTCTAGAAGAACCACAACGCTGGGCAGAAGCATCAACCTTGTCCTTGGAAATATGCAGACCACCAAGAGAAGAGGATGGGGCAAGACTGGGAGAAAGCTACAAACATGAAGCTAAGTGTTAGACATGAGGAGCAAGTAGAGAAAAAGGGAGAAATACCTCTAAGCGCTACTTACCTCAGTTATGGCACCAAAAAGGGGAACTGGAACTAGGGGTCTCGTCAGCATGGTGGGAAGAAGAATGTCAGCTACCAAAGACGCCATTTCAACCTAAGGCATCCCAACATATTAAAGTTTAACATGTTAAACAGAAAAAGGGATGGAAAAAAAGATGTGAGACCTGACAAGTAATTGATAATATGTTACCTCAGGGGCACTTTCCGCAGCTGGAATGATGGGCAGAAGGACCTCGTGCTGAGGTGATAATTTAGAAGGGGCTGGGGGAGTTGTCTCTGGTTAAGAAGAGATGCCCACAGACTCAATGAAATCACCCCCCACAGCAGCATCCTTCGCACGTTGAGAGGTCGAACGACGGGAGTAGGTAAGCCCAATCATAGGGGAATGGGGAGGAGTCACATCGACCTGAGAAGAACCAAAATGTCCCCCCACGAAAGGGCTCACGGGTGGGATGGGTCTTTCTTCTTCAACCTCCTGCACAAAAGTTATTAAGATATAAAAGGAGGCAGCTTTCCTTAGAAAAAAATATGAGTAAGAGCAACAACACACATACGTACCTTGGATTCAGAGGGAGAGTGGAGGATATAACCACTGGCGAAGGAGGAGAGGAGGCAGCAACAGAAGGAGCTGAGGAGAGATGTGCATCGGGAGTTTGTTTCCTCTGGGACTTGGTACCCAAAGTCTTCTCCTTCACACCCGCAACACTAGTACCTTGAGGAACCTTTGAACTCTTCCTCCTCTTTGCCCTCGCTTCAGTTGGATCAACCAGGATAGTGGGGAAGGCAGCCGAAGGAGGAACGACAGGAGAGCATTACTGAAACTCAGCATGTGTCCATTCCACCTCAGCCTGAACTCTCCTTCTTAACTCCTCATTCATTTTTGCAGACATAGGAGGAGGAATGGAGGCGATGGGGAATGACTCAAAGAAGCTTGAGGCTAGGTTTGAGACTTAGATTTTGAGGAAGTCCCACTCTTGGACTTCCTAGCTTTCTTGGATGGTGGCCGGGAAGGACCTTCGTCGAAAGCTACTTCGGTTGTAGGGGCAGGCTGGTTGGGGGTTGCAACAGTTTTGGGCTTGGGTGTGGCAGTAGGGATCATTGGGCAATAAGGGGGTAGCTCGAGGGGAGGGTCTTTAAGGGTTTTACTCAGAGGGAACTCAACTCCAATAATGGAGTTGCCTTTGAGACCCAACTCCAAGGTAGAGAAATAAATAACTGGGGGATATTGGGGGGACTCTGTATGAACTCACGAATCATGGCCAGTTGGCTCAGACGGAACTTGGTGGCATAAGAGTTAGATACGTTCCCTTTCTTAGTGGCACTTGGAAGGGTGACTCGACCATCCATAGTAGAGGTCACACCAAGTACTACTGTTGTAAGGTAGAAGGTGGAAGCCTCAATAAACATAGCCCTTTTATTCCTTATTTGAAACACAGGTTGAGGAGCCCCCTGATCAAACTTGAATTACCTGCTACACCTATCAGGGTTGTAAGGTTCAGAAGTGTATCCCCATTCAATATAGGAAGGAAGAAACCTAGGAGTGAATAAAAGTACCACGGCCTGCGAAGGATCTTCTACAACTAGAACAAAAGTGATCATTAAAGCTATAGAAGGAAAGAAGTTCCAAGAATAGGAAAAGGTAGATTCGCTGTATGGCCTCATGACAAACGAATCAAAACGGTCAAAAACTCCTATTATCTCCTTTCGACTCTATTTTTTTATGGAAGCATAAGAGGCGTGGGGGTTTAATGCCTTGGCTCACAGGATAAGAGATAGACTTGGAAGCAATGGCAGGGAAACGGGTATAGAGGAAACCCGTTAAGATAACGATGTTGGCAAAATTAGCCGAGTTGTAATGACCAAGGGACCGTGCCATGTCAATGTGGGTTCGATCTAGCCAAGTATAGAGGGACCCCAAAGCAATGGCGGCCAGAGGAAGGTTGAAATCCCTGGCCAAACGGATAGAGATGTTTATAAGGTCCCTCCTGGGCTGGTCGTTAGGTTTCCTAGTAAAAAAAGAAACAGAAAAGCAGCACAAGAATGTAGGCTGGTTACCTTGGCCCGTAATAGCAGTGACGTCCTTTGCAGTAGGAGCTTTGAAAAAATACCTAATAAGGGGAGTGAAAGTGGCCTTGTTTGAAGACCTAGTGTAACGGCGGCAGATTCGATCAAGCTCAGCTCGGTCAGCAGCCTCTTCGGCATCCAATGCCTCATCATGATATGTAAACTCACCCATGGGCTCAAACCCAAGTAGCTCCCAAACGTCCTCCAACGAATTGGTGAACTCCCGCAGGCAGCAAGGAACGTGTGAATTGTAACGTTCCATCTGGAAACCAACACTTAGAGCGCAGCGTTATGCTTGGAAAGAGTGAGCTCCCCAAACCAGCTGGCTCGATGAAGACCAACCTTGGCAAGCGCTGCAGTGTGAGAGCTTTGTATGTGTGCATGCCAGGCAGAAAAATGAGCTAGCAATCCCCCAGGTGCCTCGAAATCGATCTGAGAGTAAGGGAAGTCTCCGTGGTCCAACATATAGCATAGAGTCCCATATGGGGGAAGAAAGCCCCACTTCGATGAATCTTCGTCTCCATCACCCAGTAGTAAAGGGTCATAGTTGGCTAAAAAATGGCAGGTCTTGCATGCATCAGTGATAAAAAGTTAGTTTCTCTTGACGAGCAACATCCAAAGTAGTGGCGCTAGGGGTGGCAGACGGGGAGCTTGGCTGAATAGCGGTGGAGGTAGCCTTCGAGACACTTGAAGAAACCATAGTAAATGGCAATGAAAGAAATAACTTGGTAAAGACGGGCAATTAATGAAAATGGTGGAGTACAACCATAGGTGGTGGCGTAAAAGACAAGAGGAAGAAGAAAGCTAGGTAAAAGCTTGGCAACAATGGAGTGCTGGCAGAGTTTCTCTCTCTAGAGTAGATAGAAGCTTGAAGAAGATGAAAGAGAGAGAAGAGTTTTGAAAAAATAATATTTGAAACCTTTTAAAACTCGTCTGTTGAGTTTCCCACCACCACACGTGCAAAAGCCGCCTATAATCATTTCAAATGGACACGTGGCACTTCGGGAAATGCCCTGACAGTTGAAAGGACAGCGCCACGTCAGTTGGGAAGTGACGCATTGGGAATAGAAAGGGTTTCCTTCCTAGGCAAGTTTGAGTTTTAGCGCCAGAATTTTTGTCAAACATATCCAATAAACTCCCAACGAGAAAATTGTCCCAACGGTTAAAAAAAGCTACGATGTCCCCTCGCCACAAGTCCAAACGTTGTTTAATTGTGACTCAGCTACATCGGGGAGAGTTTTTTCCTTTTTGAACATGGCGAAACGTTACAAGGGAGAATTTCACAAGTCACAATGATAGGGAAATCCTAACGAAAAAACTCACTGCCTACAACTATACTTCACAAATAACTTCACTTCCCCAAAGCCAAAACGAGTATTCGGGTAGGCTAGTAGATCTATCGGGAGAATTTCAAATAGTCAAGCTAGAATGATGGAAGCTCAGTGTAAGTAAAAAGTGGAGATGTCCCTTTGCCAAAGCCCTAATAAGCCACAACGCTTCGGCTCAGGTACATCAGGGGGGGGGGAGCATTTTACTTTTTCCTCGAGGTGCTAATGCAGTGGTTATAACGAAGGAAAATATGCCAGAATTTTTTCACACAGAGAAGGTTCATCGGATTGAGAAAATTTCGTGCAGACATTCTTGTTTCCACAACGAATCTCTTCACAAAGGGGCAATTGTATAAGGGGCTTGAAGATAATCCTGAGATTAGAGATAACCCCTCCCCCCAATTAATAACAGTGTTTGGGATTAAGGCAGCGAGGTAGCTCAGTGTGGCAACTCAGCGAGGCAGCTCAACGTGGAAGCCGAGAGGGACCTTCCAACGAAGAAACTAATCGAGAGAGCTCATCCTTTAGTCCTGTTGATTAATTTAGTCTTGTTGTATCTTTTATTTATATTGGCTATGAGCTATAACGATTATAAAGATGTAATGAGTATAATGATTTTGTGTGAGGTTGAACGGTACTCACGAGAGACCAGGCTTGGCAGGGCTTGGGAGAGCTTTCATGCTCTATCGAACGGCCTCGCTGTGGGAACTTTAGAAGGACTCGGTTTGGAGGATTGAGAAGTGAAGCACCGTTGGGGCTTGTCCTGACCATCTTAGATACACCTGGTAAAACACCGAAGGACCTGACCGTGGAACCTCGAGCGGAGCAGCTTTGAGTTCCATCGGGAGTTGAGTTGTGAACCAAACAACCCTCTACTCAATGTCACATCTATTGTAGGTGATGTCACTAGCCAACTAGATGATGTCAAATCCGCACTTGAGTAAACCACCGTGGTATGTGGGGCTATCAGACAATTAGTGAGCCACCTCTGTGACGACAGCCACCTGACACACAGTGGTTAGGCAAAAGGCATGTCTTGGCATTTAATGTCTATGACGTGGATCTAACTAGTGCATCAGGCATTTAATATTGTGACATAAAGTATAAGGGATGTCTTTCATAGTCTTTAAAGACTGAGTTACCTCAGGATTGGTGTGGGGGGCTATTTAAGGACCAATAAGGTGACCATTAAAAATAAAATATATTTGGTGGACCGTGACTCCTAATGTGACCAATAAAAAATGTCACACTAGGGGTCACGATCAAAACCATAACCTCTAGTGTGACATTTTTAATTGATAACATTAATGGTCACAATTATAGATCGTGACCCTCAAAGATAGGTTGGTCAAGTCTTTAGACAGTGACCCACATTGAATCGTGACCAACCCTTTGGGTCACGATTTTGGACCGTGACCTATGGTTTTGTCACCCTCAATATAGTCACGGTCTAAAACCGGGAACAATAAGGTGACTATTAAAAATAAAATATATTTGGTCATGATTTTGGATCGTAACCAAATATTTTATTTTTAAAATTCTCACCCTTTTGGTCACGGTTGTGAACCGTGACCACTAATGTGACCAATTAAAAAGGTCATACTGGGGGTCACGATTTTGTACCGTGACCACCAGTGTCACATTGTTAATTGGTCACATTAATGGTCATGAGTATAGACTGTGACCATCAGTGATAGGGTGGTCTCGGTTTTGGACCGTGACCAACCCTCTGGGTCACGGTTTTGGATCGTGACCCATGGTTTTGTCACCATAAATATGACCACAGTCCAAAACCGTGACCTATATGACTTGGTCACGGCCCAAAACCGTGACCATCAACCTATTTTGGTGTAGTGTTCTTCTGCATTGTTATGGGCATAGTCTCTATAAATCAATTTTGTGGGACAAACGTTGGTTTGATAAGATTAGGTATTATTATTACCTAAGGAGCTCTCCTGGGTATGATGTGTACTATTTCCAAGCTATAAACAAGTCTCGCATTTTGTTTATGTGGATGCCCAGATCATATAAAGACACCGACAAGGATGTCTTAGTGTTTTATGGGCTCCTTTATGGCGAGGGCTGCACAAATCTTCTTGTGCCTGCTGCGGGCATGTCCTCTGGTAGGTCGTCCACCATCTTTGTGTTTAATCATATTTGATCTATTTTATGTTTCTTCGCGGCCTATCTTTTATGCAGATCCTCATCGAAAAATAAATCCCAGAGATTAAAAAATTAATATGCATGATCTTAATATCGTTTGGATTAGGAAAACTTCGATCGGTTTGAGCCTACATTAGAGAGTGGCCCACGTCTTACTCAGTTATGACCTCACTATCGCATTGCCAATAATTTCACAGCAACCCTAAAAGTAATTATAGTCGACTACACCGTCGTCGATGATCATTTAATTCCATCAATCACCCATATTCTAAATGAAGCCGCAAGGGGCACGTACATTAGGGAATCTTCCCCTATTTACATTGTGTCAACCAACTCTGGTGAAAATCGGGAGGAGGAATAAGAAGAGAGAAAATGAGGGGGATCAGAACATACAAGGAGACCCTTTGTTCGACGACTTTTATCCTTTTTTCTCATACAAAGAGGTTGGTGTCGCTGGTCACCTTTGGGAAGAGGCAGAGAACTTTTAGCTAGACGACTTCACCTTCCCCCTCTTCTAAAAAATATTAAAGATATGAATAATTTTCCACACCGAACAGTGGATTTTGTAGATGTTTGGGCCAATTAAAAGAAGCAAGGCAGTCGATTCAACCAGGATATGATTACGCTCAGAGAGAAAGAAGTTGCCGAACTAGAACAGTAGAGAGAGAGAGAGAGAGAGAGAGAGAGAGAGAGAGAGAGGTCTAGCTGTCTATTAAACCATGAATATGGTACGACCCAGAAACTAGTTGAAGGGTAAAACTGAACTATTTATCAATTAGAATGGGATCGGCTCATGTAATAACTTGATCGACTTAGACATGATTAAGATCGACCTCAGGCATTCTGGTCGGCCTTTCCATTTCAGACAACTCACATGCCAATATATATCCACTACCAGAGAATCAGATTGTGGGGCGAAGTCATAAGGACACTTATACACTAGAAACAAGCGAACATTCTCCCACTCAGGAATTCACATGCTAACTTTATAATTATTCTCCACTATCCTGTAAAGTGAGTATTTCTTTATTTTATAAAGACAAAATACCTGACATATTCCAGTGGGTCAGCTGGATAAATCCACTAACAATTATTCCCACACTCATATTTAAGAGACGAGGAATAACCCAGAAAAGGGTAGGCAACCAACTAACTATTCTACTAAAAGAAAGAGAGATACTATGACATTATTGTTATCTGGGCAGAGAGACAACATATTGATATTAAGCTAATACTAGTGCAAAAAGACTACCTATGGACATAGGCTCATTCTTGAGGGATGAACCGCATAATTCTTGATGTTAATCTTCTTATCCTCGTATCCATCGCTATTCATTTGCATACACTACTTATTTATTGTTTGTGATCTCTGATTGGATTCCATCTAGCTAAGATCCAACCTTGAATCCACTATTAGATGATAAGGGAATGTGATAAGGGAATGGTGCCGTTTATGGAGATACTAAATCCCAATTTTTTCTCATCTCATTCTTTATATTTCTATCTGTCGAAATTGTGGAATTTTTGTAAAATCCCCCAAATCTCGTTGGCAGTCATCCCGTTGATTTGACCAGCGAATTCACTTGATTTTTCACTTAAAATACTATATTTAGTGTTCCATGTCTAATTCTATGTAAACCATACTTCACTACACTCGTTCCTTGCCTAAAATAATTTTACTATTTTAATTTCGCAAATATCCAGTCATACTTTATTTTTTTGCGTTTATACTCTATTTCTTGCAAATTTTGTAAAAATAGCTAAACGCCCATAAAGTAGTCGGGAAAAGCAAACTACGACACCCACACATCCTATTGGAATAGGGGACTTGGCATGATTTTTAAAAATCCTGGTTAAAAGCTAAGAAGATATGCAAGAAATTATGAGATATCTCACCCAAAGTGTACTACCTCACAGAGTCGAACAGTCCATCCAGAATCGATTCTAGTAACTCTAGTTTTGGAGAAAAATAAATGTAAATGTAGGGAATCACCACCTCCCACCCCTACAGATATACGAGGTAAGAGAACCGAGGAAAAGTTGTGAAAAATCTAAAAAGTTTACATATAGGATCTCATACTGTAGACACCCCATCCTAGGACCCCCTAAGCACATCCTTAGATCTCTAACACTCACTCGTTTACCATAAACTGTAAATCATACTCCAAGTACTGATCTAGAGGCCACTGGGAGCTATTGGGCCCCGTATGACTTCTTTCAACTCTCCCACTCGAGTTAAATCCCAATAAATCTTCTAAAGTATCTGAATCCCCTTTCTAACAGTTCGTCCCGTGTGCGAATCGGACTTACGGTCCATTTTACCCCAAAAATTTATTTCGAGGCCACCGGATGCTCCCAAGCCCCATTTCACTCCGATAAACTCTACATCTTGAGAAAATATCAATGAATCTTTCAAGGTCTCTGAATACCTTTTCCAACATTCCATTCCGAGCACGAATCATCCTTACAGTTTGGACAAACGACCCTTTTTACTTTTAAGGCCGGGCGCTTTCAGACTCCATTTGACCTTGGTCATCTCTTCGAACCTAGAAAATCTGAATAAAATCTTGAAGGTAACTAAATTCCCTTTCTAACAGTCATTCTCGTGCATAAATCAACCTTAAGGTTCGGACGAACGATTTATTTTTCTTTGAAAACCTCCCGTTTGACTTCGATCAACTCTCGGACTCGGGAGTGGCTCAATGGATTCTTAAAGGGATTTTAATTCTCTTTCAAATGGTATACCTCGTGCGTGATTTGGACTTAGGGTTTACCTTTTATGCCCGTTTTTTTGAAAAACCTGTTCCAGAGGCAATGTGTCTGGGGTGCTATGCCGATAGGCAGGCCTAGGACCATGCCGATAGGTACCCCCTTGGATCTATAAATAGAGGCTATGGCCTCACTTTGAAAATCACCCCTGAACACCCCTATCATCAAATCAGAAAACATTCTCTCGAATTCAGAGTTGTTCCCTTTCCTAAAAAACCATTTTCTCACATTCCCTTCAATCACTTTCTTACCTCACTTGGTAATTCCCCCCGCCTCTCCATACCACTTTCAAACTATTGCAAAATTATCATATCTAAATCTCAAGGTCAACATCAAGCATTCATAAGGAGGTCCAATTCTCCATAATTATCTTTAATTCTTCCATTTTAGCACCAATCATCTTATTTTTATTTTTAGTACTTTTGTCTCATTATATCACATCCATTAATCTCAAATTTTTATTAGTAGTATTTGCACATAATCTATTTTCTTAAAAAAAAGAGCTTATCCATAAATTCCAAAAGAGGGATTTCCATTTCACAATCTCTCTCTTAAAAACATATTTTCTCTACACACACACACATAAGAGAAATCCCCCGTTTGGATTTATGGTTTAATTCCACCCTATGTTATCTTCAAACTGCGTGAACTTTCATGACCCTAGGCTACGTAGGCGTCTTGGGATAATCTCGAGATTCGAGTCCTCCTTTATGCATGTTTATATGTTTCTTCCATATCTTCCATATATTATTTATAAATCTCATATTCTTACATGCTTGTCTTTCGTCTGATACACACATTCGCTCTTCCATAGCGACTTGTGATTCAGAAAACATTCATATTATATTTTAAATTATAATTTTTGGGAACCCTCGTACGGATGAGTTCACTTTGTCACTTTCCATGATGCAGTTTGAATGATTCCATTATCCACCATTTATATTATGTACATGTACACACATCACATAGTTTAAAAAGAGAAGATTAATATTTTTCCATGAGAGACTTGAAGGGTGGGATGGGTATCTATCATGATCCCATTTCGTAACTTATTCCCCATACCTTCGAACAATTTGGTTTTACAAGCATCATTATTGGCCTTAATGCCGTTCTCTCAAGGTGATGACATTCTTTTACTTATTTTGAGCAAAATAGGCTGGCAACTCGATCTCTTTACATTATCCCCCACAATGACGATGGTCGATCATCCTGAGAAACGGATCTCCCCCCGTGCCGAATGGAATCTGAAACCCCGGGATGGCCACAGTGGCGACTCCACTAGGGAAGGTAGAGGACTGGACTCAATTTCCACATTGGTGTTATTCTTTGCTCTCCTACTTTTCTACATGTATATATGTGCTCCCACCTGTATGTTCCTTTTACTCCTCTACTTACTTTTTATAAATCTACCTCACGCTTATATCTACGATTCCTCCTTCTCATGTATATATTACGTTTCACTCACTTATATATATATATATATTGCCTATATTCACTTCAAACACTTACACTTGGATATAGTTTCACTTCTACTCACATGTTCCACACACCACTTAGATTATCCATGCTTAGTGATGATGCTGGAAACAACACCACCCTTCAAGGTGTTCGTAAGCTCAAATTAGCGATAACAATGGCAGCACAAGAGTATATCAAATGTAAGAGATTGAGATGGGGAGAAGAGGATGAACACTAATATATAAGTGGTTCAGCCAATTAGGCCTACGTCCACTGTGCAAGTGAGTAAGGTCATCAGAATAAGGCACTAATGGCCATGGATACAATCTCTCAAGATTTCTCTCTCTACTGTGTAACTGGACAAAGTTTCGGTTAGGGTTGTTAATTTTTCGATCCCCCTCCATGTAGGAGTAGGCAAGAATATATAGTGTGTGGGGGGTGTAATGCACCCCCCATGCATGCAATGAGCATGTGTGTGTTGATTTGGCCAGTCCAATGAAGACATCTGTCACTGTCACATGTAGAGAATGATGATAAAATATTCCCCCACGTGAGGGGATTGATTTGTTACAACTGATTTAGTACACGTGTTCCCAGCCACACATATGAGAGTAAAGGCTCGGCTGTCTTCGATTGACACCAACCTTGGCCTGGAAGAGTATGAGGTTAGTGAAGTCTGGCTGCTACAGAATCAGAGGTTATTCATGATGGTCTCGGCTCAGTAGAAAACTGAGGTGGGGTAGGTGGAGTTATAATGTCGGCCTGGGCCGGGGTTATGTAGGAGTAGTTGGGAGATCGACTGATTCCCAGCCGAGGTTGATTATGATGATGGTGTAGTCCTTGCTTCCTCAGCTTATAAACAGTCGGGGTTGCTGTATGAGGTAGACGTGATGTCAGCTCCAGACGTCCTGATGAATAACTTCCCCCATGGATCATGAAGACCTCAGCTGTTGTCTGACTGTGAGGCAACTAGTAACATCAGCCATAGCCGACCTTGCTTTGGACGAGACCGCTGGTCGCCAATCTGGGGCCCTTATAACCTCAGACGTTTCCTTGGTTGAGGTTGGTGTCTCTGAACTGTTGGGTACATATAGGGCATATCAATCACCCCTAGCCCTTAGTTACCTATGTGAGCAGGTGACTAAGGGGTATATATGTTCGAGGTTGGATTTCTTTATGTGGCCATATTTTCTTGACAAGTGTCAGCTTCTAAAGTAGGTTGCGTGCTTGGCAAGAGCAATGATGATGGTCTTTTGGGCTCCCAAGGCAATGATGGACCTTGGGGTGCGTGCAAGTGGATTTTGAGGGTTTTAACCCCTTTCTCTCTCTTTCTTCTTCATTTCCTTTCATTCTCCCGCCTGAACCTTCTTCATTTCCTCTCGCTTCCAGAGCTTGATCAAGGGTGCTTTTGTGGAATTTTCTTACTAATCTTCCTATTCTTCTCCTTATAATTCATCAGGTATTGCTTGTTACCTCTTATTTGCTATTTTTTCAGCCTTAATTTTCAATTTGTTGCATTTTTCGGTGAGATTATGAGTTTTTTGATGAGATTATCAGTTTTTTGGTGAGCTGTTCTTGACTGTCTTGGGTTGGATTTCTTTTCAAATATCCATATTTGATCTTTAACTGCTGTGTCATCCTGTTTGTTTTTAGCTTGTGTCCGCAAGTGTAAGGTCGTCCCCATATGCTTAGACCCCTTTATCAACTCTTAGAGGAATTCCCTTCTCTTAGGGAGAAAACCTTAGATGAAATTAGACAAATAGAACGAGCTCAAGAGGAAGCTCGTAGGGCAGAGGCCTTCGCTATCATGCCTATATTCCCACCTCCTCTGAAAGTGATATACCCTGAGCCACCTGTGTCTACAGAGGTCCCAGTAGAACATGTTCCGATGTCTGAGTCTGAGTCGTCAACCTCAGACCCTATGTCTGTGGATTCTTTCCAAGAGGCCATGGACTATTCCGTACGGATGGACCAAGCCCCTAACCAAGCCGAGGTTTATAGTCGTGTCTCATATCACAAGAGTTATAGCACCTTGCATTATTCCTCCGATGTCGAAATTATAGGACTTAGTGTGGCTGTTCCCCTAATCCTTGACGCTATTCCCCTGTCGACTGCCACAGGAGCTGAGTTTGCTCAGAGGTTCCCTGATGGTGCTCCTTCGTCTTCTCGAGCCGACGTTGGTCGGGATGAGGATGATGGTAGCGAAAGCGATGTTGACACCTCAGAGGCAGCCGAGATAGAGAGCACTGTCAGCGAACTCGACCTCCTAGCTTTCAGACATCTGTATTCTATAAGTCCATCCATAAAACTTAGGAGACCTTTGAGGGACGAGAGGGAGTTTGGCAGCTAAGATGGCGAGATCTGCTTATACGAGCAGATGTTTAAGTTAGGATTTCATCTTCCCATTCATCCAATAATTAGGGTTATACTATCCTATATTAACTTGGCTCCTTCCCAATTATCCCCCAATGCCTGGAGGGTGATAATTGGAGCTATAGTCTTATGAAGGGAAGTCCATCATTCAGACCTTCCCGTCCAGGTCTTCATAGGGTGATACATCCCCTCCTCTTCTATAAATCATCCGAGTTATTACCACTTTATAGCTCGGAAGTCCAACAAGAAGATGCTGCTGGTTACCCAAACTTCGAACCACAACTGGAAACCATGATATTTCTTCGCCTCAGGGTCGTGGGAGTTTTACCCCTGTGCCCCCTCTTCTTCCCTTGAGCTGAGAATACCCCTGAAATGGGGAAATGTGTCAATGGCTGCTAGGGCCGACCCAGGGTTAAGCCAAAATAACCTTCAGAAGGTCAAAGACCTTCAAGATCAGGGGGAACATGGTCTGTTGGTCAAGTGCGAGCATTTGATGACCCCCTACTACCTCTCTGAAACTAGCCTTGGGGGGAGTCCTCTAACCGAGCTCCGTAGGTTACTAAATTATTTCAACAAGTTATACCTATGATTTTGTTATGCCTCTGATATTTTAAATCAGATCTTTTTATTTACAAAGCGTCCTAAGGGAATTCCGGAAGACCTTTGGGAGATGGCAGCCCCTAGTCTTACAAAACTTATGAAGAAAGCGGGTCTGAATGCGCCTCCGCATCCACCCACCACTTCAAGGGTCGATGCCTCAAAGAAAAGGAAGTCTAGTGACCCTGCCCCTGAGGATCAGAGGTAGAAGAAGAAAACTTCCAAGGGGGATCGTGCGATCCCTATATCCTCTAAGGACGCGTTAGTTGCTCGTCTAGAGCAACTGAAGATCGACGACAGTCTTATTGGCCAGAGTCTGAAGGCCCTGGATGCTATCGGCTCCTTCATGACCGAATCTGACAAGAGGTTTTGCCATTTTCTAGACACCCCTCTGTTGACCGAGTTCGCCCTCCATTGATCAATCCAAGTAAGACTTTTTGCTTTTGTTGAATAAGTGTAACATCGTCTTTGAATTATAACAAATCTTGAACTAACATTTTTGCACACACTTTGCAGGGTCTCCTCACCATGCACCAGTTTATTGACTGGACTCTGAGGAAACTTCCTCTGATTGAGAAGGGCAAGGAGGCCCAAAAGACTGAGGCCGCTCTGAATACTGAAGTGGAGCTTCTGAAGGCTTCCTTAGAGAAGTCTGAGGCTAATGTTAAGCGACTGGAGAAGGACATGGATAAGCTCAAGAAAGATAATAGTTCTGCCCTGAAGACTCAGGCTGACTCTCTTCAATGCAAGGTCGATGTCTCTGTGAAGGCTACTTTAGATGATGCCTCAGATAAGATTTTGGAGGACTACAGGGTCTCTGACGAATTGGTCAGCTTTGGCTTTGAATATCTTGAAAGGGGTGTTAAGGCCACTAGAAAATGGGTTACAATAAAGGAGAAAGAGTCAGGGGCCTTGGTAGCCTCTGACTTCGTTGGTCTGGGTTATGCCGATCCTCGATTTTATCAAGCCTTACAAGAGGTCGAGGAAGAAGGAGGTGTCGCACCTGACGAGACTGTTCTACAAGAAGATACAGGACTGAAGACGTTGGTCCTCAGAATGATGGGGTATAAGTGACTAACCTCGTCCAAGGAGATGGGGGCATGACTACTAACCCTGAGACTGCAGATACTTAAATCCATTTTGTGAAGCCCTTGTAGTTTTTATTTCTGATCCATATCGATCTGTAACTTCTGATTACATTTTCTGTTAGCTCTTGACTTGTAATTCTTAACTCCATGCTATATCAACCTCTGAAGAGGGCTTTATTCCTTTTGCTGAATGTTCTTTGAATGGTTCTCTATGTCATGCAATGTGTTTGTATTAAGGTCTGACACCTCAATATAATGGTGTCTCTATCAACCTTGTAACATTGTTTTAAGGTCTGAGGTCATTAACTAATATGTTACCCCCATAATACATTCACCAAATTAATGATGTTTAAGGTGTGAGATCATCCAAGTGTGATGTTCACCTCAAACCTTGTCACCAATCTATGATGCTTAAGGTCTGAGGTCATCAACTAAGATGTTATCCCCATAATGTATTCACCAAATTAATGATGTTCAAGGTCTGAGGTCATCAACTAAGATGTTACCCTCATAATGTATTCACCAAATTAATGATGTTCAAGGTATGAGATCATCCAAGTGTGATGTTCACCTCAGACCTTGTCACCAATCTATGATGTTTAAGGTCTGAGGTCATCAACTAAGATGTTACCCTCATAATATATTCACCAAATTAATGATGTTCAAGGTCTGAGGTCATCCAAGTGTGATGGTCACCTCAGACTTTATCACCAATCTATGATGTTTAAGGTCTAAGGTCATCAACTAAGATGTTACCCTCAAAATATATTCACTAAATTAATGATGTTCAAGGTCTGAGGTCATCCAAGCGTGATGTTCACCCCAGAACTTGTCACCAATCTATGATGTTTAAGGTCTGAGGTCATCCAAGTGTGATGTTCACCTCAGACCTTGTCACCAATCTATGATGTTTAAGGTCTGAGGTCATCAACTAAGATTTTACCCCCATGAAATTTTCACCAAATTAATGAACCAAGAGTTGACACAGGAACTGATCTTCTTATTAATAATCTCCTCATAAGTTGACACATTTACATAGGAATCATTGCAACATCATATGTAATACTTTTTCAAATGATCAGCATTCCATGGATTGGAAAAAGGTCCCCCCTCAAGGTTTTCCAACCTGTAGGTCCCAGGTACAACTTCTTCGATCACCTTGTAAGGGCCATATCAATTTGGGTGAAGTTCGTTGATTTCACCCTTTGATTGTAGAACTTTGTTGTTCTCTGTTGGTAGGCTACCTGTCTATCTCTGCGTCTTCCCTTCTCTCTTCAATCAGATCTAGGTCAAGTCTTCTCTCCTCCCCATTCTTCTCAGGGTCATAGGTCTGAACCCTGTGAGTGGGGAGCCCTACCTCAGTTGGTATGACAGCTTCTGAGCCATGTGCTAACATAAATGGGGTTTCACCCGTTAGTGTCCTAGCCGTTGTTCTGTATGCCCATAATACAGCATAAACCTCTTCAGTCCATCTTCCCTTCTTCTAACCTCTTCTTGATCCCGTCGAGGATTGTTCTGTTTGTGACTTCGGTCTGACCATTCGCCTGAGGCCGGCCCGAAGAAGAGAAAAATTGCTTGATCCTAACTTTCTCGCAATACTTTTCTAAGGAATAATTCTTGAACTGGGTTCCGTTGTCCGAGATGAGGGTGTTTGGAAGGACATGTCTGTATATGATGCTCTTCCAAATGAATTAAAAGGTCTTCAGCTCCATAATCATGATCATCAGCTCGGCCTCTACCCATTTGGAGAAGTAGTCAATGGCAACTATAAAAAACCTGTAATTGTTCGCAGCTCTTGGTAAGGGACCTACCAAGTCAACTCCCCATACTTCGAATGGCCAAGGAGAACTTATTGACGTCATAGGCTGTTGAGGTTGATGGGGGATAGTGGAGAATCTTTGGCATTTATCACACCTCTTTACATAGGTTGCAGTATCCTTGGACAAGGTTGGCCACCAGTATCCCTGCATGATAATCCTCTTGGCTAAAGGTCTTCCTCCTATATGACTGGAGCAAGAACCCTCATGTACCTCTAGCAGGACGCAGGGGACCTCTGTGGGACGAACGCACCTGAGGAGGGGTAACAGAAATCCCTTCTTATATAGGACATCTCCTATTATTGAGAACTTTGCGGCTCTGTACCTCAGTTTCCTCCTCTCTATCTTTGATTCCGGAAGCTCTCCCTTTGTGATATATCTGATAAGGGGGTCCATCCATGAGTCCCCTAGGTTCAAATTAAGGCAAGGGTGAGTAACTTCTTCTTCTTCAATGGTCGGCTTGAGCAGGATCTCGACCGAAATCATCCTTCTGATATCTATCCTTGTTGCTGAAGCCAACCTTGCTAGTGCATCTGCGTGGCTGTTGTTTTATCGAGGTATCCTCTTCATCTTTACCTCTTCGAAACCTTCTAGCATCATTCTTACCCTCTTCAGGTATTTGGCCATCCTTCCATCCTTGGCCTCATAAACTCCAAACACTTGGTTAACAACCAACCTTGAGTTACTATGAAGTAGGAGTCTTCTTATTCCAAGGGTCTTTGCCAAGGAGAGGCCCACTATCATGGCCTCATATTCTGACTCGTTGTTTGATGCCTTGAAGTTAAACCTTAGTGCATATTCAATGTTGGTACCATCCGGGGCAGAGAGTATCAGTCCTGCACTGCTTTCACTTTCGCAAAAAGACCCGTCAACAAAGAGGTTTCAGATATCTTTATCTGATGAGAAGCTCTCCTCTAACATGATTCCTTATTTGAAGAGGTACCGAAGTGTAGGCCAACTTTTCCATCCGAGGGTAGTTCTGTTCAGACCCTTAAAGGGCCTTACTATTGAAGTATACAGGCCTTTAGACCCCCAACGTCTTCCCGTACTATTGCTGCACTTATAGCTGACTCAGAGACTTCTAGATAAAAATACAACTTCTCTCCTACTATGGGCCGAGATAGGAGCAAGGGAGATCCGAGGTAAGACTTGAGTTGTAAAAGCCTCCTCACACTCTTTGTCCTATTCAAATGACTTTCTAAGCACCTTAAAAAATGGAAGACACTTGTCCGTCGCTCTGGAAACAAATTTGTTGAGTGCAACTACTCTTCTAGTGAGCCTCTGAATGTCCTTGATATTTCTTGGTGTCTTCATGTCGAGTAAAGCCTTAATTTTCTCAGGGTTCGCCTCTATTCCCCTCTAATTGACAATGAATCCAAGAAATTTCCCAGCTCCTTCCCCAAAGACACACTTCGCGGGATTGAGTTTCATTATGTACAAGTCCATGGTATCGAAGGTATTTTCTAGGTCTGCCACGTGAGTGCGGGCCTTTAAGCTCTTCGTCAACATATCATCTACATACACCTCCATAGTCTTGCCAATTTGATTTTCAAACATCTTATTCACAAGACATTGATACGTTGCCCATGTATTTTTTATGACGAAGGGCATGACCTTGTAGCAGTATGTCCCCTTGTCAATGATGAAGGCTGTCTTCTCTGAGTCTTCTGCATCCATGAAAATCTAGTTGTAGCCTGAGTATGCGTCTATGAAGCTCATGAGATCATGCCCTGCAGTTGCGTGTACCATCTGATCGATCCGAGGTAAGGGATAACTGTCCTTTGGGCAAGACTTGTTCAGGTCGATAAAATTTACGCACATCCTCCATTTTCCATTGGCCTTGGGCATAATGACAGCGTTTGATAACCACTCCGGATATATGACTTCCCTTATAAACTCGGCGTCTTCCAACTTTCTGACTTATTCCCGAATGACGTCGTACTTCTCCCTAGAGTAAACTCTTCATCTTTGTTTGATTGGCTTAGCATCCTTAGTCACGTTGAGTTTATGGCACATAACCTCAGGGTCGATGCCAGGTATGTCCGTGTGGCTCCAAGCGAAGACGCTCTACCTCTTTCTCAAGAATTTTATCAGCTCTTCCTTGATCTCCTCTTTTAAGGCTTTGCCAACTAGGACGGTTTTTTTCGGTTCATCCTCACTGAGGACGATGGATTCTACCTCTTTCGCGACCTCTCCTTTCTTTAACTTCGTTTCATCTCTTGGGTCAAGTATATCAATGTTATAGGTGGTAGTTGCTTTCTTATGGGCCTCTCTCTCTTCGGCTGAGTTGAAGTAGCATTCTCGTGCTATGGTCTGGTCACCCTGCACTTCCCCTACCCCCATAAAGGGTCGGGAATTTTAGCATCTGGTGGACCGTCGACGACACGGCTTCAAACTCCTTAAGGGCTACTCTTCCCATGATGAGGTTATAGGCCGAGAAGACGTTTTCGTCCATAACAAAAAAATTAATCTTCCAAGTCAACCTCTTAGGCCACTCATCTCCCATTCGCACGTCCATCTCATACATGCCCAATGGATGGACTTTTTTATCGCTGAAGCCCATTAATGGATGATGATAGGGTACTTGCCTGGCTCTGCTAAGGCCTAGGCTTTTGAAATAAGGCCAGAACATCACATCTGCTGAACTTCCTCCATCTACAAGAATTCTCTGTACCTCGCATCCATGCACTCTTATTGTAATTAACAAAGGATCATCATGCGGGGCTAAGATGCCTTTGAAGTCGAGTCGGGAGAACCAGACTATAAGAGTGTCCATGTCCACTTTCTTTCTCTTCTGCTTGGTTTCTGAAGATGCCAGATTTATCACTTCTACTTTGGCCACTGACTTGGGCTCTGCCACATGAGCTTTTCGGTCAGCCACTTCAGAGCCACCCCCTGCTAGTAGGGGTGTGCACGGGTCGGTTTGGTTAGGTTTTGGACCGCAATTCAGACCGAACCGATCGGTTCGGTTTTGGAAAAAAATCAGACCGAAACCGAACCGACGATGAAAAAAACCGCCGGTTTCGGTTCACATCGATTTCGGTTCGGTTCGGTTTTAACCGATTTTCAGTTTTGGTCGGTTTTTTGTAGGTCGGTTTTCGGTTTTGGTCGGTTTTGGAGGTTGGTTAATGGTGTTTGGATATAAAAATAAAAGATATTTAAGGGGTTTTTAATATATAATATTGATGTCGGTTCGGTTCGGTTCGAATCGGTTTTTTCTTTGTCTAAACCGACAACCGAACTGATATTGTCAATTTTTTAAATCCTTAAACCGCAAACCGAACCGGGCTAAAAAAAACCGTCGGTTTCAGTTCGGTTTGGGCCGGTTCGGTTCGGTTTTCGGTTCGGGCGGTTTTTTTGCACACCCCTACCTGCTAGTTCTCTACATATGGTGTTAACACCGAAGGAGATCATACCAACCCTCTTCACTGGGGAGTTGTCATCTTTTAGTGGGAGGTCTGGATCATCTTCATCATCACCACTCGAGTCATCGTCTCTTCTTGCTGGAGTATCATCACGACATCTGTCGTTTCTCTTCCTTTTAGGGTCATCTCTTCCCCTCTTAGGAGCCTTGCCATCAGCATACTTCCTCAACTTTCCGGATTTCAACATCTTTTCGATCTCATCCTTTAGATTGAAGCACTTGTTTGTAACATGACTATGGTCTTGGTGGAACTCGCACCATAAGTTCTTGTTCCTCTTATATGGAGGAGCCTTCAGCTTCTCTTGCCATCTCAGAGACCGATCATTCTTGATCTCATTGAGGATGTGTTCGCAGCTCACAGTTAGCGGGGTATAACGTGCAAACTTGTCGTCAGCTGACCTCTTCTTTCTTTGGAACTTCCCGCTGCCACTTCCTTTTTCATCCTCATACTTTGCGGTCATGGCCTCTTCCGCGTTTATGACCTTACCTGCAGTTGCCAATAACTTTGTCATGGACTTGGGAGGGTCTTCTGCAAGCTTCCACAATAACTTCCCTTTCTGTAGACCTCCTATGAGAGCGGTCATAGCTATATTCTCTTCGTAATCTTCCACCTCCAGTTTTTCTTTGTTGAATCTAGCAATGTAGTCTCTTAGACTTTCTCTCTTGCCTTGCTTGACATACAACAGATGGGTGGTCTTCTTTTGAGGTCTTACCCAAAAATAAAAATTATGAATGAACCGTTCAGCCAAGCCCTTAAACTTCTGTATTGAGTTCTTCGGAAGAGAGGTAAACCAGATGTGTGCAGCTCCCGTCAAAGTCTCGGAGAAGGCCTGATACTTCATCTCATCTGGTATTGACTAAATATCTGCCACAGACTGGTACATCTCAATATGATGTACAGGGTTGGTGCTACCATCATACTTGGGAGACACTGTAGGTGGCTTGAACGTGGCAGGAGTTGGGAAGCTCACTATCTTAGCCACGAATGGAGAGCCCTCTGAGAAACCTCTTTATAGTGGGTATCGACTTTTGATGAGGTCCCCTATCTTTTCCTCAAGAAGTTGGATGGAGTCATTCCATGGTCTTGAAACGTCGACCTGGACGAGGTTTTCCCCAGCCACCTCCAAGGGGTGGACTGAGGGTTTCTCAGCCGCAGCACAACGTCGGCTGTTGACCTCTTCCTGGTCCTAACCTCATCTTTGATGAGGCCGACGTTCCCCCTCTTCCATTTGTGAGCCGGCTGCACTTCTCGCCCTGGACAACCTCTGTCTTAGGTCATTTACTGGTTCGAGCCTTTCAAAGGCCGACCCTCTGCTCAATCGATCAAAAGATGATCCTCTTTTTGGGCTCCCTCACCTCTTCTGCCTCCATAACCTCGGCTCTGCTGGATAGGACGCACTGTGTTATTCGAAACCTCATACGGCTCCCAAGAATCTTCTGGAGCGTCTTCTGCCTCCAAATCATCATACCTATCCTCATGGCAAGGGTGTCCTTGCCTCCCCAGATGCAAACGCCTAGGGTCAGCAATGTCCCTCCTCCACTGAGGTGTAGGTTGGTCTTTCCGCGGTGCCTGGGGGGGTCTCCTCGCATCAGGATGGGGCTGGGCGGCCGCCGGAGTAATCATCTCCGGTGAGACCCCAGGTAGTCTCATCATGTTTTGACTGAGTTGTGCAAATTGCAACTTCATTGCTTGTTGCGTTATAGCCAAAGATCTCGAGGCCACTGCCACCTCCGCCATTTCGGACTGAGGCGGTGCCTGGCTGGAACTAGGTCCTCCAGCACCAGACGGTGGAAGAGGTGGTGGTAATTCCGGTGCCATACTTTAACACTAAAGAGCTTGTGAAGTAGTTGAGCTTAGTACCTTAATGGACCTCTTTCAATGGTGAAACAACTCCACGCAAGGGGTGAGGCCTGGTTCACCACCAGAGTCTCCAGTGAGGTTAAGCAGAAAATAAGGAAGAGATAGCTTCCCGTTCCCACAGACAGCGCCAAAATGATGATGCTGGAAACATCACCACCCTTCAAGGTGTTCGTAAGATGAAATTAGCGATAAAAATGGCAACATAAGAGTATATCAAATATAAGATATTGAGATGAGGAGAAGAGGATGAACACTAATATATAAGTGGTTCAACCAATTAGGCCTACGTCCACTGTGCAAGTGAGTAAGGTCATCAAAATAAGGTACTAATGGTCATGGATACAATCTCTCAAGCTTTCTCTCTCTACTGTGTAACTAGACAGAGTTTCAGTTAGGGTTGTTAATTTTTCGACCCCCCTCCATGTAGGAGTAGGCAAGCATATATAGTGTGTGTGGGGTGTAATGCACCCCCATGCATGCAATGAGCATGTGTGTGTTGATCTAGCCAATCCAATGAAGACATCTGTCACTGTCACATGTAGAGAATGATGATAAAATATTCCCCCACGTGAGGGAATTGATTTGTTACAACTGATTTAGTACACGTGTTCCCAGCCACATATATGCGAGTAAAGGCTCGGATGTCTTCGATTGGCACCAACCTCGGCCTGGAAGAGTACGAGGTTAGTGAAGTCTGGCTGCTACAGAATCAAAGGTTATTCATGATGGTCCCGACTCAGTAGAAATCTGAGGTGGGGCAGGTAAAGTTATAACGTCAGCCTGGGCCGGGGTTATGTAGGAGTAGTTGGGGCATCGACTGATTCCCAGCCGAGGTTGATTATGATGATGGTGTAGTCCTTGCTTCCTCAGCTTATACACAACCAAGGTTGCTGTATGAGGTAGATGTGATGTCAGCTTCGGACTCCTGATGAATAACTACCCCCATGGATCATGAAGACCTCAGCTGTTGTCTGACTGTGAGGTAACTAATAACGTCGGCCATAGTCGACCTTACTTTGGACGAGACCACTGGTTGCCAATCTGGGGCCCTTATAACCTCGGTCATTTCCTTGGCCGAGGTTGGTGTCTCTGAACTGTTGGGTACATATAGGGCATATCACTTAGCTTCACTATCACACACCCACAATTCTCTCACTTGTATATATCTCCATGCTCATATACACGTCTCACACACCACTTGTCGTCGATCCATGCTTAGGATCACTATCACAAACACTCACTTGTATATATTCACATATCACTCACTCACATGTATATATCCCCGTGCTTTCTTTTCACCATGCTTAGTATAGTCTTCATGCTCTAGATATATTTATTTCTCATGATACTTGTATATTCTCCCTTATTAGTATAGTACTCCCTTTACTTAGCATGCAAATAAAAAGACATCTCTCCATAAGATACTAATTAAGATTCTTGCATCTTTGCACACTACATCACCAGATCATGACAATATTGATCAAAATTTTGTCCCATACTGGGGGGTCACTTTGTGATGGGTGATAGCTTAACTGGGGAGCAGTTAACCTAAGCAATATGGCTTTTACATTCCATTAGTCTAGTACCTTCGATGTATATCAAACGGTTCCTCCTGCATCGTACTGCTTGACCGAACTCACAACGAGAGGTATATAGTAGGGAACCCGTTCATGTACATCGAGTATAAAAAATTCTCTCTCACACATACCATCCCCATAAGGTATATCGTGAGGCAATTCACATACACTCAGGTATATCAAATGGGTTATCCACACATACCGATAAATGTTTGCCCTTATAGGCAAGGGGTATATTGTGGAAGTCATGCTAAAGGGAAGAACCCTTCCACTAACCCAACAAGTGCATATACCTCGTATAGGCATCAACCATAGGGAACTCATAATTAGTTTACCGGTTACCACACGAAACTCTGCCAAAATTTCGGGTTGGCATATGCTCGAATTTTTGCACTATTTCTCCTTTTTTAAAAATAGGACCCTGCCCGTGAGCCTGAAAATAAGTCAAACCATGTCCTATACTTTTAAACCCTATTTTCCCAGGATCGGGTCCTATCCGACATTTTTCTTGCATTTAGGAAAACCTAATGCAAGTGAAAGCCTAATAATAATAATAATAATAATAATAATAATAATAATAATAATAATAATAATAATAATAATAATAATAATAATAATCATGTTGAGATTGCACTCCTTTTTTTCCTCCTTTTCAAAAATTAAAAATACCCAAAACATTTTTCTCCTCCTTCCAAAATACCAAAAACATTTTTTCTTCCTTTTCTCAAAAATGCCAAAACCTTTTTCCCTTCTTCCTTAAAAAATAAATTCGAATCATTTTTCCTCTCAAGTTGATCGCATACCCAACTTTGGCCTGGCTCCCCATTGACTTCGTTCTTTTATCAAACCACCCCGAAGCTCCGTCGCTTCTTCTACTGCTTCAACCGAATTTGGGATCTACCTCCACGAGCTCTACATGGAGAACACCGACCAATCACCAAATATTCAGCCAAATATTATGGTTGTCCTAACCCAATTCATCTCCAAGATTGAAAACCTTCAAACCGATGTCCAAAAAATTCAGTGACACCGAGACCACATCCCCAAAGAACCCAAGGTCCCTTTTCCTCGTGCTGAGGGTGCACTAGCCCCTAAGCCTGTTTGGGTCCTAGATGAATATCAACATGTCTCGAGCGCCTCGCTTGCAGATGGGTCATCACTTGCTCAATTCTCGATTATGAACCTTACCCAGCCGGGGACTAACCTTCCAGTACCCGCTGATCCCAAAGAAGAGAAACTGAATAAGGTAAAAAAAGACTTCAGTCTGCTATCAAAGAAATTCGACCAAGTCAAAATATCCGGGAACTACATGGACCATACTCATATGTCACCTTATCCCAATGACAGACTTCCTGAGAAGTTCAAAATGCCAAACACTAAAAAGTTTGTGGAAGCAGGCCCTCAATTATGCACCTTTGAAGCTATCACTGAGACATGACCCTTCTTGTTGCCTCCAAATAGATAGTGGCTTAAATGTTTCAGCAGACCATAAAAGAAAGCGCCCTCTGATGGTTATTGTCTCTTGAAGAATTAAGAATCCATAATTAAGAAGATGTGGCTCGAGAATTTATGTCTCATTAGAAGTACAAAGAAGAGTTAGAGGTTATGTGTAGAGACCTAAAGCTGCTCAAACAGAACCCTAGGGAATCAGTCATTAGCTTTACTAGAAGGTGGAGAGAGAAAGCTTCCACTATGACCAACAGGCCATCAAAGGAGGAATAATTGAGCATTTTGAATAAGAATTTCTTGCCTCATATCCGAGCATCTATGGGAGGACAATACTACCCACACTTTCGAGCCCTCTGAGAGGCTGGTGTGTGATATGACCAAAATGTACCCTCATCTCTTAGGACAACGGGCATCACATCTCATAAGAGCCTCACATATCCTCATCAGGGTCATCCAGATAAGGATCGGTCTCGGTAGGGTCGGCCTCAACAGGGTCGGCCACGACTTAATCCTCAGTAGGGTCATCCAGATAAGGATCGGTCTCAGTAGGGTCGGCCTCAGTAGGGTCGGCCTCAACAGGGTCAGCCACGACTTAATCCTCAGTAGGGACATCTAGATAAGGGTCGATCTCAGTAAGGTTGGCCTCAACAGGGTCAGCCTCAATAGGGTTGGCCTCAACAGGGTCGGCCTCAACAGGGTCGGCCATGGCTTAATCATTAGCAGGGTCATCCATATAAAGGTCAGCCTCAGTAGGGTCGGCCTCAACAAGGTCGGCCTCAACAGGGTCAGCCTCAACAGGGTCGACCATGGCTTAATCATTGGCAGGGTCATCCAGATAAGGGTTGGCCCCAGTAGGGTCGGCCTCAACAAGGTCGGCCTCCATAGGGTCGGCCTCAACAGGGTCGACCACGACTTAATCATTGGCATGGTCATCCAGATAAGGGTCGGCCTCAACAAGGTCGGCCTCAATAAATTCGGCCTCAACAGGGTCGGCCATGGCTTAATCATTGGTAGGGTCATCCAGATATGGCTCGGCCTCAGTAGGGTCGACCTCAATAGGGTCAGCCATGGCTTAATCATTAGCAGGGTCGTCCAGATAAGGGTCAGAACAGAAGACGTTGGCCTCAGCCTCAGCCTCATAACTCTCATATAGCAGCTCAACCTCGACCTTAGCCTCATAGATCAACAACCAGCGGTCTCGTCCTAAAAAGGTCGGCCATGGCCAACATTACTAGCTACCTCGGCAAGAGAGGTCTTCATGAAATCAAAGAAGGTATCACCAAAGTGGATTCTGAGCCGAAGAGGCTGATTAAATAGTTTACCCTTAAGAAGTATGAAAAGCCAGCTAATATTTTAGTCTCAATCATTAATAACATATCACAACCTGCAACTTCTTGGGCACCCGAATGTTGTCCCAACCTTATCAGAAATGAGTACACTGAGCTTCATGCTCCCCTGTCCAAAGTCTATAAGCTCGGCTAATTAGAAATCTCATCAAGCCACTGGAACCTCAACCATTACCAAACTCACTCCCTAAAAACTCCAAGCTTGATACCCACTGTGACTGTCACTAAGTCATGGGCCACTCCACCGAGATTTCTATCGACTACCAGAAACTTAATGGCCTATTTATAGAAGCCCGAAAATAGGACCGAGAATCAGATGAATGGGTGGTGCCTATTAAAGAAGTCAGTCTAGTTAACATTTTACAGATCATGGTCAATGAGTTTCACCAGGCAGAAGAAATCTATAGCATTTTTGAGTTACTCACTGCTTTAAAACTTCAGGGATGACTAGTCCCTTCACTCCTACACTTTCCCACTGAGTGGAAATATTTATATGATAAAGCCGTAGAAGTTGTTGAGTGCATTGATTACTCTTGGAAGGAATAAGTCGTCGCCACCGATTGGGGTGAAAACTTTGAAATCTCGAATGGTGAATGAGATAATGAAGATTTCCCCACTTGCGACGAAGATTGGAAGCATGAAGTTTAACCTCTAACTAAGAAAACTATGGCAATCGCTGATAACTTCGAGGAAAGTGACGCTGAAGTATCCTCTTACCTGCAAACACTGGGGCTAAATATCTGCATGATCCACCCAGATACTGCGCCATCGGTCCTGTTCGTCAAGATCATGACTACTAATTTCCCTTTCCTAAACTTTCATGCTATCCCAACCGTGCCTGCTTAAGCCCAGCCAAACCCGATTGTCTATCCTATCCAAGTAATCTCTGCACCTATTTTAGTTTATCCCTTATGTAAATGTAATTAAGACCTCTTTTGACGAGTTTCTCATTGTTGTTTTACCTGAAAATAAAATAAATGAGGATTTTGAGTATCTTGTTGTACCTTACATTAATTGTGTTGATTCTAATAAAACTTTTGATTATGATGATTTTGCAAATGAACAATTCTTAACTGATCTCAATAAGAAAATAAATAAATAACATAACCGTGTTCAATTTAATGATGACCAGACTATTATTATTTATCTCGTATCTAGTAGCCACCAACACTAGATTAGGATAACGTATAGCCATAACGAGTATGAGAGCGCACAATTCAAAAAGATGCTAAAATAGTTCATAGACATCTTCGTATGGTCGTATGACGACATGCCTAGAATTGACCAAGAAATAACTCAGCATGAGATCCCGATATTCCCAGAATGAAAACCAGTCAAATAAAAGTTGAGGAAAGTTAGAATGGAATGGTCACTTAAATTTAAAGAGGAGGTAGTCAAACAGCTGAATGTAGGTTTTATTCGCATAGTCGAATACCTTACATGACTTACCAACATTGTTTTCATGATGAAGTTAGGAGGAAAAGTCTTCATGTGCGTCGACTATCGGGATTTGAACCAAGCATCCCCAAAAGATTATTACACATTGGTAGACATCGAAATGAGCGTGAACAACACTACTAGCCATACCCTCAAAATATACCCACTTACTCCTATCATATCAGCCAACTAAAGTCTAGAACTAGGCCTACTAAGAAGCTTTTGACCGAATAAAGTGATACATCACTCGACCTCCAGTACTCATGCTTCCGTAGCCAAGTCTCCCTTTTCTCCCGTACTTAACAATCACTGATACTGCAAAAGGGGCTTTGTAGAACCAATATATTGAAAAATCCCACAAAGAAAGAGCCATCTACTATGCTAGTCATAAACTGGCCGGGTATGAAGTCAATTACACTACTTTGGAGAAAGCTTATGCCGCCTTAGTTTGGGTCACACAGAAGTTATGTCACTACATGATTGCCTTTCATATCAAGCTAGTATCTCGAATGGATCCTATCAAATACCTGCTAGAAAAATAGTTATGTCATGCTGAATGGCCCATTGGTTGATGTTGCTAGTCGAGTTCGATATTGTGTATTATTGATACAAAAAATTATCGAGTTACGTGGAACAATAAAAAATAGACATGTGTCATACATTGTGGCAATAATCCTAGTTAGCAAGTCATAACCATCGACCAAGGCTTGGAATGCTGACCAGTATACAGGAAGCGTAACCACCACCAGGAAGCCTAACTAACAGTAGGGAGGCCGACCAATTTTATCAGCAAAATGCCAACAACTAGAAACATTATGGACATTATGTACTGATATAAATGTCTAATTTATAAAGGCATTCCATCCTTTAACATTCCATCTCTTTATCTCCCTACTGGGCTATAAATACGTTGTAATCCCTTCATCAAGGGTGAGTGATTGAAAGGCAAACACAAGGCAATAAGAAGCATAGCGAAAGTAGGCTTTTCTCCATAGCCGAACCACTTTAAAACCCTTTTTGTCTCTTTCTTTTACTTACTCATATTTATCTGTGATTAAAGAATTAGATCTATTCTAGTTTTTTGCATTAACAAATTGGCGCCGTCTATGGGAATGTATTTCTAAACATTTTCATTCTCGTTCATTAATCCAAAAATGATTGACATTCCTAAATCGAGTGCCAGAAACTATGGCAATTCGCATATTCCATCTGTTCCTCTAATAAATAATGATCTGATTAAAATCTTGGCTAGTCTTGCCAGAGCACATGAGGCTATGCAGGATAATATTAGGCAATTGGACCAAACACTACAAGCTAGATCTCCCACCTTATCTAGTTGCAGGAATAGAAATATGTCACCACCACCTCCAATAACGTGCAAGCACATTCAATCTAGGACTACCAGATCCACGTCCTACCACCTAGGAGTAAGCTCTTCTCTTAGAACTTCAGAACCTTATGATGAGCAATCCTTTACTCCTGAAAGATTAAGTGTTTTAGAAAGGTTAAGCAGAGCATCTCCCTTTGATCTTGTGGAACCTAGAGGGAATAAAAATGTTCTCATGGCATTGTCGAGGAATACTCGCTAACCAGCCGATCAACGTGAGGGCACAACCCAATCCAAATCAGATGCCTAACGATCTATCTATACCAAGCAGACCTCACAGGAAGAGAGCTCAGCATAAATAGTTGGTCATAATAGCCGAGTTACTACTCATAAATTAAATTTTGGCAATAATGCATGGAAGGGCTTTATTCAATGATTGAAAGATAGGTTGGGAAAGATGGTAAAGGCAAAGAACCCTTTGCAATAAAGCTTTGTGAAAGCATCTCCTTTTGTCCAAGTTATTGTGGATTTTCCTACTCCTTCAAAGTTTAAAGATCCCGTGGTTATTCCCAAGTATGATAGGAGAATAGATCATGTTCTTCATATAGAGCAGTATCAAGCAATAGATGATATTTATGCTGTTCCTGATGAAATGAGATATAAGGCGTTATCAGGTATAATCACAGGTCCTGTTCAGATTTAGTACAACATCCTTCCTAGGGGATAAATTTCTAGTTTCAACCATCTTGTCAAACTATTTATTGGTAAGTTCTGCTTTGGAGCCAAATCGGTAAAAATAATAGCTCACCTGTTAAGTGTGAGGTAGCGGATAAGAGAAAGCACTAGGGATTACATCACTCACTTTAACAATGAGAAGTTGGAAGTGATTAATTATGAGGAAAAAATAGCTATTGCAGTACTCATGAGTGGACTGCTCCTCGAGAAACTTTTTTACACTATTTCCAAAGATCCCCCCAATACTATGACTGAATTATTGGCCAAATCAGCCAATATAATGAACGTCGAGGAAGCCATGGCAGCGAAATAAGGTTCGGACATAAAGTCTGCTAGCAAAATTGAAAAGAAAGAGAGGAAGGAACACAAGGAGAAGAAATATGCAAGGAAAAATAAGATTGATGACAGGATCAGGAAATATAACAATTACACTCCATTAATGATGGGCATTCACCATGTTTTGGAGGAAATTAAGCAGAACAAGGAGGTACGTTAGCCCGAGAAGCTAACAGCTTCTGCTGGGAAGAGGGACATATCCAAATACTATGAATTTCATAAGGACCACGGTCATACTATAGATCATTGTATTGCTCTACAAAATGAGATAAAAACCGTTATTCGACGAGGAAAATTGGACAAGTTTGTTGATCGTCAAGACGACAGAGTAGCCCGGCATAAGACAAAATCTCCATGTAAGCCCAGGGAAGAGAAGAAAAGAAATCATGAAGATTATCCCAACTTCCCCAAAAAACCCAAGCAACCAGAGCGTGAGGTATTTACATATATTTTTGGTACCTTTGATTATCAGATGATTACAGGTGGAGATGCTGGAGGTATTTACACTACCGAGACAAAAGCTTACCTCAACGAGGCTCTAGCTTGTTCTTACATCCAAGGGATGAATCTAGACAAAGAAGGTAGACCAAATAAGGTGAATAAAGAAAAGTTGGTAATTGGGTTTTCCCAAAAATGACTTGTCAGGAGTTCTCTACCCCCTATGACGACCCTTTGGTGGTCAAATTCCGATACCAAGACACAATCGTTTCCAGGGTGTTGATTGACAATGATATCTCAACAAATTTCATGTTTTGGTATTTACACTACTGAGACAAAAAAGGAGTAATGGTTTATTAATGATTAGAGGGAGAGAAAGAATATTTTTTCTTATGACCAATTTAAAGGCAGTAAAGCCACCCCGCTTAATTTAACCCACTAACGCCGCTCATTTCTCATTTTGTTTTGAAGTCTGCACCGTAATTCTCAACGAAGCGGGACCATACCCTTGCTTCTAATTCCACTCCAAAGAAAAATAGTCGCCTAATACCTTTTTCGCCAACCACCTTTTCTTGAAGACCAAGCCTATAACCTTTTTCTTTTAGCTGAGTCATAATTCCCAAATGGGGGAACCTACAATCATAATTCTTAAAACACTAAAACTTCAATCATTACCCATCAATCAGTTATGTGTAAAATCCTTATAACCCTACCAATCAGTTAAGCGCCTAAACCTACAAACAATTAACCACAAGACCAAGTCATCATTCCTTTAATAAATAAGCCCATTAAGCAAACCCATTGAGACTAATAAGCCCATTAAGACAATTAAACCAATAAAAAATTGAAGTTAACATTAAATTTCATTTTTTCCCATTGACTAATCATGCTCAAAACATCAATTACTTTTAATAATTTGTCACATAATTAATCTTAATCTCTAATAATTACATTTGGGCGTTCTATAAATTACTGAAATCAGTAATAATTAATTAATTATGTAAAAAAAAATATGGGGGCATTACACTTTGCATGGCTCTATTTTTTTTATTTATAAAAGGACTTCTCATGCCTAAATTTTGTATACGTTCACATAACTTCTAAGAGCCAAAAGCCTATAACTAAAACCCTTATTATTTTAACTGGAGGTATTTACACTTAGTTTTGCTATTTACACTGCTGAGATAAAAGATTACCTCAATGAGGCTCAAGCTTGTTCTTACATCCAGAGGATCAATCTAGCTGAAGAAGATAGCCCAAAGAAGGTGAATAAAGAAAAGTTGGTAATTGGTTTTTCCAAAAATGACTTGTCAGTAGTTCTCTACCCCAATGACGACCCTTTGGTGGTCAAATTCAAATACCAGAACACAATCATTTTCGGGTGTTTATTGACAATGATAGCTCAACAGATTTTATGTTTTATTCCTATTTTCAAAAGATGGATTTGAAGCTCAATCAATTAGATCCGTACCATAGGCCTTTGATCGATTTTTTTGGTGAAAAAGTTTATCCTTTAGACACAATCAAGCTGAAGGTGTTGCTCGGCACCTGGCCAACAAGTTGGGTCTAGAAAGTTTGTTTATTTGTGATGGATAAGAACGTGCAATCAACCTACAATGCCATCATGGGAAGAGTAGGATTGAATAAGTTTGAAGAAGTTCCCTCAACAGTCTATCAGTGCTTGAAGTTCTCGATCAACTTTGGAGTAGGTTTAGTGAAGGGTGATCAAATAGTAACCCGAGAATGATATTACTCCTCTACCGAGTAAGATGATCTGGAATAAATAAAGAATCAGGCCACCACTTACCAAGTGGACATTATGAGCCCAATAAAGAATATGAGGTGGAAACTTTAGATCCAAGAAAGGAGACAGAGTTGGTAAAAGGCCAAATTATGGAAGAAATGGAGAATATCATCTTAGACAACGACAATCCAGAGCGAACTACACATGTAGGATCAACGCTAGATCCTGTTCTTAAATGGGAGATATAGATGTTCCTGAGACAGAGAAAGCACGTGTTCGCTTGGAGTCATGAGGTCATGTCTGGGATTGATCCTAATTTCCTCTGCCATGAGATCAACGTCAACAAGGACGCCAAGTTAGTGAAGCAAAGACATAGAGTATTTAGCCCCAAGAAGAACCAGGATATCCAGGAGGAGGTTGAGAAACTTCAGAAAGCCTCATTAATTGAAGATGTGAAATATCCAGATTGGTTGGCCAACGATGTTATGGTCAAAAATAAAAACAACAAATGGAGAATATGTGTGGACTTCACAGATTTGAATAAATCTTGACCAAAGGACCTCTTTACTTTGCCCAAGATTGATCAACTTGTTGATGCTACGTTAGGGCATGAACTATTGAGTTTTATGGATTCATATTTTGGTTATAACCATATTAAAATGAAGCCCGAAGATAGGGAAAACACTTCTTTCATTACTTCTCGAGGAACTTATTGATATAATGTTATGCCATTTGGTTTAAAGAATACAGGTGCTACTTACAACCATTGGTAAGTAGCAATGGTTGGATGCATAAAAGGCATGTTTCTCGAGTACATAGTGAATCAGAGGGGAATTGAGGCTAACCCTGACAAAATCAAGGCGTTGATTGAAATGCAATCCCTGACCTGCAAAAAGGAGGTGCAAAGGCTAACTAGGCGAGTTGCAGCATTGAACAAATTTGTGTCTCGAGCTACAGAGAAGTGTTTACCATTCTTTAAAGTGTTGAGGAAGACTTTTGAATGTAATGATGAATACGAGAAAGCTTTTATGGAGTTGAAAAAGTATTTGGGATCACCCCCGTTGCTCTCCTGACCAGTTTTGGGAGAAAAAATGTATTTATACTCAACCGTCTCTGAGTCAGATGTAAGTTCTTCTTTGATACGAGAAGATAATGGAGTTCAAAAGCCAACCTACTACACCAGGAAAGCCTTCCGAGGAGCAGAAATTAGATATCAACGTTTTGAGAAATTAGCTTTGGGGTTGATTGATGCATTCAAATGGATGAAACCTTACTTCCAAGAGCATACCATTGTGGTATACATTGGAATTCCTCTTCAACAAGCTCTGCATAAAGATGAAAAGTCTGGGAGATTAATCTATTAGGGAGTAGAACTAGGGGAGTATGATATTGTATATGAGCTAAGGTCCTCATTAAAGGGACAAGCTATGGAAGACTTCATTATAGAATTTACTTATCCATAGGTACCCGAGCAATAAAGAATACGAGCAGAAGAAACCTTAATAGGGGAAAGCTCAATTGAGGTCATCACCGACCAATGTCGCAAGCAGACCCCGATAGGGGAAAGGTCAGAAGAAGTTGCTGCCAACCTAGCGGAATAATCAACCATGATGTAGGAGATGGCTAAAAAGATATAAGGAGGCAAAGAATAAAGTATTCTATCATGGGATATTGAAAAACTAAGGATTTGACAATCATATCCCAATATGGAACTTATATGTAGATGGATTATCATGTGCATTAGGAAGTGGAGCAGGTATTATACTCAACACTCCTAATGGGATAGATATTGAGTATGCATTGTGATTCGAATTTCAGGACTCAAATAATGAAGCAGAGTATGAAGCATTAATTATGGGATTAAGTTTAGCTCAAACACTAAACGCTGAGTAAGTTGTGGCACACATTGATTCTCAATTGGTGATCAATAAGATCTTAAGTTTGTATGGAGCTAAAGATGAATTGATGACAAGGTACCTTGACAAATCTATGGAGGTTATATCCAAATTTCATGCTGTTCGGATGAGCAGAATTCTAAGATTCGAGAATGCCCGAGCTGATGCACTTGCTCGGCGAGCATCAACAACTAGAATTGAGCTCAAGAGAACTATTCCCATCGAAATTTTGGCCAATAAAAGTATTGATGAAGACTTGATGATTAGTTTCATTACAGTAGACATGGGACCATCCTGGATGGATCCCATCAGAGCTTATATTGAAGAAAAATTTTTATCAGCAGACCCAATTGAGGCCAAAAAGCTCAAGTACAAAGTAATAAGATGTGTTAGATAACGTAGTGCTATACAGGATAGGATTAACAACTACTCTATAGCGCTGTGTTCACCCAATAGAGGTTAAAGATCTAGAAGAAGAAGTTCATGAAGGATCTTGTGGAGCTCATGTGGCAGGAAGATCATTACTACATCGAATGAATACTCCAGGGTATTACTAGCCGACCATGAGGGCAGCTTGTACAACCTTTGCAAAGAAGTGTGACAAGTACCAAAAGTTCTCCAATATTTGTAAAACTCTACATGTAGCTTTGACCCCCATTACTTCACCTTGGCCATTTTTTAAGTAATTGGTCGTAGTTATTGATTAATTCACAAAATGGGTTGAAGCAGAACCATTAGTGGATATGCCATATGAGAACGTATACCAGTTCATCTAGAAAAATATCATTTGTAGATATGGTTTGCCATATGCCTTCATTACTGACCACGGTACCCAGTTCGATAATGAGGAGTTCGCAGCATACTGTGCCCAATCCAAGATTCAGAAGTTACACTCTGCTCCAGGTCATCCTCAAAGCAATGGGAAAACTGAGGTAATAAACATAACTTTCCTCAATAGGTTTAAGAAAAGACTTGATGATGCTAAAGGGAATTGGATAAATGAATTACACTCAGTTTTATGGGCATACCAAATAACTCCAGCTCTGCTAATGGAGAAACACCATATATGCTAACATTTGGGACGAAAGCAGTCATACCAGCTAAAATAGGTTTGCCAACTCATAGAATGTTGAACTTTGATTCTTCTGTCAGTGATTTGATGCGAAAGCTAGACCTGGACATGTTAGAAGAGGTGCGTGAAGATGCAGCCTTGAGGAATGCTACCTATCAATAAAGAATAACACGCTTTTATAATAATAGGATGAAGCCGACTAACTTAAAGGAGGGGGATTATGTACTTAAGAAAGGGATTTAGAAAATCAACAAACTTGAAGCTAACTAGCATGGACTATATCGTATCTCGATAGTTATCTAACCAGGAACTTATAGATTTAAAACTCTGGATGGGGAAGAATTCAAAAATCCTTGGCATGCTGAGCATCTTAGGAAGTATTACTAGTAATGTAATAAGAAAAATATTTGTAATCAATTAGCTTCGGTATCAATAAAATGTTGATTTCTTCCATTTTTTCGATTTCTTTTGGGAATATTGGTGATATGCATCCCCCAATATTTGGTCGGCAGGAGTTCAGTAATTGATCGGCGAGACAACAGAAATTCAATACTTGATCGGCAAAACACAAACCCAAGTCAAAACAGGATTTTAAGTCGTCAGTACTTGGTCAAGAAACATTAGGGATAAAACTCTATATAAAAATTAACACGTTTTATCCAAACTGAGCAAAATAGAGGAAGAACGTTGTGAAGATTCCTAAATAGGAATGTAGACAGATATTCCACATATGTTTGGTCACCACTGGTAACTAATGCTAAACCTAAAAATTTACGTGCATTAGTAGAACCTATGACAATACCACGGGTGACTAGCACTAAACTTGGATTTTAATCTCGGTGCACTAATAGAACCTGTGGCCACATCAATGGTAACTGGTATTAAACTTAGAAATCTAACTAAGTGTATCAGTAGAACTAATGAAACAACAAAGTCATTCAAGCATGCAGAAATTAACAAGATACGTCAATAAATTTCATTTCATTTATATTATTGATAATTACATGCATATATTGTGTATAAAAGAAATACATGAATAAATTATTCTCAAGATTATTCTACTGGGCACTTTCCTTTATCTTTAGAGGATCTTAGAGATGGTTCCATGCCTACTGGAGGATCATCCAACGTGTATGGAGAGTTGATAAAGTTAAAATCATGAAGCATTCTCCTGTTACTGTTGCTCAGAGTATTTAATAAATGAGGAGTCCAAACTATTTCCATCTCATCATATAGACCATAATCTCTTAAATATTTGGAGATCAAGCATTGAGGAATGGTTATCCAACTAACGTCAATCTTGAAGGGACATTTTTCATAATCCAAGAACCCAGGGTTAGCCCAGCACCATAGTTTGTTGTCCTGGTCAACCTTCATAACTGTTAGGCAATTGGTCTAGCCCCATTTATAGCCTTCGCACCGAGCCTGGCTAAAATGATCATCAAAATGTCTAAAATCTTCATTATACCATTCCATCCAAACTTCTCTCTGTTTTTTATGAAATTGGAAGGTTAATCTTTCAACCTGGTGTTGCAATTTCTTCAGCACTCCATCTCTAATTCGTAACTGAGAAGACTGGGTGAAAAGTTTCTAGTCATGAGTTTGTATCTGTTGAGACATCTTAGCAATGGCTAAGTTCTTAGCCTTTATCTATGCAGCCTGGTTAGCAAGTGTTTGTTGAGTTCCAGCCTCATCAGTTGTAGGTCAGCTAGATCTAGATCTTGGTCGGGAAGTAGAAGCAGTTTTGGATTTCTTTAAGGCTTCCAGTTCCTCCATTAGCCTAGAATTCTTAGTTTCTAAGAATGATATCCCTTCATCAGTAGAAGAAGTTGTAAAAGGATCCTTCAAAGAATCCAATTCACTCATTAATTTATTATTTTCTTCCTCCAATAACTTGGCAATGGCTCTAGCTTCAACATCACACTTAAGTAGTAATTCCTTCTTCCTAAAGACATATAGGTGCTTATCGAACGTCTCCTCAAATCCTCGAGCTCCACTTAAGGCCTTGTACTTGGCCTCATAATTAGTGTGAAGGAGATCCTTTGATTCATTATGCTCTTCTTGAAGTTCTTCAATCATATCAAAGTAAGCCACGTTATTGGCCACAACTCGATCAAGAAGAAACTTGAGATAAATATACGCATCTTTAACTTAATCAGTGGCATCAGCCCTGAGAAAATCTGACAATTCTTCCTCAGTTAAATTCATATGACCAACTTTAAATAAATTGTTGCAGCGCTTGAGCAAATCTGAATCATTGGAAGATAGTTGTTCTATCTTGGCCATGAACTAGAAAAATAAAGAGATATTCAATCAACAACAAGAAAAGGAATGTATGACAACAATCAATAAAGAATGAACACTCAAGAAATGATAAACCGTATGAAGAAGAAAAAGGTCCTTTTATTGATATGAAGGAAAATTACAAGTACATCAAAAAATAAATGAAAGAAAGGCAAAAAATACAGAGACTAGCTGGCGAGCAAATATACACCTTCTTTCTGTCAGCTTTAACTCCAGCTTGGTTGGCAGAGGGGATGATTGGATTGACTTTCTCGGTGGATAGGAGGAATGACTCAATAACATTCTTAGGTTAATCGGTTGAAGACTCAACCACCAAAGATGACTCCCCAGAACCAACATCATCTTCAACTTCATCATCAATGTTGGGGGGAGATCTAGGCTCATGCCTTTGGAAGAGTTTAGAGTCTTTTGCTATTCCAACCTCCTTTAGAGCAGCCGACCAACCATCCTTGAAATATTTATTCTTTGCATACTCAATCTAAGCAGAGGATATAGTGATAGCTTTATCCCATCCTTTATTAAAGGAATTTTCTCTGGCCTTCTTCTTTTTTGCCTTCTCAGCAGTTAGGCTCTTTGTCAACTTAACCACTTACTTCTGAGATTTAGCAGCCTCATTCTCATCCTTCTATAGAGCTTCCTCAGCAACTTTTAATTTGTTCTCCCAAGTCTTCTTTTCAGTTGCCAATTCTTATTGGGAGTCAAGCAAAGACTTCTTGAGACCAACAAAAGCCTCCTCAACACCAGTTGAAGAAGAATGAAGAGCATTGTCCTTCTCCAACATCTAGTTGAAATCAATCAGGAACGGCAAAGAAGAAAGGAAAAATCAATACAAGAAGTCAAAGATAAAGTACCAAGTATGAAAGAGGAAAAGAATAATTCTCACCATGGTGTAATACCCCGTACTTTTATGGATATTTAAATTACATGAGTGGGTGTAATTTAATAATTTGAGAATTTAAAGTAAATAAGATGGACTAATTATATTTCATATCACAGGTGAATAAAAGCGACAAGTGATGTTATTTTATACGAAAAACACGTGTGGAGATGTGTTGGGTTTAAAACGTGAATTTTTTATTAGTGACTTGGATGGGAATTTCGAGTGCACAGTTGGTTTCGAAAGGGCTAAGATAGTTAGAATAGAGTACCCGGGGGTAGTGTTTGGGTTTCGGGGACTTTTTGGATTAGTAGGGACTCACAATTGTGTATACGAGTCAATTTTGGGTTCAATAAGGGATAAACCCTCATTTCTCTCTTATAAGCCATAAGAGATAGAGATAAAGAGAAAGAAAATAAAGAAAGAAGAAAGAAGGGAAAGAAGGAACAAAAGGGAGAAAAAGAGGAGACTCGGGCCAAACTCCAGAGAATTTCGGCACAAGATCATCGAATTTATCGAACGAGGAAAGTGTTTAACTTGCTTTAATGATTTAAGAGCGTGTATTTTTCATATTATAGTTGGTGATAAAAAACTATAAGATTTTGGGTTTGGGATTCTTTCAAAAAAAGGGTTTTTTGAAAAATGATTTCATATGATTTTGATGTGATAATAATCTTAAATGAGATCTGAGTTAAAACCCATATAAATGGTATAAAGTATAGTGAGAAATGGAAGGGTTGTATAAATAAGAATTAGGGTTTAAATTCTTAGAAATGGATGAATCCCATGAAATTAAATGGTCATGTTGGTGGTAGATAAGTGTGTATATGTTTACATTGATTGGTTTGGGAGATTAGGAACCTTAAATCTTGGATTGGATGAGAGTTGGAGTGAATTTCGTAGAAAGAAAAAATATGGACAGACCGAACCGATCCGAACTGGGGTTCCGGATCGGTTTGTGTATGATCGGTTCGATTCAGTTTTAGAGTATCGAATCAGTTTGTTTTTCTTGGCCACCGGATCGGTTCGGCATTGACAGAAAATCAGAAAGGTTTATCTTGGCCTACAAAAGATTGTAAACGAATTCCTTTTGGAGATAAATGTTAGGAGATCCTAAATAGAGTGCAAGGACCTCAAAAAGAGTAAATGGGGGATGTATAAGTCTGAGGTTAGTGTGAAAGATTTGGGGTTAAAATTCAAATATGTTCGGGACAAACGACATTTGAGAAATTATTCGGTGGGTTCGTACATATATATTTATGTGTGTAGAATATATATGTCAATTATATATGGGTAGAATATATATATGCTGAATATGTATGAGTAATATCCTAAGGTGCAAATAGGATGATATAAGAAAATTAGCTAGACGTGATACTCTACTATTCGGAAATAAGAAATGTGAGAATTGTATCATAAGTGAGTGACTACTTATGAGATTAAAATAAATTGTGTGTATACTTATTAATCTATGCGAATTGATATAGTCGGGATTATAGGCTAATGCCACGAGAGATAGGCATGGATAGCCGGATATGATATATATATATATATATATACACACTGGTATAGAGACAGTATATATACGATGTGATTTTAAATATATTTGTGCGTGAATGATATAATTATGTGAAGCATACCCCTTTAGTGCTATCATGGGAAGTTGCGCGATGTGGGTAAGGCCCTGGCTTGAGGAGCAGGAACGTATAGTCCCAAGTCATAGTCGTCCATTATTTATATTGTGTTATTTTATTCTGGGTGAGAAGTCTTGGGTATGATTCGTTCTCACTTTCAGGTGACGAGCTATGACCGCTTACCATACGTTGTGATTTTATTCTTACCAAGTCGGTGTGAGAGTCTGACCGCTGGTACCTAGGATGATATGTGAGTAATTTCCTGGAAGATGATAGCATTAAGAGACTGCACCCATTGAGTTATAGCTCTTATGGATGGCTATTATACTTATATAGTGTGTGATATATAAGTATGAATATACTTGATGTGCCTAGTATATATCTATATAATAAAGTAGAAAATTTATGTAGGTCACAAGTTTGGCTCATGATGTCATCTTTATGAATTTTTTTGCATTATCTATTTTACCCCTTATAAATTTGAATTCCCCCTCTTTTGACACACACTAATTTATTTCCCCATTTTTTTTCAAAATTCAAACACAAGGGTACAATGGTATTTTACTTCCATCATTTCTATGCGTTAACCTCATTATCCAAACGCCCCGTGTTATTATTTTTCTCTCTTTTACTTTACACTCTCCGTCCCTCTATCCCCAACGATCTTCACGCTCGGGATCGCTCCACAGAGATTCCATCTCAGGTAACCCTTTTCATTTACATCTTATATTTATCCTGGGTTAACATTCAACCAATCTCTTCCTCATCTTATATTTCTCTCTCTCACTATTTGTTCTTTTCTTCCACCGGAGCCGATGCCGGAACCTAATCGTCGGAACAAGCAAGCATGGTTGTAAATCTCAGCTCTTGATTCAACCTCACACTTTACTCCCCTGTTTATCCCTACAGATTCAACCTCGGTCATGGTTTTATTCCAAGGTAATCTTTGTACCATTTATCCAACTGTACGCCTTATAAATCGTTATACAATAACAAAGAACAACAAATTATGTTGGTTGTAAATCACTATTTAACAACGCCTTATAAATCGTTGTTCAACAACGCCTTATAAATCGCTGTAAAACAACCGAAACGGTTGTAAATCGCTGTTCAACAACTCCCTATAGATGTGACTTGATTTCATCTTATTTAAAGTCACGATCATCCATGGACGTAGATCAGAGACCCATTTCGGTTTTTTGATTTGGTAACATGTCATCTACTAAAAAGAAAAGGGTACAAATGTTAGTTGGAGTTTTTTGATTTGGTAACATGTCAACGGTTAGATGGGGTTTTTTGTATTCTTCATAGTATATCAGACTATTAAATAGGTTTAAGTAAGGGCTTCTTTCTTTGTATCCTTTTTTCCCTATTACAGTGAGTGCATTTTACTTGAGGAACCATATGCAGTTTGTTGTTTAAATTTGAATGCCAAATGTTTGATAAAATCCCCCATTCAACGTTTTGTTTTAATCATTTTTGTCTTAATCTCTGGCGGTCTTTCTTTATTTTTGCTGAAATATATGCTTAGTTTTCTAGATCCAACCTTGAACAAGTTTACTTATATTTTGCCTATCTCTAGCCTGTATTTTCCCTCTACTTTGCTGGGTTTGAGGTGATTTTGAACTCCATATCCATCTCTTTTTTATTTATTATTTATTTTTGTTATTTTGTTTGGGTTTAATCATAGGAAAAAATGGGGTCTCAACTTCTGTCTTCTGCCACGATTTTCGAATGCTTCCCACTTTATAGGTTTGAAGCTCTTTGCATAATTTTTTTTATCAATTATATGGGTCCCTCCTCTCATAATTATATGCCAAAATACCATTATTTGTGGGAGAAAATCATTTAATATACATATCCTTGAGTTCTGAAGTGGTGTACGGACAAGTTCCACCCCCCTTTTGAAGATATGTATATACATAGTAAATGAGGTCTCACTATTTGAAATTTCATAGATTGATGTAAAAGATAGAAAGGGGGAGTTGTGTTGTGCAGTAGGTAGGTTTCATAAGGAACACCGGTGTTTTTTTGTTAAACTGAAACGTACAGTAGTTTTAGGGGAAGGACAATGGTGACATGTTGGTACAGTGGGTAGGTATGTTGCTACTTGCTACCATTTTATCTTTTTGTTTTAAAGCATTTCTTTATGATGTGATTTAGTATTGTAGGTCAAAGATATAGTACTCTCACATTACTTTCAGTTGAGAATTTCACTGACCCGTTTAGAAAATGTGTTTTTTTATCCTTTTATAGGGCCTTTTGATTTATGCTTTTATGTTTTCTACTTTTAATGTTTGGAGGATGTTTTTACATGTGAAGCCATTTTCCATTGGGCAGCGCTATATACTCTCCAACTAAAGCATTAGGCGCTCTAACCTTTTGCTCTAATATATCAGTTGACAGAATTACCCTCTTATACCCACTAAAACCAAAGCCATCCAATATATTTAATTTATCATTATATCCTAACACCTTGCTCCACTTCAATCCAAATGCAAATTAAAATCATTTTTAAACTACTTTTTAAATATATTTCTTAAACTTCTAAGTACAACTGATATTTCACTATCATTTTTTTATTCAAAAGACAACTCTGAAACATTTTATTCAAAATATTTAAATTTAATTTTTAAATATTTATTTTTCATTTTTTATACCAAACCTAACAAAATTCGATCACTCCAAAACTAAATTAAAAATTTTATTTATCTAATTTGTTTTTTTACTTAACATGAATACCATCCACATAAAAGAGATATAACACGACACGACATCTTTTTCACTTAACACGAATACATTCTTATTAAGACACGACACAAAGTCATATTTTTTTACCCAACAAAAGGAGCCAACATAAAAATGCCACGGCATAAAATTTTATTTATTTTACTAAACACAAAAGGGGTCAATTTTATTTATCCATTGTGTCGCGGTGTGCCACTATATGCTATTTAAAACACTTATCATACTTTTTTCCCTTACAAATGCGTATTTTCACCCGCTCAAACAAAATTTCTGGATCCACTACTTTTTGGGTCGTATTAATTTAAGTTAAAAATATAATATTTTATGTAGTACGGTGGCATGCCACGTATTAATTTGATTGTATTTGTGTTTTAATTGAATCGTATTTGTGTTTCATTAAAAAAAATGAGTGAGTGTCGAGGTGCACACCAAAAAATGTGTAAGTTGTCAATAATTGCTACTAAAAATGTGAATTGTACTATTAAAGCCATAGCGATGGTATGCACCTCGATACTTTTAGTATTAAAGCGAGATTTTTTTTCAAACTTAAATCTGTCAAATATTGATTCTTTTTTTTTAAATACAAAAAAATATCATTTTGGGTTGATTTTTAAAAAAAATCCCGCACGGAAGTTTCGCATTTGTGCTCCCACACCTGAGCCTATCTCTGGTTCTATAATACAAAACTTTTATGACTTCACCACGATTGATACTTTGGAAAATTATCGTCGTGCCTTCAAGAACGGGCATACCCTAGTATATATAATAAAGTAGGAAACTTGTGTATGTCACAAGCTTGATTGATGATGTCATCTATATAAATTTTTTCTATACTATCTCTTTTACTCTTGAAAATTTTGAATTCCTCCTCTTTAAATACACTATAATTTATTTCTCCCTTTTTCTTCAAAATTCAAACATAAGGGTAGAATGGTATTTTCTTCAATATTACATAAAGGCCCACTTTCTCTCTCAAACCCTATGTCATTTTCTCTCGAAACACAAACTCAGGAGGAGGAGATTTATGTCTTTGTAATCTTATGTCCATCTCAATCTTTGAAATCCCATCTGAATCACCTCAACTACAATTTTTTAATTAGATTTTACCTCGAGCCAATCAAAATTTAAGATTTTATGTCGAGCCTCTAAAAAAAGTCTCGACTCCTCACGCTTACTCCCCCATCATCTATTATAGATCCTTTCTCTCTCTACACACAAAAATAGTTTCATCTCATCTAAAGGAAACAAAACACTCTTAAGCCCACTATTGTTTCGTCATGGTGGGATAGGACTGTTGAGATCTAGATCCTCATCAACTGTAAATTGAGGTCCACTTTGGCGGGTCACGAAGGGTGAGTTTATATCGTGTTGGATTTCTTCTTTTTAGTTGCTGAGAAATTCAAAAATGAAATTTGGGTTGAGGTTGATTTCTTCTTTTTATTTGTTGGTCTTTAGTTTACAGGTTCCTTAACAAGTATTAGTTCAATTGGTGGTAGTGCGATCTTCAAAGTATTGGTTCAGGTATACTCGGTATAAATCTCTGAAGTATTGGTTTCTGAATATACGTTGCAGTTGTATCAATTTCTGAAGTATACGTTTCAGTTGTATAAATTTCTGAAGTATACGTTTCAGTTGTATAAATTTCTAAAGATCGCATCAGGTATACTCGGTATAAATTTCTGAAGATCGCATCTGGTATCTTCAAAGTATTCGTTTCTTTTTTTTTTATTTTACAAATTAACATCTCATCAGGTATACTCGGTTGTCCCCGCTTCACTAAATTTATGTTCGTTTTTGTTGTTATAAACTCCATCTTTATCTCACCAGGTATATATTCTTAAATCTATTTTTCATTTTTTTATTGATTATTGTGGATTTTAATCCGTAACAGGTGTCTGGAGGTTTTTTATGTGGAAGACTCTCATCAGGTTTATCTCATCAAGTTTCTTGAGGTTTGCTTTGTAATTTTGTTTGTTTAGAAAGGGATGTTCTTTTACCCACTTTTTGTTATATGTTTTATGGATGGTTACCCACAAATGCTTCTCTCTCTTAGACGACGACCCACCACAAACCTCCCCAAAACTTCAATCCTCCATTACAGTCACCGTGAAGAATGGTCAGCTTATTTTTAGGTATGTCTCTCCATCTAACTCTCACCAAGCCCAAGTTTTGTAAGAGTCTTTGGATTTAAATTTTTTGTTTTAATCTTTGTGTGTTAAAAAGCGTTTCACTTTTTTTCACTCACCATTAGTTTTGCATGTACCGTGAAAGAGTAAACGATAAATGGGTGATGGTGGGCGACTTTGGATTCCGTATCAAAAACTTTTAGTGTTAGAATTTTCTTAGAGACGTTCTTTTGTTGTAATCTCACTCCGTTTAACTATTTTTTTTTCTTTTTCTTTGTGTTTAAATCACATCTAGAGACATCATATATACGATTGATTAGATATAAGGTATATGTTCTCTCTCAATCTAACTGATTTTCTTTGCTTGGGTTTTTTTGCAAGGGCTAAAAATGAGAATACTTGGTTGTTGTTTTTTTGTAGGGGCTAAAAATGAAAATCTTTTGGGTGAAACCCAAATTTACAAATCTTCTGAGTTGTAAATATAGTTTTATTTTAGTTGGTTAGTAAACCAGGTTGTTGTATTTTAGTTGTGTTCTGGATGCCATATTTTTCTTTATTTTCTAAATTTGAAATATATTTTCTCCCATTTGTAGCAGGTGCTAACATTTGAAATCTGAAATTGAATTTTTTGCCTCATGCCACACGTTTATAAGTAGGTCTGGAAAATATTGACATGATAACCCATTTACGGTAATAACCTGAAATGACTCGAACATGACACGATTAGATACTCAAATCAAAATCAACGTGACCTGAAAATGACACGACTAATCCGAATTGTCACCCCTATTTATAAGGGACGAAGAAAAAAAGGAGGGTGGAGGGAAATGTGTATTAATATGTTTCTATTAGATGTTTTTTTTTTCTTTTAACTCACAATGTTTTGTTCATTATTTTTTTGTTCATTTATTCTGATAATGGTTGTGTAAACTGTTGGGTGGAGGGTAAGTTTTTATTTTTGTTATTTCATGTCATGAAATTAGGAAAGTTTTAATTAATTTTTCAAATTTAAATATTAAAATGAATGTTAATGCCCATATTAATCTCATCATATTCACCTTTTAACTTAAACATTATGTGGAGTTGTAGTTGTGAATAAAAAGGAATGTTAATGTGAATATGATGTTTATCAAATTATATTAAAAATATTAATAGTGTAAATATGAATCGATTTTTCTCGATCCTCACAATGATTTCTCAAAAGTAGCGTGGGTTAAGATTAAAATCTTAAATGTCACCCTCGAGCCTCATAAATATTTTATCAAAAAAATCAAGGTATGACAGCAAGATATCATGGAATCTGATGTTTGGCCCACTGCCTTTACCCGAATTGCTATATGGTAGAGGTCTGAAAATTCGACTGAAAAGAAATTAGTGTGGGGTCCATCCGAAATAGTGTCTAATATCACTTCATGTCCAAAAGTAGATTTGGAGTTTCAAAGAAAAGTTGGACTACTTAGTGGTACTGTTATAACCGAAATAGTTTTTTTTTTCTTGAAGGACACGGAGACCCTACTTAGTATTGCTCTTAGTTTGGCTTCTCATGGTGATTTGACCTTACTCTCTTTGCATAAGAATAGAAAAATGATAGTTTACCACAAAAAAAATGATAGAGAGGCTTGACTTAATCACACAATACTCATTTATCCCAAAACTTTTCTTTATCTATTTTTTCCTTAAAATCTGACTTTCAAGTTAAAAAAAACAGAACAATTAAAAAACATAAATATACACTATATATAAATATATGTAAAAATATCTCTTAAAATCATATGTGTTAAATAAATTATTGTGTTAATTTTTTTACTTAACGCAAACCAATTTCAAAATTACACAATGCGATTATGAATTTTTTATTTTTTTAACTAACACAATCACGACTCAAATAAAATGCGATGTGACATGGAGTCGATTTTTTTCATACTGCTGGTGTGGACCATTTTTTACTATTTTGAAAATAATATTTACTATTTAGAAAAAATGGTCAACACTAACAGCATTAAAAAAATACGATTTCATGTCACGTTGCGTTTTATTTGGTTCGTGATCGTGTTAGTTAAAAAATAAAATAATTGTGTAAATTTTTTAAATAATCCATTATCAAAAAGTCCCTCAAATATTTTTTTAATACACATTTAATCAAAGCATTTTTATTTTGTTCCAAAAAGTCCATCAAACATCCATTTAACCAATATTCTCTTATTTTTAAAGGTCCGAGCCAACGGCACATATTGAGTGTTTTTATGTGGTGAATCACTTTTTGGAACAAAATAAAAAAGTTTGGAGTAAACGTGTATTAAAAAATATTCGAGGGACTATTTTGTATATGATTCAAAAAATTAACACAATAATGTATTATTACACATTTTTTTTATATATAGCGTATATTTATGTTTTTTAATTGAACTATTTTTTTAACTTGAAAGTTATATTTTAGAGAAAAAATGAATTTATAGAGTGACAGAATAAACAAATAAATATTTTTGTTTTTACTGTTAGGATACACTTAAGGGAAAAAATGGGTACTATAGGATTAAAAGACATGCTGGTGGTATATTAATGATGTGGCAATGCCACATCATAAAGTTTGAGATTTATGTCAAAAAAGAGGGTTGCTGTAATCGTGCTCATAGAAATATAGCTACTTTGTTGTATTTTGATTCAGTTGGGGATAAAGAGGAGACAGCTTCATCAATTTCAAAATGCATACCACTATCCATGAAGGTTTCATTTATTAAGAAGCCAAAAGTGAGTCAATGAGATCCCCTGTGTTCGAGGGACCAAGAATATCATTCGTTGGAGTTGACAGTTTATGAAGCACATCAGCTAGCGACAGTAAAAGAATCACAGAGCCGTGTTTGGGGAAGAAATAATCGAAGATACTAGATTCGTGTGTATTACTTCTTATTTACATTTTCATTTCGGTTTACCATTTTTTCTTATGTTTTGATTTCTTATGTACTTAACTTAAAGATATGTATCCAGAGTTGATATGGTTGTGTTTATCAAGTATGAGAAGGGGAATTTGAGCAAGAAATGAGCAAGAAATCCCATTTTTATCAGAACCAGAAATCATAGTTTTTTTATTGCATTGAAATGAGCAAGAAATCAAGTATGAGAAGGGGAATCAAAGATTGATTGTAAATATCAGAATCTAGGAACGCATGTGAAATGTTAAAATAGTAGCAGAACTATATGTTGAAAAGGATATTCATATGTTCAAATACTTTATGACTTATTTTCTAATTTTCCATTTGTTTTCCTCACATGTGTTTTAGACAATACATATACGAATTTGTAAATATGACCAATTTGTTTATATGACTATTAGTATCGTTGCTGTTCGAGTGTTTTTTATTTCTTAAACAAGGCGGATAGTCATATAAACAAAAGAAGTTTTGTCCAAATTTAATTTATTTATTGATATATTAGTTGTATTTCGACAAGTTGCGTTAAATTGATGTTGTTTATATGAGGTCCAAGAAGGACTAAATTTTATAAATTGTTTACGCATTTGTGTTGTACAAAAAAGTTTGACTTAAATTTACACGATTCAATACTTTGAAAATATACACTTATAATATATAAAACATTTATTATTTACATTAAACATGATTTAATACTTTTAACAATTATCAGCGTGCCTTCAGGCACGGGCATACCCTAGTATATATATATATATATATTCATGGACTAAGAAAAAGAACGTAGTATATATACACTAGATGTGTATAGTATGTGTGTGTGTGTGTGTGTGTGTATGGTCTAAAACAAGGAAAGAAATGTGAGTTCATTTCTAGTGTATACGGGAGTATAAAATCGAGAATAAAAATATGTGAAAAGTATATAAAGATGAGAGTATTATATACGAGATAATAACCCTAAAATGTGAATGGAGTAATAAATAGGGATATATATATATATATATATATTCATGGACTAAGAAAAAGAACGTAGTATATATACACTAGATGTGCATAGTATATGTGTGTGTGTGTGTGTGTGTGTGTGTGTGTGTGTGTGGTCTAAAATAAGGAAAGAAATGTGAGTTAATTTCTGGTTTATGTGGGAGTATAAAATCCAGAATACAAATATGTGAAAAGTATATAAAGATGAGAATATTCTATACGAGATAATAACCCTAAAATGTGAATGTAGTAATAAATAGGGAATGTTATTTATAATAAACGGTTATATGAGAGGAGAGAGATTATAATTATATAAGCTTGGACGAACGCTTAGAATATTTGATATACGTGAGGCAAGAGATAGCGTATGGTGGCTTGGAAGTTTTGTGAGATGCTAATTAGGATGGGTAGTGTAACTAGGGCTTTAAAATACATGCAATAGGTGTGCACTGTTAGATGAGAGGTGACGGGTATCTCATGTGAGTGCGACACCAGTTTAAATATGGAGAGTACCATATTTTAAATATTAAAGTAAATTAAGCACTTGGTAAAATTATTTTTAAAACCCAGGCTCTAACCCATATCTATTTTTCTTTTTCTTTCCCTTTGTATGCTTTTTAGGTGTCCAGACACAGGGACGCCTGGATGACTATTCTTTCGAGCCAGATGTGCTACCACAGCTGTGGATATTGGCAGAAAATTATTTTAGACGCTTTTATCCTTGTGATCTAGATAAGAGGTACTGTTGTAATAATTAGGCATGTTGCCCAAATGATGTCAAATGTTTACTAAGAGTTTTCGATTATTTATTTATTTATTCCATTTGTTGATTATATTCCTGCGTGAATGATTTTAATTATGCATTAAGTTTAAAAAGATTAGAAAGTTTAAAATTTTGATGCCAGGCCTAATAGGTTATTAGTAATTAATTGGTTTCGACGGTGATGCTGAAAATGAAACCATGTGAGATTTTTGTTTAATTTAATATAGGACTATTCACCCGGTATTTTATTAGGCGGGGTGTCACAAATAGCAAGGCTTTAAGCAGCCCTTTTAGAAATTTTAAGTCGGGGCATAGAGGAAGCAGTACCCCTGTGGTCTAGAAGAGTACCAGACTTAATTAATTTCCTGGCCATGATAGGACCTATGGCTACAGAGGAGCCAACAACAGATGGAGTAACACTGACTAAGCTCTGTTGGTCGATGTTAACAATTCCTTTAACCTGCTTAGCAGCGGGACCTCTCCTCAATTTTTTTAAGAGGGAATCATCTCCCGGGGGATTTTTCTTAACTTCATCTTTCTTTTTGGCCCCAGCATCCACAGGCTTGTGGGTACCATAAGCAACATCATATCCAAGAAGGTTGGGAAACTTTCTTTTGCCCATGGCTGCAGAAAGAGGAACGTCTGATTCAAGAGAAGATGAAGGGCCAACAACAAGTTCACCACTACCTAATGAAGTGGACACTCGGTCCTAGTCTAAGTCAAGCACAATGGTAGGAGAAACAGTAGAAGGTCGGGAAACAAAAGAGGTGACATAACTCCTATATTTCAGCAAGTATGATGCTGACCTAGTATGCTCTTCACTAATTTTTTGATGAAGTCCCCATAGAAACTTGACCTTGTCAAGCTTAATGTCACCCTCCTTGGGAGACTTCCTCTTCCTATCAACTGCAAGTAAACAAACAACTAATGTTAGTTAACATTTCAGCAGATAATTCAACAGCATAAGCATATAAAATATATTTAGAACAACCTATGACATGACCCTCTTGAGGGCATCTTGGTCCAGTATATGCTTCCTCCCCTTCAAGAGGTACATATTGCCAATTTTTGGCAATACCCCATGATCGAAGTAATCCCTGTTGGAATCAGGTAGATTGATGACTAGAGCTTTATTAACAGATCTAGTTTTTAAATAATATGTACTGTCAATGGTGACCCACTTGTAACAAAATATAATCTCAGGGATACCAATATGGGTCTCATGGATTTAATTAAGCCTATGGATACCATTAACTATTCTCCAGGTGTTGGAGGCTCTTCTAGTAGGTACAATGTCAAAGTATGGACAAAATTCCAGATAAAAATGATTTGGGAAAAAAGTAAAGCCGCATTCAACAACTAATAAGGAAGGGATCCGGTGACCTTCAGACAAAGAAAAAATGTCTACAGGGGGATTGGGGAACTCTAAGTCTACCCAATATGGTATATTCCATTCCTTTCTAAACTCATCTAGAGATACTACAACGTAAACCATGATTCGATATGAAGAAAACAAGAAAGAGAAATAATTCTTACAAAAATTTAAGGATTCAGCAAGAACTAGAAGACAGGAAGAACGATCGCACGAAAGCTCAAGAATTTGTAACAAAAACTTAGAAGGTTTGAGGTAAGAAACAACTGGAAATATACCGTCTTTCATAGATTGCCTCGAAAATCGGCGAGCGCAATGATTAAAGAAAAATAACGATTAAAATTTTGGCCACTAAGCAGAAAAAGATGTATTTGCCCCTAGACGATTTATTATAATTCTGGATATTTACAAAAATGCCATCAGCAGTACACGCTATCAGCAAAGCTAATAATTTTTTAAGTATGGAAAGTCGACAACTTACCAATCATCATAAATGTAGCCCAAGCTATAACCAGAACTAAATGCTCTATACTTTCAAGAAAGCATCAAGCATGGAGCATTGGGGCTTCTGTTGATACTAAAAATTACCCACTTACGTGGACTAATCATATATAGACACGTGTCATCAACTGTGGTAATAATCCTTGTCAGCAAGGCATAACCACCGACTAAGGCCTGGATTGCTGACTTGCATACAGGAAGCCCAACCAACACCAGGAAGCCCGACTAATAGTAGGGAGGCCGACCAACTTTATCAGCAAAATGCCAACATCCAGAAACATTATGTACTGATATAAATGCTTAATTTATAAAGGCATCCCATCCTGTTACATTCCATCTCTTTGTCTCCCTACTGGGCTATAAATACGTTGAAGCCCTTTATCAAGGGCAAGTGATTGAAAGGAAAGAACAAATCAATAAGAAGCACAGTGGACGTAGGCTTTTCTCCATAGCCGAACCACTTTAAAAACCTTTTACTCTTTCTTTTACTTACTCATATTTATCTATGATTAAAGAATTAGATCTATTCTAATTTTTTGCATCAACATGTATGTTATGCAGAAAGACTTGAAAGGAAAGGCCATCTATGACTGCCTTCTCGATTATCCCATGGAAGGAATCGATGTTTGGATCTTTGAATTCCCAGATGAAAACATCCTCTGAACCTCTTAAGAGGATCTCAGATGGAAGTTGTTCTTCGATGGAGTTGACAACAAGAAAGGGTTGTAACACCCCGTATTTTTGTACATTTAATATTTAATTAATTCGGGAATTTTAAATTACTGGTGTGTTGTAATTTTAATTGAATTAATTATGGCAATATATATATTAAATATTAATCGGGGAGTGAATAGTTAGTGTTTAGGGAAATTTATTTACTAAGTGAATAGTAATAATTTTATGACGTCATTTCGAGTATTAATGACAAGGTATACACTTATCCCCGCCGGGAGTCGGTATAGACTAAATTGGGTGTGAGATAAGGATTTTTATAAATTAATTCGGATGCCAATTCTGAGTGCGCGATTGAGTCCGGATGGGTCGAGATAGTCAGAAAAGAATACCCGGGGGTAGTAATTGGGTCTCGGGATAATTTTGGGCATAGCCGGCCCCACACGGGGTGAGTTGGGCCACTTTAATTAAGCCCATTAGGCTAAAAACGGGATGGAGGGTTTTTAACCTAATTGGGAGATTAAAGAATGGCAGCCAACATAACTCTAAACCTAGGGTTTGAGAGGGGATTTGGGGGAAAGCAAATCAAGAACAAATTGGAGGTTATTGGAGCCAAATTGAGGGACTACGCCAACGGATCAGACACTACGAACACTTACAGGCAAGTGGTTAACTGTTGTGATTTCTAAAAGTTTGATAATCAATTCATATCATAGTGATGTGTGTATGAAAATTCGTTTTGGGTGTGTCACCAAAATCTATATTGGGTTTTTGTAAATTTATATACCTTAATGAGATTAAGGGGGGGATTGATCGTGTTTATGATTCTAGAATGTAGAGAACTGAATCAGATATTAAAATCAGTAAGAATAGAGGGTTAATTACTGATAAGATGAATGAAATTCGTATTGGGGGATTTGAAACCCGGATAATACCCAAATCGGAAAAACTTTGGAATAAATGGTTTTTGGCAATGAATTAAGGTCTGTGGGATGTTTAGACTCTTTTCTTATTCGGAGGATATGTTGTTTGTATTCGGGTAAGAGCTTTGATGGAGAATCAAAGCTTAAATTTCCGTCCATGGCTGACAGCGACGGAAGAGAACGAATATTGGAACGATCGATCGATCGACCCAGGGGGTTCGATCGATCGAAGGTACAGAAATCTGGGCAGTTCGCCCAGTTTATTATATAAAGGGAAATCTATTAAAAAGGGGGTTTCATACATTAATAAGTGATAAATAATTATGAAACAAATATTCCTAGCAATTATTGGAGAAAGTAATTGGGACTAGGATGAATTTATGTGAGGCATTTAACGGATGAATTTGAGAGATTTTATTCCAAAAATAGTGAGGTACGGATCAAGTGAGTGAATCCGGGTATATTGGTCATGCGACCCCAAGGTAGTGAATTAAGTTTGGAGATAAACTAAATAATTTTGAGTCGGGATATAGACTCGGGTGAATATTTAATTATGGACCAAGTGGGCGAGTCCGGGTATGTTGGTAATTATAGGTAAATATAATTGGGAAATTATGGAAATAAATGTGTGACACATTGTGGACGAAAAATGTGGAAAAGAAATTATGAGATGTAAAAATGGACCAAGTGAGTGAGTCCGGGTATGTTGGTTATGTGACACCAAAGTATCAAATTTATTTTGAGAGAGAGTAATTAATTTGGAGTCGGAACATAGACTCGGGAAATATTAAGCTACGGGCCAAGTAAGTGAGTCCGGGGATAATGGTTGGGTGACACCAAGTTATTAAATTAATAAATGCGTTAATTAATTTAGTTAGAGTCGGATTGTAGACTCGGGTAATATTAAATTAATAAGAGTGATAATTAATTTAATAAGAGTCGGATTGTAGACTCGGGTAGTATTAAATTAATAAGTGTATTAATTAATTTAATTAGAGTCTGTTTGTAGACTCGGGTATGATTAAATTAATGTGTGGGATAATTAGTTTAATCAGAATCGGATTGTAGACTCGTGAAGGGTACTTATTAATTAATGTGATAATTAATTATATTAGAGTCGGACCACATACTCGAAATTTGGATTGATTAATTAATTTGTAAATTAATTGTATTAGAGTCGAACCACAGACTCGGATTGGTATTAAATTAATATGTGTCTTAATTAATTTAATTAGAGTCGGGCGATAGACTCGGGGAGATATTAAATTAAAATGTGTGTTAATTAATTTAAGGAGAGTCGGACCATAGACTCGGGGAAAGTATTATATTAATTGAGGTGTGAATTAATTATATTAGAGTGGGACCATAGACTCGGGAAGAGGATAAGTTATTAAGTGAGAAAATTAATTACATTGAGTCGGGCCACAAACTCAGGAAATTATAGGCAGTGTACGGGATTTTGAGTGCACGGTAAAGCCAGAGTTTATATTATATATATACGGTGTAGTGATAGTATATATATACGTGTATGTATTGTGTGTGACATTAAATTACAGGCAGTGTACGGGATTTTGAGTACACGGTAAAACCGGGGTTCATAATATATATATATATATATATATATATATATATATATATATATATATATATATATATATATATATACAGGTAGTGATAGTATATATATATATGTATATATTGTGTGAGATAGTAAATATCAGTGACTAGATATTTATTCAATTTAAATACTCTAATGCTATCAAGGGAGGTTGCGCGATGTGGGTGAATCCCCTAGCTTGAGGAGTAGGGCGAGTATATCCCCAGGTCATAGCGTCCGGTATATATGGGTGAGGGATTTATCTCACTTTTAGGGAAGGAATATGACCGCCTCCACTTCGTTTATATTTCGGTCCAAGTTGGTGAGCGATTCTAACTTGGGGAAACTAGGTTTTGTGAGCACACCTAGTGAGATAGCATTCTAGAGGGAATCATCCGGTGAGGGTAAACTCGGAAGGATGGATACACGTATGATATATGTGTGGATGTTAGTAAAGGTACGTATAATATGGTAGTAAATATTATATGTAGGTGATAATACAGTGTGTGATGTATTTACCTTATATAACTCGGGTTACAGTTATATGCTGTTAATTAATGAGAAATTAATTAAGTTATTCATTTGTGGGAATAATACAGTGTGTGATGTATTTACTTTATATAACTTGTGAGACAGTTATATGCTACTATTGAAGAGGAATTAATTTAGTTAATTGTGAGACAACTTATAATTCAAGAAATTATTATACTCGGGTTAGAGGAATATGGCAAGGGAAGGTTATACCAGGACTAGTTGGACGGGGTAGTACAACTAGGTGGGGTTAAGGTAACCGGTATGTGTGCACAATAGTGGAGGGGTGAGAATGTCCTCAAGGGAGTGCGACACTAACTTAAATATGAAGCGCATTCATGCATTTTAAATTACTGCAGTTAATTCACTTGCTAAATATTTTCAAAATGTTTTGGGTTCTAACCCTTGCTATAAAAATATTTTCAAAACCTTTTAGGTGTCCAGCCACAGGGACGCCAGGATTGATATTCTATTCTAGGGACATGGAGCTGCGGCATATGTGGATGCTAGCAGGAGTTTGGATTAGACGCATCATTCATTCATTCCTAGAGTAGGAATCTTATATCAGTCTCAATTTTATATAGGGCTTGTAGCCCAGACTTCTCGATACAGTTTTCAGGTGTAATTCATTCAGGTGTTGAATAATTGTATTGGATTATTTATTTGGTGGCCGGTGATTTATTCGGCAAGTTGTGTATATATGATTCAGTTTATTTTCATTCAGTTGTGTGAATGGTTTATATTTTTATTCCGCATGTATTGTTTTGTTTAATTAAAAAGTTCAAATTGGCACCAGTTTTTGGAATACTAGGTGGTTAGTAAGTGTTGATGTAAAAAACTAGATTACTCTAATTATTTAATCACAGATAAATAAATAAGACAAAAGATTTTAAAGTGGTTCAGCCTTATATGAATGGCCTACGTCCACTGTTATGTTATTGCTGAGTGTTTGGAAATTCTCGATTACAAGTGCTATCAAGAAATTTCGGTCCCCTTTGAATGAGGGTGATACAAGGTATTTATAGCCCTTGAGGCTGTACATGAAAGGGTGTTACATTAAATGATACACATATGAAAGGGTAATTCATTTAATGTTCTTCAAACGTGCGCGTCAAGATAATAAGCATTCAATGAATAGTTGAACTGTTGATTATCTGGCAATTAATGCTGTGGTCGAGGTGCAGCTCGAACCGCCTTAGTTACTCGTCATCCAAGAGTTCCTCGGAGTATTGGAGTTCCTCGGAGGGTAGTTCCTCGGAGTATACTTGTTGCTCGGAGTGAGTATGTTGGTCGGGGAAACAATCCTCCTCGTTGCTATTGTGCCATGTAGATTGACACGTGTCTTCTTATTATTCGTCCACATTAGCCTACTAATTTTGGTATCAACAGAAGCCCCCAATGCTTCATGCTTGATGGTTTACTTGAAAGGATGGAGTATTTTATTTTGCAGTGTTGGTCGGTGCTCGTAAAATTCTTGATCTACTTTCTTGATTTGTTCAACATAAAGTGCATTATCTCCTGGACGACATATGATGCCGCTTGTAGCTTATCATAATCTTCAAGTATGTTGATTTGGTTTGCTAGCCGACCAACTGCCTCCTGTGCCGAGTAACTGAGTGCTAACTTCACTTGCTTGATTTTTCTGATTTATGCTCCTCTGAATACTTTGTCGAGTAACATACTAGCTTTTGAACCCAACTCTTCAATCTTGTTAGTACCAAGCTAGTGATGGACTTCGAAACATTTTCATACAACTTCTTCTTCATTATTGGTCGAGACAGTAGTAGCAAAAGATCTCAGTGTTGTAGATGCTGATTTTGACTTCTACTTCTGCTTGGTAACGAGCAAAAGGTTCTCGGGGACGAGTAAGAGCTGCTCGGGTAACTGTCGAAGAACAGAGAACTCAATCTGCTTTGGAGAATCAAGCCTTCCAACTAATGGCAAAGAACCAGGCCTTGGCTGAGATGTCCGAGAAGATCATGAGTCTTGAAGAGCAACTTCCTGTTCGGGAACGAGCAAGAGCTTCTCGGGGGCGAGCAAGAGCTGCTCGGACAGACCATCTGTGATGAATATCAGAATGCTGAAAGATCTTAATTTCATAAACTCCCCTTATGCTTTGGATGATCCTCCTGATGGCGAGGAACCTGTTTCAAAAGCAGAGGGAGAGAAACCAATAGAGTAGGAATCTCAATACAATAGTTAGTACACAATTTAATGTAATAAATTTGCGTAATTCATTTTGAATTCAGTGAAAGAATTTCATTTTTGTTCGCAAATTTGTATTTGCTATTGTCTTGTAAATATCAAACACTTTCTTATTTGTGCTTGCATAACAATATTGTATGGTTCATCGACCAAAAAAGTTACAAGTATCAATGTTGCTCGATCACTTAATAATAAAGTAATGAGTATAAAAATGTTGAAAATTTTTCCAACCAACCAAGGTTGTTAAATTGTGCTCGTCGACCAATTATAATTAGTTAGAGTTTTTATCCCCGACTAACTATACCTGGTAATTTTTTCTTCGTCGACCAAATACAGTTAGTGGGTTTTTATCCCCGACCAACCATACTTGGTTCAGTTTGGAATATTTTGTTCTTTGAGGAACTTTTGTAATAATATTACCTCCCGACCAACATAAGTTGGCATTTGAGAGCATATTTTGTTTTCAAACCAACCGAGATTGGCGTTATAAGAATGTTGTTCTTGCCCTTTTACCAACCAAAGTTGGTCGTGGGTTTGAACTATTAGGTTCTTTCGAACTATCTTGTCCACAAACTCTGTTACCAATCGAAGTTGATCACGCAAGTGTACGCCTCCTAACCAAAGGAGTATAATTTGTTCTCGCTATTTTACCAACCGAAGTTGATCACGCTCGAACTATCAGGTTCTTTCGAACTATCTTGTCCACAAGCTCTTTTACCAACCGAAGTTGATCACGCAAGTGTACGCCTCCTAACCAAAGGATTATAATTTGTTGATCCTGTAACATCCACAGGTTGATCAGCGAGCAACTTTTGTTTCTCGGGAGTATTAAGATCAGTAAACTCTGCTACAGCTTGCCTTAATGGCATGTCGGTATGCATGGTATGGGCCTGGAAACATGGCCTCATTCTTCTACTTGCCTTAATTAATGCCAATGCCAATTTTTCCAGCTTTGGGTATCTGAACTCTGCACCTCTTCCTTCGTCGTTGGAGATCGCAACCCTAAAAGGGCTTTGATCTTGTCTGGATTTGCTTCAATGTCTCGCTGGTTGATGATGTACCCGAGGAACATTCCTTCTCGTACTCCAAATGTGCACTTCGTCGGGTTGAGTTTCATTTGATAATTTATCCAGTTGATCAAAAGTCTGATCTAAATCAACTAGATGATTAGCAGCTTTCTTGCTTTTTGTCAGCATATCGTCGACATAGACTTCCATACTGCAACTGATTTGTTCAGAAAAAACCTTGTTCATCAGTTGCTGGTATGTCGTTCCCTGTCTTCAGGTTTCATTTTGATCTGGTGGTAGCCAGAGTAAGTATCCATGAGCAGCTCGTGTCCCGAAGTAGCATCCATTGCCTTGTTGAGATCGGTGGAATCAACACACATTCTTCATTTATTGTTTTTCTTTTGCCCGACGAGGATATCTAGATCTCTCTCTTGCTCGGTCTTCATTTCCTCTTGTACAGCTTGATTCTTCTCGGGGCTGGATACTCTTCTTCTTCGCTTTATCATCTTCCACTTTGGTTTCTTTGGTGTGCATATTCTTCTTCGCAGACATGGCCTCCTCGGCATTCATAATCTTGGACGCTTTTCTCATTAGGTCTGATATGGTTCGAGGAGGGTCTTTGGCCAAAGTGTAGTACAACTTGTTAGGCAACAACCCACTCATCAAGGCGGTGATTGCTGTCTTTTCTTCATAATCTATGACTTCCAGCTTCTCGTTATTGAAACGAGTTATGTAATCTCTAGTACTTTCACCAGATTTTTGTCTAACACTTAACAAATGCGCTACTCGTTTTACTGGCTTTGCTCCAAAACAGAAATTGCCAATGAACAACTCGGCCAACTGAAAGAAAGTTGAAATCTTACCCCGAGGAAGATTGTTGTACCATATCTGGGCAGATCCAATAAGGGTTCCCGAGAATGCTCTGCATCTCATCTCGTCGGGGACAGCATAGATGTCGGCGGCAGCTTGATATTGCTCTATATGAAGAACAGGATCTGTCTTTCCATCATATTTAGGGGTCACTACTGGTGCTTTAAACTTTGACGGTGTAGGAAAATTCATAATGGCCTGGACAAAAGGTGTCCCTTGAACAAAAGTTCGTTGTAGAGGATTCTTCGCCCTAGCCATTTCTCCCAATCTATCCTCCAATTGCTGAAGGGATCCTTTCCACGCTTCATTTCCTTCCTTGGGCCTATTGGTTCGAGCAATAGATCGTTCTGAAGTAGCCTCTTGAGATCTATCTTGACGAGCAACTGGTCGTGATTGTGCTGATCCTTCTCTTAGATCTGATGGTTGTCGAAAACTCCTCGACATGGTCTTAGGTGGACTCCTATTCCTCCTAGGGCCTAATTGACTGAAAGGAGACACCCTACTCAGTCTTTCTATGGCACTGGGTCTTTCTGGAGAGAGAGTGATACGTTGATCAGTATCTGTAGCCCTTATTGACGAAGTTCGCCCAGGTTGATAAGAGAAATCATCAGACTCCTCATTACGATATGACTCAGTACGCCTGGATCGTGAAGAAAGTAAACAAGTTTGCCTCTGACCACTTCGCTGTCCTGAACGTGCAGGTGCACCGCCATGAAGGGTTTGTATGAGTTGCCTCATTGTTTCTTGCATGGCGGTTTGTCCTTGAGCCAGATTCGTCATGATCCCGGCCAGATCTGAAGGTGCAGAGAGATTTGGAGGATTTCCAGTATTTCCAGCATTTCGATTACTAGATTCTGGGTTATCCGCCATTGATGATGAATGATTTTTGGTGAAAAACGATAATAACAATCGTTCCCACAGACGGCGCCAATCTGTTGATGTAAAAAACTAGATTACTCTAATTATTTAATCACAGATAAATAAATAAGACAAAAGATTTTAAAGTGGTTCAGCCTTATATGAATGGCCTACGTCCACTGTTATGTTATTGCTGAGTGTTTGGGAATTCTCGATTACAAGTGCTATCAAGAAATTCCGGTCCCCTTTGAATGAGGGTGATACAAGGTATTTATAGCCCTTGAGGCTGTACATGAAAGGGTGTTACATTAAATGATACACATATGAAAGGGTAATTCATTTAATGTTCTTCAAACGTGCGCGTCAAGATAATAAGCATTCAATGAATAGTTGAACTGTTGATTATCTGGCAATTAATGCTGTGGTCGAGATGCAGCTCGAACCGCCTTAGTTACTCGTCGTCCAAGAGTTCCTCGGAGTATTGGAGTTCCTCGGAGGGTAGTTCCTCGGAGTATACTTGTTGCTCGGAGTGAGTATGTTAGTCGGGGAAACAATCCTCCTCGTTGCTATTGTGCCAAGTAGATTGACACGTGTCTTCTTATTATTCGTCCACATCAGCATACTAATTTTGGTATCAACAGTAAGTTTTAAAAAGATTTCGACAGTGATGCTACGGATGATCCAACTGGGATTCCTGTTTTAATTTGGTATAGGACTGATCACCCGGTATTTTATTAGGCGGGGTGTCACAAGGGTATGGCATTGAGATACCGTTGATCGAACCCGATGACTCTCATATACCTATTGCCATTAAGCTAGACTTCCCTTGCACCAAAAACATGACTGAATACAAGGTATGCACCGTAGGTCTCAAGATCACCATCAAGAAAGGTATTAAACACTTAAACATTTATGGGGACTTTCCCCTCATTATTGTCCAAATCCTCAAAAAATGGAAAGTCAAATACGAGAAGCTCCTACCCTTCCATATCCACCTAGAAGACCTCGCCTCCCAGTTCAAAGATGTCACCTTCCATTATCTTCCTCGCTCAAAGAAAAACCTAGTCGATGCCCTTGCAACCTTAGCCTCCATGATCTACATGCTTGAGGGAATACCAATGGCCCTGGTTCAAAAATAGGTTATACCCACCCATTGCTACAAAATTGAGTTCGTGACAAAAAAAGACCCCAAAATGGCCAGATTATGGTACTATGACATTTAACGCTTCCTCAAATATGGTGGTTATCCCCAAGGCGGAGATAAGAAAGATCGTATGACTCTTCCCATACTAGCTTCCCAATACATCATTTGTGATAAAGAACTTTTCAAGAGAAACTTCGACGGAACCCATTTGCATTGCATAGCTGGGGCTTATATTAAAAGAATGATATGGAAGATACATAGCGAGGGAATGCGACCCCATATGAATGGTCATATGCTTTCCAAGAAGATCATCTGTCAAGGGTACTATTGGGTTACCATGGTTCAAGATTTCACTACCTATGTTCAAAGATGCCTCAAATGCCAACAGTTTGCCAATATTCAATATTTACCTCCTCAAGAATTATATAACCTGACCTCTCCTTGACCCTTATCCACCTAGGGCATTGACATCATAAGGAAGGTCACTCCCAAAGATTCAAATGGTCATAAGGTCATCTTAGTCGCCAATGATTACTTTACCAAATGGATCAAAGCCGAGTCATACGTTGCGCTGTATGGTAAGAAAGTGGTAAAGTTTATTAGAAAGAACTTCTTTTATCGATACAGGGTTTCACATTATTTAGTATCAGATAATGGGCTCCACTTCGAAGCCGAGGTCACAGAACTGGTCAACGAGTATAGGATTTAGAGACACAAGTCTTCTCCTTAACGACCCCAAACCAGTGGTGCTATCGAAGACGCCAATAAAAGCCTCAAGACCATCATTAATAAGATAACCAAAAGTTACAGAGATTGGGCCAATCGGATCTCATACGCGCTCTGGGGACATCGCACCTCTATCAGAACACTTACTGGGGCTATCCCCTATTATCTAGTACACGGTATGAAAGTAGTTCTCCGCATTGAGCTAGAAGTACCTTCCCTATGTATCATGATCGAGATAAAAGTTAGGGAAGAAGATTGGCATCAGATCCACTATGAAGAACTCTCACTCTTGGCTAAAAAAAGACTTAAGGCTCTATAACACATACAGGGGTACTATCGTCGGATAACACGATCACTCAACAAGAAAGTTAAGGACTGTAGTGTCCAAGAAGGATATTTGGCTCTCAAGAAATTGTAGAACCCGTCTAGGACCCTAAAGGGAAGTTCAAATCTAATTGGAGTGGCCCTTACATCATGAAGAAAATTCTTTCAGGTGGTGCCGCTATGCCCACAGATCTCGATGGAGGAGAGATGAAGCGCCCAGTCAATCTGGACCATTTAAGAAATTCTACCCTTAATTTGGATTCTTGGCGAGCTACAATTCTTCTCACCCCCCTTCTATTCTAAAAAAAGAAAAAAATTCTTCATTTATCCTATCGAGAACTACGTGGGACCTGGTCCTTTTAAAGTAATTCTTTTTAAAATAAAGCTCACAAATTTTCAAAACCCTCAGAGGTACATAGGCAGCCCATACAACACACTTTGGCACAGTCTTTCCTTTTTCACAAAATGCTATTCTTTTCAAACTCCCGAGAACCAAGGTCCATCTTACCATTTACATGAGCAAAAGGATTGTGTATGACTTACTGATTGGTATAGATATTTCAAATGCAAAATTCATCAAAAGATACAATAAAATATGTCAAAATCAATTTTATTTCAAATTAAGGAATACAATTGTTACACGAAATTATCAGTCAAGGGAGTCAAATAGACCACCCCCTTTTTCAATAACGAAATAAACTTCTATTTTCCTAACAACCTACGTGATCCAAATAGCCATCTTTACAGAAAAACCCTAAAACATGTTAATTCCAAGCACAAATTACCCAAAACATAATTTCCCCCAACTACACAGATGCTACCCCCATCTACACATATGTTGTCCTCAACTACTAGACGACCCTACCTCATAATCATTTCCTTCTTCCGGAGGTCGCCAAGTATCCTACTCCTGGTTAACACCTTGTATGCGCTTCATGCAGCAATACACCTTGACAAGTTTGGTCGAAACTACAACACCCTCACCCATGGTGTCAAAGGCCACATGACACCTTTGACTAGTCCCCACTTCTAAGACCCTCCCAACTACCCACTTCCACAACCACTTTAGATAATCTACGGACACATACCAGGACCCTCCTATAGATTGTGAGGAATGGGTAGATGGCCGACGATGCTTCCATAAGGGTCCCAATATTGTATGCAAATATTTAGTCAGGTCGTCCACTGGAAAGAAGTTCGTTATGCGAGGAGGATCTATTTGTTCCCACCCCACTTGGCGCAGAAGCTGGCAGGGGAAATAAAAGAAAGTTTGTCGGAGGCCAACTAACTGCACGTACCAATAATCTCCTAGTGGTAAAATGGACTGTAAGTCTCCCCACCGTGGCACCGACCAATGAAGACATCGGGTGTCGTGCTCCACGAAATAGTTAACCCAATTATCCCTTGAAGGGACAAAATTGAAGAAAGGCCAGAAAAATAAATTAGGCACGCCCGATAGGGGATACTCGGTAGGGGCCGTCAGGCGAAACCTCTCTATAAGCCACATAAACAACATCACAGCCATAGGATTATAGAGGCAAAACATCCACGTCATTATAGTGTCTACATAGGGATTAGCCATCAAGTCTCATGTTACTAATAATAGCCTCACAGTCAGGCCCAAAGCAATAACTCCGACAAAACTAGCATAAAAAAAGCCCCTTTAACACACCGAGCGCATAAACGTAAGAAGAGAAATAGTCCGTCCATGAACCAACCATCGATCCACCGAAGGGTAAATATGCAGTAACTCAGCAAAGGATACCCGAGGAGAAGGACAAATCAAGCATAGTCACCGCAACACTGGGGATAGTCCCCAATATTGCTAAAAATTCCTCATAAGTAGGACAAGCCTCATCCAGGATGAACTGAAAGAAATGATCCTCAGGGTATCCAAATTGTACCGTCGCTGCCGGTAAATTCTAGTCTATGGTCCGTTTATGCCATAAAAAGCCCCGACGCAAGCTGAAAGTGTCGTAGTCTACGTTATAAAGGCACATGGACTCCAAACCTTCGAGGTAAGAAGATAATTATTCATGCATTAGAAGATCCATTTGAGAAAATAGAAGGAAGACACAAAAGAAATAAGATTGGTGGTGAAAAGAACATATCCCCTAACTCTCCTATTATACCCAAAAATCTTTGCAAGAAAACAAACCACTTGAATTCCATCTAACTCTCTGCCCTACCAAGTACCATAGGAGTGCAAAAAAGTTCTGTAAAAAAATTGGAGTTATATGACTGAACCCTATGCCGATAGGCAGGTCAAGGGGTATGCGGTTCGGTAAGCACCCTATTTAATTTTTTTTTCTCTTTTGCCCAAAATAAATTTCCAAAAATCCTTACTTTGAAAAGCTACCCCTGGGTCATTCATTTGTATTACTCCTATTTTTTTCCTCAAAATCATTTTCATTCTCATCTCTGCCTTTACATAAATAAAACAATCTCAGAAGAAAATTAAAAGTGCATGTAGATTAAGCCACTCAATCAAGAAAAATAACAAAAATCAATGCATTATATATATATATATATATATATATATATATATATATATATATATATATATATATATATCCTTCTCTGGAAACATTACATCTTTGTAGCTACAACAAAACAACCAAAAAGTAAAAAAAAAATACAAACCCTCAAACCATTCCAAAACCCTCAGTCCCCACAGTGCACACGCTTCCCTTTACGACGGGCAGTGGACCCTCCATTCCCAGAACCAAAACTCTCCTCAGTAGTAGACAACGTTACCATGCAGGCAGTGATTGACTTTTTCACATAGGCAGACATGAAGGCTATCCAATCCTTGATGTCCCGCAACTAGTTGGTCATCACCCGCACATACTGCAAGCAGAAAAAAACAAAAGACGATCCAATCAGTAAAAAGCAAGGAAGAATGAAATATGAAACAAAAAAGAGAAACAAAGAAGTACACCTCAATCCTGAGAGCCTCATTAGTGAGTTTTGTCAATTTCATAAAATACCGCAAGTGTATGGGCTATTATAGAATAGCGAGTGTAAGTACGGGTCGAACCCACGAGGATTTATCAATTTTTTTCGTTAAAAATTATTGTGACTTTCCAACTAGATGAAATGGGTTTAAGGATGAGATGTAATATTAAACTAAGCAACACAAACAAAAAGTAAGACTACGAGAGATATAATCAAGGGAGCGGGAAAACTAGGACGTTGGATCCATTTATCACGTTAAACTAACATTGTGCAATAATTTAAATTTGTAGGTCCCGATTTTATAACTCAAATTAAATCGACTCTCGTCGTATTCAATTCGGAAAAATAACACATTAGAAGCCGAGCATAAAATTTAACGTCTCTAAATTTAGATGCCTAAAATCTCTATTCCCTTAAAAAGTTCACTTTTCAATTTCAAAATATAGTCTTTAAGTATGGACTATCAATCAATTTAATAAAAGTATAACCCATCAAAAAGTACTCATACTTAAAATAAAAAAAGGATTTTTTTTCAAACAATGCCGAAAGTTTAAAACGCACTCTCGTGTCGTTTTAAATGAATACCGAATTTTTTAAAGTATTTAGTACAAATCGGAAACAAAAATGAATTTAATTCATACACAATATTAATCACACATGATAAATTTCACCTAGTCCTAGTAAGAAAATTAAGCGAGCATAGTTGTAAACATAATAAATTTGCAAGAATGAGTGTTAATTTTCATTAAATAAACAAACTTACAATGGTTGTGTCACAAATATTCTTGACAGAATATCTCCCACAAAATAATTATTGGCCCTCTCTATAACTCTCTCTAATTTTTTTCTCCCCAAAATAATGAACCAAAGGGTCTTATTTATAGGCTTGTGGGTGAGGTGTTTGAGTTGGTGTAAAACACCTTTTTAATTCGTAAAAACCAATTGATATTTCTTGAAACTCACGAAACTTATCAACTCCAAATCCCTTCATTTTTGGACTAAGACAGATCTGATAAAGCTGGCTGTCAAACTTCTTAGGCTGCGTTTGGCTGGTGAATTTTAGCCTTATGCAAAGGCTTGTTAAGAATCGAATCCCTGACCTGTTGCCTCTTTCGCGCGCGCGTAAGCCACCAAGATAGCAAGCCTTTTCAATTATATATCTGCTTCAATAATATATAACCCAATCTGATTTCCAGAAATTCCATTCTTCCACTTTGGCCCTTAACTTTGTACTTCTTTAAATTATTCCCACAATCTTCATATCTTCACCAAATCACCTCGGATCTTCACCAAACTTCAGAGGTACTTGCAAAAATATAAAATAACTTATATTAATTTAAATTCAGCCCCTTAAAGTTTTGAAAATTACCAATTTACCCTTATTTGCATTTTAAACACTGAAATTCATAACTTTTTCATTTTAACTCCAAATTCAACCAAATTTCAGGGAGAACTTTGTTTTGCCTAGATAAATATTTAAAAATTATTTTCAGGCCCATAAAATTTTTGAAATTATGATTTTATCCCCGGATTTACTAAAATTGTATTTTTGACTCAAATTTTATTCAAACTTGCATTTTTCTTTTATTTTATGAAAAAGACTCTAAAAGCTCATTATTTATGATACAATGGGCTTAACAAGACCTAGATTTGGGCATAATTCATAAACAATAATGCACTCATCAAATACCCCCAAGCCTAAACTTTTCTAGTGTTCGAGCAAAACTAAAATCTAACTCACTTTCGTAGGAACCACGATTGTACTTAGCATGTGCAACAAGCCGTTAAACCCCTAGGTTATCCTAGTGGACGAGTTTTGTCTCGTCAGGGTTTGCAGTGAATATACCCACAAAATTCAAAAACTTGACTCAATGTAAAAGACTCATAAGTAATATAACCAAGTTTGAATACAAATTTCATAAATATAGTAGAACTTCACTTTTTAATCCCAACTTATCGTGTGTGTGCATAGCCAATATAACCGTCCATTTCCAAAAGATTTGATCGTTACATTTCTTATCTGAAAGTTCATTTTGATTTTAAAATCTCACGGGATGCACTCTCAATCAAACACTCAGAAATCGATTATTTTCTCTCGGTTTATGTGAATAAAAGAGTAAGTTTAAATGAACAAATTTCACATATACATGATGGAAAACTGAAGTTTTTTAATGGATGAGTATGATCTCATGAACGGAAAATAGATTACTTTTTGAAAATATTGAATCACACCATAGATCATATTTATCTTCTCTCCACACTATAACTAACTTCACTTGAGATCGATTAGGACTTTCTTTGGTTGTATTGTAGGCTCGGATTTTGGCTAAAAGGAATGGCTTTTGGAGTTCAAAATTTTCTGAGAATATATAGGTTTTTTTCGGTATTTTGACTTTTAGGCACTTTTCTTCTAACCTCCATTTTTCTTTTCTTTCGCGTTTTCTTTTCATACTCACATTTTTTTCTTTTCTTTTCATACATTATTTTTGCAACCTCATTTTCTTTTGGCCTTTTTCCAACCGTAATTTTCCCCTAGTATTCTTAGAAAATGAGTATGGCTTCTTTTTATGGGCTTTAAACTCCCAGTTGGAGTTGGGCAGGACAATGAGTTTTCAATAAAAAGGCTTATTTTCTTTTTGACTCAAATGGGATTGCAATGTAAAAATGTTGGAGTTTAGGCTTATTTTTGGGCTTTCAAACGATGGCCTAATCTCATTTCTCAAGTTTTATTAAGTTGATTTGTGTCTCAAGAGGACTTACTAAGACTTCTAGTGCTTAAGATTCACATTTTGACTTTTTATTTTCAGTAATCGAACAAAACAATTTGAGATCATCAACGAATTTATCACTGAAGGAACGCTTGACCTGTTTTAACTCGGATTGATTTAAATCTCTCGAAATCGAAGAAAAGCACAATATCTCACCCGGTTAAAATCTCCACATTTATTCGTTAAGCATATTAACTTTTGCCTTATTATCCCTTTTCGATCATATTGTATGGCTAATGTGTAAAAGATTTCATAAATTGAGAGATTCAAGAGTTAATTCTATATTAAGAAATCATTTCAAAACTCAATTATATTGAAAATCTTTTTGGATTTTTGAAATTTTTCTGATTTTTTTTCCATCCTTACCCCAAACCTAAATTTTACATTGTCCTAAATGTATGCTCAAACTATAAATATGGACAAAGAAAATAAAGTACATAAGTAAAAGGATGATATTACCCGTGAATTTCCCCTAGTGTTACCAACTTCCAACCAATCTCACATTCCTTTCATCATAAGTCAAAAGTCTGAACAATTGAGAGTCAACCCAATCGACAAAGTATACATATGAATGAACATAATGAATGTTGTGAGTGAAATTATCAAAATGCGCAATCACATTATAACAGATATGGCCAGTCTCGCAGAGACTATCACAATGAAATTCTGAATGACACGTTAAGCCTAGGTTTCCCTCAAACTCGAGAATGAATAAATCTGGCTCTAAATCGGACGATCCTCTACTCATTTCCTCCATCTCACCCAAACACTCAAATGACATAGGTGAACGTGGTGGAACAGGAAAATACGGCCTCACAAAACATGCGTCACTAGGTGGAAATGGTTGATTGATTTTTTTAATCTCATCACTAGTAGATAAAATCTCACATGTCAGCATACACTTAAAAGGATCGGGCTTGTGTTCACAGAGAAGGAATTGGTCTATTCTATCGTCCCAGTCTCTTTCCTCTAAGTAACGAAATGAGTCCAATAACGATTGGACTGCAACAGTAAGATCCTCATCAACCGGACCAAATTCTTCTTCAAAATCTTCAAGACTCATATCTAGAGACAAGTCAGGTGGCCAAGCACGTAGATCGGTTCGGTCAGTATCCCGTAGAGTAGTGACATCGTTCACTTCTTGAACGTACTTGACTTCATTCTCTCCCTCATCGGACGATGACCTCTCTAAATTAAAAACATTCAAATCCATGGTCATGATCCCAAACTATAGGTTCAGTTTCCCACTACGACATCGAATGACAGCATCATAGGTGGCTAAAAAGGGTCGACCGAGGATGATCGGGATTTGTGTGGATGAGTTTAGTACGTGTTGTGTGTCTAAGACCACAAAGTCTACCGGAAAGATAAACTTACCCACTTTAATCAATACATTCTCTACAACACCCCTAGGCACCTTAATAGATCGGTAGGCTAAGGGCAAGGTCATCTTAGTGGGCTTTAACTCCGCCAAACCTAGTTTCTCATACACGGTGTACGGCAGAAGGTTCACGCTAGCTCCTAAGTCTAAGAGAGCTCTCTCAAAGTGATGTTCCCATATATTAATCGAGATCATCGGCATCCAGGGATCCTTGTAATTGATGGGAGTTCTATAAGAAATGATCGAGCTAGCTTGCTCACGCGAGAAAAGCTTTCTTGGGTACGTTGGTGTTTCTCTTAAAGGTACAAAAGTCCTTCAGAAATTTGGTGTAGGATGGGATTTGTTGTATAGTGTCAAGCAGTGGGATATTGATTTGTACTTTCTTGAATACTTCCAACATCTTATCAACTTGTTCCTTTTTCTTTTGGGGCAGAAAATGCTGGGGAAATGGAGCTTTTGGAACATAGGTCTCGGAAGATAAAGGTGGGGAGGAAGTTGGATCCCCATGTGGATATTCCGTCTCCTTAAGTTTCTCGTATTCACTCTTGATGGGTGGTGAGACATTCTTTTCGACCTCCTTACCAGACCTAAGCGTGATGATTGCTTTGACATCCTCTTGGGTCTGTGATGAACTGACGCAATATCGCATAAAATATTGACCTTTAGGTAAGTTACCTTTAGGATTGGGCTCAGGTTGACTCGGAAATGTTCCCTTGTTTCTCTCACTCAACGCGTTCGCTAATTGACTCACTTGAACCTCGAGTTTGGATATGGATTAAATGTTTGCATCCAAGCTCTGTTGGGTGGATTGGAGGACATTTTGAGTGTTTTGCTGGAATTCGAGGGTACTTTGGGCAAGCAAGTTCATCGTATCCTCTAAAGCTTGGATCTTTTGGGAAGAAGGATACGATGGTTCAAGGGCATTCTTTTGGAAACCCGGAGGTGGATTACCAGAAGATTAACCTCCACTTTCTTGGTATTGACCCTTGGACCATGAAACATTAGGGTGGTCTCTCCACCCGGATTGTACGCATTAGAATATGGGTCATACTTTGGCCTATTTTGGTATAGGGCATTAGCTTTCTCGGTGAGTGTCTTGAGGGTCAGAAGGGTGGGGAAATTTTCGATTAAGTGGTCGAATGCATCACAAAGTATACACATAGGGGAACTTACATGTTGAACGACCGCAGATGCGGTTCGATTACCCTCCTTGCTCGTCTCCAAAGCTTCTAAATGTCGGGCCAATATGGCCACTTTGGCATTTAAATCATAACTTTGTTCGACTTGGTGAGCAAAACCCTCATTAGACGTGGTGGACCTAGATTCTCTATTGGGTGCCCATCGCTAGGACTTGTTCGCTACGGCTTCTAGGAATAACCACGCGTCTACCTCACTTTTCTAGGTAAAATCATCGTTACATAGTGACTCGAGCATGACTCGAGTAGTACAATCTAACCCCTCATACAAAATTTGGACTTGACGTCCCATCTCAATCCCATGGTGCGAACATTGTAGTAGAAAGTCCTTGAATCTCCCAAAATACATCCACTAGGGTTCTCCTTCTTTTTGTATAAATATATTGATGGCATGACGTATCGATGCCGTCTTTTGATTGGGAAAGAATTTTTGCAGGAAGGTGACACTCATTTGGTTCCAAGTGGTCATGGATCTGGGTTTCAACGAGTTAAACCAACTCTTAGCTTTGTCTTTCAATGAGAACGGGAACAATTTAAGTTTAACAATCTCATCGGAGAGTTGTTGGTACTTAATGGTCCTACATATCTCCTCGAATTCATGCACATGAAGTTAGGTATCCTCTTTTTCGATACCTCAAAACACGGATAACAATTGGATTTTTTCCGAATGGAATTGGAAATTATTCGCGGCGTGCTCGGGTAGACGTAAGCATGAAGGCTGACTAGACTTGGTCGGGTAAAGGTAATCTTTAAGGGCACGTGGTGCTAACTCATATCCCATTTCGGTGAAAATAAAAAATCTACCTACGTAAGTATCAGGAATGCTAGACTCCACACTCGACAAACTTACAGTAAGATCTCGAAACCAACTTCGCATACACTCAGCTCACTCGATTTTTTTTATTTTTTATTTTTTTATGTGATGAAAAAAAATATTTGACTCAAACCATGTAATTCCAAGATAACACACAGCAAATTGAATTATCTAATTTAGGTGAGGGGAATTTCAATTTTAAAATCTAGTTTTTTCGAGATTAATCGATGACAGCACGGGTCTCCGAATTAATCTCTCTAATTAGATAGCTCCTACTCTTTGACAAGGAAGAATTTAAAAGACGACCAACTACGATTATCTTCTCAAAACTCGTTTTTTCCTCCAAGTAGGTGGTCGGTACGAAGACACATTAAAAACCACCAATCCTAGACAAGGTGAAATGGAATTGATTTGACAAGTTCGCGTTGGAGTAGCTTTTAACTCTAGGCTCGTTAAGAGGTTTCCTATGAGCTATGTGATATCCTAACGTCAATGTCTACTTGATTTTAAATTAAATGTGATGGCTCGGGATATGCAAATGCTTGGATAATAAGTGATTTTTGGGCCAAGGAGAGGTGATGAAATCCCCACCTTATCTTTCACATGGGTAAAACCCTTAAAGTCAATTTATACAATGTGCTAAATTAATTGCGAAATTAAACCACACAGAAGCACACAAAAAAAACGTACCTCCGGCGTGGACTTTTTACGGTCACTTATTTACGCCGGGCTGAAGTTTAAGTTGATGTCGATCAGAGGGAAACACTGCCTACGTTTCAGTCGTTCCCGAGAGTTCCTTGTGCTCGTGGAAAGATTGCACAATTTTTTTTCACGTTCGCGCACCGTTGAACACTTTTCTGAATTTTTCTTCACTTTTTTTTAATGTGCTTCTGGAAAAAAAATTCACCAAACGTAAAGTGCGACACAAAAAAAAATAAAAGAAAAGGAATGAAAAGAAAATTAACACGACACACGCACTATTGGTGTATTTAACACACACAAAAAAAACAAAGCACAGTTATAAAACAATTTTTTATTTTTTATACTCTAAAAAAAAATAACTGTTTGGGAAAAAAAAGAAATTTATTTTTTTTAAAATTTTTTTTCTCTACTTACTAAAAAAAACAAATCTGGAAATTTCCAGATTTTTTTTTTATTTTTCAAGTTTTTTCAATTTTTTTTTATGTATTTTCGGATAAACTTAGTGCTAAAAGTGCTATTTATTAAAAAACAAAAACTTAAATCATATTATTTTTTTGTTTTTTGTTTACCAAGAAAAATAGAAATAGTGTTGCTATTTTTTTTTTAAAATTTTACTAACAAAAATGTGAAAAGTAAAAAAAAACTAGTCCGACAGTCAAAACTTTTTTTTTTTAAAAAAATCGAACAAATCCCCGGCAACGGCGCTAAAAACTTGTTGTCAATTTTATAAAATACCGCAAGTGCACGAGCTATTATAGAATAGCGAGTGTAAGTACGGATCGAACTCACGAGGATTTATTAATTTTTTTCGTTAAAAAATTATTGTGACTGTCCAACTAGACGAAATGGGTTTAAGTATGAGATTTAATATTAAACTAAGAAACACAAACAAAAAGTAAGACTACGAGAGATATAATCAAAGGAGCGAAAAAACTAAGACGTTGAATCCATTTATCACGTTAAAGTAACTCTGTGCAATAATTTAAATTCGCCATTTCCGATTTTATAACTCAAATTAAATCGACTCTCGTCGTATTTAATTCGGAAAAATAACACATTAGAAGTCCAAAATAAAATTTAACGTTTCTAAATTTAGACGCCTAAAATTCCTATTCCCTTAAAAAGTTCACTTTTCAATTTCAAAATATAGTCTTTAAGCATGGACTATCAATCAATTTAATAAAAGTATAACCCATCAAAAAGTACTCATACTTAAAACAAAAAAATGATTTTTTTTTCAAACGATGCCAAAGGTTTAAAACGTACTATCGTGTCGTTTTAAACGAATACCTAATTTTTAAAGTATTTAGCAGAAATCGGGAACAAAAACGAATTTAATTCATACACAATATTAATCACACATGATCAATTTTACCTAGTCCTAGTAAGGAAATTAAGCGAGCATAATTGTAGACATAATAAATTTGCAAGAATGAGTGCTAATTTTCATTAAATAAACAAACTTGCAATGGGTGTGTCATAAATATTCTTGATAGAATTTCTCCCACAAAATAATTATTGGCCCTCTCTAAAGCTCTCTCTATAACTCTCTCTAATTTTTTTCTCCAAAAAATAATGAACCAAAGGGTCTTATTTATAGGCTTGTGGGTGAGGTGTTTGAGTTGGTGTAAAACACCTTTTGAATTTGTAAAAACCAATTGATATTTCTTGAAACTCACGAAACTTATCAGCTCCAAATCCCTTCATTTTTGGACTAAAACAGATCTGATAAAACTGGCTGTCAAACTTCTTAGGCTGGGTTTGGCTAGTGAATTTTAGCCTTATGCAAAGGCTTGAATTTTTACCAAAAAACTAAGGGTCAGGGGAAGAATCGAACCCTTGACTTGTTTCCTCTTTCACGCGCGTGCAAGCCACCAAGCTATCAAGCCTTTTCAATTATATGTCTGCTTCAATAATATATAACCCAATCTAATTTCCAGAAATTCCATTCTTCCACTTTGGCCCTTAACTTTGTACTTCTTTAAATTATTCCCACAATCTTCATATCTTCACCAAATCACCTCGAATCTTCACCAAACTTCAGAGGTACCTGCAAAAATATAAAATAACTTATATTAATTTAAATTCAACCCCTTAAAGTGTAGAAAATTACCAATTTACCCTTATTTGAATTTTAAACCCGAAATTCATAACTTTTCCATTTTAACTCCAAATTCAACCAAATTTCAGGGAGAACTTTGTTTTACCTAGATAAATATTTAAAAATTATTTGCAAGCCCATAAAGTCTCTGAAATTATGATTTTATCCCCTGGAGTTACTAAAATTGTATTTTTGACTCAAATTTTATTCAAACTTGCATTTTTCTTTTATTTTACGAAAAAGACTCTAAAAGATCATTATTTATTATACAATGGGCTTAACAAGGCCTAGATTTGGGAATAATTCATACAAAATAATGCACTCATCAGTGAGCCCTGTCAACCCATCTACCGATGCATGAGGATGGTGTCACACGCTCAATGACTCCTCGCTACTCAATCGAAAATTATAAGAAAGAGGGGTGACATGAATGAGCAGAGCATCCTCCACTGCACTACCTCCCGTGCTGTGGGCCGATCCGCCGGTACCCCGGTACCCCTCCCTAAAGTAGTGGCATTGGAGGCGTGTTTTCTACATCATAAATGTAAGAGGTAATTAACCAATTCGTCACGATGTCCTAATAATCGTAACTCACCACTATATTCGTGTAGTGCGTATAAGGATCGCCTATCATCATTGCCACCATAGCATCATCAGATATATCCCTCACCCGCCTCATATACATAGGAACACCGAATGTAGGACAACCACCTCCTCCTGCACTATCTATTTCACCACTTTCTCCCCCAGGTACCAGACATACCTAAACTTGTTCACCATCAGCTATCGCATCTGTGCATGCATGCCAGTAACCCCCGTGTCCTGTAAAGACACCCCCCAGGGGTAGAAGGTCGCCTGAATCCCCAGCAAAGAATCATTATCTAATCCAGAAATAAATATTCTAGGAACAAGTTAGAAAGGGCAAAAGTTAACTTGATCGCTTGTCAAGTCATTCAAGACCCTCTACACATCCTTCAGGAACAAGGACTGGTTCGATCGTTGATTGGACTTATGTCACCATAACATCCAGAAGAAGTCCCCCAAATCATCATATTTCAGGGTAAACAACCCGACATTATGCCCAGTCACCTCATAGAACCACGTCTGTAAAAAGACAGAAATCAACAAAGGTAATACAAAAGGACTGCAAGAAAATAATGCTAAAGGAAATAAACCTAAGATTACCTCCAGAAGATCAAGTAACAAAGTAATCAGTTCCGATATGATTAAGGTTGGCCTTTCCATCCTAGACATCCCACATGCCATTATTTGTCCATTACTAGAGAATCAGATTGTGGGGTGACGTCATACGGGCACTCACACACTAAAAATAAATGAGCATTCTCCCACTCAGGCATGCATATGATAACTTTATAATTATTCTCCACTACCTTGTAAAGTGGGCATTTATTTATTCTATAAAGACAAAACCGCTGAATTATTCAAGTCGGTCATCTAGATAAATCCATTAATAATTATTCCCACACTCATATTTAAGATACGGGGAACAACCCATAAAAGGACAGGCAACCAACTAACTATTTTATTAAGAAAAAGAGAGATACGATTACATTCTTATTGTCTGGGAAAAGAGACAACAAATTGATACTAAGCAAATACTAGTGCAAAAATACTACCTACGGATGCAGGCTCATTCTTGAGGGTTAAACCATGTAATTATTTATGTTGATCTTTTTATCCTTATCTCCATCTCTCTTCATTTTCATACACTACTTATTTATTATTTGATATCTCTAATTAGATTTCATATAGCTAAGAACCAACCTTGAATTAATTTTTAAAGGATAATATTGTCCAAGAGAATAATAATAAATAAATTTGCTCCCAATGCCCCTATCCCACCTCAACCCCTGACATCCAATCGACATGTGATTATACATTCATAACCACAAAGTAACCAAAGGACTCCTCTGTCAACCACATCCAGGGTGCACCCTAGGACGATCTCATTTATGAAGGGAAAATATCCATTTATGATGGTGAACTCTGCCTATCGCGATTTGAATATTGGGTATTTTATCGTCCAAATTGCCAAGTTTTCATTTGACATAGATTCACTAAAATTGCTTTCACTAGAGCTCCTTCACAAGGAAGGGCTCCGTCAAAGTGTCCTGGGAATCTTTACTTTTATTATTGATTTACAGTTTCTAAATCCCTTATTCCTTTATCTAACTTTCTCTCTCTTTCTCTTCTACATGCCATGCAAGAGATCTCCATCGAGACTAATCAATTATCCATAAGTATAGACATTATTTTTTATAACAACATCTTGAAGAATGCTATGATCGAGATGAACAAGGAGGTGTTCGATCTCTAAACTAATTTTAAGGAGGAGGAAATCGCCAAGGACAAGGATGTTGAAGAGGCTGAAAGATCTCAATTGGAGTTCAGTAGGGTCGATAGTGAGTTGTTTGACTTGAGGATGTCCTATTTCCTTTAAACTTTACAAAAGCTGATTTTGCACATGTACAATTTTAATCTTGAGAAAAAAATGGAGGCTAACTTGGAGAATGCCTATGACGGCGACTTTAAGGTTGTGGTACAGACGGTTGCTTCGCAACTTAGACTTTCATAAGTCAAATGCCTTCAACCGTGGGTGTATTTGCTATTTGAAAAGGAGTAATGTCCCTTATGAATATCCAGCCTACGCCATCTACCCTCCTTTAGAGCAGCCTGTTGTAGGGGTAATGGCCTCATTGCCCCCTGATCTTGAGTCTAAGAAGGCCATTGTCAACCTTGTTGCCCTAACTGATGGGGTCACTCATGCTGTTTTTGTAAGGATAAATTTCTAATAGAGTCAATTTATATGTATTGGATTAATTTCAGATAAAATATTTTTAGTCATCGGTTAGGACTTGAGTTAGTGACCTTTTAAGCATATGGCATGATTATTGAAGACGTAGCATCATAGCTAAAGAGAACACATCATCATGTCGTATTATGTGCCATGTTTTGTCATCATCATTCCAAGGATCTCTCAAGTATAAATGTATAATTTATATTGAGACTTGGATATTTTATTATTAGGTGTTAGGATATTTTTACACTAATTTTAGAAAATTTTCACAAGTCTTTTTGGGTGTCATTAGAACCTGGATCCATTGAAACTTCAAACGAGACGAATTTGCCTTTGTTGTTTTCTCATCGAACATCTCATTAGAAGATGGCTCCAACAAGAATAGGTACCTCGTCGAGAACAAGCACCTCATTCGAATGAGATCTGTTAAACTTATAATGACCCATTTTATTTTCCTTTATGTAATCACTTTAGATAACTCATTCAAAGGCCATTCAAATGAGGTTGGTACCCTCATTCAAATGACCTTCTAACGAGGTAAATTTTTCGAAAGGCTTACTCTATATAAGATCTCGTTTGAATTCTCGTTAGATCCCTATTCTAACGAGAAAGGGTACATCATTCGAACGTCTTACCATGTCATTCGAATGACCCGATGCATTTTTAAGAAAATAGCTATTTATTCCCACTTCTCCCACTACTCCCATGATCTCAGTTTTCCATTCATTTTAAGTAGTGCAGAGCAATAATTTTTAAGATGACTCTTTTTATGCTTTAGAGTTCATAAATCTCCTAAAAAGTTCACAAAGTTTTCATAATCATTTATGAGTAATATTTCCAAACATGAACCCTAGTTTATGCCTAACTAGTTTACAATCCAAGTCTCATCTTATATATGCTTTTAGATCATATTTTTGGCACCGTAGTTTATTCTCTACAGCTTGTTTGAGAATTATTTCTTGCGGTGAATTATGTGCTCATCAGTTTACATACAGTGGACTTCACGTGCATGATGGCTACTGAGCCTTATCGATGGATTCCGAGGCATGTGTGGACTTACACGTTATTACAGCTTTATGAATGGACTCCTGCGTATCACTAAGTAAAGGTCTAAGGAATGAAGAGCGTTAAGGCTTGTGAGGTAATCGAGTCTGTGTTGTAAGTCTTCTGTCCCGTCCTTTTGCAATTCCCTACTTAGTGGATTTTGTGTGGCTGGGCTGTCTAAGATTTTTTCCATTTGAATTTTTCTCGTACATCGGGCGTTATGGTTAATTTATTTTATCTTGAAATTCTCACATATATGCATGTTTAGGTCTATGATAAAACTGGTTAATTGTAAATTTGTTTAATTAGTGCTTAATTAATTTAAATTAATTTTGTTTAAGAAAAAGTTAATTTTGTAAATTGTATAAAAATAGTTTGTGTGTTTTTGAACCATCCCATGAAATAATATATTTCCATATTTTCTCCTTCAGTTTTGGAGGATGCCCCTTTGGCAAATTAGGGGAGTTCACTCCTAACCTTTACTTTATTTTTGTTATCTTTTACATCGCTCATCTTTATATGCATTGAGACATTTTTATTTTATATAAAATTAAAGTTATTCGATTTTCTCTCATGTCTCATATTTTTCATTTAGATCCACTTCTGATATAATTAGTATTGCTTGACTTAATTATTAATTGTGTGATAATGTGTTGCAAAAGTGATAATTCAATTTGGCTTAATTGAATATAATTATATGTAAGTTGATCCCAACCTTAGCTTACAACCGATTTTAATCGAGTCCGCAGACCGATCACTGAAATTTGTAAAATTTATTAATGAGTAATAATGATAAACCAATCACAACTCAATAAACCGAAACCCCTAACTATGATGTGGGTTTCGTTCCAAACTTAGTGATATACCCATATTTACCCCCTGACTGCCGGGATCAAGGCAACCCCTTCAGACGACCCTCCGAGGGGCCGACCCCTCATTTGGCTCCATATGACCCCCCCGGACTCGGCCATCAGCAGGACCCGGACGACCCTCCGAGGGGCCGACCCTTCAACAGGCCCCGGACGACCCTCCGAGGGGCCGACCCTTCAGCAGGCCCCGGACGACCCTCCGAGGGGCCGACCCTTCAGCAGGTCCCGGACGACCCTTCGAGGGGCCGACAGTACGAGGCTTAAATTGGACCATACTCACTACCAGGGGGAACTTTGCCCTCGGCCTCATATCATAAGCCGAGGGTGACATCATCTCAGCGCGTGGTTTGGGAGACGCGTAGAACAGTGCGCGTGAGGCTCATATGACACGTGGCAGACCGTTATAACCGAATCACACCCTCACGTGAGGGAATATTATGCCATCATTTGGCATCTACAGGTGTCAACAAGGAATTGGTTAGATCATCATTCACATGCACCATGCTTACTTGGGGGGTACACTACACCCCCCAAGACTTATATATACTTGTCACCTACAACCCTACAGAAGAGGATCCATGAACAGTAGCCCTAGCTAAAACTCTGCTTGTACACACACAGTAGAGAGAGAGTGAGAGGGCTATGTACATTGTATCCAAGGCCATTAGTGCCCATACTTAGTGGATCACACACTCACAGTGGATGTAGGCCAAATTGGCTGAACCACTATACACCATTGTATAATTTCCTCTTATACTCATCCCCTTCTATACACTTACATACTCATATTTCTCTATGGCTGCTTCTGCTTGAGCTCACTAACACTTACCTGGTGGTACTAAATCTTAGCATCATCAGTTTGGCGCCGTCTGTGGGAACGAGAAGACATCTCTTCCTTTGTACAGCCTTGACCTCACTGGGCACTCTGGTGGTGAACCAACACTCCCCCTGAGAGGAGGTGTTTCACCATTGAAAGAGACCCACTAAGGTTCCCAAGCTAACCAGTATTTTCTTAAGTTCAGCTCTTCATAGCTCAAGAACATGGCACCTGAGATGCCACCGCCACCACTTCCCCCACCGGATGATGGGGGAAGACCCAGTTCCAGTCAGCCACCACCTCAGTCTGAGATGGCTGATGTGGCAGCAGCCCTAAAGTCTCTGGCAGCCAGCCAACGGATGATGCAGGAGCAGTTCACAGCTCTAAGTCAGAATATACTGAGACCACCAGGGGTCTCACCTGAGATGATTACTCCGGCAGTAGCTCCAGGACATCATGAGGCCAGGGGACCACCCCAGGCACCACATAAAGACCTGCCACCCCCTCAGCGGCGTAGGGATGTTGCTGACCCCCGGCGTTTACGCCTGGGGAGGCAAGGAAACCCTTGCCCTGAGGACAGGTATGATGATCTGGAGGAAGAAGAGGCTCCAGTAGAATGCTGGGAGCCATATGAGGTCTCCAACAATACAGTACGACCCCTCCAGGACAGTAGAGGAAAGTGCGGGAGACCAAACCCTGATGATCGCCCAAGAGGCTCTGCTTTTGACCGCCTGAGCAGGGGGTCGGCCTTCGAGAGGCTGGGCCCAGTGAATGACCTGCGAGACAAGTTGTCCAAGTCAAGAAGCGCAGCGAGATCTAGGAAAGAAGCAGAAGGCCGACCCCAAAGACGGGATGACGGCCAAAGGGAAGTAAATAGCCGACACAGGCCTGCCGTAGCCGAGCCCTCCATCCACCTCCGAGAAGCAGCAGGGGATAACATCGGCCAGGCCGACCCTGTGAGGCCCTGGAATGACTCAATCCAGCGGTTAGAGGATAAGATTGGCGACATACTGAAGAGCCGGGACCCTCTTCAGAGGGGATACACCATAGGCTCACCCTTTGTGGCAAAGATAGTCAACTTCCCCACGCCATCAAAGTTCAGGCCTCCTGTGGTCACCCCAAGATACGATGGGAGCACCAACCCTGTCCACCACGTGGAGATGTATCAATCCGAAGCAGACATATACTCTATCTCAGATGAGATGAGATGTCGTGCCTTCTCTGGTACCTTGACAGGGGCTGCGCATGTGTGGTACACGTCTCTTCCAAAAAATTCTATTGGAAACTTTAAGCAGTTGGCAGACTTGTTCATCCATAATTTCTGCTTTGGGGTGAGGCCACAGAAGAAGACCACACACCTGCTCTATGTTAAGCAGGGAAAGAATGAGACTCTGAGAGACTACATAGCCAGATTCAATAAAGAGAAGCTGGAGGTGGAAGACTATGAGGAGAGCATAGCTATGACAGCCCTGATTGGAGGGCTCCAAAAGGGGAAGCTATTATGGAAGCTTGCCGAAGACCCTCCGAGGACGATGGCCGAGCTGTTGTCAACAGCAGGAAAGGTGATGAACGCCGAAGAGGCGATGGCTGCAAAATATGAGGACGAAAGAGGAGGTGCAAGTGGGAGTAAATACCCCAAAAAGAACAAAGAGGGGAAGAAGAGAACCATGGATGATTAGTTCGCGGGGTACACCCCTCTGACGGTCAGCTGTGAACAGATCCTCAATGAGATAAAGAGTGACCGGACGCTGAAGTGGCCTGAAAAGCTGAGGGCAGCCCCCGGCAAGAGGAATAAGAACCTGTGGTGTGAATTTCACCAAGACCACGGCCACGTAACAGACAAATGCTTTGCTCTGAAAGATGAGATTGAGAAGATGCTGAAGCAAGGGAAGCTCAGAAAGTACGTCGACAAAGCCGACTTCAAGAGGGGACGAGGGGACGACCCCAGAAAGAAGCGAGTCGATGCCTGCAGAGAAGGTCCTCAAAAAAGAGGGGACGGCCCCGACCTCCCGCCGAGAGACGACCACGGCCCTGTCAAGAGGCTCAATACGATCTCGCTCGGGGTGGGAATGATCTCCGGGGGACTTGCAGGAGGAGGGTCTGAGGTCGCCGACAGGAAGGCCCATGTCGCTGAGGCTAAGGCAGTGATGAAGACGGTGCACTCAACCTCCGTAGAGGTCAAGTCAGAAAAAAGGAAGAAGGTTGATATGGACACTTTGATTGTGGGATTTTCAAGAATGGACTTCAAGGGCCTATTGGCCCCGCATGATGACCCTCTCGTCATCACCACCAGGGTGCACGGGTGCGAAGTGCCGAGGATCCTGGTGGATGGGGGCTCATCCGCAGATGTGATGTTTTGGCCATGCTTCAAGGCCTTGGGCCTCAGTCATGCCAGACTTGTCCCATACCATCATCCATTGATTGGGTTCAGTGGGGAGAAGGTTCACCCTCTAGGAATATATGAGGCTGATGTCAGGATGGGGGACGAGTGGCCGAGATGGCTCACCAAGAGGGTCAGTTTCTTTGTGCTGGATGAGCATGTGTTTTCGGCATACAACATCATACTGGGACGTGTGGCCCTCAAGGGGTTTGAAGCTGTGCCGTCCACGGTCCACCAGATGGTTAAGTTCCCTACCCCTTATGGGGTGGGGGAAGTTCAGGGAGACCAGACGACAGCGAGAGAGTGCTACTACAACTCCGCTGAAGAAAGGGAGGCACACAAGAGGGCTACAGCCACTTACAACATTGATACCCTAGACCCCAGGGATGAGACGAAGCTCAAAAAAGGAGAGGCCGCTGAGGAGGTAGAACCCATCATCCTCGATGAGGATGACCCGGGAAAAACCGTCCAAGTTGGCAAATCTCTGAATCCCAGTATCAAGGAAGACCTCATCAAACTGTTGAGGAGAAGGCGAAGCGTCTTCGCGTGGAGTCATGTAGATATGCCAGGGATCGACCCTGAAATCATGTGCCACAAACTCAATGTGGTAGAGGGAGTGAAGTCGGTAAAGCAGAAGAGGAGGATTTACTCTAGAGAAAAGTATGAGGTCATCAGGGATGAGGTTAAAAAATTAGAAGACGCTGAATTTATCAGAGAGGTCATCTACCCTGAGTGGCTGTCCAATGCAGTCATCGTCCCAAAGGCCAACGGCAAGTGGAGAATGTGCGTGGACTTCACAGACCTCAACAAGCATTGTCCCAAAGACAGCTTCCCTCTCCCCCGCATCGACCAGATGGTAGACGCTACCGCAGGCCATGAGCTCATGAGTTTCATGGATGCCTACTCAGGGTATAACCAGATTTTCATGAACCCTGAGGACTCGGAGAGGACCGCCTTCATCACTGACAAGGGGACATACTGTTACAGGGTCATGCCCTTTGGCCTAAAAAATGCGGGGGCAACGTACCAGCGCCTCGTAAACAAAATGTTCGAAGACCAAATTGGGAAGTCTATGGAGGTTTACGTAGATGACATGCTGACTAAGAGTCTGAAGGCAGAGGATCATGTGGCAGACCTGGAAAGGACCTTTAATACAATGGACAAATACAAAATGAAGCTCAATCCGGCCAAGTGTGTCTTCGGGGTCGGAGCGGGGAAGTTCTTGGGGTTCATTGTCAATCAAAGAGGCATCGAGGCCAATCCTGAAAAGATAAAGGCCCTTATTGAGATGAAGACCCCCAAGTCCATTAAAGACGTTCAGAGGCTCACAGGGAGAGTGGCTGCCTTGAACAGATTTGTGTCAAGGGCTACAGACAGGTGTCTACCATTCTTCAAGATCCTCAGGAAAGCCTTTGAATGGAGCGAAGAGTGTGATGAGGCTTTCAAGCAGCTGAAATCATACTTAGGGTCTCCCTTGCTGCTGTCACGACCCGTGCAGGGTGAACGACTGTACGTGTACCTTACTGTCTCAGAATCCGCTATCAGTGCAGCAATCGTAAGAGACGAAGATGGGATACAGAAGCCCGTATATTTCAACAACAAGGCACTCCAGGGGGCAGAGCAGAGATACCCGAGGATGGAAAAGTTGGCCTATGCCTTGATCCATGCCTCAAGGAAGATGAAACCATACTTCCAGTCCCATACTATGGTCATCCTTACTGACTCTCCTCTTAGGCAGGTCCTACACAAGCCTGAAAAATCAGGAAGGCTAATGACCTGGGCTATAGAGTTGGGGGAATTTGACATTGTGTATCAGCCTAAGACAGCCATTAAGGGGCAAGCCTTGGCAGACTTCGTGGCTGAGTTCACATGGGAAGAAGATGAGGCCGAGGGTGAGACCCTCGGGAAGGCAGATACAGAAGACAGACCCGCAGACACACCCGCAGAAATGGCTGAGACGAGCACCGCTAGAAGGAAAGTGACTGAAAACGAAGAGGGAAGATACATCTTTAGACAGGGGTCCCTCTCTGAGGGAAATTTTTCTGAAGGAAAGACTCCGTGGAGCCTCTTCGTTGACGGGTCCTCCTGTGATAGCGGAAGTGGTGCTGGACTGATACTATCAGCACCCGATGACACAGACGTCGAGTACGCCCTGAGGTTCAATTTCAAAGCCTCCAACAATGAGGCTGAGTATGAGGCTTTGATAGCTGGCCTCTCCTTGGCCAAATACCTTAGTGTCAGCCAAATTTTGGTTCACAGTGATTCAAGGCTGGTGGTGAATCAGATACTAGGAGCCTATGAGGCCAAAGACGAGAGGATGGCTAGGTATCTTGATAAGGTGAGGTCATTGCTGAAAAACTTCAAAGAAGTGAAATTCAAGAGGATACCTAGGCTCGACAATGGCCGTGCTGACGCCCTTGCAAGGTTGGCCTCAGCTACTAGGACAGACATAAGGAGGACAGTCCCGGTAGAAATCTTGCTTCGACCAACTATAGAAGACTACGAGGGAACACTTGGTGTTTGCATGAATGTTTCTCAAGAACCTTCATGGATGGACCCCCTGATCAGATACATTAGAGGGGGAGAGATTCCAGAAGCGAGCCAAGAGAGGAAGAAGCTGAGGTACAGGGCTACAAAGTTCGCTGTCATCGGAGACACGCTGTATAAAAAGGGGTTTCTGCTCCCCTTACTTAGGTGTGTGCATCCCTCAGAGGTCCCTTCCATTTTGCAAGACGTGCATGAAGGGTCGTGTTCAAGCCATATTGGGGGTAGATCCTTGGCAAAGAGGGTGATCACCCAAGGCTACTGGTGGCCGACCTTAGGAAAAGATGCTGCCGCATATGTTAAAAAGTGTGATAAATGCCAAAGATTTGCTACCATCCCTCATCAACCTCACCAGCCTCTCACCTCCATTACATCCCCATGGCCGTTCGCAATATGGGGGATTGATCTGATAGGACCCTTACCGAGAGCAGTCAATAACTATCGGTTCCTCATCGTAGCAATTGACTACTTTTCAAAGTGGGTAGAGGCCGAGCCGATGGTCACGATCACGGAGCAGAAGACCTTCCAGTTCATCTGGAAGAATGTGATATGCAAATATGGTCTACCCAACACCCTCATCTCGGATAACGGGACCCAGTTCAAGAATGCCTCTTTACAGAAGTACTGTGAGAGGGTAAGTATCAAACAATTTTTCTCCACCCCAGGCCGACCTCAGGCCAATGGGCAAACCGAAGTTACGAACAGGACAATCCTAGATGGGATTAAGAAGAGGCTTGAGGAGGCAAAAGGAAGATGGGTCGAGGAGTTATATGCAGTGTTGTGGGCATACAGGACGACAGTAAGGACCCCTACCGGGGAGACCCCATTCATGTTAGCTTATGGATCAAAAGCAGTCATCCCCACCGAAGTGGAGTTTCCTACTCATAGGGTCCAAATGTATGACCCCCAGGGGAATATGGAAGAGAGAAGACTTGACCTAGACCTGATTGAGGAAAGAAGGGAGGATGCTGAGATAAGGCAAGCTTCCTACCAGCAGAGGACCACAAAGTTTTACAACCAAAGGGTGAAACAGAGGCCTATCGCAGTGGGAGACTTGGTTCTTAAAAAGACTTGGCAGAAACCCAACAAGCTCCATCCTAATTGGCATGGCCCATATAGGGTCATCGATGAAGTTGTCCCAGGGACCTACAGGCTAGAAAACTTAGAGGGGGAACCTTTTTCAAACCCCTGGAATGCAGATCATTTGAAGAAATACTATCAGTAGTGTTGTAAGGTCTTGAAAGGCCATAATTGTAATTGGGGTTGCTCCAACAGAACACTTGGAAAATGAATGAGAAATATCAGTGTTTCCTTCATCCTATTGTCAGTCCTAGCATGCATGGGAAGTTGAACCCTCGGCTATAATGGGGACCAGTGGAGGGGACGACCCCTCCACTCTCCTCAAAAAAGACGAGGGAGGACTAAATTAAAATCCATTAATTTGGTTAGTTGAACCCTCGGCTATAATGGGGACCAGTGGAGGGGACGACCCCTCCACTCTCCTCAAAAAAGACGAGGGAAGACTAAATTAAAATCCATTAATTTGGTTAGTTGAACCCTAGGCTATAATGGGGACCAGTGGAGGGGACGACCCCTCCACTCTCCTCAAAAAAGACGAGGGAAGACTGAATTAAAATCCATTAATTTGGTTAGTTGAACCCTCGGCTATAATGGGGACCAGTGGAGGGGACGACCCCTCCACTCTCCTCAAAAAAGACGAGGGAAAACTAAATTAAAATCCATTAATTTGGTTAGTTGAACCCTCGGCTATAATGGGGACCAGTGGAGGGGACGACCCCTCCACTCTCCTCAAAAAAGATGAGGGAAGACTAAATTAAAATCCATTAATTTGGTTAGTTGAACCCTCGGCTATAATGGGGACCAGTGGAGGGGACGACCCCTCCACTCTCCTCAAAAAAGACGAGGGAAGACTAAATTAAAATCCATTAATTTGGTTAGTTGAACCCTCGGCTATAATGGGGACCAGTGGAGGGGACGACCCCTCCACTCTCCTCAAAAAAGACGAGGGAAGACTAAATTAAAATCCATTAATTTGGTTAGTTGAACCCTCGGCTATAATGGGGACCAGTGGAGGGGACGACCCCTCCACTCTCCTAAAAAAAGACGAGGGAAGACTAAATTAAAATCCATTAATTTGGTTAGTTGAACCCTCGGCTATAATGGGGACCAGTGGAGGGGACGACCCCTCCACTCTCCTCAAAAAAGACGAGGGAAGACTAAATTAAAATCCATTAATTTGGTTAGTTGAACCCTCGGCTATAATGGGGACCAGTGGAGGGGACGACCCCTCCACTCTCCTAAAAAAAGACGAGGGAAGACTAAATTAAAATCCATTAATTTGGTTAGTTGAACCCTCGGCTATAATGGGGACCAGTGGAGGGGACGACCCCTCCACTCTCCTCAAAAAAGACGAGGGAAGACTAAATTAAAATCCATTAATTTGGTTAGTTGAACCCTCGGCTATAATGGGGACCAGTGGAGGGGACGACCCCTCCACTCTCCTCAAAAAAGACGAGGGAAGACTAAATTAAAATCCATTAATTTGGTTAGTTGAACCCTCGGCTATAATGGGGACCAGTGGAGGGGACGACCCCTCCACTCTCCTCAAAAAAGACGAGGGAAGACTAAATTAAAATCCATTAATTTGGTTAGTTGAACCCTCGTCTATAATGGGGACCAGTGGAGGGGACGACCCCTCCACTCTCCTCAAAAAAGACGAGGGAAGACTAAATTAAAATCCATTAATTTGGTTAGTTGAACCCTCGGCTATAATGAGGGCAAGTGGAGGGGACGACCTCTCCACTCCCCTCAAAAAGACGAGGGTGGACTTGATTTAAAACACCATAATTTGGTGGTAAACACCCTCGGCTATGAAGAGGGCAAATGGGGGAGACGACCCCATTTACCCTCAAAATGACGAGGGAGGAGTTGGTAATATTGTTAATTTCTAAGCATCACAAAGTAAAGACAGGAATAGAAGACAGTGATTATATTACAAATAAGGGAAATGTTTGATCAACAAAAATACAAAAAAAAAATGTTACAAGAAGAGGGTGTGGGCTACAGACAGCCACCCTATTGAGCACACTCAGAGGGCACATCGATTACAGGGGTCTCATCTACGACCACTAGAGGCTGATCCTCAGATGTGCCGGTACCCTCAACGTGGACTTGGGATTCAACCTGTGCCAAGGCCTCAGCAATTAAGGGGTCATCTGGCTGGACGGCTTCAAGGGAGGGGCGGATAGTCGTCACTGCATCAGCAAATTTTAGGACGACCCACCGACAGGCCGTCCTAATCCCCCTCTCAAGATACTCAAGGCCGAAGCCTTGAAACTCGTCTGAAACCTTATAGGCCTCAACAGCATCGGCCCCGGCCTTCCTTACTGCACCCTCAAGCTCAGTCTTGAAGTGAGCCCCCAGGTTATTCAAGGCCGCATCCTTGTCTTTAATAAGGTCGTCCTTGGCCTTCAGGTCTGCCTCATGCTGCGTCTGTAGCTCATTCAAGACCCTGGTATGCTCAACCCTCATACCCTCCAGCTCAGCCCTTGCAGTACCCAGCTCAGCCTTTGCAGTATCCAGTTCAGTCTGTAGAAGAGCCTCGTGCTGAATGGCCCTGTCAGCCTCTTGAAATTTCAGCTGATTCTCGGCCATCCATTTTGTAGCCGATGCCCAAGCACAAATAGACTGCACAAGAACAAGCAAACATTAAGAGGCCGAGGGAACAGATTGACAAAAAATTAACTGAGGAAGTACGGTAGAAACAAATACCTGGGCCATGGTATGCAGACCGTAATCATACACCTTGGCAGGAGGCATCTTCGACAAAAAGTCGTAGTCAGAGGCCGAAGGAGCAGAAAACATGGAGACCTTGGTCGCCCTTAAGTTGGCTATGAGGGAAGAAGGGTCAGACTTCAAGGATGCTAAATTTTGAGACCAAAATGCCCCCATGCTGGAGGCAGACCCCTCAGACACTTCTTCCCTCGCCCTCGTCCGTGCATCAGGACGAGAGCCCTCAGGAGCTTCAGGCTGCTTCCTTTTCCGACTATCCACGGTCGGCTCTACCGGCCTCGGCCCCTCGGACGTTAACTTCCTCTGGGCTTGCTGAGGCTCCTTCCCTTTCTTTTTGCTAAGACCGGACAACAAGCTGGGGGCAGTCATCTCCCACAATTGGTCAGAAATGTTCGCAGGACGACCTGAAAAGAAGGAAATATGTCAGAAAGATACAGAGGCAAAGAGGGAACACTTAGAAGGAATCATAATGCGAAAATGGAAAAACACTCACATAATTCTGTCAGAGGGCCGACCCTCAGGCCAGCTTCTCTGAGGTGATGAGGGGTCATTAGATCTTCAAATTTTGGAAGTCCACCCTCTTTCCCCTGGTCCCTCAGATAGTCAACAATTACCCTCTCTTCCTGACTTAATCCAGGGTCAGACCGTGCCCTCATGGAAGGTTTGGACCATACCTGGGAAACCCTCGGACTATCTTCAAGAGGATCAACCCCAGAGGGGAACTCCCAGTCCCCAGAGATGAAGAAATACCTCTTCTTCCAGTCATGATTTGAGGTCTGGGCTACATGAAGGATCTTCTTGTCAGACTTCCTGGCCCCTAAGTGGTAGTAACCAGGCTGCTTGGACGATGAGGTAATGTTATAACAACCTATGAATAAGTCTGCTGAGGGCTCATCTGTGAAGACACTCTTCCAAAGAGATATATAGCCAAGAATTACCCTCCAAGAGTTGGGGGGGGAGCTGAGAGGGGGAAACCCCAAGGGCAGACAGGATCTCAACAATGGTAGGATGCAGAGGGAACCTAACACCTACCCTAAGCATCTGCTCGTAAACAGCAACCTCCCCCTCGTCTCCCTGATAAACTCGCTCATCGGGGTTGGGAACCCTCATAGTCACAGAGGACTTTATGCCGAACTGATGCCTCCACAGCAAGAGGTCACGATCCTTCACAGTGGAAACATAAGCAGAGGCGTGAGAAGTGTCAATGAGATCATCATCAGAGTCCTCAGCATAACCCTCAGCCTCCTGTCTCTCGTCCTCTTCACCTCTTGGGGGCGAACCGTGAAAAGTCATTTGAAATGCATGGGGGGATAGGGCCGTCACAGGGACAGCCTCCGAGGGTCCCACACCCTCGGCCTGATGGTCCTGGGCATACTCAGACGACCCTCTCCTTCCAGAGGGACCAGCACCTGCAGGTGAAGACGCACGCTCGTCCATACCACCCTCAAACGTCTGACTGTCGGATGGACGATAGGACGACCCTTGTGGCTCAGAGGGCAGAATTTTCTTCAAGGGGAGGGGAAAGATGGGTCGTACCCAAATGGGGTCATCCCGTCGTCTCCTCTCCTCCTCTTCCTCTATGCGCCTGATCTTTATGAAGAACTTCTCCCTCAAGGATGGAAACTCATCTGCTAAATCGTAAAGCCTCCTAAGCATTAAGGGGGAGACCTAACACTTGAGATGATTTTACTAATCTAACCACAAACAAACTCCAATTGACCAACCTATGACTTTTGGATCTAAAACTGGGAATATGAAAGGTTTGCTCAATAACACTCAAGAACAGTCGAAGTCGTTCGCCGGAAAAGATGCCAGAAAAATGCGAGAAAAACCAGAAAAATGCTAAAAGGGGTTCGACCCCAACACAAAAAGGAAATGGAAGAGCTAGAGGAGAGTTCAGGCAAAGAAGAGTACCTGGAAACAAGAGCAACGGCTGAGTGAAGAGCGATGGAGAAATCAGCGAAGAAACGGCTATGGAGTTAGCTGGAATTGTAGAGAGAGAAAGTAAGGGCGCGAAGATGAAGAAGAAGTTAGAATGGGAAAAGGATTTGAAAATCCTTTTAATATCTTTGCTAATTGAGGGGGATCACTTCCCAAAGCAAAACACAGCCCACGAGGAGGATATCATTAGGGCACAAAGCCCCAAGCATAGTACAACCGCCTTACCTAGGGAACTGGAGATGACAGTGGGCAACCGCCCAAGTGTCACCTCATCTTGACAGGCATCCCTCATCTCACTGACCATACATCCGCCTCAAAAGCAACACTATCCCTCAGCCATCTCAACAACATCAATGGCTAAGGGCTGGGGGGTGATTGATATACCCATATTTACCCCCTGACTGCCGGGATCAAGGCAACCCCTTCAGACGACCCTCCGAGGGGCCGACCCCTCATTTGGCTCCATATGACCCCCCCGGACTCGGCCATCAGCAGGACCCGGACGACCCTCCGAGGGGCCGACCCTTCAACAGGCCCCGGACGACCCTCCGAGGGGTCGACCCTTCAGCAGGCCCCGGACGACCCTCCGAGGGGCCGACCCTTCAGCAGGTCCCGGACGACCCTTCGAGGGGCCGACAGTACGAGGCTTAAATTGGACCATACTCACTACCAGGGGGAACTTTGCCCTCGGCCTCATATCATAAGCCGAGGGTGACATCATCTCAGCGCGTGGTTTGGGAGACGCGTAGAACAGTGCGCGTGAGGCTCATATGACACGTGGCAGACCGTTATAACCGAATCACACCCTCACGTGAGGGAATATTATGCCATCATTTGGCATCTACAGGTGTCAACAGGGAATTGGTTAGATCATCATTCACATGCACCATGCTTACTTGGGGGGTACACTACACCCCCCAAGACTTATATATACTTGTCACCTACAACCCTACAGAAGAGGATCCATGAACAGTAGCCCTAGCTAAAACTCTGCTTGTACACACACAGTAGAGAGAGAGTGAGAGGGTTATGTACATTGTATCCAAGGCCATTAGTGCCCATACTTAGTGGATCACACACTCACAGTGGATGTAGGCCAAATTGGCTGAACCACTATACACCATTGTATAATTTCCTCTTATACTCATCCCCTTCTATACACTTACATACTCATATTTCTCTATGGCTGCTTCTGCTTGAGCTCACTAACACTTACCTGGTGGTGCTAAATCTTAGCATCATCACTTAGGCCCCTAAATTATTTCTAATTTATACCACTTAATTCTTAAGTGGGTTTATGCCCACTCTAGGCTAATCAATCCAAATTGGGCTGTACCACCATTTTTAAGTTGGTTTTACGCCCAGGATAGGTCCTTAACTAATTTCTAAGTTGTAGCACTCAATTCTGATCTGGGTTTATGCTTATTGTAGGTCAACCAACCCAACTTGGAATGTACCACCATTTTTAGGTGGGTTTTATACCAAACCTAGCCCCCTAACTTATTTATAAGTTGTACCACTTACTTAATAAGTGGGTTTGTGCTTATTATAGGGTGACCAAGCCAACTTGGGTTGTTCCACCATTTTCAGATGGGTTTTATGCGAAATGTAGGCCCCTAACCTATTTATAAGTTGTGCCACTTAATTCTTAAGTGGTTTTATGACTATTGTAGGTTGACCAACCTAACTTGGGCTGTAACACCATTTTCAGGTAGGCTTTATATTGAAGAATTATATCACAGACATAATAATAAATGAAGAACTCTTATTAACATGAATTACTTGAAACATTTACTAAAATAAAAACGTAACTAATGATAATTTTCTTAAGGTTCATAGAATTACATGACCTTGGTACTACTATGTCATCTAATTCTTCCAGGTCATAGGATCTGTCGTTCCTCTTTGATACTATTTCGTAAGGAACTTTCTAGTTCAGTGCTAATTTTCCATTTGATGGCTTCTTTATCGCTGGCAAGAGATTTCTAAGATGTGGGTCATCGACCTGAAATTCCATGACATTGACTTTTCGATCATGTTGCTTACCAAGTTCATGTTAGTAATTGCCAAGATGTATGAGGGCATGCCATCTTTGTTCCTTCGTTAAGTTCAGCTCACGAGCTAATTGATTATTATTTTTTCCAACTTCAAAGATCTCTATCCTCAAGGTTAGAAGGCCAATCTGTAAGGGAATGACAACTTCCATGTCATATGCTAAAGAGTGTGGAGTTTTTCATGTCAGTCGTATGGGCATTATTCTACAGGCCCATATGCCGAATGGGAGCTCGTTCACCCATCTTCCCTTCGCATTTCCAATCGACACTTAACACTGGAGAGAAAAGTCTGGTTTGTGTTTTTGTCCCGACCGTTGTACTCTAGAAAGATGACCAAAGCATATTGGATATGGATCCCATACTCTACGTAGAAGCCTCTGAAGGTATCATTATCGAACTAAGTCCCATTATTGGTTACCAGAGCTTTGGGGATTTCAAATCTGGTAACACTGTTCCTCCAAATGAATCGTATATTGTCCATTTCTCTAATGTGGGTGAGCGGTTCGACCTCCACCAACTTAGTGAGGTAGTCGGTGGTAGTTATCAGGTATTTTTGGTTACCTGAAGCAACAAGCGAAAGTTCCACAATGTCCATGATCCATTGAGAAAAAGGCCAGGGACTTCTGAGGGGCACTACACCAAATCTGCACTATTGTCACAGTCATTGACCTTGACAAGTTGGACTTGTCAAGGTCAATGACAGTGACAATTCTGGGCAAGATAACTTTTTTTGTCACGGATGTATCACGATCATAGACCGTGATAATATAATAAGAATTGTCATGATCGTGTCACGGTCTATGACCGTGACACGTTTAGTCAGGGTTAATAACCGTGACAAATTCTTGTCCCCTTTTTAAAAAAATGTCATGGTTAAGGACCGTGACAATTCTGGGCAGAATTGAAAAAAAATTTGCTGGGCAGTATGGCCACTGCCAGTGCCCAGCAGTATATTTGTAGATGTTATATCAACGTTGTACCTATTCAAATATCATATATCCAAATAAACTAGAGATAAATCAAATATACATTCAAAATAGAAACTATTTAAGAAGAAACAACATCACCATCAATTATCTCAAATCTATAAACTATTTAGTTGTAAAAGAGATTTTGTAGCGCGACGCTCGGGGACACCTCCTTATCCTTCCCTTCTCGTCCGAATAGCCACATAAGTATCGAGCATATATGGCCTACCCTTAGGGCCACTCCCTGTCCCCTAAAATAAAATAAAGTAAAATTAGTATCCGCCCCACAAATATAGATAAATATAAATCAAAATTGAAATCGAAATCGAAATCGAAATTGACATAGAAATATAAATACATTACCTGTAGTGTCACCCAAATAGCTAACTTGAGCTTATATGGCACCTCCTTCCAACTAATGTACCCCGGGAAATCGTGTCAAATATAATTCCCTTCATATCTGAACACTAAGAAATGCCATAATCCTATGGAGTTATGCGCTGCAAATTCCTTCCTACCATTGTGTAGCCAAAAATCAGCAGTTGAAGTTGTCAATTCCACCTTTCAATGGTCTCCCATGTTTTGCTAGAGGTTCCAAGTGGTGGGGTATGGAAAGTGGAATTGACAACTTCAACTGGTGATGCTTGGCTACATAACGGTTGGGAGGAATTTGCAGAGCATAACTCCATAGGATTATGGCATTTCTTAGTGTTCGGATAGACGAAGAGATTGAGTCTCCTCTCCACAAATAGGACACCCCAAATAACTATGTACTAATCACCTATTATAGGTAAGAAGCGTATATTCATGGATTAGTATAAACAAAACTTAGATGTAGTTGGAATATTTATGTATTAATCTCCTCTCCACACACGCACACCACACAAGAGTGAAAATGATAACGTGCAAATCAATTAAAAGCATTAAAAATGGATGTTTCGGTACAAATTGAAATATTTATTACAAATTAAAAAATTGTTTCAAATTCGGGTTATCATAAAAAATGGATTGATATTCGGTAGGAGCAGCCAAGTCATCCACACTACTATTTAGACGCCTTGGAGCGTGTTGGACAATTGACCACGGCTCGTTGTCGATATACTCCGAATAAAACACCTTCTTAACCTTTTGAAATGCACAAATAAACGGCTCATCGCTCACGTGGTCATTGTTCTTCAACTTGGACAAGTTAATCATGATCAAATTGGTGACAGGATCAACTTTACAAGCATTTTTATCCTCAACTCTTACCCAGTCACAGTAAAATACAACCTCTTTGAAGCTTATATAATCCCATTCAAATATATTTTGGATTACACCATAGTAAGTCATTTCAGCTTCAACGAGGTTTTTATCTTTTGCGCTCGCTCGAAAGATAGTAAGAGCTTTGTATGAAATTCCCAAGTTCTGTACATTTGCACTTTCCTCGTACACTTTAGCGCCAAAAATATAACCGTTCAATCGATACCTTTTGTACTCTTGTACCACGAACAAGGGTCCAGTGGCTAGACGAGCAAGCCTTGATGTCGCATCACCCGTCTTTAGGAGCTAAGAGTATAGATAAATTAATTATATTAGTGGTAAAATTTGAGTGTAATGTAACGTTATATAACGACTATTTTCATTATAATTACCTCGTGTGTCAACCACCGCCTAAATTCGCTGTCTGATTGTACCATTATTTTTCGTCTTTTATTGTTCTCATAGGCTTCATATTTTCTGCATATTACAAAATTAATCATGTATAAAATAATCTAAAATAATGTTAAACATTATAATAATCGAAACTTACTTTTTCCATTCTTCGAGATCTTCATGTGTGTCAAATAGATAACGAGCTACTTGTTCATGTTGCAAACTCGTTAATATCACTCATTTTCCCATCACATGACCACCATCATCGACGAATTCATCAGTGTCATCAACGTTGGTCGAGTCAGGCATATATTCCCGAGTATATATTTATGACTCCACGATGATGTATTCCTATGCAATTGATCCTGCAATGTATTGCGTATTCTTGACGTAATATTTAAAAACTTTCATCAATCTTTCAAACGGATACATCCACCGATATCTAACTAGATCACAAAGAAGTGCCTCGTCACATAGGTGTGCCAACAAGTGAACACTTATGTCAAAGAGTGCTGGGGGAAAGTACTTCTCCAATGCACAAATCGCTTCGATCACAGCCAATTTTGCGGCCATTATGTGTTCTCGATTCACTACCTTCTCACACAAGAGGGAGAAGGTAATACTAATTTATATAATAGCCCTACGCAAATCCTTGTGCTTGGAGAAACATTGCTTAAACAATATAGGAACCAATTTCATGATCACATACCAATCGTGGGACTTACACTTATGTAAATCATGAGTAGCATAATTCACAATCCTTTGCAAGTTAGACGAAAAAGTAGATGGGCCCTTCAAATTATATATTGTGTCTAGAAGCACCTTCCTTTCCCCACTCGTCAAAGTAAACGCACCAGGGGGAATTATTGTCCTTCCCCTACTATCTTCTTTCAACCATAGTTGTGGCTTAAGTGTTAATGATTTAAGGTCTTTTCGTACATTTTCTCCATCCTTCAAATGACTCCCCCCAAGGCAATTACCCATAATATGTTCAGCGAAGTTCTTCTCTGCATGCATCACATCCAATACATGGCGCACCGGGTTATTCTTCCATAAGGCAAGTCAAATAAAATTGACCTCCGAGACCATGCCTTTCTTATCTCAGTTTCATTCCCAGTAGATTGGACATATCTAGGTTCATCGCATACCGGACAACGATCAAGATTTTCATACTCCTTTCGGTATAGTATGCAGTCATACACACACGCATGAATCGATTTATACTTTATTCCCAAACCTTTCAAACTGTTCTTCATAACAATATAGCTATTTGGAACTGTATTCACCTTGGGTAATAAGCCTTTCACCCATTTCAGAATTCCCGTCACGCTATTGCTAGACAAACCATACCGCGTCTTCAAACTGTGCAAACCAACCATGTCATGTAAAGTTGTTTGATATTTCTCACAGCCAGAGTATAACGGTTGGGTGGCCTTAAGTTTTAAACTTTGGTAGTCATCGTCAAGTTTTATCGTGTTATCTTCATGAGCACTTAAATCTTCTACATCATCAGTAACCTCATTCTCCTCTGCTTCATAAACTCTGTACGCATCATCAACTAAATCCTCTAACATATTATGATCTACGTTGTCCCCTTCTACATCTATTCTACTTGTTGAAGGTTGTTGTGAATGTTGGTCGAGGACAAAAGGAACTTTCAATTCACCGTGAAAACTCCAAAATTGATAACTATCTTGCATACCGGATCTTAACAAATGTAGTTCAACTGTTTTCCACTCAAACACCTTACCATTCTTACACCTAGCACACGGACACGAAAACTCTTCATCATTATGACATCTCTGTGCATATTTTACAAATTCGTTAGCACCTATGTGAAACACATCCCCCATTCTATTAGTCTCACCCATCCACTCTTTGTATTTCGGATTTCCCATCACAGCTACCACAACTAAACACCTATTAAAGGTAAACAAAACTTAGATTTATAGTATGCTTTATTTAATTATCCCATCATTTAATTATCCTATTAAAGGGTGAGTGGTCCTATCCCATTTAAGACCGTATTTTTCTGTAATATACTTAACAACTCATGCACATTGTTACGATTTGAAAAAAATTCGACAGCATATCTCCGTAGTTCTCCAAGTACACGACGTAGATTGGCAGGTGTGAGTGTTATTTCAATTGATCAATTGAAATAACAGTTACACTTGTCAATCTAGTATGTACCCAGAGAACATTAAGATACGACTGCAGAACTTCCTCCAAAAGTAACAACTTTAAGCCAATAAGAATATTATACATAAATTATACAGTCTCAAACTGTCCAAACGGGACAATTCGAGAGATCTCATTACAGGGGTAATGACTCTCGAACGGGTCTAAGGGCTATTGAATGCGTACGCATAAGAACTAGAAGGCTAGTATCTATGTGCACTATATTTAATTTCAAGTATGTTTCATTTAATCATCATACTATATATATATATTGTTCGATATACAAAGTAATTTTCAAAAAAAGTTGAAAAATCCCACCCCCATATGGACAATAATCCAGTGGTCATACCACTTTTAAAACTAACCAACCAAACATTTACTAAACAAAATAATCCAACAGCAATGTCAACAACAAATGTGTATCCCGTACTCCTTCTAATTCATCTAATCAATTAATTCATTTCATCAATTAAACTAACAATTAACGTATAGAATTATTAATTTACTAATTTACACTGAGGGGAAAACCTACTTTCATATGAAATGGACACTAATTATTAATTTACTTTCATCTAAAACTGTTTCATTTATTAATTATATTTTAGTGGATGTAATTATAGAATCTATGGATGGATTCAATTTAATTTTACTATGTGAATGTTTTTATCTACAATGAGTTAACCTTGAAACAATATATATTATCTCATAGAATCATCAAAACACGATATTAAGAGAATTACAATGGTACCTTGACTTACCCCCCCTCCCCACCCCACCCCCCACACACACAAACAAATTGACAAATTCATGGGTTATTTCCAACATATAAACATCATATACACCTAACAAACATACACAAACATATATTCATGAGTTAGTTTCAACAAAAGTGCAAAAAATTCAAGAACCCATATATATACAAATACAAATATAAATAACTCGTGAATTTGTCAATTTGTTTACAAATTCATGGGTTAATTCAAATACAAAAATAAATTCATGGAGCTACTAGGCGATAAAATATATGCGTTGGTTATGAGAAAGTGAATGAGATGCTTTGTTTATTCCTTGGTCATATCCGATCCATTAGAAATGATTTATTTGGATGGGATGAATCTATAGGAACTATGATGAGTTCTTCGATTACTTTTTGAATGAGAGTCAATCTAATTTCTTTGACTCTTGACCGAAGCCCCTTTAGTTGCTACTTAGGTTGGTCGTCCTTTAAATCATCATCATTCAAAATCTTCTTGGACTGATTTTGCTTGGTTTTAATGGTCACTACGAAGAAACTACGAACTACCACTTAGTCTCCTCTGATTTTCACGACACCGTGATCACTGAAAAACTTAAGCTTTTGGTGAAGAGATAAATGGACTTCCCTCATGGTATGGAGCTATCCCCTTCTCATAATGGTATTGTAGAGTTACTTTGATTGTATAACATGAAATTCTATCTTTTTATTGACAAGACCAACCTTAATAGGCAGTTTAATCTTCCCTAGTAGGGTCTTTACATATCCTTTGAATTCAACCAATGGTCCTACTTTTATTTCCAAATCTTACATAGTATAGTCGATTTTAAGAAATAGATTGTGGTACATGATCTCTGAAGATCTCCCTTGATCAACCAATATCCTCTTTACATCAAAATTTTCTATTTGTAAGGTAAAAAACAAAGTGTCCTTACAGGGTACATATACGCCGATCAAAAAATATATCCTTACTCTCCCTCTTAGCTACTATGGGTTTAGATAATTTTACCTGGAAATCCTTTTAGATGAAACTTCACTCTTTTTCTGAGCTTCTTTACTGTATACTATGAGGGGTCAGTATAATAGTGTATGGTTATCACAATTCCTGAAGGTGAGAGATCGTCATCCTCATCCACTTTCTGCAATGTATTTATTCTTGTTGATGACTTTGCCTTAGTTGAGCTAACATACACCTTAAGATACCCTAAATATCTCATAATTCTTAATGAGATGGCCGAAGTCCTGGTGGTAGGTACACCTGAGATTGGCGTTCCTATAATTTGAATCGTTGTCCATCTTGGTTGGTCTCTTAAAGAACGACTTGTCCATTATATGGAGAATAAACTTATAGATCGGCTCCTTAAAAAAGTTATCTACTTCCTGATAGGTGTTTTTTGTTTCTCTATAAATTGGAATGTCCCTTGGAAGTGTCATTTCACGTTACCTTCTTTCGCTGAAGTTGATTGGTTTCCCCCTTTGGAAGAATTTTTAAAATCATTATTCTTAGTCTTGGGTTATTTAGAATCCTGATCGACTGGTTCCTCCACACTTAGAAGCTCTTCTTCCACCTTATCATATTTATTAATACGTTCCATGATATCATCTATAGTTAACATTGGCTTCATGGTTAAGGACCAATAGAGATTGTCAAATCTGGTTAGCCTGAACTTAAAGGATGAGATGACCAATTTCTCTGTACAATCATTAGTCTCGTTGAAAAACTTCCAATAGCACTACACTTAATTCTTAAGGGACTCTCCTTTTTTATTTTAAGGTAGATCAATGAATGAACCTCTTTGACTGCATTTTTGATGGTGATGAAGTGAGTTGTAAATTATTCGTCCAACTTTCTACAGGAGGAAATTAACACGAGGGTTAATTTTTTAAACCAGCCAAGATTAATATCCCCCAGAATAAAGGGGAAAACTCAACATATTAGGGCATCATGGTGACTCCATAAGACATCACCTTCTTGCAGTGTTTGATATGAGGAGTAGGGTATACCTTTTCATCATACGCGGTGATCCTTGGGATGGAAAATTTCTTTGGTGGATATGACGTTTCTAATTCTATAGTAAAGGGTGAGGTTATGCCATGCCCCAATGCTCTCATAGCAAGATTCTTTGGAGTTCTTGCTAAATTATGGTTTAGTCTTCCCTCTAATTACTTTTTACTAACGCCTCTGATGTCGTCATTTTTTACCTTCTTCAACGGTATCCTAGGATGGGACAACCTATTCTTTTGTATTAATTCTTCGGGATGAACTAGTGCATGGTTGTGACTAGGAGAGTGATGAGCTGATGCATAATTGACACATCATATATTAGATTGCACTGTATGAGGGCTCTTTGATCTAGAAACTCAATCATCTCGGTTGGATCTATTGCGACTTGAGTAATGGATGATAAATGGAATGTTGGTCCTCTCATTACCTGGTAAATTTCCTTCTAAGATGGGAAATTTATTGATCACGATTGTCCAGTGTTTCTCTATAATGATTGACCATCCTTAAAATTTCTCTCCCCATAAGTCATTTTATTGAAGGAGTATAACATTGCCGACTAGTACCAGACCTTCTATGCCAACACTACAAAAAAAAGTTGCTTTTAAGACCCTATTTTTTGAGACAGACAAAATATAGTCTTTAAAACATACTTTTTTATACGGATATAATTAGCCGTCTCAAAAACTATTATTTTTTGGGACTGCTAATTATATCCGTCTAAAAAAGGTCATTTTTTGATACGGTTAATTATACCCGTCTCAAAAAAGGTCACTTTTTGATACGATTAATTATATCTGTCTTATAAAGTAAAGCAAATGAGACGGTAAATACTTACTGTATCAAAAGATAAACCAAATAAGACGGCTAAAAAAATTGATTCCCACCACTAATTGTTTTCATCTCCCGCTCTAACACTTTAACCTAACTTCCCTCCTCAAAAAAAACAAAAAACAAAAATAAAAAACCCAAATCGTCTCTAACCAGAACAAACCCAAACCGCCCCCCCCCCCCCCCTCCCACCCCCTCCCCCCACCCAAATCGTCTCCAACCAGAACAAACCCAAACCGCCCCCTCCCCCCACCCACCCACCGCCGTTTCTTCTCCAGCCCACAGCGGCGCTCTCCCCCCCCCCCCACCACAGCTGCGTTCTCTCCCTCCCCCAGCTGCGTTATCTCTCCCGTTATTTTCTTTTCATGGTAAGTTTTCATCTTTACTTTTTTTTTGAGGAAAACAGCATAGAAATTATTGTTATTAATTTATTTATTATTTTTCTTCTTCAAAATATGCTACTGTAAATAGTCTGTTGCACAATGGTAACAATGGGTGATCAAAAATTATTCTTTAGACATAATTAATGATGCCATATACATAAAACTGTAAATAAATAACCATATGTATAATACTTATATAAAATGTAAATAAAGAGTGGATGCTTATTTGTTGATTTTAATTTTTTTTATAGCTTTCAATGTGACGTAATAAGAAGATCTATAATAGGCTATTTATTTTGTTTGATGTTATATAGCATTATGGTTCATGTTGGCTCAATGATTCTATAATAATTTTTTATTTAATTTTTAAAGAAATTCTTAAATGCATGAACCAATTATTCAAAGATCCTAAAATTATTCTTATCCCAAACCATTAATGTGTTTTTTTTTATGTATTTGAGGTTTGTAGAACGATTGATTAGGTTTTTGATGTAAAGTTATGATTGGTAGATCTTTTTTTATGTATTTGTAAGAATGAAGTTAAATGATATTGGGTCTTATTACTACAAAGCTAAAGGCAAGGATAAAAATGATTTAGGGATCGTTTGGTTCGAGGTTTAGAAAAGGGATGGGAATTCTAAGTTCCTGGAATCTTGAATTCCTTTCCATTGTTTGGTTCGAATGGGAATTCTTTTTTTTTCGGCATCTAAATTATTTTCCCATATTAGGAATAAATATCATTTAATTAAAATACCCTTCTACTTGATTTGAGTGTGTGCGTGCGAGTGTGTGGTGAGTGTATGTGTATATGTGTGTGAGAGAGAGTATATGTGTGTGTGTGAGAGAGAGAAAGATTGTTTGAGAGAAAGAGAGAGAGTGTGTGTGTGTGTGAGAGAGAGAGTGTGTATATGTGAGAGAGCATGTGTGTGTGATAGAGAAAGAGATTATGTGTGTGTGTTGTGTGTGTGTGTGTGTGTGTGTGAGAGAGAGAGAGAGAGAGAGAGTATGTGTGTGAGTGTGAAAGAGAGAGAGAGAGTGTGTGTGTGTGTGTAAGAGAGAGATAATGTATGTGTGAGTTTATGTGAGGTGGTATTTTTGTCTCACCACAAAAGTAAACTAGAATGCCCGGGAATATAGGATTCTCCCATTTTATAGGGGAAATGAGAATTCCAATTTTGTGGGAATTATAAATTCCAGTAATTCTAAGTTCCTCCCAACTAAACATTGTAATTCTAGATGGGGGGAATTCTAAATTCCAGGAATCCTAAATTCCTTTTCCAAACCTCGAACCAAATGAGTCATTAAAGTTCTACAACTACTTTGAGAGAAAGTATAGAAATGAAATTAGAAGTAGTATGAGTCTCATTCCTTCTTTAATTACATATCTTTTCTCAGAAAAAGTTTGTGACAATGAAGGAGTACGAGAAAGCAAAGAGGAAGAGAATAGAAGAGAATAGAGCAAAATTGAAGGAATTGGGAATACATGAATTGTATTCGGCCATTCAAAACAAAGATAAAAATAAAAAAACTGGTTCAAAGAGTAAAAAAAAAAATCATTGGTGATGATGACGAGTTTGTGCTACGTGAAGAAGAAAATGAGCATACAGATTCAAACGAGGATGAAAATGGGTACGTACCTTGTGAGTTTTTTAATGTGTAAATGTTTAGTGATGTAGATGTTAATTAGTTGATTGTGTGAATTTTTGTTTGATACTTTCCATTATCATGCGTGCATTAATACTTCAATATTTCAAATTTAAATTGCTCGGTTTAGTTAGCCATAATAATACTTAAATTGATGTCATGAATTATGTTCTTATTTTATAGTTTGTTCTCCTTTTATGTGCTAATCTTTTTAGGAATTCATGTTTGCCATTATTAATATTTTTAGCTTTTCATCATCTTGCGAAAACATTATTAATCTCTTTATCTTTATATTATGAAATATAAATTTACTGACATTTTTTTTAGATTTATAGATGGGAACCATGGATAAGAGTTGGATTGATTTTCGCAATTGGTGTTCAAAGGAATACATTAATGGGATTGAAGGGTTTCTTAACTATGCATATGCTAATAAAAACATTGAGACAACGAAAATCTATTGCCCCTGTAAGAGATGTGCAAATTGAGTGTACCACGCCCGACAAACTGTGAGAGATCACCTTGAGATGCATGGTTTCGACAAGACATATAAGGTTTGGATTTTTCACGGAGAAACTTTTGGTGGTGTAAACAGCAATATAAATACTCCGGGGGATGATATGTTAGTTGATGATATACCTATACCTGTTGAACTGGGTGCTCGAGATAACATGGTTACAATGGTTCAAGAGGGAATAGGTATTTCCCACGCGCATGACAATATGCGTGAGGAGGAATATAACGCCGAAGATGTCTTTGAATCCGAAGGAGATGTTCCAGAGTACTATACACTTATGAAAAAGGCTCAATGCGACTTATATGAAAATTGTCCGTCTAGGATTACCAAATTGTCATTTGTTGTTGAACTCTTGCAAATGAAGCAACTTCATGGTTGGACAAATTGTTCTCTCACGGCTTTATTGAAATTTTTGGGGAGGATGTTTCCGCATGCTAGAATTCCCAAGTCTTACTACCAAGCCAACAAGCTAAAAAAAGACTTGGGATTCAAGTACGAGACATGGGATGCATGCCCAAATAACTGTATGTTATTTCGTAATGAAACCGAGGGTCTTAAAAAGTGTGGCATATGGCGATCTTCTCGATATAAAGATGATGACTCAAGTATTGATGGTGTCCATGGTCCGAAGGTAGCCGTGAAGAAAATGAGATACTTCCCTTTGAAACCGAGATTGCAAAAATTATTTTGGTCATCCTATTCAGCTCCTTTAATGAAATGGCAAGCAGAAGAAAGGATCGACGATGGTGTAATGAGACATCCCGCTGACTCTCCTGCTTGGAAAACTTTTAATAAGAAAAACCCTTCTTTTGCGAGGGAGATTCACAATGTTAGACTTGGGTTAGATGCTGATGGATTTAATCCATTTGGTAATATGAGCATTAAGCACAGCACATGGCCAGTTATCCTCATTATTTATAACTTACCTCTGTGGTTGTGTATGAAGCAACCTAACTTGATTTTGTCTATTCTTATAGATGGACAAAAAGGACCCGGAGATAAGATTGATGTATTTTTATAGCCATTGATTGATGAGTTGATTGAGCTATGGGTTGATGGTGTACGCACTTACGATGCGTCAAGTAAGGAGTTCTTTCAATTGCATACATCGTTGTTGTGGACCATTAATGATTTCCCCGCTTATGCGATGTTATCGGGATGGAGCACAAAAGGTACATTTGCTTGCCCTTGCTGTAACGAAGACCACCAGTCAATGCGATTAGATAAGGGTAAGAAGTTCTGTTATTGGGGTCATTGTCGATTCTTAGACTCACGCCATAGGCTTTGTAGGCAGAAGGCACCATTTAATGGGAGGGTAGAATTACGTCCAGCCCCACTTAAACTTTCGGGCTTACAAGTATTGCAACAGTTGAATGATCTTTACGTTGAATGTGAATATAAGATGGAAGATGTCTTTATAAGAAGGGAAAGCGAGGCGTTAGAAAAAAGTTATCAGGTAGTTCGAAAATGTAGATTTGGTTGGAAAAAAAGAGCATATTTTTTGAATTGCCATATTGGAAGGATAATCTTATTCGCCATAATCTTGATGTCATACATATTCAGAAAAACGTCTGCGATAATGTCCTGTTTACATTATTGGGTACTAAAGGGAAGATAAAAGAAAATTTACAGGCTCGAAAAGATCTAAAAAAATTGGGTATTAGATCAGAGCTACAGCCTCAACCACGAGGGTCAAATCTAGAGTACCTCCCCCCAGCAGAGTACACGATGAGTAACAAAGAGAAGGAGATTTTTTTAAAAGTGTTGCAGAATGTTAAAGTTCTTTATGGCTACTCTTCGAACATTTCAGAGTGCGTGAACATGCAAGAAAGAAATATTTCGGGATTAAAGAGCCATGATAATCATATTTTAATGCAACAATTACTTCCAATAGCCGCGAGAAGGGTATTGCCCACTCATATTGTCAAAGTCTTGATTGAATTGAGCAATTGCTTTGTTATACTGTTCTCAAAAGTAGTTACCGCAGCTGATTTGGAAAAGTTTGAAGATCGGATGGCCCTTACACTTTGTAGCCTTGAGAAGATATTCCCTCCGAGTTTCTTTGATGTGATGGAACATTTGCCTATACATTTGCCGGACGAACTCTTAATTGCTGGCTGTGTCCTTTACCATTGGATGTATTCGATTTAAAGGTACCTCCACACTTTAAAAGGCTACGTTGGTAATCGGGCTCATCCCGAGGCCTCAATTGCCAACTCTGTTATTCTTCAGGAATGCATGACTTTTTGTTCCCAGTATGTGGATGTTGAAACTAAGTCTAACCAATTGGATAGAAATGATGATTGAGGGCATATAAATGGTCGTGCAATTGGGAAAAAAGTTCAATTTGAACTTGATTCTGTAATGTATATGCAAGCTCATCGGCACGTTCTTACCAACACTGAGGCAGTGGCGCCATTTGTTGAGTAAGTTTTATTATAAGTATTTGATGTTTTTGAAAACCATTTATATATTTTTTGTGGAATTGACATATGGCTATTTGTTTACTTGTAGAAAGCATCTTGCGGAACTTTTATCAAAGTATCCTCAAGATTCACAAAAGCATTGTGTTAATCATCTTCACAACGATGAGTTCCACAAATGGTTTAAGGATTATGTAAGCGAAAATATCATAACTAATAGTTGAATTATGAATAAATACTATACTTTTATATTGACATTTACTTTAATATACTATAGGTTAATAAATTGGGACGTGATGGTGTGCAAGTATCCGATGAAATCAAATGCTTGTCTTTAGGTCCTCTTAAGGATGCGGTCAGATTCAACACTTATATTGTTAGCGGTTTTAGATTTCGAACAAAGAGACTTGATAAGGGAAAGAAAACTCAAAATAGAGGAGTTTTTATAAAAGCCGAACAAATGAGTTATTCTAGCCGGAAGGATAAAAACCCCATTGTGGGTGATATTACATACTATGGGGAGCTAACGGACATTATTGAAGTTCAGTAACTTAATGGCATGAAGTTTGTGTTATTCAAGTGTGATTGGGTTGAAAATCGCATGGGTACAAAAGTTGACGAGTTTAACTATACGCTGGTGAATTTCAAGCATTTGAAATATAAAGATGATCGAGAGAGTAACGAACCTTTCATACTAGCATCCCAAGTAGAATAAGTATTTTACGTGCAGGACCCTATCGATACAGATTGGCATGTTGTTGTTCCCATGACACCAAGAGATCAATTTGATAAGTACACGACAGTTCAAGAAACTGAAGAAGAATTATTGCTTAATGGAGATGAGCCGTTTGTCATGCAAAATTTGAATGAAGATAACAACTTATGATGGGTGAGGGATGGAGATGGATTAATAGTTAACACTAGTGTTGTTCAAGCTAATGATCACGAAGATGCAAATGCAGATGAAGACGAAGATGGAGATGAAATTTAGAAGGACAATTCTTGAGGGAGATATAGTCCTAAACTAGTTATTTTTGTTTTTGAACTGGAGCATTTGTAGTTTGGTTTTGTACTGATGCATAACTGAGTAGTGTTTCTTATAACAAATTCATAACTGAACAGATAGTTTGCTGCATATCTGAACATATATTTTGTTAGTTTTCTGAATTAGCTAGTTTGCTGAATTTGCTTTGTGATTACTGAATTCGCTATATCATATGCTTTATAATTAATAGTTGTTGAACAGAGAGTTTCCTGCATATCTAAACAAATATTTACTAATTACTGATGATAGTTATTTATTGCTGACGATAGTCACTGGTTGCAGCATTCTTAATAGATTTTGTATCACCTGAAGAGAATATAATGATATCATCAGCAAAAGATAGATGATTTATTTGAGGGACTCCAATAGGGAGCTTGAATTTTTTAAATGAAGCTTGAGCATTAAGACCATTTAAATTTAAAGATAGAGCCTCTGCCATTATGACAAAGAGACCAGGAGATAGAGGATCACCCTATTTAAGCCCTCTTTCAAACTTAAAGAAGCCTTTTTGGTTACCATTTATGAGAATGGAGAACCAATTATTAGATATAACCCTCCAAACCATGTCTATCCATCTCTCATAGAAACCAAATTTCCTCATTACCTTGATAAGAAACAACCAATTATTAGATATAGAGTTTGGAGATGTATCTTAAACAATTGGTTCTCCACTATCATCAATGGCCAACCCTCTGGATTCTTCAAATCTCATAAAGGTCTAAAGCAAGGTGAACCTCTATCTCCAGGTCTTTTTGTTCTCATTGCTGAAACTCTATCGCAAGGCATACACAATCTCCTTCTATCCGGTAAAATCAAACCTTATTCTCTCCCTAGACATTCTCCTGCTATTTCTAACTTGAGTTTTGCAGATGATTTTATAATTTTCTGTAATGGAAGCTATTGGTCTCTAAAAAATCTGCAAGATTTCTTAAAAAATTTTGAAAAAGCTTCGGGCCAATTAATCAACTATTCGAAAAGTAGCTTCACTATTCACTCCTCAATTCCCAGGAGAAGGATCTCTAACATTGAAGCCATCACTTCTTTTAAATTGAAGCCTATCCCTCTCAACTACCTGGGATGCCCTATATTTTTTGGGAGAATCAAAAGAGTATATTTCTCCGAGTTGATCCAGAGAATTAGAGCCAAGATGGATGGAAATCTAAGTTCTTATCTATGGCTGGAACGAGAACTCTCATCAAATCAGTCCTGGAATCTATGCGTATCTATATCATCGCAGCTTCGGACCTTGCAACAGTCTTGGCTGATATCTTTATTATTATCTTATCCAACCACATTCTCTTTAAATTTCCATCTCATCTGGCAGTCACACAATTTATCAGTAGATATTTTGAGCTTAAGTAAGGATAAGAAAGGGAACTTATGATCTTTGATTAGTTACAAATGAGACTACATCTCAAATAGGCTTGACATCATTCCAATGCCAATAACTTTTGCAACTTCTAAATTCGCAAATTGCAATTTCATCCACTGATTCCCAAACTGATCAATCATTATCATTGAATTTCATTCAATCTGGCAGCACATCTATGACAGGTTTTATTAATTCTACAAAGTCTTTATGTTCATCAGCTATATTTTCTTCCATTAAAGATATGCATATTGAGACTTGAATGTCTCAATTTTATAAAAAACATTTCATGAGTTTTTAAATACTGAGACTTCTAGGATAGTTGAAATTCAACACCTTAAATAAATAGGCACCCTTGAGTGCAGCCCCTTCTTTTTTTACTAAAGTGTACGCAATTTAGTTATTACTTTCTTGTCTTCGATATAACTGTTCATTTTACACAGAGATGGATGAAATCAAGATCTCAATGACTCATATTAATAAGTGTTTATCAGTAATGGGTTTAAGTTGCTCCTCTTATTCTTGGAAATGATTTTGAAATGAACATGATCATTTTAATGTAATGATCGATCATTTTATATTTTGTTTCATGCTTGATTAGTTTTATAACCGATGTTGAAATGGGATATATAACTGAAATGTAACTTATTGCTATTATAAATGCAAATATACAGATCCATGACATTGAGGCGTCGTCGTCGTCGTTGGTTGACTATGTCCGACCTCATAGGCGAGGAAAGACTACTCGAGAAGCAATCACTCACAACTCCAGTGAGAAATGATTTAGAGAGGACATCTCAAATTACTTCCGTGCAACACAACATAAGGAACCATGGAAATAGAGAGATGCAACCACAACTTTCCCTAAATATTGAATTAACATACCATAATACACACCGCAACTCAAGAGCTTAAGTTTTTTTATTTCAAACACCTACAAGTCAACTTTCCCCAAATATTGAGCAGATTGATAATTCAGTTGGGAATGCCAATCCTCCATCCGCTTTAGACGGTGAGGATCTCACAGGTATGATGTGTTACACAATGTTTGTATATCTCCATTTGTATTACTATTATGTTTATATTCATATTGAATAAGATGTATAAACATTATTTATCAACTTTTTCCCAGGTACAATGGCTGCCCTTACTAGTAAAAAAAGGGTTAGAAAGATGAAGCCCTACTTCCAATGGAATGATAAAAAAAAGAAGATATTGGAATGGAATGAACTTTGTCAGCCAGTTTGTAAACTTGAAAGTAAATTGATGTCACATTTAGGTTATTACGCAAGGTGTGGAAATTTATTTCCATTGACAATGTTGGATTGGAGCGAGGCGGACGAGGAAGCACTTGATAATATTTGGAAGGAAGTAAAGGTAACTTATTAGTTTAATTTATTTATTTGTTCTGTTGTACATTAGCTTGTCAAGTTTTAACTAATTTATTCTTTTTGTTCTTAGAATAACACAAATGCACCGAAAGGTTTTAAACAAATCTGCTTTGTAAGGATGGGACTTGCGTGGAAGCAATGGAAGCATCGAGTGAAGGCGAATCACTATAAAAAGTTTCAAACAGATGAAGAGCGGTTGAGTTATACGCCTGAACGAGTCGAAAAAGATCAGTGGCCTGAATTGGTGAAATACTGGGGTCTAAAGAATATTAAGGTATAAATATCACATTTATTAAGAATTTTATACATACATTCTTCTTCACTAGTATCATAATTTTTATTTTTATTTATTCAAATATTTAGGATATTGCCAATCAAAACACTAAGAACCGTGAAGTTGAATGTGCTTACTCAAGGACATGACAAAAGCCACATGCTAAAATAGCCAAGAAGGTTGGATTTTTTATTATTATAAATATTTCTGAATTTAATATAAGAGTATTAATATACATACATTGTTTTTTTTCAGAGAATAGAACAGGGGGAGCCCGTCGACAATATTAGCATGTGGAAAGCCACTCGAGCTCCAAATAATTAACCTTTTAGTGTTGAAGATGGATCATTTGATAGAGCGGTATGTATAAATATTAATTCATAAGAGATGATTGAAAGATTTATTTAATATTTGTTGTAAATTGTTTTCTTGAAAATTATTTTATGTTCATTAATAATAATATTAATTTAATTGGTAGAAAATGCTTGAAAGACGACTAAATGAGCTACCAGAAGAGCAACAAAATGACCCAGAAGTGAGGAACAAGATTTTTACTGATGTAGTAGGATATGGAGGGCATGGGTATGCTTTACTAAAGGGAGCAGGTATTAGGCCAACGTCGACAAAAGCATGTTCATCTCAGTTATTATTGGAAGAAATTAACCAGTTAAAGAAAGAAGCTGAAAATCGAGAGACTCGACATCTACAAGAGCTTGAAGAGTTAGAGATTCGCAACCAACAAGCTTTATTACAGATGAAGAATGATATGCGAAGTGAGATGCAAAGTTTGTTCCAAAGTTTTACCCTTCAGCAAGCTTCCACTACCTCGACGATTCAGTCCGACTAGGTAATACAATATAATTCATACATATAATTACTTATATATATATAATGGAAAATTCTCTTGTTTAAAGTTAAATTTTCAATAGCGGTGGGGAAAATTTGTTATGGTGGTGAGAATTTATGTGGTGGTGGTTAAAATTTTCTGCTGTTGGTGTATATCATTCTTAGAATCAATTTTGATGTTTAAAATAGGTTGGCTACCTGTGGTTTTCATGAATAAATAAAGGAGACTCTGTCGAATTTTTAAAAAAATAATAATAGTTGGATATTTATATTGTTAATGATGAAAATATACTATATTGATTCATTTTTCACATTGTATTGTTGACGAGGGGTATTAATTCTGACATAATCAAAACAATTTTTTTTTTGTGCAGGTGACAATTTTTGTAGAACATGCAAATGTTAATTAGTAGTTTTGGAGGTCGTACGCTTCAGTGTTGCGGAATTAGTTTGATAAAAGCATTTCGTGTTTGGAGTATTAATAAATTAATGTATTTTTGTTGTCAAGTCAAATATTTGAACTTAGTGTTATAATTCTTGTTTTGATGAATATTTGGAGATGGTTGTAAGAACTCTATTTATTGTTGAATGAAAATGATTCGTTCTGTTGGTTGAAAATCATCTTATGTATTACATTTTATGATTATTCGTTGTTTGCGTTGTTTCAAATGTAATTAAATTCTATATTAAACTTTAGCGGTAGATTTTATTCTCCACAAAATATTGGTGCAAAAATTTTAAGATCCCTTCACCTGTTTTGGGATGGATAAAACTATCCCAAAAATATATTAAAGACGGCTATGTTGTCGTCTCAAAAAGGTTTTTTAAAATAGTAATCTTTTGAGACAGATTAATTTCGTTTCAAAAATAATCTTTTGTGATAGCTCTTATGCCGTCTCAAAAGGGTCATATAAAATTAGGACCTTTTGAGACGGATCTGTTCCTATTTCAAAAAACTCTTTTGAGAAGGCTATGACGTTACAAAAAGTATTTATAACCCCCTATCAAAAAGACCCCCCTAGCCATCCCAAATAGCGTCACAAAAAGTATTTGAGACGGATAAATGATTTTAGGACTGTTAGGCCACCGTCTCAAAAGCTATTTTTTTTGTAGTGCAACGTCTCCTTGACCTCTATTAACTGGTTGGCTTATAGGTCTTCGAAGGAGTCTGCTCTCTCATGAAAATTTATACCTCATATTGGATATGACTTTTAGCTTGTAAATGATGAGATTGATGATCAATAATATCTTTTGTAGGACTGATGTTTCACGATGGTGAGAATTCAAAATCTTCCTATAGACGATGCCAATTTGTAAGGGATATCAAACCCTTAATAAATACAATATTATGAATAGTTATGTGAATATGAATGAATTATAATAAAGGATACATGATGTAAGTGGTTTGGCAGATCGTCCTACTTATGTCCACGAGGAAGGGAGAAATAATTATTTATTAATTGAAAAAAGAGCAAAGAACGAATAGGTAGCTAGCTAGCTCAGAGTCCAAGTCATTGTGACCAAAGTACAATTTAGTACCCCAAATATGATGGATTTGTCCTTATTTTTAAGTACAAGGTACCTACAAATTTAGATCTCCTATTTTTTTTTTCTTATCTTCGGATTGTTAAAGTTGTGATATGTTCAATAGTCTGCAATGATTTGTGATCTTCGTGGATTCTTTGTTAACCATCCCTTGGTATTCACCAGACTACACCGCCTCGACTTCTAGGTGACATATGTTAACCCACGCGATATGATCGACCGAATCTCCCTTCAATGTCTAATTTGATGGTAAAATATAAAGGGGTTATTGGATACACCCATATAATTAGGCACCTCACTTCTATTTTGTAAAACCTTCATTTTTTAACAAATAAAGTCATCTTTCATTGAAAAAGTAGAAAATTATAGAGACTAATTACAAGTCCATAGAAAATCCCATGAGCAAAGATAGAGAGGGACTCGACATCCAATCAAGAGGGATAGTATTATGTAAAGTTAAGGCAAATACATCATGGACTGAAAAATTACATTGTTTACAAAAAAAAAGGAAAACGAGATATTAAATTGGCTAACTAAGCATATAATGTTGTTAATTATTATATCATCCCCTCCCATGGAGGGATATCTTCAATGGAACTCAACAAAATGAAGCTATGATTATTACTTTTCACTGTTACCGAAGTTTGGCGATTGTCGCTAAAAACATAAGCATCTTTAATGGCATTGGCTTCACATAAGAGCAAAGAATAAAAAGGGTATGTGTGATCAAATCCCCCCAGTATCTCACCATTATGGTTGCGAAGAACACCTCCACTCGTTGTCTTTTTGTCAGAGAAGTAAATTAAAACCATGATTTATGTAGTAGTTTTAGTTGTGGATTTATTCTCTTAATAAAAGTACTTTTTCTTGTTTCAATGAGAATCTTGTATGGGCATCATGTTTGTAAAATCTTATATATTACAAGTGTCTTTTATCCTGCTTAGTATGTGATATGTAGTGTAGAGTATGACTTACACACAGAGGATCATCACCATTTATTGTGGTCTTAGATGGAACTCGACACACCATCAGTAGGGTTGTAGCACAATATTTTAGTAGGTCTATCTTAATTACGAGAAACGGTACATCGTTAAATTATTTTCCTAGTACATTTTATGTGTACTGAACGGGACCACCTTGAGGTCATTGTCTTTATATTGATTTTATAAGACAATATACATCTCATGATGATTAGTTTTACATAAGGATCTTAATTCTGATATGATTGATGGACACGTGCACTATTTATTTATTTCTTTGACTTATCTAGTGATATTCATTATCGGATCAATAATCCTGATGGATTGGGTAATAGTGACTAATATATAGTGAAAGTCATTTATGGATGGATTCCACGTCTCAGTATAGAGATTGGTGATACCCCTTTGAGATGCTTATAGGTTTTGTATGTGTCAAGCCCTGGAGGTGGATTATGTTAATCTGGTACTGCAAATAAGTTAAGTTAAACTACTAAAGGACTTAAAGAGTTTAATCAAATAAATTTTCAGTAATTTATTTTATTAATATGTATCTGTAACCTTGACGTGGGGAGAATTAAGTAATTAATAAGAAGAAGTTCGAAATATAATTTTGTATTAAGGAGTGGAGCTGCAATTATAATTATAAAGTGATATTAATTATAATTAGTGGATTGGCATTAGAATTCATGTTGCGTTAGATTTTTCTAGGCCCATTAGGAGCCACTTACTTGTCTCTCTTAGGGATCCCTACCATAGCCTATATATATGTACTTAAGATTTATTTTGTCTCATGCCAGTCGTCACTCATGAGACTCAAAAATCCTAATTTGGATTTATGATAAATAGAGGCAACAAAGAGAAAAAGATAGAGGAGAAGGTGGTCACAAAGGAAGATCCCACATTATGCTCGTGATTGTTCCTATTGAAAACACAATAGAAGATTGTGAGGTGTATGGAGCCTGTGTTCTAGATCAATCATCGTCTCATACTGTTCATGACAAGATGAGATCAAACTAGAGAGATCTCGAAGGTAAACCCTAATTCCGCCTTATAGGGTTGTATATATGTGTAGTTTTCTTGTAGTTTGATTAATACACATAATAAAAAAACTTTTGTAATACCCCGTAATATTCTAAAATATAATAATAAAGTAATATTTTTGGGAATAAAAAAAATTGTGTAAATTAGACGTAATCGGTAAATTTAATTTATTAATTATGAATATGTAATTCTTCGTTAAGTCATAATTATATGTGGTTGATTTTTGCATGTTAATGTCTATAACAATGGCACGTGTTATAAAAAATCTATAAATGATGTGCGACATAATTAAAAAATATGTATTGTTGGGATAAAATAATTGGAACGCATTTCGAGGAGTATACAGGCTCGTTTAGGTGCTTTAAACCTTTAGAAATGGTCCCGGGGTATAGGTATATAAGCTAGGAAACTTTTGAGCTAGTTTGGGTATGGATTCAAACCTATTTTGGGGGTCTAAAATTTGGATTTTTAATCCAACTCGGGATTTGGAATTAATAAGTGTTTAAGGAAAAGATAAATAACTTCCAACTATTGATTGAAAAACCTAAACGTAATTGCCACACCAAGAGCGAAAAGGAGAAGAACCAAAAAGGGAGAACATGCAAGAAATGAAAGGGGAATTCAAGAGGGGTTCTTCCACTACTCATTAAGGCACGAATGTTTTTGCTCAATTTACATTACAATTTTCTTCTTAATGCATTATAATAACCCCATATAATTTTTTGGGATTTAGATTGGATCTTGATGAATAATTGTTAAGAATTAATCTCAAGTATGTAGAGGATTAATTGTAACATGGGTTATAATCCAGAAATCAAGGAATCGATTCTTGAAATTTGATGTTAGAAACCTAGGGTTCTTGAGATGCAATTGGGGAAATTTTGGTAATTATTTGTAGAGGACTTTAACACATGTCTATGGTCTGTATATCTAATGTAAATCCCAAGCTAGATACCCCATACATTGAATTTTTACATTATTGATATTATGGAAGAAATCCGAGTTTAGATTCTTCATGCATGTTCATAAATTATGGGAAATTGGGATTGATATAAGAAATTAATCATTTTAAGATGAGTAACTAAGTGTTAGAGACTTAACTACATGGACATAAAATAGGATAAACCATTAGAAGTAATCTTGGGAGTGAAAGGAGAAATCCCGTATTAGAAATAATAAATAGATCTGGGCTTCTGCACAATTCCGAATCGATTAGGCCTTGGAGCTAATCGATTCGGTTTGGTAGCGAATCAATTCGACCAAGAATCGAATCGATTCGGCCCTAGGGATGAGTGAGCTGGGGCCATGATTTAAAAAAAAATAGGAATAGGGATTTTATTTATAAACAGATGAGAAGAGCCTTCACCATGGCTTACAAGAACTACACAAATTTAAAAGGAAACTTTCATAAGATAAGGAGTTTGAAGTTTATCTAATCTTAAGATTCCTTTGAAATTCCTTGGAAGAAGATCAAGCTAGTGAGACATCAAAGATTTATTATGAGAACTACCTATTTTAGCCAAGAAATCTTCTGCCATATTTGCCTCCCTGTGAATATGAATGAGACTGCAATTGAGATTAGGTAGAATTGAGAGAATTTGATCAATTTTCTATTGAATTCTCCAAGGAAATTGATATGCCCTAAATGTACCCCCTCATCTCATAGACCCCCGCGGCTCAGGGGCATCAACCTCGACCGTGGATATGGTCGACGATGGGAAAGGCCTTAGATCAATGACTAGCATCTCGTCCCAAACAAGGTCGGCTATGGCCGACGTTACTACTAGCCTCGTCAAGAGAGGACTTCATGACCCATGGGATAATTATTCATCAAGCCATCCAGGGGATGACAACCTCGGCTGGGAATAGGCCGAGGTTATAGAAGTAGACCCATCAGTGCCGGCTTTGGCAGGGAATCGACCGATATTCCTAGCGTGTCCCATCTTAACCTCGGCTTAGGCCGACCTTGCAACATTGCCAGCATAACCTCGGCCCCACATAGTCCGAGGCCATCATGACTAATATTGGGTTGGATAACATCTATGCTATGCCAACCTCGTACCCTTCTCGGCCGAGGTTGTGACCAGGCACGGATGGCCGATCCCTTATGCGCATATTCAGATAAGGACACGTGTACAACAAATCAGTTATAACAAATCATTCCCCTCACGTGGGGGGAATATTTCATCATCATTCTCTACATGTGACAGTGACAGATGTCTTCATCAGATTGGCTAGATCAACACACACATGCTCATTGCATGCATAGGAGGGTACATTACACCCCCCAGGTACTATATATAGAGGTCATCCTCTACCTTGCAAAGGATCCAAAAATACAACCCTAGCTAAAACTCTGTCTAAATACACAGTAGAGAGAGAAAGCTTGAGAGATTGTATCTATGGCCATTAGAGCCCTCATACAGTGATACACATCATACACTTGCACAGTGGACATAGGCCTGATTGGCTGAATCACTTATATACCGGTGTTAATTCCTCTTCTCTTCACCTCCTTCTACTATATATATATATATATATATATATATATATAAATATGTATATATATATAAATATGTATATATATGTATCTTTATAGTGCCATTGTTAACACTGAACTGAGCTCACAAACCCCTTGAAGGGTGGTGCAGTTTCCTTCATAATCATTTTGGCGCCGTCTGTGGGAATCAAGAAGCTATCTCTTCCTCATCTGTTGCTTAACCTCACCGGAGACTCTGGTGGTGAACCAAGCCTCTCCCCCTTTGCGCGGAGCTGTTTCACCATTGAAAGAGGTCCTGTAAGGTATTAAGCTCATTTACTACACCAGCTCTTTTCTGCTAACACATGGCACCGGAATTACCACCACCTCTTCCGCTGCCTGGGGTGGGGGGACCTAGCTCCAGCCATGCTCCCCCTAATCTGAAATGGTGGAGGTGGCTGCATCCTTAAGATTTTTGGCTGCAACGCAACAAGCTATGCAGGAGAAATTTGCACAGCTCAGCCAAACTATGATGAGGCCACCTGGAGTCTCGTCGGAGATAATCACTCCAACGGCTGCTCAGCCTTATCCTGACGCTAGGGGACCACCCCAGGCGCCGCGAAAATACCAAACTACACCTCAGCAGAGGAGGGATGTTGCTGACCCTAGGCGCTTGCACCTGGGGAGGCAAGGAAACCCTTGCCCTGAGGACAGGTATGATGACCTAGAGGCGGAAGACGCCCCAGAAGATTGCTGGGAGCCATATGAGATTTCTAACAACACAGTAGGTCCTTTCCATCAAAGCCAAGGTTGTATGGGCAGAAGAGGTGGAGAAGCCCAAAAACGAGGATCAACTTTTGACCGACTAAGTAGAGGGTCGGCCTTCGAAAGGCTCGACCCTATAAATGACCTAAGATAGAGGTTGTCGAGGTCAAGAAGTGCAGCCGGCTCACAAAGGGAAAAGAGGCAATGTCGGCCTCATCAGAGACGAGCAAGAGACCAGGAAGAGGTCAACAGCGGACGTTGCGCTATAGCTGGGGAACCCTCGGTCCACCCCTTGGAGGTGGCTGGGGATAACCTCAGCCAGCCCGAAGTCGCAAGACCATGGAATGCCTCCATCTAACGTCTTGAGGACCAGATAGGAGACCTCATCAAAAGTCGGGACCCATTGCAAAGGGGTTTCTCGGAGGGCTCTCTATTTGTGGATAAGATAGTAAGGTTCCCTACTCCAGCTAAGTTCAAACCGCCTACAATGACTCCCAAGTATGATGGTAGCACCAATCCTTTACATCACATCAAGATGTATCAATCGATGGCGGACATCTACTCGATATCGGATGAGATGAAGTGTCGTGCTTTCTTTGGGACTTTGACAGGAGCAGCGCACATGTGGTTTACTTCTCTTCCGAAGAATTCTATAGAGAACTTCAAAGGCTTGGTTGAATGATTCATTCACAACTTCTGCTTTGGGGTAAGACCTCAAAAGAAGACCACCCATCTGCTGTATGTCAAGCAAGGCAAGCACGAGAGCCTAAGAGACTACATTGCCAGGTTCAACAAAGAAAAGCTTGAGGTTGAGGATTACGAAGAGAATATTGTCATGATCGCCCTCATAGGAGGTCTTCAGAAGGGAAAGTTGTTGTGGAAACTTGCGGAAGACCCTCCAAATTCCATGGCGGAGCTATTGGCAACAGCAGGAAGGGTAATGAACGCTGAAGAAGCCATGGCCGCTAAGTATGAATATGAGAACGGCGGTAGCAGCGAAAAGTCCCAAAGAAAGAAGGATGGGAAGAAGAGGTCAGCTGATGACAAGTTTACACGTTACACCCCTCCGACGGTAAGCTATGAGCACATCCTCAATGAGATCAAGAATGACCGATCCCTAAGATGGCCAGAGAAGATGAAGGATCCACCACATAAGAGGAACCAGAACCTATGGTGTGAGTTCCACCAAGACCATGGCCATATAACAAACAAGTGCTTCACCTTGAAGGATGAGATTGAGAAGATGCTGAAGTTGGGAAAATTGAGGAAATATGTCGATGGCAAAGCTCCCAATAGGGGAAGGGAAGACCCCAAAAAGAAGAGACACGACAAGTGTCGGGAGGATACCAAAGCAAGAAGAGATGGTGACTCAGATGGAGATGACGAAGACGATCCAGACCTCCCGCCGAAAGATGATAACACCCCAGTGAAGAGGGTTGGTATGATCTCCTTTGCCATTAGCACCATATGCGGAGGACTTGTAGGGGGTGGTTCTGAGGTTGCTGACAGAAAATCTCATGTGGCAGACTCCAAATCAGTGACCAAACTTGAGGTTGTAAACCTAACGTCTTCCGAGACTATGCAGAAGAGAAAGAAGGTAGACATGGACACTCTCATAGTTGGTTTCTCCTGACTAGACTTCAAAGGCATCGTAGCTCCACATGATGGCCCTTTGGTGATCACGACAAGAGTTCATGGATGTGAAGTGCAGATAATTCTGGTAGATGGAGGAAGCTCGGCAGATGTGATGTTCTGGCCCTGCTTCAAAAGCCTAGGCCTTAGCAGAGCTAGGCTGGTACCCTATCATCACCTGTTAATGGGATTCAGCGGTGAAAAGGTCCATCTACTAGGCATATATGAGATGGACGTGCGAATAGGTGACGAGTGGCCTAAAAGATTAACCCGAAAGATTAACTTTTTCATCATGGATGAAAGTGTCTTCTCGGCCTATAACCTCATCATAGGAAGAGTGGCCCTTAAGGAGTTTGAAGTCGTATTGTCGACGGTCCACCAGATGCTAAAATTCCTGACCCCTTATGGGGTAAGGGAAGTGCAGGGTGACTAGACTATAGCACGAGAATGTTACTTCAACTCGGCTGAAGAGAGAGAGGCCCATAAGAGAGCTACCACAACTTATAACATCGATACACTTGACCCTAGAGATGAAACAAAGTTGAAGAAAGGAGAGGCCGCAGAAGAGGTAAAATCCATGGTCCTCATTGAGGACGAACCGGAAAAAACTGTCCAGGTTGGCAAAGCCTTAAAAGAGGAGGTCAAAGAGGAGCTGATAAACTTCCTAAGGAAGAGGTAGAGTGTCTTCACTTGGAGTCACGCAGACATGCCTGGCATCAGCCCCGAGGTCATGTGCCATAAACTCAACGTGTCTAAGGATGCCAGGCCAATCAAGCAAAGATGAAGAGTCTATTCCAGGGAGAAGTACGACGTCATTCAGGAAAAGGTTAGAAAATTGGAAGAGGCTGACTTCATCAGGGAAGTGATATATCCGGAATGGCTATCAAACGCAGTCATTGTACCCAAAGCCAACGAAAAGTGGAGAATGTGTGTGGATTTTACTGCCTTGAACAGGTCTTTCCCCAAAGATAGCTACCCCTTACCCCGGATCGATCAGATGGTAGATACAACTGCAGGACATGAGCTCATGAGCTTCATGGACGCGTATTCGGGTTACAACCAGATCTTCATGAATGCCGAAGACTCAGAGAAGACAACCTTCATCATGAAAAAAGGGACGTATTGCTACAAGGTGATGCCTTTCGAATTAAAAAATATAGGGGCAACATACCAACGTCTTGTGAATAAGATGTTCGAAGACCAAATAGGCAAGACTATGGAGGTGTATTTAGACGATATGTTAACGAAGAGCTTAAAGGCATGCACCCATGTGGCAGACCTAGACCTGTACAAGATGAAACTTAACCCGAAAAAGTGTGTCTTCGGGGTAGGAGCTGGGAAGTTTCTTGGATTCATCATCAATCAAAGAGAAATAGAGGCGAACCCTGATAAAATCAAGGCTTTGCTCGACATGAAGACACCTCGGAGTATTAAGGAAGTTCAGAGGCTCACGGGAAGAGTGGCTGCGCTCAACAGATTTGTTTCCAGGGCAACCGACAAGTGTCTTTCGTTCTTCACGGTGCTTAAAAAGGCCTTCGAGTGGGACAAAGAGTGTGATGAGGCTTTTGATCAACTTAAGTCATACCTCGGATCCCCCTTCCTATTATCTCAGCCCATAATGGGAGAGAAGTTATATGTCTATCTAGCGGTCTCTGAATCTGCTATAAGTGCCTCCATTATATGGGAGGACGTTGGGATTTAAAGACCCGTATACTTCAACAGTAAGGCCCTTCAGGGATCTGAGCAGAATTACCCTCGCATGGAAAAGTTAGCCTATGCCTTGATACATGCCTCTAGAAAGATGAAGCCCTACTTCCAAGCCCATTCTATGGTCGTCCTTACTGACTCCCCTCGAAGACAGGTCCTCCATAAACCTGAGAAGACAGGAAGGTTGATGACATGGGCCATTGAGCTAGGGGAGTATGACCTTACCTATCAGCCTAGGACGACCATCAAAGGGCAGGCGTTGGCAGATTTTGTAACAGAATTTACATGGGAAGAGTCAAAGGTTGAGAATAACTCAGAGACTGCATAGGGGTAAAATAGCAACGTCTTTCGAAGATCAGAAGAAGTTGTATCCAGTGAGACTGAGATTGAGAATAACTCAGAGACTGTAGAGGGGTCAAACAACAACGTCTTCTGAAACTCGAAAGAGGTTATAGCTAAAAGGGTCAGAGATGGAGTAGCCGAGAATGAGGAAGGCCGGTACCTCTTCAGGAAGGGAATCATGTTAGAAGAGGGCTTCTTATCAGAAAAAGGCATCTGGAACCTCTTTGTTAATGGGTATTCTTACGAAAGTGGAAGTGGTGTGGGGTTGATACTCTCATCCCCGGATGGTACAAACATCAAATACCCCCTAAGGTTTAACTTCAGGGCATCGAACAATGAGTCAAAATATGAAGCCATGATAGCAGGACTTTCATTAGCGAAGACTCTGAGAGCAGGATGACTTCTACTTCATAGTGACTCAAGGTTAGTTGTAAATCAAGTCTTAGGGGTTTATGAGGCCAAGGACGAGAGGATGGACAAATACCTTAAGAGGGTGAGGACTATTCTTGAAGGTCTCGAGGAGGTAAAGATGAAGAGAATACCTCGATAAAATAACAGTCATGCAGACGCATTAGTAAGACTGGCTTCGGCAATAAGGACAAATATCAGAAGGACTGTGCCAGTTGAGATATTGTCTAAAGCAACCATTGAAGAAGAAGAGGTCATTACCCCTTACCTCAATTTGAATCTAAGGGTCTCTTGGATGGATCCCCTCATCAGGTACATCAGAGAAGGGGTGCTACCAGACTCCAAATTGGAAAGGAGGAAATTGAGGTACAGGGCAGCAAAGTTCTCCATAGTAGGGGACGTCCTATACAGGAAAGGGATTCTTATTACCCCTCCTCAGATGCGTTCACCCCACCGAAGTTCCCAATGTCCTACAGGAGGTGCATGAGGGCTCCTTCTCCAGCCACATAGGAGGGAGGCCTTTGGCAAAGAGGATTGTCACGCATGGATATTGGTGGCCGTCCCTGGCCAAAGATGCTGCAGCTTATGTAAAGAGGTGCGACAAATGCCAGAGATTATCCATAATCCCCTATCAACCTCATCAGCCTATGATGTCCATCAGTTCCCCTTGGCCATTCGCAGTATGGGAAATTGACTTAGTAGGTCCCCTGCCAAGGGCTACAAATAATTATAGATTTTTTATAGTTGCCATTGATTACTTCTTGAAATGGGTAGAGGCAGAACCGATGATCAAGATTATAGAGCAGAAGACCTTCCAATTTATTTGGAAGAACATCATATATAGACATGGCCTCCCAAACACCCTCGTTTCGGACAATGGAACATAGTTCAAGAATTCCTCACTAGAAAAATACTGCGAAAGAGTTGGGATAAAGCAATTTTTCTCTTCTCCTGGCCGACCTCAGGCGAACGGACAGACCGAAGTCATCAACAGAACAATCCTCAACGGGATCAAGAAGAGGTTAGAAGAGGCAAAGGGAAGATGGACCGAGGAAGTTTATGTTGTACTATGGGCCTACAGAACAACGGCCAGGACGCCGACAGGGGAGACCCCGTTTATGTTGTCACATGGCTCAGAGGCAGTCATACCCTCAGAGGTTGAACTCCTAACTCATAGGGTGCAAACCTATGACCTTGAGAAGAATGGGGAGGAGATAAGACTTGACTTAGACTTGATCAAGGAGAGAAGGGAAGATGCATAAATCAGGCAGGCAGTCTACCAACAGAGAACTGCAAAGTTCTACAACCAAAGGGTAAAGTCAAGACCTATAGCCGTGGGGGACCTGGTGCTGAAGAAGATATTGCAGAAGGCAAACAAGCTTCACCCAAATTGGCACGGTCCCTACAAAGTGATTGAAGAGGTTGTACCCGGGACCTACAGGCTAAAAAACCTAGAGAGGGAACCTTTTTCCAATCCCTAGAATGCTGATTATCTAAAGAAGTATTACATATGATATATATTATGAAAGTTTGCATAAATATATCATCTTATGAAGAGATTATTAATGAAAAGATAAGTTTTCATATCAATACTAGGCTCACTTTGCTCTTTGGTGAAATTATTTATGGGGATAACATCTTAGTGATGACCTCAAACCCTTAACATCATGATTTGGTGGCAAGGTCTGAGGTCAGACAACATACTTTGATGACCTCAGACCCTTAACATCATTAATTTGGTGAAATTATTTATGGGGATAACATCTTAGTGATGACCTCAGACCCTTAACATCATGATTTGGTGGCAAGCTCTGAGGTCAGACAACATCTTAATGATGACCTCAGACCCTTAACATCATGATTTGGTAACAAGGTCTGAGGTCAGACAACATACTTTGATGACCTCAGACCCTTAACATAATGATTTGGTGGCAAGGTCTGAGGTCAGACAACATCTTAGTGATGACCTCAGACCCTTAACATCATGATTTGGTAACAAGGTCTGAGGTCAGACAACATACTTTGATGACCTCAGACCTTGACATCATTAATTTGGTGAAATTATTTATGGGGGTAACATCTTAGTGATGACCTCAGACCCTTAACATCATGATTTGGTGACAAGGTCTGAGGTCAGACAACATACTTTGATGACCTCAGACCCTTAACATCATGATTTGGTGACAAGGTCTGAGGTCAGACAACATACTATGATGACCTCAGACCCTTAACATCATGATTTGGTGGCAAGGTCTGAGGTCAGACAACATCTCAGTGATGACCTCAGACCCTTAACATCATGATTTAGTGACACGATCTGAGGTCAGACAACATACTTTGATGACCTCAGACCCTTAACATCATTAATTTAGTGAAATTATTTATGGGGGTAACATCTTAGTGATGACCTCAGACCCTTAACATCATGATTTGGTGACAAGGTCTGAGGTGAGACAACATACTTTGATGACCTCAGACCCTTAACATCATGATTTAGTGGCAAGGTCTGAGGTCAGACAACATCTCAATGATGACCTGAGACCCTTAACATCATGATTTGGTGATAAGGTCTGAGGTCAGACAACATACTTTGATGACCTCAGACCCTTAACATCATTAATTTGGCGAAATTATTTATGGGGATAACATCTTAGTGATGACCTCAGACCCTTAACATCATCGTGACAAGGTCTGAGGTAAGACACCATTCTCTAAAGTATAACAAAGCTTATGACACCAAGACTTCAGAGCCGAACACATTGCATGGCAAAGAAAAGCATTCAATAAACAATGTTAAGAGAAGAAATAAGAACCCTCCTCAGAGGCTGACATATAAAAGGATGGGAGTTGCGAAATACAAAACAACAAAACTTCAAGGGTCACAAATATTCACAGAATTATCATAGGAGGTTACAAATTTGTAGAGAAATTGAAATTCATAAACACGTAAAAGAAATCAAGATGTTGCTGCCTTAGGGTTGGGTTCCACATCTGTATCTTTCTAGCCGGGGGTGGCTACCTCCACTCCATCATCCTTGGACCCAACATCTTCAGTCACGGTGTCTCCTTTCGGGGCAGTCTCAGTGGGTGCAGCACATCCCTCTTCTTCTACCTCCTGTAGGGCCTGGGCAAAATTAGGCTCGGCATAGCCCAGACCGATAAAGTCAGAAGCCTTGAGTCTTCCTGATTCCTTCTCCCTTATGGTAGCCAACCTACCCATTGCCTTTACTCCCCTCTCTAGATATTCAAAGTCGTAGCTGACAAACTCGTCTGAGACCTTGTACTCCTCCAAGATCTTCTCGGAGGCATCATCCAAGGCAGCCTTAACAACCACATCAACTTTGTGCTGAAGAAAGTCAGCCTGAGTCTTCAGGGCAGTATTATGATCCTCTCTCTACTTGTCTAGTTCCTTCTTCAGTCCCTTCACATCGCTCTCAGCTTTCTTCAGGGCAGTCTTTAGACGTTCCACTTCAGCATTCAAAGTGGCCTCAGTCTTCTCAACCTCTTGGCCCTTCTCTATCAGAAGGAGTTTCTCTAGAGACCAGTTAGCATAGTGGTACATAGTGACAAGACCCTGCAGAAGATGTGCAAAGGTTTCAGTCTAAGGTTTGATGAAGTTTAAATGCCGATGTTACACTTGTAAAAACTCAAAAGCAAAACTTACAGGTCTTACTTAGATGGAATGATGAAGAGAGAATTCAACAAGCAGAGGCTTATCCATGGACCAATAAAAATGCTTGTCAGACTCGGTCAGGACACCGTCGATAGCGTCAAAGGCCTTCATACTTTGGCCAAAGACACTTTCACCAATCTTTAATTGCTCAAGATGAGCAACCAAGGCATCCTGAGAAGAAATGGGGATGGCACGATCCCCTCCCTTTTTCTTCTGCCTCTAATCCTTAGGGGCAGGGTCAGCAACCTTCAACTTCTCAGTGGCCTTAGCCCTCCAGGTTGATGGAGGGGGAGGAGGAGCATTCTGGCCTGCCTTTTTTATGAGCCTTGTCAGACTTGGGGCTGCCATCTCCCACAATTCGTCCGATTTTCCTTTTGGGCGCTCTGTAAAATAGAAATGTCTGAGTTAGAGAATCATATATACAAAACTCAGAGGTATAACTTGCCAAAATTAAAATACACTTACGAAGTTCTGTCAGAGGACTTCCCCCAAGCCCTGTCTCAGAGAGGTAATAGGGGGGCATCAAATGCTCGAATCTGACAAGCATAACATGCTCCCCCTGATCCTGAAGGTTTTTGACCTTATGAAGATTGTTTTGGCTTAGCCCAGGGTCGTCTCTAGCATCCATTGTAACCTTTCCCCATTTTAGGGGTATTCTCGGCTCTAATGAGGAAGATGGAGCACATGAACCAAATTCCCATGGCCCTGAGACGAAGAAGTAACGAGGCTTCTAATTATGGTTGGAAGTCTGGGTGATCTGAAGCATTCTTTTATTTGACTTTCAAGCTAAGAAATGGTAATAGCTCGGATGGTTCCTGGCAGATGAAGGGATATAGCAACCTATAAAGACTTGTACAGGAAGGTCTGAGTGATGGACAACCCTCCATAGGATAATGGCTCCAATTATCACCCTCCAAGCATTGGGTGATAAGTGGGATAGAGCCAAGTTGATGTAGGCCAATATAGCCCTGATGATGGGATGGATGGGCAGACAAAATCCTAACTTGAACATCTGATCGTATAGGCAGATCTCACCCTCTCGGCCGTCATAAGACCTCTCTTCCCTCATAGGTCTCCTGAGTTTTATAGAGGGTCTTATGGAATAAAGGTGTTTAAAGGCCAGAAGGTCGACCTCGCTGATTATAATCTCAATCTCGGCCGCCTCAGAGACGTCGACATCACTCACGGCATCATCATCATGAACAACTAACTCAACGTCGGTCGGGGCAGATGATGGGGCGCCACTTGGGAATCTCTGGGCGAACTCAGCCCCTGTGACGGTGGACAGAGGAATGGCATCAAGAGGTGGAGGTACAGCCACACTCAGTCCAATAATTTCAACCTCGAAAGTAGAGGTTGAGGAGCTAGCACTCTCATGAGACGAGGCCCGACTGGAAACCTCGGCTTGATCAGGGACCTGATCTTGCTGAGTAGAAAAATCCATGGCCTCTTTGAAAGAGTCCATTGACATAGGGCTGAGGTGGATGACTCAGACTCATACATGGGAGTAGGGACTTCAAGTGACCTAACTGGTTCAGTAGGTTCAAGGTATATGACCTTCAGAGGTGGTGGAAAGATAGGTCTGAGGGGGAATTCCTCTGACCTACGAGCTTCCTCTTGCGCTCTTTCAATTTGTCTAATTTTATCTAAGGTCTTCTCCCTAAGAGAGGGGAACTCCTCTAAAAGCTGGTAAAGGGGTCTGAGCATACGAGGCAGACTATACACTTGCCCAACTCTTCTAAGTAACAAATAACGCTGGTGATTTGGCTAAAGATCAAAGCTAGGTTTTTGAGCAAGAATAGTGTATGAACAATCAACTAAAAAACTCATAAGCTAACCAGAAAATGCATGAGATCACCGAAAAATGCATGAACCAGCCGAAAAATGCAAAGAGCAAGACAGACAGAACAATGGAGAGGAAGAGATAACGAGGGGTGCTTGAAGAAAGGTGAGGAAAAGCGAGGAAAGAATCCCAGTAAATAAGCCCCCAAATTTACTTCCAATCACGAGTTCTTCTAGAGAGAGAGAGAGTTGAAGAAATGGCTAAGTTCGGAGAAGGAGAGAAATGAAGAAGAAAGAAGAGAAAATGGGAATTTTACCCTTAAATATGAATGAACACTCCCCAAGGCCCATCATTGCCTTGGGAGACCAACAGACAACCAGCATAATTACCCTTGTCAGACACGCGAGCCACTTCAGTAATTGACAAGTGTCAAAAAAAGAATATTGGTACAGAGCAATAGGACCTCGGAGTTGTAGACCCCATAGTCACCTGCCCCCACATGTAACTAAGGGCTGGGGGGTGACTGATATTCCCTAAATGTACCCCCTCGTCTCAGAGCCTCCCACGGCTCAGGGGCATCAACCTCGACCGTGGATATGGCCGACGGTGGGAAAGGCCTTAGATCAATGACTAGCGTCTCCTCCCAAACAAGGTCTGCTATGGCCGATGTTACTACTAGCCTCGACAAGAGAGGACTTCATAACCCATGGGATAATTATTCATCAAGCCATCCAGGGGATGACAACCTCGTCTAGGAATAGGCCGAGGTTATAGAAGTAGACCCATCAGTGCTGACTTTGGCAGGGAATTGACCGATGTTCCTAGCGTGTCCCATCTTAACCTCGGCTTAGGCCGACCTTGCAACATTGCCAGCATAACCTCGGCCCCACATAGGCCGAGGCCATCATGACTAATATCGAGTTGGATAACAGCTATGCTACGCCAACCTCGTACCCTTCTCGGCCGAGGTTGTGACCAGGCACGGATGGCCGAGCCCTTATGCGCATATTCGGATAAGGACACATGTACAAAAAATCAGTTATAACAAATCATTCCCCTCACGTGGGGGGGATATTTCATCATCATTCTCTACATGTAACAGTGACAGATGTCTTCATCAGATTGGCTAGATCAACACACACATGCTCATTGCATGCATAGGGGGGTACATTACACCCCCCAGGTACTATATATAGAGATCATCCTCTACTTTGCAAAGGATCCAAAAATACAACCTTAGCTGAAACTCTATCTAAATACATAGTAGAGAGAGAAAGCTTGAGAGATTGTATCTATGGCTATTAGAGCCCTCATACAGTGATACACATCATACACTTGCACAGTGGACGTAGGCCTGATTGGCTGAACCACTTATATTCCGGAGTTGATTCCTCTTCTCCTCACCTCCTTCTACTATATATATATATATATCTTTATACTGGCATTGTTAACACTGAACTGAGCTCACAAACTCATTGAAGGGTGGTGCAGTTTCCTTCATCATCAGACATGAATAAGTCTGAACGAGTTGGTTGGACGGTGTTTGGGACAACGAAGAATTTATTAAAAATGTAAATGTGTATGTCTTTTAATTAGGACACCCTATTTAATTGGATGGTTAAAAAAATTGATATGGGGAATGAAATTAATAATGAACTAGATGGTAAATTATTAATAAATGAATAATTATGAAGTTCACGTGGGATTACTTTTAGGTAATTATAGAGTAATTACCTATTCATATTATATGGGATAAATAATATGTAATTATGTGTATTTGTGTGGACATACCAATGTTCATAGACGGTCCTATCGGCTTGGGGTTTCGTGTGTCGGACTGTGTAACACACATCAGCACATGTGGGCTAGACGATGTGTAGGTCATTCAGGGACTACGTAGGAGCGCCATCTACGAGAGGTAGGTGTCGATGCTGGTAGCCTTTGTCACCGCTGGGTATAGGCTATGAACCGGTATACTACGTAGGGACTATCCTAACTTATGTGTGTTTTGTGGTGTCCGCTTTGTATAAGAGATTCCGCTGGACTTGCCGATAGAGCATGAACGAGGCACCAATAGTAGATACCTTTGTGTGTCGTTTATGTGAAAAGGAATATATATATATATATTACCGAAATTAAATGAGAATTAATAAATTATTTTAGGATGGACACATAAATCACTAACCTTCATTATGTTGTAGATAATAGATGTTTATGCCATTTTTACGATATATATAAGACCGGGATACGTTGGGATTGGTTAAATCAGACATAGTTGGCTCCGCTATAACAATTGGGTATAATTAATCCAATAAATACTAATCTGGCATAGTGATCATGATTATTATTTAGGATTTTATTGGGATGCGGGTAATATCGCACATAGATGAGGAGTGAGATATTAATCGCATGTGAGTAACGATGGGGAATATTCATTTGGCATGAACTGTATTTATTGCATTTTAATTTGATTAAGTTAATTCTTGCACATCTAGGGCTCTGACCCATATTTAAATGTTTTCTCCCCCATTTGCTCCTAGACAGGGATAGCGGGACTATTGACTTAACAGCCTTGCATTCTTATTTTGTTCCTCAGGCTTTCGGATTAGTTGATTATAGTTTAGGTGCTTTCCACCTTCAGTACTTGTGTTATTTTGGTATTTCAGTATGGGCATAAGCCCGAGATTTATTTACTTTATATTGGGTTGTGATACTTACTTTCATGTAAGACTTATTAAATACTTGGTGTTGGTTTGGATTTAACTATTATGGAAATGTTAATTTAGGATGCAATTATGGGCCTTTAATATATAATTTACATCACATTTGTACTGAGAATGGTATTAATTGACAGACAACCCCAATTTTTAGCATATCGTACCTAGCCAACCTTTACGTGAGAAACTGGTGTTGTTACAGTTGGTATCAGAACCACGTTCAAGTGTCCTTAAGATCTGTGTTGCGCTCATTATGTTTTGTGTTTCTTTCTTTGATATGTAGAACGTATGATTAGGGTTCATTATATTCTTACGTTGTACTAATTCAAACCTTGTTTGCTTTCAGATGGCAAACGAACGAAGAGGTAGGCCGAGGCGTATAGTTGCACCTACTGTCAAGGAGGAGGCCCAGCCAGAGCCACAGCTACAGCCATACCCCACAAGCCCCACCGTTGATTTCACCCACAGAGATCACCACCATTATGTCTCAGGTAGTTTCTAAAGCTAAGTCAACCATGCTACAACACTTCCCGCTACGATAGGACCAGCAGAAGTCACCACCACTACAACAGGTGGCCATACCAGACCAGGCACCGGGATTTATATGGGACAGGGCAAGGGAGGCCTTTATTAAGGTCCAGCCCCCAGATTTTTCAGGCAGTCCAGATATATTGGTGTCGAGCAGGTGTAAGAAAGACATAGATAGATATTTGTGGATGATAGAGTGCACACCAGTTCAGATTAAGATGTTAGCTTCATTCCGATTAGTGGGGGGCACACTTCATTAGTGGGAGGCTATTATGAAAATTCTCGAGAGGGACAACCTTACTATTAATGAGTTTTGGGAGAGGTTTGGAGGAAACTAATTTCCCTTAGTAATGCAATCTGAGATGAGGAGCAAGTTTGAAGCTTAAGCAGAAAGGGTGTGTCGTAGCTGAGTACGAAGAGGAATTCACCGCCCTCTCGTACTTCACTAAGGAGGATGTTAGTACTGAGCAAATAAGGATAGACAAGTTCATAGCGGGATCAGCCTGGCACATCAGGAAGGATCTTCTAGGGAATCTGGCCTTCACATCGTGTAATCAGTGAATGTCGCACTCCTCCATTACCAGGATCACAAGGCATTCTAGAGGAACAAGGGTGAGAAACACCAAGGAGCAGAGTCATCGAGCCAGTAGGGTAAGGCAAGTGGGGGGAGCAGATCTGGGACCTAACAGTTCATGGGCACCCCATTCGCTGATCAAAATAAGAAGTCCCGGGGTTTAGATGAACGGTATAGATAGGGCCAACAAGTCCAGGGCCAGTTGGGACAGGGCCAGTAATACAGAGGTCATCAGGGCCAGGGACAGTAGAGAAGAGGCCAGCAGGGCCAGCAGACTGACCAACACTGAATTATTTTACATGTGGAGAGAAAGGTTATACTTCGAGGCGATGTCCTTGGGGTAACCAGACAGACCAGGAGTAGGGGGTCATAGGGAACAACAGACGTCTTAGGGACAATGCCCATTATTTCCAGCTATAAGGACATTATTTTATTGTTCGATTTACATTTGAGTATGTCTTATACCACAACAACCGTCGAAGACTTATTCAAGATCAATCATGCGTCAAGACGGATCCGAATATCAACATTCTTCAACATTCAAGCCTCCGCGAGATTAACTTTGGTAAGGTTATGTTTTTAATCCCTTAACGGTTCACTTAGAGTGTTGGGATAAGTTTTCTAAAATATTTTCTAAGTTTTGGAGCGGAGTTTTTTGTCAAAGATTTTTTTTAAGTGTTAAGGCGGAGCTTTTGACGAAATAAAAAATATTATTTTTTTAATCAGTCATTAAAGCGATATACAAGGGTTGTTCACGTGACATCGCTTTGTCACGTAAAGTGTCATTCAAATGATAGGTCAACTCATTTGAGCGACCAACGCCGACTCAAATTTTGTATAAATTAAGCTTCTGACTCCGTTTTTCAGTAGAAGACGTGAGAATTTTATTCTATAAAACTTGCTTTGGCAGAAATGTTTGTCTTCTCACTTTTGCGAGTTTTAGCTTTGTTTTTAGTTCACAGAATATCCCAATATTTATGTGAATTATTTTGGAACCCAGGAACATAACTTTGTGAAGTTTCTCTTGTAGAGAAGATCTCCACTACTGATCTAGGTGACACTTAAGAACGGTGTTGGGCTGACGTGATTGTGTGTCAAAAGGGAGTACTCTTGGGTGTTCCTGGGCTGACTGAATTGCAGTTCATGTGGAGTTGCTGTGGAATTCCATTGCTAATTTAGGTTTCGACCTATGTGGGTTTACTGAGGTTAATCCATTGCATATTTCACATGTAATTATTGTATGTACTATTTGTGAAATAAAAGGTTTTTTTCGAAAAGATATTTTTTCCTGAAATCTGTGTGTCAACAATTATTTATGTTGGCCTGATTTATCCACATGTAGTTGCATGTTTAGGGGATAAATTTATTTGGTTTGAAAATTGATACCGATTGAATAAGTCTAACTTGGAAATTTGGTAATTTGATTTAATCAGCATCACACATAGCTTTCAAAAATTGGTATCAGAGAGGGTTTCTCTAATTTATCGAGTGATCCTTATTTTCTGCAAAATTCTGTGATATTGATTTTTTTGAAAAATCTGTTTTGTAAAAAATCGCAATTTTTCCAATGGAGCACTTATATATTCGGATGCCCATATTTGACGGGTCTAATTATGCCTACTGGAAAACATGTATAAAATCTCAGTTAAAGGTCATTGATGAGCGCGTTTGGGTAGTTTGTGAAAGAGGTTGGACTCGTCCCATTATCATCGCAAATAATATCACTACTTTAAAACCCGGACAGACTGGAGTGAGGACGAATTTAAATGGAGTACTTTTAATTCACGTGGGTTGAGTGCAATTTATGATGTCGTCACTCCTGAGGAGCTTCGATGTATTATGACGTGCACCATGTCAAAAGAAGCGTGGGACATTTTACAACTTACCCATGAAGTCACAAATGCGGTCAAAGAGTCTACAATTCAAAATTTAACTAGTCAATTTGAAATGATTACCATGCTTGAATTTGAGTGTTTTGATGATTTTTATGCACGTTTATCTGACATTGTCAACACTAGTTTCAATCTTGGTGATCGCATACCTAATGCACGAGTGGTTGAAAAGATTTTAAGATCGCTGCCTAAACATTTTATCCCAAAAGTGACTTTTTTGAATACATTAGGTAATTTGGGCAATTTAAAACTAGAAGAGCTGGTAGGAGACTTCCAGACATATGAAATTGACATGTTTCCTGACACTATTAAGCCTAAGGATAGAGGGATAACATTTAAAGTCCAGTCTAGGAAGAATACGAAAGTGAGAGTTTATGGGTTCGAGTTTGAGGACGAGTCTGATTTTGATATGGCCATGCTTGAGAATGTTTTTTAAAATTTTCTCAAGTTTTCAAAAGAAAATTGTTCCAATAAAAAGTATTTTGAGAAAAATGAAAGGAAAGATGAGGCCCAATAGAGAAGTGAGAACGAGGGTGAGAAAGAGGAGGAAGATAAGTGTTTTGAGTGTGAAGGTAGGGGCATAGAGATTTTGAGTGTCCCACTAGGCTAAGGAGAAAGGGCAAGAAAATTACCATGCCATCCACTCTTAGCGATATTGAGAAAGAGGTGAAGGATTCCAGGGATGAGTCTTCATATGGGAAGTTTGTCGCCTTTTTATCTAATCACGTGAGAAAACCTAGTTTATCCCACGACAATGAGAATACTTGTGCACGTGAGACCCCCAAAGAAGATGATAGTATGACTGTTTTGAGTGAGGGTGATAGTGAGTGTGAAAGTGGAGATGAAAGTGAGCTCCAAATTGCGTTTAGAGATTTGTACGTCGAGACCTTAAAGACTAATAAATTGAATAAGAAGTTAGGTCTTAGGGTGAGAGATTTGGAGAGAGAGAGAGAGATTGAGGTTTTAAGGGTGTTTGATGCGAAAGCAAGTCAACTCGAGAAGGTGAAGGGTTCTTTGAGTGAAGAGTTGATTGCTTTAGCTTGGGAAAAGGGTGATTTGACCAACACGGTGTCTAGTCTGATAACACTGTAATACCTCATATTTTTATGCATATTTATTTTTATGAAAATTTAGGATTAATTAATTTAAGAGAGAAAATTTATTTATAATTACTCCGATTCTATGGTAATAATTACTAGTGTGACGAAAGTTAGTAGTTATAAAAAATAATTATGTTAAAATAATGTTGACTAATGACTATGTTGAACATTATGTACTAATGTAATGGATGGTTTCGAAAATAATAATATTGCCGAGGACAAGATAGAGGACAATTAAAATATAATTATTCGACGCGCGCATGAGTCACGTCACTATCATATATTTGGGGGTTAAAAAGATAAATTATTTTTATATAACTCGAACGACTATTTTGAATGCGCCAGTGTGTCCGGAAGGGTAGAAATAGTTAGAAAATACTACTCGGATGTTTTATTTAAAGTTCGGGGCATTTTAGCCCAAAATGACACCCCGGAGGGGTATTTAGGTCTTTTAATATTTTTGGGAATTTAAATGGACAACAATTAGGAATTACAATAAAGGTTGTATGTGGGTTAGAGGTTACTTCCAGTTTCAACCTACGAGAGAGAGAGAGAGAGAGAGAGAGAGAGAGAGAGAAAACCAAAGAGGAAGAAGAAATCCAATGGAGAACTAAGCCAATAACTCAAACTTTCGCACCAAGAATTACACCAGAGCGTAGATCGTGTCAAGAGGATCGTCCCTATACAAATTTTAGTCCGAAAATCAGAAATCCATTCTAAGGAAAGTGTTTATCTTGCTCCTCTTTTAGCATATATTATTCTTGTTGATTTAGATTAAATGATATGAGATTGTGGTAATGAAAACTAAGGTTTAATTGGACCGATTTGTAAAGAAATACCATGAATTGAAGATAGTTTGGCATGTAAAAGGAATTCCCTTCTTATAACTGTTAATGTTAGTAATTAAATGTTGAAATCACGAATTTTATTGGGGGGGTGAATGATTAAAAATTGATGGGTTCATATCAAAGAGATTTATAAGAAATTGAGTAACTTGTTGGATTCCCTTGATTCCATGAGGATTTAGCATCTAATTTATGTTAGAAGTGTCCTACATGGTAATTTATAATAGTTTAGAAACAATTACAATAGGATTGGGTTGAGTTTGAAATGATATTTAAGAATGAATATTGGAGAAAAAATGAGTTTGGGGAAGAACAGGGCCAATTCGGATATCTCGTTTGAAGACCTGCCCAGGTCGTTCGAACGAGCCTTCAAACAAGATTTCCAACGGCCCTTCTAAAGAGTTGATGAGTTCGTTCGAAGTGGGAACTTCGTTCAAACGAACTCGTTCGAATGAGAATCCCGGAACTTCTAACGAGATTCCAGAATGGGTTTTTAAGGTCCGGTCAAGTTAAAAAAAATCATCCTAGGTTTATCCAAGCGAGTGTATTAACCTACGTGAGTAACGGGTGACTTAAAATCCAAAGTTTTGGAGAATTAAAGGTGCAATAACCCTCGAGGTATTGATCTTGTATAGAAACCTAGGAGAGAATGGAAGTCCTAGGGATGTTATATATATATGGATATCGTGGAGAGTAATGGCATTAACATTACTTACGGATTATAGTAATTGGGTTATGTGAATACCTATTAAGTTGTATAAGTTGTGTGCATGCTTATTACTTGGAATATTATGTGTATGACATACCTAGCTACTGGCTATCGAACGGAGGTTAACGCGTTGTGAACGACCATATCTTGTGTGCCTTCGGGTGATTTTGAGTCGTACCACTAGAGCATGGAACCTAAGTACGGGCTATTTGTGAGAATGATAGTGATGACAGTCGTATGGATGCATAGGTATGTGAGCAACCCATCGGCTTGGAACTATGTTCGCCTCCAATATGTGTATATGTCTTATTGCTTCTTGAGAGATTGAACGTGTTGTCCTTCATACGTGAGCATTTGTAACGGGACTAGATAGCCGAGTATGCCTAGTGCCAGGGGTTTCTTAACCATGGGTGTAGTATTGATATATATATTTGTATGTATACATAATGAGATTTTTATATGTATACTGAGTTACTATTCTGTGTTACATATTGGCTACTTTATTAAAGTATATACTTATTAGGTTACCAATTGAGAATTAAGAACGTTGTGAGAATGAGTTATAGTATCTTTAAACCTATTCTTAAATAATAGAGATATATTCTCTTTGGGGTATTTAAATATTATATCCTATATAGTGATTATACCACGTGTAGTTAGGTAGAGTATCATGACTAGTATGGGTAGCTAGACTCGCTAGGTGTGCACATTAGATGAGAGGTGAGCCTTCCAAGTGAGTACGCTAAGTTAACATGAATAAAATTGTGCTAATTAATCAATTTAAGGACTTCCTATATTTAAATTGTTTTCTACTCGGGCTCTGACCCGTTTTTCTGCAAACCTTATTTTCTTGTTTTATTATTTTTAGGTGCTCAGCCACAGGGACACCAGACTTAGAAGATTACATTCACTTGCCGAGATATAGCTGCTATGGAAGCTACAAGACATTGCTAGTAGATGCTTCATAGTCTATTCTCCTTATCTATCAGTCTTTCATTTCAGTTGGACATGTCGTCCCTCCTATTTTACATTCAGAGATTTGGAGTTGTTTTATTCTAGTATTCGACTTTGTTTTCTTGCTATTGGATTATTTTATGGGATTTTAACAGGAGGTGTTTACTCCAGTTCTTTATTTAAATTCAGTTAGTTATTTATTTATTACTATTGTGATGATTAAATATTTCCCTTTACTGATGATAGTTAATAACAAGATACAATTTTTACACCAACCTTTTTAAATAATAGGTGGTTAGTTTTTATTAAATTAAAATTTGAGTCTTTCGAGAGTGATGCATTATCTGAACCAACTTGATATTCTAAAATTAATTAATTAAGGACTGATCACCCAAAAATTAATTAGGCGGGGTGTCACAGACACCTGTATTCCAACTTGAGAGTGATTTTGAACATGCCCTAGAGGTCAAAGTCCCTTTAGATAACGCATTTAAGAAGTTAGGAAAGATGGTTTTCAATCTCGTTTTGGGTGATGTTGAGAGGCGAGGAATAGGCCATCATGGTGCGTCCACTTCCCATGTTGCTCCAGAGCCAATTCCTGAGTTAGCGATAGATCCATATGTCTTTCAACCTAACCCACTAGGCATCCCGTATCCGATAGGAGAGTGCGTAGGAGACATTTTGAAAGAGGTGTACCTAGGCCTGTTTATGTTTGCACCCATTGCAAAAAGAGAGGACATCTTAGAGAGTTTTGTTTTAAGTTGGATTATGTATCACGATTTGCTACTACACGTGTTCACCCACATGCACCCGCATATGATGCTCCGGATGATTACATGAGAGAGTTTGCATATCTTAGGGAGCCGGTAAAGTTTTTAGTCAAGACTTCACATAACTTAAGGGATGTTTTTCATAGGATGTCACCACCTTTGGAAAACTCCACCACGCCTAAAGGTTGAGGCTTAGACTTGTTTGCTAGAATAGGATGATTTGCATGATGATAATTTTTGCGTATTGATAGTGTGTACCATTTTTGTAGTTATTCTTGATGTATTTTTGGAAAAAGACAAAAAGATTTTTGTAGTTTGTTTGGCACCATATATGAATGGACATTTAGGATGACCGAGTCATAATTTCATTCCATATCCATGTGACGATTTGATAGTGTTTTGATATGCGTCATCATTTCATTTATGCTCTTTACAATATTTGGAGTCATTGAGATGTGATTAGTTGTTACTACCTACATGTTTGACTCTTGAGTTCCTTTATTGCACACTTGCACGTATTTGTTTGACTATTGTTATTATCTATCACATATTGGTTAATGTGTTTTCATCTCAATTTTGTCTTTAAAACGAACCAAATGCGATAAAACTTGACAATGAAAGAAGTGCATGTAAGAACCGTTATTTGTGAGTTTGTGTGATTTATTTGAAAAATGGGGAAGGGCTACGAAATGTACTCATTTATCCTTTGCAATTAAGCCACCGTTTAAATCGGACCTAGAAAATGCATGGCACAAAAATAAAAGCCAAGGTCCAAAGAGGTTGAAAAGAGCCCGAAAAAATTTAAAGGCAATAAAAAGAAAAATATGCCTAAAGTGGGCCAATTTATTCTGTTTCATCAACTCAAAATAAAAATAAAAAAGTATTATTATTTATGAAGGAGTTTAATTGGAATATAAAACGGGTTTGCACGTCCTTGAAAGTCATAAAAAGGCATTACATAGTTTTAGACGTTATTGGTGTGAAAATCATTTCTGACTTTGATTTGTCGATTAGATTAAGACGATGTCATCTCAATTCACATTTCGACACCTACGGACAATTTTGAGATTCATTCGTTAGGAGTACACATATTCATCGTGCAAATATGTTATGCGTGATTGCATTGATTTGCCTATCAAATTTGTTCACATCCATTTATTTTGTTTCCATGATTTGGTTATCTTAGTGTAAATTCATGCTGTGTGTTTTTTTATAAAATTATTTTTGCATTTTTGTATGAAAAATTGAAAAATCAAAATAAGTTTCTGGAAGTTTTTGGGTTACTCCTTTGCATGAGCGTAGTTTTATCCACATTTGCTATGCATATTTGTCGTGACCCTCCATGTTTTGTTTATTCGTTTCCTTGTCTATTTAAGTCAAATAAAAAGGGGAAGAACGAATTATGAGGGAGTTTTACATTATGAGGGAGATTTTATATATCTTTTTGAGTTTATGTTTATCTTATTGCAAACTCGATACGTCACAAAGGTATTTGCTTTGTCTCATGTGTGTAGGTACAAATATTTATGATCATTATTTTGCACACCCTGATGAGAAAATCTTAAAGATTTGAAGATTTTGAAGAAAAAAGTTTAGACTTACATATTTAGTACCTTTTCAGTTTTGGGTTCATGGGAGGGTATTATATTTGTATATGAATTTTGATTTGATAATTCGGATGTCTTTATTTTGTACAGGCATAGACATAGGGGGAGATTTATAAGGACATTATTTTGTTGACCGATTTACATTTGAATATGTCGTATACCCCTACAACCATCGAAGGCTTATCCAAGATTAATCATGCATCAAGACAGATCAAAATATCAACGTTCTTCAACATTCAAGCCTCTACGAGATTAACTTTGGTAAGGTTATGTTTTTAGTCCCTTAACGATTCACTTAGAGTGTTGGGATAAGTTTTCTTAAATATTTTCTAAGTGTTGAAATGGTGTTTTTTGTCAAAGAATTTTTTCTAAGTGTTGAGGTGGTTCTTTTGACGAAACAAAAAATATTGTTTTTTTAATATGTCGTTCAAGTGACATACATGGGTCGTTCAAGTGATATCCCTTTGTCGCACAAAGTGTCGTTCAAATGATAGGTCAACTCATTCGACCAACACAACTAACTCGTTCGAACGACCAACGTCGACTCAAGTTTTGTATAAATTAAGCTTTTGACTCCATTTTTTAGTAGAAGACCTGAGAATTTTGTTCTACGAAAACTGCTTTGGTAGAAACGTTTGTCTTCTCACTTTTGAGAGTTTTAGCTTTGTTTTCAATTCACAAAACATCCTAATATTTATGTTTTGGAACACAAGAACATAACTTTGTGAAGTTTCTCTTATAGAGAAGATCTCTTTTGATGATTTAGGTGCCACTTAAGGGAGGATCTAGGCTGATGTGACTGCGTGTCAAAAGGGAGTACTCGTGGGTGTTCTTGAGCTGATTGAACTTCGGGTCGTGTGGAGTTACTGCAAAATTATATTGCTGCTTTAGGTTATGGCGTATGTGTGTTTACTGAGGTTAATCCATTGTAGATTTCACTTGTAATCATTGTGAGTATTATTTATGAAATAGAAGGTTTTGCCCGAAAGAATTTTTTTTCCTGAAATCTGCGTGTCAGCAGTTATTTATATTCGTTTGATTTATCCACAAGTAGTTGCATGTTTAGGGGATGAATTTTTTTGGTTTGAAAATTGATACCGATTAAATAAGTCTAACTTGGAAATTTGCGAATTCGATTTAATCAGTATCACATATAACTTTCACCCCAGCTCCGAGAGTTATTGCACCAGTCGCTCCAGCACCCGTCGTCCCACCTCAGGGGCAACAAATATTATAGTATGGATGGGTTCATCACGTTGTGGCCACAGAGGGGCCAATACCGACACAGGCAGTTGAGTGTATGTTTCCCATCTTTGGTCACATAGGTCGCATTTTATTCGACACATGTGCATCTCATTCTTTTGTTAGCACAAGTTTTGCACGGGAGACTGGGATGGTAGATTATGCTTCCGAAATTATACTACACATAGATTAATCGGTGGGTAGAGCGATACCCATACACTCAGTGTGTCGGGGTTTGGGATTGAGATATGACGACTCACCTTTGTAGCCGATTTATTAGTATTTGATATGCACGATTACGACGTTATTTAGGGAAGTAGAAGATAGCTACGTATAGAGCATGTGTGGATTGCTAGGAGGGTCCATCGTCTTCGCCATTCTGGGGAAGGAGATACGCCTAGTTACGATGCCTCACCCTGGGGGTGGGTCGAGCACACATTTGTAATACATCGAAAAGGATACTTCTTCGGAGGTTGTGGTGATCCTAGATTCCATCTCGGTGGTGAGTGAGTTGTTTTTTATGTTTTTAGGGAGATTATGGGGTTGCCACCTAGTCGGGAGATCGACTATGTCATCGACTTGATTCTGAGCACGAGACCCATTTCCCGTACACCGTATAGGATGGCTCCTCTAGAGATGAGGTCGCTACAAGTGTATATTGAATAGTTGTCAGGGCGGGGAACAATCAGGAGAAGTACTTCGCCGTGGGGTGCTCCAGTTTTATTCATAAAGAAGAAGGACAGATATCTACGCCTTTGTATCGACTACTTGGAGTTGAACAAAGTAACTATACAGAATAAATACCCGTTTCCACGTATTGACAATTTGTTTGTCCAGCTGAGGGGTGCTGCGTATTTTTCAAAAATTGATTTGAGGTCAGGTTACCTCTAGTTGAGAGTTCGGGAGCAGGACCTCTCAAAGACAGCTTTTGTTACAAGATATGGGTTGTACGAGTTTTTATCGATGCCATTTGGGCTAACCAATGCGCCGATAGTATTCATGGACTTGATGAATCAGGTGTTCAGAGATTACTTGGATTAGTTCATTATCGTGTTTGTAGACGACATCCTGATTTATTCTCGGACAATAAAGGAGCACGCAGAGCATTTACGGGTGGTCTTACAGATGCTTAGAGATTATCAGTTGTATTCAAAGTTCAAGAAATGCAGTTTTTGGTAGAGATATGTAGTTCTTGGATCATATTATGAGCGGGGGATATTCGTGGTGTAAGATGTGAGTGCAAATTTGGGGAAGCACCGCGTTGAGCATGTTTTAAACTTAAGAAACATGGTTGCGCCTATGTATTTTTCCCGTTCGCGGATCAAAGTTTGCGTTGTTCATGGGTCCGTACGATACGCCGAAACTCGATTTTTGGTGATTTTGGTGGTTTTAGTGTTTTTTGATGCGCGGGGGTGCCAAATCCGAGTAGCTGCCTCAAAACGCCTATGTACCATAAAACTCATAATGGAATTATAAAAATTTGCTCGTCACTATTAAACCCGTGACGAAGCTCAAGAGGTTCGTGGGGGAGAAGAGTTAGATTTCCTCTCCTTACTATTACCCCCAATACGATCATCCATCAAATGAAGGGGGAAACCCTTTATAGAAAAAGTGCCTCACGTGGGCTTGACGCGTGTCATGTAATCTGTGGAACCAAGTGTCCAATATTTATGGTGCCACTTATCACAATATATGTGGTGGCATATTTAAATGAAAAAAATAAATCATTACTAGAGTATTGTTTAGTGTAATTTATCGAACGCGGAGTATACACAATATATTAAATCGCGTATAATAATATCTTAGCCCGTGTACGATCTGGATTGTAGTAAAACTTGATAAATCATAAATCAATATTTGATCAAATCTGTGGGGTTGATTTATTAGAGTGTTGTGATTAATTTATTTAACCCCATTCTACATTTTCCCCCTCGTACGCATAGTTAATGCGTTGATGCTTTGGCTGAGACATATCAACTGTGTGTATGAAATAATTATCTAGTATGTTTCGACTAGAAAATCATCATGTAACCATGTTCGGTCTGTTATCATGCTTGCATATGAACATATCATTTGCATATAGTTTTGAGGGCTATCTTTGATGTCTTTGCTTTTCATTTTGGAGGATTATTTTGGGGGTTGCCCCCATTCCTCTCGAATGATCCTATTTCCATAATTTTATTGTGGTTTTAAACATTTTGAACAACGAACTTACCAGATGTACTGGCCCAATCAAACAATTGGTGGTTATCTAAGTATAGTGGATCTTTATAAGATCAAAAACCTGTCGAGAATACAGTGTCGAGCAACCATAAGTGCTTTGACTGAACTGGGGGTTTTAAACCAACATTTTTTTTATAAATGCACCTCATTTTATTTAGTCGAGCAACTATAAAGGTCCTTTTAGGATTTTAACCATGCTAAAAAATCAGGGTCTTTAAGCGTTCCTGGTAATTTAGGATTTTAGTCCCTGGTAAATCAGGCTTATGCCTAGTAATGTAGAACTTTAAGTCTCCTTTAAGAGGGCTATGCGAGCCTAGTAATGTAAGACTTCAAATCTGCCATAACTGAGGGTCAGGCGGGCCTAGTAAATAGGATTTAAAATCTTCCGTAATCAAGGGTCAGACGGGTCTTGTAATGTAGGACTTAAAATCTCCCATATCCGAGGGTCAGGAGGTCCTAGTAATGTAGAACTTAAAATCTCCCATAAATGAGGGTTAGGCGGGCCTAATAATGTAGGACTTAAAATCTCCCATAATCGAGGGTCAGGCTGGCCTAGTAATGTAGGGCTTAAAATCTCCCATCACCGAAGGTCAGGCGGGCCTAGTAATGTAGGACTTTAATTTTTCATAACTATAATCCACCACTTCGGACGACTTACAACAACACTGGCAAGTTTTGTGAGAACTATAATGCACCTCTGTGGGCGACTTACCACATTACTGGTAAGGCTTATGTGAACTATAATGCACCTCTGTGGGTGACTCACCACAGTACTGGTAAGGTTTATGATAACTGTAATGCACCTATGTGAGCGACTTACCACAATACTGGTAAGGTTTGTGTGAATTATAATGCACCTCTCTGGGTGACTTACTATAATACTGGTAAGGTTTGTATGAACTATAATGAACCTCTGTGGGAGATTTACCACAATACTGGTAAGGTTTGTGAGAACTATAATGCACCTCTGTGGGTGACTTAATAATGCAACTATGTGGGCGACTTATCATAATATTGGTAAGGTTTGTATGAACTATAATACACCTCTGTGAGCGACTTACCACAATACTGGTAAGGTTTGTGAGAACTATGTATCCATGCTCCAAGCGTTGGGGGCAATTGTGCTTGCCCCCTATCGCTTTTCTGGAAATAATCTTATGTAGCCAGTTGTATATATGATCCATCTATTCGGTCTCTTGAGCGTTTGTCTTTGACGTCTGTAAGGCCTGATGTAATTTCTCAAGCTCGATTTGATCACATGTGTTGATTATTTTCAAGGATAAGAAATCATCTATGATTCTGGCACAAACAACCATTAGTAACTTGTGAGGCATGTTATAATACCATATATAATCATATGGGGTATATCTTGGCCCCTTTATTTTATTTTATGTCTATAGAATAAAATAAACTCGGAATTAGGCTTTGACGAATCATAAATATATTATTTTGTGTAATTTCATAATATGAGTTTGGTATGATACAATAAGAAGTTGAAAGAGTGTAGATATATCATGTGGTGAGCTATTTATCTCATGCCCTCGCTATTTTATCAAAGCTGAGAAAACTCAGATGTGATTTATTAAATCATATATAGAATAGTTTAGTCAGTTAAGCTTGCTGAGTCACCTTGAGGTGAATAATAAATATCAAACTTGAATTTTCATGTAACTAATATCACACTGTAAATAAAGCATACTTCAGTATAAATTAAATACTATGTAATGCAGAAGGTTTCTCCGAGCGACCCTGGATGAGGTTGCTTAGAAGGTTACTCCGAGAAACCATGATTGAGGCAACTCGAGATACTATGAATGAGGCAACCTGAGATACTATGGTTAAGGCAGCCCGAGGTACTATGACTGAGGTAGCTCGAGGCACTATAACTGAGCCGCTCGCGACACTATCAATAAAATAGCTCAAGGCACCAGGATTGAGCAAATTGCTAAGTTTTCAGCAAAAATACTATTTTGCCAAGGTCACTCTAAAAGTATCATCTTTGATAAGGTTATTCGAAAGATGTCATTATTGACATGATTGCTCGAGTATATGCTCGTACTAAATCTTTAAACGGTCTTCTTTAGACAACATAAAATAGTTTACGGAATGTCAGCATACATGGTTTTCTCAAAAATAAATGTTTTTCTACTCGAGCAACTCAAATTCGTGCGAGGATACATATATTTTTTAACCTTGAAGAGTATTTTTCAGGATGTGTAAATAAATCACGCACAAATTAAATATCGTAACCTCTGAAATTAATAAAATACCAATCGATAATCTTATAAATTGTTCAAACTGTTTGAATAACTATGTAATTCAGGTATAATTTTATAAATATTTCCAATGTGGTTTATTTTCACTATACCGTACCCATGATCTTAAAAGAGGTACCTCGAGTACCTTAGAATGTTTATAAAATTTTAGACCAAAAAAAATGCACTAGTTCATATGAAACCCATCTTGGAGGCAGCTTGCACGTTTCAGGGTTCGAAGATGTTCAAGGGCCAAATCGAGGTCATGCTTCCTCAGAGGTTAGTCTTTTTTGGATAGAGGTAGAGGATGTTCCGAAGATAACTGTTCTGAGGTCTTTAAGTTGTTCGGATATTTTGAATAGGTTGTTCGAATTCAAGCTTCCTCACAAGTTGGTTAGTTCCAACTGCTTGTTCGGAGGTCGAGGTTATTCCGGTTGCTTATTCGAAGATCAAGGCTCGTCAGAGGTCTATATTATTCGAAGATGTTTTAGAGATAGTTTCATGGCTTCTCGGTGTTTCCCAAGAGACTGCTCACGTTTTCCAAGGTAGCTCGAAGATCAACCTGTTCGATAATCGCACTACTTTAAAGGCAGGCTTATTCGTAGATGGTTGTTTTAGAAAATATACTCAAGGTGGATCGGGGTTAATTATCCCCATTTTGTACCGATAAGTACATCTAAGGTGGGTCAGATTGCCCAGAGGTCAATCCTGCTTGAGGGTAGTTGTTCGAAGGTTATAATGCCTCGAAGATCAAGAGTGTTTATAGATCACAAGGTTTCCCTGATAGGGATGATCTGGGTCGAACTCAAGTGGATCAGAGGGCTTATTTGAACTAGATCAAACCTTGAACTGGTTCAAATTTTGAACTGGCTCGAATGATAGCTCAGTTTAAACTTTGAGTTGAGTCATTTTGTTCCTAAATGGATCATACCAGTCTATCAAGTGGGTTCGCTTTCTACATTTTTTTAATTGGAAATTTCATCTTATCTTGATGAACGAATTCTTTTTTCAACTGGGTTCTAATTGATTTCTCTTCTTAATTCGTTTGCACCCAAATGGTAATTTGGGCCGATTAGTTTCGTCAGATTTGTGTCGGAGTTTGGGATAGAGTTGTCGGAGTTATTTCCTAGTTTTAAAAAACACTGAACGTGTTAAAGACAGCGTGTAGTTTTTTTCTAAAGCTCTGATATCTCCCTACACATTGATTAATGTAACGTGTAGTGCCATCAAGATTATTTCAATAGCTTGAGAATAGAGGACGCTATGTCATATCGGCCAATAATAGTCTAATTTTTGTGTGGCTAAAAAATAAAGTACACAGTGTAATGTGATTTAAAGTTTATAAATAGTCCCTTGAAAGAAGGAACTCAAACCTTTTGTTTGACAAAAGTGTACAGATATATTTGTTTGATATGATTATGTAACAAGGCATATCTCCAAAGATTTTTTTCAAATCAATGCGTAGCATATAGAGTTGACATAATTTATTGTATATTCATGTTTCATATATCTCAACCATTTTCTGTAATATTTATGAATCAATATAGGCATTATATCACACGAGGTGTATTCACTGCATTTTATGAAAATGGATGTTGAAGTCATATTTTGGCTAACCTTTGAAATAAACAGTATATACTATTTTTTCATCTAAGATGTAGTAATATGCATCATACCATCTCATGTAATAACAGAAGACTAAATAATGAAATATATCAGAATGATTATCTGAAATGGGGTGTTTTATCCACTGTTGCCGAGTTTTCTATGTGTGCGCATGAGGCGTTATGCAACCAGAATCACGAATACCTCCCTAGCGGAGTCGCCAAATGTAAGATGTGAGTGTAGATTTAGGGAAGCATCTTGTTGAGCATGTTTTAAACTTGAGCAATGTGGTTGCACCTACATATCCATATCATTTATATAGTCAAAGCCTGCGTAGTTTGTGGGCCCATACGATACACTAGAAAACTCGATTTTTAGTGTTTTCAGTGGTTTTTGGTGCACAGGGGGTGCCAAATCCGGCTAACCGCCTCCAAACGCACATGTACCATAAAACTCATAATGAAACTATAAAAATACCCTCATCACTATTGAAACCATAACGAAGCTCAAGAGTTTCGTGGGGGAGAAGAGTTAGATTTCCTCTCCTTAATATTTCCCGCAATACCATCATCCATCAAATGAGGGGGGAAACCCTCTTTATAGAAAAAGTGCCTCAAGTGGGCTAGATGCATGTCATGTAATATGTGGAACCAAGTGTCCAATATTTATGGCGCCACTTGTCACAATATACGTGGTAGCATATTTAAATGAAAAAATTAAATCATTACTAGAGTATTGTCTAGTGTAATTTATTGATGCGGAGTATACACAATACATTAAATCGCGCGTAATAATATCTCAGCCCGTGTAGGGTCTGGATTGTTGTAAAACTTGATAAATCATAAATTAATACTTGATCAAATCTGTGGGGTTAATTTATTAGAGTGTTGGTGGTTAATTTATTTAACCCCACTCTACACGTGGACCAAGGAAAGTTTCTACCGTGATGGACACTACACCAAAATGGGTAAATTGACACCCTTCCAGCGGCTAGCCTTGTCATGATCATTGATCGTGATAAAAAAAACACGCGTTTTTTTATCACGATCATTGACCGTGACAAGACCGTGACAACGACTTGTCACGGTCAATGCCCGTGACAAGTCCGTGACAAATATACTTGTCACGGACTTATCACGATCATTGACCGTGACAATCCTTATAATATTGTCACGGTTAAGGACCGTGACACGTCCGTGACAAATGTCGCAGTAAAAAACCCTTTCCCTTTCTTTTTTTCCCTCGCCGATTCTTCCCTCCTTTTCTTTCTCTCTCTCTACGCTGCTCTCCCTCTCTGTCTCTACTTTCCGGTTACTTTCTCTCCCCCTCTCTCTCTCTCTCTCTTTCGTTTATATATATATATATGTGTGTGTGTATATATATGAGTGTGTGTGTGTATATATATATGTGCGTGTGTGTGTGTATGTGTGTGTGTGCGTGTGTGTGGTGGATGGGGGTGGGGAGGGGGTGGGGCAGGGTGGGGGAAGGGGGTGGGGGCTGTTTGTGTGTGTGTGTGTGTGTGTGGTGTGTGTGCTTGTGTGTGTAGTGTTGTGTGTGTGCATGTGTGTGTGGTGGGGGAAGGGGGTGGGGCAGGGTGGGGGAGGGTGAAGGAGGTGGGGCAGGGTGGTGGGGGGGAGGGGGCATGGATGGGTGGGTGGGTGGTGGGGGAGGGGTGGGGGCTTGTGTGTGTGTGTGAATGTGCGCGGGTGTGTGCATGTATGTGCGCGTGTGTGTATATGTGCATGTAGTGTGCATGTTTGTGCGTAATGTCCCTTGTAAACGAATTGATTGGTTATTAATTTTTTTAGTAAATTAATATATGATTGCCCCTCATTGTAAATTAGTAAATTAATATATGATTAATTATGAAAGTAGGATTACCCCTCATTGTAAATTAGTAAATTAATAATTGTATACTTTAATTGTTAGTTTAATTGATGAAAATAATTAATTGAGTAGATGAATTAGAAGGAGTACGGGATACACATTTTTTTTTTACATTTCTGTTGGATTATAGTGGATCGATGTTGGGTTGGTTAGTTTTAAAAGTGGCATGACCACTGGATTATTGTCCATATGGGGGTGGGATTTTTCAACTTTTTTTGAAAATTACTTTGTATATCGAACAATATATATATATAGTATGATAATTAAATGAAACATACTTGAAATTACATATAGTGTACATAGATACTAGCCTTCTAGTTCTTATGCGTACACATTCAATAGCCCTTAGACCCGTTCGAGAGTCATTACCCCTGTAATGAGATCTCTCGAATTATCCCCTTTGGACAGTTTGGGACTACATAATTTTTATATAATATTCTTAGTGGCTTAAAGTTGTTACTTTTGGAGGAAGGTCTGCAGTCGTATCCTAATGTTCTCTGGGTACATACTAGATTGACAAGTGTGACTGTTATTTCAATTGATCAATTGAAATAACACTCACACTTGTCAATCTACCTCGTGTACTTGGAGAACTACGGGGATATGCTGTTGAATTTTTTTCAAATCGTAACAATGTGCAAGATCTGTTAAGTATATTAATGAAAAATACGGTCTTGAATGGGATAGGACCACTCACCCTTTTGAGGAGATGGAGGAAATAGAAATTTCTATTATAAATTGAGTCTGAATATAAATAAGACAGAATTAAATGAAAAATACTATAAATCTAAGTTTTGTTTATACTAATCCATGAATATACGCTTTGTACCTTTAATAGGTGATTATTTGTGGTAGCTGTGATGAGATATCCGAAATACAAAGAGTGGATGGGTGAGACAAATAGAATGGGGGATGTGTTTCGCAGAGGTGCTAACGAATTTGTGAAATATGCAAAGAGATGTCATAATGATGAAGATTTTCCGTCTTCGTGTTCTAGGTGTAAGAATGGTAAGGTGTTTGAGTGGAAAACAGTTGAACTACATTTGTTAAGATCGGGTATGCAAGATAGTTATCGATTTTGGAGTTTCACGGTGAATTGAAAGTTCCTTTTTGTCCCCGACCAACCTTCACAACAACCTTCAACAAGTAGGATAGATGTAGAAGGGGACGACGTAGATCATAATATATTAGAGGATTTAGTTGATGATGCGTAAGGAGTTTGTGAAGTAGAAGAGAATGAAGTTACTGATGATGTAGAAGGTTCAAATGCTCGTGATGATATCACGATAAAACTTGGCGATGATTACCGAAGTTTAAAATTTAAGGCGACCCAAACGTTATACTCTGGCTGTGAGAAAGATCAAACAACTTTACATGCCATGGTTGGTCTGCACAGTTTGAAGACGCAATACGGTTTGTCTGGCAATAGCGTGACAGGAATTCTGAAATGGGTGAAGGGCTCATTACCCAAGTAAAATACACTTCCAAATAACTATCCTGTTATGAAGAACAATTTGAAAGGTTTGGGAAATAAGTATAAATCGATTCATGCTTGTGTGTATGACTGCATACTATATCGAAAGGAGTATAAAAATCTCGATCGTTGTCCGGTATGCGATGAACCTAGATATGTCCAATCTACTAGTAAGGAAGACATAAGCTCAAAAGTGCCTCAAAAAGTATTGAAATATTTTCCCGTTGGGCCTAGATTAAAGAGATTTTTCACAGTACCATGGATAACGGAGGCAATAACTTGGCATGCTAGGGCAGAAGTAGGGGGTAATATCATGCGGCATCATATTGATTCTACTGCCTGGAGGAGGATGAATTATGAGTATCCCGATTTTTCTCAAGAATAACGCAACATTCGTTTGGCTATATCAACAGATGGTTTTAATCCATTTGGAAATCTAAGCACCAATCAGAGTGTATGGATAGTGATCCTATCCCCACTCAACCTCCCTCCTTCAGTGTATGAGACCTGAATTTTTGATGATGGCTTTATTGGTACCTGGGCCAAAGGCACCAAGTGATGACATCGGCGTCTACCTGGCTCCTTTGGTAGAAGAATTAAATGAGTTGTGGGAAGAGGGTGTGCAATCATTTGACTCTTGTAGAAAAGAAGAGTTTACGCTGAAAGCTATGTTAATATGCAAAAAATATGAAGCCCGTGAGAACAATAAAAGACAAAAAATAATGGTACAATCAGACAAGGAATTTAGGTTGTGGTTGACACAAGAGGTAATTATAATGAAAATGGCCGTTATATAACGTTACATTATACTCAAATTTTACAACTAATATAATTAATTTATCTATATTCTCATCTTTTAAAGACCGGTGATGCGACATCAAGGCTTGCTCGTCTAGCCACTGGACCCTTGTTCGTGGCACAAGAGTACAAAAAGTATCGATTGAACGGTTACATTTTCGTTGCTAAAGTGTACGAGAAAAGTACAAATGTATAGAACTCGAGCATTTCATACAAGGCTCTTACTTTCTTTCGAGCGAGCGCAAAAGATAAAAACCTCGTTGAAGCTGAAATGACCTACTATGGTGTAATCCGAAATATATTTGAATTGAATTATATAAGCTTCAAAGAGGTTGTATTTTACTATGACTGGGTAAGAGTTGAGGATAAAAATGCTTGTAAAGTTAATCATGTCACTAATTTCATCATGGTTGACTTGTCCAAGTTGAAGAACAACTACCACGTGAGCGATGAGCCCTTTGTTTGTGCATTTCAAAAGGTTAAACAAGTGTTTTACTCGGAGTATATCAATAACGAGCCGTGGTCAATTTTCCAACACGTGCCAAAACGTCTAAATAGTAGTGTGGATGACTTGGCTGCTCCTACCGAATATCAATCCATTTTTTATGATAACCCAAATTTTAAATAATTTTTCAATTTGTAATAAATATTCTAATTTGTACCGAAATATTTCAGTGCGTTTGGACAGTTTGGGATTGCATAATTTCTTTATAATATTCTTAGTGGCTTAAAGTTGTTACTTTTGGAGGAACTTTCTATTATAAATTGAATTTGAATTTGAAATTTAAGTTTTTTTATACTAATCCATGAATATACGCTTCTTACCTTTAATAGGTGATTAGTACATAGTTATTTGGGGTGTCCTATTTGTGGAGAGGAGACTGAATCTCTTCGTCTATCCTTTAGCTCAAAAAATGAAGCGAGAATTCCCTTCATATTCGAACACTAAGAAATACCATAATCCTATGGAATGATGCTCTGTAAATTCCTTCCAACCGTTGTGTAGCCAAACATCACCAGTTGAAGTTGTCAATTTCACTTTCCATACCCCACCACTTGGAACTTCTAGCAAAACATGAGAAAATATGGAAAGTGGAATTGACAACTTCAACTTGTGATGTTTGCCTACACAACGATTGGAAGGAATTTGCAGAGCATAACTCCAAAGGATTATGGCATTTCTTAGTGTTCAGATATGAAGAGAATTATATTTGACACGATTTTTCGGGGTACATTAGTTGGAAGGAGGTGCCATATGAGCTCAAGTTAGCTGTTTGGGTGGCACTACATGTAATGTATTTATATTTATATTTATATTTATATGAATATTTTAATTTCAATTTCGATTTCGATTTCGATTTTTATTTCAATTTCCTTTTATATTTACATTTTATTATTTTGATTTCAATTTGCTTGTTATTAGGCCACCCCTTATGATAATCCTAGCTCCGCCTTTGGTTATGCCACATGTTTATTTAAGTTTCTTCGAAGGATTTCTAACGTAAAGTCTCTTTCATTATCATATTCTACCATGTTGGTAAGCTATAATATCTCTACTATTGTTGCTTGCATAAATAAATATATTTTTTAGATTTATTACTTTTCAATTCATTTATAAAATCTCTCTTGTACAGTGTCTTGCAGTCGCTGATTCTTATAGCGGAACTGGAACTGGAAATTGGTGCTGGATTTTCTCAAAAGTTGTCCTCTTCTAGAGGTTCTTATCTTTGAGGTATGTCAAGGGTTCATAACATCACTTCCAGCTAAATAGTTTGCAGATTTGAGATAATTGATGGTGATGTTGTTTCTTCTAATATTAGGGTTGTTCATTTTGTTGTGAAAAAATCGTGACATCCTGGTTGAAATGGTATGTACCTGATTGTTTGGGATCACACGTAAAGACAATCGAAATTATGGGATTGGGGTCGAAAAATGGAGTTGAACAGTTGAGGTACTTTGTGGAGAATGCCAAATTTTTGGATAAGACTATAATAAAGATGAAGGGTGGTGTTGAACAATTTAAAGCTTCCAAAGTGTTCAAAGCACATGATTAGTAAAATAAGTAAATTAATAAGAACATTGAAACGACAAAAATATAGCATGACGCGAAGTTGTCCCGTTTGCATATTGTTTATATTTTGAATGTATATTTGCATTATCTCTAGTTTATTTGGATATATGATGTTTGAAAAGGTACAACATTGCTATAACAGGTACAAATATACTGCTGGGCAGTGGCAGTGGCCATACTGCCCAGCAGATTTTTTTCAATTCTGCCCAAAATTATCACGGTCATTGACCGTGATAATTTTTTATTAAATATCACGAGTTTGCACGGTCCTTAACCGTGACAAATCTTATCACGGTCAAGGACCGTGACAATTCTAATGAGCTTATCACGGTCAATGATCGTGACAAAAAAATTGTCTTGCCCAGAATTGTCATGGTCATTGACCTTGACAAGTTGAACTTGTCAAGGTCGATGACAGTGACAATTCGACAGATTTGGTGTAGTGGGAGTGGGGACATTCCACTATACCCACCGAGGTGTGCATCTTTTTAGGACTGTCGGATACTACCGTCAATTCATCCAGGGGTTCTCCAAGATAGCCGGGCCGTAACAAATTTGACGAGGAAGGGAGTACCATTAGCATCATCAATTTTGTCCATGGTAGAATTCTCCAAAGAAATTATGAAGATGATGACATCTTTTCTTGATTCGAAGGGTTGTAATTCAATTTCAATGGTGGATGATACTTTACTCAAGATGGATGGGCTAAATCGTCAACAAAATATGGAGGCGACACGGGTAATAAGCAAAGAACTATATTTTATGGAAACGTTCTTAAGGTATGAAGATTAAAAAAAGCTAGAAATGGTGAAGCAAATGCTTAACTTGCCAGCTAATGGAGATTAAATAATTTTAATTTATTATAATTTTTTATTTATGGTTTTAATGAACTTTGAAGCATACATTTTTTTTATTATGAACTATTATGCTACTTCCATGGAATAATTGATTAACATAGTCTACATTTCACGCTTATTTTTTTTAATTAACAACCAATTGAAAAAAATGAATTAAAAATGAAATTTTAGAAATCCTAGTGGTAAAACTATAATATTAGAAACCTTATATACCTAAAAGTAATTATCTTGGTAAAATAAAGATTTCTCTGAAATTTGGTTAAATTTCGAATTGAAACGGTTAAATTACAAGTGTGGAGGCTAAAATGCAAATAAGGATAAAATTGTATTTTTCTAATTTTTATGACCATAAATTTTAATTATTAGTTTTCATTTTTCATTTTACATGTACCTTGGAAATATTTAAAAGAATGGAGGCCTAATGAAAATTTTAAGAAGTTGTGGGGATCAAAGTATAAGACGAGAAAAGTGGTCGATGATTGTGGTTATGAATTAATTATGCAAACCAATTTAACAAATGGTCACTTTGCCTAGTGGCAAGGCTGGTGAGAGATAATTTGTAGGTTGTGGGTTCAATTACCAAGACCAACATTCCTTTTCTTATCAAGGAATCCGTGCCAACAGAATTCAAGTCGCATAAGTCTAGCAACTAAGCCACGACTCCATTCATCTCAATAGTCGAAGGCAATGCACTCAGTCGTCAGTGCCACATGTCATCCATCCATTATTAAGGTCAAGTCAGTCAGACCGTCTCCATTATAAACCAATCAAGCCACCAACATGCATCATAACTGCAACTATAAGAAGTCAAAGGCTTCAACCCGAACTCCAAGTCACATCCGTCCCATAGCAATTAGCCACTGATTTTTTGGTAATACCAGGGTGTCCACTGTACCACTGATTTTTTGGTAATTAGCCACTGATTAAGTCGTCAAAGTCTGAGAAGAAAGGGAAAGAGAGAGATGTAATAACCCTCGAAACCAATGAAAGAAAGAAAGGGTTGATGATGGGATCCATCAATGTGTGATATTCAAGAAAATCTGTAAAGGAATCCTAAGCACACTACTCTTCTCAAGGGCATTAATCGATGGGATTTGACCCCAATGTGTTGTCAAGAAAATCTATAAAAGAATCTTAAGTACACTACTCTTCCCAAGGCATTAATTTTTTTTTGGTGAAAACATGAAATCAACAAAACACGCAACAACAGGAACGGATAAAAGCACTACACAAAGTAGAAACCATCTTTCTCCATCTCCTTTTTAACCATCATAAGCAGTTCCTCTGGAACTTCGTCGTATTCCTTGTACAATCCTTTCATCTCCCTTGTAATTTTTGCCATACAATCCGTCATAAAGTTGCTCGCCCTTGGAATGTGAACTATATTAGCCTTTAGGTCTTTAACAAGAATCTTGCAATCCTCGATGATGTTGGCCAAAGGATGGTTGTGGGTACCCTCCTGCTTGTTGAGATTAATGGCTTCCAGACAATCATTCTTCAGATAAACATTCTTCCATTCCTTTCTGAGGGCTAAGTTAAGACCATGAAAAATCCCCTCCAGCTCCGCATGCAGTGGGCTGGCAGTGCCTTGAAGTTTCCCAACGAAGTCCACAATCCATTCAGCATCTTCATTTCTCACCATCCCTCCAAATGAGCCCGTACCGCTCCCATGGTCAAATCCACCATCAGTGTGAATGATGAATTTCCCTGCATTATACACCGAATAAAAAATTAGGCTTGTATTGTTTTCACCACTAACTTTTGCTCGCTTGGAAGTTTGGGCTTCAATAACGTAACTTGTGAAGTTCATAGCCAAGCGGGTAACCGTTTGTGGGGAATCCTCAATATTATTAAAGATGAAATTATTTATGGATTTCCAAATAAACCATAAAGTAATAATAAAGCTTTTGTACCTTTCGTTATTTGGTTTACCCCAAATGTTTAGGATGATCCAGTCATTTACATTACCTGTGAGGTTGAGATCAAGAGGGTGGTCGAAGCCGAGCGTGCACCAAATCTCCCTAGTATGGGTGCACTCCTTAAACAAATGCTTGAGATCCTCAAGGAGCCCACATCGTGTGCAATCTCCATTGGAGTTGAGGCCTCTTCTCATACGGTGTTCATTTGTGAGAAGCTTACCATGTAGTATGAGCCACAAAAAGGTGCAAATTTTTGGTGGGACATTAAGTTTCCATAACTTTTTCCAAACCTCCCAAGGTTGTTGCTCATAATACTTTTCCACAAGGAGTTGGTAGCACGAATTTATGGTGAATTTACCATCTTTGTTCAAGGAACAAGATGGCTTGTCTTCGCGAGGGAAAGTACGGGAAAGTGGGATATTAATAATATCGTTCTTAGTGGCCAATTTGAAGGAGTTATCAATAGCATTAACATCCCATTTCCCGTTCTCCCCAATGAGTATGTCAACATTATAATTATTTAAGTCTCCAGGTTACTCAATATGGTTTATTAAATTATTTCCCACCCACCAGTCTTTAAGGATGTTGATGTTCTTACCATTCCCGACATTCCATTTGACATTATTAACAAGGTTTTCACGACACTTAAAAATGCTTCTCCAAGTGTGGGAAGAAACATTTCTCTTACTCCACAATCTTGAGTTTTGGTCAATTTTATATTTATTCCTTAAGACATCAGCCCATAAGGACTTGTCATTATTCGCAAGTTTCCAACCAAGTTTAGTAACGGAGACTTGGTTATTTAAACCATTCTTCCTCAAACCAAGGCCTATATTAACTTTAGGTTTACAAACTTTCTCCCAGCTAACCAGATGGATCTTACTCTTATCGTTATCCGTTCCCCATAGGATATTTATGTTAAGTCTATCAATTCCATTACAAACTTTAACCGGAAGCATGACATTTTTCATGTTATAATTAGGGATGGTAGAAGTCACAGCATGTATTAGGGTTTTCCTACCTGCAAGGGAAAGGAATTTAGATTTCCATCCCGTTAATATTTTTTGAACTTTATCGATAATGTCTTTAAAGTGTGAGCCTTTCATTCTACCATGGATAAGTCTATTACCAAGGTAAACACCTAAATCATTAGTAAGACTCATACCAAACAAATGGCTTGCTTCTAAGGCTTCCCTTTTAGGGATATTAGGTGACGCAAACACTCTAGATTTAATGTAGTTAATCTTCTGCCCAGAGACATGGCAAAACTCCTCAATAGTATCAATGATCGCTTCACAAGAAAGATTATCATTCTCAGTGAAAAGGATAAGGTCATTAGCAAAGAATAAATGGGTGATGGGCGGACCCCAGGGGAGGCCCTAATACCTTTCCACTTATTACCTTTGACTTTTTCCATAATCATAGCTGACAGGTATTCCATGAACATAACAAAAAGGTAGAGAGAAAGTGGTTCTCCCTGCCGAAGACCTCTAGATGGCTCAAAGTTGGGGAAGGGGTTCCATTCCAGAGAATAGAGGTGGTTGTGTTTTTGACAACTCATGATAAGGTTACAAATATCTTTGTTAATATTAAACCAATTTAAGACTCCCTCAAGAAAGTCTCAGTCAACTCTGTCATAGGCTTTCTCAAGATCAATTTTCAGAATAAAACCCCCCGTTTTTCCTTTATAATTCATAAGTGTGTGAATAATCTCTTGAGTGACAATAACATTATCAGAGGCCTGTCTTCCTGGAAGGAAGCTGGCTTGATGTGGACTAATATTTCGGCAAAGTATAGGTCGAAGCCTGTCAACAATAATTTTGGTAAGAATTTTATAAGAGACATTGCAAAGCGTAATAAGTCTGAATTGGGTAATGTTCTCCGGGTTATCAACTTTGGGAATCAATGTTATGAAAATTTTATTCAGATTTTTGGGAAAAAGTTTTTCTTGGAAACATTTTTGGCAAAACGCAAAAAGATTACAAGCAACGATTTTCCAAAAGTGTTGATAAAAAAGAGGTTGGACACCATCCGGGCCAGGGGCTTGAAGGGCTTTCATGCTAAAATTCGATTTCCTAACCTCCCTCATTGTTAGGGGGGTAGTTAAGAACAAATTATCATCCTCCACAAATCTCATTTTATCAAGATTACGTATTTGACTTTGGACATCATAATTAAAATCAGCTTTAAATAAATTATTAAAATAATCATTGATATGATTTGAGATAATATTACCATCATCAGTCCATTCTCCATTAATGTTAAGTTTCTTGATGCTATTTCTTCTACGTCTAATTATAGTGGTCGTATGGAAAATTTTTGTATTTCTATCACCCTCGTTAAGCCCTTGAACTCTCGACTTTTGTTTCCACAAGCTTTCTTCGTGTCTAAGTAAAGAGTTAAACTCATAACAGAGGTTACTTTCAAGAATAGAAAGGTTATGGGAATAATATATTTCTTTTGCTTTTTGGATGCCACTAAGGTGCCTTAGTATACGTTTTTTTTATTTTTGAAAATATTACCAAAGAAGTTATTATTCCAACTCATAATATTCTCCGTGCAAACTTGAACTTTTGCATCAATATTAACATCGTTATTCCATTTATTGTTCACGAGATTGTTAAAATCATCTCTATCAAACCAACAAGATAAAAGTCTAAATGGTTTAGAAACAGTAGGGCGGGATTCGTACCTTCCAGTCTTATAATGATAGGGAAGTGATCAGAGGCGGTACGTGGAATGTTCTCCACACTCGCCTCTGGAAATGTAAGGTTCCACTCCGCATTCGCAAGTCCTCTATCTAATCTGGTGAGAGTATTTGCCATACCCTTCCGGCTATTTGTCCAAGTCATTTTAGGCCCCGAACACCCCAGGTCGGAAAGCTTGCATCTATTGATATTGTCAAGGAAGGTAGATCTTTTTCTATCATTCGCCTGCTTACCATATCTCCTTTTTTTGGAATCGTCCACGTGGTCATTGAAATCATCCACAACCAACCAGGGAAGATTAATATTTTCAAATATATAAAAAGATTGTCCCACAGTTTTCTGCGTAGGCAAGGGTGGGGGCTGGCATAGATGGCAGAAAAAATCCACCCCTCGTAGTTGCACTTAGTAACCATGAGGTGGATAGCCTGTCTAGTTATTGAAAGAGTCTCAAGCTTAATATAGTTTGGGTTCCAGGTTACCCAGATTCCCCCGGACCAGCCCACTGGTTCAGACACCTCCATGTTGAATAATCCAAGACTGTCGAAAAAACCAATCAGATTACAAATGGGGATGTGCATTTCAAGGATAACCACAATATTTGGGTTATAATTTTTTTTTAGCTTCGTGATAGTGGGTTTGAAAAGGGGTTTTCCCGCCACCATACAATTCCATATAATTGCAACCATTGATGGCATGTGTTGAATGAGCGAATCCACGTTAACAGTCGTCCACATACACGTATTAGCAATTTCCTGATGTAGTTGCGTGTCCCTGAGTTTTTTCTCCACAATCTCTGTGACTATCTTCTCGTTTCCCCAAGTCTGGTCCATGATGTTGACTATGACCATGGCTTTGGAGATTTTCCAGTTTACCTGAAATATGGCTGCCTCTTCTACATTCTCCACTAAGTTGATTAGAATGTCTCCTAAGGTTAATGTCTGGTTCTGGATTTGCACGTCCCCTAACAATGCTAGTGGAAATGGGAGGTCCATTATCATTTTGATTGGTAGGTATCTTGTCCGGAGTGTGGTTTGTCTGTAGAGGAATTCCACTGCTTCTTGTGATGTTTGTGAAAGTATTTTGTGGTTCCAAATGGTGAGACGGGGTGCCTTTATTACTAATGACCCCCACAGTAAGGCTGTCATTTACATTTGCCATAGAGTTTGAATTCTCCGTGTTGTGACAAATGGATGTGACGTGTGGGCTTTTCCCTATACCTCTAAGCTCTGTCGTTCCAGTACTAGCCCTGGCAGGCAGTACATTAGGTGAACTCACACATGCCATTTTCTCCAGCTCATTGTTTTTCCTTTTATTCAACGATTCACGGTAATTTCCACTTTTTGCGCCAATACCTTTTTTGAATTCTGAAGCTTTTTGTGAGGTACCTTTGTTGGCAGCTATATGTGACTCCACACGTCCCTTCATCTGCATATTTCTTAACCCAGCTAATCCTTTACCATTAGACTTATCAGTATGGCTCTGCATCTTGTCACTTCCATCACTGTTCAAGATAACATACCTATTATTTGTTCTACCCAAAGCTTCCTTGGTTCCATTTGTATTCATTTTATTTTCTCGTTACCATATCTCCTGTTTCGTTGCACTAACATCCAAGGACCAAAAGGATCTTGGTTTTTATCCACGTAAGCTAAGTTGCTTACATCACCTCCCCCATTAGAGTTACTAGCTACATAGCCATTATCAACTATCTTGGCCGGAGCAGCTCCTAGGCATTTCTCAGCTGAATTTTCCGATGAGTTAATTAAGCAATGAGTTAGTGCATGTAGAGGGCAGTAATCTATTTTGTGGCCAATCTTTCCACACTTAAAACAGATATAGGGGAGAAACTCATATTCCACTCTATATTTTCTATCATCCAATTTGTAACATGGGATCAATGGCTTAGCCAGATCAACTTCAACACATATTCTGGCATACTTTCCCCTAGTTGATGACACTGAATTAAAGTTCGTCTTAATTGGTCTCCCAAGCTTGCTACCAATTTGGAATATCTCCCTCTCATCAAACCATTCAATAGGGAGTCGAGGTAGTCTTACCCACAAGGCTGTAGTAACATAGTTAGACTCAAAAGGGTTAAAGTTTAGCACCCATTTTCTAACAATTAAGTAGTGATTATTGATAACCCATAGGCCTCCTGTCAAGACATTGTAATAGTATTCTTTCATTATAAATTTAAATAAGAAGTGGCCCTCCTCCAAGTCCACTACTTCGTAATCACCCTGCAAGTTCCAAAGGGAAGGAACCCTTGCACTGAGTACTTTGAAGCCAATTTTCTTCCCAAGAAGGCTAACAATGATGCTGAAATTCCATTTCTTCCTCAGCTTTTCAACGTGTTTTTGTGGAATAGAGACCACTGGGCATAGTGGGTCATCCTCCTCATCAACCGGATTTGCGTTAAGGTCCATTGAGTGGCAGTTGTTCTCCTGAGTAACCTCCATATCATCATCAGACCACAAGCAGTTAGCATCATCAAAGAATATATCCGAGTTTAGTTTCTTACCCACCACATCCTTATAGGATAAAGTCTTTTTAGTTTTATCATTATCATCGCAGCTAAGAATCGTAGTTGGATCTGCAGATGGCATGTTAGTATTTACTTCCAATATCATATCAGAGTTAGTTCCATTCCCATTAGTACATGTGTCCTTATTGTTATTCTGTACATTGCTAACATCTTCATAGATCTCCAGCTCCATGTCCACAAGAACTTCATGGTTGTCTTTTTATTTTTTTGTATTTCTCAATAGTAGATCTTCTTCCTCTTTGGAGTTACCCATGGACAATAGTGGAGGTGGTCTCCCAATCTTACCACCTTCAGGGATGGGCCGGTCAAGATGGTGTGCATGCACACCATGCATAGTGAGGCAAAGAAAATAAATTTCAGAGAGCTTATTCAAGAGAGCTTTTTTCTAGAGAGAGAATATCAGCTGATCTGATCCATCAATTTTAGACTATATTTTGCAGGGTCCTTCCTAAGGCATTAATTGATAGGATTTAATTTCAAAGGACTTTAGTCCAAAATTACAATAAGGTTTTGAAGATTAACGAGTATAATTAGAGCGATTTGCCCTAAATATTGGTTACCCTAATTATGGGAGTAATTGAAGGGAAATGGATTGGACCTAACCCACTTAATAAGATATATTGTAGGGATTAACTAGAATATCCCTAGATCATATCTACCCTAACTCAATAGGAGGTAGATCAATCTAGACCTTTAGTAATACATTTCGATAAGCACAAATCAATCCCTCAAGTAGTGCAATCGTACTCTCGATCGATTATATTGGAAATAATTAACTCAGAAGGAGACAGATAATAAACAAACTTAATCAATCAAAATTTTAAACTAGTTATGACTCATTGTTTGTATAAATAAGATCCCCGTTATGAGGAGAGAACAAGTGCAAACAATTAGTTTGCACACTACACTTTGTATCCACGTCTTGAACTCTCAGCTACCAACTCTAGCATTATTAATCAAACCATTTGATTTGTTCCCCATAGATGTGGGTAAGGACGACTTTCGGAACCAAGTAAATACTAAGTCACTTTATTTTTTTACATATCGCTCTAAAGCCTATTTAGACAATTAGCATTATTGTAGATTCGATTTTCCTACAATTTTGAATAGGTTTTTATTGCTTAAATCTTAGGTACTCCCTTTGCAATTAATAAAAAAGGCAACAAAACTAAGATGCTAATGTGTGTGTGTGTGTGTGTATGTGTGTGTGTGTGTGTGTGTGTGAGAGAGAGAGAGAGAGAGAGATAGTATTTTTTAGTATAGCAAAAGATGTGAGGTGTTCAAAGTAATCAAATCTACAACATAAAAATCCTCAAACTAATATCTAATTTCAATTCATCAATAAGAACTACAAATGTATATTCATCTCCATCATCCTAGATAAAAAAAAGTTGTAAACTAAATTACATATTTAATTTAAATGTAGGCTTGGGCCGAAATAATAAATAAAAGAAATATTTAATTTTTATACAAAAATTCTTGGACAATTAACTTTTATCGCCCCAATATATGGGACAATTAACTCTCTTTCATGTGGTGCACTTGCGTAGTTAATGTTAGTAGATTATCTATGCTTATTTCTTTTATTTAATCTTTTTTATGATATCTAATATAAATTTACACCTTTAAGCTACCTATATTGCAGTTTTTTTTTCCAAAATTGAAGTTTTTTTCAAATCAAAGGTAATTTACATGTGATGTTGCTTGCACCACTACTAAAGTTGAGTTTGAGCGGTCTATATTTATTATCCTGAGGTAGCCTAATTAATTCAATTTGAAACCATTGTAGTGGTCCGCAAAACAAGGTCAATTAACATATTAAGACTAACGCATATATTCTTTAAACTAAATGAAAGAGTGATGCTTTAATACATATACACACAAGTGGGAAAAGAATAATAGCAAACACTAAGGTCGATAAAGAAATAAAAGCTAATCTAACAATATAAATATTGAGGGATATTTTAACTTTAGTCACTATATTATTATTATTATTATTATTATTATTATTATTATTATTATTATTATTATTATTATTATTATTATTATTATTATTATTATTATTATTATTATTATTATTATTACACTTTACTCCGTATTTTATTAAACTTATTCCCGTTTTGACATTTAGCGACGAAAAAACCTCGGTGAAAAAAAACGTCGTTGAATGGCAAAAAATTGGTGAAGTCTAAAAAAAAATCAAATAATAATAATAATAATAATTTTATGATGAGTAAAGTTAAAAGACCCCAAATATTTATGTATTAATTATAAGATGTATATAAGTATTATTGATATAACATAACATGAACTTATGGGCCACCGAGTGAAATAACCTTATAGTGTAAGAGTCTTTGGGTAGCTCCTTGAATATGAGAGGATTACGAGAGATCCAAACTACTCACATTGGAAATGTGTTTTAAGAAGTTAGAGCGGAAAAAAAATGAACAAAGGGGAAGTTATTTCTAATTCACGTGTATCTAATTATTTGTAAAGGTGATCTTATTTCTAATACAAGGAGATCCCCCAATGAGTCTTTAAACTAACGTGGACATGCTCACAATAAACAACCATTTTACCGCATTTTAAATTTCACAATTAAATTATGATACTACAATATTAAATAATTTAAGAAAATTTTGTTCATTTGATACGATGTTAATTTTATATAATTCCATGGAAAAGATTTCATTTTGGTAAAAATAATTCCAAAAAAAGCCAAAATAAAAGTACATTGAAAACAATAATATTTAATTGAAAAGTAAGGGTGTCTGTAAGGGCAAATTTTCAATTGACTCAATTTGTAATAATGGCTTGATTTCGGAGAAAACTAATTGAGTCATAGGATAGTTGTTTGTCATATCCTTTCAAGCCTATGCCATTCGAGTTTAAGACAGCGGTCAAGCCTAGAGTGAAGATATCATCAGTGCCGAATTTTGTGCCAAGTTCATACATCATCAACATTTGAATTCCAAGGTCTTTAAAGGTATGAATGCATTTAATATATATATATATAGAGTCTTGGATATACTTTTATTGGTGTCTTTTTATAAATTTTTTGTTATAATGATTTTATATTTTTCTCAGAAAATCATTTTACATCTTTACATAAATGTATTTGGGTTTTAAAAGTATTCTGGGATTTTTCGAAAAGTCGTTCGATCGAAATTGGTATCTCATTCGAACGAGATGCCCAGGTCGTTCAAACGAGCTATCAAATGAGCCATCTAACGAGATTACTTTCCATTCTAAATTTTCATTAGAAATGTCATCAGAACGACATCATTTGAACGAGTTTATCATACGAGATTTTTTCCTTTGAAACCTGAAAACGCTTTCAAACCAAGTCATTCGAACGATATTCAAAAGTCGTTCGAACGACCTGGCGGTTTTATGTGTCAGTTTTTTGAAAAACTCCCCACTAATTTTTCACCAGTTTTAATATGTGCGAGAACAGTGTTTTGGAGGGACTTTTTTCTAGATTTTAGAGAGCATTAGAGAGAAAATTATTTAACCCAAAAGGCCCCATTTGTGTTCTTGATCTTTAATGGTTTAATTTCCATAAACACACAAGTTTACACCCATAGTTTAGTTTGATCCAAGTTCCTACATATATTATATTGTTGAGATCATCTTGTTGGCACCGAGTTTCATCTCTATCCTAAAGGAGGAAGTTTCCTATAGAGGAGTCTGTATTTTGTTAATTTGTGGTGTGCATAGGAACAAAGACTTCGTGTGTAGTTGACGGTAGCTAAGCCCCATCGGTGGATTTCGAGACTGCGGTAGATTCCAGAGTTATCAACTAGGCGGAGGTGGAAGCAAGAAGAAGCATCAAGGCTTGAGAGGGAGTCGGGTAGAGGAATCAAGTCTTTGTCTTATTTTTATAAAACCATACCTACTGAATTTATTGGCTTGGTCATCCGAGGTTTTTTTCGTTGTGAGTTTTCCTCGTGCATCGCAATGCTGTATGATTGTTTGTATTTTTATCTTGCTAAAAACATTTAGGTGCATGTTTAGGTGTAAAAAGATAAAAATTAGTTTAAACGCAACAATGGTGTAATTTTGGTGCTAAATTAAGTTTGGGTAATTTTGTTTGATTTAATTTAAGTCGACTTTAATTGAGTTTAATTTTAATTTGGTGGAAATTAAAATTTGGGAACCTTAATTGTTAAATTTGAAAGAAATTTAAAGTTTGGTCTTTTGTGCGAACCATCTCATATTTAGAATTTTAAAATTGGGGTATTAAAAGCATATCTCATAATTTATATCCCCTTTAAGAGTGGTATGATAGCGGGAACACTAAAATATTGTGTTAAGATCTTTTGTTTAATTTTGATTTAAAGATGGAAAATTTACCTTTTGCAAAATTTTCTATTTTTGATGGTTCCAACTACACGTATTAGAAAGCGCATATGAGGTTGACACTTAAATACTTAAATGAGTGGGTTTGGATCCCACCAACAAGTCTAGAAGGAGAGGTTCGTGTACCTAAACCCGTAGAAAGATGGAGTGAGACTGAGCTTAAGTTAGCTAATTTTAATTCTCGAGATTGAAATGCCCATTTAGTGTTGTCACATCGGATGAGCTCCGTCGGATTATAGCGTGTGAAACGTCTAAGGAGGCATAGGATATGCTCCAACTCACCCATGCGGGAAAAAGTGTCGTTAAAGCTTTGAAACTCCAAAACCTCACCACTCAATTTGAAACCATTAAAATGCTAAAAAGTGAGACGTTTGATGAGTTCTATCCGAGATTGTCAGATATTGTGAATTCCTATTTTAATTTGGGAGAAAAGATACCTGACAACCGTGTCGTAAAGAAAAATTTGAGGTCATTACTTGATAGATTTATTCCAAAGGTGACCGTTTTAAATTCTTTAGGCACTTTAGACTCTACGAAACTTGAAGAGCTTATAGGTGATCTTCAAACCTATGAACTTGACATGTTTCTCTCCAAGGATGAGAAGAAGAAAGACAAGGGCATAGCTTTGAAAGCTCGAAAGGACGAAACATCGATTTTGGATGATGAGTTTGAGATTTGCTCGAAGGATATGCATTTGTTTGCTAAGAAGTTTAAAAAATTTCTCAAGACTAATAAAGAGAAACTTAAACATAATTATAAGAAGTTTGAGAAGTCTAAGCATAGTAAAGCCGAGAAATTCCCTAAAACTCGTAATGAAGATCTTAATAGGGACAAGTCAAATAGATGTTATGGTTGTGAGGGTTATGTCCATAGGACATTCGAGTGTCCCACTAAACTAAGGAAGGAGGGCAAGCAACCGATTTCATAAAATGCCACCCTTTGTGATAGTGAACCAGAAGAGGGACCCAATTCCCCATCGAGCGCAACTTCACCGCGTTCTTGCCAAGTCATGTGAGAATTGACAATGAATCTTTCTATGAAGATATTCCTTTACATGACACTTCTGAGGCCATTATTTTTTATTCCTAAGAGTTTGATGGTAGAGAAAGTGTAGGAAATAATGAGAATGAAGAAGAGGAAGAGGGGAGTGAACTTCAAATGGACATCCGTGAGTTGTATGCAGAATCATTGAAATTAAAAAGGGATAACTTGAATTTATAAGATAAAATGAGAGAATGTGTCGTAGGTAGTGATGAAGATGCTTTAGTTGAAGATCTTAAGGCACGTGAGAGAACTCTTCGTGAGAATCTAGAGTATGTAGAAGGTGAAAGAGATAGCCTTAGATGTTTAATGGAGGTTATGAAGAAAGAGCTTCTCGAGTTTGAAGACAGTAGATATTTACTTGAGTCTCGAATAGTGAAACTTAAAGAAAAATTAAAAGACTAAAGTCGGGTCAAATTTGATTTGGAGTGTAGGTCGGAGAAATTAGATAAGATCTTAGGGATCGTCCAAATCAAAGACAACAAGTGTGGTATAGGTTTTGATACTCAAGATACTTCCGTTAAGAAATCCAAAACCATAATTTTGAGAGAATCGATTAGGAATACTAGAAAATATCAATCCTTCAGTAATACTTATCGTCATGTTTTCACTTGTACACATTGCGGTCAAAAGGGTCACCTTAGAAAGTTTTGTTTTGATCTTAGAAAGGGTCCTAGGAAGCCCAAGGGTGGAGTCACCAAAGTCACCAAAACCCGAGAGCGTCACCCTTCACTTGTGTGGGTTAGGCGATCCGATTTGGAGGCTTTACATGATAGACTTTATGATTCTCATTTACTTGCACATGATTCCTCACTTGCTAAATCTAAAGGTTGATCGTGTTAGTTTTGTTTACATACACTAGATTTTGTGCCTCATGATATATTCTTGCTAGTTGTATGTTTGTTTGTCATTTTCTAGTCTTTGCTTCATCATATATGTGTTACTAGAATTACGACTTGTGTATCTTTTGTATTTAATTTTTATTTATTGTTTCTTAGTTGAAAAATACAAAACGATTTTTTTTTGTTTTTTGGGTTGTCTTTGTGTTTGTTTAAAAAATATATAAACTTAAAAAGATCTTTTGTGTATTTTAGTTTTACACATTTTATGTGGCATATACTTGTGATTGAATCCAATATCACGCCTACTTTCATGTGGCTAGAACTTTTGGTTAAGATTTTTAATCCTTATATTGTTCTTTATCATGCTTCCATGGAGTAGTTTGACTTTGAATTGCTTAATGGATTCTCTTTTTATATGCCTCAATTCATACATGCACGCGCTCATTTGATCTTTAACTTCACATGTATATTTGATCTAAGTGAGATGTTCTCCTATAAATGTAGTCATCTACATGTTGCTATGACTAGGGAGGATTTGTGCATGTAAGAACCATTTCCCACATTTAAAAAAAATTACAAAAATATTTATCCGGTGTGGTTGTTTATTAATGGAATCGGACTACGAAATACAAAATTACTTTGCGTGAATAGCCACTATTGATACCAAATTTAGTCTGCTTACATGGACCAATCACTAGAAGACATGTGTCAACTTACGTGGAACTTACAAGTATTGCCAATAAATAACATACGGTCACCGAGCTACTCAAACGCCCCGATCAACTCATGTGATACCGAGCAGCTTGAAGGCCCCGAGGAACTGAGGCGGTCCGAGAAACCTAAGCGTGAAGAGCATCCAAATCGAGAGAATAAAAAAGACGACTGCACATTAAATGCTCATTATTATCGTATAGATGTATATGTCTACTAGATAACAATGCATTGTCCTTTCATATGTACAGCCTCAAGGCTATAAATACATTGTAACCTCCTCATTAGCAGGGAACTCCGAATTTCTTGGTAAACTCACTTATCAAGAATTCTAGGCAAACAGTCAGCAATACAAAAACAGTGGATGTAGACCATTTTCACAAGGCTGAACCACTTTAAAATATTTTGTCTTATTTATTTTATCTGTGATTGATTAATTAGAGATAATCTAATTTTTTACATCAACAGATTGGCGCCGTTTGTGGAAAACGACTGTATTTAGCGTTTTTCACCAAAATAATTCATCATCAATGGTTGATAATCCCGAATCTAGTAATCGAAATGCTGGAATCCCTCTACTCCCCCAAATGTCCAACATCTGGCTGGTATAATGGCTAATTTGGCCCAAGGCCAAGCGGCCATGCAAGAAACCATGCGATAACTCATACAAACTGTTCAAGGTGGAGTGCCGGCCCAATCAGGACAACGAAGTGTTCAGAGAAACACTCGTTTACCCTCTTTGCGTACTAGGCGAAAGTTATTCCCAGAGGAATCTCGATCCAGACGCACCGACTCATATCATACTGAGAGATCTAATGATCCTTCTTACAAACCTGGTCGAACTTCCTCAATACGAGCTACAGATTCTCAGCGAAACATCACTCTATCTCTGGAAAGGACCAGTGCTCTAAAAAGATTGAGTAGAGTCTCTCCTTTTGATCGTTTGGGCCCTAGGAGGAATAGAAGTCCTCCTAGGATTGCGTCGAGGAACTCTCCACGACCATCCTTTTTAAGGGAAGGCTCTGCCCAATCACGACCAACTGCTCGTAATGAAAGATCCTAAGAGGCAAATTCAACACAATTAATTGCTCGAACCAATAGGCCCGAGGAAGTAAACGACGCATGGAAGGGATCGATTCAGAGGCTGGAGGACATATTAGGGGAAATGGCTAAGGCCAAGAATCCTCTACAAAGAACTTTTGTCCAAGGGACACTATTTGTACAGTCAATTGTGGATTTTCCTACACCATCAAAATTCAAAGCTCCAATGGTGATGCCTAAATATGATGGAAAAACTGACCCTGTCCTTCATATAGAACAATACCAAGCTGCTGCCGATATCTATGCAGTTCCAGATGAGATGAGATGCAAGGCATTTTCAGGAACTCTTACCGGATCAGCCCAGATATGGTACAATAACCTTCCTCGGGGGAAGATCGCGACTTTCTTTCAACTGGCAAAGCTATTTATTGGGAATTTCTATTTTGGGGCAAAACCAGTCAAACGAGTAGCACACTTATTGAGTGTTAGACAGAAGACAGGTGAAAGCACCAGGGACTATATTACTCGTTTCAATAACGAGAAACTTGAAGTTATTGATTATGAGGAGAAAACAACAATTACTGCTCTGATGAGTGGACTGTTGCCAGATAAATTGTACTACACTTTAGCCAAGGATCTGCCTAGGACTATGGCTGAATTAATGGCAAAAGTAGCCAAAATCATGAATGCCGAGGAAGCTATGACTGCGAAAAAGAATACAGACACTAAGGAGACCAAGGTTGAGGCTGATAAAATTGAGAAGAAGGAGCAGAAAAATAATGGTGGCAACAAGCAGTCAAAAGCAAAGCAAGCACTGGAACAATTGAAGAAGTTTGGAAATTATACTCCTTTGAAGGTAGATATAAACCACATTCTGGAAGAGATCAAGAACAGCGAGGAGCTAAACTGGCCAGAAAAAATGAAGGCAGATCCTGACAAGAGGAATAAATCCAAATATTGCGAGTTCCATAAAGACTATGGTCACACGACCCAAAATTGCATAGCTCTCCAGAATGAAATTGAAGCACTCATCAGACGAGGAAAGCTGGATAAATATGCTGATCGTCAAAATGGTGGAAAGAGCAACGACCGAGTAAGGCAGAGGTCTAGATCTCCTTGTCGAGCAAAAGAAGACAAGAAGAGAAGTCATGAAGAAGACCCAAAAGATGACCAAGATGACCCCGATCTCCCCAAAAGACCAAAGCAGCCAAAACGTGAGGTATTTTCAATCGATTTTGGATCATTTGAATGTAATGTTATTACAGGTGGAGATGCGGGAGGGGGAGATCTAACTTCGGAAAGAAAAGCTTACCTCAATGAGGTTCAAGCTTGCTCGTACATTCAGCGAATAAATCTGGCTGAAGATGATCGCCCGAAGAAGGTGAATAAAGACAAATTGGTCATTGGTTTCTCTAAGAACGATCTAGCAGGAGTATTATATCCTCATGATGACCCATTAGTGATCAAGATGAGGATAAAGGAAGTAGTGATTTCACGAGTATCGGTGGATAATGGTAGCTCGGCAGATATCGTGTTCTATCCATGCTTTGACAGTTTGAATCTGAAGCTAGCCCAGTTAGAGCCATATCATAGGCCCCTCCTTGGTTTTATTGGCGAGAAGGTTTTTCCACTTAGGACGATCAAGTTGGATATGCTTATCGGTACATGGCCTACTTATCGAACAGAAAAAGTACGCTTTTTTGTAATGGATAAAAACGTCCAATCAACTTACAACGTCATCATGGGAAGAGCAGGGCTGAAGAAGTTCGAAGAAGTACCATCTATTGTACATCAATGTTTAAAATTCCTAACTAATTTTAGGGTGGGAGTTTTGAAAGGCGACCAGAAACTAGCTCGAGAATGCTACTATTCATCTGTTGAACAGGAGGAACGTGAAGAATTTAGGAAGAAGACTACTACCTATCAAGTGGATGAAATAGAAGAGGCAAAGATTGAAACATTAGACCCAAGAGACGAGTCTCAGCTCGCAAAGGGACAGGTCGTGGAGGCTACTGAAAATGTTATTCTGGACGACGAGCACCAAGAGCGAACAACTCAAATTGGGGCATTACTGGATATATCAATAAAACAGGAATTGATAGCATTTCTAAGGCACAGAAAGCAGACTTTAGCATGGAGTCATGAAGACATGTCAGGAATAGACCCGAGTTTCCTGTGTCACGAGCTCAACATAAATAAGGAAGTCAAGCCAGTGAAGAAGCGAAGAAGAGTGTTCAGTCCTGAGAAGAACTAAGCTATACAAGAAGAAGTAGAGAAACTATAAAAAGCCTATTTTATTGAAGATGCCAAATATCCCGATTGGCTTGCAAATGTGGTTATGGTGAAGAAGAAAAATAACAAGTGGAGGATGTGTGTAGAGTTCACCGATCTCAATAAGGCATGCCCAAAGGATCATTTTCCTTTGCCCCGAATCGATCAACTAGTGGATGCAACCTCGGGACTTGAATTGTTGAGCTTCATGGATGCTTATTCTGGTTACAACCAGATTAAGATGAAGCCTGAGGATAGGGAGAGTACCTCTTTTATCACCCCAAGGGGAACTTATTGTTATAATGTTATGCCTTTTGGACTTAAAAATACAGGTGCAACATATCAGCGATGGATGAACAAGGTGTTTGCAGAACAAATCAGTCATAACATGGATGTTTATGTTGATGATATGCTGACGAAGAGCAAGAAAGATGCTGATCATCTAGTTGACTTAGGCCAGACCTTTGATCAACTAGAGAAATATCAAATGAAGTTGAATCCCACCAAATGCATATTCGGAGTACGAGAAGGTATGTTTCTCGGATATATTGTTAACCAACGAGGTATCGAGGCCAACCCTGAAAAGATCAAGGCCCTATTGGAGTTACGATCTCCAACTAAGAAGAAGGAAGTGCAAAGTCTCACAGGGTGAGTTGCGGCACTTAATAGGTTTTTGTCACGAGCAACTGACAGATGCCTACCATTCTTCAAAACACTCCAAAAAATTTTGAATGGAATGATGAATGCGAGGAGGCCTTTCGAGAATTGAAGAAATATATGGGGACACTTCCATTGTTGTCCAGACCAGTGATAGGAGAAAGATTATACTTGTATCTGGCAGTATCAGAAAATGCAGTTAGCTCGGCGTTGATAAGGATGGAGGACGGAGTACAAAAACCAGTCTATTACACCTGCAAGGCTTTTCGAGGAGCAGAAATCAGATATCCAAGGCTGGAGAAGTTGGCACTAGCACTGATTAAAGCAAGAAGAAGGATAAGGCCATACTTCCAAGCCCATACTATAGTGGTATACATCGATATGCCATTAACACAAGCTCTGCATAAACTGGAGAAATCAGGAAGACTGATGTACTGGGCAGTAGAACTTGGTGAATATGATATAATTTATGAGCCTAGATTGTCGCTCAAAGGGCAGGCAGTAGCGGACTTTATTGTAGAGTTTACTCAAGAAGACACCTCCGAAGAACATAAGTTGAATACCGACCAACCTGTGGATATTGCAGAATCATCAAATTTAAGCCCCGACCAACTTACGTCGGTGGACGAGCAGCGAGAAGCACTGGAGGAGGATAAAAAGAAGCATCAAATATTCCACCGAGGAACTCTGTCTGACCAAGAGTTTGATAACTAAGTACCTGTATGGAATTTGTATGTAGATGGCTCTTCTTGTACTACAGGTAGTGTAGCAGGGATTATTTTAAACATCTCGGATGATATTGATGTGGAGTATGCTCTGTGCTTTCAATTTAAGGCTTCTAATAATGAGGCTGAATATGAAGCTATGATCATGGGTCTCAGTCTGGCCAAAGCCATAAAGGCAGAGTAGTTCGTTGCATTTAGTGATTCACAGTTAATCATAAATCAAATTCTGGGGGTGTCTACAACAAAAGGAGAATTAATGATCAAGTATCATGCAAAAGCAATGGAGATTATATCGAGTTTTACTGCAGTTCAGTTAATTAGAATACCAAGATTGGAGAACGCAAGAGCAGACGCACTAGCTCGATTAGCATCTGCCACACGCACCGAGCTACGAAGAACAATCCCGATAGAAATCTTGGCTGGTCGGAGCATAGACGAAGATCTGATGATGAACTTTATTGCCCTCGACTTGGGACCATCTTGGATGGACCCCATCAGGGCCTATATTGAATAGGGGTCTTTACCAACTGATAAACTCGCTGCCAGGAAATTGAAGTTTAAGGATGCTCATTATGTATTGACCAATGGCATTTTATATAGACGAGGAATTATAACAAGGCTATAAAGATGTGTCCACCCCTCCGAAGTGAAAGATCTGATCGAAGAGGTTCATGAAGGGTCATGTGGAGCCCATGTGGCATGACGGGCACTTTTGTAAAGAATAACACATGTCTTCATTTAATTGGTCCACGTCAGCTGACTAATTTTTGTGTTAACAGAAGCCCCCAATGCTTCATGCTTGATGGTTTACTGAAAGGATGGAGCATTTATTCTACAGTGTTGCTCGGTGCTCGTGAAATTATTAATCTTACTTCTTGATTTGCTCATCATAAAGTGCACTATCTCCTGGATGAGATATGATGCAGGCTGATCGATGGTTGCTATGATCGTGGGTCTCAGTCTGTCCAAAACCATAAAGGTAGAGCAGGTCGTTGTATTGAGTGATTCGCAGTTAATCATAAATCAAATTCTGGGGGTGTATGCAGCAAAAGGAGAATTAATGATCAAGTATCATGCGAACGCAATGGAGATTATATCGAGTTTTACTGCAGCTCAGTTAATTAGAATACCAAGATTGGAGAACGCAAGAGCAGACACACTAGCTCGATTAGCATCTGCCACACGCACCGAGCTACGAAGAACAATCCCGATAGAAATCTTGGCTGGTCGGAGCATAGACAAAGATCTGATGATGAACTTTATTGCCCTCAACTTGGGACCATCTTAGATGGACCCCATCAGGGCCTATATTGAAGAGGGGGCTTGCCAACTGATAAACTCACTGCCAGTAAATTGAAGTTTAAGGATGCTCGTTATGTATTGACCAATGGCATTTTATATAGACGAGGAATTAAAGCAGGGCTACAAAGATGTGTCCACCCCTCCGAAGTGAAAGATCTGATCGAAGAGGTTCATAAAGGGTCATGTGGAGCCCATGTGGCAGGACGGGCACTTTTGTAAAGAATAACAAATGTCTTCATTTAATTGGTCCATATCAGCTGACTAATTTTTATGTTAACAGAAGCCCCCAATGCTTCATGCTTGATGGTTTACTGAAAGGATGGAGCATTTATTCTGCAGTGTTGCTCGGCGCTCACTAAATTATTAATCTTACTTCTTGATTTTCTAATCATAAAGTGCACTATCTCCTGGATGACATATGATGCAGGCTGATCGATGGTTGCTATGATCGTGGGTCTCAGTCTGGCCAAAACCATAAAGGCAGAGAAGGTCGTTGTATTCAGTGATTCGCAGTTAATCGTAAATCAAATTCTGGGGGTGTATGCAGCAAAAGGAGAATTAATGATCAAGTATCATTCGAAAGTAATGGAAATTGTATCGAGTTTTACTACAATTCAGTTAATTAGAATACCAAGATTGGAGAACGCAAGAGCAGACGCACTAACTCGGTTAGCATCTTCCATACGCACCAAGCTATGAAGAATAATCCCGATAGAAATCCTGGCTGGTCGGAGCATAGACGAAGATCTGCTGATGAACTTTATTGCCCTCGACTTGGGACCATCTTGGATGGACCCCATCAGGGCCTATATTGAAGAGGGGGCTCTGCCAACTGATAAACTCGCAGCCAAGAAAATGAAGTTTAAGGCTGCTCGTTATGTATTGACCAATGCCATTTTATATAGACGAGGAATTATAGCATGGCTACAAAGATATGTCCACCCCTCCGAAGTGAAAGATCTGATGGAAGAGGTTCATGAAGGGTCATGTGGAGCCCATGTGGCAGGACGGACACTTTTGTAAAGAATAACAACGCAGGGGTATTACTGGCCGACGATGAGAGATGATTGCGTAGCTTATGATAAGAAATGTGATAAATGTCAACGCTTTTCTTCCACCCGAAGAACTCCCTAAGCATTGTTAACACCCATAACGTACCCTTGGCCATTTTCATTATGGGGGATAGACTTGGTCAGGCCACTTTCGACGACTAGGGAAATATTCAAATACCTCGTGGTTGCTGTGGATTACTTTACCAAATGGGTAGAAGTTGAGCCTCTCATTGATATGACATACGACAAAGTCTATCAATTTATTTGGAAGAATATCATTTGTAGATATGGTCTCCCACATGCATTCATTACTGACCATGGAACCCAGTTTGACAACGAGGAGTTTGCTGCATATTATCATCAATCCAATATATTGAAGATCCACTCTGCACCAGACCATCCCTAGAGCAATGGGCAAACTGTGGTGACAAACATAACGCTGCTGAATGGTTTGAAGAAACGACTAGATGAGGCAAAAGGAAATTGGATTAACGAGCTACATTCTGTGCTGTGGGCTTATCGTACCACACCACGAACATCAACAGGAGAGTCTCCATACATGCTGGCATTTGGGAGTGAGGCTGTCATACCTGCTGAATTGGGTCTACCCACACATAGGGTGCTTAATTTCAATTCTACAGTCAGTGATTTGATGAGAAGATTAGACCTGGATATGCTCGAAAAAGTTAGGGAGGAAGCAGCAATCAGGAATGCAGCGTATCAACAACAAACAACTTTATTTTATAACAAAAGAGTGAAGAAGTGTGATTTGAAGGAAGGGGATTATGTGCTGAAGAAAGTAATACAAAAGAATAACAAACTGGAAGCCAACTGGCATGGACCCTACAGAGTAACAGAAGTTGTTCGTCCGGGGATATACAGGATTGGAACATTGGAAGGAGAAGAATTCAAGAATGCATGGAATGCAGAGCATCTGCGCAAGTATTATCAGTAATTGAAATTCCTATGTAATGCAGTTTTCTTCAGTATGAATAAAGTGTTGGATGTTTTACCCAGTTCTCTCTTTTTTGTTGAATTTTTTTCGGAATATTAGTGCTACACACTACACATCAAATTTTGAGAAATTACCACCAACTCTGGTTGGTCGGAAACTAATTACCATCAACTCCGGTTGGTCGGCAAATCAATTACCACCAACTCCGATTGGTCGGGAACTAATTACCACCAACTCCGGTTGGTCGGAAAATCAATTACCACCAACTCCAGTTGGTCGGGAACTAATTACCACCAACTCCGGTTGGTCGACAAATCAATTACCACCAACTCCGGTTGGTCGGTAAACCAGTTACCACCAACTCTGGTTGGTCGGGAACTAATTACCATAATCAAACAACAAATGGGATAAGTATATTATGAACCAACAAGCAAAGACATTCTACAAATTATTTAGAAGAAAATGAAATGGCAAGACACTAAAAAATTTCTTCATTCAAATCAAGTAGAATTACATATAATATAAAAAATATACTTCGTTACATAAAAAAAAAAAAACTATTCTATTGGCTTTTTCCCTTCTGCCTTTGAAACAGGTTCTACTCCAGCAGGAGGATCATCTAATGCATAAGGGGAGTTTATGAAGTTTACATCTCGAAGCATTATAACATTCATTACAGAGGGTCGCTCAGGTAAGTGCTCTGGGCGAGATATCTCAAAATTTGCATGAAGACTGTAATCGCCGAGATATTTGGAGATCAAGCATTGAGGAATTACCAGAGCAGGAATCCAACTAATGTCAAGTTTAAAAGGAGGCACGAGAAAATCAAGCACTCCAGGGTCATAATAATCCCATAAGTAGTGGCCCTACTCCAATTTTAGCACACACAGTGCATTCAGCCACCCTTGCTTGTACCCCTCGTTATTTGACTGCTGGATCCGAGCATCAAGATGGTAAAGGGCTTCATTATACCCAGCCATCCAAAACTCTCTGGGCTGTTTATGGAATTAATAAGTTAACCTCTCCAGTTGCTCGTGGAGATTCTTCACCAAAATTTCCTTATTCTCCAAGGCAGAACTCTGGGTAGAGAGTTGCTCACTAAAGTTCAGAATCTTCTTGGACATCTCTGCCAAAGCTTAATTCTTCTCCATCAACTGAAATGCTTGATTTTCCAAGGCCGATTGAGTTCTTGCTTCTTCAATAGAGACCCGACCAGCCCTTGCTCGCCCACGAGAAGAAGATCTTGCTCGTCCATGAGTAAATGTGGAGGGTCTAGCTCTTTTCAATGTTTCTAACTCATCTAGTAAGTTGGCATTTTCTACCTCCAAGAAAGAGAAACCTTCATCATTGACAGGGACCAAGGCTCCCGAGGAGGATGCAACAGATTTGAGTTGTTTTATCTCCTCTTACAAAGAAATGTTCTCCTACTCCAACAACTTGGCGATATGCCTGTGTTCTTCAACTTCAAGTTTCAGAACACTCTCTTTCTTCTCATGAGCAGAGATAAATTTGCCACACCCTTTATCAGCACTCAATTGCTGATATTTCTTCTCGTATCCTTGATGCATAATTATAAAGGACTCTTTGTACTGCTGCTGAAGTTCCTTAATCGTTCCTTGGATATCTTCAATCATCTCATAGTATGCCACATTGTTGGCAACTGCACGATCGAGCAAACACTTCAGATATTGATAAGCCTCAACTGCTCGGTCAGAAGCACCTGATCCAAGTATGTTAATTATCTGGGCCTCACTAAGATCTGCATGACCATCTTTAAAATAGTCATTGCATTTCTTCATTAATTATGTGTCATGAGCTGATAAGAGCTCCATCTTGGCTATAAACTAGCAAAGATAAGAAATAAAAAGAATCAATAATGATGCAGACAAAGCAAGAAGACAAAAGTCAAGATGAACAACCAAAAGTTCAAATTTTTATTCATCATGAGAGAAAATACAAAGTTCGGGGTTACATTAAAAAAGAATAAAAAAATTAAAAACCTGAGCAATTTTACACCTTCTCCTTGTGTCTTATAACTTCCTCAGAAGGTTGGTATGCGGAAGTTGGTTGCTCAGAAGATAATGGTAGCTGCTCTGTAGGAAGGTTGGCTAGTTGGGGTTGCTCGGAAAGATGAACAACAGGAACGGTAAGGACCTGATCCCCGGTCATCATTGAAGATTCGTCTGAAGTAGCTTCATCTTCTTCTTCTTCTCCAGGAGAGAGAGGAGGGCCATGAGTGTGTTGCTGGAATAATTCAGAATTCTCAGTAACTTTCATCTCTTTCAATGCAGCTACCCATTCATCCCTAAAGAATTTGACACCTGTATACTCTATTTGAGAAGACATGGTAGCTAGGCCCTTATTCTAGCCCTTGTCCCAACCAGCGCTATAAGATTTTTTAACTGCCTTTTTCCTTTTTGCCTTCTCCGAGGAGGTCCTTTCCTTAAGGAGCTCCTCGACAACCTTCAATTTCTCTTCCACCTATATTTTCTGTCGCTCGACATCTTGAAGTTTTACAACTTCCTCTTCAGCAAACTTGAGCTTAGCTTCAAGATCCTTGTTGCTCTGTTCAAAATTCTTATTGCTCTGCTCAAACTCCTTCAATTTATTCTCCAAATCCTTAGAGGCATTCACATCTTGATTTCTGTCCAGCTCAATGGATTTCAATTGCTTCTCCCAAGCAACCGTATCTTCCTCGTACTTCTGACGAGAGCCTTTTAAAGACTGGGTCAGACCAACAAAAGCTTCCTCTACTCTTCCCGAGGAACTTGAAGCCTTGATAGCTTCATCCTTCTTCAGAATGCTGTTAAAACATGTCACCAGCTGGAAAAAAGAAATAACTTTAAGTCAATATATGAACATAGTATTAAGAAGTAAAAGGGGTCGAGATAAAGATACTTACTGAGGCAATGTGTTGAGAAACAAGGGTATTAATTCTCTCACGAGAAAGGGAATCTTCAATGCCTTGGACTTCGTGGACAGTCCAAGATCTCACCAAACTCACAGTAGAGCTCGGAGCAACAAAAGATGGAACATTACCTTCAACAGTTGAAGGTTGAGAGACAGGTTTAACAGGTCTCTCAGAAGAACTTTTTTTTAACCTCCTCAGAGAAGCAGGATCATTCTCAACTAAAGATGTTGTCTTTCTTGGTGATATGACAATAACCTCACTCGGAGGAGAGATAGCAACAGCCTTGCTCGGAGCCACAGGGGGCTTCTCAACAACTTTCTTAGCAGCAGCAGGAGGGGGTGCATCAATGATTCTTGTCCCTTCTTCTGGGACATCTAATTTACTTTTCTTTGCCTCCACATTAGCAGAGGCAGACTTGTCAAAAAAGGCAGGAGCTCTTCTCCTCTTCATCAGATCACTGATAAGAATACTTGACTCAGAGGAGGAACCTTCTACACTAGTCTCAGAGGTTGGTACTTGGTCAAGATTAACCACCACTAGACGAGGACGAGCAGTGAAGGATGAAGTGTAGCTTTTGTATTGCAATAAATAAGAAGCAGACCTAATATGTTCCTCAACAACAGATTGGTACAAACTCTAGATAAGTGTTAAGTGCTTCAAATTAACCTCGGTTTCTTTTGGAGATTTTCTTTTACTGTCAACTGCAATAAGAAAAAAATTAAATGTCAGAGATTCATTTTATCAAACACAAAGAGAACAAGATTTCAAAAATAAAAAACAACCTATCCCATTGCCATAAGGTGGACATCTAGGACCTTGGTATACATCATCTCCATTTAATGGAGGGTGTTGTCAATTTTTCATCACTAAGCCATGTTCAAAGTAATCCCCATTGGCATCAGGAAGGTTGATAACTAATGCTCTATTCAAAAACCTAATTTTTAAATAGAAAGTGCTATCGCTAATAACCCATCTGTAGCAATACATGATCTCTGGAATCCCTAAATGGTTTCCATGAAGTTTATTTAACCTGTGTACGCCATTAACTATCCTCCATGTATTCGGAGCTATTCTTGCAGGTACAACATCAAAATATTGACAAAACTCTAAACACAGGGGATTTGGCGGGAAAGAAAAGCCACATTCGGCTACAAAAAGACTGGGGAACCAATGTTCCTCAGCCAAAGAAAAATAATCAGAAGGTTCAGAAAGATTTTCCAAAATAACCCACGAGGGGATTGAAAATTCAGATCAAAATTTGTCCAGTGACTCAACAAGATAAACCATGATGAGCAACGCAAATAAAAGAAAGGGAAGAAAATCTTACAGAAAAAGAAATATCAGTTGACAACGAACAATGGAAAGAACGAAGGCACAAGACAGAGAGAAAATGAAGAGTTCAAAGACACAGGTTTGAAAAGTGAAAAACGATAAGATTTTTGCCGCACTTAAATACTTTACCTCGGGAATAGAAAAAGTCAATGATTACAAGGAAGAACGTTTGCATATCCGACAGCTAAAAGAAGAAAAGGGGCACAAATATCGAAGCGGTCATAAAAATTCAAAATATTTTATAATGCATGATATTAGGCGCTCAAAAAGAGTTATACGCAACGAACGTTTTCCTGAAAACCATAAGAACCAATAATCTATGCAGTTTTCAAGTAGAATGTTCCACATTTTTCTTCAAACCTCAAACTGTGAAACATTGGGGGCTTCTGTTGATACCAAATTTAGTCTGCTGACATGGACCAATCACTAGAAGACATATGTCAACTTACGTAGAACTTACAAGTATTGCCAATAAATAACATACTGTCACCGAGCTACTCAAATGCCCCGAGAAACTCATGTGATACCGAGCAACTTGAAGGCCCCGAGGAACTGAGGCGGTCCGAGCAACTTAAGCGTGCAGAGCATCCAAATCGAGAGAATAAAAAAGATGACTGCGCATTAAATGCTCATTATTATCGTACAGATGTATATGTCTACTAGATAATAGCGCATTGTCCTTTCATTTGTACAGCCTCAATGCTATAAATACATTGTAACCTCTTCATTAGCAGGGGACTCCGGATTTCTTGGTAAACTCACTTATCAAGAATTCTAGGCAAACAGTCAACAATACAAAAACATTAGACGTAGGCCATTCTCACAAGGCTGAACCACTTTAAAAATCTTTTGTCTTATTTATTTTATCTGTGATTGATTAATTAGAGATAATCTAATTTTTTACATCAACAGCCACCATTGAAATATGGACTAAAAATGTGGCATTGTTAAAATTAGCTAAGGTCAAAGTAGTTGAGTTTGATATGAATATTCAAAAGATAAGAAAATAATCATTACTAACGAGGAAGTTTGGATGGATATATCAACGGATTTGCACAATGACAATGTATCCTAGTTATGCTTATTTTGTCATGACTCTATTGGTTTGTAGAATCATCAAAATTCTAGGCTTGTGTGCATTGTGCTCGTTTGTTCCTTGAGTTCACTTTATCTTATCACATGAGGCTATGAAATATGTTTAAGTGCTTGTTTGATAAAGTTGTGCAATCAAATAAGAAATCTATGAATATGTTTAAGTGATTGGATCATAATTCTTTATTACCTAGTTCACACCCCTTCACTACCATTTATCACATGTTATTTAGACACATTTATGTCATATAAGTGTGGAAAGCTTAATTTATTTTGTGTCTTGTGTGGTTTTTATACCTATGTATATGTGTGTGTGCGTTATTGGTATTTTTTTTTTGTGTTTATATATATATATATATATATATATATATATATATATATATATATATATATATGCAGTATTTCTTTTGTTTTTTGAGTCTTTGCCTTGCTATTTGGTCCATATATGATTCATGTTAAAATAGATATTCATATTGTTGCGATTGGTATCTTATGCTTATATTAGTTTGTTCTATTTGGTATCGTTATTCTATCGCATCATAGTTGGTGTTTATTAATCTTTGTGTTGGATTAGTTGCTTCTCATGCCATGTCCTTTATTATTCTTGTCACTTTATTAACCATTGTATGATATACTTGTTTTTTCATTATTCCTATCCCTTGTTACATTTAGGGCAGTATTTGATTTTATAGGGGAGAAATAAGTTCATTAATGCTCTTTAAACTTTGTCTATTCCTGAACAAAAACGGAGAGAAATGGTATCTAAACCTTTTAAATTGAGAAGATCAAACTTAGGGGGAGATGTCTTTCTTAGGTAGATCATGTTAAACAAAGGGGGATTATTTATGCACTTTATATTGTCATATTCCCTTTGCATTTGATGGTGTGTTTAAGTGTGTAGGTTTTCATCTTTAGTGGCAACCTTTTAAAGCGACAATGCATTTAATCCCATGTGTCTAGTCAAGCGTCTGTACTTTTTTATATTATTTTGGGAGGGTTTGTGTCTTTTAAAAGACCTTGATGGCCCATAGAATTTTTATTTTGGATTTTGTCCCGGAATAGCCAAAGGGAGAGATTTGTAAGGATAAACTTCTAATTGAGTCAATTTGTAGTATTGACTTAATTCCGGACAAAACTAATTGAGTTATAGGATAGTAGCTTGTCATATCCTTTCAAGCCTATGGCATTCGAGTTGAAGACGTAGCGGCCAAGCCTATAGTAAAGATATCATCAGTGCCAATTTTCGTGCCAAGTTTATACGTCATCAAGATTTGAATTCCAAGGTCTCTAAAGGTATGAATGCATTTAATATATATAGAGTCTTGGATATAATTTTATGGGTGTCTTTTTATAAATTTTTTGTCATAACGACTTTATATTTTTCTCAGAAAATCATTTTACATCTTTACATAAAAGTTTTTGGGCTTTAAAAGTATTCTAGGATTTTCTGAAAAGTCGTTGGAGCGAAACTGGGATCTCGTTTGAACGAGATGCTCAGGTCGTTCAAACAAGCTATCGAACGAGCCATCTAACGAGATTAGTTTCCATTTTTCTGAATTGTCGTTTGAAATGTCGTTGGAACGACATCGTTCGAATGAGTTTATCTAACGAGATTTTTGCCTTTTTGAACTCTAAAATTTCGTTCGAACCAATTCGTTCGAATGACCTGAAGGTTTTATGTGTTAATTTTTTTTTTAAAACTCCCCACTTTCCCATTAACTTTTCACTAGTTTCATTATGTGCGAGAACAGTGTTTTGGAGGGACTTTTTTCATATTATATAGAGCATTAGAGAGAAAATTATTTAACCCAAAAAGTCCCATTTGTGTTCTTGATCTTTAATGGTTTAATTTCCATAAAAACGCAAGTTTACACCCATAGTTTAGTTTGATCCTTTCCTATATATATTATATTGTTGAGATCATATTGTTGGCGTCGGGTTTCATTTCCACCCCAAAGAAGGAATTTTCTTATGGAGGAGTCCGTGTTTTGTTGATTTGGGGTGTGCATATGAAGAAAGGCTTCGTGAGTAGTTGACGGTAGATGAGCCCCATCGGTGGATTCTGAGACTGGTGGTGGATTCCGAAGTTATAAACTAAGCGGAGGTGGAAGCAAGAAGAAGCATCAAGGATTGAGAGGGAGTCGAGTCGAGGAAGTAAGTATTTTGTCTTGTTTTGTAAAACCATACCTAGTGAATTTGTTGGCTTGACCGTCCGAGATTTTTTCCGTTGTGGGTTGTTCTCGTACATCGCGGCGTTGTGTGATTGATTGTATTTTTATCTTGCTAAAATCATTTAGATGCATGTTTAGGTGTAAAAAGATAAAGATTGGTTTAAACACAACAATGGTGTAATATTTTGGTGCTAGATGAAGTTTGGGTAATTTTGTTTGCTTTAATTCAAGTTGACTTTAATTGAGTTTAATTTTAAATTTGTGGAAATTAAAATTTGGGATATTAAAAGCATATCTCATAATTTATATCCCCTTTCAGTGTAAACGAGTCATGTCGATTTGGTGTCAGGTCTTATCCAATAGACGTTAAAATCACCCTCATGAAAACTTCATCCATTATGCTTTTAAAATTTACGGTGTCCTGGGTCTTATATTTTCATTAAGGGTAAGTTTGATACTTCTTATTTGTCATGAAAATGTGAAAAATGGTGGGAAATGATGAATTTTGCCCACCATTATGTGTTTGATTGATATTATTTGTCATGCAAAATTTTGCATGGGTATCCATATCCACGTGCGAATTCGTAATTCTTTTTCCATTTTTAATGGAAAATTTTTCTTTGGTATATAGCAAAACTACTTTTTTCATCAAAATTTGCCATCCTTTTCAAAACATTTTTTTTGTTAAAAAAATGTTTTTTTTTCATTAAAACTGTTTTTATTTTGTCAAAAGATGTTTTTTTGAAAACCTGTTTTTTTCCCATTAAAAGTTGTGTTTTTTTTGTTGTTAAAACTTTTTTTAACTGTTTTTTTCCATTAAAAGTATTTTTATTTTTTTTAAAATTGTTTCTTTATTTTAAAAACTGTTTTTTCCTTAAAAAAATCTATTTTTATAAATTGTTTGTTTCGTTATAAACTGTTTTTATTTTGTTATAAATGTTTTTTGTATAAATTTTTTTTCGTTAAAAAATTGTTTTTTTGTTGAAAACTGTTTTGTGTTTTTTCGTTGAAAACTATTAAATTTTTTTTTTTGTTAAAAACTATTTTTCTAAATTGTTATTTTTTTAATTAAAACTGTTTTGTTGTTAAAAGCTGTTTTGTTTTGTTAACAACTATTTTTTTAAATTGTTTTTTTTTTGTTAAAACTGTTTTTGTTTGTTAAAATTTTTTTTTTTTTTTGTTAAAAACTGTTTTTATTTTGTTAAAAACTATTTTTGTTTTGTTACGAATTTTTATTTTATTATAAGCTGTTTTTATTTTGTTAAACATTGTGACTAAAAAAAAATTCATGACAAAATTGTCACTTAAATTATTTGTTCACTTTTGTATCAAAGACACTCAAAATGTGTAATCTTATGCCAATCGTGAAGGCATCGTGGGCTTATCTCTTAAGCATTCGATTCCATATAAATGTGCTAAAAAGTCATGGGGCTCGACTCACGATATCTGCTGTGGGATTTTGCCACCTTAAGGATAAGTATTCGGATTCCATATCCGGTAAAAATGAAAAATGTCTAATCACATAACAACTTAAAACGAACAAAACTTCTCGAAGGTCACCATATATGGCCTCGAAGAAGATGGCGCCTGAGTTTACATGCACAACTAATAGATGAATTGCCATCACACCACGAGGCGGCTCACAAAATACTTCCCAATACGGCCTCCTTTACAGTCAGCTTCATTTGTCCCACCAATAACTCTACGGGGATTCTTACTTTTGATTTATTGGGTGCGGCATGTAAGGCTCGTGTTTGAACCTTACACTGATATAGGGTTCAAATACAATTCAATACAAGTGCGATACGTCAGTGAATCGCATTCAATGAATGCAAATGAGAACCGGGATAGGACGACTCTTTTATCACCTAACAGCTTAAGAAATAGGGTTCTAAATTGGCTCTCACAAGCCAAAACTGACATGGCCCACACATTTGTACGGAAACAGACGAGAGGAGCTGCATCACTGTTCCTTAGCCCGCCACTAAGAGTTTATGGGTGTTTAATAATTCGAATTGAACATTAGACTAAACAGAAACTTTTGTCAATTTTTCTCCTTGACTAATAGACAGATACGTCTATATAAACAACATAACCTATAGTAAGTGGATTAAGAATATACACTAGTAATCCAAAACAATGGCCATGCTCTCCATTCTTATCCTCCTCTTTGTTAGTTTTCCTTATTGTATTGTTCTTTGTTCTCCAACGTTTGAACGGCTCCCAATGACGAACTCGGGTCCGGCGTCCTTCGCGTTCGACAGAAGAGGTGAAGGACCTTACACTAGTATAGCCGATGGTAGAATTGTCAAGTATGAAGGTCCCGACATTGGTTTCGTCGACTATGCCTTTACCTCTCCAGAGAGGTCGTTTATTTATTTAGACTGCATTTTCACTATTGCACAATTCAAAAGCTTATAACATTTGAACAATTTTCTTTTCATAATAACTTGAAAGTTTAGGGTGTTTTTTCCCAATTAACCCTGGCCTTTGCTTTGCATGGGGATGATCCTCATGCCTCTTGAGCTTTACACATGGTCAACCCTCTAACCAAAATAGGTCAATTTTTTATACACGGACCCGGGCCATATTTACTTGTTTAAGATGTTTAACAATTTTACATAAGAGTTTGATGACGTCTGGACAAAAAGTCAGTATTTCTTCCACATGTGACAATGATATAAATTTCTCTTTAAAAGAAAAGGATATAAGTTATATTGTTATTATTATTGTTGCTGTTATTATTCTATAACATAGTCTTCTTGAGTTGTTGAAAATAGTCGTATTCTAACAAACATAGTGACGTGAAGATAACGTCGCTAAAATGAAGTAATGTGGGACAAAACAAACAAGTATGCAATAACCTAAATCTGTTTACTTTGTGAACAATAATTTTAAGGTTTTTTATTTTACTTTATCCACTAAGAAAAAATAGAAATGTTCGTTTTGATTGTAATTAAACCACTTATACCATGTGTATTATCTATAGCATGGCGAACGTGGCTCTAATTAATTAATTTTTAAACACCACAAAGTGACAATATCATTCAAAACTTTGGGATTGTAATATTTTAGAAGAAACATATATTGGTTGCCCTTGTAAAACATCCTTTTGATTTATATATCATTAGTTATAGTACATTTTATTATTATAACAAAAAAAATATATTTTTCAAAAGCTACTTCAACTTTTGTGAGGTCAGTTTGAGATCCACTTGAAGAAGTAATTAATACATTTTACTGATTTTATACTTCATTATGTTGTGAATACGGTGCTTATACAATATTATGCTTTATGCATTTTATATTTATAGTAGATAAAATTGCTCTTGCATTGAGTTTTGCCCATTTTATAATCGTATTATGCTGTAAATCTGGTTTAGGACCAAGCCATTCTGTGATAACACAAGCAACTTGGACTTGGGGCCCATATGTGGGAGGCCTCTAGGATTGGGATTCTATTACCGCACCAATGAGTTGTTCATAGTTGATGCTTTTATGGGCTTAGTTGTGGTAGGCCCAGAAGGAGGCCTCGCAACCCAACTTGCCACTAGTGCAGATGGGCTGCCTTTTGGCGTGCCCGACGGTCTTGACATCGATCAGCGTTCCGGGACTGTTTACTTCACTGATGCAAGCTCTGTGTACGGAATGCGGTAAGCCTAATTCACAAACAAATATTCTGCTGGATAAATAACAAATTATGATATATTTTTACTTTTCCCTTCGGAAAATGTTATAATTAGATCAACCCGTTTTTACCTTAGTCGTACGGGTAAGTCTTGAAAAGCAGGGGATTATGTCTAATTACAGTATCATCTCATGAGATAAAGTCAAAAAAATTTATTTAATTTGCATCGTAAATCATAAAATTAAATCGATTTCTTCTTTTACTTTTTTTTTCATTATTAACCATAGTTTGTCCACAATTCGTTAGCGTATTGTTTTATAATTTTTAGAAGTATTTTGACATGTATATTAATAATGAGATTCAATGTTACATTATGTGGAATTTTATAATTTTTTGAATTTTTTTAATCAAATATTCATTAAAGATTTCAAATAAGTGTCGATTATTTAAAAAGTATTTTTTTATCATGCTCTTGTATGTTAATAATAAATTATAATTTGACATGTGTAACTCCTCTCGTACAGTGAAAGCGCTCAAATAAGTTTGACCCACGATGCAACAGGGAGATTACTAAAATATGATAGAGAGGTGGATGAGGTGACAGTATTACTTAGTGGGCTCTCAGGGGCAACTGGGGTCGCGGTTAGTGAAGATGGATCTTTTATCCTTGTGAGCGAGTTTGCAAATGCCAGGGTTCAAAAGTATTGGGTCACAGGTCCAAAAGCAAATACTGCAGAAATTATATTAAATGTCACAGGAAGTCCTAACAAGATAAAGCGAATCGTATTAGGAGACTTTTGGATGGCAGTGACTGAACAAACTCCATCACTTGCGCTCATAGGAAAAAGAATAACTGAATCAGGGAATGTTTTGAAAACATTAATTTTTAGCCCAGAGTTTAATTCATCAATGATAACAGAAGTGCAAGAGGTAAATGATGCATTGTACTTGGGGTCTCTAGATGCTGGCTATGTGGGAGTCTATAGAGAGGGGGACGTTGATACATTGTTATATGATAGTGTTGATGTCAAATAAATTTTCAAGAAGGCATCGTTATGATGAGCTTAAGTAGAAAATATAAAAATTTGAGAATTATTCTTAGAATAATTATTTCTGGTTATAAAATCCTCCAATGTGGTGTTATATTTGTTAGGGTTGTATATCAAATCCATACTTTTTGTATTGGGTTTCCTATTTATTTAATAAAATCATTTTTCACAGATTTAATTAGAATTTATATGGAAAAAAAATTCTAATTAGTTATTTAATTTTGCGCATATGTCATGTGTTCTACATGTTAGATGATTTAGTGTATGGAGTTTCACTTATGAATGAAAGATTGAATTACTTGTTTTTTTTGTAGAAGATCATTTTTTCCATAGTATTAGATTATCCGTTTATCCGATTATTACCCCATTAAACGGGGGTGAAATTTTTTTCCATCATCTACTACATTAAGACAAAATCCTTTGAACAACAATTATCATCAAATCCCTTCTCAACCATCACATTAAGAAAACTCAGTTTCTTGGCTGGAAGTAAAATCGATGGAAAGAGCAACTATGAAAATTTCTTCTTCTAAGGTTATGTTAATTATCGAATATGGATTTAATCTAATTCGATCCGTTAAGGACCCGATCCGATTAAATATAACATATATAATTTTATATATTTATATCCATATAATATATAAGTATTATATGTATAAATATATATAGATAAAAGTAATATATGCTTTATATATACGAATCATAGACTATAATAAATTTTAAAATATTATAATCTAAGATTAAAAAATAAAGAAGTGGAATAAAATAAAAATTAAAAATAAGTGTATATATATGGCCAGACCTGGATCCGGACTCGATCTGATCCGATTCGATCCGATCATATAGAGATCCAGATCTGGGTAAAATATTTTAGATCCGATTAAGACCCGATCCTAATCTGATTAAGTTCTTAATGGATCTGGATCAATCTAGATCCGGTCCGGATCCGACCCATTGGTAGGCCTATCCATATCCACATGCGAATTTGTAATTCTTTTTCCATTTTCAATGGCAAAATTTTCTTTGGTATATAGCAAAGCAATTTTTTTCCACAAAATTTGCCATCATTTTGAAAACTTTTCTTTTTGTTAAAAAATATGTTTTTGTCCATTAAAATTGTTTTTATTTTGTCAAAAGCTGTTTTTTTGAAACACATGTTTTTTTTCCCGCTTAAAAGTTTTTTTTTTATGTTAAAACTTTTTTTAACTGTTTTTTTTCCATTAAAAGTATTTTTATTTTGTTAGAAATTGTTTTTTTTTAAAAACAGTTTCTTTTGGTTAAAAACTGGTTTTTTCTTAAAAAAACTATAGTTTTATAAATTGTTTGTTTCGTTATAAACGATTTTTATTTTGTTAAAACTTTTTTTGATAAATTGATTTTTTTCGTTAAAAACTGTATATTTTGTTAAAAAACGGTTTTTTTGTTGAAAACTATTTTTTTAAATTGTTTTTTTGTTGGTTAAAAATTGTCTTGTTTTGTTAACAACTATTTTTTTAGATTTTTTTTTGATTAAAACTGTTTTGTTTTGTTAACAACTATTTTTTTAAATTGTTTTTTTTTGTTAAAACTGTTTTTGTTTGTTAAAAGATTTTTTTATTTTTGTTAAAAACTGTTTTTATTTTATTAAAAACTAATTTTGTTTTGTTATGAATTTTTATTTCATTATAAGCTGTTTTTATTTTGTTAAAAATTGTGATTCGCCACTTGCAAAACAAATGTTATCCAATAACACCACTTGAAAATTTATAAAAGAAAAATTCGCAACAAATTTTCCCATCACAAAATTGTCACTTAAATTAGTTGTTCACGTTTGTATCAAAGGCACTCAAAATGTGTAATCTTATGCCAATCGTGAAGTCATCGCGGGCTTATCGCTTAATCATTCGATTCCGTATAAATTAGCTAAAAAGTCATGGGGGTCGAATCACGATATTTGCCGTGGGATTTTGCCAGCGTAGGGATAAGTATTCGGCTTCCATATCCGGTAATATTGAAAAATGTCTAAACACATCACAACTTAAACGACCAAAACTTCTCGAAGGTCACCATATATGGCCTCGAAGAAGATGCCGCCTGAGTTTACATGCACAACTAATCGATGAATTACCATCACACCACGAGGCGGCTCACAAGATACTTTCCAATGCGGCCTCCTTTACAGTCAGCTTCATTTGTCACACCAATAATTCTACGTCCATTCTTATTTTTTATTTATTGGATGCGCCATGTGAGGCTCAAATACGATTCAATACGAGTGCGATAACAATTAGGGTACGATTTGCTGTGATCCGTCAGCGAATTGCAGTGAATGAATGCAAATGAGAACAGAAATAGGAGGACTCTTTTATCACCTAACAGCTTAAGAGATAGGGTTCTAAATTGGCTCTCACAAGCCAAAACTGACAGACATGGCCCACACATTTGTACGGAAACAGACGAGAGGAGCTGCATCACTGCTCCTTAGCCCGCCACTAATAGCTTATGGGTGTTTAATAATTAGAATTGAACATTAGACTAAACAGAAACTTTTGTCAATTTTTCTCCTTGACTAATAGACAGATACGTCTATATAAACAACATAACCTATAGTAAGTTGATTAAGAATATACACTAGTAATCCAAAACAATGGCCATGCTCTCCATTCTTGTCCTCCTCTTTGTTAGTTTTCCTTATTGTATTGTTCTTTGTTCTCCAACGTTTGAACGGCTCCCAATGACGAACTCGGGTCCTGCGTCCTTCGCGTTCGACAGCAGAGGTGAAGGACCTTACACTAGTATAGCATTTGAACAATTTTCTTTTCATACTAACTTGAAAGTTTAGGGTGTTTTTTCCCAATTAATTTTTAGCCCAGAGTTTAATTCATCAATGATAACAAAAGTGCAAGAGGTAAATGATGCATTGTACTTGGGGTCTCTAGATGCTGGCTATGTGGGAGTCTATAGAGAGGGAGCCATTGATACATTGTTATATGATAGTGTTGATGTCAAATAAATTTTCAAGAAGGCATCGTTATGATGAGCTTAAGTAGAAAATATAAAAATTTGAGAATTATTCTTACAATAATTATTTCTGGTTATAAAATCCTCCAATGTGGTGTTATATTTGTTTGGGTTGTATATCAAATCCATACTTTTTGTATTGGGTTTCCTATTTATTTAATAAAATTATTTTTCACAGATTTAATTAGAATTTATACGAAAAAAAATTCTAATATGTTATTTAATTTTGCGCGCACGTCATGTGTTCTATATGTTAGATGATTTAGTTTATGGAGTTTCACTTATGCATGAAAGATTGGATTAGCTGTTTTTTTTTTTTTTTTGTAGAAGATCATTTTTCTCCATAGCATTAGATTGAACTTGATTCACCATCAATAGGATTTTAGCATAATGTATAAGTATGCCTTTGTTGATTGCGAAAATTGATATTGTTGGAACTTATTATGTCTGTGAATGTAGATGTTGTATTCTCTCTCTCTCTCTCTCTCTCTCTCTCTCTATATATATATATATATATATATATATATAATAATAATAATAATGCTCTTGTGCGGTCTATTTCGTATTTTAAGAATGCGGATCAGATATGTGTCACCTGACGGTGACCCTAGAAGAGAGAGAGAGAGTGTGCCTATAGTTTAAGCGATAATTTCTAGGTGCACCGTTAGGTGTCACATGTCCAGGGCCGGCTCTATAGTTTTCGAGGCCGTAGGCGAAAAATCAAAATGGGGCTCTTTTGTATAAAAAAAAATCAAATTAAAGAAAATGTGTTATTCTCGCATTTTTCGATGCAAAACCAATTTTTATATAGAAAATCAATTTTAATATACTAATGTCTAATCCCATCCCTAGAATTCTCATCAAAATATTTTTTTCTATAAATATTACGCTTTTCACAAAATAAGAGCTCAATTTCTATTTCTTTAGCAATATCTATAGACATATTCACACAACACAACACAACACAACACAACAACAAGTGTAATTTGCAAAAATAAAAATTAATCACACAATCACAAGATTCTCAATAAAATTGACAAGCAAATAAAAGAAAAATGCTAAAGAGGAACAATAGAACCTGATTTGAGTGCCAATTTGAGAGCAATCTCAAATTTTAATTTGTAAATGCCCAAATAATAAGTTCGAATCTACAAAAACACACACAAATATTAGTAGTAACACAAACAAATAAGGTGTGATATAACAAAGTAAATGAATAATATATACTTACACAAATAAAGTCCAACCAATCTCCAATCAAGCCCTAACTTTCTGAAATTGAAGAAATTAAAACCCTAGATTTTTAACCATTATTTTGATGAGGTTAGTTCAAGAAAAAAAAGGGAAGGGGGTGGGGCAGTGGCGGCTAAGGGTTTTGGGGGGTGGGATGAGTAAGAGAGTGTTTATTATTACTTTGGTTAGTAGAGAAAGAGAGTAGTGTGAGTGAGAGAGAAGAAGAGAGGAAGAGAAGAAGAAGAAGAGTGAGAGAAGAAAGTGGGTGAGAGAAATGAGAGAGTTATGGTTAGAAGAATAGAATAAGTAAATGGGTTGGGTTGGGTTATGATAGTGGGTTTATTGTGTGGGTTTCCTTTTTAGTGTGTGTGGGGGTTATTATGTTGTTGTTGGGTTATTTTAAATAGAACAAATTTATTTTTGGGGTCTTTTTTTTAAGTGATAACTCTAATTTTTTTCATAATTAATTTTTTTTGGGTGGTCGTTTTTTTTTTAAAACTATTTTTTTAAAACCAAATTTTTTTTATACCTAATTTTTTTTTATACCTAAATTTTTTTTTCTCGAAAGGGGCCCCAATTAATCGGGGGCCTTAGGCGGCGACCTAACCCGCCTATCCCTAGAGCCGGCCCTGCACATGTCCGGTCCGCATTCTTAAAATGCGGACTAGTTCACACAAGCGCAGGACTAATATATATATATATATAAAGGTTCTAAAAAACGCGGGGTGTGACCGATGTGTGGAGGGCAAGCCGTACGGCTTAGAAGCTTGGGCGACCCTCAGACATTAAAAGGCGTTTAGGCATTTTTTAATATATTTTAATATTTTTAACTATAACAAGACTATTAAAAATACAAAAATGGAACATACCTTACAATATGTCTGAATATATAAAATACTATTTTTTTAAATACGAAGAAAAAACAAAAAAATACAAAGAAAAAAGAAAAAACGTCTGCTTTTTTTAACGAGAGGAAAAGAGGTTTGGGATATCATTTGTCTTTTGACTGTTTTTAATGCAATATTGATCCGTTTTTATAAAAAAGAGTCTTTAAAATGCGATATTGTTTCACTAAAACATTTTTGTTTAAAAAGAAAAAGTACGCCTTAAGCCTTTTATCAAGAATAAGACATAAAAAGCAGAAAGCGAGGGGTTTCTCCCATGCCTCAAGCCTATATATATATATATCTTTTGTGTCAAAACATTGAGTTTATCGAGTCACATAGACATGATCTGGTTGAGAGAGGGGCTGTCTAGAGTGTAGATTGAACCTTGAAGATCTTGCATGCTGCTGATCGAAGTATTCCGTTGATGCGTATCCTTTTACGAAAGTTTGATTTGATTTTGGCTATTTTCACACTCACGTGTTTTCCAAATTGAGAGATTTTTTCTTTAATTTTTTTAGAAAACCCTGTTTGAGTTGTGTTTTGTGTTTAAGCAATTAATCTTTGACAAATTTTGATGAAATTTTTTTAAAGGGAAAATATTTTTGGAAAACTATATTTTTAAGGGTTTTTGGGTTGAGGCATTCGCACGGTGCTCTTTTGCACCCGTGCACACGACAGGCATTCACACGTCTACAAAGTATGGCCGTGTGCATGACTGAAGTAAGATGGCCTCCCTGGTTGTCGGCGTGTGAATGGTCATATCTAACCTTGCGCATGAGAGACACTGAGTTTTAGAAAATTCTATAAATAGAGGCCTTTCCCTCCCACTTTTATGAAGAGCCTTTTCCCTCATTCCCATATACTTCACCAGGAGCGATTTTTGTATTTGTAAGGTTTTTCTTCTCTCTCTCTCTATACCTAAATGTAAAATAAATTTAGAGTTTCGAATATTTTTAGATCTAGAGATCTACATTTTTGTGAAGAGTTTTAAGTGAATTGAATTCATAATCTAGCCAAGGTTAATCTACTTCTAGTTTTCTATAATCTAATAATCCTTGATATAAAGGAGGAGGCACTCCAAGTTATTGAATAATTTGGAGTGTGGCGCAACTTTCAAGGAAGAGAATGGACATCTTTGTCCGTGGAATTGGTCTTATTATGGGTTCTCATTGATCTATGGGGGAAAGTTGAAGGTTCCATAAGTAACTTAAAAATATTATGTTGCTTAACTGTATTAAACTGCAATAAATTTACACTCCATACCGTCACCCGCCAATACTCATGCATACATACCTCACGTCTCCTCTATCCTGATACATTTCTAATTAATCGTACCCAGTCCAAGTTAATGCCATAACACTAATGCTAATAATCCTCATAAGTATTACATTAAATACTAACTAACAGTCTAATGCCTCAATGTCTATGTACTCCCAACATTACTAAGCCTTGTGTGTGGGATGTCTCACAACAGAAATCCAAATAAGGAATCCCTCGATACGCTTCTGCTTACCTTAGATGGTCGCTAAGACCCTCTAGTCCAAGACTCACAAATAACATCCACCTACGTCAAACAACCATAATAGGTAAGTCATAAGGACCTCACACCTAATGTCTCCTAACTCCCAACCGAACTAGACTTCATGTGTGACACTTCTTGAAAGTGAAATCTAAACAAGGAACCCCCATAATACACTTTTATCAAGTCGACTAGCTTGTCAGACAATGGCACGAGACTCCCTAGGGAAATACACAAAAAGTCCAATATATGTATACTCCCAAAAATATACACAACACGTCGACCGGGCAAATCAACTATCTTGAATCTACCACAACAAGATTATTAACCCAACTCATAATGTGAATAATCAAACTAAATAGTCCTTAACAAGAGAACTCCTAATTGAGAGAGTTTTTCTTAAAATTGTTTTCAAAAATCCCTTTTTGAGTTGTGTTTTGTGTTTAAGGAATTAATCCTTGACAAATTTTTTAAAGGAGTTTGAAGGAATTTTTTGAGAGGAAAAATATTTTCGGAAAATAATTTGTAAGGGTTTTTGTTTTTAGGCATTCTCATGGTGATCTTTTGCACCCATGTGCATGGCAGATGTTCACATGTCTACAAAATGTGCCCATGCGCACGACTGAAGTGAGATAGCCTCCCTGGTTTCTGACATGCGAACAGTCAGATCTAATCGTGCACACGACCGATGCTAATTTTCAGAAAATTCTATAAATAGAGGTCTTTCCCTCCCACTTTTATAAAGATCATTTTCCCTCATTCCCAAATACTTCATTTGATGTGATTTTTTTGTTTGTAAGGATTTCCTTCTCTCCCTAAACCTAAATTCAAAATCAATTGAAGGTTTCAAATGTTATTAAATTTAGAATAAGATCTACATTTTTATTAGGAGTTTTTTTAGTTAATTGAATCCACAATCTAGCCAAAGTTTAATCTACTTTTGGTTATCTATGATCGGATACTCATTGATATAAAATACGAGGCACTTCAAGTTATTAAAGAATTTAGAGTGTGGTGCAACATCCAAGGAAAATAATGGATGTTTTCATTTATGGCATGGAGCTTGCTATGGGTTCTCATTGATCTATGGGGGAAAGTTGAATGTTTCATAGGTAACCACTCATTAGAGAATGAGTGGGAGTTATCTTCCTAACCTTTGTAAAATTTCTTTTCAAGTAGAAATGAAAATTGGAGTGCGTCGATATTTTTTAACCCTAGGTGGAGTTTTTCTCGTAAATTTTTCTTGTGATTTGTTTGTGTGTATTAGCTTTCATATCCAACACACTTGATCACAAAAATCACTTTAAGTTGGTTGGATCTCACAAGTTGGATAAAATTAGACTTAGGTGTGTTATCTTTTGCTCATTCACTTGGATCAATTTGATTTACTTTTGTGTGTGGTTTTTACAAAACATGTGGATTTAGTTTTTGTTAAGTTGTTTTAAAGTTTGAGAAGAATTTTCTAATCGGTAAAATTTGGGCGCATAGTTTCATCAAACCTATTCAATTTTCATAGGCCATTCACACATTATTTATTTATTTCTTGAATTGGTATTAGAGACTTGATACTTATATAGTCTTAACAACCTGAGTTAGATCCTTGATTTCTGTGTATTTTCTTATTTGTAATTTTGTGCTTATTTGTTTGATTTGTGTGTTTACCATGAATGTTACGGATTTATTTGCATTTGGAGTAATTTTGAATAATTTGGATTTGCATTCATCATCAAATTATTTGTTAGCTAAGAACGCTACAGTTACATCGAGCGAGTCTTGTTTTAAGATTTGATACAGAGAAAATTGCGTCTCTATGTATTTTGTCGTTGTGCAATTCCTCTTTCCATCAAAAATCTTCACAAACCTATAAAAGCACAACAAAACTAGAATATAGCGGTAAGTGAGTGTTGATACCAAAATTAGTATGCTGATGTGGACGAATAATAAAAATACACGTGTCAATCTACGTGGCACAATAGCAACGAGGAAGTTCATTTCCCCGACCAAGTCATACTCACTCCGAGCAACGAGTATACTCCGAGGAGCTCCAACTCTCCGAGGAACACTATCTTTCCGAGGAACTCCAGCTCTCCGAGGAACTCTTGAACGACGAGCAACAAAGGCGGTTCGAGCTGCATCTCGACCACAGCATTGATTGCCAGATAATCAACAGTTCAACTATTCATTGAATGCTTATCATCTTGACGCACACGTTTGAAGAGCATTAAATGAATTACCCTCTCATATGTATATCATTTAATGTAACACCCTTTCATGTACAGCCTAAGGGCTATAAATACCTTGTATCACCCTCATTCAAGGGGACCGAAATTTCTTGATAGTACTTGTAATCGAGAATTCCCAAACACTCAGCAATAACATAACAGTGGACGTAGGCCATTCATATAAGGATGAACCACTTTAAAATTCTTTGTCTCATTTATTTATCTGTGATTGAATAATTAGAGTAATCTAGTTTTTTACATCAACAGATTGGCGCCGTCTGTGGGAACGATTGTTATTATCGCTTTTCACCAAAAATCATTCATCATCAATAGCAGATAACCCGGAATCTAGCAATCGAAACGCTGGAAATGCTGGGAATCCTCCAAATCCCTCTGCACCTCCAGATCTGGCTGGGATTATGACGAATCTGGCTCAAGGACAAACCGCCATGCAAGAAACAATGCGGCAACTCATACAGACCCTTCATGGCGGTGCACCTGCACGTTCGGGACAGCAAAGTGGTCAGAGGCAAACCTATTTACTTTCTTCACGATCCAGGCGTACTGAGTCATATCGTAATGAGGAATCTGATGATTTCTCTTATCAACCTGGGCGAACTTCGTCAATAAGGGCTACAGATACTGATCAACGTATCACTCTCTCTCTCCAGAAAGACCCAGTGCCTTGGAAAGACTGAGTAGGGTGTCTCCTTTCAGTCGATTAGGCCCTAGGAGGAATAGGAGTCCACCTAAGACCATGTCGAGGAGTTTTCGATGACCATCAGATCTAAGAGAAGGATCAGCACAATCACGACCAGTTGCTCGTCAAGATAGATCTCAAGAGGCCAAATCAGAACAATCAATTACTCGAACTAATAATCCCGAGGAAGGAAACGATGCGTGGAAGGGTTCCATTCAGCGCTTGGAGGATAGATTGGGAGAAATGGCTAAGGCGAAGAATCCCTTACAACAAACTTTTGTTCAAGGGACACCTTTTGTCCAGGCCATTGTGGGTTTTCCTACCCCGTCAAAGTTTAAAGCACCTGTGGTGACCCCCAAATATGATGGAAAGACAGATCCTGTTCTTCATATAGAGCAATATCAAGCTGCCGCTGACATCTATGATGTCCCCGACGAGATGAGATGTAGATCATTCTCAGGAACTCTTACTGGATCTGCCCAGATATGGTACAACAATCTTCCTTGGGGTAAGATTTCAACTTTCTTTCAGTTGGCCGAGTTGTTCATCGACAATTTCTGTTTTGGGGCAAAGCCAGTAAAAAGAGTAGCACACTTGTTAAGTGTTAAACAAAAATCTGGTGAGAGTACTAGAGATTACATAACTCGTTTCAATAACGAGAAGCTGGAAGTTATAGATTATGAAGAAAAGACAGCAATCACCGCCTTGATGAGTGGGTTGTTGCCTAACAAGTTGTATTACACTTTGGCCAAAGATCCACCTACAACTATATCAGAGTTGATGGCGAAAGCGGCCAAAATCATGAATGCCGAGGAGGCTATGGCTGCGAAGAAGAATATGGATAAAGAAACCAAGGTGGAAGACGATAAATCCAAGAAGAAAGAGCATAAGGGGAATGGCGGTGACAAGCATTCCAAGAATAATAAATCTTCATGGGAAGTCTTGAAGAAATTTGATAATTATACTCCTTTGAAAATGGGTATTAATCATGTCTTGGAAGAAGTCAAGAATAACGACGAAGTAAAGTGGCCAAAGAAACTGAGGTCAGACCCTGACCTGAGAAACAGGGATAAATATTGCGAGTTCCATAAGGATCACGGCCATATGACCAAAAATTGCATAGCTCTTCAGAACGAGATTGAAACACTCATCCGAAGAGGGAAACTAGCAAAGTATGTTGATCGGGGAGGCGAAAGAAGAAATAATGACCGAACTAGAGAAAGGTCTAGATCTCCTCGTCGAGCAGAGGAGAAAAAGAAAAGGGATCATGAAGATGATACAGAGGATGACCCCGATCTTCCCAAGAAACCAAGGCAGCCAGAACGAGAGGTATTTTCAATACGCTTTGGGGCATTTGATTGTAATGTCATTACAGGAGGAGATGCAGGAGGAGGAGACCTTACTGCAGAAAGAAAGGCTTACCTTGGAGAGGCTCAAGCTTGCTCATATATTCAGCGAATAAATTTGGCTGAAGAGGATCGCCCGAGGAAGGTAAACAAAGAGAAGTTGGTCATCGGTTTTTCAAAAAACGATCTTGCAGGTGTTCTTTACCCTCACGAGGATCCTTTGGTGATCAAAATGAGGATGAAAGAAGTAGTGATTTCAAGGGTGCTGGTAGATAATAGTAGTTCGGCAGACATCATATACTATTCATGCTTTGACAGTTTAAATTTGAAATTATCTCAATTGGAACCTTATCACAGACCTCTATTGGGTTTTGCTGGCGAGAAAGTCTTTCCACTTGGGACGATCAAGTTGGATATATTCATTGGAACTTGGCCTACTTGTCGAACAAAAAAAATACGTTTCTTTGTGATGGATAAGAATGTGCAGTCAGCTTACAACATCATCATGGGAAGAGTTGGTTTGAAGAAGTTCGAAGCAGTCCCATCTACAGTACATCAGTGCTTAAAATTCCCAACAAATTTCGGAGTAGGAGTTGTGAAAGGTGATCAGAAAGTAGCTCGGGAATGCTATTATTCGTCTGCCGAGCAAGAGGAGCTTGAAGAATCAAGGAAAAAGACTACTACCTACCAGGTGGAGGAAGGTACAGAAATTGAAACACTTGATCCCAGAGATGAATCCCAACTTGTAAAAGGACAGGTGGTGGAATCTACAGAAAATGTTATTCTGGACGACGAGCACCCTGAACGAGTAACCCAGATAGGTTCATCGTTGGATGTTTCAATAAAACAAGAGTTGATAACTTTTTTGAGAAACAGAAAGAAAACTTTTGCGTGGAGTCATGAAGACATGCCTGGAATAGATCCGAACTTCTTATGTCATGAGCTCAATACGAATAAGGAGATCAAGCCTGTAAAGCAGAGAAGAAGAGTGTTTAGTCCCGAGAAGAATCAAGCCATACAAGAGGAGGTCGAGAAGCTCCAGAAAGCCCAATTCATTGAAGATGTGAAATATCCAGACTGGTTAGCAAATGTGGTGATGGTAAAGAAGAAAAACAATAAATAGAGAATGTGTGTTGATTTCACTGATCTCAACAAAGCCTGCCCAAAGGATCACTTTCCATTGCCCAGAATTGACCAACTAGTGGATGCTACCTCGGGACACGAGCTGCTCAGCTTCATGGATGCTTACTCTGGTTACAACCAGATCAAAATGAAACCTGAAGACAGGGAAAGCACTTCTTTTATTACCCCTAGGGGAACTTATTGTTATAATGTTATGCCTTTTGGTTTGAAAAATGCAGGAGCGACATACCAGCGGCTGATGAACAAGGTTTTTTGCCGAACAAATCAGTTGCAATATGGAGGTCTATGTCGACGATATGCTGACAAAGAGCAAGAAAGCTGCTGATCATCTAGTTGACTTAGGTCAGACGTTCGATCAACTGGATAAATATCAAATGAAGCTCAACCCGACGAAGTGCACCTTTGGAGTACGAGAAGGAATGTTCCTCGGGTACATCGTCAACCAAAGAGGCATTGAGGCAAATCCAGCAAAGATCAAAGCTCTTTTAGGGCTGCGATCTCCAACGACGAAGAAAGAGGTGCAGAGTCTTACAGGACGAGTTGCAGCGCTCAACAGATTTGTATCCCGAGCAACTGATAGATGCCTCCCATTCTTCAAAATACTTCGGAAAACTTTTGAGTGGAATGATGAATGTGAAAAAGCCTTTCAAGACTTGAAAAAATATTTGGGAGCACCTCCACTGTTGTCCAGACCAGTAATGGGAGAAAAGTTGTACTTGTACCTGGCAGTATCAGAGAATGCAGTCAGCTCGGCATTGATCAGATTGGAGAATGGAGTCTAGAAGCCAATTTATTACACAAGTAAGGCTTTCCGAGGTGCAGAGATCAGGTACCCGAAGCTGGAAAAATTGGCATTGGCATTAATTGAAGCAAGTAGAAGAATGAGGTCTTATTTCCAGGCCCATACCATCGTCGTGTATATCGACATGCCATTAAGACAAGCCCTTCATAAGCCAGAAAAATCAGGGAGACTGATGTATTGGGCAATAGAGCTCGGTGAATATGATATTGTGTATGAAGCCAGATCATCATTAAAAGGGCAGGCTGTAGCAGACTTTATAGCAGAATTTACATATCCTGATACCCCCGAGGAACAAAAGTTGCTCGCTGACCAACCTGTGGATGTTACAGGATCAACAGACATAAGTCCAGATCAACTCCGATTGGTAAAAGGGCTTGTGGATGTAGAAAGATCATCAAATTCAAACCCAGACCAACTCCGGTTGGTAAAAGGGCGAGAAGATATGGTCGACGAAGAGCAAAAAATATCAAGGGAGGATGAAAGGAAACAACAGATATTTCACCGAGGAACTCTGTCAGATAAGAAATTTGAAGACGAGTTACCTACATGGAGATTATATGTAGATGGGTCATCCTGCACAACAGGTTGTGGGGCAGGGATTGTTTTGAAAACCCCAGACGAGATTGACATGGAATATGCCTTGCGATTCCAATTCAAAGCCTCCAATAATGAGGCTGAGTATGAAGCCTTGATAGCAGGTCTTAATTTAGCAAAGCTTATGGAAGCACAACAAGTGATGGTATTCAGTGATTCTCAATTAATTGTGAATCAGATGATGGGAACATATGCAGTTAAAGGAGAATTAATGGTCAAGTATCATGCAAAGGCGATGGAGTTGTTGGCAGAATTTGATGCCATTCAGTTGATCAGAATACCAAGAATGGAGAATGCACAAGCAGATGCATTAGCCCGATTAGCATCAGCTACTCGTACCGAGCTGCGAAGAACGATACCAATTGAAGTATTAGAAGCTCGGAGCATAGATGAAGACCTGACGATGAATGTTATTACCCTTGATTTAGGACCATCTTGGATGGATCCCATCAGGGCATATATTGAGGAGGGAGAATTGCCGGAGGATAAGATCGCTGTCAAGAAATTGAAGTTTAAAGCTGCTCGGTATGTACTAACTAATGGTGTTTTGTATAGACGAGGAATTATGGCAGGTTTGCAAATATGTGTGCATCCCTCCGAGGTGAAGGAATTGATTGAAGAGATCCATGAAGGGTCCTGTGGAGCCCATGTAGCAGGTCGGACACTTTTGCAAAGGGTGATGACACAAGGATACTACTGGCCAACGATGAGGGTTGATTGCATAGCCTATGCTAAGAGATGTGATAAATGCCAACGTTTTTCCTCCATCCGACGAACTCCACAAGCATTGTTGACACCCATAACTTCCCCTTGGCCTTTCGCCATGTGGGGAATGGATTTGGTTGGACCACTGCCAACGACTCGAGGAAGATTCAGGTACCTCGTCGTCGTAGTGGATTATTTTACTAAGTGGGTAGAAGCTGAGCCTCTGATTGATATGACATACGAGAAGGTGTACCAATTCATTTGGAAGAACATCATCTGCCGATATGGTCTCCCTCATGCCTTCATCACAGACCATGGAGCACAATTTGATAACGAGGAGTTTGCCGCCTATTGTCATCAGTCAAACATTTTGAAGGTTCATTCAGCACCAGGCCATCCTCAAAGTAATGGTCAGACTGAAGTGACGAACAGAACAATACTAAATGGTTTGAAGAAGAGGCTAAGTGAGGCTAAAGCTAATTGGATTAATGAGCTACAGTCAGTATTGTGGGCTTACCGAACAACTCCCCGAGCAGCAACTGGAGAATCACCATATATGTTGGCATTTGGAAGTGAGGCTGTAATACCTGCCGAGTTGGGTGTTCCAACACACAGAGTGCTGAATTTCAATTCCCCAGTCAGCGACTTGATGAGGAGATTAGATTTGGACATGCTCGAGAAAGTTAGAGAAGAGGCGGCCATTAGGAATGCTGCTTATCAACAGCGAACAACCCTGTTCTACAATAAGAGGGTGAAAAAATGCGACTTAAAAGAAGGATATTACGTGCTAAAGAAGGTCATTCAGAAGCACAATAAGTTGGAAGCAAACTGGCATGGACCTTACCGAGTTACTGCAGTTGTCCGACCAGGAACTTACCGAATAGCAACTCTAGAAGGAGAGGAATTTAAGAATGCATGGAATGCTGAACACCTACGCAAGTATTATCAGTGATGTAAAATGTAAAGCAGTTCCATCAATATGAAAAAAACGATGATATTTCACAATCTTCTCTCCTTTTATTGAAAGTTTTTCGGGGAATACTAGTGTGTTTAACACTATGCTGCTCGGTACGCAACGCTGCTCGGCAGTAAAAAGAAGATGATAGTTCAAACCCACGACCAACTCCGGTTGGTAAAAGGGTGAGAAAAAACTATACTCCTTTGGTTAGGAGGCGTACACTAGTGTGACCAACTCAGGTTGGTAAAAGAGCTAGTGGACATGATAGTTCAAACCCACGACCAACTCCGGTTGGTAAAAGGGCGAGAACAAACTATACTCCTTTGGTTAGGAGGCGTACACTAGTGTGACCAACTCAGGTTGGTAAAAGAGCTAGTGGACATGATAGTTCAAACCCACGACCAACTCCGGTTGGTAAAAGGGCAAGAACAAACTATACTCCTTTGGTTAGGAGGTGTACACTAGCGTGACCAACTCAGGTTGGTAAAAGAGCTAGTGGACATGATAGTTCGAACTCAGACCAACTCCGGTTGGTAAAAGAGCGAGAACACAAGATGATCGACGAAAGGCCAATCTTGGTTGGTTAGGAAACAAAATATGCTCTCAAATGCCAACTTATGCTGGTCGAGAAGTAAGATATTATCTCAAATGCCAACCTATGTTGGTCGGGAAGTAAGTTTATTACATAAAAGTTCCTCGAAGCACAAATATTCCAAACTGAACCAAGTATAGTTGGTCGGGATAAAAACCCACTAACTGTAGTTGGTCGACGAGGAAAAATCTTTGACCTTGGTTGGTCGGGCACATTTTATGAGAAAAATCTTTGACCTTGGTTGGTCGGGCACATTTTATGAAAAAGACAAAAATTTACCAAGTATAGCTGGTCGGGGATAAAAACCCATTAACTATAATTGGTCGACGAGCTCAACTTAACAACCTTGGTTGGTTGGAAGAATTTTTAACATTTTTATACTCATTACTTTATTATTAAGTGATCGAGCAACATTACTAATACTTGTAATTTTTTATTACTAAGTTGGTCGAGGAACCACACAATATTGTTATGCAAGCACAAATATAAAGTGTTTGACAATCACAAGACAATAGCAATACAGATTTGCAAACAGAAAATGAAAGCCTTTCATTAAAATTCAAAACGAATTACAAGTTACATATGTGTACTAACTATTACATTGAGATCCCTACTCTATTGGTTTCTTTCCCTCTGCTTTTGAAATAGGTTCCTCGCCAGCAGGCGGATCATTTAAAGTCTGAGGAGAGTTAATGAAGTTCAAGTCCTTCAGCATCCTAACGTTCATCACAGAAGGTGTGTCCAGTAGATGCTCGGGACGAGATACCTCGATCTGAGAATGAAGATTATAGTCACCGAGGTATTTTGCAATTAAGCTCCGAGGAATGGCACGAGCTGGGATCCATTCCATATCCAATTTATAAGGTGGAACAGGCAAGTCTAGTAGCCTAGGAGCATGATAATCCCATAAATAATGGCCCTGCTCTAGTTTTAATACACCCAGGGCGTTCAACCATCCCTGTTTATAACCTTCATTATTGGCATTTTCAAGGCGAGCATCCAAGTGATAAAGGGCCTCATTGTAGCCTGCCATCCAGAACTCACGAGGTTGTTTGTGGAATTGGAAAGTTATTCTCTCTAACTGCTCATGAAGGTTCCTAGCAAAAACATCCTTATTATTCAGAGCAGACTTTGTCGAAGCAAGTTGATCCTCCAGAGTTTGGATTTTCTTAGACATTTCAGACAAAGCCCGATTTTTTGCATTCAATTGGAACGCTTGAGTTTCCAACGTTGATCGAGTACGAGCTTCTTCAACATTACGACTAAGAGCTCTTGATCCTCCCCGAGCAGGTCGAGAACTTGGTTCCTCGACAACATTCTGAGCAGCTCTTCCTCGACTACGAGAACCTCTTCCTCGTCCACGAGTAGCAGTAGAAGTACCAGATCTTCTCAAGGTATCCAACTCTTGCCTTAATTTGGCATTCTCAACCTCTAGAAAGGAAAATCCCCCGTCAGTCACTGGGATTACAGCTGTTGAAGAAGATGCTACAGACTTATACTTTGCCAGCTCTTTCTGCAAATTGTTATTTTCTTGCTCTAGCAGCTCGACAATCTGTCTACAAGCTTCAACTTCACCCCTTAGGGTTCTCTCCCTGACATCGTACCCAACAAGGATCTTTTTGTGGCCTGTCTCGGCAGAAAGCTGTTGATACCTCTTTTCATACCCCTCGTGCAAAAGGGCAGTTGATTCTTTGTACTGAGTCTGAAGATCTTCTAAAGTATATTGAAGCTCCTCGATCATGTCATAGTAAGCCACGTTATTGGCCACAACTCCATCAAGTAAGTCCTTCAGGTATTGATAAGCTTCTACTGCCTGCTCTGAAGCATCATGACTGAGGATGTCAGCAACTTCTGATACACTCAATTCTGTGTGACCAGCCTTATAATATTCATGGCATTGCTGCATCAACTTTGTATCATTGGCAGATAATAATTCCATTCTAGCCACAAACTAGTAAAGAAGAGAAGGCAAGAGTTAATAAAAGAAGAAGACAGAACATCAACAACGCATAGGAGAGAGAAAAGCTATAGAAAACTCGAAAGCAGAAATTGAAAAAGGTAGAAGACGATGGGATTGCCTCTGAAGCTTAAATACTTTGCCTTGGGAAACGGCGAAAGAAATGATTACAAACAGGAAAATATTACGCTACCGGCGGCTAAAAGGACAAAAAGTGCACGAAGATCGAAGCGCTTATAAAAATGCAAAAAGGCGGATTCTGCGAATTTGGAAGGAAATTCAAATACGAAGAAAATGCTCCTAAAACCCAGGAAGGTCATTTAATATTGCCATATACCGAGAAAGAATGTTCCATACTCCTCAAAGTTCGAAATATGAAACATTGGGGGCTTCTGTTGATACCAAAATTAGTATGCTGGTGTGGACGAATAATAAAAAGACACGTGTCAATCTACGTGGCACAATAGCAACGAGGAAATTCATTTCCCCGACCAAGTCATACTCACTCCGAGCAACGAGTATACTCCGAGGAGCTCCAACTCTCCGAGGAACACTATCTTTCTGAGGAACTCCAGCTCTCCGAGGAACTCTTGAACGACGAGCAACTAAGGAGGTTCGAGCTGCATCTCGACCACAGGATTGATTGCCAGATAATCAATAGTTCAACTATTCATTGAATGCTTATCATCTTGACGCACACGTTTGAAGAGCATTAAATGAATTACCCTCTCATATGTATATCATTTAATGTAACACCCTTTCATGTACAGCCTAAGGTCTATAAATACCTTGTATCACCCTCATTCAAGGGGACCGGAATTTCTTGATAGTACTTGTAATCGAGAATTCCCAAACACTCAGCAATAACATAACAGTGGACGTAGGCCATTCATATAAGGCTGAACCACTTTTAAATTCTTTGTCTCATTTATTTATCTGTGATTGAATAATTAGAGTAATCTAGTTTTTTACATCAACAGTGAGGTAACAATCCACATCTAAGGATGAAACACAAAATTGGAGAGGACATATATAGATTCATTTGCATTTTATTATTATTTTTCTATTTTTTGCTATTATGTTTTTTTATGAATTTTTCAAGGGATTTTTTTAACTAACTAACTATATAAATTTTTATAACTACTAATTAAGAAGTAAAATCTAATTTAAGAAAAGTGAGATAAAAAAAATTGTCCTAATAAGTAAACTAACAAAATTTAACTAATGAGGGCTTCAAAATTTCATCCCATAAATGGGAGATTACCCCTCAATAATCATCATCCAAAAAATATAAGATAAACAATTTAAAGCATGTGAGGATTAAACTAAAAGTAATCAAGAGGAGGAGATCAAAACCATTAAGCCTTGAATTGAAATGAAACCTTAAATTATACATAAAAAATCTCTCAATCATAATCCCTCACTCATGTATTTATTGAATCTAAACTAAAAACTACAAAATAACAATAAAAAAGGATAGTGGATGAATTCATAATGGACAATTAAATAATAAAAGAGATTTGCTAAAAATGCAAATCATAACATTATAAAATTGTACGTTAGAACGCATCCAAAGAAATAAATTCTAGATCATTACTTTATATTGAGATAATTGCTAAAAATACAAAATCTCAACATAAAGGAATGGGTTAGAATTAACCTCCCATAAGGGATGAATTCAACTGCATCAATCTATTTTGAAATAATTGCTAAAAATGCAAAAATTCATTATAGAGGGGTGGGGTTGAATTTATCCTAGAGATAAATTTCACTACACACCTCTATATTGAGATATTTGCTAAAAATGAAAATACTCAATATAGAGGGATGGAGAGAATTTTATCACACAAAGTTTAAAAACTAATTTTGAGATCTTTTCTCAAATGGTCTTCATCTCCGTTAAATAGTGGGCATGGAGCTAAGGACAAATTGGGTAGGAATTAAATGGACATGAGGAGTGTGAGGATAAGGTGGGGTCAAAATAGGAAAATGCACAAATGTGCATGGGTTATGTGAGGTCATGTGGATAAGGGGCGAATGAGGGTATTTTGGGAAGTTGGGTTAAAATAGGTAGTTGGGGGTATTTGGGAAAAATTGAGAGTAAAAGGTTTAAATGGTTTTAAGTGGTTTTAATAAGACACATGGGTTTTTATTTTGCTGTGGCTTTGTGCTTTAGAACAGGTACACGATTTTGGCATTGGGTTGAAGTGGGTATACGGTGAGATTGGAGGCTGGAGGTATAAGGGGTTGTGCTTGTGGATGGGTCGCGAATTGCTGCTGGGTTTCGGGTTAGTGGGTATCCGGGTAGGTAGCGGGTTGGGTCAGCGCTGATAAGGGTCGGCTGGAGTGGGTTTGGGCTTCGGCAGGGGCTAGGGTGGTTTGGATCAAGTCGGCGAGGGGGGAGTCCGGCGTAGGGGCTGCTGGCCGGAGGTAAGGGTTAGAAGGACGACACCAGCGGTCTTACTGTCGGGTCAAGGGAGGAATCCGGGTTCGAGGATGGGGTAAGGTCCTACCGGGTTAGGGGGTTTAGGGTTGTTCGCCGACGGATCTGTGTGGTTTCAGGATCCGATTTGGGTTATGGGGTAAGGAGATTTGAGAGAGAGAGGTGAGTTTTGGTGTGTGAGTTTGTAGTTTTGTTTAAGGTGGAGTTTTAATGGAGGTTAGGAGGAGAGAGAAATGGGTTGTTGGGGGTTTTGAGGAAGATGAAGTGGGGTGGACTTAGTGTGTAGGTGAGGTGTAGGTGAGTTGGGTGAGGGTGAGGGTGAGGGATTTGTTTGTGTGTAGGATAGTGTGTAGTAGGCGCGACAATATGAGATCTTGAGGATGAAACCGTTCATAACCCACCCAAAATAATGTGTTTGGGGTCCATTAATTGTGTTTGTGGATCAAAATAGTTTGAGCGATCCAATAAGACAGTTTGTTGGCGGGTCTTTAGCGGGTCAAAATGATTTTGGAACCTATCAAAAATAAAACTCAAATTACCAAAGAGTTTAAAGATTTTTTTTATTTTAGTACTTACTTGTATATTTTTTTTCAAAATTATTATACCATATATTATCCGTATATGGTATAATAATTTTTTTTTTTAAAAAGCGGGTCAACCCGACCCGATCCGGGTTTGACCCGACCCGACCCGGATTTGATCTGACCCAACCTGTCCAAATTATTCTGTCCAATCCGCTTTTGACCCGTCCAAATTTATTCGTATCCATTTTGACCCGTCCATAACCACCCATTTGCCACTATTAGTGTGTAGGTTAGTGGCTGTGAATGGTTTTATGTGTGTGTTTAGTTTGTGACCCTAAAAAAAATAAAATAAAAATAAAAATAAAATAAAACAAAATTAACCTACAATAAAAATTTAACTAAACTAAAAAATAAAATTGACACGACAGGACACACTATACAAACTCTAAAAAAAACTAAACGCGACTAAAATAAAAAATAACAAATAAAAACAAAAAACAAAAAATGAAATGATAATAAACTAACTAAAAACTAAGAAAATAAAAGAAAATATAAAAACTAATACACGACACGCTAAAATTTAAAATATAAAAATCCCAAAAATATATACATGACTCAATAAAATAAATCCTAAAAATAAAATGACACATATAAAATAAAATGGGACAAACTAAATACACACGATTCGGGACAGGTTTAGGTAGGTTTAGGGTAGGCTAGGGTACGGGATAAGGGTAATTAGCTCCATAATCCGCACAATTACCTTTAAATACGCGTTTGAACACCGCAACATACATTTGACCTACAAAACAGACAATAAAGCGCATAAGCCCTAAATTGCCAAGAATTAACAACTAAAATACGTCTATTCGGGGTATAAAATGTACACTTTTGGATGCTTATCAAGATTGAACATGATGAGAATGTAGAGAGTGATGATAAGGATGTGAGTGATATTAATAATGCCTATAATAAGTTGTTCCATGAATCCCTCAAATTGAAAAAGTCTAACATCAAAATGCGGAACAAACTCAAATTTTTTGAAGACGTTGGTAATTTGTTGAAAGAAAAAGAGAATTTGATTTTAGAAATCAAAAGTGAGTTAAAACGTGTAAATGCTCAAAATGCGACTTTTGAAAGTCAAAAAGATGATTCCTTGAAATGAAATGTACACTTTAAAATGAGAGAAATGTTTGAACTAAAGGAAATACAGTTTATAAAGAAGTTATTTATCTTAAGAGTAAATTGGAAAATGATTTGAAAGTCAAACTTCATTTGAAAAATCCTTCAGATAAAATGAATAAAATGTTTTCTGAGAATCCGATGATTCTGAATGGTGAAAAAAGAATTGGATTTGATTTTGATGATTCTCTTACAAATGAGACTATGAATTTTGTACGTGAAAAGAAAAATGATGAACACGAGGGTTCATCTCAAGATAACAATGAAAAAGATATTTCAAAAGATGAGAAGCTGAAGGAGAAAGTCTTATCTATTAAAAGTACAATTGTTGATTTTACAATGTTTTAAAGGAATCAAAAGTTCACCCATTACAAAATTATTTTGAAACCTCGAAATCAAGGAAATGAAAGAAAAGTTTTAGAAAAACATGTTCCTAATTTTAGACATATTTCATGTTTTTTTAAAAGAGAAAAACTTTCTCAAAATCATTGAGTACAACATTTTGATAAAAGGAATTCAATATTTGCTCCGAAACCATTTCAAACATATAAGTGATCTTATTGCTATATGAAAGGTCACTTAAAGCCATTTTTTTAGACTTAAAAAAGATGAACAATAATCATATTCTAAATTTTCAAGAAGAATTGATTTTCAAGGAATGAACAAGAAACTTGAAAATCATTTGAAGAAACTTCTAAATGAAGTTAATGTTTTGCAAAAAGTAAGTGAAGTGAAACCAAAGTGGGTGATCAAAGTGAGTAACAAGTGTTATATGGATTTTGAAAATTTTATAACCACTATTTCTTCAAATTAGAATGATTCATATTTTGATAGTGGTTTCCCACATCACATGACGGCTAAAAATTCGTGGTTTACTTATTTTGAGAGTTTTGATGGCGGTCTGATTACTTTTGGAAATTGAAAGAAAAATCGTGAATAAGTGGAAAGGAAACAAAGAGCATTTCGAATGAGATCACACTTCACAATGCTATTTAAGTTGAAGGGATTAAGATTAATCTCATTAGTATAAGTCGTCTTTGAGAGGATAATCATTGTGTGAATTTTTTCAAAAAGGAATGTTTTGTGAGTAATGAAGAAAAAAATGGTTTGATGAAAGATGTAGGAAATTCTGAAAATTGTTATGTTTTGGTACATGAACAAAAGAGTGTTTGTGAAAAGGAGGAAATTATTTTTGTTGATCAATGGGTGAAAAATATTGATTTTTAAAATTTAGAAAGTGCTAAGTTAAATCATTTTAAATCTAGCTCAACAAGTGTGGAAATTATTTCAAAATATGAGCCAATACGAATGATTCAATCCTTTATGAGTGAGATTGAAAAAAATCAATTTTTGGATGAAAAAGTGATTTTGGACTCAAGTGTTTTGAAAGTGGATGATATTGAACAAGGTTTTTACAAATATAAATGTATTGAAAATGATCAATTTGTTTCTAAAGGTCATTCTATTAAGAAAGAACAAGAAAGATTGGAAGGACCTTCACAGTCTTACATTTGCACATTTTGTCATAAAAAGAGGTAATTTAAGAGAGTTTTATTTTAAGTTGTCAAAAATTCAAACAAAGTCAAAATTATTTTTAAATCTCATTCTAAGGTCGTTCGTCAAGAAACTTATGTGTGCACCTATCGTCATTGTACTGACCATCTTAGAGATTTTTGCATCACGTTTAAGACTTTTCTTGTTAGTTCACATTCACATAATAATGATTTTCTTGATGAGTTGAAAATTTATTTGGATAAGATGAAGTTTGAATATGGAAATGATTTTGTGCGAAATGTGAGTTGTGTGAAAAATAAAAGTTTTGAAAATGAGGTAATTTGAATTTGAAACCTCAAGTTGTGTCAATTGTTTCTTACAATCCCAAGAATCCCACTTAAAGGGATATTTTGAAAAATATAAATGTTTTGAATGTTGATTTTCTTATCTCCTCCTATAAGGGTGAGTTATCCTCTAAAGTTCCTCCACCTATCATTGATAAAGGAGAGGATCTTCTCTACACTTGATTTATTTGGCGTTTGTCGTAGCTAGGATACTCTTGTTTCATGTTTCATATCATGTCCTAGGCTATGTTTTGGGTGTTTGTGTTGCATTTTCTTTTGCATGTTTTTTCTTTTGATTTATTTATGATTTTATTAAACAAAAATACAAAAGTATTTTGAGTTTATTTAATTTTTGTGCGAGTGTCTTATGATCCATCGTGATTTATTTCACTCAATTTTTTTTTTGATATATTCTTGAAAAATAGAAAATCATTTTTGTTTGTATTATTTTTTTTAGTGTTTGCATTTTATCCATGGTATATTGGATGTTGTTGTTTGAACTTTAAGAATTTCGAGGCATATTTTCTGATATCTCGTGTTAATCTTAGTATAGATGTCGATCTTGATGGTCACACATGCTTTTTACTCTTATACCATGATTCGTGGATGTTTGATGAGATTTATGATGGGATTTTATGATCGTCATATATCACATGTTTAATGTTTTAATTTTGGACATATGAGCCCCTTATGATATATTCTCAGAGTTATTCATATGTTCCATGTTTCATGATCACATGCCATAGCTATATTAGTATCACATGATCTAAGATCATATTCAAGTTTTGATATATCTCATCATGATGTTTCTATGCTTTTCATGGTATTCATTTTCACGTTTCACATGTTTCTTATGATTTTTGTCTACCATGATACCTTGATATTGTTTTGAGTTTGGTGGTTGAATTAAGTGATATTGTTTCTTCTGAAAGTGAAAGGTGCATCTAGTGTTATATACTTGCACATTTGTTCCTTATTTGCATTTGTATATATAGTTAGAATTTTAGCAAAAATACATAAAGTTTTTTCATTTGTTTTGAATGTTTTTTATTAAATCCCATGCTTAACATGTTGATAAATATATATGATTGGATCATTTTTATAGAATTATTGAACGTGTTTTGTCAAAGTAAACTTTTCATCATAGTTAACATTGACTTTAGTTTGACTTTGATGACATGAAAGCTTGTATTCACTTACACCGCATGATTTTCACAAATGGTTTGAAAAGTTAAATCAATCTTTCATAGGTTTCAAATCACTCCAAGGTGTATACATGAGAAACGTGAGATTATTTGTTAGAGTTGAATATGAACCGTTTTGAAAGTGTTGATAAGGGCTACCATTAGTGTGATAACACCCATTCGGGTAGGTGTCAACTATGTGTGCGAAAATCCAAATAATGAAAAAGTCAATGTGTTGAAAAGATCCACAAGACAAGTGCTTAACCGACATTAAAAATAAGACAAGGATTGAGCATTTCAAAAATGAAATTTATTTCTAGTTTGGCATAAAAAATTGTTTTATAACACTTGTCGAAGTAGTGTGTAGATGGATTTGTTCTTAAATAAAAACTTATGATCATAGTGCATTTTCCTACAAGAAGTTTTCTAAATGTGTAAAAAAAAATGCAATTTGTTGATGATTTTGTGATTTCCCATTTTTATGAACTTACAAGTTTGTACGATTCTTAGCTTACTTTTGTAAATGATTTCAATTTTGTAAATCTCTAGTGACATTAGACTTTAGACTATGTGATTTTATATGATTTGCATGATTGCTTGGTTTTGATATTTAATCTCTGGTTTCTCATATATGCTAGTATTTTTTGTTTGAGCTAATGATCGTTCTTTGATCTTAGTGTATGAGGATTTTGATAGGTAGTTATTTTTGGAGTTTTAATCCTTATCTTGGTTAGTTTGAATATTTTGCATTAGTTTGTGCTAAGAGATTATTTGAGATATTCTTGATGTTTATATCATGCACGTTTCATATGTTGGTTGATTGTAGTGCCTTTACGAAGGTTTTTGCATGATATATGTGTTTTGTGGCAGTTTTGTGATTTAGGGGGGGTTAAACTTTTTGAAGGAGTGACAAGGTTGGATATTTTTTTGGTGTTTCTCAATTAGAATCAATGTATTTCACATGAATTTGAATTTCTAGAATTTTTTTGAAGTTTTTCGTTCTCACGATAATGATTGGTAGGCGTGCGCATGGTACCCGTTCACACTAACATGTTTTGTAGGCATACATATGGTACCTATTTTTTGAACTTTTTTATTCACAAATCCTCTTAGATAGTTTTCATTCCTAATCTGATTCCTCATGATTCTTTTTTGATGGTTTTTTTAATTGGTTTTATTCCTATTTTATGTTTCCCATGCTATTTCATCATGATTGTTTCGTTTGTTGTGATAAAAAGGGTGACCACTAATTTGTTGAAAGGGAAATGTTTGTTTAAGGAGGATATGATTGATTGATTTTTTCTAAATGATTCATGTCTATATTTATATGTTTTTTTATAGGAGATTTTTTGCTTTGATCACATATCACATGTCCATATATGTTTATATTCCATGCCTTAAGGTTTCATTGTAATATAAGCTTATTGATAGGGCAGTTATCATGATCATTCATCAATTCTTATTTGGAGATATGTTTATATTGTTGTTTTTTATAGGAGTAGTTTTGATTGTTTGCTTTGATTCTTGATATCATATGGTCATTCTTGCTTTGTCATTGTCTAGATATCTTTACCATTGTTATCTTGTGATTGTTTTGGTGTAAATTCGGCATGTTCTTTAGAGTGAGAAATATTTTGTGCATATTCTTTATTCTATTGGTATCCTATTTCCCTTGTCTTCCCATGTTTTCGCCTGTTATATCTTCTTATTTGTCTTATTTCTTGATATAAAGGGGGAGTAATATTTTCCTTATTACAAAAAAGTGGAGATTGTTTTATTGATATTTGAGTGTGACATATAAGGGTAGTGATATCTTTATTTCATCATTCATATTTGTTGATATAACAGTTTTTGGAAGGATTCCTGAGCAGGGGGGCATATTTCATTTGCATGTCTTGCATAATGGTTTATTATTGTTTGCGATTTTACAGGATTCTTCACATTGCTACATGATCAAAGATATTACATTGGAGTATTGAGTCGGTCATTTAGATTTGTATATTGCCTTCCTACTACTCCCACTATATGGATAATGAGGTGTGAGTCTTATAGGGGTAATTAATAGTTTTTTGGCGTTGGAGTCTTATCACGAAATAGACAAAGGGAGAGATTGTGAATGCAGATCTTATATAGTATATATTTATTGGATATATCCTATTTTAAAACATTGAGTTTATCAAGTCACATAGACTTGATACGTTTGAGCGAGGGGCGCTCTTGAGTCTAGACTGAACCTTGAAGAATTGAAGACCTTTTCATGCCGCTCATTAAAGCCTTCCGTTGATGCCTATTGAAGACTATATACTTTTACAAAAGTTTGATTTGATTTTGGATATTTGCACATACTTGCGTATTTTCCTAATTGAGAGAGTTTTTCTTAAAATTGTTTTTAGAAAACCGTTTTCGAGTTGTGTTTTATGTTTAAGCAATTAATCTTTGACAATTTTTTTAAAGGAGTTTAAAGGAATTTTCTGAGAGGAAAATCATTTTTAGAAAATAACTTTTAAGGTTTTTTGTTTAGAGGCATTCATATGGTGCTCTTTTTCACCCATGTGCATGGCAGATTTTCACATGTCTATAGAGTATGCTTATGTACACAACTGAAGTGAGATGTCCTCCCTAGTTTTTGGCGTGCGAACGATTAGATCTAACCGTGCACACAAGCGATGCTGATTTTATGAAAACTCTATAAATAGAAGCGTTTCCCTCCCACTTTTATAAAGATACTTTTCCCTCATTGCCGAATACTTCATTTGATGTGATTTTTGTGTTTGTAAGGATTTCCTTCTCTCCCCAAATCTAAATTCAAAATCAATTGGCTGTTTCAAATATTATTAGATCTAAAATGAGATCTACATTTTTATGAGGAGTTTTTGAGTGAATTGAATCCATAATCTAGCCAAAGTTTAATCTACTTCTAGTTTTCTATGATCGGATACTCCTTGATATAAAAGAGGAGGCACTTCAAGTTATTAAATAATTTAGATTGTGGCACAACTTCCAAGGAAGAGAATGGATCTCTTCGTCCATGGAATGGATCTTCCTATGGTTTCTCATTAATCTATGGGGGTAAGTTGAAAGTTTCATATGTAACTACTTGTTATAGAATGAGTGAGAGGTAACCTTTCTAAAATTTCTTTTCAAGTAGAAATGAGAATTGGAGTGTGTCGAGTATTTTTACCTCTGGGTGGAGGTTTTTCGTCTCAAAATTGTCTTGTGGTTTGTTCGTGTGTATTCATCTTCATATCTAATACACTTGATGACACACACTACTTTAAGTTTATTGAATCTCCCAAGTTAGGCTAAAATTGGACTTATGTATGTTAGATTTTGCTTATTCACTTAGATTTAATTTATTTACGTGTGTGTGTGGTTTTTATAAAACACGTGGACTTAGTTTTTCATAAGCCATTCACACATTGTTTAATTATTTTGTCAATGTCAATGAGCATCGTATTTATTAAATAAAATCACCTTTTAGTTATTTATCTTTATATACTAACTATATAAGAAAGTTTACACCTAATGGTTATTATTAATGTTTATTATCTAAACCTCGAAGGGTGGTGTTGAATACACCAAAATAATTTGTTCCTAACACCGTATAGATTTTTAAATGACTTTTCCCTAATGTGATAAAAAATTCCAACCCCAACTTGTATCGAAAATGTGCGCGATTAACTGATCCCCCCTTGGAGAAAAAAAGTGTACAAGTATTAGCCTCGATTGTAAACATTTTGTCTAAGACCCCTTTCACGTGTTTATAGTACCTAAGTTTCAACGAATATCTTTGCATGGTACCCGGTTAATAACAAGTTGCAAAATGCATGTGAAAACAATGACAAGACACGTGTCCAATACCTTTATGGTATATAAGATTATTTCTACAATTTTAGCCGAGCTTTCCAATCTTATTTACGTAACTAGTCTTCCTTTTTCTAATTTCACCCTTCTATTAGGGTTCATAATTTAGATCTTGAGATTTCAATATTGTTTAACAATTTAATGATGAAAAAGGATTTTGTTACATATTTTTTTAAGCATGGAAAATTGAGTGTTGCCTTACTGATGCGTGTAACATGTTTGTGTGAGGAATTATTTGAAAAAATACATCTGAAATGGGAAATGTTTAAATCCATAACATTTCATATGTGATATGAAGTTTCAAGTAACCCATGTTATATTCTATTGATGCAATTTATTTGGAGAACATCACTAGTTATATATATCATAATTTTTTAGGTATGGTAGACATTAAAATGAGTTTCGAAAGGAATGACTTTGAGCCTGGATCGGTTGAAGGTTATAAATTATGTGACGATGAATTACACTATGTCGAAACTGATCGAAAAATGCAATCCAACTATTATATATTGCATAATATGAATTTGTTGGAAACTGTCAGTTTCACATAGTTAATTGTATGAGTTGGTCAAATATTTAAAGTTGTCCATTTATTTTCACTATTTTTTCATATTTTAAGTTTGTAATGAACAGTATATTCGAATTTCTTAATGCAATATATTAACAATTTCGCAGTGAGAATTAGTATCATTTAGCATTGTGAAATAGTGAAATGTTACGATGTGAAATATTATAATGTCGTATTGCGAAATAAGTTTTATCTTAATTTGAAGAAGATACAAGACTCGTGGTAAGATGTTGACCTCTGTATTTATACAGACATTTTTCCTATTCCATTTTAAGTGGTTATATATTTTGCATCAAATCTGTTATTTTAGTAGTCCTTGCTAGAGGTAATAAATAATGTTTTACTAATCAATAACGTGGAGCAAACCTGTATTTGGAATCCCCTAGTGAGGATATACAATATTATATTAGATTTGTATTAAAGTGTAATTAACTTTGCGACAAATTTAAAACCATCAGTCCTAAATAACATATTACAATAAATATAAAACCAAGAGTTGTCCATATGATATAGTTCACAACTATAAGTTGATTTACAATTTGCAAACTCACGAACAAGGAAAAAAAACAAACGAAAAAACAAGTAAAATATAAATTAATTTTAAAAGGGAATTGACTATTTGGTTAATCAAGATAAGTATCACCAAAATCCTCCTGTGATTATATGAAGTTGATGAGGGACCTTGTAGGAGAATACTCTTCAACCAGTTGTTTGAACACATTCATTTTCTTAACTAATTCCTCATACTTTGGTGTGACTTAAAGGATATAAAAATCCATAAATCATCGAAGTTTTTTTGAATGTCAACTCCTTAAATTATTTTCGGTATTAGTGGTAATACTCTATAAACTTGTCCTACATATAAGAAGAACTCGTGGTATGAAATGTTATACTAATGGATTTTATCCATAATGTCTTCAAGTTCTCGTCTCATGTTTATTTCGAAATACAGATATATCTTCAAACATCTTATAAGGTTACCCGTTATTGAGAGATGGAGTTGAAGAGTATTAGGGTTTTTGTTTGTATATGTTGTAGAGAATATATAAATAATAGAGATTGGATATCAATTTTGTTAGTATCTTTCTCTCTCTCTCTACACACACACACACACACACACACACACACACACACACACACACACACACATATATATATATATATATATATATATATATATATATATATTTATAGAGAGAGAGAGAGAGGGTATACTAGTAGAGACGTTGGCACTATAAATGTCAAATCATTTGATATTTCTAAAATTTTAAATATTGAATCAACGTTTATCCCTATGTAAGAGGAATGCCTCATTAAATATGTAAACAATCATCATCATTATTCTCTCTGTTTTGTCGCTTAAGTTGTTAGTTCGCTTAACGAAACTCAATATGAAATGTATTTGTATTCCAAAATAATATGTATTTACATCATTGAAACCTTTACTCGATAAATATTATTTTTAGTATAATAATATTCATTGTGCATAATCATTTCATTATAACACATGTCAATTAGTAGTTTGATTTTGCATTATAATTTTGAACTATGAGTTCCCAGAGTAATTTTTAGTAGTAATCAGTGCCTAAATATACTCGTTGATACTAGTATCAAAATATGCATTTTTCATGATGAATTTTCACACAAGCACTAATTTTTCGAAGAATTGTAATTTATTCATTCCTCTATAAATACGTGGAAACTATTGGTAACATGTTATTATCTCTTAATATTTTACAATTGAAAGAAAAACTCTCCTAAAAAATCACATTCTTCAAACACTGGCTCACATTTTTAAAATCTGTGATGAAGTCCTCGTCAAGATATTCTCATTCTTGCCAATTTTTTATATTTTGAGCATACTCCCTCCCTAAAAACGATTATGGAGTTATGTTAGGATGATGATACCCTAAAACAAATTTACATGGGAGATATTCCTATTGGAGATTTTCATAACGTTAGCTTAGGTCAGACATGATGGCTCTCCAATTTAATTATCTAAAAAATACTTGAATAAAGAGGTTGTGAGTGTAGATCTTGTATAGTGTGTGCGTGCGTGTGTGTGTGTGTGTGTGTGTGTGTGTATACACACGATATCTCCTTTGTCAAAAAATTGAGTCTATCGAGTTACATAGACTTGATCCATTTGAGTGAGGCGCAATCTTAAGTCTATATAAAACCTTGAAGAATTGAACATCTTGCATGCTGCTGATTGAAGCCTTCCTTTGATGCGTTTTGGAGACTATTCCCTATTACCTAATTTTGATTTGATTTTGACTATTTGCACACACTCGCTTATTTTTCAAATTAAAAGAGTCTTTCTTAAAAGGGGATCTTCTTATTAAGTCCTATTTACATGGGACATTTCCTAATAGGTCCTATTGCAACATTTTTTCCTTAATAGCTCCTATTTGTACATATAGTGAATATTCACTGAATGTTTACAAATATGACCTATTGGAACAAAAATATTTTTTAATGGGACTTAATGGAGAAAAAAAAGTGTTAGGACCTATTGAACTACATACTTAGTAAACGGGAGTAATTGGTAAAAAGACCTTAATTTTAGATCTTGAATGAGATCTATATTTTTGTGAGGTGTTTTTGAGTGAATTGAGTTAAAAAATCTAGCCAAATTTTAATTTACTTCAAGTTTTCTATGATCAGATACTCATTGATCTAAAAGAGGAGGCACTTCAAGTTATTGAAGAATTTAGAGGGTGGCGTGATTCTAAGGAGTAGAGTGAAGGTTCCCATCCAATATGTGGATCTCGATATGGATTTCTATTTTCTATGGGGAAAAGTTTAAAGTTCATACGTAACTACTCATCGGGGCATAAGGGAGAGGTACCTTCTTATCTTGTATAAAACTCTTTTCATGTAGAAATATAAATTAGAGTGAGTCTAAGGATTTTTACCCCTAGGTGGGGGTTTTCCCTCATAAATTTGTCTTACGGATTGTTTGTGTATTCATCTTCATATCTGACACACTTGATCACACACATCACCTTAAGTTGCGTGAATCTCACAAGTTAGGCTAAAATTGGACTTAAATGTGTTGGATTTTACTTATTCAAGTAGATAATGCAATTTTTATATCTAATGAGGTACTAAATTCTCAACTTAGAGAAAAACTATTGGCCCAAATTTTGGCATATTTCATCTTTTTAATGCCTTAATTTTTTGTGCAGGTTCTTTTCAAACCTTATTGGACCCCGGATAATTTTTAATTCCTCACTTTTTTAGGTCCTAAATTTTTTTTCTCGCGGGCAATGGTTTTTACATGCACTACTTTTATTATTCTCGTATTATTGCACTTGGATCGTTTTAAGGACATGATTGAGATGAAACAAGCTCGACCAACATGTGATAGGCAAGTACAATAATCAAACAAATTCGTGCAAGTGTGCAGTAAATGACATATTGAGTCAAACATGTAGGAAGTATCATCTAATAACATCGCAATGACTCCAAACATTATAAAGCACATGGATGACATGATATATTGTCTCAAAACACTATCAAATTATCACATGGATAAATCGAATGAAATTGTGACTCGGTCATCCTAAGTGTCAATTCATATAAGGTGGAAACAAAATACAAAACTCCTTTTGTCTTTTTAAAAAAAAATCAAAATCGAAAATATTTTTGGTTTTTTGAAAAAATATATGGCAAATATAGTACAATCAGCAACAGGCATAATATCATCATGAAAGTCATCCTATGCTAGCAATACATAAATCACACAAATGGATCATCAGTCAAATCCGGTGTGATTAAACGAATAATGCAGTATTAGAACTTAAGCATTACAACTAAGAATTGCTGCATATAAATTGTCCCAGAAGCAACCAACGGTATCAAAAATCGAAGCAGATGGACACAAGGTACTATAAACAGACAAGAAGTAAAAACCAGATATATTGTTAGAATAAAGATTAATGTCGTTCGAACGAGAATGCTTGTCGTTTGAACGACAGCTTCTCACGACATTTAATCTCACTCGAATGAGAAAACAATAACTTTCACAATTTTGCTCAGAAAGATAAATAGTGTTGCCCAGTGCAAAAATTTCCCTAAAACAGTACCAGGAAGGTCCTGCAGGTGCAAAACAGAGTCAAAACAGTAGCGAAAAAAAACTCAGTAAATAAGTCAATGTGCACTACTACAAAATGAGTCATAACACTAGTAAAAGTATATCAAGATGCACAACTAGTGTATGACAAATAACAACACAATCAACCAAAAGATCTCACATTGGGTGAATTACGTGCAAGCAAACGAGAGTCCTGAACAATTTGATCATAAACCTCTAAATATGATTTCCTAACCCAAATCGATGGGTAACGAGGAGAGGGGTTTTTAGGAATCGGTGTGACTCTCTTTTTAAACTTCCTAGGTCCATTCAAAAGTTTATAATAGAAATGCCTAAAATGGACTTTCCTACTACAATGTGTGCAAGTGTAAATCGAGCGTGTGAGTGTTACCTAAAGGTGGCCTTCTCCTCAAATTCCTAGGTGGTTCACTCCTCAAATTTCTAGGTGGCACTCTCTGAATTTGCCTAGGTGGCTCAATCCTAATGATTTTAGGAGGCTCCCTCACGATGTTCCTAGGGGGCTCTTTCCTAACAAACTTAGGTTCTATTTCTTAACAATTCTAGGAAGCTCTCGCACATGTGTGGGGATGGGTGAAACATGTTTTTCAAAACCAATCCCACCCCTATCCTTTTTAATTTGGACAGGCCCTAAAATCTTATCTAAATTTTTGAACCGAGACTCCAAATAAAATTTCACCTTACTCGAATCTCTCAAACTTTTCTCAAGTTCACTTATCCTAGATTCAAGTAGGCGCCTAGAATCCTCAAACTCAAGAAGCTTATTTTTCATAGCTTCCATCACGCCTCGAAGATCATCTCCCTCACACTCGACATATCCAAGCTTCTCTCTCAAAATTTTCTCTCATGCCCTAAATTCTTCAACTAAAATATCATTATCATTTTTAAAGGCAGGCTCTTCCAAATGGTCTTTCAATTTCAAATTTTCTTTCTTTATTTTCAAAGATTCAGCATAAAGTTTATTGAAAGCAGTTTGCAAGTCACGCTCATCCTCACTTGTGTCGTCCTCACTCACCTCACTTTTATCACTAGTCACATGGGTGGGAAACTCTCGCCTATAAGCAAAAAAACTTCTTCTTATGAATCACTATCACTAAGTGTAGAAACACGAGATGTCGGTTTATTCAATTTCATATATAAATTTTTGAGACACTCATATATCGTGTGACCTACACCCTCACAATTCGAACACCGCTCAGAATTGTTTTCAATAGAAGATTTAAAACAAGAGTTTGTGTGAATTTTCCAATTAGATTTTTCAAAAAGTTGACACCGAAAATAATCAAAACCACCAAAAGCCATTTTTTGAGAGATTACCGATTCCCGCTCTAATACAAATTTAAAAACGTGAGTAGTCAAATTGTATCAGGGAAAAACTTTAAAACACAGGATCACTCGATAACTTAGAGTAACCCGCTCTGATACCAATTTGTAAGAGCCGCTACAGTGGAATAAATACGACTTCTCAAATAAATCAATTTTAATTGTGTGTCAATCAAAACAATTTTAATGAAAATCCAAGCTTTAATTCAGTCCTAAAAACATGCATCTAAGTGATATGGAATCATAACGTAATAAGCATGCAAAGGAAACGAAATTTCAGGAAAAATCCCCGAAGGGCAAAACCTTTTTATTTTCACTATAATTTGTAAAAGAACGGTTTACAATAAGATTATAATGAAAATACATGTGACATACGAATACCCGCAAGTGTCGATCGATGTCGTCAGCAATGGAACAATCCCAGAAGCTCCACAAGAACCGCAGTCCTATCTTCAACCCAGGAATACCACAGCACTTCCCTAATGACCTCAGTCCAGTGTAGATTTTTCCTCTCTACAAAGAGTTGAACAATAGTAAAGATCTGTTCTTGGGTTCCAAAACAATTCACTAAAGATTGGGATGTTTTGTGAATTGAAAAACAAGAGATTGAACTCTCAAAAGGTTGGAAAATAAAGTAAAACACTCAAAATCATATTATGTTTAAAACCAGTGTTTCTCCACCCGAAATACAGTAGTCTGACATCCTTTAAATACTAAAAATCAAGGCGGTGACATGTTAGGAAAAAAACTTTTCTCGTTTGAACAACATACGATGTTGTTTGAACGATATCCTTATCTCATTTGAACGACGTATCAAACGAGGTCCTGATTGTAGATAATTTCAATACGAACGCATGACCGCCAGTTTCGTATTTTTTTTATTTTTTATGAATTAGTTATGATTTTTCTACTGAAAGGTGTCCGAGAAAAAAATCTTTAGATTCTATGAATTCAAAAAAAATTAATAAATACTTTTAAAGCTCCGCTCCAACACTTAGAAAATATTTTATGAAAAATAATCCCAATACTCTAAGTGCATTATTAAGGTACTCTAAAATGTAATCTTACCAAAGTTAACCTTGCGGAGACAGTTTGTTAAAGAACCTTGATTATTCAGATCCATCTTGATGTGAATGTGATCTTGATCTTCTTCGACGGTGTAGCGGTATAGGACATATAAATTTATAACGGACAAAAATGTCCTTACAGTTTCCTTTTAATTTATTAGTTATCCTCTTATCACATAACACTCCACTCGCTTGTCTCCATTTCATCCAACCAGTTGATTTTGTACTCGTAACATCCTCATCAGTGTCCCCATTACCTTATATCATTGAACCTAGATTACAAAATTTATTAGTTTGGTTTATCACTTTTTCTTCAATCTTTAACATTATGTTACTCGACGCCTCATTATTAAATTTATATTCCATAAATTTCGTTTTATTTTTACTAATTTGTGGCACCCTGCCTGTTCTAATCCTGGGTGATTAGTCCATTATTAAATTAAATAGGAATCATAAATGGTTTTATTCTTAGCATCACTGTCAAAACATAAATATATTACTAATACCCTAATGGTTGGATATCAAAATTTCAATCTTTTGATTAACATGCAATAATTTAAAATAATAAAACACATTCACCATTCTAGTAAACAATGAAATGAATGCTAATACAACTGAATAAATAAATGTGTCTGGAATAAACACTCCAGCCAGAAATCCACATACAATAGTCCATGAATAAAAACCAAATCCACAAATTGGAAATAAAATGGAAACATAAAGTCTTTGAAATATCTGCTAACTAAAGATATGTGATATGCCCGAATGAGATGACTGGATACTAAAGAGGAACTGATAAATATGGATGCGTCTACTACCAAGGTCTTACAACGTCCACAGCAACTATAGCACGTCAGATATGAAGGAACACTTAAGTCTGGCATCGCTATGGCTGGGCATCTAATTGATTTTTACAAAAATGGATTTGAAATGAGTCAGAGCCCAAGTAAAACAGTTTAAAAATATTTTGCAGGTATTTAAAATGCATTAAAGAGAAAATATTATATACATGTTAACTATACGTGATCTCACTTGAGATCCTCATCTCTTAACTAATATGCAGGCATAATGTATACTTCTAAACCAACCTAGTTACGCTACCCCGCCTAAATAGTTTTAATTAAGTCTCTCCATGCCTAATAATTTGTTGTGCCCACCCGTATTGCCCATAGAATACGTTACCGAATTACCAAACTCTTATAGCCTGTAATAGTGTCCAATTAAGTATTAAGTTCTCACATACTTAGATTACTTTAGATATCATAATCTATCTTATCTACTAATGCACACGTAGTGGCATAAATCACACGTACATACATATATATATAAATAAAGTAGTAAACTTATGTATGTCATAAGATTGATCGATGATATCATCAGTATGATTTATTCTTGTAATGCCTCTTTTGCCCCTCACATCTTTGATTCCCCCTCTTTTTTTATTTACCAAATTTACACTTCAATTCAAAATTAGGGGTATTTTCGTAAAGACATGCCATACACACTCTCCACAAACCCTCATCCACTTACTTCACTCCCCGATCTCTCTCTTCCCTTTACTTTCAACCCATCCCCCCAAATCGTCTATCCATAGCTTTCCCTCCCGTCCCCCCCTCCCATGGTAAGCTCTTTCTCTCTCACTCGCATGCATCTCTCTCTCTCTCTCTCTCTCTCTCTCTCTCTCTCTCTCCCTCTCTCTCTCCCTCTCTCTCTCATGCACACTTCTAGGGTGCAATTTTTCAATTTTATTATGTAGATCTTCTTTGTTAGGGTTTTTTGTATATGGATTTGAAGTTTTTGTTGTTTTTGTATACATTTTCATAGATCTTCTTTCTTAGGTCTTTTGGAATGGAGTATTTATGTGGTTGATGGTTTGTTTGTGCTTAGTGGTTTTGTATCGATCTTGATATAATTTTTCATCTATTTTTTGGATTTCGATATTAGTCTATTATTTGTGATTTTTGTGTTTGATTTCGATTGTGTTTTAGATCGATAAACTTTGGAATTAGATCTTGGAGCTCGGCCCAAATATCTTTATTATGTTTGGTCAAATCAGGTATACTCTTTCATTTTTACTACATATCATGTCATACTAGCTTTCAATTTTATTTGGTACTAATTTTATGAAGGATTGTAGAGTATATTTCTCATTTTTATATATATTAAGTCTGACGTACATGTTTTGTGATTTTTATGTTTGATTTTGATTATGTTTCAGATGAACAAACTTTGGAATCATATCTTGGAGGCCAACTCAGATATCTTTGTTTCTTTGGGTCAAATCAGGTTTATTTTGTATTAATTTTAGTATATATCATCGTATATTAGCCTTCAATTTTTTTGGTACCAAGTTTATGAAGGATTATGATTCTTTAAGTATGTTTTTTAAACTATTTTGGCTTTTTTGTATGTTATATTTCTCTTTCCATAAGCTATTTCAACCCATAATGTCTATCGTTTTCAAATTCTCAACGATTTACATTTTACACCAAAGAGAAATCACTCCGTACCTCATCTACGAGAATGACAATTCGTATTTTTTTTCATCACATTTTGATATTGAGTTTGTTAGGATTGATTTCCTTCTTAGTTGTTCATTTATTCCAATAAATGATTTTAATTTATTTTTCCAAACCATCAAACAATTGATGAACCTCTTTCTCTCTCTCACACACAGGGTGTAGTTTGTTGGGTTTCATGTAGTTCAATTTAAATATATTGTGTTCTAATGTTTGAATGGATGACCTGACTTATATTGAATATATCGAATTACATCTTCAGATTTTAGTTGTGCTCATTTCGGATCATTAGATGCGTTACTGATAGGCGCGCGAGAGGTGTGCGCGTGTAAAGTGCACAGTTGTTATTTTCTATCTCGCCGCGACTATAAAAATAAACCTAAATTATGACTACACTCAACTGGTGAGTATAGTGGTAAGTCGGGTATCGAAAATCCACAGGGACGAGTTGTTAGAATTTATAAGATTTAATACTCCGAATAAAAGTGTAAAAGGTGATTACAAACTAAAAAGGAAAAGATGCATAAAAGGGAGATGTGAATCTAGGCGAGGGAAATGAAACTAGATTATGAAAGCGAGTAAAACTATAGGTTGCGTCGAAAATCCCTCACCCGAGTTAATTTGTATAAAATGGTTACATGGGTCGACGAGCTATTAAAATTGCGTCTCATTTCGACAGCTAATTAAATCAAGAGTTGTCACACCCCTAAATTCGCATAAAAGTCTAATAAGAAATTGGCGTCAACAAATACTCTAAAAATTACGCACGCAAGGTCGTACGCACGTGACATACATGATATGCCCCGTCAAATCTCCTAGGCGTAATAACTAGAACAACGCACCCAAAATAAACCCATAAACACTATCACCAAGCAAAGCAACACATTAACCCGAGTGAGTTCCATTCAAACACAACCTAATTTAAATTAACTAGAAAGCATGTTAAAAATGCGGTAAATAAAGCGGTAAAGAAACGCGATAAAACTACACTAGAAAGCATGGGAAGAAAGCACGTAAACCTAATTAGAAAGCATGTAAATTATCTAGAAAGCAAGAAATGAAGGAAATACAAACTATATAAATGGTAGGGAAGATGAATAGTGTAATTTACAACCCAATTGGGTGTCAAACCAAGAAGAATCAAAGCCATACTCTTCAAATCCCACAAACCCTAAGCTAAAAACTAACCTAAAACTATCTAAAATCGTCCACCACCGTTTATTACAACAAAATTTCTTTATATAGTAAGTTGGAATAAAAATAGAAAAGAAAAGAGAAAAGAAAAGAAAAGGCAAAATATCTCCTGAAAACAGGGGATCGATCGATTGACCAAAAGGGTCGATCGATCGATCAAGGCCAAATTTTGACAATTCAGAAGGATCGATCGATCGACTAAAATCATCGATCGATCGATCAAGCAGGGGTGAGCCAAGCAGCACACTGCATTCCTTTTCTTCCGTTTTCTCCTCCTCTTTTGATTTCCTTGTTTTTCCTTCCGCTAAAATTGTCGTAGTTTCTTCTTACGGACTCGGAATCACACACCATTCGCGGCCATGCGAAGCTAGCGAGGAGGGATACAACTTCTGTGAAATGTCGGACCAGGTATCCAAGATGTGAAAAGACTAAAATGACCTTGAAGGTGCGATTGCGTACGGAACTTGAGCGGAATGCGTCCGAACTCCATACTTAGTACCTAAATACCTACAAAAGCCCAATTATACCTCATATAGCATGTTAACAATATAAACCGAGGTTGTCTATTTAACGGACTTAAATATAGAGATTAAGGCACCCGAGGGGGCTAAAATGCGTAGGTTCGAGAGATGAAATATGCAATATTTGCGTATTATCACACCCCCTAACTTACACATTGCTAGTCCCTAGCAATGAAATAGGATGCAACAAGAACTACAAGCAGACCAAAAGCAGGAAATAGTACAAAAGTATGTTATAAAAGCAAAAGGCCACTTTCGCGGGCAATTCGATTGCATTTAGCATATGCAATAAGCCGTTAAACCCATAGGTCACCCTAGTGGACAAGTGTCATCTCGTGAGGGTTTTTTGAGACGGTACCCACAAACATCACATGGTTTCCTCAAAATATGCCCAACCCAACATGCGACAAGCCCAACAATGGCGAAAAGGATTTCATACACATTATTAGCAAATTGAATGAATTCAAACAAAAGTCCAAATCATTAACATTATAGAATGCACCTCATAGAATTGAAACTTTAAAATGTGGGTGGGGGTGGGGGGGCGAGCACATGCAAAGTGTGATTTGGCGAAAAACTTAGATAAACCGGATAAACATTAAAACAAGCATATATTCAATCCTCACGGGCATTACACTCAATAAGCGAATTCACTCGAAACAGGGAGGTAACATACGGAACATGCGGGCTAAAGAGTAAATGTAAATGGAAACTAGGCCGCACACATGGCATAAATGAACAACGCTATATATAAAATGAAAAGATGTAATCTCAATGAAAGGATACCGCACACTAAAAGAGGCAAAATGCATTTTCACAGATTATCAAAATTATTATGACTTTTAAATTAAATTCATCGTAAGATCACATAGGACTTTATAGGGTTGTAATGTAAGTTTGGCTAGGGTACGAAACAAAGGATATGTATATACGAATTCAAAGTGTTCAGAATGAAAACTCGAGATAATGGAAAAATGCGGGCAATATCAAAATTGGAAAACAAGTTTCAAAAAGGCATTAGATATATCATCGGGGAGAGTAATCAAAGCTTATTCGAACTATATACAACATTTACAACTTTCTCTTTCTTTTTCTTTTCTTCTTTTTCTCATTTTTCTTTTGTTTTCTTTTGCTTTTTCTTTATCTTTTTCTTCACTTTTTTCATTTTTTCTTTCTTTACTTTTTAAACTCTCATATTCCTAAATTGCAACCGATATCATAACAAAAACATTCAATCCCAAGCAGCATTCCAAACAAACATATGGAAAGTGTATGTATGGTATATAACTCCAATTTAGAGTTGGTTATGGGAATGGGGTTATGAAGCGAAAGGTTAATATTTAGGCTCAAAGGGGGTTAACGAGGGTAAACATATAAGGGTGAGGTCAAGGTCAATATGGGTGATATAACAAAGAATGCCTATGATCATTTTCAAAAGTTTACGCAATTATCGAATCAAAACAATATATGAAAATCATGATCAAGTAACACATTTCAAGAATGAACTCAATTAATGAACGGTCAAATGAAAGAATAGTGGGATTACCGACGAATTCAACGTTTTTAAAGAGGAAAGAATAGTGTATAACACTCACAAATGACAAAAAGTACAAAGCTTACTCGGTGTAAGTATATACAATGCAATAAAAGATTACCGAGTTATAAAAATCTTAAACCAAATCAATTAGGCAATAAAAGTGCATGTGCTCATGGAATTAAAGTTTAATTCATGAAGTTATTCATAATATCAATAATGGAGACTAAAGTCTAATAACTTCTAAAATCGAGAACATGCATCATTGGGTTGTCAATTGGATCGGGCAATTATTGAAATTTATCATCGGAAACAAAGGCAAAAACCCAAAAAAGGAGAAAAAAGAAAGAAAATATTTTTAAAATTTTTGAATTTTCTAAGAAAAGCGTACCCAGTAAGTAACATGTGAGCAAAAACATGGACTAAATAATGAAATGGATAGCATATCCCACACCCCCTAACTTAAAACTTGACATTGTCCTCAATGTAAATTAAGAACCAAGTCAAAGAGAGGAAAAGAGCGATATTATCCAAAATTGGAGCGATCCCCATAAGAACAAGTCCAAAGAATCTATAAAACAAGTTAGTACCGAGCATAGAAAAAATAAATAACAAAAAGTTAACTAATTACACTAAACTAAATTAAAAAGGAAAGAAAAAAATAAAGAAAGAAAGGATAAAAAGCTAACTATATACAACCTACTATTTAGGCTTCACACTAACAATTCACTAGAAGTCTAAATAGTTGAGGGTCCACCGTAAAAATGATTTGATTTTAGAGGATAACTGGTGTACCCTCACATACAAGCATGCCTTCCGAAAAATATGAATTCCGTTTGAACAACGGAAGGCATGTGTAAGGCGGAAGAAAGTAACCATCGCTAATTAAAAGTTTTGGTGGGACGATGAGGGTTTGGATTGAACGGGTGACAAGAACATGTGGGGACCGAGAAAAACCGAATATCCTCCCAATGATTTTGAAATTGGAATGGGAGGCGGTGCACACGAAGGCATGGATGCGATCGTTGAAGGCGACTCGAGCAAGTTCTCCTCATTGGCGAAAAGGTTTAAAACATTAAAGTTTGAAACCGAATCATTGGGTACTTGAGACGGTGTGATAATAGAGAATGAAAATGAGGATGAAAGAAATTCAAACTCATGAGATGAATCATCATCGCATGAAGTTTGAGTTTCGAAGGAAATAATATCATTTTCAGTGAAATGTTCTTCTTTGGGGGCCAAAGAAGAAATCATTTCATTGCAAATAGATATTACGTCATTTTCATCCTCACTTTCAATATCTATTACGAGATGGGCAAAGTCAATAATTCTTTGTTCCAAAGTAGGCACAAGTACCTCATTTGGTTCAAAACATTCTTCGACTTCGAAAGTCTCGGAAGCAAAATCATTGTCGAACTCAAATAATAAATCCAATTCATGTTCCTAACAACGATTTTCTTCCCGATAACGATTTTCAATTTTCTCATTTTCATACATACGCAAACCCTCACCGAATGTCATAGGTCGAGGTGTGGATACATGAGAATGGGAAGTTTGAAAATTACCACCAGACTTAAACGAAAACACATTATTATAGGAAGTTTGAAAACTATTCGAATTCATTTCAAAATTCCTATTATAAGGAGGTAAAGGCCCAAAATCATTTTCATCATCATCAAAATTCCAATAACCAAAATTTTGACTTTTGTTATACTCGCCCAAAGTAATATTTGAATTTGTAAATTTTTGGGATTCTAAGTAATCACCGAAAGTCATAGGTTTGCGGAAATTTTGAGAATTATAACAATGATTACCGAAAGAATTGGAATAAGACATGCTTACCCCAAAAATGGCTTGAAGTGGCGAATTCCACAAAGTAGGTGCGCGTGGGAAAAGTTCAAGCGTTTCTAAGTGCTCAAATGTGGAAGCCCTACAAAAATATTAGCAAATAATACAAATAGAAAGAAAATACTATGAAGTACTAAATCAAATAAAGTCTAAAACAAACTCATCCCCGGCCAAGGTGCCATTTTGATAGGCGCGAGAGAGGTGTGCGCGTGTAAAGTGCACAGTCATTGTTTTCTGTCTCGCCGCTACTATACAAACAAACCTAAATTACAACTACACTCAACTGGTGAGTATAGCGGTAAGTTGGGTATCGAAAATCCACAGGGACGAGTTGTTAGAATTTATAAGATTTAATACTCCGAATAAAAGTGTAAAAGGTGATTACAAACTAAAAAGGAAAAGATGCATAAAAGCAAAATGTTAATCTAAGCGAGGGAAATGAAACTAGATTATGAAAGCGAGTAAAACTATAGCTTGCGTCGAATATCCCTCACCTGAATTAATTTGTAAAAAATGGTTACATGGGTCGACGAGTATTAAGATTGCGTCTCGTTTCTAAAGTTAATTAAATCAAGAGTTGTCACACCCCTAAATTCGCATAAAAGTCTAATAAGATTTTGGCGTCGACAAATACCCTGGAAATTATGCACGCAAGGTCGTAAGCACGGGACATACATGATATGCCCCGTCAAATCTCCTAGGCATAATAACTAGAATAACGCACCCGAAATAAACCCGTAAACACTATCACCAAGAAAAGCAACGCGTTAACCCGAGTGAGTTCCATTCAAACACAACCTAATTTAAATTACCTAGAAAGAATTTTAAAAATAAATAAAGCAGTAAAGAAATGCGATAAAACTACACTAGAAAGCATGGGAAGAAAGCACGTAAACCTAGTTAGAAAGCATGTAAATTATCTAGAAATCAAGAAATGAAGGAAGTACAAACTATATAAATGGTAGGGAAGATGAATAGTGTAACTTACAACCCAATTGGGTGTCAAACCAAGAAGAATCAAAGCCAAACTCTTCAAATCCCACAAACCCTAAGCTAAAAACTAACCTAAAACTATTTAGAATCGTCCACCACCGTTTATTACAACAAAATTGCTTTATATAGTAAGTTGGAATAAAAATAGAAAAGAAAAGAGAAAAGAAAAGAAAAGGCAAAATATCTCCTGAAAACAGGGGATCGATCGATCGACCAAATGGGTCGATCGATCGATCAAGGACAAATTTCGACTGTTCAGAAGGATCGATCGATCGACCAAAATCGTCGATCGATCGATCAAGCAGGGGTGAGCCAAGTAGAACATGCATTCCTTTTCTTCCCTTTTCTCCTCCTCTTTTGATTTCCTTATTTTTTCCTCGGCTAAAATTGTCGTAACTTCTTCATACGGACTCAGAATCGTGCACCATTTGCGGCCACGCAAAGCTAGCGAGGAGGGATATAACTTTCGTGAAATGTTGGGCCAGGTACCCAAGCTGTGAAAAGACTAAAATTCCCTTGAACGTGCGATTGCGTACGGAACTTAAGCGAAATGCGTTTGAACTCCATACTTAGTACCTAAATACCTACAAAGCCCAACTATACCTCCTATAGCATGTTAACAATATATACCGAGGTTATCTGGTTAACAGGCTTAAATATAGATATTAAGGCACCTGAGGGGGCTAAAATGCGTAGGTTTGAGAGATTAAATACGCAATATTTGTGTATTATCAGTTACTTCGGTGAGTTCTTGTCATAGGACTTCGTCATTTTGCTTTTGGTTTATGAATGAGTTTGAATAAATGTATGCTGACTCTAAATGCTCATTGCATGTTATTTTTTTGAATAAACCTTTGTAATGTTTTAAATTTTTGTAGGTAATATAATTTCGTGTTGTGCTTGACACATCACGACACCAATGAGATACTGACTTTATGCAATGCAAAATCATGTTTTTACCTAATCTGAACATGATTCGTATAAAACCCGACATGAGCACGGCATGAGACACGCCACAACACGAGCACGACATAAGATTACACTGAAGAAGTATAATTTATTTTAGCATTGGGTGCTACCTTATTATCATTTGTTGAGTTGTATGTGGTTTTGGCTTCTACCTTTTACCAGTCGAGTCCAAAAAAGTCTTTACATTCTTTGATATTTAATTTTTTCTTCAAACCATGTTGTGAATCATGGTTTCATCTATTACACTTTCATTTCAAGAAGTTAGATGAAATCACTGTACTCTAAACATTTTTTAGCTGCTATTCTCTTCATCGTTAGATCTTTGAAACATATAAACAATGTAATCATTTTTCTCTACATCGTTGTTAATTGGTTTTGATATGGGGAGGTTGTGCGCTTCCGGGATTGAAGGGAGATTGAGGAGTTCCTTTCCAAACTCCGAAGTGATAGCTTCTCTTGAGTGACACTCGACTATCCTCTGCAAAACTATTCATGAGAAAATACATAGTTTCAAATCCAACTCCTCAATTTCCTAAATCTTCTCTACTCCCTCAAAATTATTCGACACCACTATTTTAAACAGATCTGTAAGTTTTTGTCTGTGATAGTAAAACTTATTGATCTTCGATAATTCATCAATTACCTAGATATCTACAAGGGCGGGGGTGAATATGGATCAATTCGAAGCCTTTTTCGGAGAGCCGATTTGTATCAAGACGGTCGGATCAGTGGATCCGAGGCCATTAGTTTCCTCCAAGGCTCCAATATGCCTAAAAAAGTCTTCGCACATGTAATTTAACTTTACTCACTTTTTTAATCCCTAATTCTAATTATGCTCATGTAATTAGGTTTTTCTAATGTTTTCAACTTGATTTCCATTTTTACTTGGACAATTTTATGTATTGATATGCGCACAGACACTTATGTTGAAGGAATTAATCAATGAGGAAAAGTTTTTTATTTGCATTATATTGACCCTTCTGGATCACCCAAGGCATACTGAAAGTGAGAAATCTGTCTCATTAATAATTTTCTAAAACATTTTATCACGTCATTTGTTGTTGTAACTGTAGTAGATATCTATTTTTATATTTTTATGTATTCCAATTATTGTTGTAATTGTAGTAAATAAGGGGCAGAGTCTTCTATACAACTTTGTCAAGGAAATTCGATAGTTGGTTTTTTATACATCATATTCATACCCCTTGATCCTTTTTAATCATGAAATGCATTTTTATGTTTGAATCACGCAACTACATGAGCTACATTTTTCTGTTTCTATTTTTGTATTACCGATATAAAATATAATTTTTTTGCAGTTCTATTTTTCTGCATTCAATAAATGATTTTGCAGTTCTATTTTTGTATTACCTTGATCTCTATTGGTCAAGTTGATTGTTTCCTTATTTTTTGTGTTCTTTTTAATGAACTACTTTTTCAATAAGCTTTTTTGTTTACACAAATGTAAATATTTGGTTTTTGTCCTTCCCTAACCAAAGCACGGAATCAAGTAAGAACTACAGGTCACATTCTGGAGGGATGTTGTGCTAGCAGGAATATCTTACTCGATTTGGAGGGATGTTGTGCTAGCAGGAAAGTCGCCCAAGTAAGAACTGTAGGTCATTAAGCTTCTGCACCCTGTCAACATCATCAACATCAACTCCCCTCTTCCCTTAAATGAGGGCAAGGTCAAGACAGCCTGTCAAACACTACAAAAATCTCCTAGCTGATAATGTGTAGAGGATGGGCAAACGCATATCAGGCCATCCCAATTTTTCCAGGACACTTAGTTTACGTTGGAACTTTTTTTGTGATCGATATTGATGTTTGGATATTTGGCGATTTCACAGTGAGGTTTTTAAATTTGCAATAGATTTTTTTTTAAATGATAAATTTAGTTTCATTGACTCTATTTCTTTTTTGTGTCTCAAAATTGCACTGTGATATTTACTCGGATCAAAATCTGTATGCGTTTTAACTTATTGTCCTTTAATTTCATATATACTGCTCACTTCATCCTGTTTCATTTTAGATTGTTATGACTTTTTTGTAGATGGAAATATTAGTTTTTTTCTTTGACATTCTGTTTGATATTGCTTATAAGTGTTGAGAGTCATGGGATATAGCACGTAGTTAAATATATATATATTAACACAGTTACATACTCACAGTTGTGGACCTGCTATATCATTGTCAATATCTATAATGACCTGATATATCATTATAGACCTGATATGTCCATGCAGTGTGGGATAATTAAATTTAGTCCTGATGTTAATTTTCTAAAGAAAAATGACTCCTTTAGATGTAAAATGAATTTAAAACAGATCGAATTATATCATTCGATCACATCTACAGCTCATTAAACAGACCGAATTATATCTGCTATGTCCATGCACTATTTATGTTAATTTTTTATTTGTCTTCAAGATCTCCTCCTCTACTTCCTAAAAAATTTCTCTGTTCTAATGACGCTTATGACCACCACCCGTCTAGCCTTTGTTATTTTTACCACCCTTTCTCTTATTCCCCATATTGAATCCAAGGTTGTTGAAGCTGCCGCCGCCACCAACAACACTGTCTTTAGGCGCACCACGAGTTCGTAATAAATCTTTCATATCGAGTACAGCATTTCTGAAATTACCTACAGTTGAATTAGTACTTTGTCCTTAGGCTTGCGCTTATTTTCTACTCTTTTAGTACCATCACCAAGCTTCCGAGAATATTGTCCAAGTCTTGAACTCTCCTGTAGCATTTTCTCATCTCTTTCTTTTTGTTTCTTCATTGTTACTCGCGCTACGCTTAGTTGTAATCTCTGCTTCTTTGGAGGCTTTCCACCCAGAGAAACAACCTTCCTATTTTCCAGTTATTTTTTCTCCTTCCATGTCATATGAGAGGATCCCAAAAACTCAATATCTTTCAATATGGACTTTATGACCAGTTTTTCACCATTCAGCTCCATAAATCTTGAAACCAATTAAGATGATGACGAAGACCTCTCTCTCTCACTCAGGTATGTTCTCGCTCCTCCAACGAACTATACAATAATCATTATTATAATAACTAATATAATAATTATTATTGTTATTATTGTTTGTAGTTCATGCATGAGGAGCTGATCAACTGACCATAAGTGCTGTTGTACAGTAGCTCCCGTTGTATGGATATTAGTGCCATTATATGAAAGTTGATGAAAATGAGATCTTTAGTGGGATGGAAGATAGGAAATCGATAGATCTAGCATCTTCCATTTCTTTTTTTTTCTTCAATAGTGTTTTTATAAATCAAGATGATGTATGTTGGTAATATTGGGAACTTATTTATTTCCTTTGTATAATATTTATTTTAGCTAGACGCATTCTATACAATGTTGTTTGGCACTTGCAAAATGTGAAAACAACCAGAAATGAGTACTCCATATGTAATACATATCCAAATAGACAATGATATTATATTTGAATTACAAGCTATTAGTTTTGTTGTTATGTATTTGTTATTTCTTATATAGGGCGGATAATCCTATAAATAAATGAAATTTTGCCCCAAATTTTAAAATTGTTTACGATTATTTATTTTATATAATAACATTAGACTTAAATCATACATGACTTAATATTTTGAAAAAAAATTCTTTATTCCTTCAGCAAAGGGCAATACACTTAACTGTATGATCTTGAATAGGCGGATGTCTGCTTGCTTACCCCCATATATGAAGAGGTTGTTCCCGTGTTTTGAATCCGACATCAATCGTAGCTTTGGCAAGGGCACTTTCCATCGCACGAAGGCACAACTTTATGCTTTTCAAAATTATCAGCGTGCCTTCAGGCCCGGGCATACCCTAGTGTATGTGTGTGTGTATATATATATATATATATACACCACACTTGTAATATATACGAATATGCATCCATAAGTGGAGACCTGCGATGCTGGCATACTCTACTATCAAGTACTTGTACATCATGTACTAAGTAAAGGACTTATGGTTCGGAATCACTCTCTAACCATACATTCACAATCAACGAACATAATTTTAAGTCTTTGGGCTACGCACGCTAGGGGTGGCCATAGGCCCGAGGCCCGCCAAGCCCGCCCAATAAAAAAATAGGGCTTGGGTAAGGTAAATAGGCCCGCAAAGCGGGCTTGGCAAAATTTTATAGGCCCGATTTTTTTTTCGGGAGGGCTTGGGCATGAGTTCTTAAGCCCGATGAGGCCCGGCCCAAGGCCCGAAATATATATATATATATATGGGGGGGGGGGGACTTCTATAAATATAAAAACGTATACCAAGTCTTTTCATGTAAAGTGAGAAACTTTATATATGGACTTTGTAATATATGGAGTTTAAAACATATTTTTAATTAAAAAAATTGGTCTTTAAATAAAAAAATAGGTATTTTAATTTTAAAAAAATCTTTTAATTAACATAATAGGGCCCGATCGGGGGGGCCTGGGTAAAGAGCTTTCAAATCTGGGCGGGCTTGGGATTACATAATAAGGCCCGATCTAGGCCCGAGCGGGCTTGGGATAACACTTAATTTTTCAAGCCCGGCCCGGCCCACGGCCACCCCTAACGCACGCACCTAATGCACCCAAATGACCGGTCACACTCTCATACACACAAGTAGTGATCAATCCTTAAGTTCTGTGTCCTAAGGTACAAGTCAAAATCCCCCCAATGTGCTCATCAGGATAAGACTGTCCATGATGCGAAACCTCCCGTGATAGCAGGTAGCCTAGGTATGTTCACACACTTAAGAATTAACACAATAGGTATTCACACAACCTATATATATATATATATATCACCATTATATGTATAAACGCAACCTATAATATATGTCATGTATTTTGTATATATAACTCAAGAATATCCTACTTTTTTTGGATTTACCATTATACTCATCATCGCATATTCCGGAGTATCCCCCACTACTCTAAGTGTGATTATCCTTTAAATTATTTCAGTACATAATACACTTATACTCTACTGGTCTAAGTCATAAGTTTTCTTACCTTCACGGTGACACATTCTCATTTCCTAGAATTCATTGCATTACAATTTATGTCGATTGATCTCAGACTTAACTCATCTCACTTATGACTAAGTCCCAACCCTATTATTAGAATACTGATGACCAAAATATCTCTCATTATATTTTTAAGGTATTCCAAAAGTTCACCTGATCATAATTGACAAGTTCAAGGCTTATATAGGGAAAATTACCGAAATTAGGGAAACCGAATCGATTCGTTCAATGACCGAGTCGATTCGTCTGATCGAATCGAATCAATTTTCCCTTGGGATGAATCGATTTGAAATGGTACAGGTCATCTCCTTTATTAACTGTTATGGTTTTTACGAATTTCAACCCTCCAAACCTCCATAACCCAGTCCCAAACTCCCAACCAAGTATACCAATCCCATAATGACATGTATAAAGGATTTCAAAAGTAATCAAAACTCCAAAACATCAAGGAGTCTCATTTAAATTAAATTAATCCTTCAATTAATCTCCAAAACCCTAGGTTATTCTTTTTATTCAAGAACATCATCAAAACCCGGATTTTTTCAATTATTATCATCAGATATGATTTGATTTCATTTTCTATTCACACAAGAATGCAATCTACATACGATTCCTACCCAAGATCATGATTTAATTCTCCAATTTAAAGTCAAATTCATTTATTCATGGGTATTGTTCATTCTTACTCTAAATATATGAACTCAATTTAGCAAGATAACACTTGCCTAAAATTATAGGTCTAATTTTCTGCAAAAAGGTATTGGGGTTCCCTTCCTCTCCTCCCGATCTACACTCCAGCGGTGGTGTTGGGGAAAAATGGTGTGGGAAGCCTTGAAAATCCTCTCCTTCCTCCTTTAATGGTCTCTCTATGATTTTGTAACTTCTAACCCTAGCACCCCCAATATGCTAAATGATATAACTCTATCAAACTTGTAGGTCCTTTTACCTTAAAAATCTAAAAAACTAAAATACCCTCCCGGGGTGCCGGTTTGGCCTAAAAATGCCATGGACCCAATCCAAACCCCGAGTACACTTTTCTGACTATCTCCACCCATCCTGACACATTAGCACACTTGAAATGACCATTTGGATTTCTTATAATCAAATCACATTTTAGTTTATAAATTTAAGTCCCCACAGATGACATGCGCGTCCTAACTAAATTACCGTAATTATCGTATTTCTCCCTCACGACAATCATAATACACTCTTACTAATTCATTAATCGTTCAATATGTAGTACTCAATATAATTCTTACAAATAAATACCAACCATTTTCTCGCTAATTAATATTTATTTTAAACCGAATTAATTTCCAATTTTTAATTTAATTAATTCCAATATAAAAATCATTAAAATACGAGGTGTTACATATTCCCCCTTGATAACAGAATTTCATTCTGAAATTCAAAAAAATACCTTGTATGAATAACTCTTGATATTTGTCGCGCATCTCAGCCTTTCACTCCCAAATAGACTTGTCTGAATTATGGTGCCCCCATTGAACATGGACAAGTGAAACTACCTTTGACATCAGCCCCCTCTCACTATGGTCTAGGATAGCAACTGGCCTCTCCTCATAAATTTTGAGCTGCAAATCAATGTCCTCCAATGCAATGTGTGTGTGAGTTAACTCATCCCGGAGATATCGCCTCAACGAAAAAATGTGGAATACATTATCAAACCGATGCAAGTGCTCCGGCAATCCAAGTTTATAGCCCACTGGTCCAATCCTCTCGATGATAGGGAATGGCTCCACATACCATGTTTCCAACTTCCCTTTATTCTTGAACCTCATTATCCCCTTCATAGGAGATACATGTAGTAACACTTGGTACCCCACATTAAACTCCAGGAAGAATATCTTGGCATCGGCATAACTCTTTTGTCAATCCTGATCTATCTGTATACCACTCCGAATCAGCTCAATCTTGTCCGAAGTATCTTGAATTAACTCTGGTCCGAGTAGCTTGTTGTCCCCACCTCCAACCAACAAGTGGGCAAATGACAAGTTCTAGTATAAAACGACTCAAATGGTTCCATAGAAATCGTAAAGTGATTGGAAGTATTATACGCAAACTCCACTAATGGAAGATACTGATCCCAACCTCCCCTAAAATCAAGGATACACATCCACAACATATCTACTAACATCTGATTCGTCCTCTCCATCTTCCCATCCGTTTGGGGTGATAGGCCGTACTCAATCGCCACTTTGTACCCATGGCCTCCTCAAAACTCTCCTAAAAATGAGATATGAAGATCTTGTCCCTGTCGGACATAATATCGAGTGTCACCCCATGTAATCTCACTATCTCAGTAATGAAAATTTAGGCATACTCCTCCGTGGTATAATCCTTTTGGACTGGAATAAAATGGCCACCTTGGTCAACCGATTCACTATCACCCAGATGGAATCATCTCCCCTATCATATGTAGGCAACCCAGTGATAAAATCCACAAAAAATGCTCTCCCATTTCCACATTGGAATCTCTAACGACGGCAGAACCTATGTTGGTTTCTGATGGTGCACCTTCACCAGCTGACAAGTGGTACACTTTGAGAAAAACTTTACAATGTCTATATTCATCCCACCCCACCAATACTGTCGTCTTATATCTTGGTACATCTTGTTCCCTCCAAGATGTACCATAAACCATGATCCGTGCAACTCTACCATCACCGCGTGTCACAAGTTCTCCCTTCTGGGATAATCAATCTCCCGTTGAAGCGTAAGCCTCCCTATGAACTCACGGAGTATGACTTTGTTCCCATGGCTAAAAGTTGTCGAATCCGATCCTGACAAAACGAATCTGCTGCCTGGGCCTGTACCACCCTCGTGACAATATGGGGAGTGGTGGCTATAACCGACATAAATGATCTGGAAACTGAATCCTAATGTCCCAGCTCCTTCCATTTTGCTTTACAAACTTCAACCACATCCCCCACTGGCCTACGACTCAACGTGTCAGCCACCACGTTAACCTTCCCCGGATGATAATGGATGTTGAGATGATAATCCTTCACAAATTCCATCCTCTTACACTAACGCAGATTCAACTTTCTATGAGTGAAAAAATTACTGTAGTGACTTATGATTTGTGAATAGGCAAAACCTCTCCCCTGGCAGGTAATGTCTTCAAATTCGTAATGCAAATACGACTCCCTCTAACTCCAAGTCATGGGTGGGGTAATTCCTCTCGTGAGTCTTAAGCTTGCGTTAAGAATAAGCTATAGCATGTTCCTCCTGTCGTTGCACACCCCCAAGTCCCTATAGGGACGTGTCAGTAAAAATAAGATACTCCACCCTCGTCCTGGGCCATGCGAGTACGGGTGTTGAAGTTAATTTGTCCTTCAGCTCATCGAAAGATAACTAACAAGTGTCATCCCAGATAAACATTACCCCTTTGCGAGTCAAGCTGGTCACTGGACCCACAATCTTCAAAAATCCCCGAATAAATCGTCGGTAGTACCCTGCTAACCCGAAGAAACTATGCACCTCCATTGGTGTCATAGGCTTTCCCCACCTTCGGTCCTGGGTGGGCTTGCCCTATTGGAGCCATGTGCTGCGGTGGCTATTGCTGAGGAAAGTGAGTTGCCATTGTTGTCATAGCATCATTAACCGCCTGTGCAACTATACTCGCCACCTAGTCGGTAGAAATAAACCCCTGTGGTGGCTGGGGATTTGGCACCCTTGTGGCTCACCCTCCCCTCCTCGAATGGCTGCCGCCCTCGCGGGTCTACCTCTCTCTCTCTCCTGGGAGGCATCTGAAATGTAGAACGAGTTGTTTTAGTTCATCATTAATACAATTCTAAAAATAGTAGAAGAGCGATAACTAATAAACATAAAGATGAGTTAATAGCCCTTATAATAGGGCTCTATGCCAAAGAATGCAACGTGAAAACTAAAGCAAGCCGTACAGATCCTAGGGACACTAGAACCTCATGCTCTGATACCATCTATGACACCCCACCTAATAAAATACCGGGTGATCAGTCCCATATCAGATTAAACAGGAATCTCATCTGGTTCATTCTTAATATCACTGTCAGAAAATTAATAATTACTAACCACGTAGTCTTTAATTAAGCTGGTGCCAAATTTCATCTTATGAATTCAATCAAAACCAACCAATATAATAGAAATCCAAGATAACTAACACAAGAGGAAATCTAAACATGCCAAACTACTGATAAAAGCGTTAACTGAATAGCATCGAGTATACAAGCAATCACCAAGAGTAAAGTATAAAAAAGAGTACTGATACATGCCAAACTAAATATATGTGTACAAGTCCAAATGGCAAAACTAAAATGTCCCTATCTAGAGAGAATGAAATAGGAGTCTAAGCAAATATTCTACTGTATCCACATATACTGCAGCTACGCATCCTGTAAGAAGATCAGGCATGTGCCCCTGTGGTAGGACACCTAAAAGGTTTTTATAAAAAGGGTTAGAACCCAAAACATTTGAAAAACATTTTGTAAGTTATTAATCACACTAACTTATTTAATTCAATTCTGATTTGATACCATATAACTTTTTCACAAGTTATATAATGAATACAATTCTCATCCTTTAATATCCCGTATATAATTATACCATATATACGTACTCATCCTACAACATTCACACATACACGTCGTAGATATATACTATCCCCCGAGTAGGCACTCATCGGGGGTTCTTTGGATGCTTATATAATCAGGTATTCTCATCCGCTCGAAACCCTGATACGGTTAACTCCCCGTTTCAAAAAAATAGACAAAAGCTGTGGAGGCAGCCATAGTTTCCCACGGTAGTGAGATCGAATCATACACCAGTCTTCGCACTCTTGAACCGAACTCTATGACCTGGGGACTATACTCACCCTGCATTCACTAGCTAGGGGATTCACCCACATCGTGCAACCTCCCATGATGTCACTAGAATAGGTATGCTTTACTATAAATATTATTCACACAAATATTTATAAATCATATATATATACATATATACTACATATCACCGTATATATATATAAATCCGGGCTACCGGTGTACTATGCCCATACATAAGCCTAAAACATGCAAGTCTATGGTTAGACTTTATTTTAATTAATTATATGCTAATTAATTTTTAATACCTTGGTGTCACCCTACCAATTATACCTGGACTCTCTTTCTCTCGGCTCGAAATTCAATAATTCTAATTCATCGTTCAATTTCATTTAATTAAGCCTACCCACTTAATTAACAAGGTTTCAAATTTCTCAATCATGAACCTTAATTCTTCAATTAATTAATCCTCTGATTAATTCAAGGGTAAGAATTCACAAATTAAAACCCTAGATCATAACCAAAATTGCAGAATCAACTAATGGAGAAACTGTGTATCTCAAACACATAACATGTCTGAATCAGGGGAAGGGGAAAATCTGACAGGCTTCACAGGTCATTCAAATGACCAGCCATGTCGTTTGTAAGACAATGGCTCTCGTTTGAACGAGATACCAGGTCGTTCGAACAACCCTGGTATCATCTTCTTCTCTCTTCTGCCTAGAAAACCCAGTCCGACATTGAAATGTTTAAAACCTCCATTCTATACAGATTTCGTCATCAAAACTTCCCAAGATTCATCCTAATTCCATCCTCTTATGATATTCAATCTAACCCCAACAATTACATCACTTAGGGCATCAATTTAGTGAAATCTTAACACTTCTACAGATTTATAATTCCCAATCAAAGAAATCCCCAATTCCCCCAAACATATTAATTGATTCCCACATCCTTTAATATGAATACGTAAATGCAAATTAACAATTGCAAATTAAACCACTTGCCTTAATTAGTAGATCAAAGCCTTTGGATGAAGATGTTGGATTGAATTCAAGGATCTCATCTTGTTCTTGAAGCAATCTCCCAAAATTCCAAATTCTCTTCTAATGTCTCTGCTCTTAAGCTCTCCACAATTTTAGTCTTTTAAAATGACTTTAAGTTGCCTTACCCTTACACAATTAGGGTTAAAACTTTAATCCCGTTTTTGGGCCTATGGGCCTCCTAAAAAGGTCCCAGACTCTTTATTTGGAGCTCAATTATGTCTAATTAAGTCACAAAACCTAATATATACATATGGACACTCATTTCGAACTAATTTGACCCCACCAGACTCACCTATGCTCTCAAAATCAACATCCGAATTCATTTATAACATCTTCTAAATTTAAGACAAATTCCTCAAATTTAAAAATTCTCAAATCATGAATTTAATTCCTCCAAATAAAATAAATTCTTTTTCTCTAAATATTTTAATTAATTAAAGGTCCTCTAATTTACGGGGTGTTACATACTTACCCCCTTATAACGGAATTTTTTTCCTCGAAATTCGGATAAGCCTAGTACTCCCAGTATTAATTAGCTTCGTAATCCTCCACTCTTAGCAATGCTACATAGTCCTTAAATGATCGTACTTAACGAGAGCGCCCAGTAATTGATTTACTTGTATGTGTGTGGTTTTCACAAGACATATGGATTTAGTTTTTTTTAAGTCATTTTAAAATTTGAGATGAATGTTTGAATCGATAAAAATTGGGCATAAAGTTTCATCATTCCTATTCAGTCCCCCTCTAGGTTTGTCATAGACCATTCACACGTTGTTTAATAATTTACTCAATTGGTATCAGAGCCTCCTTGCTCATTTAGGCTTAAAAACTTGAGTTAGATCCTTGATTTGTGTGTATTTTCTTATATGTGATTTTGTGCCAATATATTTGATTTGTGTGTTTACCATGGATGTGACGTATTTGTATGTATTTGGAGTGAATTTGGAAAATATGGATTTGCATTCACCATCACATTCTTCGTTAGCTAAGAACATTACACTTACATCAAGCGAGTGCAGTTTTGAGATTGCACATTATGAGAATGTTGAGAGTGATGATGAGGATGTGAGTGAGATTAATCATGCCTATAATAATTTGCTCCATGAATCCCTCAAATTGCAAAAGTCTAGCATTAAAATGTAGAACAAAATCAAAACGTTTGGAGCGGTCAGTAATTTGTTGAAAGAAAAATAGAATTTGATTTTAGAACTCAATGGGGAGCTAAAATATGGAAATGCTCAAAATGCTCCATTTGAAAGTCAAAAATATGATTTACTTAAAATCAAATGTAAACCTTAAAACGAGAGAAAAATGTTTGAGCTCAAGGAGAGAAGTTTACAAAATATATTATTTCTTTTAAGAGTAAATTAAAAATTCTTTAAAAGTCAAAATTGCTTTGGAGAATCGCTCAGACAAAAATAATAAAATTCTTTTTTGAAAAATCAATGATTTTGAATGGTGATAAAGGAATTGGATTTGATTTTGATGATCCTCCTACAAATGAGACTATGAATTTTGTACATGAAAAGAAAAATGATGAATAAGAGAGTTCATCTCATACTAACAAAGAAAAATATATTTCAAAAGATAATAAGCTTGAGGATAATGTATTGTCCATTAAAAGTACAAATTTTGATTTTGGAAAGTTTGAAAATAATCGCAAAAAATCATCCAATTCAAAGTTTTTTTGAAACCTCAAAAGAAATGAATTGAAAGAATTTTTTTTCGAAAAACATGTGCCTACTTTTAGACATGTTACAAATATTCCTAAGAGAGAAAAAGGTTTTCAAAATAATCGAGTACAATATTTTCTCTAAAACCATTTTAAATGTAAAAGTGTTGTTATTGCTACATGATAGGTAAATTAAGACCATTTTATTTTAAACTTTAAAAATATGAGCAATAGTCATATTCTAATTTTTCAAGAGGAATTAATTATCAACGACCGAACAAGAAACATGAAAATGATTTGAAGAAACTTCAAAAGGAAGTTAAATTTTATAACCATAAATTCTTCAAATTAAAATAATTGGTATTTTGATAGTGGTTGCCCACATCACATGATGCGTAAAAAGTCATGTTTACATCTTTTGAGAGTTTTGATGGTGGTTCGGTTACATTTGGAAATGGAAAGAAATATAGAGTAAGTGGAAAGGGAAGGTGAGAATTCCGTATAAGATCACATTTCTCAATGCTATTTTAGTTGAAGGACTTAAGAATAATGTCATTAGCATAATTCGCCTTTTTTAGGATAATCATTATGTGAGTTTAACCAAAAGGGAATGTTTTATGACTAATGAAGAAAAAGTTGTTTCTAAGAGCCATTTTTAGGTTATTCATTGTGAGACTTTTGTGTGCACTTATTGTAATAGATTGGTAATCTTAGAGATTATTGAATTATGTTTAAGACTTCTCTTGTTATTTCACTTAATATTCATATGATTTATTTCTAAACTTGATAATTCCTTTGAATAAATTGAAGTTAGAACATGAAAAAATTTTATCAAGCAAAATGAGTTTATGAAAAACGTGAATTGTATGAAAAATATTTTTTTGAAAAGGGAGGTCATTTTAATTTGAAACCTCAATCTATATAAAGGGTTTCCCCTCAAACTGAGAATCCCACTTCAAGGGATGTTTTGAAAAAGAAAGATGTTTTGAATGTCGGTTTGCATGTTTTCACCTCTAAGGGTGAGTCATCTTTCAGAATTCCTCCACCACTCATCGACAAAAGAAAGGATCCATACACTTGATTTTTTTAGTGTTAGTCATCACTAGGATATCCTTGTTTCATGTTTTATATCTTGTCTTAGGCTATGCGTTTGGTGTTATTAGCATTTGTGTATGTTTTTTAGTTGCATTGTTTGTATATACATGCCCGTTACATCTTTTGATTTGTTCTTATTTTTGTTTGTGTTTCAATAAATAAAAATTCAAAAAGATTTTGAGTTTATTAGTTTAAGTGTGAGAGATTATTGTGATCCATTAGTGATTTTATTCTCTCATACCCTGTATTGTTTGTTTTTGTTTGTTTTGATATATTCTTGAAAAATCTAAAAACATTTTTTTTTTGTGCTTGTTTGTTATCCTTTCTATTTTGGATGTTGTTGTTTTAGATTCTTTGAAGCATTTTTTTGTGATATCTTGTCGGTGATTTTGGTTCATCCTTATTCATCTTATGCCATAGTTCTTGTTTAATTGAGCTCATCTTTCTTAGTGACATTTGTAATAGATTCTCATGTTTATCTAGATGCTCCATGTTTCATGATCATTTGTCTTAACTATATTGGTATCACAGGATCCATGCCCATATTCATGTTTTGGTATATCTCATCATGATGTTTCTCTACTTTTCATGGTATTAGTGTTTTATATGTTCTTTATGTTTCACATGTTTTACATGTTTCATATGATTTTAGTCTACCATGATACCTTCATAGTGTATTGAGTTTAGTGGTTGAGTTTGAGTAATATTGTTTCTTGTGAGAGTAAAAGGTTCATCTAGTTTTATATACTTTCACATTTGTTCTTTATTTGAATTTTTATATATTGTCATAATTTTAAGAAAAATATAAAAAGATTTTCCAGTCGTTTTGAATATTTTTGGTTAAGTACCATGTTTAACATGTTCATAAATTTATAGGAATGCACAATTTAAGGTTATGTTGCCTAATGGTTTGTTTTTGACATAATTGTTGAATATGTTTGTCAAAGTAAACTTTTCATCGTAGTAAATATTGACTTTAGTTTGACTTTGATGGCATGAAAGCTTATACTCACTTACACCGCACGATTTTATAAAATGATGTCACTTATTGTCATTTTTATAATCATTAGCAATTTTAAAAGTGAAAATCAATCTTGCATAGGTTTCATCAGCACTTCATGGTCTATATGTGAAAACATGATGTTTCTTGGAGTTGAATTTCGACCATTTTAAAAGCGTTGATAAGGGATACCTTTAGTGTGATAACGCCCATTTAGGTAGGTGTCAACTAGGTATGCAAAAACCCAATGATGCAACTAACTTCTCTTATGTCATTCATATCGAATTGACAGACAACCACACTCTTATTTTGGAAAATATAACCACATTGTTCCTGATTAGAAGAATATCATCCACACGAAGTACCAAAATTACCACAACATTTTCGCCATGCTTTTTATAAACACAAGTTTTATTCAAGCATAGATCAAAATCAAAAGATATTATTGCCTAATTAAACGGATGTTCCAAGACATTGGCACTTTCTTAACTCCATAAAATGGATCTATTAACCTTGCGCACATTTATTTCCTTAATACTTATTGTGAATCCCTCGGGTTGCAACATATATATGCATTCATCAAGACTATCGTTCAAGAATATATTATTGACTTCTTTTTGCAAATATCCTAATCGAGATGATCTATAAAGGATAAAAGAATCTGGATAGACTTTGACATGGTTACGAACGAGAAGGTTTCCTAATACTGAATCCCCTCTTTCGAGTATACCCTATCGTAATAAGCCTTGACTTAAAGGTTTCCACCTTCCCATATATATTTGTTTTTTTTATATCCACCTGCGCCCGACTAGTTTTTATCTCTTATAGTAAGTCTAAAAGTTTTAAAATTTGATTTTAATACGTTGAATCCATCTCGGTATTTATATCCTTGAGCCAAATCTTGGAGTCCTTGTCCCTCGTTTTAGTACTTAGGATCTAACTCGTGCTCCCTTAGGATCTTAATGAATTATTCACCCAAATACACTAACCTATCAGTATATCATTTGACTCTTCCACCATAACATGGCTTCACTTGTGATCCAATATAAGTGGCATGTGTATCATCATCATCATCATCAGTTATACTCCCACTACCATTAGGTAGTGTATTATCAATGTCATATTGTATTTCTTTATGTATGGGTGTTTCAGAATAAATTACTTGGTATTGACTTCTCATATCTTATAAGATCAACTTACTCATGGGTTTATGAGACATTTTATATTTTTCCTTTAAGTACTGAGAATTTGTAATTAGAATTACCTTATGGTCCTTAAGATCATAAAATTGACCACACATGTTTTTTTCAGGTAAGATACAAAGAGACATACTTTTTTACTTGATTCTAAATTTCTTAGCTCATTCCTCATCACATGTATTGGGAAAACCTATATTCGAGCATTTCCTAGATTAGACTTCGCACAATCCACAGTTCAGTGGGAGTTGTTGAGACCTATATAGAAGGATATAAGTTATGTAAATAAGTAGTCGTCTCTAATGCATAACCCTAAAAAGAATTTGATTTATCTGAATAACTCATCATAATTGTAACCATATCCAAAAGAGGTATGTTCCTTTTTTCCACTACACCATTTTTTTGTGGAGACCTATGATCAATAATTCCTAACCTTTACCAAGAGGTATTTATCCCCCAATTAGATCGTATATTTTGGATTAATTTACCATGCCCACAATTCTTGACCTCAACTGTGTACATTTAAAATTTATCAAAGGCTTAAGACTTGTGGTGCATAAGTTAAAAGTGATGAAGTACTTATTTAAAGCTCTATTACCCTCATTACAAGAAACCTTAATGGAGATTGTCTTAAGGCATTGAGAGTCATGAAAAAATTAAAGGCTCATTTATTTAATAAGGAATATACTAATATACTTGTGACCCAAGTCTATATAATTAAATTGGATTCCAAACTGAATATAAAAATTCCAAATTACAACCCTGTGATTTATTTCCTTTGAGTTTTGTTGTAATTAATTCCACCAAATGTAACAACTACATTCCAATTTAATTATATCAAAATTAATCTAGTAAATAGATCTCGTTTGCAAAGTTAGGTAGCACATAATATGACTCCCCATGTGAAGCATATAATACATGATTGGTGAAATTCAATTCACCCTAATCGATTTTCACTAAAATATTATTTATTTCTTGATGTGAGAATTAATTTTGATACATTAGTAAATAACATCCATTGGACAAATGTATTGGTAGAATCAAAACTTATAAGTTTATCAAGGAGGTATCCAAGGTATTTTCCTAACTTGGATTCGTTTAAAATACGATCTTGGATTTAATATAATACCATGTGTTTTTATTTGGTATTTACTCATTATTAATTTGGGAATAAATAATTATATGTGAATATTATTAGTTGTGTGAGACGATAATAATAAGTGCATAATTTATGTGGAATTTAAATTGCGTGACACGTGACATTAATTTTATGTATTTATTTATTATTAAATCGGTGTAAGTTGTTATATATATGGTATTTTGCGTAAAAGAAATAAGTGTGTATGTTATTAGGTCGTGACCATTAAGTGACTTATTCTCACATGGAAACATTTGAAACTTTATTATTAGGGCACACTTACTATGTCACGGCCTATAAAAAGGCATCGACATCATCAAAAGAGTTAGAAGATAATAAATCACCACAGTTAATAAAACATAAAAAGAAATCACTAAGTAGACACTACGTCCATTGATATTAATAGTAGATGTTTTTAATACAAGCCTTAACACATATTTAGCCTTTCTCCTCATACAAGTCTTTACAATGAAGCATAAAATATGATTTAATACAACTTAAGAGTCATGTCTAAACTCAATATTCTTCTTAATCTCCAAAGATATAATCCTCCTCCGTTACTAGATATATTATACGGATTTACTATCTATCTCTACGACCTACAATTACTCTGCAGCATCTATCATGAGGAAACAATGAATATGGAAGGGATGAGCTCAAATATATCAGCAATTTTTAAATCAAAACTTCTCAACCCACTTGTAAATGTTAGTACTAGCAAATAAAATATATACTAACAGGTCAATAGAAAATAACAACGCAAATAAGAAAGATTGTGAAATATAAGAAAATAGGAAGGAAAAGAGTGCTAGTTTCCCAACCCCCTCAGAATTCCCTAATAACCTAAGGCTCAATCTCCCTTATTTCTCCACTTCACGTCTTCTCACAAGATTCACTATCCCTTATTTTACCTCGGCTTCCCCCCATGACTCAATCTCTCATGGTTTGCCCTCGGCTTCCCCCATGGATCAATATGTCATGGTTCACCCTCGTAGTCCACGAACTTTATTTTATGACCTTATACATATCATTATTTACAACCTTATTCTAAGTATCTTTGATCTTGTCATGCCACAAATTGCGACCTCTTTCCCTGCCCAATTTGAGGGTGATAGATTCACGAACTGCTGTTAATTCCATAACCTTAGACGAGCTTTGCTAAGGTAAAATATACATATTTAGTTCCTAGCTCAATTTTCCTATGACTAACTGTTTTGACCTCAAGCACTAAGCATGAGTCCCTCCATTGACAATGACACCTCGGCCTGGCCAAATAGTGTCCCGGCCTCAACATTGAATCCTATATCAACTCACCCAGGCATTATATAATACTACCCCAAAAGTCTGTGGCCTCAAAGAAAGAGTTAGAACTCCTGATCAAGAAACATCAAGGGCATTTTAATAAAATTATGGTTTTAAACCCTAAGTATCCCATAACTCAAATACTTAAAAAACAACCGTAAAATCCTAAATAAACCCCTTAAGGCTAGTAAAAATATCTTCAGAATAATCACTCTCTAACTCCAAAGTCTCACTTCAAAAACCCTGATAAAAAACCTCTAAAATCAAGGACTCAGGTCTCCAATTTTCAAATGAACAGTGAAACTCCATGGCCTCTAAAACTTGATGAACAATAGCTTCTCGTGGCTTATAAACCCAAAAAAGTTATATGAATAGTAAATGACCATGGCCTCTGAATCCCAAAAAACTCAATGAATAGTTCAACTCCATGGCCTAAACCCAGAATACATACAAGTCTCATCTCATTCAATAAAACATAGAAACCGGGGTTTTAATAAGGAAGAATAAGTTGAGGAAATATACCTTACCTTAATGGATTTTGGTCTGATGAACAATAACTCTATGTCTCCTCTAAATGCTTCTCCATTGTATAGAAACTCTCCGTCGCCTCTTCCCCTTCAGGTTATTAGTAGAAGTTCACGACATTAAAACCAATACCACCTATTTTTCTCTTAAAGTCTCACTTTCCGTCTCTAGGGTGGAAAATTAGGGTTATATCCACTTTGTAAAGTGTTCCACGGGTTGATAATTATAGGTTTTAATAAGATACTTAAGTTTTACTCTTTTGTACACTAACTTCCACAATTAACACATTGAAAAGGATTCTAGAACCCTCTAAAATTTATTCTCAAGTTATGACCTAATTAGGCCACATCATCACATCTCATGGTGAGCACTTGAAGTTCCACATCATTAGACTCTGTGGCCTTTCTCCTCAGGCCATGACCTTCCTCTACCTTCTGCGACCTTCAAGTCTAAGTTCGTGGCCTCAATTCTAGAACACCATTAATAGTTGTAGCCTTAAGTCTCCAATTGTGATCTTTATAAATGTCCACAACTTTTGTCATAGGCCATGACATTAACAATATGACTCTACATATGGGTGTGTATCATTTTATAATCGTGGCGTTATATAGTTTTTAAGGTCATTACATCCATTCTTAGTAAGAAATATCTTGTTTTATCCCCTTCTTATTATGCCTTTTATTTATGATTTGATTCATGATATTAATTCAATTAGGATTAGTCGAATCCTTCGGGCCTGATATGGTATTAATTAATTAACGGTTATAGGTTAATAATCATTATAAGACTTATTATTGATAAATTTTTCTTAACTCTTGATTAATCAGAATCAAGGTTGTAAATCCATATAATCTGGTGTGGAATCAATGAAAAATGTTTAAGGTTAACTCATAGTGATGAATCCTATGAATTAAAAGGTGCTTTGATGATGGAGAACAATTAATTAGGAATAAACCTGAATCTATTAAGAATACTTAGTTTAATATATTGAAAGTTATGGTTTATACCTTATATTGATGAGGCCTATAATGCATGTCTTGCATTCCGTGCTTGAGACCTATAGTGCATGACTCGTATTCTATCATGTCGTTAGTGTAAGGTAAATATATCTTGATGGCGATGGGAGAATGGGAGTCATTGAGTGCGATCAAGAGTATCACAATGTCATATGCCTTCTTATTTGAAACTACGTCAAAGAACATCTACCATCAGAGCTCTTCATGCTGCCTGCCAAGGTAGGATTTTATAACAATTACTTCATGGTATCCATCTAGGACACTATTTTAATAGGTAATACAATCATATAGTGTCAGAGTTTCTGAGTTACTCAACCTATGGTAATACACACATTTTCCAATGTTGTATAGTTTTCCTCATACCCTTCTAATTTTTTATTGACGTAGTAAATGGATTTCTCCTTACGTGATTCTTCGAAATTTTTTATCTTTGATACACCTTGCCCCTTGTATCTTTTCTTGTCTCTCGTGACTTTTTGGTGTGGTTTTCTTAATTATTCCTTGGTAATTTATCATTATTTTTTTCTCAGATGTATGTTCACATATTCTTGCTCACATGTCTTTATCATATGATTCCATGATATCTTGTTGTGGTTCTTATAGTCCTACTTCTATCATATTCCTTATATTTTCACATCCTACATATGCCATGCTTTGTAATAATTTGCAAGATTTTCTTCTTGCATGCATATTCTTTAGGGGTATATTGTATTCTATTACTTGAGATGTTGCTCATTTGTTAATAGTTTGATTATTCTGCTCTTTAGACTTCATGATACACGTTTCATATTGTTAGAATGTCTTTCTTACGTGATTTGATTTTTGATATTATATTATCCATATACAAACCTTATTTCTAGCTTAAGGTTCTAAGGTGATTCTCTTCTTGACATTTGATAATGATGAGTATCATATATTTTTTGTGTTATCTCTATGTCATACATGGTTTTGGGCACCCTTTGTTGTTGGTACTTGGATATCTAGATAGTTTGTGTTGGTTTTATGAATATTGTCTTGTTTCTTTATGGATTACATGCTCTTATCCATATCGTGTGTGCTTATATTATCATGTTTATGATATATCCATGTTTGGTTATATGATCTCATTTATCGAGTTCGATTTTATGCATATCTCATATTTTTTTATGCTTATTTGATAGATATCATTAATCTTCTAGTGTTTGCTTGTGACATTCATATTATGATACACATATATATGCTCATTTATGTGATTCATGTGATATAGTAATGTATGTTCACATGCTTTGTTAGCTTTTTCTTTCATAGTTTTTATTTTGCTATTTGACTTTTCCCGTTGCCATGATATACCGAATGTCTATGATATGTCTTCTCTTTGACTTTTTCGAAGAAAGTTTTTATTCTCACTTTATCAAAAGGGGGGGAGAGAACACTTTATTCACCTTATCAAGGGGGAGAAAGTTTTATTTCCTTTATTTGTCCATTGTGTCAAAAAGAGGGAGTGAGCTTTCCATTAAATTATTAAGGGAAGAAATATCCATGATAAGGGGAGTTATTGATTGCTTTGGGTTATGCTATGTGGGGGGATTTTATTAGATTGTGATTAACTTGATATATTAATATTATATGATGTTGATATATTTCACATGTTTTATCTCATCTATATTGGTATACCATAAATATAGGATAACTCATGGACCAATAAAAAGAACACCTGGATTCATACACCAGCTGGGATGAGGCTGGTATCGTCAAACAACCTGGTCGGCCCCAGATAGAGGTCGGTTGGGCCAACCATGATAGAATAAATATCTCTGTCAGTGAACTTTGTCAGCTAACACTATTAGTTAACTCCATGATAGCAGGCATGTACTACGTGACTGGATGGTGTCAACAATATTTATTGCTCGTGAAAATGAAAAATATATGCAAATATTCTCCTCATGTTCTAATAACTAACTTATGATTAGTCTTTCACCATGTATATAAATTGTGTACTCATTTAACCTATAAAGGTGAGCCACGTGGTACTCTTTTTTATATCTCCTCTAATAACCTATAAATATCACACACCACCCATATTTATGGGGATAGGTTATTTTCCTTACCATTATCTTGCCAAACTATAGAAGGAACTTGAGAGATTGACCTTTGTACTAGTCAATGGATTTTTACTATTAAATTAAAACAATCAGCACTGCACCTATGGACATAGGAATCATTTTAGGCCGAACCACGTAAATCTGGTTCTTATTCTCTTTCTTATCATCTCTCTGTAGTTTATTCATGGGTTAGTATTTCAGTAGATCGATCTCTTATCCATTATTTTCTCGTAATTTGTATATTTAATCTAAGAGAAACAATATTGTTGGGAACGCGTAGGACCCCCAATTTTAAAAACTTCCACTTACGTTTCCTATAAGTACGGAATAAAGATGGTTACTAACAAAATTTAATTTTTCAAAATTTATTTAATTTTCTTTTCTTTAAAAGATGGAAAATTATAGTGAACACAAATTTTAATTTTTTTTTTCAAATTAAAATTAAACACTACAAACTGAATTAAAGTAAACACGCACACACTTTAAATTCACCCAAACCAAATTAATTTAATTATCAAGATTAAACCATTTTGGCAAGAATATTATCCAATTGATTTAGTGCCAACTTGAATTAAATTAACTTAAATAAACTAACCCAAATAATTAAACATGCACCATTTTAAGAAAGATTGAGAATTAAACCCAAGTTTATCTTTTTACCCTAAGTATGCGTTCTAGGTGATTTTTACGAAAGATAAAATAAATTCACAATCCCACAACGCGCTGATGTACGAGGAAAAACCTAAATCGGGAAAAAATCTCGGACGGCCCTGGCCTAACAAATTCACTAAGTATGGTATGAATTTTACAAACACTCAACAAGAGGACGTGCATAATTAACTCGACTCCCTTCAAGCCTTGATCCGCTCCTTCGATCTTCAACCTCCGCCTAATGAATAACCACAGACTCCTCCACAGTCTCGGACTCCACCGATGGGGCTCTTGGACACCGTTACCCTCACACGAAGCCTTTCTTCGAGTGGGAACACCGCAGTTTAAACAAATGTGTATCCTTTTGTTGGGGTAGAGAAACAGGACCCAAAATCTTTTCTTCTTGGGTAGAAAAGTGAACCCGATGCCAAAACACTCCAAGAAAATATATAGAAGTAGAAATACTTGGAATTCTAAACTAAACAATTTTATGGGTGTAAACACATGTGTATGAGAGAATTTTCTAGTTAAATTTGACACATGAAAACAGAGACTTTTGTTTTGAAATTTTTCCTCTCAAAAATCATTCAAAGATGTTGCAAAAGTCTTGAGGAAATTCTGTCCCGAAGTTGGTTTAAAAACTGTCAAAAGAGAGTGGGACAAAAGAGTGGGAAAATGGGATAAAACTGCCAAAACTATTCCCGCCCAGAAATCTCGTTCGCACAAGATTTTTGTTCAAACGACATTTCGTTCAAATGACTTTTCTAACGAAAAGTAAGTGGCAAAAATGGGAAACTCGTTGGCAAACTCGTTCGAACGAAATTCTCGTTCGAACGACAATTTCGAACGAAATGTCAGAATGTGAATTTTTTGAATTTAAGCCCAAAAACTTTATTTTAAATAAACATTACACCCATTAAAAATTATTCCAAGTCTCCTACAAATATATAAAAGCATTCATACCTTTGGAGACTTGAAATATGATGTTGATGACGTGAAACGTGGCACTGAAACTCTGCAATGAATGTTCAACAATTGAAAAACTTCTATGAGCGTATTTTCATTTTTTATAGCTCTTCTTATCTCTCTTTAAATCAAATCTCACATGTTCATCATAAACTTTTCAAAACTTTGATATATGGCTTGATCTAAAGTGTTTGTGAGTGAATTTGGAATGCTTTTTTTATCAGATCTTCACTAGCCTATGTTAATTCATTATTTTACATCTAAATTGCTATGATATATTGCTCATTGATCTAAAATTGGAAGCATTCCGATTTATTGGGGAAATTATAGTGTGGGGTTGACTTTAAGGAATATAGTGGACTTATTTATTCACGGCGTGGAGCTCGTTGTGAATTTTCATCATCTATCGGAGAAAATTGCGAAGATCATAGGTAACTACACGAGAGTGATTGTGTGAAGGCATGTTCTTGCCTTGTGTAAACTATCTTTTTAAGTAGAAATAAAATTGGAGTGCATCGAGGTTTTTTATATCTAGGTGGGGTTTTTTCCTCATAAACCTTATCTTGTGTATTCTTGTGTGTGGTTTGTATTCATTTGCACAAATTTTTACACACACATCACTTAGATATAACTTGTATCTACTAAATTTTCTTGAAATATAATTAGGTGTGTTTGATCCAGTTTTAACATCTATATCTACTCAGTTTCATTCTTATGTGAGTTAATCAATATAATTGGGAAGTTGTTTGTTAAATCATGTGTTAAGAGATTTAAAATTATCGGCAAATTAGTTGAAATCAAAATATGGACCATAAGATGCTTTTAAGCCCACTCACACCCTCTAGATTTATTATAGGTGTTTTACTCACGTACATATCACGCAATCCTTCAGTCATAATAAGCTATAATAGTATATTACACTAAAGGAACCTCACCTAAGTCATTTAGTAAGTTTCGGATCAAAATAAGCTCCCTAGTCGCCCTCGAAATGACAACATACTCCGCTTCTATATTTTAATCAACAATATAGGATTGCTTGATACTCCTTCAACTTATGGCTCAGAAAAGATCCCTAAGCAGTGTTCTTCAGGCAAAGGCAATATTTTTAAAACTTTGTGAATTTTAACTTAGCACCAACAAACTTATCTTGTGAAAACAATTTGATTTTCCAAATTTATCTTGTTAATCCTATAGCATGCATCTAAGGTGATTAAGCAAATAAAATAAATAAATCAAACGCACCACAAAATGCCGATATACGAGGAAACCACTAAGGAAAAAAACCTCGAATGGCTAGGCCATACAATACACTATGATACGGAATTACACAAGTGTAGACATGAATTACTCAACGACTTGATCACCCGCAAGCCTTAAATCGCTTCTAGACTTCAATCGCTCCTCTGCAGCAGTAACCCAAGAATCCACACACGCAAGTGTCCATAGTACATGAGACCACATGTACCTCAATATCCATTGATGCATCTTAGTATCCATCTACGAATCCAAACACGGAGTCTATCATTTCTTCTTCGCAATTAGTACTTACGAAGTCCACCGCATGAAAACAATTGTTCAAATACAAAGAATAATTTTCGATGCCAAAATCAAGATCACTAAAGAATTATAATGATGAGATTTGGATCGTGAAAACCAAAGATGTTGGAAATAAGTGGGAACTTTTGTAAAGAGGTGCAAAAATGTTTTTCGACAAAAGTTCTTATTGAATTCTGAGTGAAATGTGTCTTTAAATACGAAAACACGAATTTTGAGGCGACGTCTCGCTCAAACAAAAATTGAACAAAAATCCTGCTCGTTTGAACGAAATCTAAATCTCATTTGAACAAGTATTGAACGAGTGTTGCACAAGTCAAAATAGTACGCCCTCGATCGATGCTTGTTTGATGAAAGCTTCTAATGAGACTTCAAAAGACAAAGACCATTCGTTCAAGAGAAATTCTCATCTCATTTGAACAACTGGCTAAACCAAAATTATTTTCAATTTAAAACAGCCTCAATTTGTTAAATCAAATAAAATGAGAACAACTCAGAAACATTTTTAAACATACGTTTCCAAAAATATTTTTCAAGTCCCAAAATATTTTAATTTTAAAATACATCCTTAATTAAAATCCTAGATCTCAAAATTCATTAGCATTCATACCTGAGAGATCTATGATAAATCCAAGTTTGTGAAGACAAAGTAAGCACTAAACACGACACGATATAATCTTTAAAGTTTTGTCACATCATCTTTAACACTACACGTCATAGGATTTGTGGGATCACAACTCAATGACTAACCTACAGCTCAAGCATTTTTGTCCAGAATTATGCCAATTACAAACAAACTGACTCGATTGGAAATTTTCCATTATTAATATCCACCTTTGGCTATTCGAGGGAAAAACCAAAAAAAATATGAATTACTAGATAGGCCGTCAAGACAAAAATCATTGCCCATCCCAAAATAAAAAATACAGGATACAGAAACAACCCGGAAGAATCCAAATAAATAAATAAGAATTTATCTCAAAGTACATCAAAACAGAATCAGAATCAACAATCTCCATCTTCATTATCATAATCATCAACTGCAGTGCCATCATCCTTATGCCTCCTAGAAGTGCCTGCTCCTCGACATTGCTCACGTCTCCCCATCTCATCAAAAAGAGCGAAAATCGGAGACTGATGTAAGGCTCATATCTCCTCCTTGGCATTAAAACGTGCCATTACAGCATTGGTGAGACATCGGTGCTCTGCAAGCTCTGCCTATAAAAGAATACGTTGCACTCTCTCCTACTTATATCATTAGTTGGACTCCTCTCGACTCTCTCTTGTCCCTGCAGAAGGTTGAAAGGTGGGAAGGGTTCTAGAAGGATGTGATGTGTGACCTACTCCTGAAGGAAATGATGCAAAAGAAGATAAACCATGCCTAGTAGCAAAAAGAAGATGACTCCCATATCTGTTAATGGTGTTCGCATTAATAGGAGAAATATCAGACTGATCCACCTCTTCCTCAAGTAACAGGACCTGGACAGCCTCACATATACGTGTCATAAGGGCACCAAAGGGAAGTTCAACCTAAGTAGGAGTAACTCCCACATTAGCTACGGAGGACATGTCATACATAATGATGGTAAGGAGATCGATGCGCTAAACCTGACTAACCATATACATGAAGTGAATAATATCATATGAAATCTGAGTATGATTGGATCGAGGATAGACCAAAGATAACGTAAACTAATTAAGAACTCGATAATCTGCATGAAGATTCTGGTGTAACATGATAGAGGTACAAAGAGGGATCTCTCGAAAGAAATGACTAATAATACCATCGGGATAAGGACTACCATCGACATGTCCAGGATAGATAGCGTCAAGATCTTGGGTAATCTAAAGCATTTGGGAAATGAGATCTGGGGTGGTGATAACCTGGACCCCTTTGACATAAGACTATAAACATGTAGCAGTCCCTGTGGCCCAAAAATAAAACTCACGAACAATGTGTGGATGAATGACAGCATATATAAGATAACATAGGCTCCCAACCCCAAACCTGGAGCCATCCTAGAACATGGTACATTTAAAACTACTCAATACGAAAGACGCGCTCGCGAATTAGTGCGAGTATGTGAAAAACCAAAGAGCAATAATGCTCATAATCAACCAGACTCACCCACAGATCAGTAGTGATCCGAGGTCAATTGGATTAGGCTTCCTGTGCATGGGGTAAAGAGGCTTGCTCCTCAACACGACCTGTATGGATGAGGACATCGACCACCGGCCATCGCAATAAAGATAGTGAATAGGGTATGGATACAAAAAAGTTAAGCTCTAAATCCTAGACCAACCAATTGACACGAGCTCTAACAACCTATATCCTTACAAAACCAACCAAACCACTGCAAAAACCAAATCCACAAACAACAAGTAATGGGATATAATCAGTGATAGTTCAACAATACTTGATAAAAATGGGTAAACAAAGAGTGTGTGTCACAAATATTCCAAAAAAATACAAAAAAAATAATCTTTCAAAAAAAAATTAATTTTTTAATTTGTAAGATGTGGGTTCTTAGAATATAGTTAGTATCAAGTGAGGCGTAACCCCTTATTAAGACCGAGATTAACATTCCATACAGTATTAAGTAATGACAATGAACACATGTGAGTAAGAGGCAATAATATTCAATATTCATACTTATATTAAATGATATATCTGCACCATAAATACACAATAGGTATAATAAATAGATGGGACCAACAGGTAGCTTGGTCGAAGGGAGAAAGAGCAAGCACTCTGAGCATAACAAAGATAAGGCAGGAACTTCGAACTCAGTTAATGCTCAATGATATGCGTATTAAATGGGTGTGGGAATAATGTCCTCACAGTGGCTCTCGTATATGAAGGAAGTTGGGCAGCAGTTCTAGGTTCAGAATGCTTCTCTTTGTAAACTATTTAGTTAGTTTATTTATACGAAGGCCAGGTTACTCGAGTAACCTGGCTGGTATTCAATGTGATTAACCGCATTAAATGCACAAGTACCCACCTCATTAATGTGGGAGATACTGCATTAAATGCATGGGATCTTATAATTTGCCAGGAAACTGCTTTACCAGTTGGAAGTATGGCGGATATTAATGAGGGACGTGACGTGGAAGCTTAGGGGCTTATCTTAGAATGGCTAAGGGGTCATATTTGTTAGATTATGCATGTTATCCAAAAGATAAACCCACTTCAGTGCTATAATTTTGAGTCCTTAAATGCCAGGCGTGATGACATCAGAAAGTGGGTGAACAGTGGCCCCACTAGGTGTGTGGTCACATCAGTCAAATGAGATGGTGTTTGGTTTGAGGTTGCTCAGCTGATAGGTAGCTCGAATGTTTAGTCTTCTGTTTGTTGGTTAAGAATTATCTTTAAGCCAAGGTTGCAAGAATGATTTACCTCGAGGAGGTTCCCTCGAATGAGTGAAAGTTATGGTAGCTCGACTGTAGATGTCTCGAGTAACCACATATACTAGATGAAGTTTTACCTAAGTGTACCAAGAGGGTTGGTAACTATATTCCCAAAATTTCCTTACTCATAATTCTCCAAACCATATCCCTACGAGGTTCCCAAGAGGAGGTTGTTCGATAGGGCATGTTATCCCTCCCATGCCCTGCCAGGCATGGGCCCTCACGGGTACTAAACAAGCTCACTCAACGTATAATATAAGATAAATTACATGATACAATTCATTCTGTTTTATATTACAAAATATTGTGATTCGAGTGACTTTGATCTATGAGTTAGATTCTTCAAACCACGTCCGTGGAAAGTCTTCGAGGTAAATCCTTTGAGTCACGTTTGTGGAGAATTTTCGAGGTAGGTCCTTCGAACCACGTTTGTGGAGAATCTTCGAGGTAGGTCCTTCGAGAGAACTCGCTCCGGTGATCTTGATCTTCCTCTTTTGTTTGCCAAGTAATGGATTAACTAAGTTAATCACTCTTTTGTGCGGACTGCCCCTACATTTGCCCCTTCGTAGATATATTTGTTTATTTGATGAAGAAATATATGTACGAAACTCTTTGTTGGTGTTCAATATTTTCCTACAATAAGTATTAAATATCCCCAGACACTTAATTTATATGAAACAACAAGTTATTAGTAATAGAGGAGCTATATCTTGATCTTTTTTTCGAACTGCCTCATCTGCTTTAAATATCTTGTAATATTTTTTATAACGCCTTTTTCTTTAGTGGGCTTCATGATTGCATGTGGTAGATACCTTGGATGAAGTGAAGGGGTTTATTTAAATTTCCCCCAAAGTGCGTCATCTCCCCAAAGATTGAAAAGACTTCAAGCGTGTCTCATTTAATGAGGCTGTCATTTGTGCTTCCGTGTGTAACACGTGGTGATGCCAGGGTAAGCGCGTGTTCCCCACGTGATATCATTCACGCGTCGCTTCCTAAAACTCCACCGTTAAAACTCTTGAACTCCGCTGCTACGCGTGCGTATTGGTCACGCAAGTTTATTCGATCATTATTGCCCTTCTCAAAGCATTACCTTTTGTCGCCCGTTGGGGCTTGTGTTGCCCCTATAAAAGAGGAATGACTTAATCTCACATTTACAGCTTTGGGTTTTCATTTTCAAAGTGAGCTTTCATGAGAGAATATTTTGCCTTTCCCTTCAGCTTCCTTTCTTTTAACTTACCATCTTTCTTTCTCCTTCTAAACTCCCCTCATGGCACCCATTGAAAAGAGGACCCAATCTTCTAGGGGTGTTTCCCCCAAGACTCAGGTGTGCCATAACTAGTGGGCTCACTACCAACGTGCCCCATACTTTAGGGAACTCAATTGTTTTTGGCCAACTGCTAAAAAATTCCTCGACAAACTTGAGTCGGTGGAAAACACAAAGTTACTGATGGAGGAAGGAGATGATGCTGAGGACTTCGCCTACCTCCCTACTTCCACTGTCACCAGATTTCGTGTTGAGCATGGTGATTTCACATTCTCAAAGGTGGATTTTGAGGCCTTCTTCAGCTCTTGTGAAGGTTTAGGCCCTTAGACTGACCATATACATTCCAAATATTTTGTACAGCTTGCTCTGATTAGTCTATCATGCACCAGTTGGCTGGGTGACCTCACCCTCACAAAGAACAATACCACCCTCCAGTTAGTCATGTCCCATTGAAGTCATAGGGCACACACCTTTGGGACCTTTTGGGGTGAGTTTACCATCTCCTTTGAAGATGTCTGTGAGCTGTTAGGGTTGGAGGCAATAAGTTTTGACACGCTCTTTGAGGAAGATATTTCTTACCAGAAAAAGGCTTTAAGGGCCGAGTTAAAGGTAGTTATGAAAGAATGCATGGTAATATACAATAAGTGTACCTATTCGGAGGTAATTAGGTACTTTTATTTCATTGAGGATAAGGCAGTGATCAAGGCATGCAAGGCAGCAAAAGAAAACCCTCGCGGGAAGCATGTATTCGAGCAATCGTTGGCTGGAAAAGTACTTGATTCTCATATTGAGCTCGCTCGGTATATCTGGGTGATGCTATCAAAGATCTTCCACTCAATCAATCCCCATGATTGCCCAAGAAAAGACTTGATTAATATAGATGTTCGCATGGACAATGGCGTGAAACTCCCCCTCATTGCTATTACGCTTGGTTCGCTGTACACTTGGTTAGATCGAGTAGTAGCAGACTCGGCCAGGAGCATCAGAAGATTTGATGTCTCCAACTATACGAACCACGTACTATTGATAGCCTTCCTATACGCCCATTTTCTAGATTATGCCCCGATCTGTAGCTATCCCGGTTCTTATCCCATCAGAGTCCCCCGAATTTGCTGTTGGAACCACAATAGTTCCAAAAACCTCTATTATCTTTAATTGACAGAGCCGAAAGGTTCGCACCTCACCCCTAGATTGGAGTGGACAAAAAAAAATTTATTCATTTTTTTATGGAGGAGGAGCGTCCCATCATCCCTAGTGATGAGGTGCTGGCTAGAAATTTCCGCTCCAATAATGTCCCCCTATTGTTGATCCATTCTTATTTGCCTTCTTACATAGAATGGTCTTATTTCTACTCTGTCATTAGCCCACACCGCGTAGCCATGCAGTTTGGCTATGATCACGGTAAACCAATGTTAAGCCATTTCACTCGACAAAAACCCACTAATTTCTCGTTTGCATGAAGTAACTTTTTTACTTCAACTATTGTTAACCTTTGCGTGAATTACCCCTCCAACCCTATCATCCCAAGTAAGGGAGCTCGAGGAGGTAGGTCAACGATGTACGTTGCAGTTTTTTGGGAGAACCAACTTGGTCATTTCTAGAGTAATCTTCCTAAGGAGCCTCGTTATCCTAAGGTTGAAAGGTATCCCCCCACGGAGTTGGGTTTGAGACATTCTACTACATTCAACTCAGTGTTTCCTCTCAACACCACCAACAGTTCTATTCCCTCTGAGTTTCCTCCACTTGCCCCCGTAGATCAAGCAATAGTGAAGAGGAAGAAAGTTACTTAACCTTTTGTTACGATCGAGGCAGTTTCCATTGCCCCTAGTTCTTCCACGTCTAGCGAGGGGGGTGACACTTTTTGTGCTGCTTCAACTGGAGAGACTTTGAGGGACGGTAGGAAAGCCCCAACAAAGAAGCCTAAAATCACCCATCAAGTCCCTCCAATCCAAACTCCTGATCCCAAGATTACCCAACAAGTTAGCTTGATGTTTGACCAACTTAGGCAGACTTGGGAGAATTTTACCGTGGATTATAGGGCTTTTATGTTAGCCCAGATGGCCTCTCATGGGTTTTCCTATGTTCCCCTAGCTGTCGAAGGTAGCAAGAAGAGGAAGTTGATTAGTCTGGTCAAACTTGTGTTGGAGGATTCAGGCGAGGTGAATGAAGAAGAGCAGTCTGAGAGTTACGCATATGTTAGTGGAGGTAATGATAATGATGATGTTAAGGAGGAGGAGGAGGAGGAGGAGGAGGAGGAAAATGAAGAGGAGGAGGGTGAGTCTTCCCTTGTTCGCAGATGCATGTTAAAAAAGTGGTTTCTCCTTCTAAACCAGCTTCACCTCCTCGAGATTATGAGGTTTTGGAGGATGATTTGGAAGAAAAAGAGGTATGTCTACTATTATCCTTCTTGGTCTCTAGTTTTTCTTCTTTTGCCTTATGATGATGACTCCGGTTTATTCTAATTATCTTTTTTTTAGGTTGGTGCACGAGGTAGTTCGCGTGATGATGTTGAAAAAGGCAGTCTGTTAAAAAAATCAACCTAAGTTTTGCCTGCTTCGAAGGAAATTGCACCGAACGAGATAGTTACCCCTACAGCTTCACAGGTAACCTTAAATTTCCCCTAGGGGCAGCTATTTCTGATACTTCAACTGAATTCAGTAGTGGCTATTCTCCTGACACTGATTTTTTGTGCAAGCAGACTAGTCTTAGGGCAGGTGCTCCTGGTGCAAGTATTATTGAAACTGTACATAAGTCCCCTTCTCCTATTGTTCTATCATCCATGGTAATCTTTTCATTTTATTATTCTAAGCTCTCTATACTTTTGTCTTGATATTCTAACTTGCTCTCCATTGTGCTTCGCGGGTATCTTTACCCGAACTCGTTGCTCCGTTAGTCCCCACTCCCTCTTATGACCAGGTTCTTATTACACTTTTTGGGCCCTCAATCCACAGTCAGGAGTGAGTCACAGTTGCTACTGTAGGCTAGGGAGAAGGAAGACGGGAGGAGGTTACTGAAGTAGGGGGATGTGATTGCCCCTCAAGAACAATGTCTTTTGGTGGCACCTATTTTGGTTGAGGAAGAAGATGTAGTACAAATGGAAACTCATCAGTTTGTTGATGACTAGCATCCAAAGGTATGCCTTTCGTCTCCTATGTATCTCCTGCGTTTAAATTTTGTTAGTTTTGCCAAGTCGTATTGGTCTTAAGATCTCCCATAACCGAGGGTCAGGCAGGCCAAGTCATATTGGTCTTAGAATCTCCCATAACTGAGGGTCAGGTAGGCCAAGTCATATTGGTCTTAAAATATCCCATAACCAAGGGTCAAGCATGCCAAGTCATATTGGTCTTAAAATCTCTCATAACCCAGGGTCAGGAAGGCCAAGTCATATTGGTCTTAAAATCTCCCATAACCCAGGGTCAGGCGGGCCAAGTCATATTGGTCTTAGAATTTATATTTTTAAGCTAATTTATATATTTGTTTCCTGACTTGTAAAATTATTGAATTTCTGGACAGAGTCAAGTAACTTGCGATGCGTGACCCAAGAGTTGAGCCTATCGCTTATGCAATTGCGCAGGCGAGCACCTTGGCTGAATTCGTATCTCTGGGCGGGGCTCTTACCGTACAAGTTCAAGGAACGGTGCTTAATGTTGGTGACGTGCTTGTGGTTGTTTCTTCTAGGGTTCAAGAAAGTGATAGTGCTTCGCACACCAAACTCCCTTCAACGAGTGATAGCATTTTCAGTTCACACCCCCCTGAGGTAGCCCCTGAAGTGGTTGTAAGGAAAACCTGGGTCAATCTCCCCCATATACTGACTGAGGGACCTTGTGCGTTGATTGAGTAACTCTTATCTCGCTTTCCTTCAACTTTCACTTCTCGTAGTCTTCAGCCTATTCCTGGGATGATGGCTTGTCGCCAGCTGGGGCTCACTATTATTTTGGAGGAGATCCTCAATTCCCCTCTGGAGTCACTCAGTGCTGATATAATTAAGTCATTTGTGGGGAAATTTAACATGCTTATCAATAATGGTTTCTCTTTATCTTGGTTGGTAAAGCTGTTAGTGACTTCAAGAAGGCTGACATACCTGCTCTCTATCGTCGGTTGCAGAGTTCTCATCGCTCCTAGGTAGCTACTTCGGAGGATCTTGCAAGTCTTAAGACGGAGCTAATTATGTCTGAGAAGGGGGTACAGGAGGCTCGTGAAGCTATTATTCGGGCAGAGGCTGAGCTTTTTAAGAAGGAGAAAAACTTAGAGAATTTTCAGCAAAGGATGGAGCTTAGTCAAAAGGATTTGTCCGACCTAATCTCCGGCCAGATTATCCTTGAGCAAATTCTTCCTCGGCATCACCATCATCTACTTGGCTCGACTAACCTTCATTTTTTCATGGATATCCCCTAGCAATCTTTGTTTAATTTACCCTTTTAGATGTCCCTCATTTTGTTGTTTTGGACTTTGTTGGCATGTAATCTCAGCACTTCTCTATTTAAATAAAATTTATGGCATTTGATGTTTCTTGCTTTCTATTTCGTTTAAAAATTGGCTGATCTATTACATTAATGTAAGTCACAACATGCAAAGTAAGGAAAATAACTAATACAAACTAATAGTGGGTCAACATTTTCAATATAAACATTACATCACACTATGGTAAACAAAGGAAATCCTCCCGAACAAGTATTAGCAAAATGCAATGCAATAGACTAAAGTATGGGAAAAAAAGTGCATTTAAACATGATAGATTTTCAGCCACTTGTTGTTTAGTTTGAAGGTAATATCATCTTCCACTTTGGATATCTCGCACTAACCCGAATCATGAGTTATTCGAATAATGTATGGTCCTTCCCAGTTGGCTTCAAACTTGGGTATTGACAAACCCCTGATGTGCCTCGTGCATACTTTTAGAACCAGGTCCCCTTATTTGAACTTCCTCATCCTCACCCTTTGGTCGTACGATCTGGAAAACTATTTTCTATACATCTCTAAGTGCCTCGATGTATTGTCCTGATGCTCTTCCAGTGCTTCAAGTTGCACATGTCAACTCTGAGGGAGCATGGCACTTCGCAAGTTGTAGCGGGCAGAGGGTACCTCGAGCTCAACTGGCAAAATAACTTTTGCCCCAAAGACTAAGTAAAATGAGTTATACTCCATTGATTTCCTCTTTGTTATTCAATAGGCCCAAAGTACTTCGGGGATTTTGTGATCCTATGTGCCCGAGAAATCCTCTAATATTTTTGCCAAAATATTCACCAGATTCTTATTTGTGGCTTCTACCTGCCCGTTGCACTTCGGGTATGCTACTGTAGACTTATGGTGGATGATGGAGTACTTATCTGTTAGCATGCTTAGTTCACTATTCATGAAAGGGGTGCCATTATCTGATAAAAACACCTTCGGGATACCGAATTGACAGATGATGTACTCTTTCATGAATCGAGCCACTATCCCCGCTGTGGCTCGCGTGAGCGGTACAACTTCTACCCACTTGGTGTAATATTCAGTGGCAACCAATATCCAAATATCTCCTCTGGAAGAAAGGTTTATTACCCCTACTAGATCGAATGCCCATGTGTGAAATAGAAAATCCACTGAAGGAGCGTGGATCGTGTTTCCATGCAGTTGACAAGCTTTGCATTTACGAACGAACTCTGCTGAGTCTTTCTCCATTATAGGCCAATAGTATCCCAAGGTTATGAGTTGATCGTAGAGTGTGGCTCCTCCGATGTGTCCTTGCTCGTGGGCTTGCTTCAGCACTGCTTTAGCCTCTTCCCCTGATGCACCTTAGAGGCATGTCATGATAGCCTCATTGATACAACTGCCCTTCTTGGACAAAATACCTGGGTGCTCATCTTTTCACCTTTGTGGCATCTTTTTTATCTGTTGGCATTACTCCATCTACCAGGAGGTCCATATACGACTGCCTCCAGTCTTAAGGTTGATCGATAAAATTGCATCCTGCAGCCTGGTCGAACAGACAACATCTCGCACAATCTATTTGTATTGTCACTAAGTCTTTCCTCATCGACGATCGAAAATACCCCGCCCGTTGGATCCTTCTTCACAAGGGGATCTCAGTGGTCTCACAACTGTCTTTGTGCACTTCAATCAGTCTTTTCTTGGATTCTTCGAGGTTTACACATCTGGATAACCAGCCACCTTTATTTTTATAATATAAGTTGCCCCTGGTAATCAAATACTGCATCATATCAACTAGGCTCCGTGGGCCTTAGCCTTTTTCTAATTGCTTTCTGATTTCCCCTCTCCGATCATCTATGTCATCTATGGGAAACATCTCTGACATGGTTGAGGGAGCTGTCCTCTTTGTGATTTGAATAACTGTTGACTCCCCTTCGAAGGCAATCTTCTGGGAAATAGTAACATAAGCATCGGCATGCCAATTCATTATTCGGGGATGTATTTTGATTTTTACCAATATGAATTGCCCGAGTAGCCATTGTATGATCGTTCGGTAAGGCACCAGACTCATGTGCTACAAAGAGAATTCACCTGTTACCTGTTTCACCACCAAGTTGGAGTCCCCTTTTATTGTTAGTACTTGTATACCTCTTCTGAGGGCCTCGAGAAGCACCAAGACCAGCGCTTCATATTCAGCTCCGTTATTTAAACATTAAAATTCCAACTTGAAGGATAATCGAATCTCTTCGCCATTTTTTCTTGGGATGATCCCAGCTCCCCCTTTCTTTTCGATCGTGGAGTCATCAAACTCCATGCTCCACTCATTTAGGCTAGCTGCTATGAAGTTGGCTTGAAGATCATCACTCGGGAGATCCTCTACGGGTGGCTCAAACGTTCCCGATGGGAAGATAGGTAGCAAGTCAGCATAAGCTTGGATCTTGATAGCTCGAGGGACTACGCACTTGAGATCATACTCCGAGAGGATTAAAAACCATCGGGCTTCCATTACTATTAGTACAGTTCTAGCAAACAAAAACTTTTTGGGATCACATCAAGTGACAATATGGATTCTGAATAATAATATGTAGTGCCTAAGCTTTTGTGCTATAAATACAAGGGCTAAACAATGCCTCTCAATACTAATATATCTGGCCTTTGGCCCATGTATGATTCTACTCAAGTAATAAATAGGTTTTTCAACACCATTCATCTCCTGGGCAGAAAGTGCACCAATAGATCGTTCAGTTGATGTAAGATATAGACGTAAAGGGATACCTTCCTTCAAGGGGATCATCTTCTGAGGGGAAGTAAGGAGTGCTTTCAGCTTGTCCATGGCATCCTGGTGCATCGGTTCCCATGTGTACTTCCCACCCTTTCTCAGCAACTCCATCAGCGGTTGTGTTACCTCGTCCAACCCTGGAATAAACCTCCTCAAGTAGGATACTTTTCCTAGGAAACTTCTCAGCTCTCTTGCCAACTTTTGTCTTGGCATATCAAGAATGGCCAAATGCTTGTCCAAGTCCATCTGAACCCCGTATCGGTTTACCACAAACCTCAGGAATTTCTCGCTCGTCACTTCAAATGCGCATTTGAGGGGGTTCATCTTTAGTTTGTATTTCCTACATCGAGTGAACACTCTTCTCAAGTCATCTAAGTGAGACCCCTCCTTATTGGATTTGATTACCAGATCATCACATAAAATTCCACAGTCTTGTGGAAAATATCATGGAAAATATCCATCATTGTCTTCTGATACGTGTCTCCCACCTTCTTCAACCCAAAAGGCATGACTGTGTACATGAAATTACCCAAAGGTGTTGGGAAGGCAATCTTCTTCGCATCGTTCGGATCCATATTTATTTGATTATACCCCATATAACAATCCATGAAGCTATACATCTCATGGCCCGCAGTTGCGTCGATCAATCTATCTGTGGAAGGCAGTGGGAATTCATCTTTAGAGCATGCTCGATTCAGGTCCCTAAAGTCCACGCAGATTCTTATCTGGTTCTTATCATTTTTTCCCATATGCACAATACTAGAGAGACAAATTGGATGCTAGATTGGGACTATGAAGCTGGCTGTAAGAAGTCTTTGAACTTCCTCTTTGATCTTCAGATCCAACTCTGCCTTATATATTAGAGTGGCCTACTTTACTGGGATGGATGATGGCACGACATTTAACTTATAGCAGCTCACATCTTGGTCTACCCCATGCATTTCGGTGAATTTCCACATGAAGACGTATTTAAACTCTAGTAGTAATTTGATCAACTCCTCTCAAGGCACCCCTTCCAGGTCCTTTGAGACAAAGATAGGATTAGGATCATCACCTTTTTTGGCCAAGTCTATTTTCTCCAACTCTTGGATCTGCGTCCTAGGTCTACCCTTCATGTACTCAATTTCCTCTTCTATTTCTTCTACAAACTCCTGGACTCCAGAATTATCAATCACCAAACACTTCCCCTAGTTGTGCACCAGAAAGTATTCATAAATTGGGTAAGCCTCATCGTCTAAACTTTCAGCTGCCCGCTCACACCTTCATAACTTGTATATAATTCTTCTATTAGGCAAAACTACCCTCTTGCACTATCGAGAGGCCTGTTCTTTAAAGGGGCGCTTCCGCTGACTATCGTCCAACTCTCTCACAATATGCCTACTAAGAATGCTCTGAGTCTGGACTTGGTGCTCAATTGGATCAATGCGCGGAGACATTAGGTCTCGGAGCCGCCTCGATAGACTAAGGGGTCTTACTGCGTCTAAATCATGCTCTTTTTTGTAAGCCACCACCACTCGAGCAGGCACTTGCACTCTCTCTCGGGTGGTCGAGACCCTTATTCCCCCAGTATATCTTGATACCGTCGTGACTTCTTCTGTCAGATCTGTGTAAAAGGCAACGTCCACTATATGAGTTTCCTCCTTTGCAAAGGGTTTCTTGGACACTCGAATTACCACCACCTACCTTTTATGTTCGCCTTAGCGCACTGATGATAGGTGAAGGGTACCAACTTGTGATTGTGCATCCATACCCTGCCAACTAGAAGTTAGTGCTATGTCTCCTAGTTCATGATATGAAATTTGATATGGGAGGTGATATTCCCCAATGTGATGCCTATACTGACAACCCCACATATTTGGACGATTGATTATCATACCCCAAAATCGCTAATGAATGTGGCACTATCCTTATCTCCAACAGTCCAGTGGAATAAAAGGACCCTATAGGCATAATATTGATGGATGCTTCCCCATCCAATATGACACGAGAGAAACACAATTATTCACGGATGCCATAACATACAAAGGTCTATTGTGGGGGCACCTGATCAGTCTGTCAGCCTCTGAGAACGTGACTTCGGAGAGGTACCTTCTTACAATCTTGGCCATAGGCCCTTTCCATTTCAGGTTTGGAGCCATATTATTCTTTGCAATTTCCAAGATGGCTCGTGTAACCTCCAGTCACGAGTGCTCAAGGATCCCAACCTGATCGAAGAACCAACCGAACTTCGGTGAGCGAGCAACCGTTGCGCATTTGATCAACGAGTCTATTTGTTCCTCCTCTAGCTCATAGTCTTACTCTACGTCTCTAAATACAACCTCATTGTAATCTATCACTGCATTTATCGCCTTCAGAGAGCAGGCTCCCATCTACCTACGTAGTCCCTCTATGGGGTCATACTCTTCTCTTTCTTGTTCATCTTCTTTCTCCATCTCATTCTCCAATTGGATTTGAGTTATCTCAAAAGTTCATTCCTCCAGAGATTCTTTAAAGTCATTCTCTTTAAACCACTACTCTATCATCATTCGTTCAGTCTCTTCATCAAAAGCACTGGCCATATGGGCCCCATGAGGTGGTAAAGGATTATCGTTCACGTTAGCTTGTGACAGCTGGATGTATCAATTCTTTACGTGATGGTCAATCAACCTTCTTAGCGAGAAACACGCCTTGGTCGGGTGATTCACTTTATTATGAAGTGCAAAACAATAAGGTTTCTTTCTATCTTCTCAGGGGAGTTAAGTCCTGCTGACGTTGACTAACCTACAGACCTTGTCACGAACCAGGAGGTCATATAAGTTTAAGGCTTATTCCACTACTTAAGGTAGCTCAGGGGGATCTTCCTCGCCTTCAAATCTTCTCTTGTTGCTTATACCTCTTTTTCTTCCTCGGTCGTCACAGTTTTCCCCCTTACCACCATCGTCTGCATAATTAACCCTCGAGGGTACTCCCCTCCTCGAGGCAACCACTGGCCTTAGCAGCAAGCTTGACAAGGCAGGCAGGGGAATACGGGGTTGACCACTAAAGTGATGTTCCTCGCTGCTTTCAAGGACGTTGTGAACGTACCCTCGCATATTTCATTGATTAAGTGGCAAATATATTCGGGCAACAACCCTTCTGCAGAAACGTGCAAAAGTTTATCCTCTCGCGTTTCCTCTCTTACGTCTAGAGAGCACTCGCATAACCTCCTAATATAGGCCATAACATCTTCCCACTCATCTTCAGCCAAAAAGAACTTTTGTACGAACAAAACATACAATTCCTCCCAGGAGGCCACGTTGCCTGGGGCAAGGTGGGAATACCACGTGTGTGCTTTCTCTGTCAGGGACTTTGAAAATTCCCTCAACCTTAACTTTTTGTCGTTGCAATGGGCCCGCATTCAATTAATCTCTTCACATGCTTCTTAGGGTTTGCACCTTTCCTCGTGTACTTCTCAAGGATTGGTGGAATATACCCTACTGAGTAGGGTTTATTATTATATGCCTCTGGATATGGAGTACGAAAGTCATCATACACTGAAGAACTATATACCCCTTTAGACACTGCAATGAACTTTAGCAACTCTTTCTTCATTTCCTCTAAGCTGGCTGGTGAAGAACTTATTGGTTGCACTGTCACCACCGCTAGCATCGTCGGAGCGGGTGGTGTGTTTTTCTTCATTCCACCAGTCATGGCCTGAGTTGCCCGAGTCATTCCCTGATCTTACTCCATTATCACTGTCATCAAAGGCGGGACCGTAGTGGGAGGAACGCTGCCAAAGGTTGGTGGAGCAGTGGGGAGAACACCGTTGAAAGTGGGCGCAACAACACCTCCTATAACATTAGGAGCAGGTATTCCTTTTGGTGGCGTCATGAAAGAGCTTACTTCCATAGGCACTCCCAGCATGGCCTGGGTCGCTGGAGTCTGATGAACTTTGCGAACAAACCCATGAGACCCTTCATTTGTGTTAGGCCTATTCCTACCTGTACACCCATTATTTTCGTCACACTGGTAGCGGACGCACTAGGCTCCGTTCGTGCTACTCTCACTCCCTCGGGGATCATGGAGGGTATGCATCCTCCTTACTCTGTATGGCGTCAAAGTCAATTATCCTGGCGGTGTTATCCTCTGGTATATTTTCAAAAGAGAATACCTCCCCATCAAAGTCGTTAAATGTAAGATGTGGGTTCTTGGAATATAGTTAGTATCAAGTGAGGCGTAACCCCTTATCAAGATCGAAATTAACGCTTTGTACAGTATTAAGTAATGACAATGAACACATGTGAGTAAGAGGAAATGAGATTCAATATTCAGACTTATATTAAATGATATATATGCACCATAAATACACAACAGGTATAATAAATATATGGGACTAGTAGGTAGCTTGGTCAGAGGGAGAAAAAACAAGCACTCTAAGCACAATAAAGGCAAGGCAGGAACTTCAAGCTTAGTTAATTCTCAATGATATTGGTATTAAATAGGTGTGGGAATAATGTCCTCACAGGAACTCTCGTGTATGAAGGAAGTTGGGCAGCAGTCTAGGTTTGAGAATGCTTCTCTTTGTAAAATATTTAGTTGGTTTATTTATACGAAGTCCAGGTTACACGAGTAACCTTACTGGTATTCAATGTCATTAACCGCATTAAATGCACAAGTACCCCCTCATTAATGTAGGAGATATTTTTTATGCATGGGATCTTATAATTTGGCGAGAAACTGTTTTAGAAGCATGGTGGGCATTAATAAGGGATGTGACGTGACAACTTAAGGGCTTATCTTAGAATGGCTGAGTGTTCAGATTTGGTATACTAGGCCTGCCATCCTACGGATAAACCAACTTGAGTGTTGTAATTTCGAGTCCTTAAATTCTAGACATAATAACGTCCGAAAGTGGGTGAACAGTGACCCCACTAGGTGTGTGGTCACATCAGTCAAACGAGATGGTGTTTGGTTTGAGGTTGCTCCGCTTATAGGTAGCTTGAGTGTTTACTCTTCAATTGTTTGGTTAAAAATTATCTTTATACCAAGGTTGCAAGAATGAGGTACCTCGAGGAGGTTCCCTAGAATGAGTGGAAGTTATGGTAGCTCGGATGTAGGTGGCTCGAGCAAGCACGTATACTAGATGAAGTTTTGCCCAAGTGTACCAAGAGGGTTGGTAACTATATTCCCAATGTTTCTTTGCCCCCAATCCTCCAAACCATGTCCCTGCGAGGTTCCCAGGAGGAGGTTGTTAGATAGGGCATGTTAGCCGTCCCATGCCCTGCTAGGCATGGTCCCTCGCGGGTACCAAACAACCTCGCTCAACGTATAACATAAGATAAAGTACATGATACCATTCATTTCGTTTCATATTACAAACTATTGTCATTTGAGTGACTTTGATCTACGAGTTGGATTCTTCTAACCACGTCCGTGGAGAGTCTTCGAGGTAGATCCTTCGAGTCACGTCTATGGAGAATCTTTGAGGTAGGTCCTTCGAGCCATATCTATGGAGAATCTTCGAGGTAGGTCCTTCGAGAGAACTCGCTTGGGTGATCTTGATCTTCCTCTTTTTTCTTCCAAACAACGGATTAACTAAGTTAATCACTCTTTGGTGGGGACTCCCCCGACAGAATCTTTGTGACTCACATGACACACAAGGGGCAAAAACTACACTTAATAAATAAGCAAAAATAAAAAAGGGCATAAATCCCCCCCCCCCCCCCCCCCCCCAAAAAAAAAATGATTTGTTTTTAATAAAAACAGTTTGAAATGATTTTCCTAAACATGTGTATATAAATGACATAATAAAATTGGATACATACTTAGAAAATCAAACCAAACCATTTTTCTCCAAAAATCCTCAAAAACTGCACAAATGGACAAAACTCAAGTGAAATACCTGAATACTGCCAAAAAGATATATGAACGGGCAAGAAATCACAAGAAATCCAAGCTTTTAAGGTTAAAGTCACTCAACAATGGTTGACAGTGCTTGTAGAAGAATAAGAAGACGAAGCGAGAATATAGGGTAAAACGGCAAAAAGAACTGCAGTAAAAACCTATAAATGAATCTTTAACCTCGTTCGAACAAAAAACCATGCTCGTTCAGACGAAAAATGTGCCTCATTGGAACGTAATAGAAGGTTGTTCGAACGAAGGCAAGTTTTGGTTTGAAGTAACTTTGAACGACTATTAAATGAGCCAAAACATTGGGGGTCGTCTGATGTTCATTTGAAGTCCACTTCGAACGAGAACCAAAACTCGTTCAAATGAAACACCATCTCATTCTAACGACATACCAAATCTTGAATTCTCTTCTCAAACCACGAAAACTTGGACCTGAAAGGTGAAACATGAGAAACATCCACCTGAACCAAAAAAATAAAAACAAAATGACACAAAAACATAAGAGATACACGGTAATACGGTATCGATGTGCCTAAACATGGAATGAAGTGAATGGGCATGAACCAAAACAAATGAATCATGACCCAAACACTTAAGAACTTTCAAAAAGCTCTAATTGGCCGTAAAATATTATCAAAACTATGATTTAACATGTGATAATAATAAATTGAAATTAATGAAAAAAACATTCACAATGCACGCAAGGTTAGATATTGACAATTATACCAATCAATAGCGTCATGACATGACCGTTAAACTTAGGACTCATTGTGAAAACTTGTTGTTCTTCAACTAAACTCGCTCAAAAAATAAACTCTCATATTTTTTGATTTTTTTCTATTTCATGATTCTTTTGAAGAGCTATCTTTTCTTTTCACTTAAGATATTCTAAGTTGGCCTTTTTTGTCAATGTTTTCTCTTTTATTACCTTTATTATTTCTTGGGATCGTTTTAATGGTGGTTTTCATGTAAAGTTAACCTGTCTTTCACAGCCCTTTTCCGTGTACACTCATATTTTTTCAAGAATACACAAATATCCTCGGGCAACGGTTCTTATATGCACAACTCCCCCTAAGTCATAAATATGCATAGATGACAAGATTGAGAGGAGAACGTCTCACCAAACTCAAATTTACATGAGAAGTTAAATGTTCAAAACAGCTCATGTATGTGCGTGCAGTGGCATATACGTACTCGAATCCATAATGGAAGTCAAGTTCAAAACAACTCCATAAAAATTATGGTTAAGATCAACCTAAGTATCTAACGTCATAACCAAATGTCCTAGCCACATGGAAGTTGCAAAGTGAAGGGGATTTAAGCACACCAATATGCCATACCATTAAAACTGAAGACATGGAAATAGAAAATCTTTTTGAGTTTTTCTAAAAAAAATTAAACCCCAAAGAAAAAACTTTTTGTATTATTCAAAAATATATGAAAATAAAATCTTTTTGTATTTTTCTCAGTATGACTTAAGATGGAAAAAGATAAAAATATACACCAGTCATTACCTAGAAAGAATATCTCAAAAAGGTCAACTAGAGTATGACAAACACGGTCAACACGCTCAACCATAAGATCTAACATGGGGAGAATCACGTGTAAGCAAATGAGAATCAATAAGCCTAATATTTAAAGCCTTTAAATCTGATTTCCTAACCCAAGAAGGTGTGAAGTGACGAATAGGGGTTTTGGGAACCTAAGCGAATCTATTGTTAGACTTCCTAGGAACGAACTTTGCAGTTCGATCGAATGAGACTTAACTTCATTAGAACGAAATAGGGTTTTCGTTAGAACGAATTGGATTTTTCATTCGTACGAAGTCCACCGCCTCAAAAAATGTGTTTTCTATAAACCGAACACTTTTGAACTGTTTAACACTAGTTTTTAGTGAAAATTAATTCAAATACCTATTCTAAAAGTTTTATTTATCCTGTTTCTTTAGAACAAATTTAGTTTTCCAAATCATACATCCCTAATATGATTTGTTGAGTTTGTCAAACCCACTTCCCATACACTATATCAAACCCTGGTAGAGTTTACTCTACGGCTGAATCTTGAGGATTTACAACTCTATTACTAAAGAAGAAAGGATTCCACATTCTGAGGATGATTGGTGGATACTGAGGGAATAGCTGCTTCTTGTGGGTGGTGTTGGACTGTATGATATTCTATTGAAGATTTGAATACCTTGTGGATTATTCTTAGTGGATCTCTATGTAGTTTATAAGTAATTCGAGTCTATCAAAATCTTAAACAGTGTTGAATTTAGGTTTTGCCCAAAACGGATTTTTACTCAATTCTTCTTCTTATTATTATTAGTTTGGTTTGGTTTGGATATTATCTTGCATGCACACCTAATTCTTAAACAATATAAAATTTGGGTTAAAATTGAATCTTTGTGTGCGTGACCTAAGATACGAGTGAATCCATATAACCTAGAATTTCCATATTAGTATTAGAGTAGGTTACTATAATTTATTGTGTGATCTTTAAGATGGGATTATATGGATAATTTTTATAATAGGCTATCAGTCTTTGATGGGTCAAATTATGCATATGGGAAAGCTCAAATGAGGTCGGCATTGAAGCCGATTGACGAGAAAGTCTATCTTGTTTGTGAAAGAGGGTTGACAACACCTATTGTGACTAACGACGATGTCGTAAGTCTTAAATTTGTCACTGTTTGGATAAAGATCATTTCAAATGGAGTAATTTTAACTCTTGTGGCTTGAGCGCAATTTCTGGTATAGTCACTCCCAATGAGTTTCGTTGAATTATAACTTATACCACATTTAAGGAAGTGTGGATACTCTCTAACTCACTCACGAGGGTACCAACATTGTGAAATATTCTAAGAAAAAAAAATATCACCGCCAAATTTGAGACCATTACTATGCTAAAGACTGAGACTTTTAATGAGTTTTATGCACGTTTATCTGATATAGTCAATTCTAATTTTAATTTGGGTGAGATAATGATTGAAATGAGAGTTATGACAAACATTTTAGGATCCCTGTCATCCTGTTTTATTCTTGAAGTCACGGTCCTTAATTCGTTGAGAATTTTATATACGGCTAGGTTAGAAAACTTGTAGGAGACCTTTAAACTTATGAAAACAACATGTTCCCCAAAAATTAAAAGATGGAGGAAAAAGGGATTGCTTTTAAAGCATAGTCTAAAAGGAAATAGGAGGTACCTTATAACTCCGAATTTAATTTTGATCTTGATGATCTTGTCCTTTTTTGCAAAAAAAATCAAAAGAAAATCTCAAACTAGGAAAAGAAAATTCTTCCAAATAAAATAAAGGTTTTGAGAAAGATAAAAACTTTAAGTCAGGCAAGAAAGGTTTTGAAAAGGTGAGATGAGAATACCCTAAGAAAGGTGAGGAGAGATGTTATGAGTGTGAGGGTCAGAAAATCGACGAGTTTGCTATGAGTCTAGAGAGATAAGGCAAATGAAAAGATGCCTACAATACCATTCTTAGCGATAACGATAATGAATCTATGGATTTTAGGGATGAATCGCCACATAGGCGTAACTTCACTGTGTTTATGGCCAATCATGTCAGTACATCGAGTATGTCTTATGCCGATAAGGATGTTTCTAAACGTGATGATCTCAATAGTGAGTCTAGTCATTCTGAAGAGAGAGGGAGATGACGATTTGAGTGAGGAAAAAGTGTCCTCCGACGTGCCTATGCCAAGATTTATGCAAAGTCCTTTAAAATTAAAATTAAAAATAAAAATACGCTTACGGTGTTATCACTTGAGAAAGAGAGGAGAGAGAGCGAGACCTCAGTGAAAGTTTCTTTAGGAGAGAGAGTTATTTTAGTGGAAAGGGAAAATAGTGACTTAAATAACAAAGTGGATAGTCTTACAAGAGATCTTCAATCTTTATTTGAGACTCATAAGAAACTTAGAGCACTTGTATCCCAACTCAGGAAAGATCTCGAACATAGCTGAGACGTCACGGTTACTCTAGAGGATACATTAAAAAAAGGTTAGGAAGATGTTCCTCGATACTACTTTAGGCTTTAGGGAAAGGCAAGGAATAGGTTAGGACAGTGCATCTACTTCCCATGATGCACCCAAACCGGTTCCTAAGTTTATGGTAGATCCGTATGGGTATTGACCTAACCCACTAATAGAGTTCAACCTAAATGATCTAATCAAAGTAGATAAAAAAAAGTCTATGTTTGCACCCATTGCAAAAGGAAAGGTCACCTTAGGGAATTTTTGTATAAGTTAGGAAGAAATCCATATACTTATACTCCTGTTCCCCTCCATTCGCCAACCTTAGAGAGCAAGTTGAGTTCCTAGTCTCCACTTCTCAAAGCTTAAAGTAAGAATTTCAAAGGATGTTTATGACTTTTGAGAACGCTTCCAACTATATGACTAGAGATAACAACGATAAGGGCAAACAAAAGATTACCTCTACTTGAGTACTTAATCATGACAACAAAGCCCTTATTGTTCACGTTACTCTTAAGGTTCAAGATACTTCCCAATGGTATTTTGATAGTGAGTGCTCTAAGCACATGATCGATGACAAGTCGTATTTTACTGACCTTGTGAATTATAAGGAAGGCAAAGTCACCTTTAGAGAAGGGAATAGGTCTAGAATTTTAAGACATGGTTGTGTTGGGATACCCGAATTTCCTCAGCTAGACGATGTGTTATACGTCAAAGGGTTAAAAGCGAACTTAATTAGCATAAGTCAACTTTTTGATAAAGTTAGACCGGTCCAAGAATAACCTGTATTATCAATATTATGAACAATTATTATAAGGAGTGGGGACCGATGATAATTGTGATGGGATCATTCCTAAGTCCTCATTTATGTGAAATAATTCTAGGGTAAACTCTATGGACCTTTAGTATCAACGATTAGGTCATGTGAACTTTAGAGATCTTAAGAGATTAGTAAAAAAGACCTAGTTCGTGGCTTACCATCGCTTGGAAAACTAACTTCCTTGGTTTATGGTCCTTGCCAATAAGGAAGACAAATTCAAAGTCCCAGCGATAGTTAAAAACTATTACCACCTCTCGTGTGTTAGAGTTGCTACACATCGATCTTATGGGTCCTACTCGTACAGAGAGCATTGGTGGTAAGAGATACATTCTCGTGATGGTCGGTCACTTTTTCAAATACTCTATCATGGGGTTTATTAGAGAAGAGTCCGATGTGGTTGAGTTCCTAATCACCAAGTGTCGTGTCCTAAAAACCCAACACGGCGTCACTATTAATCTAATCCGTAGTGACAATAACATTAAATTTAAAGAAGCCAGAGTGTATATCTATTGTGATGGAGTGGGCATCAAACTCGAGTTTTCTGTCATTTGTACTCCCCAACAAAATGGGATAGTTGAAAGGAAGAACCAAATGATTCAATATATGGCTAGATCCATGCTTCCTGGAAGAAACGTGCCTAGATGCTTTCGAGCAGAGGCAGTTAATATTATTTTCCATACAATGAATTGGTTATATCTTTGTCCACACATTACACACGCCATACGATTTATGGATAAGGAAGAAACCCAATCTATCTTATTTTTTAGTCTTTGAGAATCCTTGCTACATTTTTTAAAGATAGAGAGCACTTAGGAATGTTTAACTCCCGAAGCGATGAGGGGATATGTTTAAGATATTCATCATCGAGTAGGGATTATAGGGTATTTAACCTTGCAAGATATAAGGTTATGGCATAAATAAATTTCATGATTATAGATAACAATCCTCCTACATCTATTGATCCTAACCTCGAGTGTGAAAACAACGCACCCCGCACCCCACGATGATGATGACATCATTCCTCATACTACCTTAGTGGACCCCGCTCTTGATTTATAGGCTCCACCCTCTTAGGTTCAAAAGAGTAATGACCCTTCCTCTATTCTTAGTGATCCCACACTAAGTGTCTAGACTCGTGCTTAACCTAAGAATGTGATTAGCTACTTTTAACACACCTCCTTAGTAGAGCCCAAAAATATGAAAGAAGCCTTCAAGGAAGAGAATTGGAAATGCGCTATGCAAGATGAGTTGCTTCATTTTCGCAAGAACGATGTCTCGGAATCAGTCCACCGACCTAGTGAGACTAACATGATTGGTACCAAGTGGATTTATAAGAATAAGAGGGGTGGGAATGGTACCATAGTTCAAAATAAGGATAGGTTAGTTGCTCAAGGATACATACAGATTGTGGGTGTAGATTTTGATGAGACATTCGCTCATGTTGCTAGGTTTGAGTTCATTTGCTTGCTACTCACCATAGCATGTCATCTACGATTCAAGTCATGTCAAATGGATGTCAGTAGTTCCTTCCTTAATGTCATTATACAGGTGGAAGTGTACGTGGAACAACCAAAGGGCTTCAAAGGCCCAAAGCAACCAGGACGCGTCTTTTATCTTAAAAATGCCTTGGCTAGTTTGAAGCAAGCACCTGATGCTTGGTACGAGAGGCTCACTTCTTATCTCTTATCTCGTTGCTTCAAGAGAGGGAAAGTTGATAAGACGTTATTAGTGAGGAGAGAGAGTGGTGCGATCTTGGTTGCCCAAGTCTATATAGACAACATAGTTTTTGGATCCACTTTTTCCCAACATGCTCGCACGTTTGAGGAGGAGATGAAGAGTGATTTTGAGATAAGCATGGTTAGCGAGATTATGTTATTCTTAGATCTCCAAGTGCGTCAACTTGAGGATGAGATATTTCTAATACCCCGTATTTTTTGTGATATTTATTTTTGGGATTAATTGAATTAAATGTGTATTATTTGGAAATTAATCCGGATAAAAATACTAGCGAGATGCGAGTTGGTATTTGATTTTAATGAGTATATATGGCTATATATGAATATTGAATCATGAAATTTGTCGTGAGATTGAAATACGGCAATTTGGAATTTTGTTGAGACGCGCGTGACAGTCGCGTCAGGAATATAATTATTTTAATTTAAAATTGAATTTTAATTCTATTAACCGTATGGTCATTTTGAGTGCGCCAACGCGTCCGGAAGGGTCGAAATAGTCAGAAAACACTAGCCGGGGGTTTAGTTTGGGTCCCGGGGCATTTTTAGGCCATACCGGCAACGTAAAAGGGTAGTTTGGTAATTTTGGATTTTTGGGAATTAAAACCCACGAAAATTAGGAATTAATATCTGATGTGGACTTTACCCACTAAACCCACTAACAATCCTAAATGACTTAATGGGCTACGGGAGTTAGTGGAATTAGTTTCAAAAGTTGCCTAAGGCAAACCCTAGCCTCCATTGTCACCTTGGAGAAGAAGAGCTGGTAGAGAGAGAAAGAAAGGAAAATTCTGCAGAGAGAGAGGGAGAACAAATCAACCTTCATCAATCCAACACCAAATTCAGAGAAAGATTAGAGGCAAGTGGTTTAATTTCGTTTTTGCAAAGAATGCTTCTTCCATGCGTAGGAAAATTATGAAATTGTTTTGTTCTTGGAGAATGATAAAAACCCATTGAATTGGATTTAGAGATTTAAAATTTTATGAGGAGATTGCATGTAGAACAATGTTAGGGTGATTATTCAAATGAAAATACATCTTTATATCATAAAAATGGATTTAGCTATGTCTATGGAGGAATTTAATTTTCTAGGGTTCATGTTCATGGGATTTGGGGAAAACTGAGGGGATTTGATGATTTGATGATGTTTGGGGAGATTTGGCCCTATATAAATGTTTAATTATGACCTACGAATGTTTAGTGTGTATTAGAAACCTTAAAATGCTGTTAGGACGAATTGTATATGAGATTAGAGATGAAGAAAATTGGAAAAACGAAAAAAAGGAAGTTCTGGGCTCGAAACTAACCTCTCGTTAGAAGACCTACCCAGGTCGTTCGAACGAGCTTCTAACGAGTTGACAGTTTGCCTTCTAATGGGAGGGATGTTCGTTCGATGTCTTTCGTTCGAATGAGATCTCGTTAGATGCCCAATTCGTTTGAACGAACTCTCGTTCGAACAGCCTCGTTCGAACGAGACTTCTAACGAGCTGACAGTTTAGGCTTTTTGGCATGTTTTGATTTTGCGTGTCCCGTAACCTTATTTAATTGTAGAGATAACATTCCCTTGATGATAAATTGATATATTTGGGATATTTGGGATATAATGGGGAGTAAACCATAGAAGTGTGATTTGAACCAACGAAAATTATGGATTAGGACGTGAGTGTCTATTACGACGTGAGAACAATTGACGGCTTGAATAATTATATTAAACGGGAAAATGTAAATTGTGTAACATTATAAGTCGGTACGAGGATGAATAGTGTACCACAAATAAATTACGGTGATTACTAAGATGTGTGTATACTTAGTATACGTATATGATTTTATGTGTATGACATACCTACCATACTTGCTATCACGGGAGGTTTACGTTCTCTTAGGGCCCTCTAATCCTTGTGTTGCCCGGATTTAGATTGGTACCTCGAGAACATAGGTCAGAGAAGGACTTATTGGGATGTTAATAAGTTTGCTGATCGTGGGAGCGTAGGTATGTGCGTGACCCATGTGATGTGACTGTGTTCGCCTCCATTGTTTGTGATTTGCTATTATCTGAGAACGATTCCTGAGAGATTCAGAATGCGTGATCCTTATGTACGTGATGTACCGGGATGGATTGCAGAGTATGTGTGCACCGCAGCTTAGTCTCGGGTGCTTGTACTGTATATTTATGACGTGAATAATATACACTTAATTAATGAGAACTTTCATGTGGTATTGTGTGTATAAATATGGAAACGCTTTGAGAAAATATAAAGGGATAACCTGAAATGAATTGTGTTTCTTAATTGAGAATCCGAGTGTAGGTAATACCTCTATTTCATTGATAACATTAGAATGTATACTGGGAACCGAGTAGAAAGGTTAGAACTCATGTCAGTTTAGTTAGATGTAATTATCACTTAGATGGGTGCTATACGTTAGGAGTGCACAATTAGTCGAGAGGTGAGTATTTCATGTGAGTGCACATCCTAACATGTATTTTGCATTCATTGTTTTAATGTCATTAAAGCACTTGCTATTTTTAAATACTCTCCACTTTCGGGCTCTGACCCGTTTGCTTTCAAAACTATTTTTTTGTAAAAACCATTTTAGGTGCCCAGCCACAAGGACACCATGCATAGGATTTTTCATTCAGGTGACGAGCTGTAGCTGTTTGTGGAAGTTACAGGACTTTGCTAGTAGACGCTTCATCTATCTTGACTCTATTCATATTTCATCAGTTGTAGGGCATGTCGCCCATTTCTATTAGAAACATTTCCTATTTCAGATTTTCAGACATTTGGCATGTAATTAATTCAGGATACATTGTTTTACTTAGTGCAGTTGTGGGATTGTTGTGAGGAGTTTTCCTCCGAACTTATTATTACTGTTGTTGGTTATTCTATTGCTTCGTTATGGTGAATGGTTGTTATTCTTTCATTATCCTTTTATTGCATGTTAATCAGAGTTAACTTAAAATTTGGCAACTCACTTTTTAAATACTAGGTGGTTAGTAATCATTAAAATGTTTTCGACAGTGATGCTATTAACTGAACCAACTTGGCATTTTGTATTGATTTTAATAAAGGAGTAGCTACCCGGTATTTAATTATTCGGGGTGTCATAGGTGGTATCAGAGCATCAGGTTCTAGTGTCCTTTAGGATCTGTACGGCTATTTATGTTTCCGCTAAGCTTTCTTTGATGTAGAGCCCTATATTTTAGGACTGTTGTATTCTTTTGTATATGCTACGTTCTTCAGCTATTTCAAGTTTATAACTGCGAACTTATAAACTTTATTCTTATTTCAGATGCCTCCACGACGTGCACAATGGGTTCCCAGGGATGCTACGCCAGAACCACAGCCCGCACCAGTTCAGGGCACGATGAATGCCGCCGAGGTTGCAGCCATTGTGGCCCAGGCGGTAAATGCCGCACTAGCCGTAGTTCAGTAGGCACCACCTCAGGCGCCAGTAGCCGCGCCAGTTTAGGCACATGCATTCCCGTCTTCTTGGGAACGTGTACGTGATGCTTTTCAGAAAGCACACCCACCGGAGTTCGCAGGTAGCTCCGATGTTGTGGTTTCGAGTCAATGGAGGAAGGACATTCAGCGGCACCTGAGGATGTATGAGTGCACCGATGTCCAGAAGCAGATACTAGCTACCTTTAATCTAGTGGGGTCTGCACTGCAGTGGTGGGAGTCTATTACCACCGTGGAGGAGAGAGATACTCTCACTATACAAGAGTTTTGGGTGCGGTTTGATCGCAAGTATTTTCCGTCAGCTGTTCACACGGAAATGAGGAGGAATTTGATGAATCTAAAATAGGAAGGTAAGACTGTGGCCGAGTATGAGGCCGAATTCACCAATCTGTTGAATATTGTTCCGGATGAGATACCGACAGAAGAGAAGAAGATACAGAAATTTACGGACGGGTTGACTTGGAGGATCCGTCAGCATTTGTTGGGGAACCTATCGTTGGCCACTTACTCTGATGTGGTTAACGCTGCACTATTACACTGCCAGGATCATCGCTTTCACATGGCTGAAGGCAAGAGATCGGGAGAGTCCAGCCATCAGGGCAGGACTGGAGGACATGGTGCCAGTGGGGCACAATCTGTTCAGGGGCAGAGACAGGGTGACCAGGTTCCCAGCAAGGGGATCACAAGAGGTTCAGATCGGGAAATTTCAGGCACGGACAAGGAGGTTTCCGGCAGGGCCATTAGGGTCCGAACGGCCATCAGAACCAGCAGGGTCAGAATGGTCAACAACAGTTTCAGCAGGGCCAGGGGAGGAACGGTAACGGCCACCAGGGCCGGGGGCAGCAGGGACAAAGAGGGGGGAACTTCCCGGGGAAGTGTTACGTTTGTGGAAAGACTGGCCATAAATGCCAGGACTGCCCTGATAGGGGCAAGGCCCCGCAGCAGCAGCAGGGTGCTCGACAGGAGCCGCAGAGACCCGTATTTCCCGCCTCCCTCCCGGTGCCACCACAGATGGTAGCATTACCACCCATTCCAGCGGTCCCAGTTCAGTAGGGGCAGGTGCAGTATGGGAGAGTATACCAGCTTCAGCAGGAATCAGTTCCATAGGCACCACCCGCGATTGAGGGTATGTTTCCTATCCATGGCACTATGGGTCGGGTTTTGTTTGATACGGGGGCAACGTATTGTTTTATAGCCACACATTTTGCGAAAGCCTTAGGGTTATTAGCCACAGCAGAGAACACAGTGACGTGTGTAGACTCACCATTGGGGAGTGGGTCACTTATTTTCTTTATATGCCGGGGAGTGGGGGTAGAGATTGGTAGTTTGGTATTACCTGTAGACATGTTGGTATTAGATATGCATGAGCACGATGTGATTATTGGTATGGATTGGCTCGCATCTTATAGAGCCATGATTGATTGCTTCGGTGGGAGCATTGTTTTTGCCATTCCGGGGCAAGAGATGTTTGTAGTGGCGATGCCTCGCCCAGAGGGAGGCTCGACCGCTCATTTGTATTACATAGAGGAGGATACCTCTAAAGAGGTTGTGATTCCTTTAGATTCGTTCCCAGTTATCAGGGAGTATTCCGATGTGTTTCAGGAGATACCAGGCCTACCCCCCCAGTCGAGAGATAGACTTTGTCATAGACTTATTACCAGATACGAGACCTATTGCCCGCGCACCTTACCGTATGGCTCCAGCTGAAATGAGAGAGTTACGGGATCAAATTGAGCAGTTGTTGGGACAGGGGTTTATCCGGAGGAGTACTTCGCCGTGGGGTGCCCCTGTGTTGTTCGTAAAGAAGAGGGATGGATCGTTAAGGTTGTGTGTGGATTACCGAGAGTTGAATAAGGTCACGATACGGAATAAGTATCCGTTGCCCCGAATCGATGACTTATTCGACCAGTTGAGGGGAGCTTCTTTCTTCTCAAAGATTGATTTGCGATCTGGTTACCATCAGTTGCGTATCAGGGAAGAGGATGTCTCGAAGACTGCGTTCTTAACGAGATATGGTTCTTACGAGTTTCGGGTTATGCCTTTTGGTTTGACCAATGCTCCAGCCGTGTTTATGGACTTGATGAATAGGGTGTTCAGAGAGTTCCTTGATCAGTTCATCATTGTCTTCATTGATGATATTCTGGTTTACTCCCAGACAGAGGAGGAGCACGCAGAGCATTTGAGGCAGGTTTTGCAGACGCTACGTCAGAACGAGCTGTATGCAAAGTATGAGAAGTGCGGGTTTTGGCTAAAGAAGGTTCAGTTTTTGGGGCATGTTATTTCCGACAGGGGGATATCTGTTGATCCGGGGAAGGTATCCGCGGTGAGGGAGTGGGGACATCCCACGACACCGACTGAGATCCGTAGTTTCTTGGGCCTAGCAGGATACTACAGGAGGTTCATTCGAGGATTTTCGAAGATAGTGGGTCCTTTGGCACATCTGACTCGTAAGGGTGTGCCATTCATATGAAGTGATGCCTGTCAGTTGGTATTTGATGAGTTGAAAGACAAGTTGACTTCAGCACCTATGTTAGCATTGCCGAGACCAGGAGTTGAGTATCTAGTTTACACCGATGCGTCCTTACAAGGACTTAGAGGTGTATTGCAGCAGGAGAGTCAGGCCATAGCTTATGCTTCCCGTAAGCATAAGCCTCACGAGAATAATTACCCCACTCATGACTTGGAGTTAGAGGCAGTGGTATTTGCCCTTCGGATTTGGAGACATTATCTTTTGGGGGAGAAGTTTCGATTGTTCACGGACCATAAGTCCCTACAGTACCTATTCACGCAGAAGGAGTTGAATATGAGACAGCGTAGGTGGCTTGAGTTTGTGAAAGACTATCAGTTCAATATACAATATCACCCGGGGAAGGCTAACATGGTAACAGACGCGTTGAACCGTAGGCCAGTAGATGAGGTGGCAGGGGTGTGGAAGGCCAAGTGGAAGGAGTTGGGACACCAGGATGCAGTGGCCCGGTCATTCATGTCAGTGATGACGGTTACACCGCAGATTGTCACGAGAGTGGTAAAGGCACAGGCAAATGACTCGTTCTGTCAGGAGCAGATAGTTCGATTACTAGTAGAGGGAGCCGAGTCCTATACCGTTAGCTCAGACGGGGGATTACGCTTCAATGGGAGATTGGTAGTTCCGGAAGGGGAGGAATTGCGACACGAGGTGATGGCAGAGTCGCACGGCTCACGGTTCGCGGTACATCCCGGTGGGGACAAAATGTACCAAGACATGAGACGACAGTATTGGTGGAGTGGGATGAAGAGAGATATTGCCGTGTTCATTTCTAAATGCGCCACTTGTCAACTAGTAAAAGTGGATCATCAGAGACCGACAGGACTGCTATAGCCCTTGGAGGTCCTGATGTGGATGTGGGAAAGCATCTCCATGGACTTTATCACGGGGCTGCCTACGTCACAGAGAGGTCACGACTCCATTTGGGTAATTATGGACAGGTTGACCAAAGTTGCTCATTTTCTACCCGTAAGGACAGACTACACTTCGGGACAGTATGCCCAGCTCTTTATTGCAGAGATAGTGAGACTTCACGGTGTGCCCCTAAATATCGTGTCTGACCGAGACAAGATATTTGTTTCACGGTTTTGAGAAAGTTTTCAGGAGGCCATGGGCACGGAATTGCGGTTGAGTACGGATTATCACCCGCAGATCGATGGGCAGACCGAGCATACAAATCAGATGTTGGAGGACATGCTACGTATGTGCATCATTGATTTTGGGGGTGGATGGGAGCAGTATCTTCCACTGGTGGATTTTGCTTACAACAAATCCTACCAGTTCACCATTGGCATGGCTCCATTTGAGGCATTGTATGGTAGACCTTGTCGTTCCCCAGCATGTTGGTTGGAGGTGGGGGACAACAAACTACTTGGGCCAGAAGTGATTCAGGATACTTCGACGAGGATAGAATTAATTCGGAGTCGCATTCGGGTAGCTCAGGACAGGCAGAAGAGCTATGCTGATGCGAAGAGGTCCTTCAGGGAATTTGAAGTGGGGGACCAGGTTTTGCTCAGAGTATCTCCTATGAAGGGGATTATGCGTTTCGGGAAGAAAGTGAAGTTGGCACCGAGATATGTGGGACCATTTCCTATTATTGAGCGGATTGGACCGGTTGCGTATAGACTTGGGTTACCGGAGCATTTGCATCGGATTCACGATGTGTTTCATATTTCCTCGCTAAGGAAATATCTTAGAGACGATTTGGCTCATTCTCACATTTCTTTGGAGGACATCAATCTCCAGCCTGATAGCTCCTACGAGGAGGGGCCGATTGCTATTTTGGACCGAAGTGAGCGGAAACTGTGGTCAAAGATAGTTCCGTTAGTGCGTGTTCAGTTGCGACATCATAATGTCGAGGAGTCCACATGGGAGCGCGAGGATGAGATGCGCGAACGTTATCCAGAGTTGTTCTTATAAGGTACTTTCTAGTTCTGAATTTCGGGACGAAATTCAGTTATTAGGGAGGGAGTATGTAATACCCCGTATTTTTCGTGATATTTATTTTTGGGATTAATTGAATTAAATGTGTATTATTTGGAAATTAATCCGGATAAAAATACTAGCGAGATGCGAGTTGGTAATTGATTTTAATGAGTATATATGGCTATATATGAATATTGAATCATGAAATTTGTCGTGAGATTGAAATACGGCAATTTGGAATTTTGTTGAGACGCGTGTGACAGTCGCGTCAGGAATATAATTATTTTAATTTAAAATTGAATTTTAATTCTATTAATCGTATGGTCGTTTTGAGTGCGCCAACGCGTCCGGAAGGGTCAAAATAGTCAGAAAACACTAGCCGGGGGTTTAGTTTGGGTCCCGAGGCATTTTTAGGCCATACCGGCAACGTAAAAGGGTAGTTTGGTAATTTTGGATTTTTGGGAATTAAAACCCACGAAAATTAGGAATTAATATCTGATGTGGACTTTACCCACTAAACCCACTAAGAATCCTAAATGACTTAATGGGCTACGGGAGTTAGTGGAATTAGTTTCAAAAGTTGCCTAAGGCAAACCCTAGCCTCCATTGTCATCTTGGAGAAGAAGAGCTGGTAGAGAGAGAAAGAAAGGAAAATTCTGCAGAGAGAGAGGGAGAACAAATCAACCTTCATCAATCCAACACCAAATTCAGAGAAAGATTAGAGGCAAGTGGTTTAATTTCATTTTTGCAAAGAATGCTTCTTCCATGCGTAGAAAAATTATAAAATTGTTTTGTTCTTGGAGAATGATAAAAACCCATTGAATTGGATTTAGAGATTTAAAATTTTATGAGGAGATTGCATGTAGAACAATGTTAGGGTGATTATTCAAATGAAAATACATCTTTATATCATAAAAACGGATTTAGCTATGTCTATGGAGGAATTTAATTTTCTAGGGTTCATGTTCATGGGATTTGGGGAAAACTGAGGGGATTTGATGATTTGATGATGTTTGGGGAGATTTGGCCCTATATAAATGTTTAATTATGACCTACGAATGTTTAGTGTGTATTAGAAACCTTAAAATGCTGTTAGGACGAATTGTATATGAGATTAGAGATGAAGAAAATTGGAAAAACGAAAAAAAGGAAGTTCTGGGCTCAAAACTGGCCTCTCGTTAGAAGACCTACCCAGGTCGTTCCAACGAGCTCGTTCGAACGAGCTCCTAACGAGTTGACAGTTTTCCTTCTAACGGGAGGGATGTTCGTTCGATGTATTTCGTTCGAACGAGATCTCGTTAGATGCCCAGTTCGTTCGAACGAACTCTCGTTCGAACAGCCTCGTTCGAACGAGACTTCTAACGAGCTGACAGTTTAGGCTTTTTGGCCTGTTTTGATTTCGCGTGTCCCGTAACCTTGTTTAATTGTAGAGATAACATTCCCTTGATGATAAATTGATATATTTGGGATATTTGGGATATAATGGGGAGTAAACCATAGAAGTGTGATTTGAACCAACGAAAATTATGGATTAGGACGTGAGTGTCTATTACGACGTGAGAACAATTGACGGCTTGAATAATTATATTAACCGAGAATATGTAAATTGTGTAACATTATAAGTCGGTACGAGGATGAATAGTGTACCACAAATAAATTACGGTGATTACTAAGATGTGTGTATACTTAGTATACGTATATGATTTTATGTGTATGACATACCTACCATACTTGCTATCACGGGAGGTTTACGTTCGTTTAGGTCCCTTTAATCCTTGTGTTGCCCGGATTTAGATTGGTACCTCGAGACCATAGGTCAGAGAAGGACTTATTGGGATGTTAATAAGTTTGCTGATCGTGGGAGCGTAGGTATGTGCGTGACCCATGTGAAGTGACTGTGTTCGCCTCCATTGTTTGTGATTTGCTATTATCTGAGAACGATTCCTGAGAGATTCGGAATGCGTGATCCTTATGTACGTGATGTACCGAGATGGATAGAAGAGTATGTGTGCACCGCAGCTTAGTCTCGAGTGCTTGTACTGTATATTTATGACGTGAATAATATACATTTAATTAATGAGAACTTTCATGTGGTATTGTGTGTATAAATATGGAAACGCTTTGAGAAAATATAAAGGGATAACCTGAAATGAATTGTGTTGCTTAATTGAGAATCCGAGTGTAGGTAATACCTCTATTTCATTGATAACATTAGAATGTATACTGGGAACCGAGTAGAAAGGTAAGAACTCATGTCAGTTTTGTTAGATGTAATTATCACTTAGATGGGTGCTATACGTTAGGAGTGCACAAATTAGTCGAGAGGTGCGTATTTCATGTGAGTGCACGTCCTAACATGTATTTTGCATTCATTGTTTTAATGTCATTAAAGCACTTGCTATTTTTAAATACTCTCCACTTTCGGGCTCTGACCCGTTTGCTTTCAAAACTATTTTTTTGTAAAAACCATTTTAGGTGCCCAGCCACAAGGACACCATGCATAGGATTTTTCATTCAGGTGACGAGCTATAGCTGTTTGTGGAAGTTACAGGACTTTGCTAGTAGACGCTTCATCTATCTTGACTCTATTCAGATTTCATCAGTTGTATGGCATGTCGCCCATTTTATTAGAAACATTTCCTATTTCAGATTTTCAGACATTTGGAATGTAATTAATTCAGGATACATTGTTTTACTTAGTTCAGTTGTGGGATTATTGTGAGGAGTTTTCCTCCGGACTTATTATTACTGTTGTTGGTTATTCTATTGCTTCGTTATGGTGAATGGTTGTTATTCTTTCATTATCTTTTTATTGCATGTTAATCAGAGTTAACTTGAAATTTGGCAACTCACTTTTTAAATACTAGGTGGTTAGTAATCATTAAAATGTTTTCGACAGTGATGCTATTAACTGAACCAACTTGGCATTTTGTATTAATTTTAATAAAGGAGTAGCTACCCGATATTTAGTTTGTCGGGGTGTCACAATATTCATGTCCCAATCCAAATATTCTAGGAACCTGGTGAAGAAGTTTGTTTTAGACTTCATTAAGCACCCACGAACCTCTACGAATAGATCGACTAAGCTTAGCAATGACACTTTACGCAAGGACGTAAGAAAACGGTTTATAGGAGCATAATAAGTAGTTTTCTCCGTGTGACCGCTAGTTGTCTTGACATTGCCTTTAGCATTGGAGTTTGTGTGAGTTACCAAGCGTCCATAAAAGTCTATCACTTGTTATCGCTTAAATCTACCATCAAATACCTGAGCGGCACTCTTTCTTATTTGGTACTCCTTGATACTGATAACCGTTTGTCTACCAATTAGGGTATTGATTGGATTGGGACTGTTGATGTTTGTAACAGCACCTCGGGTCGAGGCTTTTACTTTGGGTGTGCTCTTATATCTTAGTCAAACAAGAAGCAAAACTCTATTTCTTTGTCCACGTAGGAGTCCGAGTATATAGCCTCTACGAGTTTTTGTTCACAACTCTTATGGATGAACCAAATGTTGGAAGATTATGAGATCACACAAGGCACAATGACTATTTCATGTCATAATACGAGTGCAATTTATATATCCCGTAATTCGGTCCAATATTCATGCATAAAGCACATTAGGAAACATGAACATTTCATTCTTGATCTGGTTGAGAAGAAGTTCATGTACTTGATCTTTGTGAGCACGGAACACTAATTAGTCAATATTTCACGTAACCTTTAGATGTACTTAGATTCGAGAATCTTAGGAAGTCTTTGGGAATTTATTTTGTTGATTGAGTTCGGGTAATTTATCTAGTGTAGGGTAATTATCCAGTTCATATCATTTTTACCTATTGCTAGATTTTATTTGAATTTTTACATATGCTTTTATTTGAGCAATATTGAAAATTCCAAAAAAAATCGGTTTTTAAGAAAAAGTTTGAAAAATTCCAAAAGGATTTTATTTTTGATAAATTTTTTTAAAAAGGCAAAACAATTTTTGTATTTTCTTTGTTCACCATACATGGATGTGAATTTAAGATGTTCAAATCATCCCTTTGTTCCATACGTACATGTGAATTTTTCACAGTGTTTTGATATATGACTTCATTTTTTTTAGTGTGCTTAATAATGTGTAGCGAGCATTTTGTTGTCCATTGATAATTACTTTCTTTATGCTAGACTTTTTATCTTCTTTTATTGCACATATGCATGCACTTTTTAAACAATGTACTTATTTGTCATATATTGAATACAACATTCTCATCTCACTAATGTTTAATAATGAACCGAATGTTATAGAGATAAGTTGTTCTTATAAGAGCCATTGCCCGGATTTTATGTAACATCCGTACTTTCGAATCAAGTTAATTGAAAACCCTATTCCCCTACAATTCTTATTTTACACCCCATAGAATATGCAAATTCAAAAGTATCCTCAATAAGGATAAATCTATTTTACAAAATCTACAACTTTACAAAATTTCCCAAGTACCCCTTATAGTTTTAACATTTTCAAAATGACCCCTGAAATTTTCAAAAAAGTTTAACTTAATCTATATTTAACCCCTAGACCCAAACTTTATATCAAGTTAAACCTCTAGACTTCATCTAACTACAAATTATAAATTTGGCCCTTACATTTCCTTAAAATTACATAAATACCCTAAAACTGTACAAAAATGCCCTATTTTGAACCAAATAAGTATATACACTTCCAACCAAGGACTAAAAACTAAACAACCAATATTTTCACGTTCCACCCTCACCACATCAGCCTCCACTGAGGTAGAATAGTCCAAAAATACATGCAAACACCATGCTTACATGTGAAGTTCAATTTGCCATTCACTTTTCTTCTTAAACTTGGGAAGAATCCACCTCCTAAATGATCCAATATATTTCCCTCTTCATACCCTATAAATTCCCCACAATCAGAAGCTCTAAATCCCACCTCTTAAGCTTATCCGAAATTTAAAAAAATTCCTCTAAACAAGTATTCTGTCATTTTATGCATTACACCTAAACGTTTTCAGTTTTGATATTACACACATATCAATCAAAACAATAAAGCTTGTATGTGCATAATGGCCTCTATGTAAGGAAACCAGAAAAAGCCTACATTAAAGCTTGAATTTTAATGGTGGAATTTGATTCCATAACTTTGAACCATTTTTAAAGTAAGGAAATACTTCCTTATGAACTAAGGAACTATAATGTAATGATAGTTTTCAAAAAATCATAAGTTTTGAGCTCCAATTTGCTCGAAGGTGTTTTCTGTTTCAGAAAAAAAAGCTTCCAATTCTCGATAACCAGACCACCTCAATTCTTTAAACCAAAACCATACTCTTCCCTAGGATAGCAGAAACCAACCTATGTTCATAAATATCTATACTATATTCAGTAGAGCTTCGAAAGTTCAATCAAATTTTCTGAAAAACACACAGTTTTGTAACTCGATGAATACCGAACCTCAATCCGTAAAACTTATATTTTTTTATTCCTTGTGAAAAATTAGGTTGGGTTGGTTCAGGAATTGTCTAAAATGGTTTAGGAAATCAGGACTTATTTCAGGTCAAAGTTTTGAAAACCTAGGTCAATTGTCGTTAGGTTGAAGATGAACTTTTTCAACCAAAACCATTGACCAAGCGCGTGAGGGCGCGTGGCAAATAAAAAAAATGTGTTTTTTTTTCAATATTTTTATTTTATCTTCTGGTCAAATGGTATAAAGTAAGACTGTATTTGGTCAAACCTAGCCAAAGTTATTTAAAAAATAGGGTTTTAGGTTAGAAATATTATCCTTAAATTGCAAATTAACCCCTCCTAACTTCTTCAAGTTATGAATTTTAACCCCAACTTTTTTTTACAAATACTTTAATTAATTTTGAGTCAAAACTTCTTATACACCATGTTTTAAATTTAACTCTAATCTAAAGATTTTAAAGCCCCCAAATATTTACAATTTAACCCCTTAAACTTTAATACACACAATGTTTCGTACAAATTGACTAAAACCAACCTTATTTCCCACCATACTTACTCGCACATATATTTTTATACAGATAATCAAGCACCATCTCCTCCTGACATCCACTTTTTACCATCTTTAAGTCATTCAAATATTAGTACAAGTAGGTCTTTTACCTTTTTAATAGTAAACTTTTGCGTACTTATTTAACTGTTATTAATATCATTTCAAGATAGCCCAATTTGATTCTATGTATGTGTAGAGATTACCATGCTCATATGTTATTATATCACGAATTGTTTTAATTATGATCATTCAGATCAACTTAAACCTTTCTCACCTAATAACTAATCTCATGAAACTTCTTTGTAATGATTGATTCGTTTACCTTGCACCTCCCTACATTAGTATTTATTATAGAAGCATCAGTAATAACTTGGGAGTAGATTGCCATGTTATCCCACGGAATTTTCTAGTTGGCCTATGGCCTCAGATGATAGAGAGACCAAATTTTTAGCTACATACGTACGAGTGCCACTTTAATTGCGTGCCTAGCTAGTTACCTTTCTTTAAAAGTTTTGGATTAATTATTATTTGGTTTTACTGATGGCTTATTTATTTCTATACCCACTTCGTAATCTGGTAAGTATGGAATTATTAGTTTAAAACTCCTTAACTTTCTTATTATGTAATCATGTTATTTTTCAGACGTTCGAATTATATACACACTCCACCTTACATGTATACATATAATTTGTTATAAAATTGGTAGAGCCTGCTTAGCATATTTGTGTTAATTTCTTTTTCCTCCAGATGGCTCGGGAAAAAGAGGATAGTCTTTATTCCTTTTTTGTGACACACACAGATCACGTGTTTGCATATGTAAGTGTTTGGATGGATACTAAACAATATAGGATCAAGGAGTGGCACTTTACTATTACCTACTTTATATTTCGTGTTGACAATAAGATGTAATTCACCCTTTTAGTGGTAATACACTATATGTGATGTTTTAATGAATAAAGTTATGTTTTCTGGCTCAACTTTAATTCATTGCTTTATATATTCTCTCTTGTACATTCATACCAAAAGCAAAGTGTGACAAGTTGGTATCAGAGCATGTTTAAAATTAACATTTTGTCGGCTTAGAATCCTATACGGGAATTTTTTATAGCATATTAGTTATTTTATCGTTTCGTAACTTCTTTATCAATATTATATAGTAAATTTCGTTTTGCAACATGAACATGTGGGACTCTCTTTTATTTAGTTTGGATATCATTCCTAATAATCATTAGGAAACTACTATTAGAGAAGAAGTGTTTACACGACTCATAGAAATGATTCGCATTGTTGATGAGGACTGGGTAGACTCGAGCAGTGACGTGAAGCGATTAGTGCTAACAAATAGAGTCTTGAAAGAGGTACAAGTTATGGGAAAAATAAATGATTATGTGAATAATCCAGTTATACTCCAAGAAGAAATCAATCTTGCTCTAGCCAATGCACAACCATCTCCGCCACCTTATCCCGAGGCTACAACAAATGGCAAACTTATCATTGGACGTGCGTAGATTCAAGTGATTCTACTGATGATGATCCACCCGAATCTGGTGACTTTTTAAAAATTTTAGATTCTAATTCTTCATAAACTCATGTTATTATTCTTTCTTAGAAAAATCCAAAAAGAAAAATATCCCTCCTAACATGACATAACAAATAAAGTAATGTATATAGTGTGCCCAACTAATATCTTAGGATGTTGACCAATTTTGACTTATGTAAAATAGGCAATATTGTGAAATATTACTCTAATGTAACATATAATAATATATTTTTGTATAATATAACTAGGCTTGTGATAGACTCCTTGTTTAGGATAGTTAGTACTCGAATTATATCCATTGGAACTCAAACTGAACAAGTTCACACTAAAGGAATCATGCGACGTCTTCAAAAATTAACATCCCTAGCCTGATAACAACAAATTCCTCACCCAACTCTAGAAGAAATCTCAGTTGAAATCTGTAGAATGAATTCTCTCAAAGATTTTTCGAACTCCTTCATTTCTTAGAAATCCAGGTGCCAGTGAAGCTGAGAAATGGATGCGTCAGATTGTGAAAATTCTTAATGGAGTAGGGATAGCTGCCAATCTTCGAGTAATTCTAGCTACCTATATGTTCGAAGGTGAAGCTAATTTCTGGTAGCAAGTCGTGTGGCATAATTAGAATTTTGTTATATTAACTTGGGATCAATTTTAAGAAATATTCTTCAAAAAGTATATTCCTGAAAATGAACGAGATCAACAAAATATAGATTTCTTAAGGTTCCAACAAATAAATTTGTCCGTAGCTCAGTATGAAGCCAAGTTTACCGAGTTGTCTCATTACGCCATTGAGTATGTGGATATCGAGAAAAAGATATGCAAGCAGTTTAAAATAGAACTACATCCAAGGATCAAGACTTATATCGCCCCTTTGCAAATCTGAGATTACTCTCAACTTATCGACGATGCGGCAATTGTGGAACGAAATTATTCAAATGTTGTAAAATCCCCTCATCCTGTTATTAGAAATAATCATGTTGTTACGACCTTACCTCAATCTCAACCTCAGCCTTATCCAAATCCGAATGGACAAGTTTATTCCCAAATTCTCCGTAATGCTACTCATCCATTGATTCGATATAAGGAATGTCAAGAATTAGGACATATTTGCCTATAGTGTCCTAAGTTGAAATCTCCTTCAATCTATCGTCAATTAGATAATACCCTAAGAATTAAAAATTCTTATCCTATCCAAAACCAACCTAAGCCATATCTTACCAAGAAAATTGTACCAGTTCCTCGCCGTGGAAAGAATTGTGTTATACTGCCTATAGGAAACTCATATGACATGATAGAAGGTGCAATACTTTTCCATAATCTTCCTTCACATATTTTATTTGATTTTGGTTCAACACATTCATTATCAGTCTTAAACTATCTAAAAGTTTATAATTATTACCTACATCTTTAACTATTCCATTGGAAATAGAATTACCTACGGGTGAAATCAATACACCTACTCAAGGGTATGAAAATTGTAAAATTAGCTTTAGGTACGTTCTTGGTAAATTTGATCATTTTTAGATATTTGTGGCTTTGATATTATTATTGGGATGGATATTTGGTCACGACATCACACCTATATCGATTATCGTGCAAAACAAAAATATTTTCAAAACCAAAACAACTATTCATTTGTATTTCAAGGATCAAGTCCTTTTGAACCATCAACCTCCCAAATTCAGAATTCCTCTTCCTTAATTCCCAGAATTTTGGAACAATTCGAAGATATTTTTCCAGAAGATTTACCAAAAATACCTCCTTCCCAAGAAATATAATTTAGTATAAATCTTTATCCCTATACTCTCCCTATTTCGATACCTCCGTACCGAATGGATCCTTTAGAACTTTGAGAACTTCGTACCCAATTAGATGATCTTCTTGAAAAAAGGGTTTTATTCACTTTAGTTCATCTCCTTAGGGAGCTCCCGTACTATTTGTCAAGAAACATTATGGAAGCTTTAGGTTATGCATAGATTATCGTAAGCTAAACTTAGTGACTATCAAGAATAAGTATCCTCTACCCTGAATTGGAGATTTATTCGATCAACTTCGAGGAGCGAGGGTCTTTTCAAAAATAGACTTACAATTTGGTTACCATCAATTGAGAGTAAGAGAAGAAAATATTCCAAAAACTGCTTTTCGAACTCGTTATGTGCATTTCGAATTTATTGTAATGTCTTTTGAATTAACCAACGCATTCACATCTTTTATGGACCTTATGCATAGAATCTTTAGACCTTTCTTGACCAATTTGTTATCGTATTCATTGGCGATATTCTTATTTATTCCCAAAACCTAGTAGAGCATGCCCAACAATTAGAGACAATATTAGGCACTTAAAGAAACCACGAGTTATATGCTAAAAAGAGAAAATGTGATTTTTCAATAAAATAAGTAAAATTCCTAGGACATGTGATTTCTGAAAATGGAATCCAAGTCAATCCACCAAAATTTTAGCCATTTTAAAATGGAAAAATCCTACCAATATCATTGAGATAAAAAGTTTTTTAGGACTGGCGGGTTATTATCTCCATTTGTGGAAGGATTTTCTCGCATTGCTCTTCCCCTCTTAAAGATAACAAGGAAGGAAGTACCATTTTTATTGACTAGTGAATGTGATCAAGCATTCCAAGTTTTGAAGGAAAAATTAACTATTGCTCATATCCTTACTATTTCTTTTAGTGATGAAAGCTATGATGTATATACCAACACCTCGTTGCAAGGTTTATGATTATTTTAATGCAAAGAGGGAAAGTAAAAGAGTATAGATTATGAAAACTCAAAATCCATGAGTGTAAATATCTTTTCTATAATCTTGAGTTAATTTTTGTAGTTTTTGCTTTAAAGACCTAGGATTGTTACCTTTATGGTGAAGAATTACAAGTCTTTTCTGATCACAAGAGCTTAAAATATATCTTCACTCAAAAAGATTTAAATCTAAGACAACGACGTTGGTTGGAATTTTTGGAAAATTATTTGTTTAAGTTAGAATAACACCTAGGAAAAGGTAATGTGGTAGCCGATGGTCGTAATCCCATTGGAAAACTCCAAACTTTGATCTCTTATGGCATTGCTACTACCATAGAGCAATATGATCTTCAATTGATAACTCCTTTATCAAAATTTTCCATTATGATTGCATATCCAAATTTGAGAAAGAAAATCTCAGCACAACAGTCCGAAGATCATTTTTCATAACATATTCAGTATAAAAGCCACGAATTCGCATATGATAAGGAAATAGGCTTTCGATTTAGAAATAGATCGCATGTGCCTGATAATTCATCTCTTCGAGAAGAAGTATTAGCAAAAGACCATCATTTTAAGTTTATGATTCAGCCCGGAAGCTCTAAGATGTACCACATATTGAAGAAATAGTATTGGTGGCTAAATATGAGAATTGATGTTGAGAGTTTTGTGAGAAGATGTCTTACTTGTCAATAAGTAAAGATAGAACACAAGCATCCTTGTGGGCTTCCCCAACCCTTAATAATTCCATCATGGAAATGGACAATATCAAAATAGATTTTATCGGTGGACTAACTCATACATCTCAAGGATATAATTCCATTTGGGTAATAGTAGACCGACTTACCAAATCTGCCCATTTTCTACAAGTGAAAACCATTGATTCTTTTCAAAAGCTCAGTAAACTCTACATTCGAGAAATTTTATGGTTACATGGAATTTCTCTATCCATTGTGTGAGGCAGAGACTCCCATTTTGTAAGAAATATTTGGCAAGCCCTTCAGACCACAATGGGTGCTAAACTCCATTTGAGTACCGTGTTCCACCCTCAAACAGATGGACAATTTGAATGTATAATTCAAACATTTGAAGATATATTACGAGATTGTACGTTAAATATGACCGACAATAGTAATGAACACTTACCCCTCGTTGAGTTTTCTTATAACAACAGTTACCAGTCAAGTATTAAAGATGCCTTATTTGAAGCCTTGTATGGAAGACTGTGCCATTTACCTGCATAATGGACGGAATCAGGAAGCAATAAATAATTTGGTCCCAAAATAATCCAAGAAACCACTTAGAAAATACAACAAATTCGAGATAGATTGAAGTAAGCCCAAGATCGTCAGAAAAGTGATGCAAACCAGCGCCGGAAGCCACTAGAATTTCAAGTTTGGAACCAAGTATTTCTAAAAGTTTCTCCTCGAAAATGGATTTCATGTTTTGAAAAGAAAGGAAATTAGCCCCCAGATATATTGGACCTTTCACTATTTCTAAACGTATTGGCCCTACAGCCTACCAATTAGAATTACCAGTGGAATTATCCATATTCACAGTGTATTCCATGTGTCCAAGTAATGCCAGTATATTCCTAGTCTCTCCCATATCATTACATGATAAGAAATTTCTATTCAATTTAATCATGAATTTGAAGCACGCCCTAGTCAAATTTTGGATCACCAGGTAAAACTTCTCAGGAATAAAGAAATCCCCTCAGTCAAAGTACTTTGGGAATATTAAAATCAGCAAGAAGCTAAGTAGGAACCAGAACAAGATACGAAATATGAATATCCTGACCTCTTCAAAGTTAAATTCGAGGATAAATTTTTTTAGGTATGTAGACTATAACATCCGTACTTGTAAATCGAGTTAATTGAAAACCCGAATCCCCTATAATTTTTATTTTACCTCTCAGAGAATATGAAAATTAAAAAGTATTCTCAATAAGGATAAAACTACTCTTCTAACTTTACTAAATTTTTCAACTATCCCTTAAAGTTTTAACATTTCCAAAATAACCCCTGAACTTTTCAAATAAGTATAACTTGATCTACACTAAACCCATAGACCCAAAATTTATATCAAACTAAACTTATAGACCTCAACTAATTATAAATTACAAATTCATCCCTTATATTTCCTTAAAATTACATAAATGTCCCTAAATTTTACAAAAATACCTTATTTTGAATAAAAAAAAGTATATACACTTCCAGCCAAGGATTAAAAACTAAACAACCAATATTTTCACATTCCTTCCTCACCCCCAACCTCCACATAGGCAGAATAGTCCAAAAACACAAGCAAACATCATGTTTCATTTGAATTTCAAGTTCCCATTAACTTATCTTCTTAAACTTGGGAAGAATCTACCTCCCAAATATTCGAATATATTCTCCTCTTCATACCCTATAAATTCCCCACAATTAGAAGCTCCAAATTCCACCTCTTAAGATTATTCGAAATTCAAATATTTCCCTCTAAATAGGTAGTATATTATTTTATGCATTGCACTTCATTCTTTAAATTTTAAACAATTTATTTGTTGATATTATACACATATGAATCAAAACAGTAGAGCTTTTACGTCCAAAATGGCCTTTGTGCGAAGAAACTAGAAAAAAACTTCATTAAAGCTTAAGCTTCAATGGTCAAATTTGATTCCTTGACTTTGCACCAGTTTGAAAGTGAGGAAATGGATCCTTATGAACTTAGGAGATCTAATGCAATGATCATTTTCAAAAAATCATAAGTTTTGAGCTCCAATTGCTCGAAGGTGTTTTCCATTTAAAAAAATTAAAAACTTTAAATTCTTCACGACCAGACCACCTCAATCCTTCAAACCAAAACCAAATTCTTTCTTAGGATAGAAGAAACCCAACTATGTTCATAAATACCACTTTCATATTCAGTAGAGCTTCGAAAGTTCAGTCAAATTTTCAAAAAAATACCTAATTTTGTAACTCGATGAATACTGAACCTCAATCCATAAACTTTATATTCTTTATTTCCTTGTGAAAAATTAGATTGGTTGGTTTAGGAATCACCTCAAATGGTTTAGTAAATTAAATGTTATTTCAGGTCAAAGTTTTTTAAACCCTAGGTCAACTGTCGAGAGGTTGAAGATAAACTTTTTTGACCAAAACCATTGACTAAGTGTGTGAGGGCTTGGCTAATCAAAAACTTCTATTTTTTATCAATATTTTTATTTTATTTTTCTGGTCAAAATGGTATAAGTTAAGATTGTGTTTGATCAAACCTAAACACAATTATAAAAAAAAAATAAGGTTTTAGGTTAGAAATATTTTCCTTAAATTTCCCTCCTGACTTTTTCAAGTTACGAATTTTAACCCCAACTTTTTTTTACAAATACCTTAATTGATTTTGAGTCAAAAAGGCTTCATCATATTTCAAATTTAACTTTAAACCTAAGATTTTAAAGTCCCCAAATATTTATAATTTAACCCCTTAAACTTTAATATACACAACTTTTAGTAAAAATTGACTAAAATCGACCTTATTTCCCACCATGATTACTCAGACAAATAGTTGTATATAGATAATCAACTAGCAGTTCCTCGCAGCATCCTCTTATGGACTTCTTTAGTCCATTTGAATATCCTTACAAGTAGGTCATTTATCTTTTTCATAGTAAACTTTCGAGTGCTTGTTTAACTGCTAAGGATATCATTTCAAGCCCAATTTAATTCGAAGTATGTGTAAAGATTGTCGTACTCGTATATTATTATATTACAAATTGTTTTAATTATAATCATTCAGGACAACTTAAACCTTTCTCACCTAATAACTGATATCATGAAAGTTCTTTGTAATTATTGATTCATTTTACCTTACACCTCTATGCATTATTATTTATTGTGAAAGCGTCAGTAATAACTAGAGAGTAGACTGTCGTAATTTTCTAGTTAGCCTATGGGCTCTGATGATTAAGATCTGGGATTTTTAGTTACGTACATATGAGTTCCACTGTAATTATGTGCCTATCCAATTACCTTTCTCCAAAAGTTTTGGATTAATTATTATTTAGTTTTACTGATGACTTATTTATTTCTATACCCACCTCGTAATCTGGTAAGTATGGGATTATCAGTTTAAAATGTCCTTGACTTTCTTATTATGTAATTATGTTATTTTTTAGACATTCGAATTCTATACACACTCCACCTTCCATATATACATATAATTTGTTATAAAATTGGTAGAACCTACATAGCGTATTTGTGATAATTCCTTTTTCCTCCAGATGGCCGAAAAAAAGAGGATAGTCTATATTCTCATTTTGTGACACATACAGATCATGTGTTTGCATATGTAACCATTTGGACGGAGACTAAATCATATAGGAGCAAGGAGAGGCACTTTACACTTACTTAATTTATATTTCTTGTTGACAATAAGATGTAATTCAACCTTGTGGTGGTAGTACACTATATGTGATGTTTTAATGAATAAAGTTCCAAAATGCAATGCGTAACATTTTATTTCCCGAAAAATTTGTTCTGTGTTAAGCAATGGAAAAGGGGTACAAAATAGAAAATTATCTTTGTGTTAAAAGCCACAATTTGCAAAAGAGGTTAAAAGATTAACGACATATAAAAACAGAAGTATCAAGACCATTTTTTATTTCATTAGTGCTTTGCTACACATGAGCATTATGATATCTTCATAAATTTGAGAGTGGATTCTTAAATATGTGAGCTTTTGAGAGTGTTATTAATAGAAGATCAATGAATTTGCTCAACAAACTGTCTTAAAAACATTAAATAGCATAGATTTATTATTTTGAGAAGCATTTAAATTCGTGACATGTTGTAGAAGTCGAGTCAATTTCATTTATGTCCAACATTATTTCACCCAAGGTTGAAATTGAGATCTTTCTGTAGAAGTATCTCATTGACTTCGTACACCTATGTTATTAATGCCTATATTGATTTTCCCATGGAACTTATTCACTCAATTACATTCCGTTTCCATGATTCAGATATTTTATTGTTATTCCATGTTGTGATGTATTTTGTTCCTATATGTACTTTTATACTCGGTATGCTTTTAAGAAATTCATCGCATGTTCTTTATTGATTAGATTCGGGTGACGCTAACACTTTTATGGTTAGTGTATATCCCTTTGTCTATTACCAACGAAAAGAGGAGAACAAATTAAGTGAGAGTTTTAATTTATTTAAACGCTCGTATGTGTCATGGTATTTTTTTTCCATGTGTGTAGGTCTCTTTCGCATTGATGATGATCTTTTGGACTACACAAGACGAAGAATTTTAGTTGAAGACAAAATCTTGAATGTCATTCTGTTTTAGGTTTGGGAGGACATTATTAGTACATTGTCTTAGGGGTTTCAATTTAGTTTTGGTTTTTATTTTGGTACCGGAATAGAAAGGGGGAGATTTATAAGAGCAGGATATTATAATTTCTCATAATTTAGATATTTTAGCATAACACGGTACAAACTGAACACTACATTTGCATATGCTTCCACGATATTTAAGGACAAATTAGTAACCAAGCAACATTTTGAAGTTAAACCATTGAAATCCTCACGACTTAATATGGAGGTATATGGTATTTAGGGTACATGATTTTACCCAGTCAAATGAATTCTGGGATGTTCTTTTTTTCTTGAGGAAATTTTTATAAAAACATTTTGAAAATAAAAAATTTTGTTTCCTGGTTCGTTAGAACAAGATTGACATCTCGTTTGAACTAGATCCAGTCCTGGTTTGAACGAGGTTCGATCTTCATTGGAATGAATGTTTAAGTTTGTTAGAATGAACTTCAAATGAACTTTAAATGGGGAATCTTCTTTAACAGAACTGCACCCATTGTAAGCTCGTTGAAACGAACTATGCAACTCGTTTAAATGAGATGTAAGTTCATTAGAACGAAAAATGGGTTTTCATTCGACCGAAGTGTATTTTTCATTCAGATGAAGTTTGTCGCCTCGAAAAATGCGTTTCTATAATTTGGACACTTTTGGACTATTTAACACAACTCTTTTAGCAAATATCAATTTAGAGACCTGCTTGAAAAGTTTTCTTTTTCTTGTTTCTTTAAAACAACTTTAGTTTTTCAAATCATATATTCCTAATATGATTTATTGAGTTTGTCAAACCCACTTTCTATACACTATATCAAACCCTAATAGAGTTTACTTTATGGATGACTCTTATGGAGTTTTGACTTTACTGCTGAAGAAGAACAGATTTTGAATCCCGAGATTGATCGGTGGATACCAAGGGAAGAGATGCTTCCTTTGGGTGGTGCTGGACTGCATCACATTATGTTGAATATTTAAAGACCCTATGGATTATACTTAGTTTATCTATAAGTAGTCTGTTATTCATTCGAGTCTGTCAAAATCTTAAACAGTGTTAAACATAGGTTTTACCCGAAATGTATTTTCCCTCAATTCTTCTTCTACTTGGTTTGTTTTTGGTTTGGCATATTTTTTGTTTTGATATTATCTTGCATGCACACCTATTGCTAAAATAAAATAAAATTTGGGTAAAAACTGAATCTTTGTTTGTGTGACCTAGGAAAAAAATGAATCCTTACAACCTAGTATTTTCAATAACAAAAATGCCTAAGGTGGCCTTTCCTACCATAATGTGTGCAAGTGTAGACATAAGAAATGTTACCTTTGGGTTTACCTTCTCTAACGCCCCTAGCAACGGTCGACTCTCTCAAAACTTTGGTCTTGTCTTTAGCAACAAAATATTAATATCATCAAAGACAATTCCAAACTTATCATCTTTGATTCGGACGGTGCCTAACATTTTATCCAATATTTTTTAACCTATATTCTAAATAAAATTTAACATTACTCGAGTCTCTCAGGTTCTCTTTTAACTCTACAATCCTAGACTCGAGCAAATGCCTAAACTCTTCAAACTCAAGAAGTTCCTTATTGAAAATCTCTATCAAGTCAAGGCTATATCTATCTCCCTAAACATACTCGAGTTTCTCCTTAAAGAGTCTTTTCACATGCCCTAAGATCCTCAATAAATTTATCATCATCATTTCCTATAGCACGTTATTTTATCTTAGCTTCTAGATGAAAGTTGGATTTTTTTTAAACTTCAACGACTACATATATGACTCCTGAAATGTCACTTGAAGCTCATTATCCTCTTCATCTTCTTCTTTTTCATTACTCCTCTCCTCACTAGCTTGGGAACCTAAAGATCGGACCTCGTAACCGTCATGCTCATGATTATCTTCACCAGGGAAAAACACTTCATTTAATCCCACATGAGTAGCCATGAACACTGTGTAGCTGCGACCAGTGGGGGAATTAACTTCCTTTTTCGACTCAATATAACTGAGGTGGTATTATATACCTTCGATTTCTTTCCCCCCTTCCTTAGTCTAATGGGACACTCACAATAATAATGCACTCGCCATTAGATTTCAAAGCACTTGTCCCAATCATCCACCTACTTGAGACCATCCATATTCTTCCTATCATGATCATTAAAGTTTTTAGGTTTCGATTCAAAACTCTTATCATCTCTAAGCTTAAGAAACTTTTTGAGTTTCCAAGTAAACCTAGCTATCCCTTCAGCATTAAGCTCACCGTCACTATAAGAATACGATACGTCCTCTTTTCGAGATTTCATAGTAATACCATTTTTTTCTTCGGAGGACACATGTTCATCTCATAGGTTTAAAGGTCACTTATAAGTTCTTGGACTCTTATAGCGTCTATACCACTAAGGTAATCTAGTACCGTGACTTTAATGTTAAATCTTCTAAGCAACGACCTTAAAAATTTTCACACCACTCTAGATTCGGGATAAGTTCTCCTAAGTTGAACGTGGAATTGACAATATCTGACAACTTGGCATAGTGCTAATAAAAATACTCATTCTCTAACATATTAATCATCTCAAACTTAATTGTCAGAATTTTTAACTTAGATACCCTAACAGTATATGTTCCATTGTGTGTGGATTGTAAAATATCCCAAGCATCATCCACGCTCTCTAAAGTCATAAAGCGTATGAACTCCTCAACGGTCAGAGTGAAAAAAAATAGCGTTCACACCCCTAGAATTAAAAGTCGAGGATTTATTTTTATCCGTTGTCCAAGAGGCATACGCTTTATGAGCACTACCTTCAGGGGAGGAGTCCACCCATGCTCAATATAGTTCCAAATGTTGTCATCGATAGATTTAAGGAAAAATAGAATTTGCACATTCCAATAGGGATAGCTTGACCCATCAAAATAAAAGAGGCCAGCCAATGAAACCACCCTCTCGATTAAACTCCATATAAACCCTAAATAAGTAAAAAAACAGGGAACTAACACAACAAACTAGTGTAACCCGCACTGATACCAATTTGAGAAAGCTAATGCTCCCTAAGGTTTTTGGAGAAACACCACCCATTTTTAACTTCACAATTTTAATAAACTTTTCACTGACTTAGAAAAAACACAAGTGTTGTGTTAAACAGTTTTACCAATTTTAGTCCTGACCTAAGCATGCATCTATATGAGTATAAGAAAGAATAAAATCATCAAACCACAACAAGGCGTTGTATGAGGAAAACCCATAATGAAAATAATCTCGGATGGCCCAACCACACAAGCCCAATAAGATATAGGTTTAGTTACATGGAAAAATTAGACTTACTCACAAACTCGATGCCGTTAAGACTTTGTGTGCTTCTTCGTCCCTTGCTACCTTCTTTACATCCACTGTTAGACACCTTCCAACAGCCACATAATGCAGGCGCATTCCCAAATCTCAGTATCCCACCGATCTTACATGTCTACTGACCAGTCCAATCGTCGCTCAACACAAACAGCATATCCATCGCTCAAAACGCTCACAGTATGAAGAGTAAATCAGTATGGTAAAACACATAAGAGATCTCAAAAAGGCATATAGATGTAGGATTTTTGGATCTCAAACTTGGGTGTAAACCAGGGTTTGGGAGGCACAAGATATAAGTTGCAAAATAGTTTTTGTAAAAGTCCTATTTGAAAACTGATGCCAGACTTGTGTATTTATAGAAAACACATTTTTCTAGATGGCATGTGTTTGGACAAAAAATTTCATTCAAACGAAGTATGCATTCTCGTTCTAACCAAATTGAACCCCGTTCAAATGACAATAGGAAACTCATTTGAACGAGTATCGAATGACCTTAGAATGAACTTTTCTCAATAAATAGTGAAACCTCATTTGAAGTTCGTTTGAATGAAATTATAAACTCGTTCAAACGAACATAGGAAACTCATTTGGACTACTTAAATAAAAAATATTTTTTCTTTAATAAACATTTTACAAAAAACGCCTCAAATAATTTAATAAAAAAACTAACGTATCCAGTGATCAAACATAAATATGTATTCATACGTTTATTGATATCCCTCAAATGTTGAAGGTGAAAACTGGAAACGTAACCCAATGTATCCTCAACGAAGATTTAACTTTGTCGCATAGTTTTCAACCACATATCATAAGCTTGAAGGACACACAACTCAAATCCTAATAACTTATGACTCAAACAGGTTTTGTCCAAACACGGAATTAGGCCAATACATAAAAATTGACTCGATATGGAAATTTTTCCTTAAAAAGTTATAAACTAATAAATAAAGATGGATTATCTAGAATAAATGTGATTTTGGCCAGTTGCAATAATAATCCATGTTGTCCATAATAATGTGGTATAAAAATTAATCAATTAGTTAGTGCATGAAAATTATCAACGCGTAAGATGGTATAATCATAATAAAAATAGAATAATAAATAATTATAATTTAAATATGAATCAAAATACCTTTCCATCATCGATTAGAGTTCTTCTCAACAATCCTTATTGAAGTAGACATCCTTTTGAACTAGAGTCCTCATTAAAGTAAACTTCATGAAAAATTAGATTTCTTTATAGTTTAGACTTTTAGAAAAAGTCCTCTCTACTTAGGGAAACATCAGGATGAAGATCCGTTGCATAATCGGTAAAAAAACATCAACAAAATAGTAAAAACACACCTCACTCCTAGTGTCGGATCCATCCACCCTATGAACGGATCCATCCAGATTGAGGCTGATTTGATCCAAAATAGGGCCAAATCAATCCATCCCTACATGTCTATAACTTCATGCCAGGTTTGCCAATTTCATGCAAAAACCTCCACAACTTGTTTAAAACTTTACCAAACTGCATGAAACTTTATCCAAGGTCATAACTCATGTAAATAAATTATTCTAAGTGATAAAAACTATTACATATCCTACATACTACTCCATATATGTCGATTAAAAGAAATAATTAAAATAAACAAATTATTATACCTAAATCAAACCTATGAAGAAAATAACTACAAATAAACCAATATAGAATCCACTCTCAGAAAATAATATTAATTTGACCATGATGTGATGGATATAAACAATTGCATCTCTTCAAAACCATGTTAGTTTGAAGAAATATATAAGTATGTACATTTCTACAATATGCAAACTAGGTTTTTCATGGTGAATAGCATGGACCTTTCCAAATCTTAATTAATCAAAATTGAGGGCTCTAATACCAATTATTCAGGATTGATAGTGTGGTTATCCCAACACCTAGAAAAAGGAAAAATAATGAGGAGGGAAAATCTCCTCCCGCCACTTGTGCAGCATTCACGGGATGCAATGTAAAAAAAGTAGTCACCGTCAAGGATGTGAGAATGTGTGAGTGTATAGAAATTGGAGTCTCCATACTATTTCACTCAAACTAAGTGAACCATGGGCTCGGAGACTATTTTATATAGTAGGAAGGTGTATGAAACCCACTCCACACTTTCGATCTCTTATGGGCAATAATATGTTCCCCTTCTACTAAAACGTGTAAACATGTGTATAATGTGTAAGATTTTAAAGGTTAAAATTGTATATATAAATGTGAACAGTGTGCGAGGAGAGAAATCATGATGTATGCATCATGGAAAAGACGGGAATGAATTATTCTAATGAGTAACATGAAAAGAAAGGAAATATATAAAGATATCCAGAATATGAGCGATGCACCAGATCTTCACTCGCTATGAAAGAGTGAATACGTATGTTAATGGGATTGCTAAAAGAAGTGAATAAATAAATAAAAGTGGTTACACTTAGTAATGCATTGAATCGTGACTCCATATGAAAAAGTGAATACGCATGTTAACATCACCACTAAAAGAAAAAAAATAAGTAAAATTAGTGTAAGAGGGTAGTGTGACTGGGGTCTGAGAAGAAACTAGAACGAGTGAGGAGTGACGAATTCTAATGGACTCTGTCTTCAAGGTCCTCAAAGTCTAAGGAGCAACTTCTGGTATAACCTTCCTCTTTTGGTAAAAATGGAGTTAATACTGGAACCTCCTCCTGTAAGAAGATGAAATTCATAAGCAATAATAGTAACTTGGAGGGTGAAATCTCATGAGAATGATGGTTATAATGGTGGGAGTGAAGAAACAATAATGTAGCACGTAGAGAGAGCAGGGAGAGAATACTAGGTCGGGTGTGATTTTACCAGAGTAACGTCTTAACTTGAGTTTATGATGTCTGATTTGACCTTACCAAGGTTTTTTTTATTTGTGAATACTAGGTCTAGTTTGGGCCTTTTTAGGTGCCAAAAATGAAAGGGAACTTGAGGGACAAATTTTGTAATGTACCTTTTGTCCCTACTCAGTCTACAGTCGCCTATCTCCCTTAACAAACGGCACCTAGTTTAAATCAAAGTCATAAATCAAATATTTCTCCTAATGGTGTCAAAACAAATGATTTGGTAAACATCTTTTCAAACAACAACTTGCTTTATAAACTTTGTAAACTTCAGAGTGGACTTAAGGGCCACCCTCTTTAAAATTATTTTATTAAAACTTTTTTTTACTGTGAGCAGCCTCTTGGTTACTCACTTCAGTTATGACTAACTGTGGGCTGTGTAGGGGAGGGTCCCGCTATTAGTATTCTCTCTATCTTAAAGTGATAAATGGTTGAGCTTTCTTAACAGACCTTGTCTCTCAGCCACTAAGACAAAATTCCCAGGAGATCTCAACTGGCCTTCTTGAGCCCTGGTTGCTCAACTAGGCTACCTATACAAAAAAAGTAAATATTAGTATTTTGTTACATTCAAAATAAAAATTCTTGGGGATGAGGCCACTCAAGGTGGACTCCCTCTACCTATATCAATTATGTAGTATTTAATTTGGGCCAGAGGGGCCACTCTAGATGGACCTCCTCGCCCCACCTCATTTCCAAGATTCCAACTTGGATAGAGGGGGTTGTTCGTGGTGAGTCCCATCGCCCTGGCCTTTTTCAGTGGCCTCAGTCTTGTTTGAAGGGGCTGCTCAAGGTGAGTCTCCTAGTTCTTGCCTATTTTTATGTGGCTTCAGTCTTGGAACGAGGGTTGCTCGTGGTGAGCCCCCTCATTCTTGGATTTTTTCTGGCCTCAACACACTTTGGAGGGGTTACTCGTGATGAGCCTCGTCCTTGCCCCTTTTTTTAGAGCTTCAATCTTAGGATGAAGGGTTTCTCATGATGAGTCCCCTCACCCGGATATCACATTTGGTCATAGGGCTTAATCAAGGTAGACCCCCTTGCTTTAAACTTTTCTTGATAATTTGATCAGAGGTCTCCCCTCCACGTGTGCTTGCTCGCCCTAGGCTTATTTTAGAATAACAACCCCTCTACATTGGTCCCCTCGTATAAAAATCTTTATGTTGGGTGGACCAAAGGGTTTTGTACGCAATTATTCAATTCGTCTTGTAATATAAATAGGTTCACCCAGTCTCATCATTACATTGTTGGCATTAAATGGTTCTGTCACATCATCCCACATGGACGGTCTCGAGGTGACGTGCGTTGAGGAGAGAACAAGCATCCCATTATTTGTGGGTCTCTTTTAGTATAAAATAACCCTTTTAAACTTCATTAGCTTATTACTTTAGCATTTCATTTTAAAACATCTTTTTAGAGAGAGAGAGAAAAAAAAACTTGTTTCACAGATCTTCCATCATCGTTGTCCCTTATTTCATTGTCTTCTTCTTCTCTTCACCAAAAATGGATTTTTCTTCTCGAACCCCTACTTTTATTGTCACTACCATCACTAGCGAGGTGCCAGTGGGCTTTGTCCCTATTATCATCACAGTCTCCCCTATTTTAGCCACTTAAGCAACCACTATCATCATTGTCGTCTTGGATTACACAGTCTCGATTTATCTTGTGAGGTTATTGCGAGTAGGGGTCCCTAGACCACTGTCAATTATTCCAAATCTCAAAGGGAATACTTGTTCAATCTTTTAAATATTGATTTGGGGTTATAGCTTCTTGGTCCATACTTTGGTCCTCAAGACACTTTTATGTCTTCTCTTAATAACTTCGAGAAGGAATTTGTGGCTAACATCATTGAGCAGCCCCGTGTGGGTTTGAGTGAGTTTACTAACTTTTTTATTCTTTTACCTAATAGAATCCTTAGGTTTTAAGTAGATAGGGGTGATTTTTCCCATTCTAAAATTAAAATTAAAGTTTGTGGAGGTGCTCCTGATAAGGGGGCCCTCTGGTTAGATCATGTCTTGGCCACTCCCTCGTATAAGGCTATTGTCGAGGGGATTGGCCTTACCACCACCATTAATAGCTTGAAGACTCGTTCTATTTCCAAGCATGCTAGTAATTTCACTTTGTTTTCTTCTCGTTGGAGCAGGGAATCGCACACTTTTGTTATTAGATGGAGCGATTTCACCATAACCATGGAGGACATTTGTTAGTTACTTACCTTACACTCTTTAGGAAAGCGTGTATTTTCTGATGGCTCTAAGGATGAGGTCGAGGAGGGGATGGTAAAAGATGTCCACTAATCTTTAGGTGAGTTCTTTAAATATACTGTTATCCATCAGACTGGCATTACCAAAAATACCTTTACCAAATGGCAAAGGTATCAGTTTAAATATTAAGAGCAGTTGCCGAAGGGGGAAAATTTGAGAAATTCCTTGAGAAGCTGGGAGGGATAAAAAATCAATTCCACCTCTCATTTGGAATCATTCTTCGTTATGTTACTTAGTAGGTTTTTATTTCCAGGGAGACTAGATGACTTCAATGTGATCTTCTTTTTAGGCTTGCTATTATACTTGCTCTGGCAGTTTCCCTCATAATTTTTACCTTGGGCTCTATCTATACTTGGTTGAATCATGCTCATGTTAACGTCGAGAGATCCTACAACCATCATGACGCTATTAATTTCATAAACCCCTTTACCCATTATCCTTTTTATTTGAGAGATTCCCAACTTTGCTCGAGAGGCAAGGCCCTACCACATCCAAGCTGCTCACACCACACGGTGGCATAAGAAAGTTCCCAAAGCTCCTATAGGCCCTCTAATAGATAGCATTGATGAATTTGTTCCCGTCCTTATTGAAAATGTGTTAGTGGAGTTTTCACTTGGGGATCCTTATCATCCTCAGGAGGTACTTTTTTTGGTCCCTCGGATGCTGAGTCTATTTCTATATGTCCTCATATTGAGGTTGTAGTTATACTTTTACCTTGCATTCTTCCTTCATTGATTAACATGGGCTAAGGTGTGGAGTTTTACCATTCTGAGTGAGTGAGGAGGAAATTCATTTATGATCAAGGTGTTCATTCACCTTTTTATCCTCCAATCACCTCCCCCTTCGATTTGTATCTTGAGGCCTACACCAATTTTACTTTTTTAGGGGATAGTTCACAGGTTTAGCCACTTGGGAGGATTATATGTTCTTCCTCTCAATTACTTGACATATTTCACTCGCTCATGGTTTACTCAATGATAGAGGTAGGTGGACCTCATTCGAAAATATGTGAAGGATTTTCCTCACGATACTATCTCTACCAAGCTCCCCAATAATGATAAATAATTGGGTAAAAGGACCCAAAAAGAGCTATGGCATCGCAGCACCATCTTTAAGACCACTCTTAAGAAAGTTATCCCAATCTTGATGAGTCCCCTGCTCGACGAATCCATTTACTCACACCATCCAAAGCCTCAACCTACGAAGCCCAAGGGAAAGGGAAAGGCAAAAGCCCTAGCTTCTTCTAAAAGGAATAAACCTGACATGGATGTGTTAAATTTCATACCAGTTACTGCTAATTCACCTACTGTTGTTTCCCCTACTTTTCCTCTTTTACCAGTAAGGACTAGGGCAAGCAAAAAGAAAAAGAAAGCTAGTACTGAAGCTGATGCTCTTTCTCCCGCACATAATTTAGAATTTGACACTGATGATCTTGGAGTGGAGGAGACCTACTGGACTTTATGTGAGCAAGGATATGAAGGCTCGGGTTTATCTTCTGAGGAGCCTCCTACTACTCCATTTATATTGCTAAAGGTATTATACCTGACTCCTCCTTACTTAATGAAATTGGCTTTCATGGGGTTTCACTTGTTGGCTCCCCTTCTCATTCATTTAAAGAGAAACTAGTTGATTATATAAGCACTCCTTCCTATAATGATAACGATTCTTCTTCAAATGATGTGAACGACATTGACCCTCATGGTAAACATCATCCTGACGCTTCTACTTTGTCACTAATTTTAAGAGAGTCTTCTAGTGAGGACACTATGATATATTCTCCTTCTGCCAACAGTCCTACTACTGAACATCTCCCATATAGTCAGGGTGCACACACAACTACTGTAAGTATTTTCTCTTGACTTTTTTCACCGGACCTTTTATCTAGCTAACTTTTATGGCTTATGTCTAATTTATTTTTATCTTTGTGATATATTACAGGTTTCTTATGTTGAGGAGAGTAATCCTTCACCTTCACCTCCACCTCCACCTCTTGTCTGAGCACCGTTTCCCAAGGAGAGGAATTCCATCTTGGTCTCTTCTTTTGTAGCTATCTTACACATTTCCCACTACCACGAGGACCTCTTCTGTATTATCTCGTTCTATCTAGGTAAGCATCCACTCCTCTAAGTTCTTCTAACATGTCATATTTTTAGACATATCTTGATGTCTTTCTTTCTATGTACTTGCATAGAATCATTCCTCCCAGTCTTACTTCCCCACCTCCTGCCTTTTCTTTGGTGGGTAGTTCTTCAGTCGGGCTTTCAGAAGTATTTGGACTTGTTGTCTGTATTTTTTTTCTATGACGGGTAGTTTTTCTATGTATAGATGATCTTTATATTGTATGTGTTATTTTTTTTTTGTCTTTCTTCCTTGCAAGGCTTGTCTTCACGTAGCCCTTCCATCACTTGGGGAACGAAACTGCTCACTTTAGTCACTTTCCTTGGCATGTCACCTTCTATGAGGATACCTATCCCCTGAGTTTATATTCCTATGGATAATAGGCCCCATATCCATCCTCTTCCACCTCAGCCTATCTTCACCATTGCTTCTAGTGAGCCTATTTCACAAACAATCACTTCTTCTCAAGTACTGCTCATCCTTGCTAGGATCAACTATTTCCTTGATTTGTGTTTGTTTTTAACCATCTTGTTATGAACATGCCACTACTACTACACCAACTACGCTAGTATTTGAGGGGGTTGAGGTATATATATTTTTTAATCTTCTATTTCTTGACTCATTTTATTTATCATCGAAATTTTGTTCTTATGTCTTGTTGCTATCTATTCGCATTTTAGCTGGCCACTATTACTACCTCATTAATCACTTCTCTAGTTTCCTCTCCAGTAGCTTCTGTAGATGTTGAGGCCTCTTCTGCCATGGGTTCTGGTGGAATAATCGTCATAGCACCTCTCCCGATATCTACTTTAACTCAACTTTACTACATTTCCATATATTTTCTTCTCTATATAAGTAATTCTCCAGCACTTATATCCTTCCTTTATTTACAGGTTGGTGTTGGTGAGGCCTCCTCGTCTGCGGCGCCTGCAGTGAGTGTTATAGAGGCAGCCCTCCACGCATCACCTACAGATCCCTCCTTGATTCTTACGGTGATAACCACACAGGTACCATGTACTTCTTGTATGAGAATAGCTATTTTTGTGCGACCCTTTTACTTATACTCCTTCTAATCTTACTTTCCCTTAGACCAGCATAGCTAAAGTCCCATTCTATGCGGGGCCTATTGTGAGTTCTGTAGGAGTGACTTCTCTGGTACTCTTTTTCGCAAACCTGTTTTTTTATATACTTGTACTTCTCTCTTTTTCTTATATGCGTGAAAACTTTAAATTCTTTTTAACATATTTGTAGTTGTAGTCCCTCTATCTATTGTGCTAGTTTTTATAGCTTTGGAACCTTTGGTTAGCATCCTGGAATAGACTACCCCGGTATGTGTGGCATACTATTTTTTACTTGCATTTTATGTTCAAGGGTTTACTGACACTTATCTATCTTATTACTTTTAGGTCAGTGTTGCATCTGATCTCGTCACTATAGAACCTCTGGCGAGACTTCTCGGGTGATAATTCTGTATACTTAAACCTTTCAAATTTGATTTTATGGTGCAAGTTCTTGCTAACACTTATTTGTTTCCCTATTTTCATGTTAGGGTTGCAGTTGTTCCGATAGTTGTGGAACATCTTGAGGAGGTTGCTACGAGAGAGGTATTATACTATCATACCTATCTCTTCTTTCTATTTACCCTTTTCTTCTTACTTCTACGATGCAAGTATGCTCACTCTCACACAATGGTGTCAAAAAACCAAACCAAACCTGGTTGTTTGGTTTGATTCTTCGGGTTGAGAGGTTCCACTGTCCACCCTCAAGGTATGTGTGGATCCACACGTTTTAGCACTTGCATGGGTGGATTTGTGTGTTGTCATTATAGAAGATTGATTAAATATTAAAGATTCGTCAAGGTTGGGAAGGGAGTTGAGCCATTGAGTAAGTCATCTGCCAACTTATGTAAGCTGTATCATAGTGAATTACGTTGATTGGGTCGTTTGAGGTATTTCCCATTTATGTTTTCCTCGTAAATCGGGAGTTATATGCTTGATTTATTTTATCTTGCTATATTCACCTAGATGCACGCTTAGGATAAGATAAAATTTGTTAATTGTTTAAAACAACAATCGGTTTAAAATTGGTGCAAGTTTTAATTTGGGTTAACTTGTATAAGTTTTATATTTAATTTTTAAAAATTAAAAATTGGCTTTTGTTTTTATGATTATTACCACGGTTTCATGACTTCAATAATTAGTCGGGAGTTGTTATCAAAAGGAGTAGGCATCCTTTGAAATTCCTCCATTAAACATTGAGAAGTCTTGACTAAAAACTCCATTTGCTCTCGACAACTAACATGGTCTCTATGGCGGTGCGTGGAAGCATGTGTAGGAGCACGTGTGTGAGAAAATCTTCCTAGATTGAAACAAAACTCTCTAAGGTGACCTCTTTGTTTGGAATGGTCACAAATATAGATTGGTCTGGGTTGACCGGGTTAAAACTCCTACGATGATCTGTCCTAGGTGGGTTAGGTCGAAGCCCATAAGGATCCATCAAAAATTTGGTAACTAGTTCGGGTGCAGTACTAGAAGTGGATGCACCATCATAACATATGCCTTACCTCTCTTTAAAAACTAATGTGGGACCTAAAAACATCTATTCAGCCTTCTTAGATGTGCCCTCTAAAGTTACTTTGACCTCTCCATGTTCGAGAGTTGGAAAACATGGGGTTCAAATTTTTCACAAGTTTGCAATGATGCTTGAAGATTTCTTATAAGACTAGATAATTTGTTGGTTAAGTATTTATAATCCCTTCCCATCGAAATAATCTTCTCACTCAAAGAAATTGTCATTGAGATCTCGTTCTCTCTCGAAACTTTCAATTCCTTCTCTAAATCCAACACCCTAAGAGTCAAATTTTTATTTTTATTTTTGGTTTTTAAATACTCGATGTAAAGTTCAGAGTATGCACATTGGAGATATCATTATCACTCACTTAAATCTTCACCATCACTCAAATCATTTCCTTCACACTCTTCATAATGGTTTGACATATTGTTGAGGCTATCATGTTTAGAAGTTTCCTCATTAGCATGAGACATACTAGTAGTGCTAACATTACTGGCCATGAAGACACATAAATAAGGTTCATGGGGTGATTCATCCCCGAAATCCATCGACTCGACATCACTATCGCTTAGAGTGGTATTATATGCATCTTGCCTTTACCCTATCTCTTAAGACTAGTGGAACACTAATGGCCATTGTGACCTTTCTCTGCACACTCTTAACATCTCTCTGAATCGTCTTTCTTAAGATACTCACCTCTAAATTTCCTTTGATCATTCTCAAAAAAAATTCTTGCCCGATTTGAAATTTTTATATTTCTCAAAACTTTTATTTTCCACTTTAGAAGAATTTTTATTTTTGAATTTTTGAATTTTTTTTATTTTTTTAGAAAATAGTGCAAGATCATCTAGATCGAATTCAAAGTAGGAGTTAGAAACCTCAATTTTTTCTTTGAGTGAGCTTTTAAAGTGATTCTTTTTTCCTTTTACTTTTTGATTTTAAGGAACATATCTATTTCTTAAGTTTGAAGATCACATATGAGATCTTCTAGCCTAAGTGTGTCTAGAATTCCTCGAGAGTTAAGTACCGTTACTTTTACAATAAAATGAGACAGGAGAGACCTTAGAATTTTCTTAACTACCCTTGTTTTTGAAATTTTCTCTCCCAAATTAAAACTAGAGTTTACAATATCAGACAAACATGCATAAAATTCATCAAAAGTTTCAAATTCGAGCATGCTTGTAATCTCAAATTGTGTGGTGACGTTCTTAAGCTTAGAAGCTTTAACAGCATTGGTACCCTCGTGAGTGAGGTGTAGAATATGCTAAGCTTTCTTAGACGTGGTACACATAATGATACGATGAAATTCATCTCATCTGACAGCACCAAAAATTGCATATAAGCCCCGAGAGTTAAAGTTGATCCATCTAAAGTCATCTTCATTTCAAATAGCGACTGGTTTTGAGACTAGTGGAATTTTCATTAGTTAGTGGGAGGATCCCACCCCCTTTCAATTGCAATCCATACGTGCTCGTTGATTGATTTCAGAGATGATCTAATTCTAGCTTTACAATGGGCATAATTAAAGCCATCAAACAAAGGTGGCCTATCATACGAGTTATCCATATAACCATAGGGATTCATCTAAGTAACTTGTAGAAAATAAGATTTGATACCAATTTAACAAAAAATAAACTTAAACGACAAGAAAAATCTATTTTGTATTTTTTTAATAAGACCCAAAGAGGAAAATCAAACTACAAAAAAGGATAAACATTATACAACTAGCAATCATATAATCATGAAGTACAAAAGCTAATGAATGAAAAAAATACAACTAATCACCTATAATATATAGCATGTCAAGAGTTTCACGCCTCCAAAATCAATTTTCTAACCCAAATAGATGATTACTTAACGCGTTGATATTTTAAAACCATGGGGACACTAGACTTCAACTTCCTAGGGTCTTTTTTAAGATAATAGCAAAATGCCTAAGGTGACCTTTCCTACCACAGTGTGTGCACGTGTAGACGCGACGAGGAATAGGACGTTTGTGTTCACCTTTTCTAATAACCTGGGTTGTGGTTGACCCTCTAACATAAATGATAGTCGTGGTTTAGAAGAAAAAGGATTCAAATTATCGAAGCCAGTACCATCACTACTTGAATCTCTTAGATTATTTTCTAACTTCAAAATTTTATACTCAAGTAAAAACTTAGACTCCTCAAACGTTAAGGACTTCTTCTTTAAATTTTCAATCATTCCTAGAAGGTTATCTATCTCCCCCTCAATCTAAGCGAACTTATCCTTAAGATTCTTCTCATGTGCCCTTAAAACATTTATCGATTTATTTTTATCCTAACTGGCACGTTCATTGACCCTAGAAATTTTGGAGTCCTCTAATTCTTTTCCAAAAATTCGAGTTGTATCCTCATTCTTTTTCTTAGACACTTCTAAAGTTTTATAATCAAGATTCATGTCTATAAGCTTCTCACGAAGTATATCTCTTTATGTTTGAACAGTTCGCAAAAAATCAGCTTAGGCTTTAAAATAAAAAAATATATTTTTCAAGAAATTTAATTCTTTTTGCAAACATTAAATCCACAAGCACTAATTTTTCATCATGGTTATGAATCTCATTAAACTCATCTCGAATATCAAAGTCATCGTAAATGCTAAACACATCGTACAACTTATCACAATGATGATTCATCGAGAAAAAAATAAACTTAGAGAGAGATAAACACCCAAATGACCCTAAAATAGCACGAAAAGATAGATCTACACGATAACTTAGTGTACTCGCTCTGATACCGAATTGAAATTAAGGAAGAAAGAATAATATCATGTAATGGTATAAAGTGAAACAAAACACACAACATGGCAACACAAGTACAAATAATTCACATAATGATTAATTACCAATACTGATGAAATAATTGATATCAACTAGAATACACAATGAAACATGTACCAATATGATCATATAGCATGCCAATTTAATTCAGATATGTAGAACAGGAAAAACATGGATTAAATATAAATGCAAATACTCAAAACAAATGATAACATATACGTGAATATTGAAAAATATACCACTGATATCCAAGAAGATCTTGTAAAACGTCCCGAAGGCCCCCAATTTTAAATATTCTTATACTATAAAACAAATTTCCTTTTTAATAAATTAGGCCAAACCAATTTTATCAAATTAAATTAAATGACTTCAATAAAATTAACTAAACATTACCCAAAATTAATTTCGCACCAAATTAAATATGTAGTGATTAAAACCAAATTTTATCTTGAATTACCTAAGCAGGCATTCTAGGTGAGTATAGCAAGATAAAATAAAAAATAAATCATTATGCTGTGATGTACGAGGAAAAACCCACAACGGGAAAAAACCTCGGACAGCCCTAGCCTCAAATCCACTAAGTACGAATTTTACAAATACAAGCAAGATGACTTACAACACTCGACTCGATACCTCTCAAGCCTCGACGCATCTTCTTGTATCAACCTCTTCTTAGAGAATAACCACGGAGCTCCACCGCGGTCTTGGAATCCACCGATCGGACTTTATATGGTCACCGTCACCCGAACTAGGAGCCTTTCTCCAAGTGGGTAAATCAACGAAAACCTCTTCTTTATGGGATTTAGAAGCAAACCGAAAATGTCTCTTCAAACGGTAGAGATGAAAATCGATGCCAAAAATCCAAGCAAGTACAAATATATCTATGGAAGTTTGGATAAAAAAATATGGGTGTAAAACAACTGTTTAAAACATTTTTCTTGAAAATCAGCAACACTTGAACAAAGAAATTTTTCTATTTTGATTTTTCTCTCAAAACACTCTCTTAGAGGTTATAGGATATTAAAAATTTAAGTTAAAAACTTTGGTTCCCGCACTTTGATATTCTGTGAAAAGTTATTGGGGTAAAGTAGTGAAAAAAGTTGGAAAAAACTGCCCAAAACTGCCAAAAAACTGTTCCCGCCAAATTTCGTTCAAATGACATTTCCGTTCGAACGAGGCTTCTAACGAAGTTCCAGTGTGAACTCATTAGAAATCTCGTTGGAAATCTTGTTCGAACAGCCATCTCGTTCGAACGACATTTCGAACGAAGTTCCAGTGGCCAATATGGGAACTCGTTGGCAAACTCGTTCGAACGACATCTGGTTCGAACGAAAAACTCGTTCGAACGACATATCGAACGAACTTCCAGAGAGTTTAAAAAATTCAATTTTTTCCCAGAAACTTTATATTCCTTATTTTAAAGTTTAAATGAAATCTTTCTGAAATTAAACAACAGTTTTAAATAAACATTCACCCATTATAAAATGTTCCAAGCTCCTATATATATATATATATTAAAATGCATTCATACCTTAGGAGCAATGAAACCACGTTGATGACGTAGAAATGAGGCACAAACAAACTCAGCAATATGATGAAGCTTTATACTCTTGGCCGCTACGTCTTCAACAAACACGTCATAGGCTTGGAGGATGATCAATTAACTCTATCCTATAACTCAAACGTTTTTGTCCGGAATTGAGCCAAAACTACAAAGGACTCAATTGGAAATTTGTGACCTTACAAATCTACCCCTTTGGCTATTCCGGGACAAAAACCAAATAAAAATCCTAAAGGGCCGTCAAGCTCTACTAGACTAATAAAAAGTCTCACCCAAAATAAAAATACAATGCTTGACTCAAACAACCCAAAGGATAACAATCTTTGCCGGAGAAAGTTGCCACATATAATATAATTCCTGCACACTTAAGAAAACACATTACACGCATAGGGAATATCAAAATACTTAATGCAAGTAAAATATGTACTCCCCCGAAATTAATTCTCTCCCTTTATCAACTAAGATCAACTTAGAATGACATCTCCCCCTAAGATAAATCTCCCCCAAACTAAGATACAATCATCTCATTCTCCCCCTTTTTGTTCAGGAATAGACAAAGGTTAAAGAATAAAACATGTAAGTGTGCATAAAGTGATCAGAACATTAAAGCATATGGGCAACAAAAGCACAACTAATCAAACAAATAATAACGGATACCAACTAGGATGCAAGAAAATGATACCAATAAGATACATAAAGTATTAAGCATGTGATATCAACAAAGAATGCACCTAGATAGATACCAATTATGAATTAAATCATATATGGACTAGAAAGCAAGGCAAAGACTAAACAAAAATATCATATATATACGTACTCTAGATATACCAAAGATGCACACGTATATATATATATATAGATATAAACACACAAATGACACACACAAAATATAATAGGAGTCTTTCACATTCGTATGTCAAAATGTGTCATATGAAAACGGAAGTGTTGGGGTGTGAACAAGTAACAATTAAATTTAGACCTAATCACTTAAAACATGTTCACGGAGTTCTCAATTGATTGAAAACTTCATCACATTTGAATATAACCTCATGTGACAATTTAGATTGAACTCAATGAACAAACATACACAATGCATACAAGCCTAACATGTTGATGATTCTACAAACCAATAGAGTCATGACATTGAAAATGCAACTAGGATAAACGGACATTGTGCGAACCGTTTATATACCATCCAATCTCCCTCAATAATCATTTATATTAATTTTGAGTGAATATATCAATCAAACATAGGCCTTGGCAAATATTTTTCTTTTTAATGCCATATTTTCTTTTAGGCCTTTGGACCACGTATTTGTTTTAGGTTCATTCAAATGGTGGCTTACTATTCGCAAAGAACAATAAATCCTTTCAGAGCCCTTCCCCGTGCACATTTATATTTATCATTTTTATTTCTCACAAATCTCGCGTGCAACGGATTTTGACATGCACTAGTCCTCCCAGGTCACAAATATGTAGATGACTAGATCGGTAGGAGAACACCTCACAAAGCTCAAATATACATATGAAGTTAAAATTTTAAGAGATCTCGTGCATGTGTGAGTAGAGGCACATAAAAATAGAATCCATTTAATCAACACAAAATCCAACTACTCCATGTAAGCATGGTAAAGAACATAATAAGGATGGACAATTTAAACCAAAAGTTCTAGCCACATGGGAGCGTAAAAGATGGAATTCTAACACAAGTATATGCCACATAAAGTGTGTCAAACTAAACTATACGCAAAATAAAAAATCTTTTTGAGTTTTTGAAATTCTTAACCAAATATAAAATATACACTCAAAAGACAAACAAAAATCATTTGTATTTTTCATTAATCTTAAATTTCTAAAAAGATAAAATGCAAATGATAAACCAAAAATCTTTTTGTATTTTTCATTTGATGCAAACAAAATGAAGGAAATATAATACAAAAGATAAACAAAAATCATAATTCTAGCATGCGATTAAACATGGAGCATAGACTAGAAAATGATTAAACAAGCATACAATAGCATGTGAATATAGCATGAAATACAAAAGCTAAAGTATGCAAATAACACTAACACATTCAACCTTAGATTTTGCAAGAGAGGAAGCATGTGAAAGTAAATGAGAATCAAATACCCTATCTTGTAAAGCTCCCAAGTCGGATCTCCTAACACAAACTAATGATGAGTGAATATCTCGGAGTGTAGGAATCTTGGCTACCTTGGTTGCCTTACATTTGGATTTTCTAGAAAATCTTTTAAGATCAAAACAATATTTCTTAAGATGACCTTTTCGACCACAATGTGCACAAGTAAAAACATGTCGAAAAGATTTACCTAAGGGGTGATCTCTAAAGGTTTTCCTAGGCGATTCTCCTAAAACATTGGTTTTGGCTTTTTGAGTTGGTTCATTACAAATATTGAAGCCTAAACCACAAGTGTCATTTTTTATTTGGACCGTTCCTAATATTTTATCTAATTTTTCCGAACGACACTCCAAATCAAATTTGACGTTACTAGAGTCTTTTAATTTATTTTCTAATTCTAGGATATTAGACTCTAAGAAAACATTTATCTCTTCAAACTCGAGAAGTTCCTTTTTCAAGGATTCCATTAAACCTCTAAGGCTATCTCTCTCGCCTTCTACATATTCTAGCTTCTCTCAAAGATATCTCTCACGTGTCCTAAGGTCTTCAACCAATACACTATTATCAACTACCTTGACAAGTTCTTTCAAACTAGCTTCTAACTTCAAATTAGCTCTTTTTAATTTAATTGATTCTCCATATAATTCTTGAAAAGCATTTTGAAGTTCACTCACATTAACCTCTTCTTCATTTTCACTCTCTCTTTCTTCTCCACTCTCACTATCATAAAAAATAAGGGAATCGTAAACTATGACCTTGGAAGTGTCATGTGTTAAATTTTCATCTATAGATGAGTTCTCACTATCACTCACATGACTAGCCATGAAAGCCACAAAGTTGGGCTTAGTGGGGGAATTGGGTCCATCTTCCTTATTACTATCACTAAGGGTCGCATTATATGAAATGGGTCACTTACCCTCTCTCCTTAGTTTAGTGGGGCACTCAGAAGCCCTATGGCCATAACCCTCACAACCAAAACACCTACTTGACTCGTCCCTATTTAAATTTTCATTAATATTTTTAGGGATCCTCTCGGCTTTGTCATGCTTAGAAGTTTCAAATTTCTTAAAGTCATTTTTAAATTTATCTTTGTTAATTTTAAGAAACTTTTGAAATTTCCTAGCAAACAAGGTCCTGTCTTCCGAGTCACTATCACTCTCGCTCTCTACTATTTGTTTATTCTCTTTTCGGGCTTTTAAAGCAATTCCCTTTCCTATTTTCTTTTAAATTTTAGAGGGAAACATGTCCAGTTCATAGGTTTGTAAGTCACCTACAAGCTCTTCTAATTTCGTAGAGGCTAAAGTTGGTAAAGAATTTAACACGATCACTTTTGGAATAAATCTATCGGGTAAGGACCTTAAAATTTTCTTTACTACTCGGTTGTCGGGTATTTTCTCTCCCAAATTAAAAGAAGAATTAACAATATCGAAAAGTCTAGCATAAAATTCATCAAAAGTTTCTTTTTCATTCATTTTGATAGTTTCAAATTGAGTGGTGAGGTTTTGGAGTTTGGAAGCTTTAACGACACTTGTACCTTCATGAGTGAGTTTTAAAATATCCCAAGCTTCTTTAGCAATCTCACACGTCATAATGCGTCGGAATTCATCCGGTGTGACAGCGCTAAACAAGGCATTTAAACCACGGGAATTAAAGTTTGAAAGTTTAAACTCATTATCACTCCATCTATCGATCGGTTTGGGAACACGTTCATTATCTACTAAATGAGTTGGTGGAGACCAACCGTTAACTACCGATAACCAAACCCTCTCGTCGATAGATTTTAGTGTCGATTTCATACGCACTTTCCAATACGCGTAATTAGAACCATCGAAAATAGGAAATTTTGAAAATGGAAAAATTCCATTTTTGCCAAAATAGTTAAAGGATCTTTAACAAAGAAAATTATCGTTTTGGCTCTGATACGAATTTGTAAAACGTCCCGAAGGCCCACAATTTTAAATATTCTTATACTATAAAACCAATTTCCTTTTTAATAAATTAGGCCAAACCAATTTTATCAAATTAAATTAAATGACTTGAATAAAATTAACTAAACATTGCCCAAAATTAATTTCGCACCAAATTAAATATGTAGTGATTAAAACCAAATTTTATCTTGAATTACCTAAGCATGCATTCTAGGTGAGTATAGCAGGATAAAATAAATAATAAATCACTACGCCACGATGTACGAGAAAAAACCCACAACGGGAAAAAAAACCTCGTACGGCCCTAGCCTCAAATCCACTAAGTACGAAATTTACAAATACAAGCAAGATGACTTACAACACTCGACTCGATCCCTCTCAATCTTCGACGCATCTTCTTGTATCAACCTCTTCTTAGTGAATAACCACGGAGCTCCTTCGCGGTCTCGAAATCCACCGATCGGACTTTATATGGTCACCATCACCCGAACTAGGAGCCTTTCTCCAAGTGGGTAAATCAACGAAAACCTCTTCTTCTTTGTGGGATTTAGAAGCAAACCCAAAATGTCTCTTCAAATGGTAGAGATGAAAAATGGTGCCGAAACTCCAAGCAAGTACAAATATATCTATGGAAGCTTGGATAAACAATATGGGTGTAAAACAAGTGTTTAAATCATTTTTCTTGAAAATCAACAACACTTGAAAAAAGAACTTTTTCACTTTTGATTTTTCTCTCAAAACACTCTTTTAGAGGTTGTAGGATATGAAAAATTTAAGTTAAAAACTTTGGTTCCCGCACTTAGATATTCTGTCAAAAGTTAGTGGGGTAAAGTAGTGGGAAAAGTTGGAAAAAACTGCTCAAAACTGCCAAAAATCTGTTCCCGCGAAATCTTGTTCGAACAACATTTTCGTTCGAACGAGATCTAATTCGTACGAGGCTTCTAACAAAGTTCCAGTGTGAACTCATTAAAATCTCGTTGGAAAGCTCGTTCGAACAACCATCTCATTCGAACGACATTTTGAACGAAGTTCCAGTGGCCAATATGGGAAATCGTTGGCAAACTCGTTCGAACGACATCTGGTTCGAACGAAAAACTCGTTCGAACGAGATATCGAACGAACTTCCAGAAAGTTTGAAAAATTCAATTTTTTCCCAGAAACTTTATATTCTTTATTTTAAAGTTTAAATGAAATCTTTCTGAAATTAAACAAAAGTTTTAAATAAACGTTCACCCATTATAAAATGTTTCAAGCTCCTATATATATATATATTAAAATTCATTTATACCTTAGGAGCAATGAAACCACGTTGATGACGTAGAAACGAGGCACAAACAAACTCGACAATATGATGAAACTTTATACTCTTGGCCGCTACGTCTTCAACAAACACGCCATAGGCTTGAAGGATGATCAATTAACTCTATGTTATGACTCAAACGTTTTTGTCCGGAATTGAGTTAAAACTACAAAGGACTCAGTTGGAAATTTGTGACCTTACAGATTTCATACGTGCTTTCCAATAGGCATAATTTGTTTCATCAAATCTAGCTGGTCTATTTTACAAATAGCCTTCCATATAACCTCCAGGATTCATTTAAGTAATTTTTAGAAATAAGTTTTTATACCAGTTTGGGAAGGGGGGGGGGGGGGTAGGACATGTTATATGGCAAAGACCCAAATTCGTGAAATACACTCTGAAAAATACACGCACAATATGAGGGTAAAATTACGACGAGGCCAATATAATTGATGAGTTCCCAATTTCCGTCTTGACAAATTAATCCTATATGGACATGCGGGATTTTTTCATAATCAAATTACTAGTGTGATTTTAGCACTAAATGATTCAAAAGTTGTGGTTAAGCCAATTTTAATATTTATAATATAAGCATACATCTAGGTGAAAAATAAAAATCATAAATCACACAACCACAGCGCCGCGATGTACGAGGAAAACCCAACTAGAAAAAATCTCGGACGGACAGGCCTAGACAAAATCCACTACGAATACAGTTTTATAATAAGGACACAAAAGACTTACAGTCTTGATACTACAAATGTCGCTGATGTTGTCTCAAACACCTTCGCTCGTAGCACGTATAGCTTTAACACGTTTGCATTACACCTCATATGTCTCGGTATCCACTGATACCCCCAAAATGACATCTCCAACCCGTGCAAAAGTCACAGAATGATGATGAATGAAGCCAGTAGGAATTTGGGGTTTGTTTTCTTTAAAAATTATCCAATGTGATCATATAAAAGTTTGGGTATAAAATTATTTGGCTTTCTGGAAAAGTTTGGAGTGGAGTCTCATCAGTTATTCCCGATTCCCTTCAGTTTTATAAATTTAAGTAGTGGAAAAGTGGGATCATAGGGAAAAACTATTGAAACTAACCACCATTTTCAATAACTGATTCGTCCGTTCAAATGACCTGAGGTCTCATTCGAAAACTTATCAAATCTCGTTAGAATGAGGTTTCTAACGACTTTTCAGTCGATACCTCACATCTCGTTCGAATGAGTAAAATCTCATTAGAATGAGATTTCAAACGAAATCACAGTTGATTAAAAAAATGGACAAGTATAGAAAATTTGATTTTGGAAAATCAATAAAGCCCATAAAAATTTCTCCAATGGATTTTAAAACAAAGGGTCATATACCTTTGGGAATAATGAGGATTCGAAATGATGGTGTGAACTTCATTAATGTGTTGAAATCTCAGATGTTCAGATTCTTCAATTGTAGAACATGATATGACACCTATATAATCTAAGGGTCCGTTTGATAGCATTATTTGACATGGCAAATGGCAAATAAGTTGGCAAATATGGCATTTGCCTATAATTTGGTGTGTTTGATAGCAAAATTTGCCTATAAGCTATTTGCCAATGTACAACACCTCCTATGCATAACATGGTTGCAAATTTTGCTTTGCTATATGGGTGAGAAATATTTGCCAACAAATTTGCTAACTTCTTAAACGCTTTTAATATTTTAAAAAACAATTTAAAAACGGTTTTAAATAATTAAAAAAACTGTTATGAATATTTTAAAATTTGTTTTAAATAATTAAAAAAACTGTATTAAATTAAAATCTGTTTTAATGTAAAACCGTTTTTTCGTAAAAACCGTTTTAATGTAAAAAACTGTTTTAATGTAAAAACTGTTTTAATGTAAAAATTTTAAAATTGTTTTGATGTGAAAACTGTTTTAATATAAAAAATTATTTTAATGTAAAAATTATTTTAATGTAAAAAATTGTTTTAATGTAAAAACTGTTTTTTCGTAAAAACTGTTTTAATGTAAAAAATTAAAAACCTTTTTAATGTAAAAATTAATAAATAGTTTTGGGCTAAAAAACTTTTTTAATATATAGTTTGTTACTTTTTTAATAACTAAAAACGGGAAGTAAAAAGAAAAGAAAAACTAATTTTTTATTAAATAAAACTTGGGACGAAAATTAAAAAAAACATATTTTTTATTATTATATATGATAATATGGAAGAAAATGTGTTATTAAAATGTTTTGCCTAAAAAATTTGTTTTACCTCATTTGGTGTTTGATAGCCTAATGTGAGAAATAAATATTTGTCTAGGCAAAATTTGCCTAGGCAAAATTTGTCTTGACAAATTTTACCATGCCAACACTTTTGTCCAATGTGTATCAAACGGACCCTAACTGTTTTGTCCTAATGGAAATATTCAATACTACAAATTGAATCGATGCAGAAATTTGTCTTTACAAATCTCCCCCTATGACTATTCCGGGATAAAACATAAAAAAGAAAAAAGACTTGGAATTTTTTAAGCCAGGCCATCAAGCCAATCCTAGAGCCTATCCCCAAAACCCAATAGAAAATGGAGAACCTCGACTATCTAACAACCTACCTACATGAAGCTCTTTGTAGGCTGAGTCTGTAGAAAAATTTAAAGTGCCTACACACATGAAACAACAAACACATAAACGCATGTGGAGAAGATAATCCAATTGCAATAAGAGTTACTCCCCCTAGATATGCTCTCCCCCTTTTTCTTGGAAAAGACAAAGTGATAGAATAAATCCTACAAAGTTAGTGAATAAATCATGAAGCATAATGATAAATAAAATATACACACATCATGAATGATCACAAAAAATAGTTATAGTACAAAAAAATAAAGATCATCCACAAATAGCATTCGAAAGAAATTATCAGTGGATGAATAAAATTACAGAACCAAATATCCAATTGTGCAACTAAGTGCAGAAAAAGAAAAAAATATATAATGTTCAGTAAAAATGAGAGTAAATGAATGTAACAATAAATCGTTCTCACGCAAGTAAAAAGAAAAATAGATATACATACATACATACATACATACATACATACATACATACATACATATATATATATATATATATATATATATATATATATATATATATATATATATATATATAATGTAATACTCGCCAGGTGGATCATCAAAAGCATCATAAAGACCCACCACTAGAAGGACCTGCTCCACATCGCATCTCAGCATGTCTAAGCTCCTCATAGTATTGCATTAGCCAAGAATCACGATGGGCCTGTTCCTCTGCTCTTCATGAATACACCTCCTCTGCACTCTCTCTCTCTCTCTCTCTCTCTCTCTCTCTCTCTCTCTCTTTGCATGGATGCGAATAATTCCTTCATCGTTTCTCTATCTTGATGCCCTTCTTTGGCTAGTTACTCAACTTGTAAACGCATCAGCCTAAGCTCCTCTGACTCAGATGGAGGGTGATGATAAGAGGAAGATAGTTAGGATATGACAAGAGTAGATTGTGTAGTATACTAAGATGACTCAGAATGTAATGGAGTCGGATGAGTCAGAGCATTAGGTAAATGACTCATAAACAGTCTAATAGATGACGTGTCGACAGTTATATAGCGAGAGTCGGGAATATCGCTAAAGAGGAGAGGACATCCATCTTGAAGACTGTGCCTAAAAATTAAAATAGCAAATGGTAAAGCATGTCTGACTGGTGCAGTAGTAGAATACCTAACATATCGGAGGACATCAAAAATATTAGATGGAAGATCGATAGTATCACAAATGCTAATAACAAACATTAGACGCACGTGTTCAGGCCTAATTTGTGTATCGTTTGTGAGGGGAAGAAGACACGCACAACGATCGAATTAAGGATCCTAAAGTTTGCTTTGAGGTGCTTGTGATACAAAATAGCGGATCCCGATACATAATTCTCAAAAAGTGCTTCATCAAAAAGTGCTTCAAGAATATGGTTAAAATTCAGTCTACATGCATAGGGCCAAAGGTAGGAGGGATTGGAAACTCGGGGCAAAACCGACAAGACTAGCTATGGATTCCACGATAATAAATACTTCCCTACAATGGACCGTAGACACAAGAGCGTGTTCACTAACAAGCATACCAAAGAAAAATCTCGAATGAGATCGATGTGGATGGGGCCACAAAGATTAAAAATCGAGTCCCATCCTCGTGTAGTAAGCCAAGTGAAGACAAAGGGATCAGACAAAGAGGCTAGGTTTATATTTTCTCCCTAACTACGAATAGAGTAGGGAAACCTAGAGTATGATATAAGGTATAGTTGGCATGAATTCCCCAGTGTAGTTGAAGGTTGGTAATGGGATCTTCATCTTCGTAGGAGTGTTTGAACAACGCCACGAGAGATAGGAAGAAATAGAAAAAAAAATATACACCCTACACAATATAACCAACCAATCCTCCAAAACAACAAAACCAACAACAAATCAAAACCCAAGACCTATTAGAATAACACCAAATATTATACTATGAGCCAAAAAATGGAATTAAATGATATTTTATGATTTTTTAAACAAAAAAATATAAAAGTTAAAAAAAAAATAATGTCTAGTCATGAAAAGTCATTTTTAATAGGGGGCAAACTTTTTAAAGAAAATGATATGCACACACACACACATACATACATACATATATATATATATATATATATATATATATATATATATATATATATATAGGGAGAGGTTCAAAAGTGAACCAAAAGAATGAACTTTTTAATGAACCTACTAAGACATTAAAAAATTGATCCTTAATTTCTTGTTATAATTGGTCCGCGCCAGCGGCAATGAATAATTTTTCAATCCCCCCGCTGGCGCGGACCAATTACAACAAGAAATTAAGGATCAATTTTTAATGTCTTAGTAGGTTCATTAAAAATTTCATTCTTTTGGTTCACTTTTGAACCTCTCCCTATATATATATATATATATATATGGCTCCAAAACAAAATGAGTCGAGTTTACATACAAATGGGTCATTTTTTGAAAATAGGCAACAAGGAATGTTGAATGTTAGGAATATTAATCCAATGTACATGAATTCAATCAAAGAAAAGGAAATACAAGGTTTGGCATAGAAAACGAGATAGTATCTCAAAAAATTCTTCCAAAAACACAAGAAAAAGCTCCAAGAGTAATGGAGGATGGCCCTAAATGGTGTGGATTTATGTAGGAGGAGAAGGAAGATGGAGGATTGAAATATTGAGAAGTGGCAAGGTTTTAATGGAATGGTTGAGAGAAATGAGGAGAGAAAAATGATTTTGAGTTATTTGAATGAAAACCCAAACGGATAAATGGAAAAAAAAACAATTAACCTGCTAAAACCATGATTGTTCGAACGACTGGAGTCTCGTTCGAACGATGTCATTAGAAAGACATTCAAATGAAACTTTGATGAATGAGAAAGTAGTGGTGATAGGGGTAACATTCGTTCAATTCTCGTTTGAACAATACTTCGAATTAGATTGCAGTTTGGCCTAAAATCAAGAAAAACAAGAAAAATAAGATTAAATTTAACAAGACAACAACCATAATAGATAAATAGACATAAAAATTTGTAACTAAAATAGTCCTGGGAAATGTTGAAAATATTCGGTTCACGAAAATGGAATGTGGGGGTGTGAACAAACTGAATATGAGCATCACCTAAGATATCGTATAAGTGCAAGATGCCAAACAACATTCATAAAAGTTAAACACTCAATTCAACCTTTTCAAAAGATAATTGGAGTTAGTTGGAGTCAATTCACCCTAACAACATACCTATAAGTGTCATAATTCTCAAGCCAATATTGTCACTTAAAATGCAATAATTTGACTTATTATGCAAACCCAATTATCTTCGACTTATATCACCCTCATTCGCAAATTTTTTTAATCTCACTCAATATAATTGTAACAACCCGAACTTTTGAGTGACTATTTTATATTATTTTTCCTGATGGGCTAATTTTATAAAATAGAGAAAGTTGAGGTAAATATTATTTTAAGTGATTTAAGAGATAATATTTACCATGTTTGACCTATTTACTGTTATGGCAAGGTAAATAGCATTATGTAGTGTTTTATGGCGTCGTTGTGCTTTAAGTGACGGTTTGGACTTATATTCAAATTTGAGTATAATTAATGAATTAAAATGACGTTGGAACATAAAATATTATACGACACTCCGGATGCCAATTTAGAGGGTGCGGTTAGTTTTGAAATAGTCGAGATAGTCAAAATAAGTGCCAAGTTGTATTTTTGAGTTCCAGGCACTTTTGACAGGTTATGACTCAATTATGTAGTTACGAGTCATTTTAATGGTGTATCAACAATTAAAGAGGGGAATTAATTTTTAGTGCCCGTTTAAGTCTCCCAAACCCTTTTATTTTCCCATTCTTATGTTTTACACTTAGAGAGAGAGAGAGAGAGAAGAGAGAACTTGGGAGAAAATAGAGAAAAGAGAGAGAATTGAAGATTTGGAGCTGGAAATCGTTGTTACGGGAAGAGAATTCGAAACTACAAACTTGAGTCAAGTTTCTTACTTTCTAGAGTATGATTTAATGTGGATAAATTGCATATATAGTTGTGTTTTTGGAGTTTTTGCCATTTTTGGGTTTGGGGATTTTTGGTGTTTAAACCCTTAATCTTGTAGTTTCATTTGATTTGAGTTGGGAATATTAGTTAGTTATTGTTTAGAAATGATTTGGTAGAATTATGTGTTGTTGATGTTAGAGAAATTTCAGATTTGGGGGTTTTAGAAAATTTTAGGGTTCATAACCCGTAGCCCAAAACTGGGCAGTTCGGCCAATTCGCCTCCTAAGTGAATCGATTCGCCTATAGGGGTGGCTATAGTCCTAGGAGACCGAATCGATTCGGGTTAGGTCCGAATCAATTCGGGCTGAGACAGTATGTTGGCTTGCTTAGCCGAATCGATTCGTTTTTGGGTGAATCGACTCGCAGTCAAGGGCAAATCGATTCGGCCCTAGGCGAATCGATTCAGAAACCCTGTTTTTGTGAGATTTTTCTAGCGTTATTTTTAACCCTTTTCTTTTAGGTTCAAGGCTTAGGAACCTTCTCTTGGGAAGTAATAAAGAGTATTAGAGGTTTATTTTAGGGAGATAAATATCCTAGGTTAGTATGGGGTTAATTGGGCTTATCTCAAGGGTTAGTTTATAGAGGTTAATGTTTCGTTTGATATACGAAGTTAACCTAGAATTAATATAAGGTAAATTGATAAAGTTTGGGACTTTTGGGAGACTAATATGGTGGGAAATTACTTTTGATGAGTTACGGTATTACTTTGGACTTTTGGAGACTAGTGTTAGGATAATTGCACTTGGGGTCCTAGGTCATTAATAAAATATGACTTTGAGAATAAGAAATGCATATTTTAAAATTGGTACTTAATCATTGAGTATAAATGATTTTGAGAATGTAACAAGTGAATATTTTCAAATGGGAAAATGATTTTTGTAAATGATAATTTACATATACACACCTCTCTAAATCGCTATCATAAGGGAAGTTGCGCGCATGAGGTGAAGTCCCTTGGCTAGTGAATGCAGGGTGAATATAGTCCTCGGCCATAGAACCGATTATTATATATTATGTGATTATTTTGCGAAGTGAGGTAATTTCGGGTGTGGTTATGACTCATTGTAGCAGGTATACGGCCGCTTCCCGACGTCTCTCGTTATAGGATGCCCAGGTTGTCTTATTTGATAGGCCCTGGAAGATGATAGCCATTTAGCGACGCGGGCAGTGGGGAAACTCGGAAGGACGGTCTTAGAATCGTTATATGATATGAAATATAACTATTCATAATAATGTGGGACATTATTGATGTTAAAGCATTTTATGATAATAAATTTGCTTTAAATACGTTTCCTGGAGGTAAGAAGGGAAATGTGAAGTTATGAGATGAAATGGAATTGGTAAAACATTTTGTGAAGTAAATTTATATATATATAGTTTTCCTGAAGAAAAAAAAAGAAATGTGCATTTAAGTTGTGTAAAACTGTAATGAAATCTCATTGAGTGAAAGTAGATGATTTCTCCCATGCTTATATGAACATTGAGCATTACTATTGATATTGTGTTAGGTTGTGCTTTGAGAATGAGAGGTGAGAAAGTTTATGATTAATTGCGAGAGAAAGTTAAGCTCATGATTATGATTAGATATTCATAACTGTCATGCATTTTTCACATGGTGATCATATCAAACCGGGCCCTGACCCGTCTATCTCTCTTTGTTTTGCATGAATTCCTTATTCTTCCAAGTGTTCCTCCGCAAGGACGGCCGTATTAACCTCTCCATTTCAGTTGTCCTAGATCTATATCATTTTGTGGATGTTGTAGGATATTCGTTATAGACGCTTCTATCTTTTGTACTCTAGCTATGTTCAGTTTACTCATTCGGGCATGTTGCCCATGCTTTGTACTCATTTATTATAATGTGATATTTAATTGTAATACTCGGTGTAACCTGTTTGTATTAGTCTATTAACTGACAGCTTATTCAGTTATTACTTTATTCATTTTGTTGTACTATTACCCGTTGATTTTTGGTATCCACCTTCTTTGCAAATTGGATTGTCTAATTGCTTTTCTTTTAACTTACAAAATTCAATTTGACAGTCCATTTTCTACAATAATTGGTGGCTATCTCGTATTATTATTGTAGCGACAGTGATGCTAAGAATGGACCATTTATGATTCCTATGATTATTGGAGTATCGAGCTGACCACCTCTTATTTTAATTAGCGGGTTGTCACAATAATGAAGGTTCCATAATGACATTTTGATTTTTTAAGCGTCAATGACTATCAAACTTGGCCTTCGTAATTTTGTTTTTTTGTCGCAGTTTTTTATTTTAGGCTCTTTTTTAATGGTGGTTTTTCACACAAAATATTTTTCTTTTCGCAACTCGTTTCCATTGCTCACTCATTTTTAACTTCTCAATAAAGATGGGCAATGGTTCTTACATTCACAATTTCTTTATCTATTGCTTTGACATAGGTGACAAGATTGATAAGAGAACACTTAACTTCACCTAACATATGTAAAGCGAGACTAACATGCTTAAGAACCTTGAAAGGTGTGTGCATTAAGGTAATGAGTTGAGGCCAAGATAAAAAGATATATCATAAACGAGAATCAAAGCGTCATAATAACGCATAAAAGGCACAAGTGAGACGAAATTGATACTAGCTAATTATAGTAAGCCATATGATAATGGAATGATATTTTGACCCGAATATCTCACAAACATATCCTAAAGGAAAAAATAAAGACATTTATTTTTTATTTTTGATAAACCATAAGACACTAAAAATATTTTTGTATTTTTGAATAAAAATATATACAAAAACATAATCTAATTCATAGGAAAAGAGATAAATATAAAGCTCACTCTAAACAAGATAAATAATTCCTAACTCAATCAATGGAGAAAACCTCTATAAATTTTCTAAAGTTCTCGAACCTAAGTGCATCTAAAATTTTGGTAAAGATGTCGGCTAATTGACATTCGATGCCTACAAAGCTTAAGGAAATGAATTTCTCTTCAACTAATTCACGGATAAAGTGCTCATGAATCCTAATGTGTTTTGTTTTAGAATGTTGGACTGGATTCCGAGATATATGAATTACACTCGTATTATCATAATAAATTATCACTCTGCCTTGGGAAATAACGTAATACTCCAACATTTTCTTCATCCAAATGAGTTAAGTGCAACAACTTCCGACGATAATGTATTCATGGATAAAGAAATGCAGTTTTGCTTTTTACTCATCCATGAGACAAATGAACTCCGAAAATAAAAACATCCACTCCAGGTGCTTATGCATCCATCAAAATCTCCTGCCCAATCAGCATCTGAATACATTGATAGACAATAATTAGTGCCAAAGGAGTACCAAATCACAAAAGACAAGGTCCCACTTACATATTTGATAATACGTTTAACGACAAGTAAGTGTGAATCTTTTGGGGAAACCTTATAATAGGCACAAACTCCTACACTAAAGGAAATATCAGGACAACTAGCGATTAAGTAGAGTAAACTACCTGTCATACTTCTAAAATATTGTGCTCTACATCCTTTCCTTCGGTATCTTTGCTAAGCTTAACATATGAACTTATGGGTGTACGAGAATGCTTAGCGGAGTTTAGATTAAATTTCTTCACTAAATCTTTTGCATACTTAAATTGAGACAAAAATACTCCACTATCGAGTTGACGCAATTGAAGACCTAATAAGTAAGTGAGCTTGCCTACCATACTCATCTCAAACTCGCTATCAACAAAATCACTACTTTGTGAGTGCTTATATGAAACTTCAAGGTTTTTCATTCCAGAAATGTCAACATTAGGATGTAACACACTAGATGAGCTACCAATACTAGCCACAAAAGCACTGAAGTTATTTCCGAATGGACTAGAGTCATTGTCACTATTGCTAAGCATCGCATTATAAACGGCTTTCTCCTTGCTCTGTCTCTTTAGATTAGTGTGGCATTTATATGCTCTATGACCTCGTCCCTCACACTCAAAACATCTTTCTGGATTATCCTTTTTAGAATTATCTCTTTTAGGATTTTCACTTTTAAATTTATTTATATCCCAATCATTAGAACTTCTATGTGCCTTTTTTTTTTATTTTTCTAAAATTTTAATTTATCAAACTTTGAATTTTGGCTCTTAAATTTGAGAAAATTTTTAAATTTATTTTCAATAAGGCCATATCAACGGAATCTAAATCGGACTTATCGGACTCAGATACATATTCCTTCCTGATTTTTAAAGTAACTCCTTTATCTTTCTTTTTGGTATCCTTAAGAAACGGGTCTAACTCATAAGTTTGGACATCACCTACAAGTTCTTCGAGTTTTAAGGAATTTCACACACCTAAAGAATTAACTATAGTGACTTTATCATTAAAACGACTAGGAATAGATCTAAGAATCTCATTAACTACATGATTTTTAGGAATTCTATCACCTAAGTTAAAACATTAGTTAATTATACCAGGAAGACTGGCACAAAACTGGTTAAATGTTTCACTTTCTTTCATGGTGATAGTTTCAAATTGAGTGGTTAAATTTTTCACTTTCTGGCATATTATATGGAAAAGACTCATATTCGTGAAATACACTCAGGTTGGTCGGAAATAAGAAGCTGTCAACTACAGTTGGTCGGAAACATTTTATTTAAACAAAGTATGAGTATGCGAAAGCGATCAAGCAAAAAGCATTCAAAGTTCACATTCCACACTTGGGGGCTTCTATTACAAGATATATTTGTTCATTTGGTGGCACATTCTTATAACATCATACAGTCGAGCATCAAATTCAACTCCACAAACTCACACGGTCGGGGCCCCGACCAATCATCATTCAGGAGTTGTTTTTCTTGCTCAGGAATTATTTTTGATATTGAAGTTCAGGAGGTGCATTCAGAAGTTCAGGAGGCATATTCAAGAGTTATTATGCACATACTATTGAAGTTCAGAAGTCAAATTTAGCATCTACAGCACTGAGATCTTTACTACTACTATCCCGACCAATATTGAAGAAGAAGTTGTATGAAAATGTTTCAAAGTCCACCACTAGCTTGGTACTAATCAGATTGAAGAGTTGGGTTCAAAAGCTAGTATGTTACTCGACAAAGTATTCAGAGGATCATAAATAAGAAGAATCAAGCACGTGAAGTTAGCACTCAGTTGCTCGGCAAAGGAGGCAGTTGGTCGGCTAGCAAACCAATCAACATACTTGAAGATTATGACAAGATACAAGCTGCATACTATGGCATGGCTGCATCCAAATTCCCAGGGGTGATACATAGCACATGGAGTTCCTCAAAAGAAAGATTAGCAACCACCGATCAGCCTGCATCATATGTCATCCAGGAGATAATGCACTTTATGTTGAACAAATCAAGAAGGTAGATCAAGAATTTCACGAGCACCGAGCAACACTGCAGAATAAATACTCCATCCTTTCAAGTAAACCATCAAGCATGGAGCATTTGGGGCTTCTGTTAACGCAAAAATTCTCCATCTACGAGGACCAATCAGAAAAGGACACACGTCATCCTACGTGGAAATATTCGGCATCCGAGGAGAGTTGGTCGACATCCGAGGAGAGTTGGTCGGCACCCGAGGAGTGTTAGTCGGCACCCGAGGAGAGTTGGTCAGTACCCGAGGAGAATTATTCGGCACCCGAGGAGAGTTGGTCGGCACTCGAGGAGTGTTAGTCGGCACCCGAGGAGAGTTGGTCGGCATATCAACCAGGAATATCAAAGGATAACTATGCATTTAATGTGCATTAATGAAGATGGAAGCGCATTTAATGAGCCTTAATGTACATTTATACTGTATTAATAGATGAAAACACATAGCATACCAAGCAATTCAACAATTAGATTCGTTGAATGTAAACATAAATGTCTACATACAATGAATCTCTTTATCTCCCATCACTATAAATACATGTATTCCCTTAGCCAAAAGGGAAGAGATCCGAAGAGATCCGATGAGATCCAGGAGAACCTAGAAACACCATACACAAGATACACATCCTTTCTCTCTCTACACCCTATGGTGCTATTGTAAACCCCTGGGAATAAAATAACAGTAGAAGTAGGCTTTTTCTTATAGCCAAACCACTTTAAAAATATTTTTTACTCATGTGCTTGATTGGATTGCTTTCATCTATTTATCTGTGATCATAAAAATGGGATTCGGTCCAGTTTTTTGCATCAACAACTAGGTTAATATAATTGATGCGTTCCTAATTTTAGTCTTAATTAATTAATCCCACATGGACATGAGGGATTTTTTCATAATCAAGTTATTAGTGTGATTTTAGCACCAAATTATCCAAAAGTTTTCGTTAAGCTAATTTTAATATTTTTAACCTATGCATGCATCTAGGTGAGAAATAATAATCATAAAGCACACAAACACAACACCATGATGTACAAGAAAAATCCAACTGGGAAACACCTCGAACGACCAAGCCTAGATAAAATCCACAACGATTATGGTTTTACAATGAGGACACAAAATACTTACATACTTCACATAACAAGTATGACTGATGTCATCTCAAACACCTTCATACGTAGCATGTGTAGCTCCAATATGTTTGCACAACACCTTTTGTGTCTCAGTATCCAGCGATAGCTAATACGCCATCTACAACTCGTGCAGAAGTCCATCGCACACAATGGTGATGAATGAAGGAAGTAGGAATTTAGGGTTTGTTTTCTTCAAAAATGATCCAATGTGATCATATAACAGTTGGAGAGTATTTGGATAAAAATATTAGGCTTTATTGAAAAGTTTGGATGGGAGACTCATCAGTTATTCTCGAGTCCCCTCATTTTTGTAAGTGTAAGTAGAGGAAAAGTGGGGATCATGGGGAAAACTACTGAAAATAATCGCCATTTTCCATAATTGCTCCGTTTGTTCGAACGACCTGATGTCTTGTTCAAACGACATAAAAAATCTCATTATAATGAGGTTTCTAATGACTTTTTGTCGAGACCTCAAGGATGTCGTTGGACATCTCCTTCGAATGAGTAGAATCTCGTTAGAATGAGATTTCAAACGAAATCTCAGTAGATTTAAAAAATGAACAAGTTTAGAAAATTTGATTTTGGAAAAATCAATAAAGCCCATAAAAACTTCTCCTATAGATTTAAAACAAATGGTCATATACCTTTGGCAATAATGAGCATTCAGACTGATGATGTGAACTTCGTTGAAGATTCAAAATTTTGAATGTTCAGATTCTTCAATTATAGAATATGATATGACACCTATATCATATAAATGTTTTGTCCTAATGCAAATATCCAATACTAAAAATTGACTCGATGCAAAAAAAATTCCTTATATATATATATATATTTGTGTGGGTGTGTATAAACACCATAAAATGACACAAAATACATAAGTTTGACACACTAGCATAGTATCGATGTGTCTAAACATGTGGGATGGAATGAAGGGGCCGCGAAAGAAGTAGTTTTCTTTACATTAAAGGCCACCACTGGCAAAGGACTAAAAGCTGATTTCGGCACATAAAAACAAAAGAGCCAATTTTTTGTTCCATTAATGCTTCATGCACATAAGCAATATGATTCCTTAAAAAATTGAGAGTTTATGCAAATGTGAGATTTTGAGAGTGTTATGAGTTGAAGATCAATGGGTCTGCATAATAAACTTCCTTCAAAAATATTAAATAGTTTAGCGTTACTAGTTTGAAAGGCATTAAAATTCATGATATTATGTGATTTGAGCCAATTTCACCTTGTTCGATTCTTTTACACCAAAGGTTGAATTGATTTCTTTCTTTAGAAGTATCTCTTTGACTTCGTGCACCTTTTCTACGTATACTTATGTTGATTTTCTCGTGCATTGAGTTCATACATTTTCATTCCATTTCCATCATTCGAATATTTTCGTGCTACTCCATGGTGTGACTGTTTGTATTTTTACTTGTATATATATTTTTACATACTCAAAAAATTTTAAAAATTTCAAAAATAGTTTGTTGGTTTGTTGATCTATCATCACATATTCTTCATTGTTTATTCTTTGTCATGATATTTCATATTTGGATTTTCGTGATGCTTATTTTTTAGGTTTTTTTTATTTTCTTTGCACTCTATGCGTTACGGTATTTCTTTTACTTCATGTGTGTAGGTCTTTTCTTCCTTGATGATTTCATGGACTACACGATTAAGACTTTCAGTTGAAGACAACTTCACAAGTGTCTTTTCCTTTTCGAGTTTAGGAGAGACATTAGTTAAACTTGTCTTAGGGGTTATTTTATGTTTTAGTGTTTTGTATCGGAATAGCTAATAGGGAGATTTCTAATAGCAAGATTTATAATTTCTCATCATGTTTTTAAGTTCGGCATATTTCGTTACCCCTTCACCATGATGTACACTCTCGAGAGCTTCAAGTGAAGACAAGTTAGTGACCAAATGTAGCAATTAAAGATCGAAGAGTTAAGATCGTCACTTTAATCATCGGAGAAGGTCTATGGTTTTAATTTTGTGTAATCAATTTATTCATGGGTATTTTAAAAGTGTTTGATCATAAATTACTTTTTTCAAAAGTTTTAAAATAAAAGATCGATTTTTCGACATCTTGTTAGAACAAGTTTATGAGGATCATTCGAACGAGGTCGTTTGATCTCTGTCATTCAAACGAGCTTTCGATGACCCATTTTCCTCCCTTACATGGAATGTCGTTCGATCTCTTGTTTCTTTTATGTTTGAACAAGAACGGGTACTTCGTTCGAATGAGTCGGTAAAAAAAAATTATCTGATTTTAAATGCAATCTTTCAAGCATATGTCTTGGATATTTTTCTCCCTATATATAAAGATATGAGCATGTTTCTCTAATCAAGTCTTTTATAGATCTTTTGTGATCAAAGTCTTTGTTTTTCAAATACAAAGTGGACACCGAGGCAAGTGGAGCTTGTTGTGGGGCGTTGTTGGATCTGCATCGCTTGCTTTCCACAACAAGGAAGGAAGACATTACTGCGTCACTTAGTGGAGTCTAAGATTTTTTAAGTCTGTAGATGTCATTTTGTAATACCTAGTTATAACAGTGTTGAATAGGTTTTGTCCAAAAGAGATTTTTTCTCATCTCCCATCTTTTTGGTTTGTGCTTTGTTTGTTTGATTTAGTTTTAATATCTTGCATGTTTAGGTTCATTTAATTAATCAATATAAAATTTGGAGTAAACAAAATTTGTCTTTTATATGTGTGTAACCTAAGTTACGATATATGCATATAACCGAGCCAGTTTATCATTTTTTTCAAAACTACTCATAACAACATTTATTTTCATAACCCTAACAATATTACATCATAAGTATTTACTTTTGAAATTTTCGTAATATCTAATTTTATGCTATGGTATAAGCCTACATTTTACGAGATAAGGCTTCTTATTAGTTCATTTAAACACTCCATAAAAAAAATTAATTATATGGTCTAACATTAAGTCCGACTATATACCATTATTTAAAAATTATCACAATTATTTTGGGTTGGTCATTCCATGCCACATAAATTGTATAAACATATATTCATATTAGCCAGTTTAGGATAATAACTTAATTTTAACTATAATATTTTATTAATATATCAAATCTAGTTAACTTTCTCCATAAATTACATGGAATTCATATATGAATCATTATAATATATAAAAAATTCAAACCAAAATAACGACCCAAAATTTTACTAAAATTAGAAAAGTAACATGTTATCATAGAGCTTTTACACGAAATTTTCAAATTAATTAATAATGTATTAAATTTCATATATCATTCATTTCTTTAAAAAAACTAAAATTTTGGTTTCCAAAGAAAGATAAATTTAATATTTACACTTAAAAATTATCAAACAAATAAAAAAATTGGTAACATGGGCTCGAATTTAAAATAAAACTCGTCATACTCATATTTTTATAATCATTTATATTGCTCAGAAGGGGCAAAAATTTTAGTACGTTATTCTTCACTATTTTAGAGTCTTATAGTGATTATTTCATAATTTGTAGAGTAATAATAAGTGGTATTTTATTTATTTTTCTCTAGATATCCATTAAAACTTCAAGAGCTTCCATGGTGACCCATTATTTCTGGAACTACACTTAAGGAAAGAGTTTAAAGAAGAAGATGATTTCTCACCTTGACGTAAAATTTAATTTCTCTTTAATATCCTCCCAGCCCTGTGATTAGGCATAAATATTTTAAATTTATCCCCATAATTTAGGCACTTTTATTATTCGGGTGGTGTAGTTATGATGGTTTTATCTCATATTAATGTTACCGACCCAAATTGGCAAGTATATCTTGTTTTGTGTATTTCTCGTTTATTTTACAGGTGTTTCGTATAAGTGAATGCGGGATAAAAATCGAAAGAAAGAAAGAAAAGAAGAAAAGAAAGTCCAAGGTCAGAAATATAAATTTTTCCTCCCAAACCCAGAAGCAAAGCCTAAGAAAGGTTGAAGAGTGTGAAATTACGAGAATACTACAAGAAACGACGTCCAATTCTGAGTTACAGTTGAACAGTTATGCGCGTTTGAAGTTGAGAAGAATCTAGGGGCAAAATTATAAATTTCCCAACTTGTGAACCGGTATGGGAGCTCTAGATTCGGTTCGCAAGGCAGACCGATTTGCCCCTACACCGAACCGGTTCGAATTGACTTCTTGCAAAAATTATCTTTTATTCTAATTTTTTTATTAGAGTTTTGTTGGGTTAAAACACTTATAAAAAATGTGGAGCATAATTAATTCATTATTCTAAGAGTTAGTTAGACAAGTTTTAACCTAGTTTTGAGAGCTCTTGGAGGTAAGAAACTTTGGAAGCAAGATTTATCATGAAAATCATTAACTTATTCATTATTTCATGTGGTATTCTTCAATATTAGTATTCTCTTCCATTGCTTTCAATATTTGTCTTATTTCTAGATCATCCTTCGTTACTTTCTTGCTGGAAGTCATTTATGTATATTTAGTTGCAATAATTATGTAAAAATGAATTCATGCAATGTAGAAACCATGCTAAATTTTAACTATACCATGTTCGGCTAAGTTCTTAGAGGGTTAGGGTACATGAACCCAATCCAGGTATTACAGATGGACATAAAAGTGGAGAAAATATACTTGCTAATTCAAAGGTTTTAAATCTTATTGAAACAAAGATTATATGTCTTTTAATTTCGTTTGCCCTACGTAACCGGAATAATTAAGAATATAATACGAGTTTCAATAATTTATCATTCCCATTAAATATGATTTTTAATTTGATATTGTGAGGAGTAAAATTCGCATATATCGAATGCTTAAAAAGTATTTAATGAATCTTTTAATTATTAATTAAGTTCTTGAAGGTTTTATGTCCTAAGTAACTACCAACGGTTTGGGGGAGTGTACTCCAACTCTGCTTTTCTCACATATAGTTTAAAATCAAACAGTTATTCTTGCATGCATTATTAGTTCATAATAGTAATTCATTTGCATTAGTTGATAGGATTTTCCCAAAAACAATCCTTTTTTTCTTTCTTTCTCTGAGACAATCGTGAGGTCATTTGTCTTTCCTAATTTTCTTCACGTTCTTCGTCCTATTCCCTGAGTTCAATACCCAATTTTCTCGGATTATTACTTACGCGACCGATTTGCACTTAAATCGATATTAGCACGCGCTAGAGACACTTTTTGAGTCGCGTCAAATTTTTGGCGCCATTTTTGGGGAATTAGGTAGATATTTAGGTTAGGTCGAATTAATCAAAAATTATACTCTAATTCAAAAAAAGCCAAAAAAAAATCAAAAAATTCAAAATTCAAAATATATAAAATCTCTCAAATCCTTTCATGCAAAATGCCCAACCAACTCCTCATTCTACGCCTACTAGAATACATGACCCATTGTTGAGTACAACCTCAGTAGCCCACACACTCCACGCATTCCACAGTTTTGGGTTCCACCTCCTACACCACCTAACTCCATCACGAGTCACACGTCTAGAGAGTCTGGAGAGGGTAGTGATACTATTAGTGTCGGAGCGATGTCGGATCAAAGTAGTTTAGGTACGGGTGAGGGTGAGATGTTGTATCGCCCTATAAGAGACCTATTATATCCCGAGAAAACCGTTGCTTCGGGATGCATTATATTCCTGTATAATGCGGGGTAGTTTCGTTTTCGAAATGGGATTATTCAAACCCTCCCTACATTCTATGAGATGGAGTCGAAAAAACCCTACCTCCATATTAGAGAGTTCAAGGAGGCATTTGAGACTTTCACTGATCAAGCTTGCACTCAAGATATCATTCGTCTCAAACTCTAAACCTTATCTCTGAAGGATAAGGCCAAGACTTGGCTATAGCCTTTGGCATCTAACTCGATTGGAACATGGCGAGATATGCAAGCAAAGTTTCTCCAAAAATTATTTACCCAACATCGAACTAATTCTATTAAAGCTCAAATTCAACATTTAGACAACTCAAAAATGAGCCTTTTGATAAATGTTAGGACCGTATCAATGAGTTACTTAATATGTCTCTACACCATAGTTTTGAAAAGTGTATACTCATCTCTTTTTTCCATCACGAGCTAAACTTAAGTTCCAAGCAACTTGTTGAAATCATGTGCCCGGGGGAGTTTCTAGGGTTAGACGTGGACAATGCAGAGGCTCACCATAAGTATGTAACTGAGACTACTCAAGTGTGGGACACATCTGATCTAAACACCCAATCTCAGGCCCAAAAACTACCACATCTCCTTCTGCGTACGGGCTATATCATTTGGACAAAGAAGTTGAGTTAAATCTTCAAATCAACTACCTTGCCAAGAGGTTGGAAGACGTAGTCGAATTAAGAATGAGATACACATTCATCTCCACTCGAGCATTGATAGAGGAGGTGTGTACAATTTGTGAGGTGAGACATCCAATGAAGGAATGCCCTACGATACTCGCCTACAAAGTGATGCTTCAAGAGAAAGTGGAAGAGGTAGGAACTTTTAAGGGTAATTTTAATGCCCCTTACAGGAATTCCTATAACCCTTCTTGGCGGACCATCCTAGTTTTAATTATGGGTAACCACACGAAGCGATGAATCCTAATTCACATGTTGCCCCTCATCCGCCACCACTCCCACATTTCCAACAAGCTCCACCTATGTAAGCACCACCTCCTGCGCCTTATATTACCCCACCACATAGAAATCTCAAGGACACTTTAAACTAATTTATGCAAACTCAATCGGTGATCAAAGCTCAAAACACCCAAAGTTTTATCAAATTAAAGGCGTCGTTATCTAAGTTGCAGTCCTCCTTAAGTGTCCAAGAGAAGGGCAAGTTTTCAACCCAAGGTTAAAATAGTGTTAGCTCTACTTCCAATGATAATAAATAGAAATGTCAAGACGTTAAAACTTTACGTAGAGGGAGAGTTATTGATTTATCACCTCCTCCACACGACGAGATTAAAGACAATGAGGTTTCGCCTGGCTCGAAAGATGTCGAAGATGACCCTTTGAGCGAGAGTGATAATGATGACACTATTAGGGCCGAGGTTGTAGTGAAACTTCCCACTTATGCTAATTTCCTCAATGACCTATTCCTCCTCCTAAAGGAGACTCTCGTAAAGATGTGATAAAGCAAGTCAAGCTAAATGTACCTTTTTCGAGGCAATTAAGTAAATTCCCACCTATGCAAAGTTCCTTAAATACTTGTTGACGGTGAAACATAGATTAAAGGTCAAAAATAATGTTTTCCTAGAACAAAACGTGAGCTCAGTTCTTTTAAGTGACCTCCCACTGAAGTTTAAAGATTCGGGTGCACTAACTATTTCGTGCATTATTGGAGAGAATCGCATCGAGAGAGACTTATTATATTTAGGGGTGAGTGTTAACATCCTCCCTTATTCCATCTATAGGCAGTTATATTTGGGGGAGCTCAAGCCCACTAACATTACTCTCTAACTCGTGGACTGTACTGTAAAGATGCCTCAAGGGATTATTAAGGGCGTGATAGTCCAAGTGGACACTTTCTACTTCCCGAGAGATTTTTGTCATTTGAGATACGGAGCCCTCATCTCCCTCGAGTAATCATGTTCTCGTAATCATTGGCCGTTCATTCTTCGTTATGTCTAACACACTGATTAATACTTGAAATGGGCAAATGCAACACACATACGGAAATATGACTCTTGAAACAAATATCTTTAACATCGCCAAGTAAGTGGGTGATGAGGATGAGTTTCACGAGGTTGATATTATATAGAAGGTAGTAGACGATCACATCGATGGAAGTTATAGTGGGGATTCACTAGGACCATACCTTGTTTCAAGTAGTGAGAGTGATGGGACGTATATCGATTTCGACCGTGAAATGAGAGAGTTGAGAGCGATTTTGGACGAGAGTGCGACTGAAGAGGATTTAAGAGACATTAGCTGGGTTTCTAGATTCGAGGAATTACCACCGATGGAGTCCCACACAATTCCCTCCGATGACAAATTTCCCACCCTCGAATTGAAGAAAATACCTTCAAACGTAAAATATGGTTCTTTTGGAGAGCATGAGACATTTCCCGTTGTTATCTCCTCGAGCCTAAATAAAGAGCAAGAGGGTAAGATACTAACTATTTTAAGGAATCACCATAGTTATTTTGTTTGGAGCATCACGAATTTGAAGGGTATAAGTCCCCTAATTTGTACCCATAAAATACCCCTTGAGGATGAAGTGAAGACTTCGAGGGATATGTAGAGGCGTTTAAATCCCACGACGAAAAATGTCGTGAAGGCAGAAATTATCAAGTTATTGGACGCGAGAATCATTTACCCCATTTCGAATAGCAAGTGGGTGATTCATATTCAAGTCGTCCCGAAGAAGTCGATAATGACTATCGTCGAAAACATAAAAGGAGAGCTTATTCCACAACGTACCACCACAGGGTGGAGCATTTGCATTGACTACTGGAATCTCAATGCCTGCACTAGGAAATATTATTTTCCCTTACCATTTATCGACCAAATTCTAGAACAAGTAGTGGGACACTCATTTTATTGATTTATTGACGGTTATTCTGTTTATAACCAAATTGAGGTAGATGTACTAGATCAAGAAACGACGATGTTCACATGTCCTTTTGGCACATTTGCCTACAATTGTATGCCTTTTGGATTATGTAATTCACCCGCGACCTTTTAAAGGTGCATGCTTAGTCTCTTTAACAATATGGTCGAAAGGGCCTTAAGGTTTTTATGGATGACTTTAGTGTCTTGGGCCCCTCTTTTGACCTTTTCCTCACTAATCTTGAAAAAATGTTAGCCCATTAAGTGGAAAAGAACATGGTACTAAATTGGGAGAAGTGCCATTTTATGGTTACAGAAGGCATAGTTCTTGGCCACATCGTTTCATCCAAAGGCATTGAGGTAGATAGGGCAAAAATTGACGTCATTTTTTAACTCCCCCAACTTAAGTCACTAAAGGACGTGCGCACTTTCTTGGGCCCTGCGGGTTTCTATCGTAGGTTTATTAAGGACTTTAGTGCCATCGCTAGGCCCTTAAGAAACCTACTTATGAAAGACGCCCCCTTTGAGTGGAATGAAGCGTGCCAAAGTGCTGTTGAAAAATTGGAAAGCATGCTTGTTTCTGCTCCCATTATGCAAACTCTGAATTGGTCCCTTCTATTCAAGCTAATTATGATGCGAGTGATTACGCAATAGGGGCTATTTTGGGTCAAAGAAATGATATCAAGGCTCATGATATGTACTATGCTAGTCGAACCATAATCGGACCATAACTTGACTACTCCACCACGGAAAAAGAGTTGTTAACCGTAGTCTTCGCCCTGGACAAATTCTTCTCTTACTTCATAGGTTCGCCCTTTATATGCTTCACCGACCACGCGACTCTTAAGTATTCCCTTTCCAAAAAGGATGATAAATCATGCCTCATAAGGTGGATCCTACTCCTACAAGAGTTCAATCTTTCTATAAAAGATAAGAAAGGAGTAGAAAATGTTGTAGCCGACCATTTGTTCAGGCTTTCATCCGACGGACCTAGTGATCCCATACCCATAGACAAATACTTCCCAAATGAGCAATTATTTTCCACTTTTTCTCTCCCTTGGTTTGCAGATATAATGAATCATCTTATCACGGGGTCCACTCCCCCACGATTGGACACCGCAAGAAAAAAAGAAATTCCTCACTTGGTCGCGCATGTTCTTCTATGATGATCCTTATTTATTCAAATATTGCGCGAACTAAATCATCCGAAAATGTTTATCGCATGATGAGAAACCTAGCGTCATCCATTTTTGTCATACGGAAGCTTGTGAAGGCCATTTTTCTATTAATTAAAACGGTCTCTAAGAATCTTCAAAGCGGTATCTATTAGTCCATAATCTTTCGAAATGTAAGTGCTTACAGAAAATCTTGTGATAGATGCCAAAGGATGGGAGTCATCACTCGACGAGACATGAAGCCATTGACCCCTATTATCGTCATCGAGATATTAGATTGTTGGGGTATTGACTTTATGGGTCCCTTTCCTCCCTCCTTTGGTTGCTTATACATTCTTGTCGCAGTGGATTATGTGTCCAAATGGGTTACGGTCATAACTACTAAGTCAAATAACAATAAAGTGGTAATAAATTTCTTACAAGAACACATACTTTATCACTTCGGAGCTCCGAAGGCAATCATTAGTGATAACCACAAGCAATTTTACAATAGGCCATTTGGAAAACTCATGAAAAAGTATGGAGTCATCCATAAGTTTAGAATGAGTTATCACCCCTAAATAAATGGGAAGCCGAGCTAGAAAATCGTGAGATTAACAAAATTCATGAGAAGGCCGTCAATCCTAACCAAAAGTATTGGTACCTCCAATTAAACGATGCACTATAGTCTTACCGGATTGCTTATAAGAACCCCATCGGTATGTCCCCATTTATCTTTGTCTTTGACAAGCCTTGCCATCTCCCTGTGGATCTTGAGCATAAGGCGTATGAGGCTATAAAGAGGTTTAACTATAACTTGGATCAAGTCGATGAAGTATGCAAGCTTCAATTGAATTAGTTAGGAATAAATACACAATGATGCGTATGAGACCGCCAAAATATCCAAAGAAGGGATGAAACTCATGCATGAGCGAAATATCCGTCGAAAGGAGTTTCATTCGTGTCAAAAAGTGCTCATATACAACTCCCATTTTCACTTGTTTCCTGGAAAGTTACATTCGTGGCGGACCGGCCCGTATGTAGTGAAAGAGGTATTTCCCCATGGAGCCGTTGAGTTAGAAAATCCCAAGGGGGAGACACGTTTAAAGTTAATGGACAACTCCTGAAGCCATATCTTGAGGTGTGTGTAGAGGAAGCCAACATAATTTGGTTGTAGGACCCCGTTTACTGGGTTGAGTGAACTTATAAGAGAGGTCATCACATCCCTGATGCGTATAGGGTGAGTGGGTGGTGTATACTAGCTAGTATAGTCCATTTTAGGTTAGTTTAGACGTCCATAGATGTCTTAGGTTAGGAAAGTTGGAAGCATCACGTCGAGTTTTCACGCACGAGAGAACAAACATGCGTTTGAGAGCAATGTTAAGGTGTCCCGAGGTGTTTAGGGAGTGTTTAGGTACCTTAGAGAGTAGATATTTAAGGTTGTCATACTTAGAATCGAAGAAATGCGAGGAATTGGAAAACTGAGGAAGCAAGATTTTTTTAACCGCAAGCCAAACAGGTTCGTCGGCGAACCGATTCACTTGCACAATCTGAACCGGTTAGGATTACCTATAGGCATATTCTTACCCCCTTTTTATTTTCCCACCAAATTCTTCCCCCTTCTTTCCCTTCCCTCCATACAAATTTTTCCCCACCAAAACCCCCCTAAACCCAATTTTCCCCACTTTTACTTTCCCTCCACCCCTTCTCACCTCCAACCTTTTCAATTACCACCCATTCCCACATAGAAATAAACCTCCCTCCCAACCATTCCTCCATACCAAATTTCATACTCTCTTTCTCTCTATCTTGCTATCCTACTACGCACTCCTTCCCTCCATGGCTCCCTATAGCGCCCCTCGATTTTGTAAGTACGAATCCACCACCATTCTCGAAGAGGGGGTTGACCATATGTTTTGGTCAAACCAAGAACAGTATTAGTACGAGACTTTCTTCAAACCAAACCGAACCATTCATATCGAGCGTAAGGTCAATTGGAATGAACTCCCCAACCCGGTCATTGCCTTTTTCAACCGACGAGGGTAGTGTGATTTCTTATACCCTCCCACTGATAGGGTTTATGACGAGGAGGTGCACATTTTTCTGCGACTCTAGCTCATAGATCCCCCACCCTCTACGAGGCCTCCGTGGACAACCCCCATCCCCTTCTCCCTTGCCATCATCCAACACAAAATGTGTGTGAGAGGGGTGATTCTCCCCCAAACCTTTACTTACAACGATGACCCACACACCAAATCTGAATGCATAGCTAAAATGGCCCCAAATAAAGAATGACTTCAAGACACCTTCTGGGTGAGGAAACTCCCAAAGCCGATTCGATACGCACTCTCGTCACTTGCGGCACAATTATCCAAACCATCATGACTTGGTGGTTCGCATCCATCATGGTAACTTCCTTTATCATTTTCTCCATGAGGCATCAGGAATCATCCTTGTCGAGATCTTTTTAACTGAGATACTCCATGACGCCTACTACGCTACCGATAAGATTTCCCTTCCTTATGTGCGTCTCATCTCTGAGATTTTACATGACGTCAGGGTGCGGTGGACCTGACTCATGCCTCAATTTACCTAAATCGATTGGGATCTCTTCCACCCATCGAAGTGCATGTCAATTGTAAGTGGTTCGTCCTCCACCTCCGGTGGTGAACGAGGAAGAGGAGTTTGTAAGGATATGGTTTTATAAATGTCCATCTAGAATCTAAGAATTTCTGAGTTGTCCTAGATTATTGTTAATATGTCGTATACCGTTACATCTGGAACGTCTTAACATGTTCAACCTTGACGTCCATCATTTGAATCTCTAGCATCACACATTATCAACACGCACTCATCATCTTCAATGTGCATCGTGCATCTTCAATCGGTCTCCACTAACTCCACTTCGTTAAAGGTATAATGTTTAATTGGAGTTAATAATATCCACGTACATAGTTACGATATTTTTTAAATGGTTTTTATAATTGTTCGTATTTTGCAAAAACAAGGTTGCCTATTTAAAAATATTTTTTTAAGTCGTTCAAACAAAATGATAGTGTCATTCAAATGACATTCATATGTCGTTCTAACGACCAGATCAAATGACATCTCATGTCATTTCCTAGGTCGCAAGATACCTTATTTCTTCAATGCATCAAACGACCGCGTACTGTTTTGGTTTTTAATACCTCGTTTCTATGGTCATTACTTAAGGGATCTAACGACATCTAATGTCGTTAAAATGACATACTAGATTTCATTCAAATGTCATTGCGCTGCCTTTGATTTTTTTTGCTACTATAAATACCTTCTCTAAATTAGGTTTTTGGCAAGTTTTTTACAACTCCATTTTCTGCAGAACTTTTATGATTTTAGACTTCATCCTTTTAGGTTAAAATCGATTTTAATTCACTCAAACATCCCAAATCATATATTTGAATCATTATCAAACCCATTTACTCATATTACCCATTCTTGGAGTAAATCTTGTGGAGGAGAAAGGTCATCTCCATTGCTGATTCTTGGAGTTCTTGGGAGAACTCTTGTTGAAGATAACGAACCGAGGTTTGCAGGTATTCTCCTATCACACACGTTGTATTTCTCTATGTATATGTAAGTTGAGGTTTACAATATATAGTGAAATAAATCGTTTTTCCCTTTCGGGGGGGATTTTTCCTAAATTCGTGTTTGTGATTGTTTGGACTGCATGCTAGATAGATTTTATTACTTTCAATCACTTTAGATGCATGTTTAGGGTTTGATTAAAAGTGGAGATAAAATTGAAATTTAATTAAATCAGTTTAGACATTGAACGAAAGCGTACTCTCAGAGTTTATGGAGGAGGATGCCCCTATGCAAGAAGGGGCAATGTCGGAGAAGGAGCGGATGTGCGGGGAGATAAGCCGAATGAAAGTGAGGAGGACCCCGACTTTGAGCCCGATTTTGATGACAGCTCATACTATTTTATGGTTATTAACCATAGAATTGATTATTTAGAGGCGCGGTTAGATGGTTTTATTAATGAATATCGGGAAGATCGCCAAGACTACCGCTGCGATACTAGCATGATAGTCCGCCTCCAAGCAAAATGTATCGGTAGCAAATGGGTTCCGATTCGTATTTTCCCCCTTACTACTATGACCCATATGATCCAAATGCTCCCAGGACCTCACATTAGTTTTTCGGGGTTTATTTTCATAACTCTTATACTTTTCATCATTTATCTTGTAAAGAACTATGCACTTGCTTCATTTCCACTTAAACAAAACTAATTCAACCCAAGTCCTAAAATTTGCCTAACAATGATTTACTCTAATTTTCAAAATAGGCCAAACGAAATTTTATGAAGTTAAAATTTTGGACAAGAATTAAATTAAACTTACCCAAATTATCCAAACTTAAATTAGAACCAAATTAAATAAGTGTGAGATTTAAATCAATTTTTATCTTGATTATCCTAGCATGCATCTAAGGTGATTTTTGCAAGATAAGAATAAATAATTCCACTACGAGGCGATCTACGAGAAAAATCCAAATGGGAAAAACCTCGGACGGCCCTAGCCTAACAAATCCACTAGGTACAAAATTTTTACAAAGATACAACAAGAAGACTTACATCACTCGACTCGACTCCTTCAAGCCCCGACGCTTACTCCGCTCTTCAACCTCGTACTTGTAGATAACTCCGGAGTCCACCATAATCTTGGAGTCCACCAAAGGAGGCACAACTCATCGTCAACCACACATGGTGCCTTTCACCATGTGAGAAAGCCGCAACACAAACTTCCTCTCCTTTATGGGTAGAGAATGAACCCAAACTTCTCTTCTTGTTGGTGTAGAGAAAATCCGGTGCCAAACTAAACTCTCCAAGCAATATATATATATATATATATGAGAACTTGGAATTAAACAAACATGGTTGTATTTGTGTTTTGGAAGATTTTAAACCATTAATTTCATGAACACAAAAAGGAACTTTTTCTCTTTAGAATGTTGCTCTCCTTTTCTCTTGGAAGGAGTGAAAAAGTTCTCATGAACGTTGTTTCCCGCACTTAGTTATTCAGGAAAAAGGAGTGGGAAAACAAGTGGGAAGTGGGAAGTTTTTAAAAAAAAACTTTCAAAAAACTGCCCAGGTCATTCGAACGAGGACTTTTCGAACGACATTTTAGAAAACAATGCCCCAAACTTGTTTGAAGTTCGTTCGAAGCCTCGTTTGAATGACTTTACTAACGAGAATTCAGTGAATATAAGAAAAATTCAATGGAAAACTCTTTCGAACGACAATCTCGTTCGAATGACAATTCGAATGAAAATTCATAAAACTTTGTTTTTCACTTTTAGGCGCAAAAACTTCTGAAAAAATTCTAAAAAGATTTTCTGAATATAAAAGATCATAAAAAGTATTTTATGGAATACACCTAATAAACGTTCTAAGCTCATATATATATATATATATATATATATATATATATATATATAAAGCATTCATACCTTTGGAGCCTTGGAATCCAATTGTTACTGACGTAGAAACATGGCACAAAAACTCGACAAGGATGAATCTGTAAATTCTGGGCTGCTACATTTTCAACTCTTCAAACATCATAGGCTTTATAGGACCCAACATCTATCCTATGACTCAAATGGTTTTGTTCAAAATTAAGCCAATTCTTCATATGGACTCAATTGGAAATTTGTGTCCTAACAAATCTCCCCCTTTGGCTATTCCGGGACAAAACCCAACCAAAAATCCTAAAGGCCGTCAATCTCGTCTAGACACAACATTGCACCCAAAACAAAATAAAATTACAGACGCTATGACTCGACTCAAGGAAGATTTTCCGCTATACGAATTTGTCGCTAGAAAGATATAATTCCTGCACACTTAAGCAAACCATTAAACGCATAGGGAACATCAAAATATTCAATGCAATGTAAATAAATACTCCCACTTAAATAATTATCCCCCTTTATCTACTAATGTCTACCTAAGAAGATTGCACAACTCCCCCTATGTTAGATCTCCCAAACTAAAGGTTTAGATACCATTTCTCCCCATTTTCTTTCAAGAATAGACAATGGTTAAAGAATTAGAAAACAACATATTTCTCCTTCAATTAAAGCAAATACCATTTCTCCCCCTAAAGTCTAAGCAATGGATATGAATTAAGAAGAAACAAGATAAAATTATAATGGTGAATAAGATGATAAGAACATTTAAGCATATGGGCAACAATGAAGTACAACTAATCCGTACATATATCAATGGATACCAACTATGATGCGATAACTAAAAGATACCACTTAAAATATATTGCGCTAAGCATGGGATATCAACCAAAATTCACAACAATATAAATACCAATTATGAAATCAAAGCATATATGGACTAGCAAGCAAGGCAAAGACTCAAAAACAACAATACCATATATATATATATATATATACACACACAATGAATATGACTAATGCACACGCACATATACATAGGTATAAACACCACACACGACACAAAGTACAATAAGCTTTTCACACTCGTATGGAAAAAATGTGTTTAAATACATGTGGAAAACGGAAGTGAAAGGGTGTAAACTAGAGACTAAAGGAATATAGACTTAATCACTTAAAAATTTGTTCACGAAGTTTTCATTTAATTGTAAAACTTTATCACATTTAGATATAGCCTCATATGAAAATATAAATTGAACTCAATGAACAAACATACGCAATGCACACAAGCCTAGAATTTTAACGATTATATTAAACCAATAGAGTGATGACAAGATAGTGCAATTAGGATAAAAAGTCATTGTGCAAACCCGTTAATACACCCACCCAAACTCCTCATAACTTTCTTTTTCTTTTTTTTTTGAACATATCAACTAAACTAAACAGGCCTTGGCTAATTTTTCTTTTATAATGCCATATTTTTTTAAGGCAAAATATTCAATGGTGGCTTTTTACGCAACGTAATTTTGTCTTCGCAGCCTGATTCCATTGAAAAATAACTCCACCGGATACACATATTTTTCTTTTTTTTTACATCCGAGAAACGGTTATTACATCCAAAAATCCTCCAGTCATAGCAAAATGTAGATGACTAAATTGATAAGAGAACATCTTACTTATCTCAACTATATATGTGAAGTTTAAATTTCAAAGGAGCTCGTGCATGTGTGAACCGAGCCATATAAAAATAAAATCCATTAAGTATCACAAAATCCAATTACTCCATGCAAGAATGACATAAAACATTTTAAGGATTGAACATCTTAACCAAAAGTTCTAGCCATATGGAAGCGAAAAAGGGAAAGGATTTAAACACAAGCATATGCCACATAAAGTGTGTCAAACTAAAATACACACAAAACAAAAAAATCTTTTTTAATTTTTCAAAAAAAATCAACTTTAAACAAAAACAAAGAAAATCTTTTAGTATTTTTCTCAATAGGATACCACTTGTTAAGACATAAACAATTAAAATAGTACAAAAGATATACATAAATCATAATTCTATCATGTGATTAATCATGGAGCATAAACTAGAAAATGACAAACCTACATACAACTAGCATAAATATATCATGGAGCACAAAAAACGCTAGAGTATGGAAACAAAATTAACACATTTAACCTTTGGATTTAGCATGGGAGGTTTCTCGTGATGGCAAATGAGAATCATAAACTCTATCTTGTAAAGTTACCAAGTCGGATCTCCTAACCTAAACAAGTGAAGAGTGGCAATCTCGGGGTTGGGTGACCTTATCTACCTTGGTGACCTTACTCTTGGATTTCTTAGGATCCTTTTTGAGATCAAAATAAAATTTCATAAGATGACTTTTTCGACCACAATGCGAGAAAGTAAAGACCCAACGAAATGTAGTACCTAAGGATTGACCTTTGGAAATGTTCCTAGGTGATTCTCTCAAAATAATGGTGTTGGGTTTATTAGCGGAATCATTATAAGAATCGAAGCCTAAACCACAAATGTCATTTCTCACTTGGACGGTTCCTAATATTTTTGTCTAATTTAGTGGACCTACATTCCAAATTAAATTTGACTCAACTTGAGTCTCTTAAGTTTTCATCTAACTCTAAAATGCGTGACTCAAACAAACACCTACTCTCTTCAAACATGAGAAGATTTTTCTTCATAGCCTCCATTAGACCTCTAAGGCTATCTTTCTCACCTTCTACATACTTTAGCTTCTCACTAAGAGCACTATCACGTGTCCTTAGGTCTTCCACTAAAACACTCTCATCACCTTGTCACGCTCTCTCAAACTAGCTTCTATCTTCAAATTATCCCTTTTTAATTTAATTGATTCGGCATACAATTCTTGAAAATCTACTTGAAGTTCACTCACATCAACCTCTTGTTCATTTTCACTCTTTCTTTCATCTCCACTCTCATAACCATCAAAATCACAGGATTCACAAACATTGGCCTCGGAAGTGTCTGTATTATAATGTCATCATTGGAAGAGTTATCACTATCACTTACATGACTTGCCATGAACGCGGTAAAATTGCGCTCAATGGGGGAATTAGGTCCCTCTTCCTTATCACTATCACTAAGTGTGTCATTGTATGAAATTGGTTGCTTTCCCTCTCTCCTTAGTTTAGTGGGGCATTCAAAAGCCCTATGGCCAAACCCTTTACAACAAAAACAACGATTTGACTCGTCCATATTTAGATCTTCATTATGATTTTTGGGGATCTTCTCGGGCTTGTTATGCTTGAATTTATCAAATTTCTTATATTCATTTTTTAGACTCTCTTTATTAGTATTAAGAAATTTTCTAAATTTCCTAGCAAACATTGCCATATCTTCCGAGTCAAAATCACTCTCATCATTCGAAACATATTTTTCCTCCTTTTGAGCTTTCAAAGCTATGCCCTTATCTTTCTTCTTTTCGGTCGTAGAGGAAAACATGACAAGTTCATAGATTTTTAAATCACCTACGAGCTCTTCTAGTTTCATAGAGGCTAAAGTGGGTAAAGAATTTAAAACGGTCACTTTAGGAATAAATCTATCGGGTAGGGACCTTCAAATTTTCTTTACTACTTGGTCATCGGGTATCGTTTATCCCAAATTAAAAGATGAATTTACAATATCGAAAGTCTAGCATAAACTTCATCAAAAGTTTCATTTTCAAGCATTTTTAAGGTCTCGAATTGAGAGGTGAAGTTTTGAAGTTTCGAAGCTTTTACGACACTAGTTCCCTCGTGGGTGAGTTGTAAAATATCCCGAGCCTCTTTAGCGGTTTCACACATCATGATACGTCATAATTAATCCGGTGTGACAGCACTAAACTGTAATAACCTGCTCAAAATAATAACGGGTGACCAGCCCTATACTACATTAAATCAGGAGTTTCAGATGGCTCAGTCTCAACACCAACTGTCGGTACTATATAATATAGGACTAACTACCCGATATCATATAAACAAGGTGTTAAAATTTAAAAGAAAATGTGCAGCAGACAACAAACCAACACTATAACACTACAGTAAAGGAAAGAAAGATGCATGAAAGAACAGTGATAAATTAAATGCTAGAATAAAAAAATAAGTAACTACAACCAAATATACCACAAGGGAGTAGGCCCGAATAAGCTGTCGGGTCACAGCCAATACAATAACTGAAATGAAATAAATATACACATCTATAAATATGCCTTGGGTATCAACCCGATATACAACATGAATCCTACCTAGATTTTTAAAAAAGTAGGAAGCGTCTAAACTCTAAGTCCCGCAACAGTCCGCACCTGTCACGGCTCCCAAGACTCTAGATAGAAGTTCATCCGGCATCCATGCGGTAGGACACCTGTAGTAATATATATATATATATATATATATATACAGGCAGGAGAGAAAAGTAAACGGGTCAGAGCCCGAGTGTGAAAAATATTTAGCAAGTGTGTTAACCGTGCATAATAAATATTGGTGCACTTATATCATAATTAAAGTGGAATCGCACTCTCGAAACCCCAACTCACCTCTCATCTAACTGCGCGCACCTATTCGCGTCCTGAAATTTTAGTTAAGTTACCCCACCTATATAGACAACCTAACTAAACATAGGCATAGCCTATACCCCCAGTACCTGCCTACCTAGCATACCCAAGAATCCACCCCTTACTAACCATACTTGATTATTTTCAAACATATACACCCTACTAGGCTTAATGGATTCCGGTTTATAATTTTATTCAATTATAACGCTTAATACGTTACCCATATATATTTGGGGTTAAAACATAGAATTTAATTTCTAAATAACAAGCATACAATTTATTGTCAAAACTTCTCTCCAATCTCAACATTGCGCTACGTTTCGTGCGTGGGGAGTCTCGCAAAGCGAAATCCAAACAAGAAACCGCCCCATTACACTACTCCTTGACAATGTCGATCCTAGAGATCCATTATGCCAGACGTACAATTTACTAATTTTAGATTACTAAACAAGAACAACTTAAAATCTCCAATAATATCCTTGGGATGATGTAACCGAAATATTCCTTAAATGCGATACATCAATCCCCAATCATCTAGTACACCATAATCATCCAAGATGTACTCCAACAAGATTCCATATCCTTTCATCTAAAGGATATATATAAATATATATATAGGCATTTATTCTAACCATATATATATATATATATATATATATATATATATATATATATATATATATATATATATATATATATATATATATATATATATATATATATACTATCATCCATACCCATGACCAAGTGTACATATCACATATGATGTACAATGGCCATGCACATAATATACCCAACTATATATAGCGCCGATAAACTGCACCATGCTATCATCTTCCCAGTGCCCGGCTCACGTAGCAACTGGGGACCACCATGGTGGGACTAAACGACACCCATCTCGTGGTGAACTCACGCACATGACATCCCGGGAAGCGGTCATAGCTCCTAACCGGTAATGAGACGAAACATACCCACCACGTCTCATCCCAAAAATATAAATCACATAATAACATACGGGACGACTATGACCTGGGGAAAATCCACACCCTGCTCCATAAGCCAGGATTCTCACCCTCTGCGCGGAAACTTCCCAATGATAGCATGAGCGGGGTATGCATAACCACATAAGTATGTATATCGTTCACATGCACAATATATACACATCCATATGATCCCATCATATGATCCAATATTAAACCATCACATAAGGTTTAAATATCCATACCATGTATGTCCACAACATAAATATATCCAAACATTCATATCTATATAGATATATACACACATATTCACATATCTTTATATTTATATATACAAACTAATTCCAGTTCATATGTATAAGATATCTAAACTCGGCTATAAGTATACATAATCCTCAATATACAAGCCGTCACCACAAATTTATTTAATTTATCTCGATATGTGAATGCAATCCCTCACTTGAAGCATATTCATCCATTTTTCCTATGATCAATAGTCTCCCAATAAAAATACATGTATATATCCAACATTAGGGTTATCACCCCAAAGTTTAGTGTAGGAAACCATCACTACACATTTCATCTATATTCGAAAGTACATAATTATCTTTAGTACTATTTGACCATTGGTATATACATGACTAATAGTCTATAAACCTCAACTTATCTCAACCTCATTTCAAGTGATGGAACCCCAGTGGTTACATCCACATAATTATGTACAACTATCCTAACTAGAATTTATGCTACCGCTTATTCTAGTCGATAGTACGATCCCAATCTTTCCCAATTTCACCTATGGTTCGATTTACCTTATGAACCCTTACTCCTATTGGGTTACCGATTGTTCCTTAATTTAAACATTTCTAAGGATACGTGACCCTTCTCTCTCTTCGGTCCCCAAACCTTAATCTCAATAGAATCCTATTTACTATAAGGATTTCGACCTACTTCCAGCCTACAGTTTCATATCGTACTCTCACCACTCTCTGTAAGAGTTCTTAACCAACCAACATATCTATGATTACTTATGACCTCAAGCTACTACTCCCGTCCTCACTGAGATCCCCCACTATGCCTCGGGATATCCATTGTTCATACCTACTTAAGCAACAAGGGACTATCTCTACCATTTACAACCAATCCATGATTTCCCACCTCCATCATAATAGGATAATCCGCCAATCAACTTAGTCCCATTATTTCCTTCATTACTAAAAGAGGCATCCCATCCTCCTAAATCAATTTTAACATAGGCCTGCAAGCCCCTATTCGACCTAGGTCCCTATTCCCTTATTCTAATATCGTAACCCTTCATAATAAACCCATTAAGAAAGCCCCTAAGAATAAAACTCCAAAAGAAAAGGGAAAGAAAGAAATCCAAATCTTGGGCTAAAAACAGGGGATCGGTCGACCGGTCCCAGACCCCCGGTCGACCGCGGGTCCAAATTTTGCCTATGAAGAAATGCAGTAGGCTTTTCCCTTAAGGCGCGGTCGACCGGTCCCCTGGGCGCGATCGACCGGACACACCAGTTATCTTGGTCAATTTTCATTTTTTCAACAAAACCTTACTTCATCAAACAACCAAATATCATCACTAAACCCCCAAATCTTTAACCCAATAATATTCTTAACATGTAAACTCATCCTACATTTCATCCCAACAATTTATATATCATCAAACCCATGTATAAACATCAAATTTCCATTTTAGTACCCAAAATCTAGGTTTTAATATTATTACCCAAAAATCCATTTCTTTAACCCACAAATTATGAAATGAAATACACAAATGACTTATTTAGCAAGATTAAACACTTGCCTCGATTTTGTAGAGGTTGGATCGTCCTCGTTGTTGCGTTGGGCCGCGATCTCCAAGCTTTTCTTCCTCGCTCTCTTCCTTTCTTCCTCTTTTCTTTCTTCTTTCTCCCTCTAGGGCTTTTTCTCTCTTTCTCACAAATGAGAAGGCTTGATCCGTAAGCCTTTAAATCCCTTAAAACAATAAACCCAATTTTAAATGTTAATACACACTTTAAATGACTCGTTTACTCCAATTCGAGTCAAACTGACTTAAAAATAATCCGAAATCGAAATAAAACCCAATGACAGTCATTTTGACTATCTCGACCTTTTCGAGATCGATGGTACACTCAAAATAACCATCCGGAATACTTTAAAACGTCCTTAATTTTTGGACCTCAATTCCCAAATTTTGAAATTCTCAAATTTAAATTAAATTTTTATTTTCCCAAAAATTTAATTTCATAGTCTCCAAAATCGAGGGTTGTTACATACTTCCCCCTTACAAAAATTTCGCCCGCGAAATTTGAGATATGACTAGGACCTCAATCTCATCTAGTCCTTACATTAACCTTCAGGATCACTAAACCGATCCTTTCTAGTTCTCACGTTGAACTATATATAGATTTTAAAAACAAACTACTACCCAGGGCGTCCATACACCCCGTACCCTAGCTCCACTCGTAAAATTATAATCAGGCTCCATTAGCCTCAAATCGTAATATAACCTTCGGCAATATAGTCTATAACAACTTATTAAATATTTAAAAGTTTGAAAATTCCCAATGGTTGAACTCTCCTCAATTCCTGACGCTAGCCACCTTCGTGCGGGGGAGGTCTCGCTAGCGAAATCCAAACAAGGAACCCTCCCAATACACTACTGTGTAGCTAGGTCGGGGATTGAGATTTGTTGAACCAGGGTTAAGGCTTTATAAAAGATTTTCATATTTTAGATATTTCCCGAAGTCCCATACAACAATATGATATAAATAAAATCCATGCCTTTCGACATGCCAAACAAACACCTTATGTTTAGGACACAAGGCCTCAACAAATAAAATACTCTAGCCAATACCTAGTTCTCAAAACTAGCACAATTATGAGCTAAATTATCCGCTCAAAATAAATCCACTAAACTCTAAACCTTTCGGCTATACTAATCCCTTGCATTGCATCAAAGCAAATGCCACAAGGTAAGTCCTCCTCTCATTGGAATACTATAATTACACGCCCGAACCTATCCATAAGACAACTAACCTTATAACCACTATTCAGCAAACCTCGAAATTCTGCACTTCCGAAATTCAATAGCACAACTCCCTACTATCTCTTTACGAGAAGGTGTATTATCTTAAAATATTCCATACAAAGGCCATACTTACTCACTCCTTCCTCTAGGAAAATTTCATACACCCTAGCGGTGTAGCGGCTAATTACTCATCGTACCTTACGCGCGATGTTCCAAATATCGCAAAAAACGTAACTTAAACCCAAATAAAGGTATTCTACCTTATACTTCCATAATCCAATTACTTTACTTCATCCTTGGACCTTTATTTAAAGTCCTCTACTTCTTCCAGGACAATCATTATTCCTAACCCTATTTCTCCACAAAAGAAACATCTTCCCCAAAATCCTTCCTAACCATTTTGAAGGACAAAACGCGATTGCGACTACCGAAAACTCCCTCAGTCCTACTCAACGAACCTGAGTCCCCAATTTCTTACGCCCTTCTTAAATGAAGAAGATATCGCTAACGATTGGGCAATGCCACTTACCTTCCATCGGTAGAAGTCTGCAGTACGAGGCTCCCTAACAAAGATTGACGGGTTTCTCAATCTAAACCTCCCAAGGACTACACTATATACATCTCCTCATACTTACCTTACTAAGTCCAAGATTCGCCATCCGAGTAAATTTCCCTTTCTTACTCAACCACCGATAAAACACCCTGAATCACTGCTAGAGTTCTATTCGTTATTCCCGTCTGAAAGGAGGAAAACAAATACCTCCCATCAAAACATATCCAAAATCTGTTATGGGTATTGTATCTTTAATCTTGTCCTTTCCTAGACGACATAATCTAGGCGACGTCTGAAACGAGAACAATTGTTATCTGAACGTCGATCAAGTGAATACACACCATAGAAGAAAACAACGCAGTGAACACAAAAATCCTAATAGTAGGGCTTTATAACAAGAATGTTAACGACAGAACGCAGAAAACCCGCACAGATCCTAAAGACTCTAGAACCTGATGTTCTGATACCATTTGTAATAACCCGCTCAAAATAATAACGGGTGGCCAGCCCTATACTACATTAAATCAGGAGTTTCAGATGGCTCAGTCTCAACACCAACTGTCGGTACTATATAATATAGGACTAACTACCCGATATCATATAAACGAGGTGTTAAAATTTAAAAGAAAATGTGCAGCAGACAACAAACCAACACTATAACACTACAGTAAAGGAAAGAAAGATGCATGAAAGAACAGTGATAAATGAAATGCTAGAATAAAAAAATAAGTAACTACAACCGAATATACCACAAGGGAGTAGGCCCGAATAAGCTGTCGGGTCACAGCCAATAAAATAACTGAAATGAAATAAATATACACATCTATAAATATCCCTTGGGTATCAACCCGATATACAACATGAATCCTACCTAGATTTTTAAAAAAGTAGGAAGCGTATACACTCAAAGTCCCGCAACAGTCCGCACCTGTCACGGCTCCCAAGACTCTAGATAGAAGGTCATCTGGCATCCATACGGTAGGACACCTGTAGTAATATATATATATACAGGCAGGAGAGAAGTAAACGAGTCAGAGCCCGAGTGTGAAAAATATTTAGCAAGTGTGTTAACCATGCATAATAAATATCGGTGCACTTATTTCATAATTAAAGTGGAATCGCACTCTCGAAACCCCAACTCACCTCTCATCTAACGGCGCGCACCTATTCGCGTCCTGAAATTTTAGTTAAGTTACCCCACCTATATAGACAACCTAACTAAACATAGGCATAGCCTATACCCCCAGTACCTGCCTACTTAGCATACCCAAGAATCCACCCCTTACTAACCATACTTGATTATTTTCAAACATATACGCCCTACTAGGCTTAATGGATTCCGGTTTATAATTTTATTCAATTATAACTCTTAATACGTTACCCATATATATTTGGGGTTAAAACATAGAATTTAATTTCTAAATAACATGCATACAATTTATTGACAAAACTTCTCTCCAATCTCAACATTGCACTACGTTTCGTGCGTGGAGAGTCTCGCAAAGCGAAATCCAAACAACGAACCACCCCGTTAGACTACTCCTTGACAATGTCGATCCTAGAGATCCATTATGCCAGACGTACAATTTACTAATTTTAGATTACTAAACAAGAACAACTTAAAATCACCAATAATATCCTTGGGATGATGTAATCGAAATATTCCTTAAATGCGATACCTCAACCCCTAATCAGCTAGTACACCATAATCATCCAAGATGTACCCCAACAAGATTCCATATCCTTTCATCTATAGGATATATATAAATATATATATATATAAAAATTCATTCTAACCATATATATATATATATATATATATATATATATATATATATATATATATATACCATCATCCATACCCATGACCAAGTGTACATATCACATCTGATGTACAATGGCCATGCACATAATATACCCAGCTATATATAGCGTCGATAAACTGCACCATTCTATCATCTTCCCAGTGCCCGGCTCACCTAGCAACTGGGGACCACCATGGTGGGACTAAACGACACCCATCTCGTGGTGAACTCAGGCACACGACGTCCCGGGAAGCGGTCATAGCTCCTAATCGGCAATGAGACGAAACATACCCACCACGTCTTATCCCAAAAATATAAATCACATAATAACATACGGGACGACTATGACCTGGGGAATATCCACACCCTGCTCCATAAGCCAGGATTCTCACCCTCTGCGCGGAAACTTCCCAATGATAGCATGAGCGGGGTATGCTTAACCACATAAGTATATATATCGTTCACATGTACAATATATACACATCCATATGATCCCATCATATGATCCAATATTGAACCATCACATAAGGTTTAAATATCCATACCATGTATGTCCACAACATTAATATATCCATACATTCATATCTATATATATGTATACACACATATTCACATATCCTTATATCTATATATACAAACTAATTCTCGTTCATATGTATAAGATATTTAAACTCGGCTATAAGTATACATAATCCTCAATATACAAGCCGTCACCACAAATTCATTTAATTTATCTCGATATGTGAATGCAATCCCTCACTTGAAGCATATTCATCCATTTTTCCTATGATGAATAGTCTCCCAAGAAAAATACATGTATATCTCCAACATTAGGGTTATCACCCCAAAGTTTAGTGTAGGAAACCATCACTACACATTTCAACTATATTCGAAAGTACATAATTATCTTTAGTACTATTTGACCATTGGTATATACATGACAAATAGTCTATAAACCTCAACTTATCTCAACCTCATTTCAAGTGTTGGAATCCCAGTGGTTACATCCACATAATTATATATAACTATCCTAACTAGAATTTATGCTACCGCTTATTCTAGTCGATAGTATGATCCCAATCTTTCCCAATTTCACCTATGGTTCGATTTATCTTATGAACCCTTACACCTATTGGGTTACCGATTGTTCCTTAAGTTAAACATTTCTAAGTATACGTGACCCTTCTCTCTCTTCGGTCCCCAAACATTAATCTCAATAGAATCCTATTTACTATAAGGATTTCGACCTACTTTCAGCCTACAGTTTCATATCGTACTCTCACCACTCTCTCTAAGAGTTCTTAACCTCCCAACATATCTATGATTACTTATGACCTCAAGCTAGAACTCCCGTCCTCACTGAGATCCCCCACTATGCCTCGGGATATCCATTGTTCATACCTACTTAAGCAACAAGGGACTATCTCTACCATTTACAACCAATCCATGATTTCCCACCTCCATCATAATAGGATAATCCGCCAATCAACTTAGTCCCATTATTTCCTTCATTACTAAAAGAGGCATCCCATCCTCCTAAATCAATTTTAACATAGGCTTGCAAGCCCCTATTCGACCTAGGGCCCTATTCCCTTATTCTAATATCTTAACCCTTCATAATAGACCCATTAAGAAAGCCCCTAAGAATAAAACTCCAAAAGAAAAGGGAAAGAAATAAATCTAAATCTTGGGCTTAAAATAGGGGACCGGTCGACCGGTCCCAGACCCCTGGTCGACCGCGGGTCTAAATTTTGTCTATGAAGAAATGCAGTAGGCTTTTCCCATAAGGCGCGGTCGATCGGTCCCCTAGGCGCGATCGACTGGCCACACCAATTATCTTGGCCGATTTTCATTTTTTTAACAAAACCCTACTTCATCAAACACCCAAATATCATTACTAAACCCCAAAATCTTTAACCCAATAATATTCTTAACATGTAAACTCATCCTACATTTCATCCCAACAATTTATATATCATCAAACCCATGTATAAACATCAAATTTCCATTTTTGTACCCAAAATCTAGGTTTTGATATTATTACCCAAAAATCCATTTCTTTAACCCACAAATTATGAAATGAAATACACAAATGACTTATTTAGCAAGATTAAACACTTTCCTCAATTTTGTAGAGGTTGGATCGTCCTCGTTGTTGCGTTGGGCCATGATCTCCAAGCTTTTCTTCCTCTCTCTCTTCCTTTCTTCTTCTTTTCTTTCTTCTTTCTCCCTCTTGGGCTTTTTCGCCCTTTCTCACAAATGAGAAGGCTTGATCCGTAAGCCTTTAAATCCCTTAAAACAACAAACCCAAAATTAAATGTTAATACACACTTTAAATGACTCGTTTACTTCAATTCAAGTCAAACTGATTTAAAAATAATCCGGAACCGAAATAAAACCCAATGACAGTCATTTTGACTATCTCCACCTTTTCGGGATCGATGTTACACTCAAAATCACCATCCGGAATACTTTAAAACGTCCTTAATTTTTGGACCTCAATTCCCAAATTTTGAAATTCTCAAATTTAAATTAAATTTTTATTTTCCCAAAAATTTAATTTCTCAGTCTCCAAAATCGAGGGTTGTTACATAAACAAAGCATTCAAGCCTCGAGAATTAAAATTGGATTGTTTAAGTTCATTCTCAATCCATCTCTCTACGGGTTTGGGGACACGGTCATTTTATACTAAACATGTAGGTGGGGACCACCCAGTAATGACAGACATCAAAACCCTCTCATCTATAGACTTTAGTCCCGATTTCATACGTGCTTTTCAGTACGCGTAATTAGAACCATCAAAAACTGGAAATTTTGAAAACCGGGAAAATTCCGTTTTTAAACAAAACTAAATTAAGGATCTTAACTCAATAACTTAGCCCTCTCACTCTGATACCATTTGTAAGGTACGAAAGCCCCCTAAATTTAAAAACTACTTCCAAATTAAGCGATGAATGGCTCAATTAAATCCCAACTAAAATTTCAATACAAATTTTAATCAAAAAACAAACTTCAAATTTTAATTTCTTCAAAACTAAAATTAAGTTAAACTTAAAGTGAAATTAAACTACACAAAGAAATCAATTTCCACTTAAACAAAATTAATTCAACCCAAGTCCTAAAATTTGCCTAACAATTATTTATTCTAATTTTCAATGTAGGTCAAACAAAATTTTATCAAGAATTTTGGACAAGAATTAAACAAGTGTGAGATTTATTCTAGTTAAAATTTTGGACAAGAATTAAATTAAACTTACCCAAATTATCCAAATTTAAATTAGCACCAAATTAAACAAGTGTGAGATTTAAATCAATTTTTATCTTTATTATCCTAGCATGCATATAAGGTGATTTTTGCAAGATAAGAATAAACAATCTCACTACGCGGAGATGTACGAGGAAAACCCAAATGAAAAAAATCTCGGACGACCCTGGCCTAACAAATCCACTAGGCGCGGAAATTTTACAAAGACATGACAAGAAGACTTACACCCACTCGACTCGACTCCTTCAAGCCCCGTCGCTTCCTCCGCTATTCAACCTTTGCTTTGTAAATAACTCCGGAGTCCACCGAAATCTTGGAGTCCACCAATGGAGGCACAACCCACCATCAGCCACACATGGTGCCTTTCACCATGTGAGAAAGTCGCAACAAAAACTTCTTCTCCTTTATGGGTAGAGAATGAACCCAAACTTCTCTTCTTGTTGGTGTAGAGAAAACTCGATGCCAAACTAAACTCTCCAAGAAATATATATCTATATATATATATGAAAACTTGGAATTAAACTAACATGGGTGTGTTTGTGTTTGGAAGAGTTTAAACCATTAATTTCATTAACACAAAAAGGAACTTTTTCTCTTCTAGAATGTTGCCCTCGTTTTCTCTTGGATGGAATGAAAAAATATCATGAAAGTTTTTTCCCACACTTAGTTATTCAGGAAAAAGAAGTGGGAAAACAAGTGGGCAAGTGGGAAGTTTTTTAAAAAAAAACTGTCAGAAAACTGCCTATGTCGTTTGAACAAGGACTTTTCGAACGACATTTCAGAAAACATTGCCCCAAACTCATTTGAAGTTCGTTCGAAGTTCTAACGACAATTCAGAGAATATAAAAAAAAATTATTGGAAAACTCATTTGATTTCTCATTCGAACGATAATCTCATTCGAATGACAATTCAAATGATAATTCAGAAAACTTCTTTTGAAAAAAAAATTCTAAAAAGATTTTCTGAATATAAAAGATCTTAAAAAGTATTTTATGAAATATAACCAATAAACGTTCCAAGCTCCTATATATATATATATATAACGCATTCATAACTTTGGAGCCTTGGAATCCAATTGTTGCTGATGTAGAAACATGGCACAAAAACTCAGCAAGGATGAATCTGTAAATTCTGGGCCGCTACGTCTTCAACTCTACAAATGTCATAGGCTTTATAGGACCAAACATCTATCATAGGACTCAAATGGTTTTGTCCTGAATTAAGCCAATACTATATATGGACTCAATTGGAAATTTGTGTCCTAACACAACCTGCTCTGATACCACTTATAAGAGTAAATATAGCAGAAAGTTCTTGTACTAATTTGTAAATGGCTCGATATAAATGCTCTGAAATCACTTAAAGTGAGTGGAAAGAATTGATACCCCTATGAGAATGCGGAGCAAATATGCTCAATAAAATTCTAATTTGAGAGTGCGCAATTAATTTTATCTTTTTATCCCTAGAACATGCAACTATGTGATTCGAAATGTAATTCAAACCAAGCATTAAACAAAGGCAAAGTTTCAGGTGAAATTCCCTCAAGGAAAAACCTTGTATTCACCTTATAAAATTTATAAATCGCAACTTACAAACTTTATAAAAGAATTTACAGCGGACGAATCTCTCCCAGGTGACCTTTGTCCACAACTATGATCCTTGCAAGAATCACAAGGTCATTGTCCTCCTTTAGCCTCAGCTTTTGTCTTCAGCGGTGAGTTCCCTCAGGTATCACAAGTTAGCCATGGAGATTACTTATCCACAAAGGTGTATGAAAGGATACAAAACTTTCTAGGGTTTAAACGAATTCATGAAACTAAATATTCAGGATTTTTTGTAAATTAAACAGTGTTTTTACAACACAAAAAGTGAAGAACTTTAAGTTATATAGAAATGAATCTAGCAAAAGTCTTAGAAAACCTGAACACGTAATAGGAATTTATAGGATGTTTTTATATTTCGAGGTGGTGACATCGTTCGAACGATATAACAGTGTTAATCTAACGAGGTGATAATTTTGTTCGAACGAGAGAAGTCTCGTTTCTAACGACACTAAAAAATCCAAACAGTAAGCCCTCGATTAAAGCTCGTTTGAAAGACGTTTTTAACGACCCTTCTAACGAAGTGGCAATCACGTTTGAATGAGATTCCATCTCATTTGAAGGAGATTTATAAAAAATCTATTTCGAAAATAAAAAACTCATGTTTGTTTTCGATAAAAATAAAACATCGCAAAATTAATTTTGTGAATTAATTGAAACTAAATTGCTTTATACCATTACGAGATGTAAGAACGTATTAAAACTTGGAGATGCTTGAGTTTGGTTCATCTTGATGGTGTGTTACGATTAGTAACGGGATATGCCAAACTAGCCTAAAACTATGCTATGAACAATTTTAAAAAAATTGTTCTTACAAGTTGTTTCATCGCAATTCACACCTAACGCTCTGGTCGGATCAGTTTGGCCATGGGTAACCCATAAATTCGAGCAGGACATTATAACGAGAATAAACCATCTTGGTTCCCACAAACACGATCTCAAAGCATATAATAGATGGAACTTGGATCTTAAACAAGTTAGATGTGTATAGAAAACTGATTTTCGCTAAAAGTGACATTAAAAATTGATGTCAGGTGCCCTTTATATAAAAAAAAGACATTTTTTTAGGCGACTTAAATTTCGAGGAAATTTGTTCGAACGAGATTACTAAGGTTGTTCAAACGAGTTGTGCATTCTCGTTTGAACGACCATCAAACGGGCTTCGAACGAACTATTTTTGCAAAACAGAAAAATCTTGCTTGATCATCATTGGAAGCTCGTTCGAACGAGATTGCACTACTCATTTAACCTTCATTTGACGCTCATTTGAATGATATTGGACTACTCGGTTGAAGGTCATTTGAACCTCGTTTGAACATCCCAAAAAATTTAAAAACAATTCTTAAAAAATATTTTTTCTAAAAATAAGCCTCAATGAATTTGAAACTTAAACGCCCAAAATGAAATCCAAGGATCAACATAATATGCATTCATACCACTAGATATCTATGGATAATGAAGACTAAATGTGGTATGAAACACGGCATGATGAATGTAGCCTCTTGAACTTGGATGGCATATCTTTAATCAAATACGTCATAGGCTTGAAAGGTCAACACACTCAAGTCCTAACCTATGACTCAAAGATTTTTTCCAAATACATAATAAGCCAAAATACATACAAATTGACTCTGTTGAAAATTTTCCCTTACAAGAATTGAGGCTAAGGTCGTGCGCACGGGATTATTTTGATGTTGTTTGGTTGTCTTCGTGCACATGGGCTTTATATGGAGTTGTGCGAACGGTTAAGGCAAAAATACATTTTCAAAAGCCTTAACAAGTACAAGTAAATAGCCAACTCCCCAAATCTTTTTCAAATGACCTTTGAGATAAATTTTAAATATTTAAACAGTTTTTCCATCAACTTTTCAAATCCTCACACATTTTAAAAACGTTTTGTGCGCGTGTGTGTGTCTTTGGCCACAATCAATTCCCAATCTACTAAAAGAATATAATAATCACTACAATGTGAATGCATGGCAACAAAAGTCTTCAATGACTGGCATGCAAGATTTTCAGGTCTTCAAAGGTTCATCTAAGTCTAATATAAGAAAAATGATCGCACCTCACTCATTCAAATCAAGTTTATATGATAGACTTATTAAAAAAAGTCTCTGACTTGATGGAATCAATTACTCAATTGTTTTGACGCGAGAATAAGCCAACTAATATTAATTACAAAATTATATTTTCACTCTTTCTGTCATTTTTGGAATTGAATTGTAAATTTAATTTGTTTCAGAGGCAATTTCCATGTGAAATTAAATTAAGGTTTTATTGTGTTCTAATAGTTTCTTATAAGAGGGTTTTCAAATAACTTTTGTCTCATACAACCACCGACCCAAATGACTTTTTATGACGGAGAAAATTTGGTCGCAAATTTTATATGCGACGGCTATGTTCGACACAAATACTTGTAAAGAATAATATGCATATGTGATTAGATAAGAAGATAAAATGTCATGTTCTGTGCAAGACATATTGATTGTTCTTTTCGTTTCCTATCGAGTCAAAATACAATACAATAATTCGAATTGTTAATTATCATGGTATGTTATGTCACTTACAATTTTTGTTTAAAATATAATACCATTAAAGTGGGGCACTATGTTACGTCTACACAACATTTAATTTTAAATATTTTTTTTTTTTTTTTTTTAAATTTGAAAGGGCGGAATGAGAAATTGAAATAATATCAAACGATAAATGTTTAAAAAATTTAATATCTTTTATCATTCATAAAACAATTTAATGACGTTGAAACCAAATTGATTTAACTCAAACTTAACTGAGAACGTAATTAACATATGAAAACAAAGTGAAGGTATTCCCTAATAGGCTGCTTATACATCTCAAGAGAGTATTTACCTATAAAACCATTAACAAAATCATTCCATGTTATTTTTCTCTATAGAAAAAGAATTTAATTTCAGAGCATTAAACCAGAAAATGGAAAAATATAATACTTAAAAAAAACTCATGCGCGATCGGTAAAAAAAATATACAAGATACAAAAAAAAAAAGTCAAAAAGTACTAAAAGACAAAACAAAACGCAAGTGCGACAATCGAATTTTAATAACTCGACTTTTTATTTAATTTTACAAAAATTGAAGTTCATGAAGTCATGGACATTTTATGATTTTATATGAATTAGTGAATTTTAATGGGAGTGATTTAGCGATTATTCAAGAAATTTAGGGTAATCGCTGAATTAAATGTACCTTTTCTGTGATTTAAATTGGAATAACCGGGTGATTTGAGGTATTCGGGTAAATTAAGAGATTAAATGCAGCAATGGTATAATTTAATTGGAATGCAAATATTATACAATTTTAGTTAAGTCATTTAGATGAATAAGGAAATAAGGTTAGGTAATATATATCGTGGTGAGGGAGGAGATAAAGGCCACAAGAGTGGCCACCTAACAAGAATTGGTTTTAAGTGCACAAAACCCATATCAAATCGAAACGTGATCTTATTAAACTGTTCAGATTTCGAAACTTGACCAAACAAGGACATTAAACTGTGTTGGTCCTATTCTAAATTAAGTATTAGCTCACCTTTGGAACATCTGGCCAAAAATTGAAAGAACTTAAATGAGTGAGTTAGTGCGTCTTATAAAGGGTATTTTGGAGTAGAAATGTAATGAAAATTATTAATAAAATGTATTTTTAAGCAAGGAGTGTTTAACAGTCTCTTGAGGCCACCTTTGAAAGTGAGAACTGTCACTCATCTTCAACTATTTTTTCAAGTTTGGACTCCAAATAGGTAGGCATGTTGTATTATTAGGTTATTGTGCACGGTAGAAATGCATTTTATGAAATAAAACACATATTTGAATTATATATGTGTTTTGGGAGTTGGTAATTTTCAGAATGTATTCATGGGTAAAATGAATTATTTGCAGGTTAAATAAATATATTTGGGGATGTTAATCATTTTTGGTATTTTGCAAAAATAGTATTATTTTCTATCAAAAAATGGAAATATGGAATTAAGGGTTGCATTTTAATAATATTCTGAAAATATTATTTAAAACTGTAGACTTTGTGAAATTATTATTTATGGCCAAAAATGTTGAGGTTGTGTTTTTACCCCATAACTTTTATACTAAGAGCCTTTTATCCAAACTTTCATGAAATTATAATTTGAACCCTACACTAGTTAAAAAGTGCTACTTTGATCCTAAAAATGTACTTTTAGGAAATATTTATAAAACAGTCACTAGACTTTAAATATTTATAAAATAGCCCTCAAACTTTGAAAAATTACAAAATAACTCATAAACTTTTGGGTAATTAGAAAATAGCCCTCAGACCTTTGAATAACAACAAAATAGCCCTTGAACTTTACAAAGTATTAAATCCAACCCTGAGCTTTTAAATATTATAAAACAACCCCAAAACTTTGGTAAAAATAAAGAAAGTGAGCCTGAATTTTTTATTTTATAAATTAGCCCTAATATTTAAATGTTACTGGACTTTGACTTTGTTTTAAAGTTACGAAGTAAACTCGATATTTTTAAAAATTACAAAAATGAACCTAGAAGGTTGTGTTAAATGAATTTAACTCTAAAAAAACTCAAAAAGGCAAAGATGTATGTTGAATATATATCAGAAGATGAAAATAATATATTACACATAAAGTGTTTTACGTGGCCTGGCCCTTGAGCCTGGTATAAAATGTTAAAATGTAAAAGGAACTTAAAAGGGTATTTATAGATATATTAAATACGACGCTAAGTCGGGTGTTTTGTTAAATACGGCGTAAGTCGGGTATTTTGCTAAATATGATGTAAGCAAGATATTTTGTTGAAAACGACAATTGGACAGCAAGGAATGAATTAATGAAAAGTGAAACGGCTTTCAAAAAGGAGTAAGCTTGATAAATTTAAGAAGTGTGCAGAGCCCTAGGGTGTAGCTTCAGCTTTGACAAAAAATAACTAGTTAGTAAATCATGGGTTACTGTAAGAGAAAGATTTTAAAACTTCTCATGATTTAGGCTTTTTGCTATTTTTGGCGTATTTCGTTACCAATCAGATTTTCAAACCGAACTTATGTACGCATTGCCTTCGCGATCATTTGAAGATATATTAGTGACCGAGCATCATTTTCGTATTTTCAACCGTTGAATTTGTCACTGACTTTTAATTCATACGAAATACATTTTGGGATGTTTACTTTAATATCGAGGAATTTTGTTAAAATGGATTTTGAAAATATTTTTTTTATTTTAATCTCAGTAAAATGAATTTTTCTTTTCGTTGGAATGAGCTTCGAATGACCATCGAACGACAATCCTCTATTTCACAGACCTAAACTCGTTGGAAGGTCATTAGTAGGTTGATCGAACGAGAATGGGTTGTCGTTCGGACAAGACTTGATATCGTTAGAACGAAACTCGTGTTGTCATTCGAACGAGATGCTATTTTCGTCCAAACGAGTTTGCCGCCTCGAATTTGTATTTTTTCTATAAAACCCTATTTTGATGAGATTTTATGAAGAATTTTGGAGAAAACTAATTCCCAATATCTAAGCCAAAAGTTCTTGTCATTGTGTTTTAGAAAAATATTTTCCTTTCTAAATCATTCATCCCGTATATGATTTGTTAAGTTTTTTTAACCCCAAGTTTCTATACACTTGCATCAAACCGTTGTAGAGTTCTTTTCTACTGCTGATTTGTGGAGCAGAGGCTCTACAGCTGAAGAAGATAGGATTCTGCAATCCTATGGTTAATCGGTAGATACCGAGGTAAGACCGTTTACTATGGATGGTGTTGAATTGTGTCGTATTCTATGGATTATTTGAAGACCCTACGTGTTATACTTAGTAGAGCTAAGTAGGCTGTAAGTCGATTAGTGTCTGTCAAACTCTTTAGAGTGCTGAATACTAAGTTTTGTCAGAAATGGATTTTTCCTTATCTTCTTCACATGTTTGGTTTGCTTGTGTGATTGGTGAATTAAATTTGGACATTATAATCAAGATAAAATTTGGATGAAATTTGAATTTATGTGTCTGTAACCTAATATACGGACTATCTTTATGAACCTTGCCTTTTTAGTTACGACATGTATGGCAGACACTGCAAGATCATAAACATAAATGGGATTCGATGAACTCCAAGATAAAAGGAAATTTATAAAAATAAATGGATCGGTAAATTCCAAGAACTTGATAGACGATTATGGAATTTCTATTCCGAGATTTAAAGAACGTGGCTCGAAATCATGGGTAAATATGTAATATAGGAAATTGGTGAAGCCCAAATAGAATGAAAGGCATGATAATTAAGAATTAAAGGAATAAAAATATGACTACTAATTGGATAAGTAACTAATGGTGGGGCCTAAACCCAATCTTAACACGTGTGTACCGGGGGGTAATTTAATGTGATTTAAAAAGGATATAAAGATAAAGCTATAATAACTGGGTGTTTGAACAAATACATAGCGGGGCATAATCCAGGGTCGGATACGTGTGTGAGGATAAAATTAATATAATTTTTTTTTTGGATGTGTGAGTAAATCTAGGGTGGGGTACAATATTAAGGTTTGATACAATTAAGCACTAGTAGTTCTTTTCAAACACCGAGTGCGGGTGTTGAAATATTATTATTAAGAAACGCCATACGTGTGTTGAGTCAAGTATAAATTGATATTTTGAAAAGAAAATGGGATAATTTAAAGATAGTCCAATAGTATGATTTTTCCTAAAGTTAACTGCATGAGTAATAGCTTAAATGACTATTATGGAATAAAATGGAAACTTGAAACACAAGGGTTAATGGTATTTAACCTTATTAAATTTAACATTGTGAAAATAAAACATTGCTCATGCATATATTATATAGTAGTTGCATTTAAAGTTGGGCAAAAAATATATTGATTATAGTTTTGCATTAAGTATTTATATCATTCTTTTCAATATGGCTTTGTTAGGGAACCCTGCTAGGCATTGGCTTACTCCATTCCTTTTGTTACTGTAGGTTAATCGTCATTCCGTCTTTTGAGAGAGTTTTACAAGTAAGTAATTTCTTAGTATTACTCAAGTAGTTATGATAACTTGAATCCAGGATAGTTCCTAACGGGTTCACATTTGTCATTATTGTGTTTATGTATCTAGAAAATAGAATTGCGTGCTCACTTGGTAATTTTAAATAATTAAAATTGGACTATACATATTATTTAGGTTGTTACACATAACTTCACATTTAATGCAGCGGGACTAGGTTGGGTTAACCCACAGACAACCTCAGTTCTGGGTTCAGGATATACACGAATTGATGTGGGAGCATGAGCTTTGTTTCTTCCTAAAGTAATAAATCTAGGATAATTTTGGTTCTAATTTTACTTATTTTGGAACACTTTATAATTTTACTCCATGTTATGGAGACCAAAATGTACTATTCTATCTATTTTGCTCCATGCCTTAGAGATAGTCTAAGAAAATGTATAAGTATTATTTTTTATATTTTTTATTCGTAAAATATTATTGTTAAAACTAAATTCTAATAACTGTAAAAGTAAGTTTATATTGTAAGTATAAAATTCTGAAGAATATAAGAAATGCAAAACATGAATAGAAAAGTTCATAAAAACTAAAATACATTAAACTATATGTATTTTCATGTAAAATATTAATGAGTTTTATATTTGGTGGAAAAAAACAAAGTACATATGTTTTGTCAAAAGATTTTTTTTTTTGCTTTTACAAAAATTTATGATTTAGAGGGTTCGATTTATCAAATTTACTATAGCCAGAAATATGAGCAATTTCTATATTCGACTGTAGACTAAAACATAATGCCCCAAAAGAAGTAAGAGGATTAGAAAAAAAATATTTTTTAAAAATTAAATAAAAATAAATTAATTGAATTAGAAAATAATTCTGATAATGGGATTTTTGAGCCAGTTTAGCACCAAAGCTAGAGCATCATTGGTGTTTCACTGTCCACTTTACATTATAAATTATAAACAAGGTTATGTACAAAACATCCCCAAACTATCATTTTACAAGAAAGAAAAATAGTCTCTCACCATTTAATTTATTGCAAAATTGTAAAGGGATGTCCTTTTTGGAAAAAAACTAAATGAGATCTTTCACCTATTTATAACCTAACCTAATTTCACTTCCCTCAGCAGCAGACTGTTAGAATTAGATCATTTCTCTCTCTATGAGCGATTTCACTATTTTTCTTAGTTTTGAAGGGAAAACAAGATCTATATCCTAAACTTCTATGTGATAATTCTTTTTACCAAATTTAGATGTGACACCCCTCCTACTTTAATCACGGGTGATCAGTCCTTTATCAAAATAAACAGGAATCGCATTTGGTTCATTCTTAGTATCACTGTCGAAAACCATTTAAATTACTAATCACCATGTTAAATTAAGTCGGTGTCAAATGTTCTCTTTCATTATTTCAACATCATGCGTAAATAAATGAATAAAAAAAAATTAACTAAACCATTCACAAAATAATAGTCTGAACAATCACACGATATAATAAGACCGAATAAACTATCGGTTCTTAAAACAAATCCAAATACAAGCTTGACATAATAAAAATGAATCTGAATAAAGTCTAATAAATAAACTGAAGAAATAAATAGTTTAGAGGGGCAACACACCCAAATGAAATACTGAAGAATCTCCTCTCTAGAAGTGAATAAGCTGAAGCGTCTAAAGCAACCCATGTAAGCCTCCACAAGTGCTACAGCTACGCGTCTCTGGATAGAATCATTAAGCTTGGCGTCCCTGTGATTGGTCACTTAAAAGGTTTTGAAAATATTTTTGACACGAGTCAGAGCCCAAGAAAACAGTTTGAAAATATTTTGCAAGTGTTCAAATCAATATTTGAATCAATTATTAGATACACATGTTAGTTCCATGCTCACTCCCTTGAGATCCTCACATCTCAACTAGTGTGCATATCTAACATACCCTATCTATCTATGTTACCCATACCTACTAGATAACACATCTAAATAGCCTCAATAGGTCTAAGCCTCTCGTATAACCCATACGACACACTACCACAATCTCAATAATTAATATTTTCCACGTATTATTATTGATTCAAACATATAAATATCCCAACTTAAATTACCTTTAGATATACACAATGTATAAATTCTACCATCACACATAAGTAGATATATATCGCACTTGTATATATTTAACACACATATAATATATACAATTATAGCATCCCTAGAATGGCCCCTCATGATGCTGACATACTCTGCTATCAAGTCCATGTACTTCTCATACCAAATCAAGGACTGCTGGTTCGACGTGTCTCCTCGAACCCAAAATCAATCAACACACACTGGAGGCAAACATGGTTCTAAGCCATGGGATATGCACATACATAATGTACCCAAAGGACACGTCGGTCCAATTAATACACAACACATAGCTCGCCGCCCTAAGTTTCATATTCTGGGAAACACATCCAGACCTCACTGGAATTGCCAAGGTAGGATTGCCCTCTACGCAGAAACCTTCGGATAGCAGGCAGCGTAGGTATGTTCACACACATAATCAAATCATAACCATAGGTATTCACACAACCTATATATGCATATTATTCAGTAGGTATACAGACAACTCATCATATAAGTCCGTACGTAGTATATATATCACGCATACTCAACAAACAAACAATTACAATTATAACCTCTAATTGTTTATTATCGAGTATCACTCACTACCCGAAGGGACCTAGTTACCCCTTATTAAATATCAGTAGTTAGTACCTTCATACCCTACTGGTCAAAGGCATAGGTTAAGTTATCTCTCTGTGACCCGTTCTATTCTCGCAAATTTTATTAACTTCCATATTATGCCCGAGAGATTCTATCCTTAATTCTCCCATTTTGGCAAGGTCTAAGCTATATCATAGACCTAATGAATTTCATTATGTATATCAATATGGTTTAAGAATAACCCAAAAGCCTTTAAATTAATTATTTGCAAATTTTGGGTAACCGAATCGATTCGACGAAGAGGATGAATCTATTCGTTGACCGAATTGATTCGCTCCTTGAGCCGAATCGTTTTGAAATGCCACTGTTCATCTTCTTCGTTTAAATGTTATGTTTTTTTCACCATTTTAACCCACAATTTCTTCATGCAACACACCCAAACTCCAATATAATTTATCCCAACATCATACAAGAGCATTGTAGACACCACATTTTAGGATCCCCTAAGTCTCTCCCTACGTCCCTAGCACCTCCCCATTTCACTACAAACCCTAGGTTATACTCTGAGTACTGATTTAGAGGCCATCGGGAGCTCCCAGGCCCCATTTGACTCCGATCAACTCTATCGTCAGAGTGAAAGCTCTTTGAATATTTGAAAGGATCTGAATCACCTTTTCAACAGTCTGTCCCGTGCACGAATCGACATAACGGTTCGAATGAATGAACAATTTTACTACCGAAAATCAATTCGGAGGCCACCGAGCGCTCCCGGGCACCGATTTGACTCCAATCAACTTCATCGTTAGAGAGAACGATTCGTTTTCCCCCGAAAACTGATCCGGGGGTCACAGAGCGCTCCCGAGCTCCATTTGACCAAATTCAACTTTTCATCTCTAATGAGACTGAATGAATCTCTAAAGGAAACTGAATACCCTTTCCAACAGTCCACCCCGTGCGCGATTACGGTGTGGACGAACGATCTGTTTTACTTCGAGAGGTCATCGATCACTTTTAACCCCCAGTTGACCAAGATCAACGATTCAAACTGGGCAAATATCTTTTTAAAGTTGAAGTACATCTCCTAACCTTTCCAACGGTCCACCTCATGCGCGATTCTGACTTACCATGCTGACGAACAATCTGTTTCCTTCCGGCGATCTCCCATCCAAAGGATCGATGTGCGCTTTCAAGCCATATTTGACCCAAAGTCAACTACAAGACACGGGAACGATCCAAAGGACTCTTTAAGGTCTCTAAATTACCTTTCTAACGGTATGCCCCGTGCGTGATTTGGATCAACGAATTTCATTCTATGACCATTTTTTAGAAAACTTTGCACGAGACTACTAATTGGCAGGTCCAGTTCACTGCCTATCGGCAGTGTGTCTAGGGTCACCTGCCAATGGGTAGGACTAGGTCCATGTCAATCGGCATCCCCTAACGCTATAAATAGAGGTCATGACCTCACTTCCAAAGCACACCTCATCAGTAACATTCTCTCGAAATCAGCGAAGTTCCTCCATGTAATGTTCCATTCAAGATTATATTCCCATCCTTTTCATACCCAATTTGGAAAAATATCATTCTCTCTCATCCAACATTCATCTCACATTCAAGGGAGTTCATCCAAGATCAAAGATCAAGCTTCAAAGAAGGTCCAAATCCTTCCCCCTCTCTTTAAATTTCTTATTTTGCATAAATTTCATTATATTCGTAATTAAGTTCTTAATTTTATTCATACACATTAATATTACATTTTTATTAGTATATTGCACATACTTTATTTTCTATAAAAAAAAACAAAAAGAGGGTTACACCCATAAATTCCAAACGGGATTATACATCACACTTTTTCAAAACTAAAAATACATTTTCTACACACACACATATAATAAAATCCCGTTTGAATCTATGGGATAAACCCCACCCCCATGCACCATTCGAACTATATGGACTTTGATGCCTTTATAGGCTACGCAGGCGTTCCGGATTAAAACCCAAGACTCGAGTCCAATTTTCCAATTTTTCAAAATTTCCAATATTTCTAAATCACCCATTTTCGTATTTATCATATTCTTTCATTAATATACATATTACGTTTGTTAGCGTTTCATCCAACACATATTGTCTTTTGATCATAACGATCAATATCGCGATAAGTGCATAAATCATAATTTATATATATTATTTTGGGAGCATTCCTATGGATGACCTCACTCTATCTTTTCCATGGTATGAGTTGGACGATTCCAATCTCCATTATGTATACACGCGCACACACTTCACGGAGAAATAAAGTAAAATAATAAGCCCATGAGAGACCGAAAGGGTGGGATGGGTGACTAACACCTTCCCATTCCGTAACTTAGCGCCCGAGCCTTCTAACCATTGGTTTCGTATGCATCAGTTTGTCTTTGATGCCATTTTCTCGAGAAGGAGACATGCTTTTTTGCCTGTTTTATGAAAAATAGGTTGGCGACTCCATTTCTTTACATTTATCCCACACCGGCGAAGCCTGAAGCGTCCCTAAGTAGGACGCGAGATATTTCGATTCCCCTTCCTTTACCATCCCCCCTTTTCAAGAGGTATAAGAGGGATAAGAGGTAGCAGTGCGCATTATTTGATCGGGATGGACACATTAGTGACTCCGCTGGGGAGTTTCTTAATAAGAGGGCTAGACTCTGTTTGCATGGGTGTTTTATTCTCTTGTGTGTGTATGCAGCTATCTGTATGTACCCTTTTCTCCTCTATTATTTCTTACACATATACATCTCATGCTTACGTCACTACTCACTTGTAGATACTCTCCATGTACACTTCACACCACATGCACCTAGGATCACTTATATCCACATTTTGCACACACCACTTAGAAATTTATGCTTAGATGTCACCAACACACACCTCCACTTATCACACTTGTATATATCCATGCTTACTCACACACCACTTGTAGTTGATCCATGCTTAGGTTCACTACCACACACTCATTTCTAGATAGCTACACATCACTCACTCTCAAATAATCCATATAGATTTATTTTTTATATTGGTGCATTATTCCCTGCTTGGCATGATGCTCATCAATTAAGATACTCTCTCCATAATTTACTAATCAATGATCATGCATCTTTCACACTACATCACCAAATAGCATTGCTATTAACAAAATATTGTCCCGTAATTGGGGGGTCACTTCATGATGGGCGTTGGTCCGATAGGTCACAGTTATCCTAAGCGATATATCAAGTACCTTTGACGTATATTGAATTGTTCCCCCTGCAGCATACCGCTTGACCGAAGTCATGACGGGAGGTATATCGCAGGGAACTCATTCTCGTACGTCGAGTATATCAAATTATCTCTCACAGGTACTGTCCCCGCGAGGTATATAGTGAGGCAATTCATGTACACTCGGGTATATCAAATGGCTTGTCCACTCGTACTGATTTCCCTCAAAAGAAAGACGTATATCGTGGAAGTCATGCCAAAGGGGGTAACACCTTCCAATTAACCTAACAACAGCATACCCGCATATAGGCGTCAAACCTAGGACACTTATATTTAGTTTTCCAGTTTCAACCCAAAACTCTGTCGAAATAATGGGTCGTTATGTCACCCAAATTTTCACGCAATTTTTAAAACGGGGCCCTCCCATGAGCCTGGTATAAGTCCAACCATAGTTTTTACATATTTTTCAAAACCCAATTTTTACAGACTCGGGACTCGTCTGGCATTTGTTTTTACATTTAGGAAAACCTAATACAAGTGAGAACCTAATAAACATAATAATAAACATGCTGAGACCCGTCTCTCGTCTTTTCCTCCTTTCTTTATCAAAAAAGTGTCCAAAAACCTTTTTTCCCTCGTTTATCAAAGTACCAAAATTATTTTTCTTCCCTTTTTTACTCAAAAACATTTTTCCTTCTCTTATCAAAAATACCAAAAATACTTTTCCTTCTTTTTACCCCAAAACATTTTGTCCCCCCTTTTTTTTTAAAAAATAACAAAAAACATTTTCCTCCCTTTTTCTAAAAATAACAGTTTTCACACTTTCTCTTTGCCAAAAATAAATTCATTTTTTCTCCTTCTCATGTCGATCGCATACCCTTGGACTGGCTCCCTATTAGCTTCGATCTTTAGTCGAATTGCTCTAAAGCTCCGTTAGTTCCTTCGCCACTTCCTCTGAGTTTGGAATTCATCCGCTTTCCATGGAGAACACAGATAGAGTACTGAATGTACAACCGGAATTGATTACGGTTCCAGCTCATCTCACTGCCAAGATTGACAACCTTCAATCCGAGGATAGTTAGATGCAATGAAACTAGGTACCTCCTCCCGAAGAGCCCGAGGTCCTCTTCCCTCGCACTATGGGTTTGCCCGTACTTGAGGTTATTTGGGTTTGAGAGGAATACCAGCATGCTCCACGTGCTCCTCCTACTAATGGGCTACCGCCAGTCCAGCTTCCTATGCCGAATCTTGCCCAGCCATGGGCTAACATACTCGTGACCGTTGATCTGAAAGAGGAAGAATTAAATAAGATTAAGGAAGATCTCAAGGCATTGACCAAGTTAGACTCTCTGGAAATTACATGGACTAGACCCACATGTCTCCCTATCCTAAAGCAATGATTTTGAAAAAGTTCAAGATGCCCAACATTGAGAAATTCGAGGGTAGTGAACCCCCAATTATTCATCTCTAAAGTTACACTGAGCCATGACTCTCTTAGGTGCCTCCTAGAAAATAATGGCCCAAATGTTCCAACAGACTTTGAAGGACAACGCTCTTCGATGGTTCTTATCTCTTGAGGAGTCCAGAATCTGCAGTTAGGAGGATATAGCCCGTGAGTTCATGTCATAGTACAAGTACAATAAAGAATTTGAGGTTACCCGTCGTGATTTAGAGCTACTCAAATAGAATCCTGGGGAATCAGTCAGTAACTTCATAGCATGGTGGAGAGAGAAAGTAGCCACCATGACCAACCGGCCTTCCAAAGAAGAACAAGTCAGCATCGTAAAGAAGAACTTATTACACCATGTCCAAGCGACGATGGGAGGACAGTACTACCCTCATTTTCGAGCCCTCCGAGAAGTAGGGGTGGAGATCGAAGAAGGTCTTGCTAAGACAGAAGTTAAATTGAAGAAAGTAACTGGACAGTCCACTCCCAAAAAGTTTGAGAAGCCAGCTACAACCGTAGTTTCAACCATCAATAACATCTCTCATATTGTCACTTTATGGGCACTAGAAAGCCGTCCTAATCCATTCTGAAAGGAATACACCGAACTTCATGCTCCCCTTTCTAAATTTTACCAGACCCTCTTAAGTCGAAACCTCATCAAGCCATTGGACCCTCATTCATTACCAAACTTACTTCCCAAGAATTTTAAGGTAGAGGCCCATTGTGACTTTCATCAAACTGTTGGCCATACCACCTACCAGTGTTTATACCTCTAAAACATGATCCAATGTATTATTGGCTGGGGTGTAATCACCCCATCATCCAATCCTAAACCAAACACTACCCACAATCCACTCCCGAATCATACAAATGCCATATTTCTAGAAGAAGACTCAGAGTTTGACCCATCTATCCAAATCGCACCAAGAAAATCACCTATCATACCCACATATTCTCCTAAACCTCTCCAAGTGTGCCCATATTTTCTCCTACAGCCTACCATCTTCGTCGATCAGGCCTTGTCACTCATTTCTAGAGCATGTATTACTGTCCCTACTCGTTTGGAGGTAAAGATATGGAATTTTCAAAAATGTTGAACCAAAATCTAGAGTTTAGGCTGAAATTGCCCTCCCAGATGACCATTAACTGCTAGAGATCCAGTGTACTATTTTTAAAAGCTCGAAAATGGGCTCGAGAGTCAGACAATTAGGTGGTATCGATCGATGAAGTCAGCTTGGATGATGTGGTCCAGATAATTGCATACTTATTCTAATAGACTAGTGAAATTTTTAGTATATCCGATATACTTGATGCTTTAAAACTATATCGGTGCTTGGTCCCTTCACTTCTACATCTCCCTGCCAAATGGGAAGGTTTATACGAAGAGGCCGTTGAGGTTGTGAAATGTATTGACTTTTCATGGAAAGATGATGTCGTTACCACCGGATGAGGGGACGAATTTGACGATTCAGATGAAGAGCACAGTCCAAAAAAGACTAGCCCAATAGTCAGCATATGAGGGATGATATAAATTGAGGATCTACTAGGAAAAATCAATAAGGTGGCTGAACAACCTGAGATCGATGAGGATACGGGGTTCCTATATTTCCCCTCTTCTGTGAACCATATGACCAGGCCAGGGAATCATTGTCAAGTCCCAAACCTATCACCATCAGCAAACGACGAAGTAAAAGGTGTTGAGAATATTCCTATGCTAGAAATGACCCTCGAGGAGAGCAAGATCCTCAATCAATTGAAGAATACCTAAGCTAACATCACTGTATGGGGACTATTTATGTCTTCCCAGTTGCACATAAATGACTTGATCAAGATACTCATAGGACCCACAGTTCCTCCTTCCACGACATCAGAAGAAGTAGTGAATTTGGTCGAATTCTTGACCTCTACTAGTTAGCTCTCCTTCTCCGAAGAAGAAATCCCCAAGTTTGGTTCAAACAAAAACTATGCTCTCAATATATCAGTCGAAGTCATGGGAAAGACTGTCCCACTCTCTCTTATCGATAATGGATCGGCTCTTAATGTCTGCCCATTAAGAACCCTCAATTGTTTGGAACTAAAAGTGAGCGACCTCGCTCCAACCTCTGTCACTATATGCACTTATAATAATACCCGTCGAGAAGTTATGGGATCTATAAAGCTTGCAATAGGGGCTGGCCCTATAAATCCTATTATTCAATTCGAAGTCATCGATATCCCAGCTTATTTTAATTGCTCAGACGACCGTGGCTCCACAGTATCAAGGGTGTGTCTTCTTCCCTTCATTAGAAACTGAAGTTCTTCGCCAATGGACAGGTCATCACCATCTTAGGCAACGTCGACAATGCCGAGAATGCAAGCACTAGTAATCTAGTTATTGAGATACAACACGGGGCGAATGATATGCTTCTGTCAGGCTTTCAAGTTGAACCACTTATACTCCCAGTAGGGGATGACTTCAAATGTAGGGTTTGTCCGGAGTATAACCCTCATGGAAATGTCAATGTGATCCAGATGTTCAAGAACATGCACTTCATACCGGACTAGGGCTGGGACGATGATAGCAAGGGATCTTTGAACCCATTGTGTTGAAGAAATATTTTCCTCTTTATGGCATGGGCTATCAACCATTAGCAGAAGAACTCATAATGCTCCGCTAACCTCGACTGAAGAAAAGCCTAGAAAGTGCAAATATTGTCTCCAGAGATTCCTTGAACGGAAGATTCATCAGAGAGGTTAAAGATTTCCTTTTTTGTGGCTTTCCTAAACCGTGGTATGATCATGTGGATAAGAAGATGAAACCCGGAATGGATATCTTTTTACAAGACAACTATTTATAGGCCAAAAGTTCCCAGCATCATGTGCAATCACTCATCGAAGAGACCATTATCGATATCGAAGATTCTGAGGGAAGTGATTATGAGGACTCCTTCAATTTGCAGACACTGGGGCTGACACTCTGCTTGATCCATGATAACTTCGCTTTTTGTGTGTAGTCGTTGTTGCAAGCCAAGTAAATCAAAACCTTAAAAAATCTACAAAATATAACATCAAACTAAAATGTAGAGGTTAGTAAGGGTATCAATCCATTTCAAGGGGGTAAAGCAAGAGACAAACTCAATTATAATTCAATTTTATTTTCTTTTTGTGCCTTTTTTACTTTTTCTAATTTTTTTAGCTTTTCAAAGATTAAAGCACTTTGGTGAGGTGAGGTGAAACTAAACTAAACTAAAATCAAAGATCATATGGCAAACTAAAAAGAAATAATGAAAATAAAATGAAATCTAACTAAATGAACATGTAAAATTTGAGATGAAGTGAGGAAGTAAATGTGAGAACAATCAAGGAATGGGATTACACCACAAATTCTAGTTAATCTATTTAATTAATTTATTAAAATTACACTTCCCAAATTATTATTAAAATTTCAAATCAACTCTCGTTGCAAATGTAAATTTAAGAATAATCTTTTAGAGAATTAAATTTACAATCCTACAACTCACAAAACGTAGATCTAAACATCATCTAACAAATCACCCGCTAGGATCGATTTACTAAATTAGTTTAAATCATAAAAATATGATTAGAGTTGAAATTCAAAGAAATAATTTCACATTTTAGAAAAACCTATCTCTAGTTCGATTCTAAGATGGAAATTAAGACTAGAATCTCAATTTTCTCTCGAAAATCATTTACCCTCTCTCGAGGCATAAATTAAAAGTAAGATTGCAAAATTAATCATCATATGGAATTTTAATTTAATTAATCTAATTAAATTCGAATAACATCAAAATAATGGGTCACCCCACCCCTTGAAAGGGGTTTTCTAGCCTAATATATTATAAAGCATGATAATCAAATTAACAAGGCAATGAAATAAAAGTAGAAAAAAGAACAATCAAACCAAATCTCTTTGAGAATAATTGAACTTCAATCTTCCAATTTGAAGCATACACCACTCTAATTGAGCATCCAATTGATTTGCAATAAAATATCAACTCAATTAAACCTCCCACAAAATATCACTCACTAATCTCTAACAAAAAATAAAACTATTTACAAAATGTTGTTTATCCTAATTTATTTTCTACACTAAACTATCTCTAACTTTCTCTATAATTCTCTTTCTTTTTTTATGGGTCTTCAAATGGCCTTGAGTCTCCTTTTATATTGAGGAACATGGAGCTAGGGACAAATTGGGAATTAGCATGAGTGTGCATGTGGTTTGGGTGTGTCGGGGCTAGGAGGTTCAGGCGGGTAGAGGAGGTAGCAGGTCCGCCGGCGACGGGTTAGATGGGTCGCGGATTTGGGACTGGATGGGTTGAAGTGTCGTCGGCGCTGGGCTCGGGTTCGTCGGAGGTCGAGATGGTAGTCGGGTTTGTGGGACTCGGGTTGGAGGTCCGACGGGTAGGTGGTGGTTTTCAGGCGGGTTGGGAGGTCGGGTGGTGTAGGGGGGATTTGGGTAGTTGCATGGTGGATGGGTTTAAGGTGGAAGTTTGTGTGTTGGATGAGAGAAGAGTTTGTTAATGGAGGGAGAGGAGAGAGAAAGTGGGAGGTTGAAGATGGGTTTTGGTGGGCTTGTGTGTGTGAGGGTGTATGGGTTACAAGGTGAGGGTGAGTGTGCGGTTTGTGTGTATGTTAGGTGTGTGTCATTGGGTGTGAGTGTGTCATTTGTACACCTAAAAAATAAAATAAAACTAAAACTAACTAAAAAAATCAAACTTATAACACTAAAAATCTAGAAATAAAATCCTGATCTAAAAATAAAATAAAAACTCAAATAAAAAATAAAAAAAAGAAAAAAAATAAAACTAAAAAGAAATAAAAATAGAAATAGAAATCTATTAAACTAAAACAAAAATCCTAAAAAGTAAAATATAATAAAACTAAAATTAAAGGAATTCCTAGAAAAACACTAATCCTAATAAAATAAAAACTAATAAAAATCAAAATAAAATAAAATTATACTAATAAAAATAAAATAGAGAAATAGAAAATAAAACTTATAAATTCTAAATAAATTTAAAATAAAAACTAAAAATAAAACGACTCTAAAAAATCTAAAAAAATATAAAAAAAAGGCACAAACTAAACACACACATGCTTGGGGTAATGGTTTGGGCTAGGTTTAGGCCCGAGTTTGGTCACAGGAATGGAAAATTAGCTCCATTTGACTACAAATCAAGGTTCTAAAAAACGCGGGGCGGGATCGAGGCATGGAGGCCAAGCCTTAAGCCTTAGAAGCCTAGGCGGGCCTTAGGCGTAAAAAGGCGTGAAAAGGCGTTTAGGCCTTTTTAATATATTTTAATATTTTTTAACCATAACAAGGCTATTAAAATACTAAAATTGTACATATCATAAAAATATGTCTGTTTATATGCAAATTAAGATACTATTTGATTATTTTGGATGAAATAATGTTCCGGTTAGTAAAAATATTCTTTAAAAGGCTATATCGTTTCACTAAAGCATTGTTGTTTATAAAAAAAAAAAAGTGCACCTTAAGGGTTTTACCAAGAATAAGGCGTAAAAAACTTAAGGTGGGGCGTTTCGCCCAAGCCTTAAGCCTAGGCGGAGCCTAGGAGGGTTTTTTAGAACAGTGCTACAAATTGCCTCGAAATAATGCTTTTGACACCGCAACTGCAATCAATCCCACACATTGAACATTTAAGCACATAAGACAATTATTGTCAAGAATTTGCAACTAAAAATCGTTTATTCGAGGTATAAAATGTATACTTTGGGGTGCTTATCACACCACCCCCAAACAGACCGTTGCTAGTCCTCGAATAATAAGATAGAGAGAAAGAGAAAGATAAGAGACCAAAAGTGTACCACTTTTGCGGGAACTTGCTATTGCACTTAGCATGTGCAACAAGCCTTTAAACCTATAGGTTTCCCTATAGGATGAGTTGTGTCTCGTGAGGGTTTGCAGGGAATATACTCACAAAATTCATTTTTTAAAATAATTTATTGAAAGGCAGTCAATCTCTTATTAGACATAGAATGATCGCACAATCCATCATAAGATAAATATTTTCATAAATACAAGCTAGAATGTGTAAAAAATGTAACTAAGTAAATACTCAAGGCACATCCTTCCTAGAACTCAACGTGTGTAGTGTGAATCAGTCAAAACGGGTCAAGTATCACAAGAGTAATTCCTAGATTGCCTTTTCGAAATCAACTCTTCAACTTTAAAATCTCACTGGATATAACTCTCTCAATCGAACTCTCGAAATTTGGGTAAGTGTATCGCTCGTGTATGAGGAGGTGAGTAAATGTAAGCAAGTTCAAACGTCTCACACACATATAAGAAAGAACGTACATTAAGAAACAAAATGATCTCATGAAAGAATGCTAATCACTATAGTGAGAATGTCGAGTTATTCATCACGTTGAATTTCATTTTTTCGAACACCTAGGGGAAAATGTGTATGCATATGGGTTAGGGGGAAAATGAAATGGGAAGGATGGTATGAGGTGAAGTATGATGGTGATGGATGGATCATGGATGCGATAAAAGTGTTCTATACATGAAGAAAAAATGTCTTTATTACACAAAAACAACTACAAACCCCCTTTTTTTTGTTTTTTTTATACTCTCAACACTGAAGACATTTAACATTTGAAATCAACACTCTTTTTCTCAAATAATGATGGATGAAATATAAATGGAGATGATAGGTGAGGGTGGGGGGAATATGTGTGAGGGTAGAATATGGTAATGTAATGGGTGAAGTGAATGGGTGAAAATCTAGTGATCGGGACAAATTTCAAGACACGAATTTCTTACAACTCGAAAAAGATGTCGTACTCAGTGATCAAGCCAAAAATTTAGTGAACAATAATGAGATCACACAACGATTTAAGGCGCGGACCCAAAGAAAGTTGAATCAACTTGTGACTCGGAGATTGCGTAAAACACTCTAAAAGGGTGAAAGGCACAAATCTCACAAGCTAAAAGTCTCTACTAGTGATCCTTAAGGTTCTCTTGGGAATTATAGTACTCTTCAACTCTAAACCGCATTGACGTGATAAGTGCGTAAATTTTGTTGAGTCTAGAAATTCATAGTGCAACATGCCTTGCTATGTATTACATAAGCTATTTATAAAAAGATAAATCCTCTAGCTTGATTCCTAGACTTAAAAAGATGGATGATAGAAAATTCGCATCAATGAGTGAGATGGAAGAAACTGCAGGGAAATTTTAAAAATTAGGTTCAAAAATCAAAAAAATTCAAAAGAGGTAGGATTTTGATAAAATTCCCCACCCCCAAACAAAAGGAACATCGTCCTCGATGTTAAGGAAAATGATTTTTAAAATTGAGAGCAAAAGGAGGAAAGATATTACCATAATCAACCACTAATGAAGTGGACATGTGAGGCTAAGATGAAACCTGAATAAATGAGTGAGATAGCAAAATATGTACAAGTCTACAAAGCATGGTATAACATTGGGTGATGTGGCACACCACCCCCAAACAGGATGAGACTCATACAAGAAACAACGGGCTGCCTCCCCGTAGCGCTAAATTTAATGTCTTTAGCCAGACCGAAGGGAATCACACCCTACAGATAGGAACTAGGAAAGCGCAGGGCGGAAGAAAAATCAGGTGATGATAATCACCCCCAAACAAGACTGAAGGGTCAGTCTTGTTGGATAAAGGCTAAAATGATCAATGCACTTGTATGGAAAAGTGCATCACACGATGCAAATCATCGGTGGACCATGGGCGTGTGGGGATTAGGGTATAGGGGAAAAAGGAAAGGGTAAGAGTGAAGAGGCACCGGTCACAGGGTTTATTGAGCCGAAACGTGAGGGAAACAAGGGCCCTATAAGAATGGTGCTCTAGCTGGTGAGGGAGGAAAAATGGTGTGGAAAAAATGATGGGGTGGGGCTCATATAAATGACACGATCGTTCTAGAAATGGGCGATGATAGTGGTTCGACCGTGACACGCCAAGGAGCCGTCGATGGAAAAAATCAACACCACATGATAGTGGTGGGCAGAGGGTAACAAGATCGGTGTCACGTTGGAAAGTAGCACCATAAATACTCTCGTGGAAGGTGGAGGATGGTTTTAGGTTAGGATCTAAATATGTAGATGGAAACATGAAATGTGTAAAATCAAGATCAAAACCGGGTGGTGGGGTGGACAGGACAATGGGTGGGTCGGGTGGGATAAATGGTGGAGGAAGATGATCCAACTTAAGTGTGGGAGAGACACACTCGTCGGGAGGAGTAAAGGAATACTCACTAGAGAGTGTGGTACCTAAAGATGGAGTGGTCAACTTCTACATAAGAGTAGCATCGGCGAATGTGGTGGGTGGGTAAAACGAGGCATCCAAATCCGAGAGAGAATAATCAATATTAATATATGACTCAAATTGAGTCAAGAATGGTGGAATATGATCCATATCCGAAGAGGTAGAAACTATCTCGGATTTTATCTCAGGAAAATGGTGAGCACTCGTAGCCGGAGCTAACCTAGGATAAATTAGTTCCTCGGGAACACAAGGGTGAAACTCGATAGGTGTATACTTGGGCATTTTTTGGATTTGTCGGGTAAAGGAATGTGAACCACAATGATGGGTTCCTTTGGAATTTGCAGGAGAAAATCAGTCTCACTAATGAAAGGTAAGTCAACACAATTGTCGAGTTGGGATTCGGACCATGGAATGGTCTCAAATTCAAGATTCTCGGGGTGGTTGGGTTCGTCACACTCAAAATCGGTGTCACAAGACGACGCATCATCACTCCACGTGGGGGAAACAATGGGTTGACTTGGGGTGAAATTCGACTTTCGCTCACACTCAATTTCTTTTAATCTTTGTTCAAGCCATTGGAGGGCTTCATTTTGAATTTGAGTGGCTTGCTTTTGCTCGAGGATGAACTTTTGCAAGAGACTTTTGAGAACGGAGGCGGATGATGGTGGTGGGGGTGGACACAACTCGCTATGGACAGGACTATATGGAGAATACTCAAATGAAGTGTGTGGAGTGGGGACAAGTTCATCATACACGAAAGGATCGCCTTCGTGATGGACAAATGGTTGATACTCATGGGGTGCGGAGTGAGGGAAATGATCGTGAATGGGTGCACAAGGTTTCCATGACAACTGTTGGAATGTGTGAGGATCCGCAACATCGGGTTGGAATTCGTATTGCGTGGAAGGGTGATGAGGCCTCCATGAATAAGTGAGATACTCAAACCACTCGGGATTGGGTTCATCATGATAATAAGCCGAGGTGGGTTCCGAAACAGTGTCATATGGATACACATGTTCCATGGTGGGTTCAGATGGATATGAAAAGTATGGTCACTCATGGGACAAGTGATCGGCATAGGAATAATGGGTGCACAAGGTATGCGACACATCGATACTTGACACCGAGGGTGATGGAAAATGAGGTGCGTGCATGGACGGGTCAAGAGTATCTACGGTACTTGTGAGAGAGGTGAAACCACTAAAAATATCATAAAGAGATGACTTGGAATCACTCTCACACGTGTCGCGTATCAATGGGAAATGACCAAATTAGTCCCGTAATGGACGTTCTTCGGGCCATGAGGTTGAAAATGTTTTTTTTTGGAATTTTGATTTTTTTTCAAAAGGAACGAAAATATTTTTGGATTTTTCTAAAAATGAAAGAAAGAAAATATTTTTGGATTTTTTTAATAAAAATAAAGAAAGAAAATATTTTTGGATTTTTCTTAATAAAAATGAAAGAAAATATTTTTGGGTTTTTTTTTTTAAGAAAGTGTGGGGAAAAATATACGGACTCTTTGAATTGGACGAACTTATTAAAAAAATGACTACCGAAAGAATTGAATTGGGCACACACACAAGTCAAGGATAAATCCTAACTAGCACATAGCCAATTTTTATCTTTAAATTTAGTGAAAGGGTAGGCAAATTTTAATTAAGTCCGCGGGCGATAAAAAATCACGGAATTATCTCAGTGATCGCCTTGTCAAAAATATTCTCCTAATAGGCTACCTAGTTGATTGATTTTAAATTTAGTGATGGTTAGGGTAGCACACAATGGTAAGCAAGTGAGTCGGGTGATGAAATCCCTTCTCGTGAGTGACCGGGTGTAAATCTTAGTCAATTAATTTATCACACCATTTGAAAATAAAATCATGTAAGAGCACACAAGCACACACACTAATTGACTCGCTAACAGGAGAGGCGTGAGGGTTTGAGAAATGTACCTCCCATAATTTTTACGGCGTGATAGGGAACCCGGACAAGGTAGAGAGGCTTCTAAATCCTCGCCTTTGGACGCCTCTCTCTACCTTGTCCGGTTTCCCTATCACGCTTTCTTCGATTATTATAATTTTTAATATGAAAAATAAAATAAAGGTGTCCCTATGCACCGCAATATAAGAAAGGATAAAATAAACCTAATACAAGCCTTCTAATAAAATACAAAAATGGTACTAAAAAATAAAAAATAAAAAAGTGCGAAAAATAAATGAGCTACAAGTTGAAATTCGCTCCAAGTGCTTCACGCTCCCAAGAATGAAAATGACGTCATTTGATAACTTTACTTTTTGTGTGTACTCATTGTTGTAAGCCAAGTCAATCAAAACCTTAAAATACCTACAAAATATAACATCAAACTAAATTGTAGAGGTAAGTAAGGGTATCAATCCACATCAAGGGGGTAAAGCTAGAGACAAACTCAATTGTAATTCAATTTTATTTTCTTTTTGTGCCTTTTTTACTTTTTCTAATTTTTTTAGCTTTTCAAATATTAAAACAATTTGGTGAGGTGAAACTAAACTAAACTAAAATCAAAGATCAAATGACAAACTAAAAAGCAATAATGAAAATGAAATGAAATCTAACTAAATGAACATGTAAAATATGAGATGAAGTGAGGAAGTAAATGTGAGAACAATCAAGGAATGTGCTTACACCACAAATTCTAGCCAATCTATTTTACTAATTTATTAAAATTAAACTTCCCAAATTAGTATAAAAATTGCAAATCAACTCTCGTTGCAAATGTAAATTTAATAATAATCTTTTAGAGAATTAAATTTACAATCCTACAACTCACAAAACGTAGATCTAAACATCATCTAACAAATCACCCGCTAGGATCGATTTACTAAATTAGCTTAAATCATAAAAATATGATTAGAGTTGAAATTCAAAGAAATAATTTCACATTTTAGAAAAACCTATCTCGAGTTCGATTCTAAGATGGAAATTAAGACTAGAATCTCAATTTTCTCTCGAAAATCATTTACCCTCTCTCGAAGCGTAAATTAAAAGTATGATTGCAAAATTAATCATCAAAGGGAATTTTAATTTAATTAAACTAATTAAATTCGAATAACATCAAAATAATGGGTCACCCCACCCCTTGAAAGGGGTTTTCTAGCCTAACATAATATAAAGCATGATAATCAAATTAACAAGGCAATGAAATAGAAGTAGAGAAAAGAACAATCAAACCAAATCTCTTTGAGAATAATTGAACTCCAATCTTCCAATTTGAAGCATACACCACTCTAATTGAGCATCCAATTGATTTGCAATAAAATACCCACTCAATTAAATCTCTCACAAAAATATCACTCACTAATCTCTAACAAAAAATAAAAATAAAATAAAAATATTTACAAAAAGTTGTTTATCCTAATTTATTTTCTACACTAAACTATCTCTAACTTTCTCTAGAATTCTCTCTTCTTTTTTTTATGGGTCTTCAAATGGCCTTGAGTCTCCTTTTATATTGAGGCACATGGAGCTAGGGACAAATTGGGAATTAGCATGAGTGTGCATGTGGTTTGGGTGTGCCGGGGCTAGGAGGTTTAGGCGGGTAGAGGAGGTAGTAGGTACGCCGCCGACGGGTTAGATGGGTCGCGGATTTGGGACTGGACGGGTTGAAGTGTCGTCGGCGCTGGGCTCGAGTTCGCCGCAAGTCGAGATGGCAGCCGGGTTTGTGGGACTCGGGTTGGAGGTCCGGCGGGAAGGTGGTGGTTTCCATGCGGGTTTGGAGCTCGGGTGGTGTAGGGGGATTTGGGTAGTTGTATGGTGGATGGGTTTAAGGTGGAAGTTTATGTGTTAGATGAGAGAAGTGTTTGTTAATGGAGGGAGAGGAGAGAGAAAATGAGAGGTTGAAGATGGGTTTTAGTGGGATTGTGTGTGTGAGGGTGTATGGGTTACAAGGTGAGGGTGAGTGTGTGATTTGTGTGTATGTTAGGTGTGTGTGTCATTGGGTCTGAGTGTGTCATTTGTACACCTAAAAAAATAAAATAAAACTAAAACTAAGTAAAAAAATAAAACTAATAAAACTAAAAATCTAAAAATAAAATCTTAATCTAAAAATAAGTAAATAAATAAATAAAAATAAAAAGAAATAAAAATAAAAATCTATTAAACTAAAACTAAAATCCTAAAAATTAAAATATAATAATAATAAAATTAAATGAATTCCTAAAATAAACTAATCCTAATAAAATAAAAACTAATAAAAATAAAAATAAAATAGAAAAATAGAAAAGAAAACCTATAAAGTCTAAATAAATCTAAAATAAAACGACTCCAAAAATATAAAAATGCACAAACTAAACACACACGGGCTTGGGGTAATGGTTTGGGCTAGGTTTAGGCTCGGGTTTGGTCACAGGAATGGGAAATTAACATCATTTGACTGCAAATTGCCTCAAAATAATGCTTTTGACACCGCAACTGCAATTAAGCCTGCACATTCAACATTTAAGCACATAAGACCATTATTGTCGAGAATTAGCAACTATAAATAATCTATTCGGGGTATAAAATGTACGATTTTGGGTGCTTATCAATCCACTCATGGACTACATCATCGGATCCATTACATCTGATCAAAACTGTAATGCGCCTCTCCTCAACTGGCATACTGAACCTGACCCACCTGCGGATATTAAACCTAACCCTAATGTTTATCCCTTTTCTTCTCTTGTTGTTCCTTCTTATTCTGATGTAATTGAGACCTCCTTTGATGAGTCTCTCAATGTTGTTTTTCCTATCAATGAAATAGATAAATATTTTGAGTATCTTGTTGTGCCTTACATTAATTATCTTGATTTTAATCAAACTTTTGATGATGATTATTTTGCAAATGAACAATTCTTAATTGATCTTAATAAGGTTAATAACAAACACCATAATCACGTTCGAGTTTAATGAAGATGAAACTATCATTATTAATCTCGGTTCTAGTAGCCAACTGCGCGAGATTTGGATAGGAGACACCCTTAACATGTATGAGTATGCGTAACTCGAAGAATTACTAAAAGAATTTGTGAACATCTTTGCATGGTCCTACGATGACATGCTTGGCATTGATCCTGAAATAGCTAAACATGTCCAACTCTCCCAGACTGCAATTCGGTCATATAGAAATTGCGAAAGCTCCGCATCGAATGGTCGCTCAAGGTTAAGGAAGAATTAGTCAAATAGTTGAACGTGGGTTTCATTCATGTGATCAAATATCCCTCATGTCTAGCCAATATTATACCCGTTCCAAAATCAGGAGGGAAAGTTTACATCTGCGTTGACTACCGAGACTTGAACAAAGTCTCTCCGAAGGATGATTATTCGCTACCCAATATCGACATGATTGTGGACAACATATCCAGTCATTCATTGATGGTTTCATCAGATATAATCAGATCAAGATGCACTCAAATCGTCAAGAGAAAACCACATTCATCACCCGTTGGGGTACCTTTTGCTACACCGTAATGCCATTTGGTCTAAAAAAATGCAGGGGCTACCTACCAAAGGGTTGCCACAACCATCTTGCACGATCATATACACAAGGAAGTCGAGGTCTATGTAGATGATATGATTATCAAGTCTAAGACTAGAGAAGGTCATGTTCTCGCTCTCCGAAAATTAATCGAGTGACTGCGACAATACCAGATTCGACTTAACCCACAGAAATGGGGAGGGAGGAGGAGGAGGAGGAGGAAAAAGGGAAGGAGTCTGTGAGATCTTTAAATGAGGACTTCAAAAGTAGACCAACTGTTTAAAATTTGTAAAGAAATTATTTGGTGGTGATTTTTTTACAGAGTATCTAAAGATTTTATGGATTCCCTATTAAAAAAATTAGCTCAAAATAATTCTTTTTACTATTTTTAAAATCCATCAATATATGTTAATTTTTAAGTTGTTTAAAAACTAAAATACATTGACCATTATCTTTAAATTGTAAAAAAAATTGTTTTGGGTTGATATATTTCCAATGGTATCTTAACATTCTATTGATACCCTGTAAAAAAAACAGCCAAAAATAATTTTTTTTTTTACTATTTTAAAAAAATTGATTCACATTTAAGGTCCTCGTAGGAGTTTGTCTATATGTGTGTGTGTGTGTGTGTGTGTGCGTGCGCAAAAATATCATGATAAGTGGATCAAGAGGACTTCTCCATCGAGACTTGTGTTAGACTTAAAATCCTAAAGGTGAAATTGCTCGTTGCTATTGAGGTAGTCAACGACCAAGGTAGTTATCAACATAATAGATACCTCCAAAACTATAAGGTGTACTCTAAATTAATAAAATAAAAATGAATGTTTGAGGAAGAGAAGACTTTGGCGGTGCATTTTTTTCCAAATAGATGACCCAAAATTTATTTGCTTGAAAAAAAGTAAAAGGAAAAAAAGGGCGTTTTCTTACATATTCCTTTGACCCTCAATTATCTCCGTTAGTTGGGTAGTTGCTGCAGAGTGGGATACTAAGCCAAAAAATGTTTTTAAATACGTAAGCTTAATCAGTTCCAAAATCGAATCATGTTTGCGTACGTGCATGTTAGTTTTCGACGAGAGAGAGAGATGCTTGAGGTGAGGGAAGGGGGCGGTCTCGCATGTTAGTTTTCGACCGGTGGGGTGGATGAGGGGACGATAGATGGTAGATGGGTGGGTGGGTTTCTTAAGGGACAATGAAGGTGAGGTGGAATTTGGAAGTTGTGCCTATTACAATTTATTTTTGTTTTTAGTTTTTTTCTCATGTTTTTCTTACTTTTAAAACACAATTTTTCTAGGTTTTTCCAAGTTTTTCTAGTTTTCAAAAACATTTTCCTAGTTTTATTGTTTTGTGGCTTTTTAGTTTGTTCTTAGTTTTCAAATAAATTTTTCTGTTTTTGTTTATTGTTTTTAAATTTTTCTAGTTTTCAAATATATTTTTCTATTTTTAGTTTTATTCTGTTTTTATTTATTATTAAACACGTTCATTTTTTTTTCTAAATTTTTTCTTCCTTTCAAGGTTTACCGTGTCAAATTAAAACATTGGGATTAGGATTGCAAATTAACTTAAATTTCGAAAATTGCATAGTTTGTAAATTACCCCAACATCAGGATCCACTAACAGTGTTAGTGTCAAGGGTCCAATTCTAAAAGTTAATATACTTCAGTTTTTTCATGCAAAATTGAAACATTGGGGTATTAATTACAAATTACCCTAAATATTACGGATTATTGTGTCTTTTTTCCCTTTTAATTACTTGCTACAGTTCTGATCTGATAATTCTACTTGGTTTTTACTTATTAATTAACTAATCTTTATTATTTAGCTATTGTGAAAACATTTTTGTAGACATGTTTCTAACAAAACAAATCCACCTCCAAAAGATTTCTCAAATCGATCCAAAATCGATCCACAATAGAGGATAAAACTGAAAATTCTAGACAATCTTCCTCAAGTGCCTCTTAGTCAAATCAATACCATCTGTAGGAGAAATCAGATTTTCCAAATCGGTCCTAAATTTATGTGACTTTGGGAAATACTTTGGAGTTTTTTTTTTTTAAATATGGTAGCAAAACATTTTCTACTAGTTTTTTGCATCTTCATATATAAGGGAAACTAGCATGATGATCATAACAAAACACCAAATAAACCCGGATCAAATACATGCAATGTCTTAAATTCTGCAAACCCTGTATTTGCCCCCTATTAATTCCTCAATGCTGACTTTAGCCCCTACAATTTTCATTTCTTGAGGTTTAACCCCCCCCCCCCCCCCCCCCCCCCCCCCCAAGTGTCATAACTACTCGTTAAGCTTAACAAATGAATTTCAGACTGTACACTACAATGCTTTGAGAGTCGAACCACAAAAGTAAGTTCAGGGACAGTAGTCAATATCGAGGTATTAATTGGAGCCAAACCCCAAAATCATCCTAATTTTCCAAGCTCTACTATGTACTTATCCATCTATTCTTTAGGACAAGCTGCTGCACTAGTGTATAAAAGAATCTCCTTACTTGGAGAAAGTACCACAAATATTGTATTTATTGTTAAACATGAAGATCGAATACCCTCAAAGCAGTACACTTTATCTAATTTGCAAGACACATGCCTGATTTAAGTCAACTAATATCAAACAACAATAGTAAACCGGCTCAGGAAATATAGTGTATAAAGATATCATTCAAAAAGGAATAAAGAAATGCATTAGCACTAAAAATTTGTTCTTCGACAGAAATATCAGGTTACAGTCACTCGAATAATTACGCCCAATTCAAAGAATAAGAAATAACTTCTACATCACCATTGGAAAAGATTTCTAGTAGTATAGTCGTCTATCAACTCGTCACTCACTTCTAATCCACCCATAGCTTTATAACTCAAAAATGTTCTTTCAGTTGCATTATTTTCCAAAAGGTAAACAACCACTTCCCACCAGTCAATTTTTAGAGCATCAAAGAATCCTGTTTGGAGTTATGGACCTCTCGCATGATACATTATGTTTAATATATCCTGCCAAGAGAATATGACAGTTGTAAGGGTAACGATGATGATCCGTTTGAACTTAATATGTATATCATCCACACAAAAGTTTCATAAAGCCCATCACAGTTGTTAGTATCCCGATACGATATGTGATACACATGTTTACGGATACGAAGTGTATTGTTAGAATCGCAAATGCCCCTTTATCCCAAGTGTATTGTTGTGTAGCCCCAATATGACTTATTTCAAGATCATTGCCCAAATACGAAAGGCTAAATTCATATATTGATCAAGAAAAATGCTAGGTCAAGGCAGCGTCTCATTAAGCCTTTCACCAATATCTTATCTCCACTACAATTTTAGCAACTACATATCTATATTGCAAAATGTTATAATTATGAATGGTTATCGGGAATGAAAGCTAGGTATTATCCCGAGTGAGTAGGATGACTCGTATACACCATTGCTATTCCCACCTATAGTACGTGAAGTGCGCTAGCCTAAAAGCGTCAGCAATACACTCGAAGTGATTAGTAGAAATTTTCTTTGTAGTGACACGTAGTGTAGAAAAAAGATTTGTTTTCTGAAGTGGGATGACGTTTGTCACCCAAAAGAGAGCAGAGGCCTTGTGCTGAGGAGTCAACTTAATAACAAAACCACTGCGATTAGATTGGACTCGTGACCGAGTCCAAACCCTTTTAAGTTCAAATTATGAAAGAAAATACATTTTCAAGTCTAATGGGGTTGGTCCGGTTAAGAGAAAGGCCTCACGTGTTCGGACGAGCATTATTAAAGAGCTATTTTAGAGTAGGGATCAAGTGGTTAACGGGGTACGAGAATGACATCGACCTTTACAAAGAATGGTTGTCTGGTGCCTCTAAACTCCCTCCATCAAATTCACTTCACATGCATATTTAAGAATATAGGACATATGTATATTTCTATAAATAGAGAGAATACTATTTCCTTGCTTTTGTAAGTAAGGTGGCTATATATTTAACATCTATTTGACTTTATTAGTGGGAATTAACTTTAGAGCAATTGTGTACTAAACGATCTATTATGTCGAACCAGATTTTGGCCCATACGGAGGATTTAAGAGTCCCATTTCTATTTTAGTCGAACAATAATGACCAAATATCACGATAGCTAATATGTGTTAATCTTGGCCATTGATTAGCGGTATCCTCAATAATTGTGAAAGTCAAATAGGAACTCTTAAATTGAGACAGAGTGAGTAAAAAATTAACCATTAGCGATGGATATTGGATATGTAATGTGAACTTAACACGCGGAACATCCCGTCTTGTTTCATCGACTAAAATATAAGATTATCAAGTATATGCGATCCAGTGACTAATACAATATATTGCAAGTTCGGTATATTTTGAAATGTGGAAAACATGGACAATATTGTGCCAATATCCTACAAGTATCATATCCCAAACTCGGAAATTGCAATATATAGTGAGATTAGTTAAACAGTGCCCATCAATAATAATGGAAGGGAAAAAGTTGAGGCTAAATGCATAGTGAGTTGAATAGAGAGTGCAAGGGGTCGAAGTTGTAGTACTCTAAAAAGTTGTACCTTTTATCTCCCTTCCTTTGCTATTATTACTTTTAGCTATTAGCATTAGAGTATGTGTAAAAAGAAATCTTCTATTCCGGACAGATTCAGGCAGGCGACATCCATAACCAATCCTGACTATACCCACCTTACCCCCTAACATAGTCGGAGGCCTGCCTCTCTCCTTAATTAAGAAGAATATTTATTTTGCCCTCTTTAATCATTTTACCTTTCTAGGGTTATATAGCTTGTGAAATAACCTAACCTATTTAAGTGATGTAACTACTACTCCTTTATTCATTCAAAAATTTAAGATAAATTTTGGCTTGTTTGAGATTACTTCATTTGTGCTTATTAATAGTGTTCACTTTAACATTGCTTGGTAGAAACACACAGATTCTTTGTTCTTCCTAATGCTCAAGAAAAAACGAAATTGGATGTTATAACCACCACCATACAAGGAAAATTGAAGACAATTTTTCAGCAAAAGCTTCAAAACACTCTTTAAACTTAAAAATAACCTCCGACAAAGTATCACATATACACACACAGTATCACATATCTATTCTAATTAACACATGCTCTGCCTCTTATATAAATAGGTGTAATCTTGAATATATGCATACTCTGAGTTACATATGTATAGTGAGATGCTAACATTTTGATTAAAATATATAGTGCACTGTGTTATTAATTTGATTATTATGTTAATTGAAATTGTGAAGCTGTAGTGAATTCTGAAGATGGGGAATAAAGTAACTTGGGCATCAATATATGATAGCAAATTATGTTGGTGATATTGGTTATGAACTTTTTTTCATGATGGCCATGAACATGATACACGCATTTTGTGATATTGCAAGTAATTTTTCATAACAGTTTGATAGGGGGGGGGGGGGGGGGGGGGTTAAATTGAGGCTTACACCACCCCTCCCTAGTAAAACGCTCCCAGCCTCATGTCTTTTGAATCTTTGCCTATATCAAGAAGGAAGAACAACAATAGTGCCTATACATGAAATAAAGCCTTTCATAAAAATAAGGAAATTTAGACTTGAGAGTTCTAAGAGCATCTCCAACCTTTTTTTGTAAAATGTCTGCCACAAGCAAGACAAGTTATTCTTTTTCTTTTTTTAATAATAGGCATGTGTTTTGAGGAGGTTTGAAATCAAATCATGAACGTGCTACCTATATAACACCCAAGCAGAACCATTAAAATTTGTTCTCCTAGGAGAGCTGGCAATTTTTGACCCAATAATCCGTTTACGGTAATAACCCGAAATGACCCGAACATGACCCGATTAGCTTGTATAGATTTATGACCCGATTAGCTTGTATAGATTTAGAAGTACCCAAAACTTATATTGATATAAAAATCAACGCGACCCGAAAATGACACGATTAACCCGAATTGCACCAGGATGTTAATGAGGACATCCTAGATATGCCTTTTCCCCACTACCACCACCACCACACAAACACAACCATACAAGTATATATATATTTTTAAAAAGAAATATATCTTCATAAGTATAAGGGTAATAACTACAAGAACATAAAAATTGTAAACACCTATACATGATTTCAAAATTTATCAGTTCTACAAAGATCTTTAGAACTACCTTATTCAAATGCCTCAAATCTTGTATTCTTCAACGTGCATCCACTTAGTAGACGACCACTTGTTCCCTTTAATCACAGGGCAACCACCTGAAATAAATTGTAACATGTTACTTATGTATCATGATTAACCATGCTATAATTAAAAAAATGAATATTTAACACCACAAATAAGTGAAACAAAGCCCAAATTCTGTTTACAACGAAACTGGTGGGGCTGATAAAAATGCATGCTTACCATGCAAACTTGTTGGATCTAACGTCGCATCAGGCCTCATGCTCCAGAAAAGTAACGCATCACCCATTTTCGGTTTCACAGAGAGACCCTTTTTAGCACAATCAGACAACTCATTCCACCACGGCACAGAGCTAAAATTTGCCTTTGCAGCGGGAAACACTGTTTCACCCCCTTCCTCAACATCTGACCTGCACAAAGTGCAAACAATATAAGGAAGAATGAAGCACATAAGTGAGGCTATGTGCATCCAACTTTTTTCAAGTTGTCTTCTTATAATAAATGCATCCAAATATGTAGGCAGAGGAAGTATAACTCTTACAGATACATGAGGACAGTAGCTATCCGCTGGCCCCCATTTTTAGTGTTGAACTCGTCAAGAAAGTAGTCATAGTGAGGCTCATATTTTTGTCCAACTTCATAGTGGAGAACTTGTAATCCTTCTCCATGATCTGTAAAATTGAAATTCTATTTAATAAAGCTGTACCCTTAACCGGGTAAATCTGGAGGAACATGAGGAGAAAAGGTGCACAAACCAAAAACATCCAGGTAAGGCAGATGATACGAGCCAAAATTAAAAGAACAGGGATATTTAGTTGAATGTCAATTACACACTCCCGAACCCCAAGCACCACAAATCCGTACATATAAATTCTAGGGAGAAATTGTTAACACGACATGAACACGACACAAAGTTAGCAGGTTTAGGTTAAGTTTTAACAGGTTTGGCTTGTTAACGATTTGCCCCTTAGACATGATTAGATAAATGGGTCATACGAATTTGACTATACACGACACAAACCCGCTAAAGTGATAAATTACGCGACTTAAACACTACACAAACCTGACATGACACGAAACTAACTATACACATTTGTAGTGGCACTTCTTCACATAAGATTCTAGTCGTATAATAATATGATCCCCATCCCCAACAAGCGAGTGGAACCCCAAATTTTATGTATGATGTAGCTCCATTATGCGGTTTGGAGTTCATTCTTTTAGCTCTTTACATCTCAAATTTCCCCCCTCCCCACCCAACCCACACCCCTCCCCAACACACACATTTCCCTAATGAAGTTGCAGAAAGTTTTTGAAGGTTCAAGAAACTTAATTACTCCATTGCCTATTTTCAATAATAATAAAATCAATTACCTATTTACCCTCAAATCATTCCTATGATTTCAAGTTGACCATAAAACCATATTTTATGTCAACTTAATCCCTAAACATGCCCTTTCGTTTGTTTTTAGCCGTTAGTCTAACAAAAAAGGTAAATGTATGTGATACGTTGTATTTTCGTGGAATTAATTATTAAGTGAGAATAAATTAATAAATTGGACTAATTATTACTTGTGTGGTTTAGTAATAATAAATTGCCATACTTTAGATAATAATTAAGTTTTGCATGCGATATGATTTTTGTAATGTTTGTTTGGAATAATTAATAAGCGATATTAATTATATGATTGTAGATTATGGATTTATGTGTAAACGTAGAATAATTAAGAGAATAATTTATTGATGCCATGAGGTGTTACCGTGTGTTGTGGGTAGTATCGTTTAGATTGGACTTTGGGATGACACGGATGTCCATTTATGTATTTTTACCACTTTAAATTGGGTCCGGGGTAGGTATACCCTTAGGATGAGTTTCGGATCAATCCGGGTAGAATTTTGTGCCCATTTGGGAGCCCGAAAATAACCATTTAATGGAGGTGCGGGAATTTTAAGTTTTAAGTGGGATTAAGGGTCATTCATTACCATTTATTCTAAGGAGAAGCAAACCCTAGCAGCCATGAATTTTTGGAAAAAGCAGAGAAAGTCCAAAGAGAGCAAACCACAAGGATCCAAGCCTACGACCACGTGTTATTCGATGTTCAGGCAAAACTATCTTGCAATCCTCGCTATAAATCTGTAACTGATTTAGATCTAAGTTTTGGTATTGTTTGGGTTTCGATTTGGAGCTCTGGAAACTATTAATGGAAGTTTGGGGAAGGAAGCCTTCGTTTTAGGCAAACATGGGCCTTCTGCCAGGTGTGACACAATTCGGGCCCTGGGTTGAACTGAGGTCGGGTTGGGAAATGAACCATGTAGCTATCCCGAGTTGATTTGAGTATATGATGGGTTATTCATATGAGATATGGTTGGCAAAATTCGGAAGTTTATTAGTGTATAAACCAAAAAGTAAATTGTGCAACTTTAATTAAGGTAGAAGAATGATTAATACTTTAATTAATTGTACTATCCGACGTTAGGGATTGGATTAGATTGGGCAGACGGGCGAGAGAGCGGTATCCTATGGTCGTGTGTACGCATTAAGCTTGGAGAGCAGCTAGTTAAAGTGTTTGGGAGATTAATTCAAGTTTGGGGATATTATAGGCCGTGAAATTAATTTAGTAACTAAACGAGGAAACATATATGTATGTTATGAGATAGTGTGTATATATAGAGAGATAAATGCACTCATAGTTTAGAGATGCAATAAGCTAGGAGTTTAATTTAATAAGGTTTAAGAGTTGATAAACCTAAGAGTGTAACAAATAATCCAGACCATGTACCACGCTTCGGCTGAGATGTGTTGGACGTAGTGGAGGTCATTATGTTAGATCATACGGTCAGTGGTTACCGCTTCATGATGAGAGAAGGCAGGAAGACTTGATCCATCGACATGATCAGGGTATGAGTTGGTGGTGGTGTTATTCGGTAGTGATCGCCCCATTGTTTATTTGTGTGTTTTGGCCTAAGCTCGTTAGGTGCTGGATTTCTATGGAGTTACCGATAGAGGCAAGAGACGAACACCGAAGGTAGTGGCCTTCGCGTGATGTAATAACTAATTAGAAAGAACTAATATACTCCAGTCATGGACAATTGAGAATGAACCATGTGCCATGTTAAATACTTTATGTGGTTTACTTATATTTTCCTTATGAGTGACATTGTGTAGGTTGGTAATTAGGTTGTATTCTTATACGTGTAGTTAGTTACATACATCCCTTTTGCAGAATACATAGTTGTTGTTTATCCTTTATGGTAATTTGGAGGAGAACACGTTTAACTAATATTAAAACAGATTGAGCATTACCGTTATGAGACAGCGAATATCTTAATGAAAATATATGTGTGGGGCCTTGGTAGGGATGTTCAGAATCCAAACCAAACCGATTAAACCGACTGATACAATCCAATCCAATTAAAAAACCGATATAAATTGGATTAAATTGGATCCCATTGGCAAAAAACCGATTGTAATTAGATCGGTTTCAATTTCAGTATTCAAAACCAATTAAAAAATCGAACCGAATCGACCAATTTATTTACTATTAAAAAATGCCATGTGTCAATTATTTTATTGGGTGTGTTATGAGTGAGTTACACTAAAATTAAATACATCTTAACACACACAAACACACCCGCTAAAACACTCCACTCAAAACCCTCATTTCATTTCATCTCTCTTGTCTTCGTACACATTACACAAAAGCAGCAAAGGAGAAGAAATTGAATACACACAATACAAACACCCACCCTCGCCGCTTCTCCTCCAAAACCACCAAACCCCCTCCGCCTCTTATCCCACCCACAGAAGAGGTATGTGTCTCTCTCTCTGCTCTTCGATTCAACACACAACAGCAGGTATATATTTTTTACATATATTATATAAATACACGTATCATTTGTTTTTACATATATACGTATGTATATATTAATTTACATATAGTTAATCGTCTCTCTCTGCTCCAAACTATTTTTTTTTATTTATATAAACATATATTATGAATAATTTGGCTAGTCGAAACCGACTAAAAAAACGATCCAATCCAATCATGGATTGGATTGGATTGGATTTGAACTCTAAATCGTTTTGGAGTATATTACAAATGTTGGAAACCGATTATAATTGGATTGGACTCCGTTTTACTAAAATAGGTCAGTTTCGAACCAATGAACAGGCGTTGGGGTGAAATCCTATTGGGTAATTAGTAGGGTTCCATGTTAGTTGTTCGTTACGTGATAGTACTTAATTGTATAGAGATAGAGACTTTTAGTATAGTTATGCATTGGGTTGGGGCATAGGCATAGTATTGCACTTGGATGAGAGGTGCAGTACTTATTGCATGTGAAAGCCGATGGGTGGCTTATTTTATTGTAAATTAGTCGCATGATTTATGATGAGAATCAGGGTCATTATCGTCTTTTATCAAAAAAAATTAGCCATTTTTAGTATTTCTTTTATTTTTAGTGTTCATTGTATTTTTTCTTTTATTTAGTATTTAGAGGAAGGAAGGATAATTGGCACTTAAGGGCATAATTGAAATTAGAATCTTAGCTTTGAGGCCAAGCAACCTCCTTCCTATAAATACCCATATATAGCTTCATTGAGGCATTCTTCCATTTTATGAGATATTGATTAAAGAGAGTATGAGAGAGATTTATCTTTTCTTGCTCCCATTTGACGTCATTTACGTCAATTGGTATCAGAGTCCAGTCGCTCAACCGGTGGTTGTTGTTGTTGTTGTTGTTGTTGTTGTAAAACAAAAACTCGTAAACAATGTCAAGGTGGGTTCAAGAAAGGATAAGCACCTCCGCGGCAAGCCCTTTTGATCAAATCATGGCAGCGCTCAATCAATTGAACGTTCAAATGGATGAGATGAATGCGCGAAATCCACCATCGGCAACCACCACAGACAGCCCCCACACCACCCCGGTATCATCTCAAAAACCTAACCCTAAGTCCCCAAAATCAACCCATTCTACACCTCTACCCTAAAGAAAAACTAATTTCACAAATCCTAACCCCAATCACAACCAAGAAAGTACCACCACCAAAGACGGCCCCCTTCCACCACCACCCGATGGCCGGACGACAAAAAAAGGACCAAGAACACCCCTACCAACCCAACACAACTCCTGCCATTGCCGAAACACCACACAGACCCATCCGGAACCTAAAACCCACTCACCCCTGCCCCAGTGTTGCCGCCCCCTGCGGAAATCCTCTACCACCCTCCGGGTATGCTCTTCGAAGCCGGACGACCCAGTTCCAAGAACAACCAGCCCCGATCCAAGGTCGGCTACCTCCGATCCAGTCGCCCACGGGTTTAGGCACCATCCCCACCCTCGACCAACCCCCTCCAGGGTCCGACGCAGTAAAGACAGCCCACCCGCCCACCCCACTGTATCTTGATGTATGCCCGGCTACTCCTCTCCACTTTGTGTTCAGTTGGTCCCTCCCATGATAGAAACGCACTCCCCGACTCTCGCCGAGATGATTCGTGACATCCGACATGCCAAGGGAACGAATCCAACCCAATTTCAACCTCGGGTTATATTTCCAATAACAAATGAACCCTACATACATCTTAACCCCAATCTTGAACCCCAAACCCTAGAATTTTCATCCTCCCACATTCATCATAATTTCATCCACCAAAATTCACCAACACCCTCTATACCTCCCCATCCACCACCCAACATATCAACACACCACCATATGCCCTCTCCACACCTTCCCCCATCCCGAATTCTTGTCCCTTCCCACTCCCCACCACCGCATCCACCCAATTACCCCACTCCACCCACACATGACTAATCCACCACCCACAAAAACACCTTCAAAACCCCCAAATACCCCCATACCCCCGCTCCACCCGTTACCACACACACACACACACACCATTCCAATTTCCCCACGCTTCCGCCCCCACCTATTCTACACACCTCTCCACCACCCGGGCACCCTCTACATGTCCCACAACATCCACCCCATGGGATACCCGTTCATTTCACTCTGCACCCGTTAATTCCCATGAGAGGGTATGAGAGTGGATTACCCTACCTCCACATGATGGACCCCCTTCTCCCCGACCCCACTCCGCTCCAGAGTTTGAGCCACACCTTCCTACTGAGTGGCGCACCGATGTTTCTCCTTTCGACTCCTTGGTCCCGAAGGTTACTCCATACGTCCCTCTCTCCAAGCGCCATTATTTTTTATATTATCAGAAGGGGCATCATATGAACCAGTGCCCCTACGGCCAGTCGTTGGTCCCGCATCCCCCTCCTCCACCACGAGAGACTCTTCCACCTCACACCACTCCTCCCGAAGCCCCAATTCCCCCATCAGCTCCTAACCCTCTTCATCCACCACCTCGGAGACGCCCCCAGCGCGCCTTACTTCCCGAGCCTCCGCCAGGCGATGATGATCTAGATGAGAATGCCCTGGCCCTTCAGGGTGGTGATGCCATTACTCAGTTGGCACTTCAGTTACTCTCACGGAGTATGCAGGGTGACATTAGAGTGGATGTCCCAATGTTTGATGGCCACCACAGCCCGATGCCATTGTGGATTGGCTTGACGTCATGGAGCGGATTTTTTAGTATAAACGGCTGAAGGGTCGTAGATGTGTTCTTCTAGTAGCGACCAAGTTTCTGGGCTATGTCAGTGTTTGGTGGAATGATTTGGAGCAATGACGTGTCCTTGAGGGCCTACCTCCTATCCAGTCTTAGGTCGAGCTCCAAGCACAACTGATGGCAGCCTTTATTCCCGTTACCTACGAGCGCGACCTCTTCCTCCGAATACAGTCTCTGAGACGGGACACTTCAGTTTTAGACTACACGGAGCAACGGATTAGTCGTTATATCCACGAGTTGCACAGTTATATTCAGCAGGATCTCGCTTTACGTGACGTCACCTCCTTTGCCAAGGCGGTCGAGTACGTCACTAAAGTAGAGTCCTTTCATCAGACTGCCCCTCCACCGCGTGGCCGCTCCATGACGCCCCTCCAACACCAGTGACTTCTACCTCTACTGTGACTCCCTCTACTATCTGTGGGGTGATGGGTCATCGAGCCTCAGATTGTTTCCTTCCCCGCTGTCGCGCTCACCTAACTTCAGGGGACCCTGATTATCTTGAGGAGGCACCGGAAGTCCCACCCCAGCCAGCTCTCATTACTATCCTTGATGGTGGCACTGAAGGCCTTTCCCCTCTGAGTTCGAGGACGAACTCTTTCAAGGGGGGGAGAGTGATGAGAATCAGGGTCATTATAGTCTTTTATCATTTTTTGTATATCATTTATTTTTAGTATTCATTGTATTTTTCCTTTTGTTTAGTATTTAGAGAAAGGAAGGTTAATTGGCACTTAAGGCATAATTGTAATTAGATTCTTAGCTTAGAGGTCAAGCAACCCCCTTCCTATAAATACCCATATGCAGCTTCATTTGAGCATTCTTCCATTTTATGAGATATTGATTAGAGAGAGTTTGAGAGAGATTTATCTTTCTTGCTCCCATTTGATGTCATTTACGTCAATTTATCTTGATGTATTGGAGATATTCTTGCAACTTTAGGGTGCTGGCCCAAATTTATAACCCCCCCCCCCCCCCCCCCTCCCCTGAGGAGGCCCGTGCATTATTATTGTATATACAGGTTAACAGGGCTAAGCAATCAGACTTGCAGTTGTGGCGATCCAACCCGGTATCCGTAGAGTTGGAGCCACTGGTTCTTTGTAGTTGCTCATTTGTATTCAAGAGTTGTATTCAGAGGATGTTTCAGTTGTACTCTATTTTATTCAGTTGGACAATTGTAATGAGAGATTTGATATAGTGGATTCATTTATTGGAGTTCAGTTATTTCAGCTCAGTTATCCTTCTTGTAATCCGTTGTTGAGTTTTTATTGTGGATAGTTTTTATTTATTGTAGTTTTTCATTTCTCGTTGATGCTGAGAATGATATAAATTATTTTAGCACTCCCGGTATTTCGTGTCCAGCCTAATCAACTGGGCGTGAAAAATCTGGGGTGTTACAATGTATTGCACATGTCATTAATTTGTGGGTAAAATAATCACAAAATAACATATTTAGAAATCCACCAATAAGGGTGATATCTTGATGTAAGCGAGGCCCGAAAAAAAATCAAGACGATGACGATGACAATAACAATAATATTTTAGAAATAAGGGTTTCTCTCATTCATTAATCTCTCAAAAGCGAAGTGATTGCAATGGTTAACCAAAAACTTCTTAACAGGCTAAGTTATCTTGCTATCCAAGATAATTTATCCGTCACTCCCCTACTTGAAAAGCTCCACCCGAGTGTGGAGGTGGGTGGAGAGATCATCACAGGAGCCGCACAAATATTGACATGCTCCCAACTCAAGAGGGAAATCGTCGCGAAAGAGATTGACATACTGGCTAGCGGAAGGGTGAGAACAACAATCAAATATCCAATCCGCTATCAAAGAACCCAAATTTGGCCTTACAGTTTGCCGCGATGAGGACCAACACACCAATTCATCGATTACAAACAACGGTGTAATCAACTAGAATGAACACCCTCGACGCTAGGCACTGAAGTTCAATCTTCGTTCAGGACTCAAATGCATCCTAGAATAAATCATTTCCCTTTTTGGTATTGTTGGCAAGGTCTCTCTTTAAAAAAAATGATAAGACGCTTTTGGATAGGTAACTCTTCCGAGTCCTTTTCTTGTAATCTTATTTTGATATCATGGTGACCTCCCCCTCTCTTTCAACTTTGGATCCTTACAAAATGATTTGGAAAGGTGAAATACCTTCAAAAGTAATTATATTTGCATGGTTGGCTGCTTATAATAGGATAAACAACTGTGACGAAATTAAAATAAGAGACTGGAAACTTGTCTCACGCCACAATGGTGCATCCTTTGCAAAAGATGTCAAGAGCAGGCTGATCATTTAATATTACACTGCAGCCTCTCTAGATATTTGTGGGAGAATATCTTTTTGGAATTGAATGTGATTGGTGTGATGACAATATATTGGTATGAGATGCTAGCTATGGAAATCCGTTTTGGTGGTAATCGTGATGAAGGAGAGACTTTGTGGAGGAGCATTTGCTTGGCAGTGGCCTGGGGCATATAGAAAGAAAAAAATGATAAGTATACGAGGATAGGGAGTCATCAAAGGAAGACTATGGGATAGAGTCGAATACATGGCATCTTTATGGGCTTCTACTTCGAAACATTTCAAGGGGGCCGAGCATGAACGAATGGATGGATGGATGCAGGAGAGTGCTAGGTGTCTGCGGATTGGGATTGGCTATGACTTCTCAGCAAGAGACCCAAATGTTTGCATCACTATGTGTATATATATCGTGTTTGTACATACACAACAAATAAATGTCAATCAACGGATATATCTTTATTCAAAACTTGGAAGGTCATGGAGATATTAAGCATATAGGCATTATATTAATATATGCTTAGTTGCATATATTCTAATTTTGCAATGGATATGGTGAAGCTGAAAATTAGACAACTTTGTAGATTATAAATAAACAACTAAAATACACTTCTCCCCTTGTGATTAAGCCTTTAGACGCAGACACTCCTTCAGATTCAAAAAGTGAAGTAATGCCCGACTTTTTGGACAAAAGTGAAAAATTGGCTTTCCGGGCCACAATAACAAAGTATGCATCCAAAGGAACTTCAGCACATGATTGATGTTTTTCTATTTTTCAATATCACCAAATGACACGTATCCATGATGACATCATTTTCTCTCCTGTCTTTTTCTTCTACCTTTCCCCACTTCCACTCTGACCAAACACACTTATATAAGGGTAGGGCTTCATGGAACCTGGATTTATGCGCTAGTGTATATATATATATATATATATATATATATACTGTAGTATGAGGTATCCCAGCCCTTAGTAAGTAAAACCAATTTTAGATGGAACTATTTGCCATTACTAAAAATCCTAAGACTTGTAGTATGAGGTATCCCAGCCCTTAGAAAGTAAAACCTATTTTAGATGGAACTATTTGTCATTATTAAAAATCCATAAACACGCTAGTGTAGTTAGTAAATAAATTCAAATCTAAAGGAAGAAAACATACTGGATAGCTCATTCGAAGCCCCTTGACTAATGTCTTGCTTGTTAACTTTTTTATTATTAATCCCTTTTCTGTTCAAACAGCTTTATTCTTGTTCCATATTTGATCGGGTTCACCTGTATTCCTTTACATTTTAACTTCTTTAAACGAGACAAATAAAATCAAAAATAGGCTTAGTACGTTGATTAACTAACGGCCTTCAAGGGAAAGCTTCAAAAACAAAAGCAGAGGACAATGATATTCATATAAACTTACAAAAATATTAGTGAAGTCCAAATTCTGTAAGAATGGACTCAAATTGTTATGCATATACAATAATATAAAGCAAAGGCTGTCCCATATAACCACTGAATCTAATTTTTCTTATGTTTCGATCCCATTTTTTCCAATTTTGAAATTATTTTTACCTTCCAGTTTTTTATATTCCGGTTACCCTTAATTCTGGAAAAGAAAAAAAAAACAGAATTGGCATTAATTCTGAATTTGCGATATTTCAATTCTACTCAACTGAAATTATATTATTCCGAGTTTTGTAATATAGCCAGTTAGAAAATTTACAAGTTTTGGGGATTTTTTTCCAAAAGTTTTGTGAATTGAATTTTTTTTCCTGATAGTGCCATTTCCAACCTGATCAGGCCAAAACACCTTAGGTCAAAGTACGGTAGATATTACGATGTTTGCATATAAAATCTTCATATCTCATACCTACAGGAATGAATGTAAAATCTGCTATCCTTTTCTCTATGTTCTTTATGACTTTATCCCGTCCCCTCTTCAAGAACATTCCAGAGCTTGTACGCACCCTGCATATATCAGAAAACTACAGTTTTAAAAGTGAAAAACAGTTGCGATTTAACTCTTCTTTGCTGTATGATTTAACGTGCAAATAAAAGGACAGATGGGAGAACTGGCACTGCAAACCTGCTATCTTTACTCTTTCCAGTTTTACTATCAACAACTGAGGACTTTGCCATATGAGGCTTTGCAAGATTTATCAAATACTCACATTCTTCCTTGGACTGTTGAGAAACATATGCAGTCAATATATTTATGATGAAAATTATGTATTTTCACCAATTGAACATTCATAAGCATATAAGGAGTGTAATAAACAAAAGAACCATCTACACACGATGCCAACTAGATTAATTTTACTCATCGGCATAACAAGCTTCCATTTAAATATTAAGGAAAAAACAGAAGAAAAAAAAATGAATGCACTTGGTGGCTGCAACGTGCAGGAAATGTTGTGAAGAGAGAGAGAGAGAGAGAGAGAGAGAGAGAGAGAGAGAGAGCAATGTTTTAAAAGGCCCTAGGGGCAAGACTGGCAGAGGGGCATGCCAAGGCAGCTGGGCTGATGCCTAGGCAGTGTGTATTTTTGTTTAAATATATACAAAATACTATTAACGTAGGCTGCCTAAACTTAACAATGCAAATAAGGTCCAAGTAGTCAAATCACTGTATCAATAACAGTACATACACCAAATAGTAGCTAAATATATATATTGGGGACTAGGGAATATGACTGGGAAATGCCTAGCGCCTAAACTGGATCTAGGCGGCAAAGAATTGACAAGCACCTAGAAGAGGATTTTTAGAACACAGAGAGGAATACAAATCAAAAGGTTGTCGCTAAAGGCACCCCTCATTTGTATTTTGGCATCTCGTATTCTACGCACCCACTCTCAAAATATAATTATAAAAGCACCTTGAATTTTTTTTCAGAAACAAAACATTATTATTGATTAAAAAACACTTACTAGTACATCTTGAGTGGACCAGAAATACATTAATGCAAAGGAAAGAAAAATCATACAGCAAGATGAATAAAAGGAAAAGAAAAAAAAAACAGGAAACTGTCCGCCCATCGCCAAAAAACACTGCGCCAACTGAGACAGATGAAGAAATTTGGTAAAAATCATGCATGTCCATAAAAGTGCTCAAACCAGCAGCACTTCTGCCCAAAGAACCCCTGACAGCCAGCTACCTATGTCCAAACCAGAGTCGACAACCACAAATCTGATCTTAAGAAATTGCCACCTGTTCAACTATTAAGAAATAAAATCCAGCCATCTTTAGGTTACAATTACCTCTCTTAATGCTTGGATGTGGAAGCCTGGAGGTTTGCTAAGAAATCATTTTCCCACACCTCTACTCTTAAGCTTTCTTTATCCTCAAACACTATTGAATTTATCTCTAAACAAATAGACCAAGCCACAGCCATAACAATACATCTCCAAAGATTAAGTGCTTTCTTCCTCTCACCCCCAAAACACATCGCAACAAACTCGTACCACTTATAAAGGAACACGCCTACTCTCCCATGGGCTCAAAAACTTTCCTCCAACTAAAACTGACAAACTTGCAATGGAGTAAATCATCAATTGACTCGTGGATATCTTCACGCTATTGCACCAAAGAGGGAGAAACCTTTGAATAAGATCACAGGTGTTCATTCTACCATTGGCACCTAATCAGGCAAAGACTTAATACTTATGAGGGTATACCAATTTTGCAAATATTCTTGTATGGTTCAAAATAAGAGATCGAAGGAGAACTCACAAGATCGTCAAAGAAAGATTTGAAAGAGAATTCTCCCAAAGAATTAGGAAGACAAACTCTTTTATCCAAAGAACCCCGATATAAAGGAAACCCTTCCACAAAATTACCCGCTTCCTTTTTAAAAGAAAGCCAAATTTCCTTTTTAAAGATTACCCGGTCACAACCCCCCTTCCTTTTCATCTCTGGAAAATTATTTCCAATTAACAAGGTGGTCTTTTATCCCTTCCCCAAAACCAAACCATCCAGAAAAAATTGCTCACGAGTGTTTCAATTTATTAGCCTTGGAGACATTTTATAAGGGACATGAAGTATATGGGAATACTGCCTATAACGGATTGAATCAAAATGAGTTTCCCACCACTGAACAAGCACCCCGTAAACACACCTTATGAGTTTCGCAACCCCAGACAAGTACCCTTTGAACCAACCTTCCAACCTACTAGACACTCTTTCCACCACCAGATCCAAAGAAACACAAACTATTAGGATTGCCCCCGAGTGCAGCCCCAAATTGTAAGGACAATATGTCCATCATTTATTGGTTATGTCATACGCCGTCACACCGTTGAAGAATATCAAGACCAAATCTACATCAACGGATCCAAATATCAAAAAGAAGAAGGAATCAGATTTCTGCAGAGCCGGACCGGTCCGCCCAGAGAAAAAGAACCGATCCGCCTGCGGACCGGTCCGCCTCAGACCCGGACCGATCCGCTTACTGAAAAGCCAGTACACCCCGGACTGCTAGCGAACCGATGATGCCTAAATTTAAAAGAATCGGTCCGCCTACTCGGACCGATCCGCCTCAATCCCGGACCGGTCCGCCTGGGATAAACTCAAACAGATCGTGTTCAGATTTTTAAGGCCCAGGACTTCTTTTATAAACCCACTACGGGGAGTTGGTTTTCAAGACTTATATACACGATTTTCAGAGTACAAAAACTCTAAGTCTTCACCTATTGAGTACCAAGACTCTAGGTTTTTGATTCACACAAAGTTCCAAATCACTTGTGAATCTGTTTGCAACCCAAGAACACAAACCCAGTTGCTGTTCAATCCTTGTGAAGAAGACCGCTCTTCTTCTTCTTCATTGCAGCCCTCCTGGAAAGGGATATTTCCAGCCGCCGACTACAGAATCCGACACCTGAGGGTAATTCTTAGTCACCTGTATTTTTTCATTGTAATCCGAATTTGTATGTTACAAAGTTATAATGAAGATAAATGGTTTTGCCCCTTTAGGGGATTTTTCCTCACAAGCATGTGTTTGAATGTTCTTGCTTAGTTCATTATCTTATTCAATCACATATTGTTGCATGTTTAGGGTTTGTTTGGGTTAAAAGGTGTTTAATATATAATTTCCTCATTTGAACGCAAGCGCATACTCTTTCAAATTGGTATCAGAGCCGGTTACGCTAATCTATCGTGTATTCCTATTTCCGCAAAAATTTTCAAAGATATCAATTTTCCGAAAAAATTGATTTTTGAAAAAGTGCGTGTTCAAATGGAGAAATCATATAATAAATTGCCTGTTTTTGACGGGACAAATTATGCATATTGGAAACCCGCATGAGGTCGGCTTTAAAAGCCATAGATGAAAGGGTTTGGATTTTAGTTGAAAGAGGGTGGACACCTCCCTCCGTCACTGTGGAAAACGTGACTAATTTAAAACATGTCCCCTCTCGGACTGAAGATGAATTTAGATGGTCTTCTTTTAACTCTAAAGGTTTGAGTGCTATTTCCGGTTCCATCACTCCCGATGAGTTCCGACGTATCATGACGTGCACCACGTCAAAGGAGGCATGGGATGTTTTACAACTTACCCATGAAGGAACCAATGCTGTAAAAGAGTCTAAGTTGCATGAATTTGAATGCTTTGATGACTTTTATGCTAGACTATCTGACATTGTTAATACTAGCTTTAATCTTGGTGAACATATTCCTAATGCTAGAGTTGTTAAAAAGATTCTTCGTTCCCTTCCTAAGCGTTTTATTCCTAAAGTCACTGTGCTAAATTCTATGCATAATTTAAATACGCTAAAATTGGAAGAACTTGTAGGAGATTTGCCAACCTATGAAATTGACATGTTTCCTAAATCTGTCAAACCCAAAGACAAAGGAATTGCACTTAATGCCAAAGAGAGAAAAATTGAGGGGTCTGGAAGAAAGAGTGTTGAGTCATCTAGAAAGAAAGAGATAGTAACATCTGATTCTGAGTGTGAGTTTGACTTAGATGACTTGGCCCTATTTGCTAAAAACTTTAAGAAAATTCTTCAAATTAAGAAAAATGGGAATTTCAAAGATAAAAAGAATTTTCAGAAAAATAAGTTTGAGAAGAAAATTTCAAAGACCCTCCTAAGAAAGATAGTGACAGATGCTTTGAATGCGACGGTAAGGGCCACAGAGCGTTTGAGTGTGCCACACGTCTGAATAGAGAAAAGGGAAAAGCTGTCCTAAATGCTACCCTTAGTGACGATAGTGAGGTCGAGTCGGTGGACTCGGGAGATGAGTCACCACATAAGCGTAACTTCACCGCGTTCATGGCTAGCCATGTGAGTACTCCTAGTGCACCTCACGACGTTGAGGATGCTGACTCACAGGGACACCTCGACAGTGAGAGCAATGTGAGTGAAGGGGAGGAAGACGCAAGTGAGAGCGAGAGTAATCTTCAACGCGCCTACGCTGAGTTATATAATGAATCATTCAAAACTAAAAAGCGAAACAAAGCGTTAGTTCTTAGGATCACCGCGTTAGAAGAACATCTAGAAGAAGCGAGAGAGAGAGAGTCCTCCATCTGCACCGCTATGAGAGAGAGAGAGTCTGCCTGTGTTAAGAAAGAGAATTTGTTTAGAGAAAGAGAGAGCAGTTTTGAGAAAGAGAAAGTGAACTTGACTAAACAAGTGGCTAGTCTTACGAGTGAGCTCCATACCTCCCTGGAGTCTCGGAAGAAACTTGAAGCCCGTGTTGCCCAGCTTACTCATGATCTTGAGAGAGCTCGGGAAGTCAAGTTACAAATCGAGGACAGATCTGGAAAGATGGGAAAGATGCTCCTCGGTCCCGCTTTAGGTTTTGGTGATAGGCAGGGAATAGGTTTTGATGGTGCCTTCACGTCCCAAATTGCACCTGGACCAATTCCTGAGTTTACCACGACTCCATATGGCCGTCATCAAAAACCAAGAAGGAGAGTTCGACCAAGAAAAGCAAACCGAGGTCCGCCTAATACTGTGCCTTTTTGCTCCCATTGCAAAGGAAATGGCCACCTCAGGGAGTTTTGCTATAATTTGGGTTGAACCCGACGTATTAGTGCTCCACCACGTCATACTGATGAGTTTTCTAGTCTGAGAGAGCGAATTGAGTTCTTAGCTGCCACGTCTCAGAGTTTAATGGAAGAATTTCGACGGATGTCTTTGCCGTCTGTAAATACTTCTCGCATCCCGGCTTAAATCAACAACAAGGGAAAACAAAAGGTAACCTTCTCTTGGGTACCTAAGAAAGATAAAAAGGCTCTAGTTGTTCATGTTGCTCTCAAGGCACATAATACCTCACAGTGGTATTTTGATAGTGGATGCTCCAGACACATGACAAGTGATGTCTCATTTTTTACCCACCTTGAGGATTATGAGGATGGTAGAGTCACCTTTGGAGATGGGAGCAAATCTAGCATTGTAGGACGAGGTACTGTAGAGTTACCAGGATTTCCTAAGCTAGAAAATGTGTTGTGCGTCAAAGGTTTGAAAGCAAACCTTCTCAACATTAGCCAGCTATGCGACGATGACTTTGCAGTAAAGTTTGACCGGGAAGCTTGTAAGGTCTATAATCAAGCCGGGAAACTTTTAGTGCAAGGGGTGAGGACAGAGGATAACTGCTACGGGACTGAACCCACATCCTCACTTGTTTGCAACAGCGCCACGATTACTTATATGGATCCGTGGCACCAACGTCTAGGTCACGTGAATATTAGCGATTTATCCCGTTTAGCTAAAAAGGACCTAGTACGTGGCTTGTCATCACTTGGAAAGCCAACTTCCATGGTTTGTGGATCCTGTCAGTTGGGAAAGCAAATCCGTAGCCCACATAGGAAGTTGCACTCCATTACCACCTCCCGTGTTCTTGAGCTGATTCACATGGATCTTATGGGTCCTACTCGTGCGGAGAGTCTAGGTGGTAAGAGATACATTATCGTGATGGTGGACGATCTCTCTAGATATTCGATTGTAGGTTTTCTGAGAGAGAAATCCGATGTTGTAGAATTTTTAACGACCAAGTGCCGTGTCCTGTAAAATCAACACTGTGTCACTATTAACAGCATGCGTAGTGACAATGGCACTAAATTCACAGAAGCAAAGGTAGATCTTTACTGTGATAGCCTCGGGATCAAATATGAGTTTTCTGCTGTGAGAACTCCTCAGCAAAATGGGATTGTTGAGAGAAAGAATCAAACGATCCAGGAAATGGCTAGGTCTATGCTTCTAGGTCGTAAGGTATCTAGGAGATTTTGGGCAGAGGCAGTGTCTACTGCATGCCACACGGTGAATAGGGTTTACCTGCGTCCACAAACTCTTAAAACGCCTTATGAATTGTGGACTGGCAAGAAACCTAGCCTTGCTTATTTCTGAGTATTTGGGAGTAAATGCTACATCCTACGGGATAGAGAGCAATTAGGAAAGTTTGACTCCCGGAGCGACGAGGGAATTTTGCTTGGATATTCATCGAATAGCAGAGCGTACCGGGTTTTTAACCTGAAGAGCTCTAAGGTTATGGAATCAATAAACGTCACCGTGCAAGATGACGAACCTTCGACGTCTATTGATCCTAACCTACAGTGTGAGGATGAGGACTTCTCTGGGAGTGGCTTACCTGTCCCTCACCCACACCCTGTGGACCCTATTCCTGTCTTAGGGGACACACCTGCTTGGGTTCGCAAGAGTCATGATCCTTCAACCATTGTTGGCGATCCCACTCTAGGGGTCAAGACTCGTGCTCAACTAGAGAACGTTGTTAGCCATCATTGCTACACGTCCAAAGTCAAGCCCAAGAATCACAAAGAAGCACTCAAGGGTGAACACTGGATATCTGCCATGCAGGACGAGTTGCTTCAGTTTAAAAAGAACAATGTCTGGGAACTTGTCCCCCGACCTAGCGAGACTAATGTGATTGGTACCAGGTGGATTTTTAAGAACAAAATGGATGAAAATGGTACTATTACTAGAAACAAGGCGAGGTTGGTCGCTCAAGGCTACACAGAGATAGAAGGTGTAGACTTTGGGGAGACATTTGCTCCTATTGCGAGACTTGAGTCCGTCCGCTTACTACTCGCCATCGCATGTCATCTGCACTTCAAGTTATATCAGATGGATGTCAAGAGGGCCTTTCTAAATGGCATTCTACAGGAGGAGGTTTATGTGGAACAACCAAAAGGGTTTGAAGACCCTAAGCACCTAGATCACGTCTACTATCTGAGGAAAGCCTTGTATGGTTTGAAGCAAGCACCCCGTGCTTGGTACGAGAGGCTTACTTCCTATCTCTTAGCCCGTGGCTTCAAGAGAGGGGGAGTTGATATGACGTTGTTCGTCAGGAGATATGACGGTGCTATTTTGGTTGCCCAGGTCTATATGGACGACATAGTCTTTGGATCCACATGCTCCCAGCATGCTCACCACTTTGAGGAGGAGATGAAAAGTGAGTTTGAGATGAGCATGGTAGGTGAGCTTACTTTCTTCCTTGGTCTCCAGGTTCGTCAGCTAGAGGATGGGATGTTCATCTCCCAGTCCAAGTATGCGAGAGACCTAGTGAAGAAATTTGGTTTAGACTCCGCTAAGCATGCATGTACGCCTATGAGTACTTCTACCAAGCTTAGTAAGGACACTTCAGGTAAGGACACTTCAGGCAAGGACGTAGAGCAAACCTTGTATCAAAGTATGATAGACAGTCTTCTCTATTTGACTGCTAGTCGTCCCGACATAGCCTTTAGTGTTAAAGTCTGTGCGCGATATCAGGCGTCTCCGAAAGAGTCACACTTACTCGCTCTAAAACGTATTATCAAATACGTGAGTGGGACTCTCTCATACGGTATTTGGTATTCCTTCGATACCGATGACCGTTTGTCCGCCTATTCGGATGCCGATTGGGCCGGAGATGCAGATGGTTGTAGGAGCACTTCTGGTGGGTGTTTTATTTTGGTTCTGCTCGTCTCTTGGTTGAGCAAGAAGCAAAACTCCATCTCTTTGTCCACTGCGGAGGCTGAGTACATCGCCGCCGGGAGTTGTTGCACGCAACTCTTGTGGATGAAGCAAATGTTGGCGGATTATGAGATTTCACAGGACACCATGATCATTTCCTGTGATAACACGAGCGCGATACACATATCCCGCAATCCTGTCCAACATTCGCGCACAAAGCACATCAGGTTACTCGAGCACTTTATACGTCAGTTAGTTGAGGAGAAAGTCGTATCCCTGAGTTTTGTTCCCACCGACCGTCAGTTAGCCGATATTTTCACGAAACCTTTAGATGCCCTTAGATTTGAGAGTCTTAGGAAGTCATTGGGGATTTGCACAGTTGACTGAGGGGTTGGTCGATGTCTAGAATAGGATGCTTTTTCATGTTCATATCATATGCTTCCTATTGCTAGTCTGTTTTATATGTACCATTGCTTTGTTGTACAGCTATTTATTAATTCTTTGGAAAAATCCAAAAAGATTTTTGTTTTTGTATATAAATATTTCAGAAAAGTCCAAAAAGATTTTTGTATTTTGTTTGCACCTTTTGTGGATGAGCATTTAAGATAGCCAAGTCACAATTTCATTCCATCTTTTCACGTGACTGTTTGATAGAGATTTGAGACGCTACATCATTTCATCCATGTGCTTTACATTGTTTGGAGTTTTTGAGATGTGATTAGTGATATCTTCCTACATGTTTGACTCCTATATCCTTTATTGCACACATGCACGGCTATATTTGATTATTGTACTTGTCTATCTCATATTGGCTTGAGTGTTTCCATCTCAATTCTGTCTATACAATGTACAATATGCGATAAAACTTGACAAGATTGGAATGCATGTGAAAACCGTTTTGGTGAGACTGTGTGTTTAAATTGTGAACGGGGAGGGGATGCGAAAGGTCATTATCAATTCTTTGCGCAAAAGCCACCGTTCAAAAGGACCTAAAAAATGGAGGAATTTTATTATCCGAGGTCCAAAGAGGTTAAAAGAGCCCGAAAAAATTTAAAGGCAATAAAAAGCAATACATGCCAATCATGGGCCATTTAGGTTTCACCATCAATTCTCCAAAGTTTGAGAATTTAGCATACCTCTATTCCATATATATATCTGAGGGAGTTTGGTTGGAGAATGTTTAAACGGGTTTGCACTTCCTTGAAAGTCCTGAAAAAGCATGAAATCGTTTTGGACGTTATTGGTGTAAAAATCACTTTGTGCTTTGATTTGTTGATTTGATTAAGTCAATGTCTTATATTACTATTTTTTTACACCAAAGGAAGCATTTGAGTTCATTCGTTAGGAGTATCCGATATTCATCGTGCACATATGTCATGTTTGTATGCATTGATTTTCCTATCCAATTTGATCACACCCATTCATTTACGCTTTCACCGACTTGGTTGTTTTGTGTTCATTCATGGTGTGATTTAGTCCTTGTGACACCCCGCACCTGCTTGGTTGATTTATTTCTCTCATTTGTCTTTTTGGGGACATCATAAAAAGGGGGAGAAAGAATTATCATTTTATGGGGGAGTTTGAATTTTGGGGGAGTATTTGAGATTTAGCTTATGCTTTTATCATATATTGATATCTATGTTTATCTCATTTCAAACTCGATACGTCACTTGGTATTTTGCTTTATCTCATGTGTGTAGGTACCGATCGATGATTATACACACCCTGATGGGAGAAGCGTTGAGATTCCTGCAGATTTGAAGAACAAACGATGAAGTCTTATTCACTTGTACCTTTTCAGTTTTGGGTTCATGGAAGGGTAGATTTGTATAAGCACTGTGTAATGTGATAATTCGGATGTTTGTTTTATGTATGTACCGGCATAGACATAGGGGGAGATTTGTAAGGACAATATGTCCATAATTTATTGGTTATGTCATACGCCGTCACACCGTTGAAGAATATTCAAGACCAAATCTACATCAACGGATCCGAATATCAAAAAGAAGAAGGAATCAGATTTCTGCAGAGCCGGACCGGTCCGCCCAGAGAAAAAGAACCGAATCCGCCTGCGGACCGGTCCGCCTCAGACCCGGACCGATCCGCTTGCTGAAAAGCCAGTACACCCCGGACTGCTAGCGAACCGATGATGCCTAAATTTAAAAGAACCGGTCCGCCTACTCGGACTGATCCGCCTCAGACCCGAACCGGTCCGCCTGGGATAAACTCAAACAGATCGTGTTCAGATTTTTAAGGCCCAGGACTTCTTTTATAAACCCACTACGGGGAGTTGGTTTCCAAGACTTATACCCACGATTTTCAGAGTACAAAAACTCTAAGTCTTCACCTATTGAGTACCAAGACTCTAGGTTTTTTATTCACACAAAGTTCCAAATCACTTGTGAATATGTTTGCAACCCAAGAACACAAACCCAGTTGCTGTTCAATCCTTGTGAAGAAGACCGCTCTTCTTCTTCTTCATTGCAGCCCTCCTGGAAAGGGATATTTCCAGCCGCCGACTACAGAATCCGACACCTGAGGGTAATTCTTAGTCACCTGTATTTTTTCATTGTAATCCGAATTTGTATGTTACAAAGTTATAATGAAGATAAATAGTTTTGCCCCTTTGGGGGATTTTTCCTCACAAGCATGTGTTTGAATGTTCTTGCTTAGTTCATTATCTTATTCAATCACATATTGTTGCATGTTTAGGGTTTGTTTGGGTTAAAAGGTGTTTAATATATAATTTCCTCATTTGAACGCAAGCGCATACTCTTTCACAAATAATTCAGGGCAATGACCCCACCCCACACTCCACACATCTAGCAAGATCACAAAGTTTTGCTCTGTCCATGCTGACGCCCACCCTCACACTTTTGGACATACTGAGTTTCAATCCCGAACATATGCTAAACAGATTTAAGATATCCTTCAAAATAGCAATGTTGTTTTCCTTCCCGATTAAGAGAAAAAATGTGTCATCCGCAGATCGCGAGTATGAACCCTCACCTTATCCCTACCAATCTCAAATCCTTCAATCAAATGATTATCGCACACTATATCCGCTAGTCTACCCAATACGTCTGCAACAATGATGAAGAAGAAAGGAGATAGCGGATATCCTTGCCAAAGTCATCTCAATGCTCCAAAATGACCCATGGGCCTCCCATTCGCCATGATAGAAAAAAATGGCCGACGACAGACACACCCATAGATCCACCTCCTTCATCAATCACCAAAACCCTCTAAAATGAGATCAAGAAATGACTAATTAATATGGTGATAATTTTTTTCAAAATTGATGGACTACTCATACGCGGTTTAGAGATTTGGACTACTTGTACACGGTTCAGAGGATCGATCCTAGCGACTTCTCTCTCGAAGAGGTTGGGTTATGTGTTGGCTATTTCTTCAATATTTTTTCAGAGACGGGATGGGTGACTCGCACGCATCTCCGCGAGGTGGAGGCATACTTTAATGGTGATTTATTCCCACTCTTTATAAATGAAGAGGATTTTTCTTTGACGGGTTCTGCAGGTGGTTTTGAGGACGATTCATTGTGGTGGGGATAATAAGATTGTTTACGGGTATGTGGCCCCATTCTTGGAGGCATTCGAGACACGTTCAAAGATTGATATTCAGCGTATCGCATCAAAAATGCTCATTATGGATGATGTGGCCCTCGCTTGGCATCATTGGCCTCCTCCGAGGGGTTTGTAAATTGTGGCAGAGTTAGGAGGCGAGTTTATATTCATCGGCCTATGTTAGGATTTTTTATTACTGGATCTCTCCTTTTTTCTAGCCGATAAGGTGGGGGTGTTTCCATAGACGGCTTCCCTCCTTAATTGGGGAGAACAACAGTGTTCGCATGTTTCAGATGACGGCTATCTTTGCCACTTCCATGCTCGTGGTAGAGCTTTTCTCAGTAGGGGAGAGTAATGGAGTTGGCACCCTAGACTTCGGGTTTTCTTAACATTTGTCATTCTTACTTAATGATAGTCTCTTTTTAGTTAAGGATATATATATGTCTTTTTTTATTTCTTAATGATGTGAAGCTCTTAGTCTATAAAAGAGTATCTTTATCCTTTCTAGTATTCCTTCATCTAGTAGGAGTAGTTTAGACATTTTAGGTTTTGCTTGGTTAGCAAGCTAAGCTATTCTACTATGAAGCACGAACACTTCGTCGGAGGTGACGTACACGTGTTAGACACGATACTCGTACGATACTCCTCTGACACGCCATGTGGCATATCGAATTGATTTGGCATTAAAAAAAAAAGTCAGACACTTCTATGACACTCTGTATACACTTCTGGGACACACGGGAATGATGATGAAGTTTTTGGTGTTGGCGGAGATGGTGATAAATGAGGAGTATTAAAGCACTTACTTAGCCCATTGAAATTATTAACATTTTTGTTTAGAATCAATTCTTTTTGTATATATATCATCTCAATTCTTTTTGTATATATATATATCATCTCAATAATGATGATGAAATTTGCGTATTGATATATATATATATATCATCTCAATAATGATGATGAAATTTGTCAATACGCCAATTGTTTCACTTGTTAGATATGATAAAAGTTAGTGTAGCTCACTTTGCCCGAATTTCTCTAATCTCTGTTTCGCTTCTTTCTGAGTGTGCTATGATATATATATATATATATATATATATATATCATCTCAATAATGATGATGAAATTTGTCAATACGCCAATTGTTTCACTTGTTGTTAGATATGATAAAAGTTAGTGTAGCTCACTTTGCCCGAATTTCTCTAATCTCTGTTTCGCTTCTTTCTGAGTGTGCTATGATAAACACAATGAGCACAACTTTTTCATTTCATTTTCTTCCACTTCTTGGACCTCATTCACACCCTGTCATGTGTATGCGTATCTCAGTGTTTTATTTTATATTAAACCATGAAATCAATTTTGATAATCAGAAATCAATTTTGATAATCAATTTTGATATATATATATATATATATATATATATATATATATATATATATATATCATCTAAATAATGATGATGAAATTTGTCAATACGCCAATTGTTTCACTTGTTGTTAGATATGATAAAAGTTAGTGTAGCTCACTTTGCCCGAATTTCTCTAATCTCTGTTTCGCTTCTTTCTGAGTGTGCTATGATAAACACAATGAGCACAACTTTTTCATTTCATTTTCTTCCACTTCTTGGACCTCATTCACACCCTGTCATGTGTATGCGTATCTCAGTGTTTTATTTTATATTAAACCATGAAATCAATTTTGATAATCAGATTCACACAAAAAGTTTCCCAATTAATTTATATTTGTCTTTGTATATACCCTCCTTTTCCCCTATGACATCATCATTTTTCCTCCATCAGTTTTCTCTCATTGGCAAGTAATTGACCATATATGTGTCCGTGATATGTGTGGGGACATGGTGCACACGTAGAATCAAATGAAAGGATATTTTTAGTTGAAATTTTTATTTCATTTATTCAAATAGATTAGTATTCTTTTGAAATATTGTAAATTAGGTTAGCTGGGCCACCAAGTATATAAAGTTTAGAAAAGCATGAAAATGCGTGCCTTGAGGCCTTTTGGAGAAAAAACTCCTTAAGTCTCTCTTGATTTAGTGTGGAGCACAAAAAGCTCAAGTCTTTTTACACTTTTTTGCTCCTTTTATGCATTTTTAACACTCGTTTGCCTTTTTACCCCTTAGAACAAATCAAAACTATATCGTTTTTTTATTGAAACCTTCGATTAATCTGTATTTTTTTGTTTGAAACCTTCCAATAAATTTTTTTGCTTCTCCGAGTCTACGATTAATCTGATGGATACATCCTTTGAAATAAATCTCATTACAACCTACTAATACTTTTTGTTGTAAATCTATGGTAATCTTAATGAAATGACTTGTTTTTCCCATGTGTTATAATCTCATTTTCTTATTATGCTTATTGATATATTATGTATTATATAATTGTGATGATAATGTTGTGGGTTTAATAATCTGGTGTTGTCTATGACGCACATATACTTCGTTAGGGTCCCCGTACCCGTATCGAATATGTAATGGATATTTTGATACAAGAATACTTGTATCGGGGGCCTATTAGAAAAAACAAAATAAATCACGCGTATTTGTACGTATACACGTATCTCAAATTATTTTATTTTTTGAGATACATCTTGGAAACCTGAGATGGCATGGTGAGATACTTGGGATATACGGTGCGAGCACTTTGCAGTTTTGAATAAGGCCATTTTGTAAATTTAACAGAACTTATATAATATAAAGTATTTTATTCGTAAACTAAACAAAAATTATTCATTTCTCCCATTACAGAATAGAACAAAAAGTCGTAAACTAAAACAACTCATCTCTTTCTCCCAACAATGTTGTCACTTTGCATATATTCCAACAATATTTGAACATTTACTATGAATATGAATCCTTATTATTTTTAATACAATTGTACCAAGATTTTTTTCTAGTTGTATTTGTTTATAGAGTTTTCATATCATATAAAAATGTGTTATAATAATATTTTATTACCATATCATGACCGCATCGTATCGTATTTTTTGTTGTATCCATGTTTTCGTATCATATCAGATACGATACACATATCTGTATCCGTGCTTCTTAGAGTGTTGTAAAGTACTAAACTTAAGGTCTTTCAGTGATTATCTCTAGTATTGTGAATCGTATTGGCATAATGTTTGAGTTGTTGCTCCTTTGAATGATATTTGCTTCCTTTAAAACTATTGCATGAAGGTTATTTGCTAACTTTTATTTTTGCACACATTGTTTATATTTAAAATATATTTTTTATTAAAAAAATCATGTGCACAAAAGGCTTACGCCTTAATGCCTTATGGCTTACGCTTCAATTTTTGATAAGAAAAAGCCTTGCGCTACGCTTTCGCCTTTTAAACATTGATTAATACTTTTAACAACACAGTTAGGATGAATGAATGAATGAGAATGGGTTGAGAGAAACCATGTCCTTTTGTGTGTTTTTTTAATTGTGTTTACATCACATTCGTGTTAAAGAGATGTTCCCTCGTGAAGTGTATTAATATTATCTGGTGTGCGAGGCTACGAAGTCACGAGTTATGGCTGATAAATGTTTCGAAACATAAGGATTTGTGATTGAAACTTGAAAAATCAATCAAATTTCTCATAAGGAGTTGTTACAACAACTTGATTCTGCCCCAAGGTCCCGAAGAAGCCCTTACATTAATAAGCAGGAACGAGAGTTCATCACAGCCTCGCAGCCACCACCTTCATCTGAATGTGGTTCAAAGACAACACCTAAGGATGAGGACATTGAGTCCAAGGATGGAGACAAGTCTAAGGATGAAAAGAGAGAGGAGGAGAACAATAAACTCCACCACTGCAGCACCTTTGACGCCTCTTTAGCCACTAGCAACATCGCCGTTTTAAATGCAGAGGCATCGCTCGTCCGCCCTAAAACCTAACTCCCACGGATCTGACCACTAAAATGGTCAATATCGTTGACCTCAATCGCCTTGCTTTCAATCACCTAACTCACAATTGGGAAGCGAGCGATTAAATGACGAAGGAAGGAGGTGAAGAGGGGGGATACGTTATTGTCGTTATTTCCACCGACAAGGCCCACGAAGTCAATGGACGAAGTGAGGGTCATAAAGGGGAGCCAAGGGTAGAGGCGAAGACCATAGGGCTTGCTGAAATCATCACAAGAGGAGAAAAAAAAAATGAAGAGGGAAGTTGGAGAAGCCTTTGTCAAGATTGCACAAGAGGATGTGGTCGAGATTGTGGCTTTACTATGCGTGCCCTAATTTAATGCTTGGAGCTGACTCTAAAACTTGGGCCTTCGTGGGTTATGAAGCAAGCTTAAGTTGTGGGCTTCATTTGAAGGAGGTCGGTTCGATTTATTTGAACTAAAACCTGGAATAGAATTCATTAGACTTGAGGGGATTTGGCCACCCCAAGTTTAAATGTTGGAATATATTGTATATAGACCTCAAAAATTTATAGAGAATTGTTTGGGTCCAAATTAAGGAGCAAAATATGTTCTCAATATTTGTTCATTTGGTGCGAGGGCATACAATTCAGTAATTCACCCATAAAGTTGGTTAAGCTTTCTCATACCAGGGAGAATGAAGTGTGTGAAAACGTGGCGCACGCGTGGAATCGAGCCATGAATGGTGGATATTTTTAATTATAATTTTTATTTCATTTAAATTTTTATTATTATTTATTTAAATTAATATTTCTTTGAAACATTCTAGATTCGGTTGGTTAAAATAAATATTATCACGGCTTGGTTCATTATAGGCTAGTTTGGCCGCCAAGTATAAATAAACTTATACTCTCTCATTTTTTTAACGACATCATAACAATGAATGAATGAGAGTGAGTTAAGGAAAACACTTGACAATTCATTTATGTGTGTTTGTTTGTGTGTAATTTCCGTCGCTTTACATCTGTATGTTTGTGCAGTCCTCGCATATGAAAAAGATACGAGTCCTAAAAGGAACTCTTCTAATTATATATAGAATAGGCTGAATAATCTTCAGTATCAGGTGTTTAAATGCAATAGGTGAATTTGTTGTTTCTTGCTTTCTCTATCCTTATATTTTAAGATGAGGTAGGGCTAACACCAAATTATTACTCCGTACGTCTACTAATTGCAGCGTAGCATTCAACAACTAATTAACATTAGATTCTGGAAATGGGAAAGAAAAAAATCAACACTCTAGAAGAATTGGAGGGGTGCCTCAAATATCAAGGAATTACGAATTATATTTTTTTTCATTTAAAAGAGGTGAAAAGACATAAAATTATAATAAGTGCTTCTACTGGCAAAAGTTGAAAATACTTCTAGAATGCAACTAGGCCCAAACTTTCTAATCTCTTAATAATGTCATCAATCTATTATATATTTTGGAAAAATGTCTTCGTTCTCTACTCTTCTGTAAGATCCACAATTCGGACTTCCATGAGCTAAAGATTCGTTTGCTATATTCATTAAGGTGGCCTTAGAAAACAAATATGTTTTGATTAACAATCATTAAGACAGCGAGCCTCACGTTTCCAATTACACATGCTAACCCAATAATATTATTATTATTAATAATACTCAAAGAATCAGGAAAAATTGATGTTCTGGAAATTTTAGGAACTCACTAAGAAATTGTGATAAATGAAAGCTCTAGGCTCCCAAGACAAGATTTCAGTCCACTGATCCCCTCTCTTCGCTGATGAATCACTATCAACCCTGCATCAAAACTCATTAAACATGGCGCATATATAAATAGATGCAGATATATTATATATTTATATAACAAATTAAGAATGTACATATGGAAAAATGAATAAAACTTTTGATAAAACTTGGTGGGAAAAAAGCAAAAGGCAAGAAATTATGTCATTCAGCGGTGACTTGTCAATGTGATAGGATGATCAAAAGTTTCATGTGTCGAAGATGCACACACACACACACACATACCAATTAGTATTTCACCTACAACATGATGTAACTTTTTTAATAAATTGTGTGGGATGGCAAGAAGATTAACACCGCGGAATTTTATCCCAAAAAAAAATCATTTACATATTCCAAAAGTTGAGGAAACAGATCAAGCATACAAGTTTCAATACATTAGGAGGAGCATACATTAACATACATAAAGTAAATGAATGAATGAATTTCTTTGATGAAATCTGGTGGAAATGATCAAATTTTTATCAAACAAATCCATTCATTTACCAGGTGACATAATGATCAAAGGTTTCAACCCTCGAAAATGAACATATATATCCAATTAGCAATTCACCTACTAAGAGACATACATAGGGTAAATGAATGGAATTTATATGAAATGTCGTGAAAATGATCAACTTTATTTTATAAAAATATTACATTCAGTGGTTGACATCATGATCAAAATTTTGAACCGTTCAAAATACACATATATATCCAATTACCATTTCACCTACTATTTTTTTATATATTTAGTGGAGATATCTTAATGGTTAGAAGACAACTCCACAAAAAATAAAGAGGTCTTGTAGTCTTAAGTTGCTCACACTTATAAGATTTAGTGTGTAGTCGAGCTACTTATGGCCTTATAGGGTTTAGGTTGTGGTCCCTATCTCTTTAACAATATGACACGGTTATATCACAAAACAACTACTAATAACGATTAATTTTCCACACAATTCGCCAACTCATCAAATTAGCAACGTACTCAATTTAATTCAACATAGCGTTTTCCTAATTATTTGAGGTCGGCTACATGAATTCTATTTTTCCTCTAAACAGATCTCAAGTCACCATCTCACCTAAAACCAATTGGTGTTAAGGAAGGTAAACTTTTAATCTTTTACGGGTTCACTCAACTTCATTGTCTTGAGGCAAGGCATTTGTTGCACTCTCATTCCAACCCAATCCCCCCAACAAATGACACAGACAAGAGTCAAACCCGTGACCCTTGGCTCTGATACCACTAGTCAGATCTCAAGCCAGTATCTAAAACCACTACCAGATCTCAAGCCACCATCTCACGTAAAACCAATTGGTATTAAGGAGGGTAAACTTTTAATCTTTTATGGGTTCGCTCAACTTCGTTGTCCTGGGGCAAAGCATTTGTTGTATTCTCATTCCAAAATTTCCGTTCTACTTTGTTCAGCGCAATATCCTTGGTATATCATGTCCTTTTTTACAATTTCCACTAAGTCAATTTAGACATAAGACTTCTAGCGTTACCATCAATACTAATTAAATCACTCTTCCTTACGGGGCATCTATTTGGTCTAGTTTGACGTCTCCAAACCATCTAAGTCGATTTTCTCTCAATTTATCTTCTATAGGAGCTACCTTTACCATTTCATGAATTTGTTCAAATCAAATTAACAATGTAATAGTGTTATATTACTGACATAAACGGTGTCAATGGCACACAAAGAAAACACTCAAACAGAAGAGACAAATCTCAAAATATCTATTAATTGAATACCTCCCCCAATGGGGTATGACACTGTTTATAGCATAGTAGTCAAATCGTGAATCGAACCATGAATCAGAAACCCTGTGAATCGAATCGTAAGAATCGATGTAAACGTAAAATATGTAGGCAATAATATATAAATACAAAGAGAACATGTTAAGAATATGTAATAAAACATATTTTGATCTAAAACCAATAATAAAACATGATTTCATTACAATATAACTAACAAAATGAACTTCCATGTCCAAATTTTAACAATAGCACCACCTACAATGTCCAAATTTAAACAAAACAATATATTATACAATATAATAACACAAATAAAGATTAAAGATAACACTATAAAAATATGTTATAATAACAATACCATATAATATAACTTTTAAATTCCTTGCATAAGATTTTGTTGGCTTCTATTGAACGCAAAGCTACCTCCCTCTCCCGACCATCTTCAAATGGGTTATGAGAGAAGAAAAAAGTGATCGCAACACGAAATAGAGGAAATCATAGCTTGGAACAGGTTAGAAAAGAAGAAGAAATGTGAACGCAATGTAGGTTTCGTTCTAGTATGTGTTTAGGGTAACTTAAGTTTGTACTAACTTCTTATTATTTTAATAATGAAATATTTTTTAATGTTTTATTTTAAAAGGAACAAAAAACGAGCACGAGCTTTAAGTTGGTTGAAAAAACCCAACATCCTCCGAGAAAGATTAATAGCACCTGAATCGTGAATCGTTGCGATTCGCAATTTAGCTCCCGAATCGGCCGATTCGGCTCAATTTTTGGAACTTCTCCGATTCCATTCCCGATTCGTATCGATTAGTATGCGAAGCGAATCGTACGAATCGAATCGTAAGATTCTGACAACTAGACCTGGCAAAATGAGGCACGACACGATAACACGACACGATACGACACGAAATTATAAGTTAATGGATTTAGTCTTATCGGGTTTGGGTCATTAACGGGTCAACACGGTAGAACCGTTATCATAACGGGTCGTGTTTGGGTTTGTACTCTTACACGATTAAACCCGTTTATACCCATTATCACCCGTTAGTGGTACCGGGTTTTATTGGGTAGTGTGACCCGAACCAATATTACACGGGTACTAACGGGTATTAAAGGGTACTAACGGGTATTAATGCGTGCTAACGGGTACTAACGGGTATTAACGGGTACTAACGGGTAATAACGGGTCACCCAACCCGTTACCCGTTTAGACCCGTTAATATTAACGGGTGTTAACGGTTCGGGTCGTGTACCCGTTAATATTAACGGGTCGTGTTTGGGTATTATAATTTGACCCGTTAGTCTTAACGGGTCGTGTACGGATTAAGGGTGTTTTCACCCATTAACCCGTTAACACGACCCGTTAACCCGTTAACACGACCCGTTGACAGCTCTACTGACAACTATGGTTTATAGGGCTACAAGAAGGATTAGAATGGACCTATTACTTGCCCACTAAAAAATGCGCAGGTCACATGTGATGTCATGGGGTGACCTCACTAATGACATCACATGAACTAGAACATTCTTTATTACATATTACATATTCTAGGCGATGCTATACTTACGAATTACTTAATAAAACAACAAAGGGAGAAATAACATGAGAGGACAATAAAATATTAAAACTTGATGATTACGCCTTTCTTTCTTCACATCACTTTCCCTCCGATGAAAATAGTTAGTCCTCAAGGGACACCAGCGGTGTTGGGCTCAAATGGGATAACGAGGGCAATCAGAGCTTCATGTTGAACCATGCCATTCCACCATAATTTATTAAAACACTGTAGTTTGGTGGCGGGGAGTTGAACACACTCGCAATCGGAGAGGTTTGTATTCGAACACATTTTCCATCGAATCAAGTCAATTTATAAACTCATCGGGATTGAGGTGACCATCGAACATAACATTAACCCGGATATCCCCGACGGGTGATGCAAGGATCCTCTTTTCCTCATCATCATCATATGGGGGGTGTTCATGCCTACTAAGGAATGGGGGTGGCGCATCAAACGTTGCAATATCTTTGGAATTGGAGGTGATCCGAGCTCCTCTTTACGCCTCAAAGGACAGTAATCCATTTGGTGTCCCTTTTCACAGCAAATAAAACAATGGCGTAACTCGACGGGGAAGAATGGGGTTACCTTTGGGCTTAGTGAATCAAATGGAGACGAATATGAACGTCACTCGTTGTGAATTGGTCATCGGTCATCACCATACAAAGGCGTGCCTTAGGATTAGTTCTTCCCCACCAACGAATTGAACAAACTAGATCGGTGGCTGGAAAGTGAGAGCTTGATAGAGCCACTCACAGACCTTTTGTTTGTAATCTCTTTGCACATTCAACGGATCAATAGGTGCTACTGCAACGAATTGTACGTCCAACGGAACTTCCCAAAGCTTGATTGGGGCATTGCAAACCACCAAGTGAATGTCGGAGGCCGGTTTCAAGTTTATGTGTGGTTTAGGACAGTGATGTGGTCGGATGGAGTGGTAGTGTTGAGCTGAGGCTGGAGAGGGTTGTCAATGGTCGGGTGGGGTTCTGGAATTGAGTTGGGTCATGAGTGAGGGTTCGTAGCATGACAGGTTAGGGTTTGTTGTTGGGGTTGAATCGGGTTGCAGTCAAAAAGGGGTAAGGGTTTGCTATGTTAGGGGAAAAGGTTGTTTACCCTCGTGGTGTTTCCTATTGTGAATTCCCTCTCTATGCGGAGGTTCAAGAGTGGTTCGCGATCAGATCTAAAAAGCTCCATTACCTAGCAGCTGCTGCGACACTTTTTGGCCGACAATCGGGGCCGGAGGTGGTCCTCTGTTGATTTCGGTGGGCGAGACGGTGTTGAAACCTCTGGCGACCATTGTGGAGGCAACGGATTAGTTCCCGCGACGGGAGCAAGTTGCTACTAGGCAGCGAACACTGCGCTGGTGAGATTTTTTAGCCTGTCCAAGATGGAGTCAATGGACTCCTTAAGTCAGGTGATGCAACGCTCGGTTGCAGCTTGGGCTTTCTTCCTTAGCGTCGTAGCTGCTTTGTTTATGATTTTTTTCCCCTAAACAACAACGAGTGGAGCGACTGGACCTAATGACACTCAAAGAAAACACTCAAACACAATAGACAAATCTCAAAATATTGTCTCCCCCTAATGGAGTATTAGGGCTAAGAAAAGGTTCTAGAATGGGCTCATTACTTGACCGCTAAAGAATGCTAAGGTATTTATTATTTATAACCTATTCTAGCCCTTGTTACACCTACTAATTACTTAATAAAACAAAGGAGAAATGGCATGAGAGGACAATAAAATATAGAAAATGATGAATACGCCCTTCTTGATTGATTCACATCAATTACAATGTGAGAATGTCATGTTGTGAAAAATAACTATTAAAAATAGTTATATTAGCACACAACTATTGTTCCATAAGCTATGAAGCACCGACACTCTCCCGGAGGCGACGAATCTTGTTTGACACGTGTCGGACACACGACACGCTGGGACACGCGAGTCCCAGAGTGTCCTCCTTTTTTTTAGTTGGACACGCTCCCGACACGCTAGTCCCTGTTTTTTTTAATATTTCCTCTTCATTCTTTGTTGTTTTTCTTTCCCTTTTCTTTGCTTTTTTTCTTTGTTGTTTCTCCCTCTTTATTTTATGCTCTACTACAGCAAAAAAAATAAGATTAGAAACAACAAATAAATAAAAGAAACAGCAAAAAAAGTGTGTTTGAATGTTAAATGCAACTAACGTGATGGTGATTATGTTCTATTTATGATTTTTAATGTTAAAGTGTGTTTGAATATTGTTTTGTATGGACCATTTTCTTGATTTTATTATGTTAAATGCTCTAATAATGTATTTTATGGAAAAAAAATTGTTTTATTTCTTTTATATATATTTAAATATATATTATATATTATACGTATCCTAGTGTGTCGTATCCTAGTTTTTAGAAAAATCACATATCGCGTGTCGTGTCGAAACAAGAATTGCATGTCGAGTTCGTGCTTCATAGTCCACAAGCTACATAAGAGCAAAGGGACAAGACACTAAATATTTTTGGACCGCAAACAAAACACCATCTCCTTAATTTGATGGGATTCCGACAAATTCTATATATGAGTGTTGTTAAAGGAACCTTTTATTTGTTGTATGAGCACTCATTTTTGCTTCATAACCAATACAAAAGGTGCCTTTAAAGATAAGCAAATAGTAAATTTTAGGAAATCAATAAATCTATGTAGTCCAATAGGTCGTACGGAATTTTTTTATCGGATTAGTCCACTAGAAAATAGGTAGACTCCTTTTGGTTGTCCCAAAATTGTAAATTGATTCATAAATAAATTGGTCCATTTACAAATTAACCCATTAATTGTGTTTGGTTTCATTAATGAAATGATCCATTAATTGTCCCATTTTAACTCATGTGTAAAATCTAAAAATGGATAATTTCACAAAACCGTGAAATGCATCCATTTGAAATATGAGTCACATAAAGTGCATGCTCCTCTCTCTTTTTCCATCCCTTCCCCCCTCCCCCTACCCCTCTGCCTCTCTCTTAATTTGTTTTTATCTTTTTTCCCCATAAAACGTTAACATCAATTTAAGATTACCAAGCATCACCTAAAATTGGATTTAAACTCATTTCAAATCCACTCATTTACAATTCATAATGAACCAATTTACATGATCAAACAATTTGGCAACCAATCAAGGTCATAGTTAATATTTGTTACTTGTGCAACATGTGCAAAATGAATAGTAAATATTTACTACATGTTCAAACAAATAGTAAATATGAACCATAATAATATATACTAAATGTGCAAAACATATAATATGACCTATTAGGAACAATTTCTTTTAATAGGATCAACCAGAAAATATCTTATGCCAAATGCAATTATTTATCAATCTTTCAAAAGGTGCCTTCTTTCGACACCCAAAAAAATGCATTCACCTAACTCCCCAGTTATCATTTAACCTACAAAATGATTGCATTTATTAAGGCCCCGTTTAGTTGTCCCAAAATTGTATATTGGCCCATTTATAAACTTATAAACCGACTCATTTTTGTGTTTGGTTTCATTAATGAAATGATTCATTAATTGGCTCATTGAGCCCCCGTGTAAAATCTGAAATTGAAGCATTTTAAAAAAACGTGAAATGCATCCATTTGAAAATAGGAGACACCAAAAGTTCATTTGGTTGCCCTTCTCCCTCTCCCTCACCCTCTGTCTCTCAATTCGTTTTAAACTTTTTTTCCAATTGAACCTTAACATCAATTTCAAATTACCAAACATCACCTAAAATTGGATTTAAACTCATTTCAAATCCAGCCATTTACATTTAGATAATCGAACAATTTACACAACCAAACTGAGCCTAATAAATCTTGCGTAGAATGGAAATGCTGAGAAGATAAGTACAGCTCCCCCAAATTTTTATAAGCTTAACAAATAAATCCAATTTACATAAAACCTTCCCTGTCCTTTCAAAACTAACTTTCCATTTTCCATTTCCTTAATATGTAAATATTCACTACCGATATTCCTGTTTTCTAATAGTACCTATTGGGCCAAAAATGAAAGATCTTAAATTTGAATAAATTGAGAGGTGCATACATTACCGCACTCTTGCGTTGCAACATTTTTCGATCTGGATTGGTCAAGGGATTGTCACCGTCTGAGCCAATTGGTAGAGAGAAAACACCGAGAGCTAGAAGCATTAATAGAACTAATGTTAACATCAAAAGCATGGATAGAACCAGAGCAAAGCTTGATAATCTCTTCCCTTGATGCCTGTGATTGTTCCTGCTACCTTTCGCCATTACGCCAACAAAAATACCCTAACTCACAAATCCCAAAGATAAAGAGAGGCTCTTTTTTTGGTGTTGAGGTTTGAACAACGATTGTAAACGGAAGTGGTTAGGAGATATTTTATTTTAGTAATGAAATCAACGTGGGCTAATGTAAATATTCAAAGGAGAGTTGGTGTAAATTTGGAATAATCAGTCTAAGTTTGGATTGTCTTTGGGCAGTCATTGCTGTGGGCAGCGTCATGTTTAGAGAGAAACCAAAATTGGACAATTTTTTCCATTTTTTTATTCATTATTTTATGTCCCACTTTACTCTCTAAACTACATGGTTGTAGCAACAAGATTTATGATTATTCATACTTTGTTTATTTGATTAGTGTATTCGGTACTCGAACACTATTGTTCAAGACCTTCAAAGATTGGAAGGTTTGGTCATCTCAACAAATATGGTAGAAGTTTAGTGCCCTAATGCAGGTGCGGGTGCGAATATGAGTGCGTCAATGCGTCGATTTTTAAATTACTAGAATTTGAGAGTGCCATGAGTGCGTTTGTGTTTTTAGCATATAAAAATATATTTTTAATACATAATTATGATGTTTAGTGTATGTGTATATATATATATGAGTAATGCTATACTATCCGGGAGTTAACCCCGGGTTAGTACATGGAGGGAATCTTTTTTTTTTTTTTTTGGTTTTTTATGTGATTTATTAGCATTATTTGACTTCTTTTTTAAAAAAAAAAACTGTTTTATTAGAAAATAATATTTTTTATAAACTAAAAAAATTGTATTGTTTAAAAACACTATTTTAATATAAAAAGATTTTTTTTCTGAAAAAAACTGTTTCAAAAAAGAAAATTTGTTTAATATAAATATTTTTTTTACATTTTGAAACAGTTTTAAGAAATACAAAAATTGTTTTAAATGTTGTAAAATTAAAAAAAAAATAGTTTAAAAATAATGGATGTCGCTGGCGTGAACCTTTAAAAATAAGAGAATATTAAGTAAATGAATGTTTTAGGGACTAAATGAGTTAAAAATAATTTTAAAAAAAATTCGTATTAGAATAGTTTTATTTCTAAAAAACATGTTTTAATTGAAAATACAGATTTATATTTTTTTGGAAAAAAGTTGTTTCAAAAAATAAAAGTTAGTTTAATATAAATAAAAAACTTTGTTTTTACATTTTTAAACAATTTTTAGAAATACAAAGGGGTGCCGCTGGCGCGGACCGTTAAAAATAAGTAAATATTGAGTAAATGGATATTTGAGAGACTAAATGAGTTAAGATAACAAAAAAAAGCAAAAAAAAATAATACTAGACAATCCAAGAGATAGTGTCGGGCTAATTAAAAAAAGTAAACTTAAAAATAATGGATGCCGTTGGGGCAGACCTGTAAAAATAAGAGAATATTGGGTAAATGGGTGTTGAAGGAACTAAATGAGTTAAAAATAATTTTTTTAAAACAAAAAAAAAAACTATTGTTTTATTTTTTTTAAACATATTTTTATTGAAAATAAGAATTTTATATTTTTTTTGAAAAAAACTATTTTAAAAAATAAGGTGTCAACTAAATATATGAGGTGCCAACTAGATAAATGAGAACAAATGAGAACCAATAAAACTGCTAACTAGACAACCCGGTACTAGGCCCCGGGTTGTCTAGCATTTTTCTATATATATATATATATATATATATATATATATATATATATATATATATATATATATATATATATATATATATATATATATATATATATATGTGTGAGTATTATATATATATAGTGTATTTTTATCACAAATAAGGGGACATATTAATATATAATGTATTTCATTTTTCATGCTATATATATACTTCCCCTTATTTTAACCCTTATTTGTGTTAGAAATACATTATACACACACACACACACACTCTCTAATAAAGAAATATTATTAATATAACCAATATCAAATATTTAGGACTTTGTTGAGTTAATAGTAATATATAAAGTCATGTGTATTTAAGTATAAATTTATGAGAGTAATATGATTTATTTTAAATTTTTATTTAAAAACACAAATATTTAGGATTATAATGTATTTTTAATTTAAACACAATCTATTTAATATACAAACAATCTAATGTCTTTGAAAAGTGCCCAAAGGCTATCCAATGATGGCAATATGTGATATGAGTGTGCAAGTGTAGTTAAGTCCCACATCGGTGGAAAATAATGAAATGTCCAAGTAGTAGGCTTATAAGTACAATTTCTTCCCACATCGGTTGGAAACCAAAAAGGTTAAAGAATGTCTAGCTATAAAAGTATGGGGTTCAGATATTTGGAACGCGTAAACTGATTCTAAAGCTTTATTGAGTGGAGCTTGTCTTAATTAGTTCAATATCTCTTCCACTCCCGTCCTTTAGTAGGCTGAGTTTTTAACTTGCTTGCATGGACGAATTTTCTAAGTCAATATCGCGTATTTGACAAGATTAATTCGCGAATTCACTTTGAATTTCCCCCGAATTGCCCAATTCGCGATTTGAGTTCGGGTTCGTGAGGCATACCTCACGAATTAGGGCACTAAGGGTGGAAGTATGTGATTGGGTTGGTAAAAGTTTTTTAATATTTTATGAGGTTTGTTTTCATAAAAGGAAACTTAATTTTTTATAAGAATAATTTCCAAAGCCTCATTCGAACGAGGTTGACCGTCGTTCAAACGAGATGCTAACGAGTTGTTTTATATGTTACACTGAGATCTCATTAGAAGTCCATGTTCGAATTCTTTCGAACGAAATAACGATGACGTTCCAACGACATCCTGTTTCGTTCGAACGACTGGGCGATTTTTATTTTTTTTAAGATTATCTTCCCAATACCTTTTATGTTTATCCTTTTTGTCTTCCCTTCTTATAAAAAGGCTGAACGGGATCAGATATCTTAAGAACTCTTTTCCATAAAGAAAAAACACATTTTGAGTTCTCTTTTGTGATCAAAACTCCTCATGATCATATTCCTCACCCCCGGGAATTATTCAAGATCACTTTTATCCATCAAAGAAGGATTCTTGCTTAAATCACTTTATAGAGACTTTTCTCTACGGCTGAGATTGTGGAACGAGGCTCCACTACTGAAGAAGGAAGAAAGTTAAATCATAGATACCGAGGGTACACCGCTACCTGTGGACGGCTCAAGCACTGAGTCATATCTGTTGGAGTTTTTGAAGATCTACGCATCTAATTTAGTGTATCTAAGTGTCTTGTAATTCGTTTGTATTCATAAACTTCCAATAGTGTTGAATCAAAGTTTTTACACTGAAAATGGATTTTTCATCATCTTGATTATTTTTGCATGCTTGGATTGAAATTTACAAATCAATATTTGGACACAACTCACATGCACACCGTAATTAATTAAATATTAAAATTTGATTAAAATTTTGATTTATGTGTTGGGGCATTTAATTAAATAAATTAATTAGTTATTGAGCACTCTCAAATTGGTATCAGACCAGGTTACACCAAAATATCGTGTTATCCTTTTTCAGCAAAAAAATTATATCAATTTCTTAAAAAAATGGTTGATCTTTAAAAGGCCGAAATTTAATGGATAATTTATATAACCGAATGCCCATTTTTTATGGTTCAAACTATGCTTACTTGGAAAGCAAGAATGAGGTCTGCTTTACCTACTGGAGCCGAATGAAAAGAAACTTTCACGTCCGATTTTGAAGGGGGCAGATCCTATAGGATCTTATCCCAATTTTTCTTTTGCTAGGCCCATAGCTAAAAAACCCACTTTCTTACGATTACGAGGTTCATTCGAATATGAAATCCAAAAGCAATTGATGAACGTGTTTGGTTAGTTTGTGAAATAGGGTGGATTCCATCCACAGTAATTGTCGTGTTTCTTCATGGACTAAGGATGAATTTAAATGGAGTACTTATAATCTCGCGACTTAAGTGCTATTTCTGGAGCCGTTACTCCTGACAAGTTCCGCTGCATCATGACGTGCATTACGTTTAAGGAAGTTTGGGACATCCTCTAGCTCACTCACGAGGGAACCAATGCTATGAAAGTGTAAAAAACCTCACCACACAATTTGAGACTATTACCATGCTAGAATCCGAGTCTTTTATGGGTTTTATGCACGTTTGTCGTACATAGTCAATTCTAATTTTAATTTGGGTGAGATAATTCCTGAGACGAGAGTTGTTAAGAAAATTTGGAGATTCTTGCTAGCCCGATTTATCCCTAAAGTCATTGTCCGGAATTCGTTGGGAATATTAGATTTGCTTAGGTTAGAAGAACTCGTAAGAGACCTTCAGACTTATGAGATCGATATGCATCCTAAAACTATTAAATCGGAGGAAAAATAGATTGCTTTGAAAACTCATACCAAAAAAAAAGATAAAGTTTATGAGTCCGAATCTGAATTTGATTTTGAGTTGGATGACTTATCCCTTTTTGCAAAAAAAATCAATAAAAATTCTCAAATTTTATGAAGAAAATTCTTTAAAAAAAGACTTTTGAGAAAAATAAATATAAGAATGAAGGCGAGAAGGTTTGCGAGCAAGATGAGATAAGATGTTATGAGTGTGAGGGAAAAGGGAAAAAGGCACATGAGTGTCCCACTAGGCTTAAGATACGGGACAAGAAGGTTGCTAATAAGGCCACTCTTAGCGATAGTGATGTCGAGTCGGTTGATTCAGGAGGAGAATCACTACATGAACCATACATTGCGTTCATGGCTAGTCACGTTAGCACTTCTAGTTTGTCCCATGCCGATAAGGACATATCTAAACATGAAAGCCTGAATGATCATTTAATTCATTATGGAGATAGTGAGAGTGAGGAAGAAAATTTGAGTGGGGGAGAAGGCGGGCTTCAAAAATCTTTTAGTGATCTTTACATTGAGACATTAAAATGAAAAGGCTTAATAAAGATTTGTCTCTTAGGGTGTGTGGTTTATAAAGGGAGGTGAAAGTCTTAGGAGAGTTTGAGGTGTTGGTATGTCAACTCGAAAAGGTAAAAAATTCTTGGTGTGAGCAGTTGATAGCTGTAGGAAGAAAGAAGGTCAATTTGACCAATATCGTGGCTAATCTTATGAGAGATATTCAATCTTTATTAGAGACTCGTGAGAAACTTGAAGCCCTTGTATCCCAACTCAAGAAAGATCTCGAACGTGCACAAGAGGTCAAGGTAACTATCGAGGATACATTGAATAAGGTAGGTAAGATGCTCCTCGGCCCCGCTTTAGGTTTTGGTGAGAGGCATGGAATATGTTATGATGGTGCATCCACTTTCAAAGCCGCACCCGAGCCGGTTCCCGAATTTATTATGGATCTTTATGGCACTCGTCTTAATCCACCTAGGAGACCTAACCCACATACTAAAGCTTGTCCTTGCCATTTTGAGGAAAGTGGACCAAAGCCCGTGTGTGTTTGTACCCCTTACAAACAAAGAGGTCACCTTATAGAGTTTTGTTTTAAGCTAGGGAGAGTGTCTTATATGCGTGTTCCCCGGTATGCTACCACACGAGTCCCTACACATGTTCCCGCACGCACTCCCACACGTGTTACTCTGCATGCTCTCGCACATCACCATAGAAATTTTGAGAGTTTTGAAAGCAAGTAGAGTATTTAGTCAGAACTTCATATGTTGGATGGAGGTATTTTATTAGACGTCTTCTCCTTTGGAGAACTGCTTTGGACCTAATGATCAAGAATGAGACTTGTTTCTAGAATAGGGTGCTTTACATGTTCATATATTATATTCCTATTGCTAGATTGTATTATCATTGTATCTATATTTTTAATTTTGATATTTTTTCGAAAAATCCAAAAAGAGTTTTGTTTTTCTGAAAAAATTTTGAAAAATACAAAAAGATTTTCGTTTTTTTAGAAAAAGGCAAAAAGATTTTATTTTGATAAATATTTTAAAAACAAAAAGAGTTTTGTATTTTTTCTTCACCAAATATGGATGAACATTTAAGATGTACGGATTACCCATTCATTCCATATATTCCACGTGACTTTTTCATAGTGTTTTGAGACATGACGTTATTTTTATAGTGTGCTTAATAATGTGTGGAGCCATTACATTTTTATTTGATAACTATTTTCTACATGTTTGACTCCTAGTCACCTTTAATGCACACGTGCATGAACTTGTTTGAACATTGCACTTATTTGTCACTTGTTGAATACAATGTTCTCTCAATTTTACTTTATAAAGAACCAAATGTAAAAACAGATAAAGTTGTACATGTAAATATCATTGCCCGGATTTAAGTTTTTTTTTTGGAAAATATAATTAAATGTTAAACAATGGAAAGGGGAAACAAAAGATCAAATATCTTCGCGTGAAAATCCACCATTTGCATAAAAGAGCCTAAAAAGATTAGAGTGTGACACTCCGCCTACTAAAATGCCGGGTGGCCAGCCAGAGATCAAAATAAAATGTTGGTCTCATATGGCTCATTCTCAGCATCACTGTCGAAAACTTTTTAAAGTTATTAACCACTTAGTAATTTAAATAGACTGATGCCAAATTTTATCTTTCATTAAGTAACAACACGCGAAAGAAAATAATAATTAACCATTGCATAAACTGGTAACTGAATCCAACACAGATGAATATTATAAATAAAGATGACCGAATCAACTATCGATTCAACAATAAAATACAATAATAAACTGAAACTGTAACCTGGATACACAAGGTCAAATAAATAACTGAATACTAAATCTAAGGGCGACATGCTCAAATGAGTACTGAAGTAAAGTCCGTACACTAGGAATAAATGAATGAAACGTCTATAAAAAAGTCCCGCAACTTTAACATGAGATGCAGCTACGCATCCCTAGATAGAATCATCAAACTATGTGTCCCTATGGTTGAACACCTAAAAGGTTTTGAAAAAAGATTTTGACACGGGTCAGAGCCCAAGTAAAATATTTTGAAAATATTTAGTAAGAATTTAAATTACAATAATTAAATATGCATGCATACTCTTCATATTTAAGCAAGTGTCTCACTCTCTTAAGGTATAACTCACCCCTCGTCTAATGCACACACCTAACGCTTGCATGATAACCTTCCTAGTTAACCTACCACACCTAACTAGTCACATCACACATCTTCCTATCGCACTACTCTAACCCGAGTATTCTTACTTTGATTATTAAGCTATCTACTCATTAACTGATTAATTGCTTCAACTATATTAAATCATATAACGCTCACATTATTTATATAGGAAACCCCTTTTTAAATCATATAACCTTCACACTAGTTATAATATAAATCACCTTTTTACATCATATAACTTTCACAGTAGTTATATAAGAAATACATTCACACTTATGTATTAATCCCGTATATAATTATCTACTTGCATTATATACGTAATAGTATACTATAACATTCACACACATGTCGGGTATGATAACCATCCATTTCTGATTAATAACTCCCTGGATGTTTTCTCTAAAATTATATCATGTCCCAGGCATGCTCACTCTAACTTGGACACCTCAAGTCGGACTAGCTCACACCGAACTTGAGCAAAAATATCGTAAACGTAGTGGAGGCGGTTATATTCCCCCCAAAAGTGAAATCGAATCATACCCAAAGCGTCTCACCTCGAAAAATAAATCACGCAATAAAAGTAGGTGATATGATCTAGGGACTATACTCTCCCTGCTCCTCATGTCAGGGATTCACCCACACCACGCAACCTCCTATGATAGCAATAGAAGGGTAGGTATTCCTATAAATATCATTCACACCGATATTTATAGAGCACACAAATATATATATATATATATATATATATATATATATATATATATATATATATATATATATATATATATATATATATAGAGAGAGAGAGAGAGAGAGAGAGAGAGACTATCACACATAACCGTATACATATATTTAATAAAAGTTCGACTCACCTGTGCCTAACCCCCATAGCACCAGCCCAAAATACCCAAGTCTATATCCCGACTTGTAATTTAATTATTCACGCGTTAATTATTTTCCATTCAAGTTGTGTCACCCAACTATAATACCCAGACTCACTCATTCTGTCCGTATCTTCACCCTTCAGAATTCGTTACACAAAATCCCATTATCTAGTTTAACACCTCTCGTTAAATTTAATATACGATAATTTATTATATAACTCTACAACAAATTAAACCGGCTATCCCGCACCTAACTCCTGTAGCACTAGCCTAAAAATATCTGAGTCGTAACCTCGACTCTTAATTAAATTAATTTCACCTCAATTAATTTATCTAAGTGGTGTCACTTACCCAAAATATCCCTTAATTAGTCAATAATTCAACCTTTTAGGATTTATCGCACAAAGTCCTGTTAATAAGTTTAGCACCCTTAATAATTTTGATATTCCTTGATACCCATCTCCCAATGTCCTACGTATTGACTTCCATTAATTATTCTCTACTTAGATCCTCAAAAAAAATTCCAACAGCAAATAAGAAAGGGGGACAAAACTTTTCAAAAATCACACATGTCGTTCGAACGACTTGCACTGTCGTTTGAACGACATGCAAGGTCGCTCGAACAACTTGCAATGTCGTTTGTCGTTTGAACGACATGCAAGGTCGTTCGAAAAACTTGCAATGTCGTTTGACGCAGTGTCTGCCACTGCTTCTCCTTCCTTCGGCTACTTTCTGCCATTAACGCTCCTCCGAGCTTTGCTTTTCTAACCCAGATCCTTATTCAGACAATCACAACAATGATCCCTTCTTTTAAACAGGTTTTAAACATGGATTAAATCGTTAGGCATCATTGATTTTTCCTCAAAGTTTGCTAAATCTTCAACTCGATTTCTTACGATTTTGTTAATTCATCGTCCCCATAAATCAACATCATAAAATAAATACTCACATCTATTACCGAGTCTCTACATGGTTCTAATTCCATTAGTTTTGACTCACGCTAAATCATCAATTGGATTCTTCATACACATCATATGCATAATTTCTGAAAACCCATATCGATATAATAACCCACTCCAAAAATGAATATGGTGTACACTCACCATGATATGAATCATAATACCGTAATTTAAATGAAAGCGAGTTTAACTACTTGCCTGAATAAATTTGAAGGGTCTGATTTCCTTTGATATAGACGAATATTTGACGAAGAACACCCAATTCTTCTTGGTTTGGCTCCCAAAAGTTATCCCAATTTCTCCTTCTTTTCTCCTTTGCAAAACAAGGGTTTTTCTATTTGAGTTGTGTCTACCATAAACTCCCTAATGTAGGTTTTATATTACGAATCCCGAAATTAAGCCTATGGACCAAGTCAAAATGACCCAATTACCCTGTGTGATCCCGGTTATGCCTAAAAATGCCTCGAGACCCAATTACTATTCCCGAGTATTCTTTTTCGACTATCTCGACCTATTCGGAATCAGCCGTGCACTCAGAATCGTCATCCGAGTTACTTTACTTAAATCCCCAACCTGGACCTCAAATTATGACTCATGTAATTTTTTTAAAAATAACCCGAATTTATTAATTCTTAATTCACCAATTTAATTGAATCTTCCAGATTAATTAAATTCTATATCACCAAATTAATTAAATTCTATATTCTCAGAATTTCGGGGTGTTACATACTTCCCCACCCCCCCTTACAAAGGAATTTTCTCCTCGAAATTAACATGAGTCTAGTACTCCAACCCTCGTATACTTCCTTTCTCGCATGCCCTTAAGATCATTACACATATCTCTGCACCTTCTAATTGCGAATTATATTAAAATTAAATTAATTATCCAGGGCACCCATACACCCTGTACCCGTGCTTATCTGCACAAATATTGTGCGACTCCACTAGCCTTAAATCGTAATATAACTTTCAACTCACGGTTATAACTTCATATATGCATAATAAGCAAGGTACCAAACCCATGTCCTAATGGCCACACATATCCCCACTTCCAACGTTGTGCTAAGTTTTGTGTGTGGGACATCTCGCAAAGAGAAATTCAAATAAGGAACCCCCCGATATATTACTACCTAACCTTGCCAATCATTGAGATCCGTTAGGCCCCTAGTCCATAGCACGTAAGCCCAAATTCCCGTCTCCTGACATAAAAGTATACTCGTCCACTCTCATGTTATAAAAGACATCATACAACAAGGCGCCCCTTACTATTACTAGTTTATTAGCACGAATCAATCACGAGCTATATATCCCCACTCGAAAATAAACCTATCCACCTTGAATTCAATTAGTAACCGTCCCTACTCACAGGAATCAAATATAACAATACAAATATTTTCGTATAAGTCTATTATGCAACACACGATAACATATATGCACGTATATATAGACTAGACCATCTTTAAAGTGATAACTATCATAAATAAATCATACCTCGAAATAGCGAACATAAAGTCTCACCATACTATATACTATAGCCCAAACATCCCAACATAAATATCACTAACGTCTAGCACGTAACATATTTATCTCAAGCTCAGCTCCGCACTCTCGACATGGTTATATCATACAGGTATTCTCGATTACCCCACCAATTTGCAATTTAATTATTCTCGATATTGCCCCACCCATTAACTTGTGGTACATAAGTTTTCTCGGTTCTTCCTTCATACCACTCCCCCGCTCCAGTGGTCATATATCGTAATAGCTCTCAGCTTAAATTGTTTCCTCTACACGTTCAACAATTTATCATTTAAAGTTGATGCACTAGCATCCAACAACATCTCACTACTCCCAATGTTTATTAAGGTCAAAGCGTGTAACATCCCACAACGAAGCTCTAAAGAACTTTCCCCAATGCACTATGCCCTAGCATTTTCAATCATCGAAATACATGGGTCCAAAGCACATAGCTAAAATACCAACCATTCTATCTCCCGACACATAAATCAAATCGTTTATGCTCATGTCTCTCAAGGTATCACAAGATACGATGCTCTCACTATCAGTAAGTTCTCAACATGTAAACAACAGTGAGCTAAAAACTCTTCGAACGGTGAACCCGATATACCCTAAATCACATCAGTAAAAGTCCCTACGCACCAGGATCTAATGTAACTAGACAACCGTATTCTCTGAAGTCTACTTCCTAAAAATCTCACAGTGATATCGACCCTCTTTCAAGCGAGACATTGCAAAAATATACATCTTGCCTCGGAATAGTGAACACGATAGTTTTACTGTAATCTCCCACCATCGCTTAACAGTCCATACCCAAGATAAAACCATACCTAGAATATTACCTCTCAGAACGAGTTATTTTCATAAAATATATCCTCTCAGTGTCCATACCCACTCCCTTGCAGATGTAATTGAAGAGTGCCCTGCTACTCCACGGTAAATATACACACGCTATGGTGATATTAACGATACCTCTACTAAATTCGTTTCTTATGTGAATCTAGTACTAACAAACTACTGTGACTCGCTCATGTCACACAAAACGGACCCCAATAACCCCGGGATAAAACTCATACTTTCAAATGCCAATAACGCTGGCAGTTCAAATGGTTGCTGGACATAACACCCCCGTCCCTATCGAACTAAAAAATTCTTATAACTGTTGTCCCTAATGGGCATCCTGTTATTGTCCCCCAATTCATCGCGGAGATTATCCACACATGTGTTCTTACTCTTTACACATAAGACATCTCTCTGTGTCATTCCTTTTTTTCCTGGCCTCACTAGCCATGTCGAGGTTGTCCTTCTCACGGACCTAGTAGACTTGACCTTGATTGCTACCCCCATTATCCCTTGACTCCACTGGCCCTATAGGACTCGTTGATGGCCTTGACGTCCTTGACCGAATCCACGATCACCTGGTAGGAATTTTATTGATCTCAATTATTAAAATGGATCCTCTATTAGGTAGACCCTCGTGTGGTTCCTCACTAGCACTCTTAAATCCAATCTTAACCTTCGGTTAGGTTCTCCAGCTCTCTTAGCTCCCTTCTCATGGAAGCGCTGATATCAATGACCATAGTGACTCCTATCGCGGCACCATTCTCAGAAAATTCCATGGATTCTGCTGAGCCTCTCCCCCTGTAGTCCTTCTAACGAATCTCACTGGTCGTCCAAAATTATTCGTTGTAAACAACCCAACCGAACTCGTATATGAATAACATCAACTATACATAATAGCAGGAGAACATAAGTCGCATGCATAGAGGAATACAAAAATCATATTATAAGGCTCTATATCAAAGAACGCTACGCTAAAACGTAATAAGCAGCACAGATTCTAAGGACTCTAGAACCTGATGCTTTGATACCATCTGGGACACCCCGCCAACTACAATACCGAGTGGCCAACCCGTGATTAAAATAAAATGTTGGTCTCATATGGATAATTCCCAGTATCACTGTTGAAAACTTTTTAAAGTTACTAACCACCTAGTAATTTATATAGACTAGTACCAAATTTTATCTTTCATTAATTAACAACACGCGGAAGAAAATAATAATTAACCATCACACAAACTGGTAACTGAATCCAACACAGGTCAATAACATAAATAAAGATGACTGAATCAACTATCGGTTCAACAATAAAATATAACAGTAAACAGAAACCATAACTTAGATACACAAGGTCAAATAAATAACTGAATACTAAATATGAGGGCGGTATACCCAAATGAGTATTGAAGTAAAGTCCCTACACGAGGAATGAATGAATGAAGCATCTATAGCGAAGTCCTAAAACTTCCACATGAGTTGCAGCTACGCATCCCATGATAGAGTCCTCAAACTAGGGTCCCTGTGGCTGGGCACCTAAAAGGTTTTGAAAAAAGATTTTAAAACGAGTTAGTGCCTAAGTAAAACATTTTGAAAATAATTAGAAAGAAGTTAAAATTACAATAATTAAATATGTATGCACACTATTCGTATTTAAGCTAGTGACGCATTCTCTTGAGGTATAACTCACCCCTCATCTAATGTGCACACCTAACGCTTGCCTGCCAACCTTCCTAGTTAAGCTACCCCAACTAACTAGCCGCATCACACATCTTCCTACTGCACTACTCTAACCCGAGTATTCTTACTTTGATTATTAAGTTATCTACTCATTAACTTATTAATCGGTTCAACTATATGAAATCATATAACGTTCATACTATTGATATAGGAAACCACTTTTTAAATCATATAACCTTCACACTAGTAATAATAGAATTAACCTTTTTACATCATATGACTTTCACACTAGTTATATAAGAAATACATTCACACTTATGTATTAATCCCATATATAATTATCTACTCGCATTATATACGTCCTAGTATACTACAACTTTCACACACATGTCGCGTATGATAACCATCCACTTCCGAGTACTAACTCATCGTATGCTTTCTCTAAAATGCTATCATGTCCCAAGCATGCTCACTCTAACTCGGCCACCTCAAGTCGGAGTAGCTCACACCGAACTTGGCCAAAAATATCACAAACGTAATGGAGGCGGTCATATTCCCCCCGAAAGTGAAACCGAATCATACCCAATGCGTCTCACCTCGGAAAATAAATCACACAATAAAAATAGGCGATATGATCTGGGGATTATACTCTCCCTGCTCCTCAAGCCAGGGATTCACCTACATCGCGCAACCTTCTATGATAGCACTAGAGGGGTATGTATTCCTATAAATATCATTCACACTGATATCTATAGAGCACACACACATATACACACACATACACACACACACACACACAGATATATATATATATATATATATATATATATATATATATATATATATATATATATATATATATATATATATATACTTACTATCACACATAACCGTATACATATTTTTAATAAAAGTTCGGCTAACTCGTGCCTAACCCCCGTAGCACTAGCCCAAAATACCCAAGTCTATATCCCGACTTGTAATTTAATTAATCACACCTTAATTATTTTCCATTCAAGTTGTGTCACTCAACTATAATACCCTGGCTCATTCATTCGGTCCGCATCTTCACCCTCTAAAATTTGTTACACAAAATCCCACTATTAAGTTTAACAGCTTTCATTAAATTTAATATACGACAATTTATTGTATAACTCTTCAATAAATTAAACCGGTTATCCCGCGCCTAACTCTCGTAGCACTAGCCTAAAAATATCCGAGTCACAATCCCGACTCTTAATTAAATTAATTTCACCTCAATTAATTTTATCTAAATGGTGTCACTTACCCAAAATATACGGACTCCCTTAATTAGTTCGTAATTTAACCTTTTAGGAATTATCGCACAAAGTCCTATTAATAAGTTTAGCATCCGTAATAATTTTGATATTCCTTAATACCTATCTCCCAATGTCCTGGGTATTAACTTCCATTAATTATTCTTTAATTAATTCCTCAAAAGAAAATTCCAAGAAAAAACAAGAAAAGGGGATGAAACTGTTCAAAAATCACACATGTCGTTCGAACGACTTGCACTGTCGTTTGAACGACATGTAAGGTCGTTCAAACGACCTGCAATGTCATTTGAGGTAGCATATGCACTGCTTCTTCTTCCTTCGGCTACTTCCTGCCATTAACGCTCCTCCGAGCTTTACTTTTCTAACCCAGAACCTTATTCCGACAATCACAACAACGATCCCTTCTTTTAAACAGGTTCTAAACATGGATTAAATCTTTAAGCATCATTGATTTTTCCTCAAATTTTGTTGAATCTTCAACTTGATTTCCTACGATTTTGTTAATTCATCGTCCCCATAATCAACATCATAAATCAAATACTCACATCTGCTACCGGGTTTCTTTATGGTTATAATTCCATCGATTTTATTCACGCTCTATCATCAATTGAATTCTTAATACACATCATATGCACAATTTCTGAAAACCCATATCGATGTAATAACCCAGCCCAAAAATTAATATGGTTTACAACCACAGTGATATGAGTCGCAAAACCTTAATTTAAATGAAATAAAGTTTAACTACTTGCCTGAACAAATTCTAGGATCTGATTTCCTTTGCCGTAGACAAATATTTGACGAAGAACACCCAATTCTTTTTGGTTTGGCTCCTAAAAGTTCTCCCAATTTTTCTATCTTTTCTCCTCTACAAAACTATGATTTTTATATTTGAGTTGTGTCTAGAATAAAACTCCCTAATGTAGGTTTTATATTACTAATTCGGAAATTAATCCTATGGGTCAAGTCCAAATGACCCGAACACCCCCGTGTGAGCTCGGTTATGCCTAAAAATAGCCCGAGGCCCAATTACTGCCCCTGGATACTCTTTTCCGACTATCTCAACCTATTCGGAATCAACAGTGCACTCAGAATCATCATCCAAGTTACTTTACTAAAATCTCCAACCTCGACCTCAAATTATGACATATGTATTTTTTTTAAACAATCCGAATTAATTAATTCTTAATTCACCAATTTAATTAAATCCTCTAATTAATTAAATCCTATATCACCAAATTAATTAAATTCCATGTCCTTGAAATTACGGAGTGTTACATAGATGCACATAAAAATAGAAATGTCAAGCCCATTTTTTATTCATTGATGCTTCGCTAGATATGAGAATTAATTTCTTCAAAAATCATTGAGAGTTTATCATCATATATGTGAGAATTTGATGGAGTTAAAGTCGGAGATCAATGGGTTTGCACAACTAAAATGTCTCGAAAAACATTATATAGTTTGACATCATTAGTGAGAGAATCATTTATGTTCATGACGTGTTGATTAAGTTGAGTCAACTTCGCTTGAGTTCGCAAATTTTTACACCTAGGTAGACTTTGAGATCTTTCGATTAAATGTCTTAAAACTTCGTGCACACATGGTATGACTATATATGTTGATTATCTCATGGAAAATGTTTACACCCCAACATTATGCATTCGTGATTTGAATATTTTAGTGTTACTCCATGGTGTGTTGCATTTGATCATTGTATACTTTATATTTATAAAAATAAAAATAAAATTAAAAATAGTTGGTTGATACACTCCTTTTTGAGATTATCATCACTTATGCTTACTTGATTATACTTGGGTTGATATCTTTTTTCTTCATGGCATGCCTATATTTCATGCTTAGTTTCGACTCCTTTATCTTTTATGGACAAAAAGGGGGAGAACAAAATTAAGGGAGAGTTTTTATTTCTGCTTAAAACTCTATGCATCACGGTATTTTGTTTTGTCTTATGTGTGTAGGATGTTCCGCTTAGATGATGATCATTTGGACCCACGCGGGATGAAGACAATGCGAGCTAAAGGAAATATCCAGTTTCATGATTGAAAAGTTGCACATATACTATGTTCCATTTTCATTTGTATTTCGTGAGGGTAGTTTATGTATTAAGTCATAGGATTCAATTTGGCTAAGGTTTGTGTTTTGTGCCGGAATAGCCAAATGGGGGGATTGTAAGAGCAAGTTTTATGATTGCTTATTTTTATTTATTTGGGCTGCATATCGAGTTACACAAACACGTCATCGTCACTACTTCTCGGTACTCGAAGACTATTGTTGAAGATCGTCAAATATTGAAAGATTTTGTCATCTCAAAAAACATGGTAGAAGTATCTGATTGGGTTGGTAAATAATTTTTTTTATATTTTCTAAGGTTTAGTTGTATTTTATGAGGTTTGTATTCATAAAAGGAAACTTAATATTTTATAAGAAATTTTTTCAAAAAATCGATGCCTCGTACTATCGTTAGAACGAGATGCTAACGAGTTGTTTTTACATTACACCGAGATTTCATTAGAAGTCCATGTTCGAATTCGTTTGAACGAGATAACGATGTCGTTCGAACGGCATCCCATTTCGTTCAAACGATCGGGCGATTTTTAATTTTTCAAAGATTATCTTTCTAATGTCTTTTATGTTTATCCTTTTTATCTTCCCTTCTTATAAAAAGGTTGAACATGATCAGATGTCTTAAGAACTCTTTTTCATAAAAAAATAACTTTTAGGTTCTCTTTTATGATCTAAACTCCTCATAATCACATTCCTCGCCCCCGAAAATTATTCAAGATTACTTTTATCAATCAAAGAAGGATTCTTGTTAAAATCACTTTGTAGAGACTTTTCTCTAGTCCTGAGATTGTGGAACGAGGTTCCACTGGTGAAGAAGGAAGAAGGCTAAATCGGTGGATACCTAGGTAGACCGCTACCTGTGGATGGCTCTGGAGCTGAGTCGTATCTGTTGGACTTTTTAAAGATCTACGCGTATAACTTAGTGTGGCTAAGTCTCATGTAAGTCGTTTTTATTCAAAAACTTCCAATAGTGTTGAATCAAATGTTTTTTACCTGAAAAGGAGATTTTTCCTCATTTTGATTGTTTTGCATGTTTGGATTAAAAATTGCAAATAAATATTTGGACATAACTCGCATGCACGACATAATTAATTAAAGGTTAAAATTTTATTAAAATTTGGATTTGTTTATCGGGGCATTTAATGAAATAAATTAGCCCATTAGTTCTTACGCACTCTCAATTATGTTGAGAAAAAAAATTGAAAAGAAAAATATTTTGTTATTAATTGAAAATCGACATAAATTCTATGTAAATCGGCAATTATTTTATACATGTTCACACTTATTTAATGTAAAATAACACTTATTGCATGCAAATCGATATTTTTTCATAATATCCGTCACCTATTTGCTTGAAATTGGTATTATGACTAAGTGGGGTATCATGTTATCAAACTAGGAATTTGTCAAAAAGACTAATTATATTGGGTTGTGTCGCAAATAAATTAAGATAAGTATCACAACATAGTTTTGCGTTGAAAATGAAAATATGTTTATAATCATGATAGAAAAACTTGTTATGAAAATGCGCGGCGTGGCAATTTTTCAAAATCTTTAGACACGAGTGAACAAATTATATGATACAAGCATAAATTGTGTGAAAAGATGATTAAATTATATTTTTGGAATAGCTAAAAAACGTGGCATGTAAAATAAACCAAATTATTTTATGAATATAACAAATGTGTATAAGACAAGCAAAACGTAAATGAAACTCCACATACTAAATACAAAGAGTAGATTCTTAGAACTGATGTATCCAAAGCCATTCGACCAACAAAGAAAGATATGAATATCATGTTAAATATTTCTTTATTTTTTCAACCGATTAATATTTAACCATTTGTCATACTTCACTTCTTAAAATTTTTAGGAAACAAAGCACTCCATTCCACAACCACCGTCACTTAATTTCTTGCATTTAACGAAAAAAGTTTAAGTGCACAAAATGTAACGCCCCGACCCGTATTTATGGGTCACCTGAGGTCAATTCGGTTCAACCCGAGCATTAGGTGTGAAGTGCAATGAAACAACCTAAATAATGTTGCTAGTCCAATTTTATTGAATTACCACTTCACTTGTTTAGCATGCGATTTCCATTTAAAATCAAGCTATGTAAAGTACATCCCCGGAATCCAAACATACAAAGTGACTAACATAAAATAAAAGGGAATACTTACCTGTATAACGCTCTCAAAATATGAAATCGCACCCAACCTGTCGTAATAAAGATAAGGGTGTGAGCTCAATGCTCAGTGGAAAATATACAAAATGCAATATAGAATCGAACGGAAAAAAAAAAGACTTTAACACATTATATCTACGTGTACATATAACTACCACACACACACACACACACACACACATATATATATATATATATGCATGAAACCATTTTTATTCCAAAACGTGATTTATCTCGATTAATTAACCTTAATATCATAAAAGAATATCTTCTTCCTTAACTTGACTTTTATCCCTTTATTTAACACACGCGGTTAAATACTTGTAACATCTACCCTTTGTCTACTAAAAAACCATTTCCTTACCAAAATTACCCATTTCATTTAAACCAACCCACGTTAGTATTTTCATTGAAAATCACCCTTTCAACACACACGAACACCGTGTTAGAAAGTAGAAAGTAGAAAGTACTTATTTAACCTTTGAAAAACCCTTCACAAACACACCATTGTGTTAGTTATGGATTAAACCTCTTAGGTTGCTTAACGACTTTTTTAACCACAATACTTTACCTTTCCATTACCTTATGGACATTATACAATTTACACATTTCTTGTCCACTCTAACCTTTATCGGAACATTTATTAATTCATTCAAGATAGGTTTTCTTTATACATTCTCATCACATTACCCATTTCTTGACATGTTGCATATTCCTTTATCTTTTTCTCAAAATCTCCCGACAATCGCGTATATTAACAGGCTCCACACTGTCGTTGACGCCACGATATACTCTGTCCAGTGATTTTGGATCTTTCACCCCAGGGTTTCGGATCCTCCTTAATTATCTCGATGTCATTCGAATTCTTATTAATTTGTTTTAACATTTAGCAATGTCCACATTATTCCACTTTTTCTCTTCTTTTTTCTAGCTGAAGCCAAAACCCAGGGTTTCACCCCACTTTGTGTTACACCTTTAAAAATGATCATTTCTTGTCTTTTTTACTCTAATATTGATAACATTTTGGAACAGCATTCCTTTCAATTTGGAAACATCTTTATTTCATTACTTTCTCTTCTAATAAATCATTGAACACATAAGGCTACTTTATAAGAAAACATCATTTTCTTTATTAATTCGTGTAGTCTTAAAACCATACGTTTATCACCTTTTTAACACCCTTTTTACACACTTTAAGGGCTGAAAATTTTAATTTCTTCATTTTATGTTCAAACCAATAAAACCCTCATTAAACCTATTTATATGTTCAACATCAAAACACTACAAGTTTATATGCATGAGAAGATTGAATTTAGGTCCAAAAATCCTATCAATGGGTCTAACATGTGATTTACGTTAGAAATTTCATAATACTTGCAAAAATACATTTTTCAAGACTAAAGGACGTCTTCATTCTTCAAAACTTCAATAAATGTGAAATTTTATAACATCTTCATTTTTGCGCGAAACTTTAAAACGTAGTTCACCCAAAACATCTTTAGCAAGATAAATATCATTTTCAAACATTTTATTCCATAAAATATTTAGCACCAAACTTCTTGGAATTTCATCATTTGTATAAAATTTCAACTTTTATAAGAAAACTTTGAAATATTTATTCATAATTTATTCTCAACAAAATAAATATTCTTCCCATGTTTATTCCATAAAAATGTTTAATAACACGTGTTGATGTAAAAAATTAGATTACTCTAATTATTCAATCACAGATAAATAAATGAGACAAAGAATTTTAAAGTGGTTCAGCCGTATAAGAATGGCCTACGTCCACTGTTATGTTATTGCTGAATGTTTTGGGAATTCTCAATATGTAGTTCTATCAAGAAATTCCGGTCCCTTTGAATGAGGGTAATACAATGTATTTATAGCCTTGAGGCTATAATCTGAAAGGGTGATACATTAAATGATATACATATGAAAGGGTAATTCATTTAATGCTCTTCAAGCGTGTACGTCAAGATGATAAGCATTCAATGAATAGTTAAACTGTTGATTATCTGGCAATCAATGCTGTGGTCGAGATGCAGCTCGAACCGCCTTAGTTGCTCATCGTTCAAGAGTTCCTCGGAGCGTTGGAGTTCCTCGGAGAGCTGGAGTTCCCCGGAGTATACTTGTTGCTCGGAGTGAATCTGAATTGGTCGGGGGAATAGACTTCCTCGTTGCTATTGTGCCACGTAGATCGACACGTGTCTTCTTGTGATTCGTCTATATCAGCATACTAATTTTGGTATCAACAGAAGCCCCCAATGTTTCATATTTCGAACTTTGAGGAGTATGGAACATTCTTTCTCGGTATATGGCAATATTAAATGATCTTCCTGGTTTTTAGGAACATTTCTCCGTATTTTGAATTTCCTTCCAAATTCGCAGAATCCGCCTTTTTGCATTTTTATAAGCGCTTCGATCTTCGTGTACTTTTTATCCTTTTAGCCGCCGGTAGCGTAATAGTTTCCTTTTTGTAATCATTTCTTTCGCCGTTTCCCAAGGCAAAGTATTTAAACTTCATAGACAATATCACCGTCTTCTACCTTTTCCAATTTCTGCTTTCGAGTTTTCCATAGTCTTTCTTTCTCTTGTGCGTTCATCCTTGTTTTCGTTCGTTGTCAACAGATCTCCCTTTTTCCTGTAAGATCTTCTTCCTTCTTGTTCATTTCTTTTATTCATCATGGTTTATATTATTGAATCTCTTGAGAAACTCCGTTCTGATTTCTCTATTCCGTCTTGGGTAACTTTGGAGGATCTTTCTGAGCCTTCAAATTATTTTAATTTGGCTGAGGGACATTGGTTCCCCAGTCTCTTTATTGCTGAATGTGGATTTTCTTTTCCACCAAACCCTCTGTGCTTAGAGTTCTGTCAGTATTTCGATGTTGTCCCTGCAAAAATAGCCCCCAACACATGGAGAATAGTTAATGGGGTGCATAGGTTAAATCAAACTCATGGAACTCGTATAGGAATCCCTGAGATTATGTACTGTTATAGATGGGCTGTTCTAGACAATGTTTATTAATTAAAAACTAGATTTTTGAATAGAGCTTTAGTAGTCAATCTCCCTGATGCTAATAGGGATTATTTTGAACATGGGGTAGTTATCAAAAATTGGCAACATGCCCCTTTGGTTGGAGACGAAGTATATGAAGGTCCCAAATGCCCTCCATATGGCAATGGGATAGGTTATTTTCATCTTATTTTATTTCTGAAATTATGATTTCATTATGTTTGATAAAATGTATGACTGATATTTCACTATGTATTTGTTTGCAGTTGATAGTAAGAGAAAAACTCCCAAAGAATCAGAAGTTAATATAAAGCATTTGAAATATATCTGGAGTTTGCATCAGAAAGTTGCAGACGAGCACGTCAGGTCTGCTTCATACTTGTTGCAGTACAGGAGCTATACATCATCCTTTATTGCTCGTCCTGTGGTCAGCATTAGTGAACCATTGCCAGCTTCTGAGGATTCTTCACCAGAAACTCACATTCCTTTAAGTCAGAAAATGGGCAAAAGAAGAGTTCCTGCTATCTTCGAGGAGACTTCCTCTGCTGGAGATGGAAAGAGAAACAAGAATGACGTCCCAAAGGGGACAAAGAAAGTAGATGCCACCACTTCTGTTGCCCCTCAGAAGGCTGCCGAGAAGCCCCCAATGGCTTCTAATAAGAAGGATGTACTAGCAGGAGTGATCACCATCTCCCCAACCAAAAGTTCCTCTTTGGTTAAAACTGTTGAAGTGACACTGAGGAGATTGAAGAAATCCTCCTTGGCCTGTTTTTCTGAAACCATTCCCCAGCTCCAAGCTAGTGGAGCTGGTGTTCCAACCATTATTCCCCCGAGTTCTGCAATGAGCTCGGTAAAGACTTGGACTATTCCTGAAATCCAAGGAATTGAAGAAAATATGTCTAGGGATATGCTGACATCCCTAGCTACTCGTCACATTGCTTTAGTAAGTTTCTCTTATCCTGAATTTTTCTTTCTTTCAGTCAATATATGTATCTCGGCACTGACTTATCATTACCTTCTTTTTCAGCTGGTGAGTTGTTTTAACACCATAGTGAAGAAAGATGAAGCACTCAAGGCTTCTAGCTCCTCGTCTGGAGTGGAGGATGCTTTTCTGGGTTTGGCCCAGTCTTTGAAGGATTCCCGTAAAAAATATGACGAGGATAGGGGTGAATGGGAGAAGAAGTTGGCTGCATCTGAGGCAGAGAAGGTGCAGTTGGGAAACAAAATAAAAGACTTGGAGAGAGAGAATAAGAAATATGCTGAGAAGCTTACAAACTTTGGGGAGCTTGAAAATAAGTTGAAGTCGGCTGAGGAAGAGCTAACCCTTCTGCGAGAAGTAAATCTCCAGAAGGAGGAGGTGGAGGTCAAGTTGAAAGCCTCCGAGGATCTTCTATCCGAGAAGCTCTCCTCGGAGAAAATAAAGAGAAAAGTGGCAGTGAAAAAATCTTTTCGTACTGGTTGGGATAAAGGATGGGACAGGGGGTAGCAGCCATGATGACCCAGGTGCAGTACGGGAGTTTGAAATACTTCCGAGATGGTTGGGTTGCTGCCCTGCAAGAATTGAAGGTTAGCGAGGACTCTGAGCTATTTCAACAACATCTTCCTGGCCCTCCTCCTATAATTGAAGATGAGGAAGAAGGCGAAGCTGCATCCGAGGAGTCTTCAATGACAGTGGGTGATCAAGTCCTTGCTTCCCAACCTATTCAGACAGCTACCGAGGAGATTTCATCTTTGCATGCTCCTCCTGAACAAGTTCCAGCTCCAGCCGACCAAATTATTGTTTCCACCGAGCAACCGAGCTCCTCATCCCAGCCTCCCGAGAAAGTCTTGGGAGACAAGGAAAAGGTGTGAATTTGTTCGGTATTCTCTTTCTATTTTTCTTTTACTTGTACTCTGTATTCTGAACGCTGTACTCCTTTTGATGATGTAATAAAAATCACCCTTTTTGTTCCTCTACGTTGTTGATGTTCTGTCTGCTTCTTTTATTAACTCTTGCCTTCTCTTCTTTACTAGTTTATGGTTAGAATCGAATTGATGTCTGCCAATGATACAAAACTGATGCAGCAATGCCATGAATATTTTAAAGCTGGCCATACTGACCTGAGTGCATCAGAAATTGTTGATATCCTTGGTCATGATGCTTCAGACCAAGCAGTGGAGGCATATCAATGCTTGAAATGTCTTCTTGATCGTGTTGTAGCCAACAATGTGGCTTATTACGAAATGATTGAAGATTTGCAAGGTACTCTCGATGAACTTCAGCATCAGTATAAAGAGTCTTCAGTTATTTTGCATGAAGGGTATGAGAAGAAACTCAAACAACTTAGTGCTGAAACAGGTTATGACAAGATGCTTGCTGGCTATGAAGTGAGAGAACCCTAAAGGGTGAAGTCGAGGCATGCAGACAGATCGCCGAGCTGCTGGAGCAAGAGAATAACAATTTGCAGAAAGAGTTGTCACAGTATAAATCTGCAGCTTCATCTTCCACTGCCTTGGTACCGGTCACCGATGAAGGATTCTCATTTTTAGAGGTTGAGAACGCCAAATTGAGGCAAGAATTAGAGACTTTGAGAAGAGCTGGGCCTTCTACTGCTACTCGGGGACGAGGAAGAGGTTCTCGTGGACGAGGAAGAGTTGCTCAGGATGTTGACGAGGAACAAAGTATTCAACCTGCTCGGGGACGACCAAGAGGTCTTCGTCGTACTGTTGAAGAAGCTCGTACTCAATCAACATTGGAAACTCAAGCGTTCCAATTGAATGCAAAAGATCGGGCTTTGTCTGAAATGTCCAAGAAAATCCAAACTCTGGAGGATCAACTTGCTTCGACAAAGTCTGCTCTGAATAATAAGGATGTTTTTGCCAGAAACCTTCACGAGCAGTTAGAGAGAATAACTTTCCAATTCCACAAACAACCTCGTGAGTTCTGGATGGCATGCTACAATGAGGCCCTTTGTCACTTGGATGCTCGCATTGAAAATTCTAATAATGAAGGTTATAAACAGGGATGGTTGAACGCCCTGGGTGTATTAAAACTAGAGCAAGGCCATTATTTATGGGATTACCATGCTCCTGGGCTGCTCGATCTACCAAATCCACCATTCAAGCTTGGTATGAGTTGGATCCCTGCTAGGGCCATCCCTCGTTGTTTGATCTCCCAGTATCTTGGTGACTATGCCCTTCATTCGCAGGTTGAATTATCTCGTCCGGAGCATTTACTGGATACACCTTCAATAATGAACGTCAGAATGCTGCGAGATCTTAACTTCATTAATTCTCCCCTTTGCCTGGAAGATCCTCCTGCTGGCGAGGAGCCCGTTTCAAAAGCAAAAGGGAAAATACCAGTAGAATAGGAAATTCTGATTTAATAATTAGTACACAATTTAATATCAATGTAATAAACTTGTGTAATTCATTTTGACTTTAATGAAAGAATTTCATTTTTGTTTGCAAATTTGTATTGCTATTGTCTTGTATTTGTCAAACACTTTATATTTGTGCTTGCATAACAATATTGTGTGGTTCATCGACCAATTTAGTAATAAAAGAAATTATAAGTATTAGTAATATTGCTCGATCACTTAATAATAAAGTAATGAGTATAAAAATGTTAAAAATTCTTCCAACCAACCAAGGTTGTTAAGTTGTGCTCGTCGACCAATCATAGTTAATGGGTTTTTATCCCCGACCAGCTATACTCGGTACTGTTTAAAATATTTTCTCCTCGTCGACCAACTACAGTTAGTGGATTTTTATCTCCGACCAACCATACTTGATTCAGTTTGGAATATTTTGTTCTTCGAGGAACTTTTATGTAATAAACTTACCTCCCGACCAACATAAGTTGGCATTTGAGAGCATATCTTGTTTCCTAACCAAACACGTTGGCATTTTTAGGAGTCTCGTGTCCTCGCTCTTTTACCAACCGGAGTTGGTCTGAGTTCGAACTATCGTGTTCTCGCTCTTTTACCAACCGGAGTTGGTCTGAGTTCGAACTATCATGTCCACTAACTCTTTTACCAACCGGAGTTGGTCTGAGCTAATGTACGCCTCCTAACCAAAGGAGTATGGGGTGTTCTTGCCCTTTTACCAACTGGAGTTGGTCTGGGTTTGAACTATCGTGTTCTCGCTCTTTTACCAACCGGGGTTGGTCTGAGTTGGAACTATCATGTCCACTAACTCTTTTACCAACCGGAGTTGATCTGAGCTAATGTACGCCTCCTAACCAAAGGAGTATGGGGTGTTCTCACCCTTTTACCAGCCGGAGTTGGTCTGGGTTCGAAATATCGTCTTCTTTTTACTGCCGAGCAGCGTTGTGTGCCGAGAAGCATAGTGTTAAACACTAGTATTCCCCGAAAAACTTTCAATAAAAGGAGAGAAGATTGTGAAATATCATCGTTTTATTCATATTGATGGAACTGCTTTACATATTACATCACTGATAATACTTGCGTAGGTGTGCAGCATTCCATGCATTCTTAAATTCCTCTCCTTCTAGAGTTGCTATTCGGTAAGTTCCTGGTCGGAAAACTGCAGTAACTCGGTAAGGTCCATGCCAGTTTGCTTCCAACTTATTGTGCTTCTGAATGACCTTCTTTAGCACGTAATCTCCTTCTTTTAATTCGCATTTTTTTACCCTCTTGTTGTAGAACAGGGTTGTTCGATGTTGATAAGCAGCATTCCTAATGGCTGCCTCTTCTCTAACTTCCTCGAGCATGTCCAAATCTAATCTCCTCATCAAGTCGCTGACTGGGGAATTGAAATTCAGCACTCTGTATGTTGGAAGACCCAACTCGGCGGGTATTACGGCCTCACTTCCAAATGCCAGCATATATAGTGATTCTCCAGTTGCTGCTCGGGGAGTTATTCGGTAAGCCCACAATACTGACTGTAGCTCATTAATCCAATTAGCTTTAGCCTCACTTAGCCTCTTCTTCAAACCATTTAGTAATGTTCTGTTCGTCACTTCAGTCTGCCCATTGCTTTGAGGATGGCCTGGTGCTGAATGAACCTTCAAAATGTTTGTCTGATGACAATAGGCGGTAAACTCTTCGTTATCAAATTGTGTTCCATGGTCTGTGATGAAGGCATGAGGGAGACCATATCGGCAGATGATGTTCTTCCAAACGAATTGGTACACCTTCTCGTATGTCATATCAATCAGAGGCTCAGCTTCTACCCACTTAGTAAAATAATCCACTGCGACGACGAGGTACTTGAATCTTCCTCGGGTCGTTGGCAGTGGTCCAACCAAATACATTCCCCACATGGAAAATGGCCAAGGGGAAGTTATGGGTGTCAACAATGCTTGTGGAGTTCGTCGGATGGAGGAAAAACGTTGGCATTTATCACATCTCTTAGCATAGGCTATACAATCAGCCCTCATCGTTGGCCAGTAGTATCCCTGTGTCATCACCCTTTACAAAAGTGTCCGACCTGCTACATGGGCTCCACAGGACCCTTCATGGATCTCTTCAATCAATTCTTTCACCTCGGAGGGATGTACACATCTCTGCAAACCTACCATAATTCCTCGTCTATACAAAACACCATTAGTTAGTATATACCGAGCAGCTTTAAACTTCAATTTCTTTGCAGAGAGATTATCCTCCGGCAATTCTCCCTCCTCAATATATGCCCTGATGGGATCCATCCAAGATGGTCCTGAATCAAGGGTAATAACATTCATCGTCAAGTCTTCCACTATGCTCCGACTTTTTAATACTTCAATTGGTATCGTTCTTCGCAGCTCGGTATGAGTAGTTGATGCTAATCGGGCCAGTGTGTCTGCTCGTGCATTCTCCATTCTTGGTATTCTGATCAACTGAATGGCATCAAATTCTGCCAACAACTCCGTCGCTTTTGCATGATACTTAACCATTAATTCTCCTTTAACTGCATATGTTCCCATCATTTGATTCACAATTAATTGAGAATCACTGAATACCATCACTTGTTGCGCTTCCATAATCTTTGCTAAATTAAGACCTACTATCAAAGCTTTATACTCAGCCTCATTATTGGAGGCTTTGAATTGGAATCGCAAGGCATATTCCATGTCAATCTCGTCTGGGGTGTTCAAAATAATCCCTGCTCCACAACCTGTTGTGCAAGATGACCCATCTACATACAATCTCCATGTAGGTAACTCGTCTTCAAATTTCTTATCTGACAGAGTTCCTCGGTGAAATATTTATTGTTTCTTTTTATCCTTTCCTGACATTTCTTGCTCCTCGTCGATCATCTCTTCTCGCTCTTTTACCAACCGGAGTTGGTCTGAGCTCGAATTTGATGATCCTTCTACATCCACAAGCCCTTTTACCAACCGGAGTTGGTCTGAGCTTGTGTCTGTTAATCCTGTAACATCCACAGGTTGATCAGCGAGCAACTTTTGTTCCTCGGGGGTATCAAGATATGTAAATTCTGCTACAGCCTGCCCTTTTAGTGATGATCTGGGTTCATACACAATATCATATTCACCGAGATCTATTGCCCAATACATCAGTTTCCCTGATTTTCCTGGCTTATGAAGGGCTTGTCTCAATGGCACGTCGGTATACACGACGATGGTATGGGCTTGGAAATATGGCCTCATTCTTCTACTTGCCTCAATTAATGCCAATGCCAATTTTTCCAGCTTCGGGTACCTGATCTCTGCACCTCGGAAAGCCTTACTTGTGTAATAAATTGGCTTCTGGACTCCATTCTCCATTCTGATCAATGCCGAGCTGACTGCATTCTTCGATACTGCCAGGTACAAGTATAACTTTTCTCCCATTACTGGCCTGGACAACAGTGGAGGTGCTCCCAGATATTTCTTCAAGTCTTGAAAGGCTTTTTCACATTCATCATTCCACTCGAAAGTTTTTCGAAGTGTTTTGAAGAATGGGAGGCATCTATCAGTTGCTCGGGATACAAATCTGTTGAGCACTGTAACTCGTCCTGTAAGACTCTGCACCTCTTTCTTCGTCGTTGGAGATCGCAACCCTAAAAGAGCTTTGATCTCTTCTGGATTCGCCTCAATGCCTCGCTGGTTGACGATGTACCTGAGGAACATTACTTCTCGTACTCCAAAGGTGCACTTCGTCGGGTTGAGCTTCATTTGGTATTTATCCAGTTGATCAAAGGTCTGACCTAAGTCAACTAGATGATCAACAGCTTTCTTGCTCTTTGTCAGCATATCGTCGACATAGACCTCCATATTGTAACTGATTTGTTCGGCAAAAACCTTATTCATCAGCCGCTGGTATGTCGCTCCTGCATTTTTTAAACCAAAAGGCATAACATTATATCAATAAGTTCCCCTAGGGGTAATAAAAGAAGTACTTTCCCTGTCTTCAGGTTTCATTTTGATCTGGTTGTAACCAGAGTAAGCATCCATGAAGCTGAGCAGCTCGTGTCCCGAGGTAGCATCCACTAGTTGATCAATTCTGGGCAATGGAAAATGATCCTTTGGGCATGCCTTGTTGAGATCGGTGAAATCAACACACATTCTCCATTTATTGTTTTTCTTCTTCACCATCACCACATTTGCCAACCAGTCCGGATACTTCACATCTTCAATGAATTGGGCTTTTTGGAGCTTCTCAACCTCCTCTTGTATAGCTTGATTCTTCTCGGGACTAAATACTCTTCTTCTCTGTTTTACAGGCTTGATCTCCTTATTCGCATTGAGCTCATGGCATAAGAAGTTGGGATCTATTCCTGGCATGTCTTCATGACTCCATGCAAAAGTTTTCTTTCTGTTTCTCAAGAAAGTTATCAACTCCTATTTTATTGAAGCATCCAATGACGAACCTATCTGGGTTACTCGTTCAGGGTGCTCGTCGTCCAGAATAACATTTTCTGTAGATTCCACCACCTGTCCTTTAACAAGTTGGGATTCATCTCTGGGATCAAGTGTTTCAATTTCTGTACCTTCATCCACCTGGTAGGCATTAGTCTTTTTCCTTGACTCTTCAAGCTCCTCTTGCTCGGCAGATGAATAATAGCATTCCCGAGCTACTTTCTGATCACCTTTCACAACTCCTACTCCAAAATTTGTAGGGAATTTTAAACATTGATGTACCGTAGATGGAACTGCTTCGAACTTCTTCAAACCAACTCTTCCCATGATGATCTTGTAAGTTGATTGCACATTTTTATCCATCACAAAGAAGCGTATTCTTTCTGTTCGACAAGCAGGCCAAGTTCCAATGAATATATCCAACTTGATCGTCCCAAGTGGAAAAACCTTCTCGCCAGCAAAACCCAAGAGAGGTCTATGATAAGGCTCCAATTGAGATAACTTTAAATTTAAACTGTCAAAGCATGAGTAGAACATGATGTCTGCCGAACTACCATTATCTACCAGAACCCTTGAAATCACTACTTCTTTCATCCTCATTTTGATCACCAAAGGGTCGTCGCGAGGGTAAAGAACACCTGCAAGGTCGTTTTTTGAAAAATCGATGACCAGCTTCTCTTTGTTTACCTTCCTCGGGCGATCCTCTTCAACCAAATTTATCCGTTGAATGTATGAGCAAGCCTGAGCTTCACCGAGATAAGATTTTCTTTCTGCAGTAAGGTCTCCTCCTCCTGCATCTCCTCCTGTAATGACATTACAATCAAATGACCCAAAGCGTATTGAAATTACCTCTCGTTCTGGCTGCCTTGGTTTCTTGGGAAGATCGGGGTCATCATCTGGATCATCTTCATGATTTCTCTTCTTTTTCTCCTCTGCTCGACGAGGAGATCTAGACCTTTATCTAGTTCGATCATTATTTCTTCTTTCGCCTCCCCGATCAACATACTTTGCTAGCTTCCCTCTTCGGATGAGTGTTTCAATCTCGTTCTGAAGAGCTATGCAATTTTTGGTCATATGGCCGTGATCCTTATGGAACTCGCAATATTTCTCCCTATTCCTCATGTCAGGGCCTGACCTCAGTTTCTTTGGCCACTTTACTTCCTCGTTATTCTTGATTTCTTCCAAGACATGATTAATACCCATTTTCAAAGGAGTATAATTATCGAATTTCTTCAGGACTTCCCATGACGACTTATTATTCTTGGAATGTTTATCACCGCCATTGCCCTTATGCTCTTTCTTCTTGGATTTGTCGTCTTCCACCTTGGTTTCTTTATCCATATTCTTCTTCGCAGCCATAGCCTCCTCTGCATTCATGATTTTAGCCGCTTTTGCCATCAACTATGACATAGTTGTAGATGAATCTTTGGCCAAGGTGTAATACAACTTGTTAGGCAACAACCCACTCATCAAGGCGGTGATTGCTGTCTTTTCTTCATAATCTATGACTTCCAGCTTCTCGTTATTAAAACGAGTTATGTAATCTCTAGTACCCTCACCAGATTTTTGTCTAACACTTAACAAGTGTGCTACTCTTTTTACTGGCTTTGCTCCAAAACAGAAATTGCCGATGAACAACTCGGCCAATTGAAAGAAAGTTAAAATCTTACCCCGAGGAAGATTGTTGTACCATATCTGGGCAGATCCAGTAAGAGTTCCCGAGAATGCTCTGCATCTCATCTCGTCGGGGACAGCATAGATGTCGGCGGTAGCTTGATATTGCTCTATATGAAGAACATGATCTGTCTTTCCATCATATTTGGGGGTCACCATAGGTGCTTTAAACTTTGACGGGGTAGGAAAACCCACAATGGCCTGGACAAAAGGTGTCCCTTGAACAAAAGTTTGTTGTAAGGGATTCTTCGCCTTAGCCATTTCTCCCAATCTATCCTCCAACCGCTGAATGGAACCCTTCCACGCATCATTTCCTTCCTCGCGCTTGTTAGTTCGAGCAATTGATTGCTCTGATGTGGCCTCCTGAGATCTATCTTGACGAGCAACTGGTCGTGATTGTGCTGATCCTTCTCTTAAATCTGATGGTCGTCGAAAACTCCTCGACATGGTCTTAGGTGGACTCCTATTCCTCCTAGGGCCTAATCGACTGAAAGGAGACACCCTACTCAGTCTTTCCAAGGCACTGGGTCTCTCTGGATAGAGAGTGATACGTTGATCAGTATCTGTAGCCCTTATTGACGAAGTTCGCCCAGGTTGATAAGAGAAATCATCAGATTCCTCATTACGATATGACTCAGTACGCCTGGATCGTGAAGAAAGTAAATAGGTTTGCCTCTGACCACTTCGTTGTCCCGAACATGCAGGTTCACCGCCATGAAGGGTCTGTATGAGTTGCCGCATTGTTTCTTGCATGGCGGTTTGTCCTTGAGCCAGATTCGTCATAATCCCAGCCAGATCTGGAGGTGCAGAGGGATTTGGAGGATTTCCAGCATTTCCAGCGTTTCGATTGCTGGATTCCGGATTATCTGCCATTGATGATGAATGATTTTTGGTGAAAAACGATAACAACAGTCGTTCCCACAGACGGCGCCAATCTGTTGATGTAAAAAATTAGATTACTCTAATTATTCAATCACAGATAAATAAATGAGACAAAGAATTTTAAAGTGGTTCAGCCTTATAAGAATGGCCTACGTCCACTGTTATGTTATTGCTGAATGTTTTGGGAATTCTCGATATGTAGTTCTATCAAGAAATTCCGGTCCCTTTGAATGAGGGTAATACAATGTATTTATAGCCTTGAGGCTATAATCTGAAAGGGTGATACATTAAATGATATACATATGAAAGGGTAATTCATTTAATGCTCTTCAAGCGTGTGCGTCAAGATGATAAGCATTCAATGAATAGTTGAACTGTTGATTATCTGGAAATCAATGCTGTGGTCGAGATGCAGCTCGAACCGCCTTAGTTGCTCGTCGTTCAAGAGTTCCTCGGAGCGCTGGAGTTCCTCGGAGAGCTGGAGTTCCTCGGAGTATACTTGTTGCTCGGAGTGAATCTGACTTGGTCGGGGGAATAGACTTCCTCGTTGCTATTGTGCCACGTAGATTGACACGTGTCTTCTTGTGATTCGTCTATATCAGCATACTAATTTTGGTATCAACAACACATTTTCTTGAAATATATCAATTTACTCAAAACCATCATTTCAGTGTAACTGCCTCCATGTCATGATAAAAAACCACGACAAGAGAAACTTGTCAAGGTCAAAAATCGTGATAAGTTTGGGGGTGACATAGGTAATTGTCACGGACTTTGACCGTGACAAGTCTGTGACAAAGGAAAACTTTTTACGGACATTAACCATGATAAGTTTTCCTTTGTCACGGACTTGTCACGGTCAAAGTCCGTGACAAAATAGGGCAAAATAAAAAAAAATATTGGGCAGTATGGCCATTGCCATTGCCCAACAGTATATTTGTACCTGTTACAACATATTTAAACCTGTCCGAACAACATATATATCAAGAAACATTCAATATTCAATAACCAAATTAAATAAATATAAATATCCATAACCATAACCAACCAACATGTAAATATCCATTACTAAATCAAAAAAATACAAATAATATCCGATATCCAAATCAAATAAATACAAATAAATAATGTTATGGATTAGGGTCTAGAACAGGTTGGAGGAGGAAGATAGGCCACATAACATATGAATTGATACATCCATCAATTCATCGAACGTCGCATTATTGTTTCAACCACAGAGGTGCATTCTCTCTTTCAGGCACAATATGCATGACGCGAACCTTTGCCTCATAATCTTGCTTAACACGTCCATGAACCAAACTACCTGGGTGTGTGTTCGGGTCCCTCAACCCCTTGCTATGGGCGTGCGACCAAATATGTCTATTAAAAACACGTTCGGTCAACCAATTATTGACATAAGTCGTTCAACGAGGGTCAAAATGGGAAATGGATCGTATGCAGGCGGCAATCCGTGCGTATCGACGATAGAGTATAATGTCATCCTCGTGTGCCTCCTTCCCCTTCTCCTTCCCCTTGCCCTTACATGAGGTGTATCTCAACTGATGCTTCATGACGGTGTACATATCTAGGATCGTCGCCTCCAACCTTTCCAACTTATCACCATGGGTGTCCACCTTACGAGCCAACCCGATGTTGCTCGTCTCAATCCCGGTGAGCCTCGAATTCCCCACCCGAGAGATCACCCCTATTCCTCCCCTAGTGATCCGCCCCGAGAACTTGGCTTAGTGAGTCCGTAGCCAAATATGCTTTGTCAGCATCAGACTCCTTGTCATGCATTTCCTTAATCTTTGCTTGAAATGATAAAAAGTACACAATTAATTAATTAAGTTAATAAAAAATTTAAATGTAATTAAAAAAAATTAAGGGCCTGTTTGGTTCTCTATTCAGAAAATTCGATTTAAACACTGTTTTTAAATACAATTTTAAAATTCAGTTTTTTGTGTTTATAATTATTGGTGTGCGTTTGGTAAAGTTGTTTTTAAATACAGTTTTTTGAAAATTTGACAAATATGTATATTTATATCATACATATGCGTGTGTGTGTGTGTGTGTATATATATATGTATGTACATATAAACATACATAAAACTTTCATACATACATGATACATGAATGTATACATACATACATACATCATAAATTATATACATGTAAATTTAATAACATGTATTTTTAGGTATATTTAATGAGGTATGTTGTGGAGTTTATATATATATATATATATATATATATAAAACTTTATATATAAAACTTTCATACATACATGATACATGAATGTATACATATACATACATCATAAATTATATACACGTACATTTAATATCATGTATTTTTAGGTATATTTAATGAGGTATGTTAGGGAGTTTAACTCTCTCTCTCTCTCTCTCTATATATATATATATATATATATATATATATATATATATATATATATATATATATATATATATATATATATTTATAATGATGTCGCATATATAATTCACTATAAAATTATATACATACATGAATTGATAATATTTTTTAATACATATGTACTATATGTATATTTTATATTATTCCATACATTAATAATATATGTATAAAACTATATATAAGTATCATGTATCTATTGATAATATTATTTAACTTTATATTATTCCATACGTAATTTTGTGTATATGTACATATATATTTTTTATTTATAAGAATTACACACATTAATGTATTATGTGTGTATATTATATATTAAGGTATAATTGCTTTAAAATATTAAGAATGAATAATTCTGAGTTGAAAAATAAAAAAAACAGATGTTATAAAACACCCAAAATGTGTTTTCTGAAAAACTTGATTATAACACAGGAATATTATAATTCTGTGTTTAAAAACAGGTTGCCAAGCGAAGATTTTTATCGGAATTGTATTTAAACACAGAAAACAGAATTATAGTTGCAAACCAAACAGGCCCTAAATAATTATAACATACAATCGTGGTTGCCATGCTCGGGGACACCTCCTTATCCTTGCCCTCTTTGTCCGAATTGCCACATAGGCATCAAGCCTATGTGGCCTACCCCCAGGGCCACTCCCCGCCTCCAAAAATAAAATAATACAGAATTAGTAAGTAACACAAAGTAATGCTAAATTAGAATAACATAAAACTAAAATTAAAAAAGAAATTACCATCCTGTGCTCCACCTCAGCGTAAGACGTTTGACTAGAGTAGTGCACGTCCGCCTTTTTCACCCTATTTGCCCTACTCGATTGACGAGATGTCAATTGCCTCTCCTCGATATCATTGTCGACAAACTAATGCAACTGTGCCAATGAGATCGGCTCCTTCGTTGGGATGGTGTCACTCACTCTCATAATGGACTCCCAAGTCTGCCCAAAGTACCGTGCCCGCATGATTTTCTTCCACGTTTTATATTGATCTCTCAACTGTTCGAGCGTGGAGTCGCGGATATGTGGGGGCAAATCGAATTATTCATGTCAAACAAATACAAACCAAAAAAGAAAGTAAATGTTAGCTGTATTTAAATTATAAAATATAAATACATTACCGTATTGCCCCCTAAATGGCCATCTTGAGCTCATTTGGCACCTTCCTCCAATCCGTGTACCCCGGGCCGACGATCGACTTCAGCAACTCAAGGGATCTAGCAAGTAAGGTCATCTTGTTCTCATCGATGATCCCTAATTTGCCCCATTTTGAGGGCCCAGCGGCAGATGAGCCTTCGTCACCTCCGTTACCGTGATGCCCTAATGAAGACAATTGTTGCAAAAATTGTTGTTATTAGTACAAACATGTATATGAGAAAATGATCAAATCCAAATGAATTAGACTATTGTATAAGTTAACGATATTATAAATCTAAGATTATTGTTTCAATACCGGGTCATGTCATGGACTTTGAATCAATGCTTATATTGATTAAAATTAAAATTAACATATTTACTAAACAAAAAACCAATTTTGATTCAAATCCAATAATAACAAAGCACTAGAAGAATGCACCCACTGGTTATTACAAGAGTAAACTGATCAAGTACAAATGAATTAAAAATATTAAATCGTCGTCCAATAATAATAAAACACTAGAATAATACACCCACTGGTTATTACAAATAATTGGAATATTTATTACAAGTCTAAAAACTCTTTCAAATTCAGGTTATTATAAAAAATGAATTGATATTCGATAGGAGCGGCCAAGTCATCCACACTACTGTTTAGACGATTTGGCACATGTAGGATGATTGTGCATGACTCGTTGTTGATATACTCCGAGTAAAACACCTGCTTGACCTTTTGAAAAGCACAAACAAATGACACATCACTCAAATGTCCGCTGCTCTTCAACTTGGACAAGTCAACCATGATCAAATTGGTGCCAGGATCAACTTTACAAGCATTTTTTTATCTTTAACTCTTAAAACACAACCTCTTTGAATCTTATATAGCCCAATTCAAATATATTTCGAATTACACTACTTCAATGAGGTTTTTATCTTTCGCACTCGCTCGAAAATAAGTATGGGCCTTATATGAAATGCTCGAGTTATGTACATTTATATTTTTCTTGTACACCCTTACACTGAATACGTAACCGTTCAGTTGATACTTTTTATACTCTTGTGCCATAAATAAGGGTCCAATGGCTAGACGAGCAAACCTTGATATCGCATCACCCGTCTTTAAGAGCTGAGAATATAGATAAATTAATTAGGTTAGTTGTAAAGATTTCTTGTAATGTGACATTTAATAAGAGACATTTTCATTATAATTACCTCATGTGACAACCACAGTCTAAATTTGTTTTCTGATTATGCCATCGTTTTTCATCTTTTATTGTTCCCACAAGCATCATATTTTCAGCATTTATCGTGATGAATGTATTACAAAGTTAGTCATGTATAAAAATTAAAATAATGTAAAAGTTGAAATAATATAAACTTACTTTATCCATTCTTTGACATCTTCATGTGTGTCAAATAGATAATGAGCGACTTGTTTATGTTGTAAATTCGTTAATTTCACTCGTTTGCCCATCACCTAACCACCCTCATTGACGAACGCATCACTGTTATCCACACTGCTCGGGTTAGGCATATATTCTCGAGTGTAGATTGATGACTCCACGGTGATGTATTCCTCTACAATTGATCCTTCAATGTATTGTGTATTCTTGATGTAATCTTTGAAAACTTTCATCAATCTTTCGAACGGATACATCCACCGATATCTAATTGGTCCGTAAATAAGTGCCTCGTTACACAGGTGTACCAACAAGTGAACGCTTATATCAAAGAATAATGGGGGGAAGTACTTCCCCAACACACAATTTTCTTCAGTTACTGCTACTTTTGCGGCCACGAAGGGATCTCGATTGACTACATTCTCATATAAAAGTGTGAAGTAGATGCTAATTTGCATAATAGCACTTCGCAAATCCTTGTGCTTGGAGAAATGGCAATTAAATAATAGATGAACCAATTTCATGATCACATGTCAATTGTCGGACTTACACTTATGTAAATAATGGGTAGTATAATTCACAATCCTTTGCAAGTTGGATGGAAAATTAGATGGAACCTTCAAATTATATATTGTGTCTAAAAGAAACTTCCTTTCCTCACTCGTCAAAGTAAATGCACTGGGGGGAATTATTTCCTTTCCCCTACTATCTTCTTTCAACCATAGTTGTGGCTTAAGTTTATGCGATTTAAGGTATTTTTGTGCATTTCTCCATCCTGCGAATAAATCCCCCCAAGGCATATGCCCACAATATGTTTAGTGATGTTCTTCTCTACGTGCATCACATCCAATACATGGCACACTGAGTTATTCTTCCAATAAGGCAAGTCAAATAAAATTGATCTCCTAAACCATGCCTTTCTTGTATCAGTTTCATTCCCACTTGGAGTCTTCTTATGCTTAACATTCTTGTATTTAGGATTCTTACCTGGCATATTAGGGCCACAATCAGATGATTAACTGAACCTTTCTCAAATCTAAAACTATAAGCGTGGGGGTTGGGGGTGGTAAAAACCTCCTATGGCAATGGTATATAATTTTTTAGATAGCGGTGAGACATAACGATTCAATTTCCTCTCCACAAATAGGACACCCCAAATAACCATGTCTACACAACCGGATAATGTCCCATAAGCTAAAAAATCATGAATTGCCCATATCAATATAGCTTTCCGCGTAAATTCTTCTTTTTTATAAGAGTCAAATACTTGCCCACCCTCTTTTCATAACTCATTTAATTCTTCTACCAAAGGAGCCAGGTAGACATCGATGTCCTCACTTAGTGCCTTTGGCCTAGGTATCAACAAAAACAACATCAAAAATTCAGGTCTCATATACTATGAAAGAGGGAGGTTGAGTGCGGCTAGGATCACTGGCCACACACTCTAATTGGTGCTTAGATTTTCAAATAGATTGAAACCATCTGTTGATATTACCAAAATAATGTTACGCTATTCTCGAGAAAAATTGGGATACTCATAACTCATCCTCTTCCAAGCTATAGAATCAATAGGATGATGCATGAGATTATCCCCTACTTCTAACCTAGCATGCCAAGTCATTTCCTCCATTATCCATGGTATTGTGAAAAATCGCTTCAATCTAGGCCCAACGGGAAAATATTCCAACACGTTTTGAGGCACTTTTGAGCTTGTGCCTTTCTTTCTAGTAGATTGGATATATACAGGTTCATCGCATAGCGAACACCGATCGAGATTTTCATACTCCTTTCGGTATAATATGCAGTCATACACACAAGCATGAAATTATTTATACTTCATTCATAAACCTTTCAAACTGTTCTTTATAGTATGATAGCTATTTGGAAGCGTATTTTGCTTAGGTAGCTAGCCCTTTACCCAATTCAAAATTCCTGTCACGCTATTTCCAGACAAACCATATTGGGTCTTCAAACTATGCAGACCAACCATGGTACGTAAAGTTATTTGGTATTTCTAACAGCCGGAGTACAACGACTAAGTCGCCTTAAATTTTAAACTTTGGTAGTCATCGTCAAGGTTTGTCCCGATATCTTCATGAGAACCTGAACCTTGTACATCGTGAAGATGCGATTTTCTTAATGTATATACTATGATACCCCAATTTTTAATTACCAAGTAAAGATGGTCCACAATATATTCCAAATTATAATTTATTTTTGATTTAGCAATTAAAGTCCCCAAATTTTAATTTCTTCAAAATTAAAATTAAGTCAAACAACAAAGACAAATATTTGAATTTTTCTTTTAATCTTAATTAAACAACATTAATTCAATTCAAGTTAAAATTATGCCAAACAAACTTAAGCATGTATTCAAATTAAATATGCCAACTTGAATTAAATTAAACTAGAATTAACCAAACTAAAACTAACACCAAAATAAACCAAAGTTGTGATTAAACCAATTTTTATCTTTTTAAACCTACACATGCATCTAAGTGAATTTTTGCAAGATAAAAATAAATCACAATCACACTACGCGACGATGTTCGAGGAAAACCCACAACGGGAAAAATCTCGGATGGCCCAGCCTACAAGTCCACTAAGTATGCTATTTTTACAAAGGACTCGACATGAGAACTTATAACAAGGACTTGCCTTTCATGCCTTGACGCTCCCTCGATCTTCAACCTCCGACTAGTCGACAACTTCGGAGTCCATCGAAATCTTGGAATCCACCAATGGGGCCTGGCTACCATCATTCCACACGCAGTGCCTTTCACTGTATAAGCAAGCTACATTAAAAACGAACTCCTTTTTGGGTAGAGAAGGAACCCAAACTTTCTCCTTAATAGGTAGAGAATAAACCCAGTGCCAAATGATCTCAAAGAAACATATATATTAAAGAACTTGGATCAAATTAAAACTTGGGTGAAAACTTATGTTCTTTGAGAAATAAATCTTTAAAGACGATGAACACTCAAAAAGGAACTTTTGGATTAAGAATATTTGCTCTCTAAGTAAAAGGAAAACTCCCAAAATTTCTAATAAAAAAACTGTCCAAGTCCCTTTTAAAATAGGTAAAAGTAATGGAGAAAGTGGGAAGTTTTTTTGGAGAAAATTGTCAAAATGACGGATTGTTATTCGAATGACATTTGAAAGTCGTTCAAACGACCCTGTTCAAACGAGATTACTAACGAGATTTCAAAAACACATTTTGTTAGTTATTTCGTTCGTATTAAACTTCTAACGAGAAAACAGATGATATCTCGAAAAATGTCATTAGAAGTTCGTTCAAACGACCCGACAAACTCGTTCGAAGGAGATGCCCAGTTCGTTCGAACGACTTTACAAAAAATCCCAAATTTCATTTTGAGCCCTAAACTTTTATATAAAAAAATTTAAATGATTTTCTGATAAACTTAAAAAGTCGTTTTGACAAAAACATATAAAAGAACACCCACTAAAAATTATCCAAGACTCTCTCTCTATATTAAATGCATTCGTACCTTTTTGAGACCTTGGTATCTAAATGTTGATGGCGTAAAACTTGGCACGTAAATCGGCAAGGATGAAATCTTCACTATGCTAGGCCGCTATATCTTTAACTAACTTGCCATAGGCTTGAAAGTATACAACACACATCTATCTTATGACTCAATTAGTTTTGTCCGAAATTAAGCCAACACTATAAATGACTCGATTGGAAATCTGCCCTTGGACATTGTCAGTGACCTCGTTATCTTCCACTTTATGAAATTCATATGCGTCATAAACTAAATCCTGTAGTATATTATTATCTAAATGGCCCTCCTTCCCTTATACATTTATCCTACTTGTTGAAGATTATTGTGAAGGTTTCTCGGGGACCAAAGGAACTTTCTATTCCCCATGAAAAATAAAAAATAGATAACTATCTTGAATACCCCATATTAATAAATGTAGTTCAACTGTTTTCCACTCAAACACCTTATTATTCCTACACTTAGCACACGGACACAGAAACTCTTCATTATTACGATATTACTTTACATATTTCACAAATTCATTAGCAACTCTGTGAAACACATCCCTTAGTCTTTTGGTATCACCCATTCAATCTTTGTATTTTGGATATCCCATCACAACTACTATAAACAATCACCTATTATGGGTAAGAAGTGTATATTCATAGATTAGTATAAACAAAAGTGTGAACATTTAATTTCTAATAAATGATTTACTACAAGATTGACATTTCATCTTTCGGTGTTTTATTATAAAAATAATATGAATCATATTTCCTCTATCTCCTCTAAAGGGTGAGTGGTCCTATCCCATTCAAGACCGCATATTTATGTAATATACTTAACAACTCATGCACATTGTTACAAAATGAGGAAAATTCAGCAGTATATCCCCATAGTTTTCCCAAGTACACGACATAGATTCACAAGTGTTAGTGTTATTAACACTTAACACCACATCATCTAGTATGTACCTAGAGAACATTAAGATACAACATCAGAACTCCCCCCCAAAGTAACAAGTTTAAGCCACTACGAATATTATTATACATAAACTGTGTCATCCCAAACTGTCCCAACGGGACAATTCGAGAGATCTTATTATAGGGGTAATGACTCTCGAACGTATGTAAGGGCTATTGAATGCGTACGCATTAGAGCTTGAATGCTAGTATCTATGCAAACTATATGTAATTTAAAGTAGTTATAAATGTTACAAAACCGTTATGCCATGAATTCACACGAGAATACATGCATGCATGCACCCCCTAAAGAAAGTGTTATATAACAAGTTTATTTTATGTAAATTTACACATGCATGCTTAGATTATAGTAATGAGAACTGCAATAGATAGCCATTGGCTCCTATTTCACGCGCCTATTTGCCATCATAATAGTATTCACAATTGGGGTACTATAGAGGATCATAATAGTATTCACATTTGGGGTACTCCAAATGTGAATATTATTATAATGGCAAATAGGTGCGTGAAATAGGATCCAATTTCTATCTATTGCGGTTCTTGTTACTATAATCTAAGCATGTGTAAATTTACACTAAATCAACTCGTATATGATTACTTATTACTTTTCACCCTCGTTGCTTGTTATATAACACTTGCTTTGGGGGGTGCATGCATGCATGTATTCTCATGTGAATGCATGATTACTTATTACCTTAACCCTCGTTACTTATTCGGTAATAATGTTTACTGTGATTATTTATGCATAGTTATGTTTAATTTCGCATTACTAATTTTTTAACAGCAGGCTTTTAAAATTTATAGTATGTTTCATTTAATTATGTCTTATTTATATTCGGTTTAAGCACAACCCTAAATATTAGAATTGCCTAGGTCCAACCAACTCAATGGTCGTCTAAGCGTTCAAATCCACCAGTCAACAACAATTTAAGAATCCCAAACAACAATGAAAATAATAATGCGATATATTAGAAATTCCTAGGACCAACCAACTCAATGGCTATCTAAATGTTCAAATTCGTCAGTCAACAACAATTCAAGAATCCCAAACAATTCAATAATCTCTCTCTCTCTCTCTCTCTCTCTCTCTCTATATATATATATATATATATATATATATATATATATATATATATATATATATATATATATATATATATATATAAGAGATGTAACGAAATGTGTGTAGGGAGAGAGAGAAGGTCACCACTGTTGTAATTAGAGAGAGAAACCAAATTTCAATTTCAGAATTGAATACTAATTTCTATTTATACCAAAAATCAAATACACACTATATACCAAAAACCAAATACCAAATACCAATTTCAATTTCAAATACCAATTTCAATTTCAAATTCAATTTCAAATACCAATTTCAATTTCAAACACACACACACTACCCCCACCCCACCCACACACATTGAAATCTTTCCCCACCCACCCACACATAGTGACCCCAAAATAACACACGCACACACTGACCCACACGCACACACACTCAAATCGTACCCCCTGACACACACTACCCCCCCCCCCCCCCATACACACACACACACACAAAGGAAGAGAGGGAGAGAAAAAAAATGTACATGGTTGAGAGGGATAGAGAGAGAGGAACGAAAACAAGGGAAAAAAGTGGCTAGGACTTTTAGTTATAACACTTATCACGGACGTGTCACGGTCTTTGATCGTGATAACTTTATAAGGTTATCACGATCTTTGATGGTGATACGTCTTTGACATGTGTACTTATCACAGTCTTTGATCGTGACAAGTCTGTGATAATTATTGTCACAGACTTGTCACGGTCAAAGGCCTTGATAAAAAATGCGTAGTTTTTTGTCACGGTCTTTGACTGTGACAAGGGTGGCCGACTGAAGGGTGCTATTTTAGCCTTTTTGGTGTGGTGCATTGAAATCCGTTTTGTAAACCCATTTCTACAACTCATAAAAAATATTATTCTCATATCACAATGCATCATACTCTTTAATTCTAGCTACAAGACTAATAATGTGCAAATATAGTCTTAAACTAAGAGTAGAGTTTTCCCACATTAAATGGAGAACCAACAATGGTAGAGTGGGGGTTGACGAAGATGGAAACCTCCCACCTCCTAAGGTGAACTTAAATAGGTTGCCTTGCTCCACAAAGCTTGCCTCTATTGAAAGCTTTATTAAACCCCCTTCTAAAACTCCACAAAGCTCTTTCATCTTCACCACTACCCCCCGCACACACAAAAAAAAAAAAACTCAAAAATTCGTAGCTTTGTTCACCCATGGAGGAAAGGGGTATTTTATGGTTTAAATATGGAAGAATACATGTATAATAAGGTGGCAAAAGGTGGAGGGATGGTAGTGGCATGGTGGTTTACGGTAGAGAGAGAAGGAGAAATGCTGAAAATGAAGACCCACGCCCTCTCTCTCTCTCTCTCTCTTCTTCCAACTCAAATAATCCAAACAAACCCGTATAAAATACCCTCAAATAAACCAAAATTTAGAATGAAAGTATTCTTAAATTGGACTGTAGAAGTCATGTTTTAGGATATTGAATTAATGATAATTGTGATCCATGTGTAGAGCCAAAAATCTAATTTTAATTGAAGAGGAATATGGGATAAAAATCTGAGTTTAATGGTCTATGATATTAGATATAAAATTCTTGGTTTGGGAAGGAATTGTATGTTAATTTGTGTAATTAAACAACCTAAATGATGTACTAAGTCATAGGAAAACTAATCTTACAAAAATCTAAATGTATGCACCATTAGGATGGGATTTGGAGTTAAAAGAATGATTTGCGTATTGAATAACCATAGCAGATCTGGACTTTTGCCCAGATATGAATCAATTCGGTCTCCCAAGGCAAATCGATTCGCCCCAAGTGGCGAATCGATTCTGCTACCGGGGTAGATCAGGTTGGGACCAGAGATTTATTTGAGGGATTTATAGGAACTTATGCAAGTTGGTGGCAGGCCATCTAAGTTAGCGGATATTTTATTTAAAATGGATTTATGGCACTATTGGTAAATAGGAACCTATCTTAACTAGATGATTTATTCATAAAGTAGACTTGGTACGAGACCATTAAATGGGATTTCTTAGGAATTAGTAATAGTTGATTAATGGGGCATCTCTGGGGGTGGGGGTGATTCTGGAGTTAATTACCTAAACGTATTGTGTGATAAAGATGGGTTATGTGGTGTCATTGTTGTTATGAATGGAAAATTTGACAATTAACTAGATGGTTAATATTTAAACTAAGAATATTACTTAGGGATTATGGATACTTCATGTGGGGTAATTATAGAGTTGATTACCTATACATATTCTGTGATAAATATATGTATGTATGTATGTATTTGTGTAGAAATACCCATGTTCGTGGATGGCCTATCGATTAGGGTTGTGTACGTCTCGGGATCGGAGCACGCATAGGCACATATGGGTTAGGCATTGTTTAAGTCATTATTATAGGTAATACGTAGCAGATCCACTTATGAGGAGGTATGTGTAGATGTTAGGATCCATTGTCACCATCGGGGGTATGGACCGTGTAATTGTGTTTAGCGTAGGGACCACCCCATTTGTATGTATTTTGTGATGTCCATTTGGATGAGGGACTCCTATGGACTTACCGTTAGAGTGAAAACGTGACACTCGAGGTAGATGCATTTAAGTGTCATATATATGTATATAACCCTATAAGTTTATTGAGATTAATTAATTAGTCTAATAATGTAGATAACGAATTATGAACCAAATGCTACGTGAATGCATGCTAGATGGTTATGTTATATTTTTGGGTAGTATGTCTGGGGTATTATGGGAAATGAGAATACAGGTGTAAATAATTAATTGTGGTACGTGAGTTATGTTAGATCTCACCAGTGTTAATTATTGTTATGATTAATAGTCTTTTACAAAGGGGGGGCTTGGGTTGATATACGTATAGTATTGCACTTAGGTGAGGGGTGAGGTACTTAACGTATGTGAGTGTCGATAGGGGTTACACACTTTGAATTAACTTTCATTTTAATTTATGTAATTTAATTCTTGCAACTCAAGGCGACGCTGGCCCAAATAATAGATATTGTCTCCTCCCAGGTTTATAAAGACAAGGACAACAGGACTGACAAGAGATCAAACTTGCGGTCATATTTGCGCAACGACTACTTTCGTTCATTTGATTTAGCATAAGTTGTTGTTTCCATTTCAATTAGTTTATTATTACCGATTACTGTATGGGCATAAGCCCGAGTTTATTATTCAGTCATTTGGGAAAATTTGTATTGTTGTTGGATTTTATGACTAATTGAGTATTGAATTTTATTTATTATCAGTTACTGCTTAAATGGCTTTTTGTTATGGCATCTTTTAAAAGAAAAAAATAAATGTTTTATCGTGGTTTGATGCTGAGAATGATGTAAATTGATAGACAATCCCATCTTCGGCGTATTGTGTTTAGACAACCTTTACATAAAAAAATGGAGTTTGTTACAGTTGGTATAAGAGCATCTAGGTTCTAACTTCCGTAGGATTTGTATTGCATTCACTAAGTTTTGTGTTGCGTTCTTTGATGTATAAAGCCCTATGTTGAGGAATCATTATATTATTTGCGATCTTTTACTAATACGAACCTCGTTTGCTTTTAGATGGTAAATGGTAGGAGAGGCAGACCACAGCGTGTCATCACACCGACTACAGATGAGGGCGCTTAGTATTAACTACAACCACGCCCTCAGCCACCACTAACCCCACATGTTTTTGGTTCGACGGAGATCGCCACTATTATGACTCAGACAGTTTCCAGAGCGATGGCTGCTATGCTACATCTTCTTTAGATACTATAGTAATTGTCGCCACCACCACCACAACAGGTGGTGCTACCAATGTAGACACCTAGTTTAGTACGAGGCAGAGCTAGGGAGGCCTTCCCTAAGGGCCACCCACCAGAAATTGCAAGCAGTTCTGACATTCGGGTGGCGAGTCAATAAAAGAATGATATACAATGATACTCAAGGATGGTAGAGTGTACGCCCGTGCAGAATTATAGGTTAGCCTCATTTCGACTGGCTGGGAAAACTTTACAGTGGTGGGAGTCTTTCACCACGTTGGAAGAGAGAGACAACTTGTCAATTGATGAGTTTTGGGGTAAGTTTGAGGTACTACCCAAAAGCAATGAAATCCGATATGAGAAGAAAATTCTTGGACCTTAAGTAGGAAGGTCGCATCGTTGCTGAGTACGAAGAGGAATTTATCGAACTATCCTATTTTGATGGGGATGTGGTAAACACAAAGGGAAAAAATATGGATAAGTTTGTATCTGGGATATCCTGGTACATAGGCAATCGTTATTGGGGAATCTGACTTTCACCACTTATAATCAGATGGTCAATATAGCTTAACAACATTTCGAGGATCATAAAAAATTCTAAAAGAATAAGGGATATAATAGACACAACTCTGAAATGTCGAACCAGTAGGGTAAGGAGAATGGGAGCAACAACTAGGGGACCCAACAGTTTACTGATCACCATAAGAGATTCATAAGATCCAATGATCATTACAGATAGGGCCAACAGGGGCAACAACCAAATAGGCCACAATTTTAAGTGAATTATTATGTTTCGTAAGAAAATATCCTCAGGGAAATTGGACAACACAGGAGCTAGGGAACGACAATAGAACTAGGAACACTTAGGGCATCGTTAGTCATTATCGGACCAACCAGTGGTGGTATTGCCAGCATTACCAGTGCAACCAACTCCACCTCAGGGACAACAACTGCAGCTGCAGTATGGGCATGTGTGTCAAGTCGCACTTAGAGAGGGACCAACACCAACATAAGTAGTGGATGGTATGTTCCCTATTCTTGAGCATGTGAGCTATATTTGGTTTTATATAAGTGCATAGTACTTGATTATTTATACTACTTTATTGGTAAATCGAGGATGGTAGATGTAACATTTGACGTAGTGTTTTATGTTGTTTCACTCGCGAGTTAATGGGCACCTATATTGATTCGTGTGTATAGATATAGGGATTAACATTGGGAGACTTAGGTTGGTGGCAAACAAATTTACATTAAATATGTCAGAATATGATATTATCCTGAGGGTGGATCGGCTAGCCACCTATAGGGCTTGTGTTGATATTTTTTATGGGACTGTAGGAGATAATGGTCAAGTGTAGAACGATTGGTTGGAATATGAAAACTATTACGAGAATTATTATGTTTTGGGGTCTAGTTACGGTAAAATGGGTGATGATATAACTTTGGATTAGTACGATGATTTTACAATATTTAGCGTGCTTAAGAGAGGGCAACGCAGTGATGCGATTTTGAGAAATTTAAAGAAAGATTTTGGGGACGGAATAATTCCAATTAAAGAGAGTCAATTGATGATGTGCTGAGATTAGACAAGAATTATTGTGTTGTTAAATCTTTCGTGTGAATGTTTGGACCTGGGAGCAGGATAATAATGAAATTTCAGAATGTGAGGGACGACGACTCAAAAGTTTGTTCGAGGATGATGTGGATTGTGTATCATAAGCATGTGTTTTATTGATGTACTAGTGGTGGATAAAGTTTATGGACGAGCAGGTGTCCAACTACAAAATTCTAGAGACATTATCTTAGGACCAGCGATGGTTCGATAGGAGTTATAGACCCTATATATTGATAGTTTTTAAACGGGCACTGGGATTTTTTTTGCGGGATTCGCTTAAATTGGAAAGTGTTGCCTTATCGAGAGTAGGCACAATAATGTGAAGATTTCAAGATTGGTTACTGTTGTATTTCTTAAATTAGGGATACAATGAATGCTCAATTTGGGGTATGAACATAGACTAAATGCTAATGATGGCATACTTTGAAGGATGAATAAGTGCGATAATTATCCGTAGACGGACTTATTTTATAAGTAAGGATATGCAAAATGAGAAGAATTCATATTGTAAAAGTATTTGGTTACTTTGGGTACTTTATGACTTGTGATAGTCTCGGTTACATGAAGATGTGTACGGTCACAAGTAGTGTTATAATAATGACGATGCCATTGAAAATGGGCGGTAGTAGCCTTTATTGGGATGGGTAGGTCTCTGGGGACTTATAAGTGATTAAGCGCTCTACTAGACTTAAGAATGGATGAAGGATGTCTTCTCGTATGAGTAAAAACAAACATGATGTTCTTGGCATTATTAAATCGATAAACTTATCGGGATTGAGTGTATCCCTTGGAAGCGATGAGCCTTTTGTTAAAATTGGCAAAATTTGAAATCTATGTGATTAGCATATTATTTTTCTTTTAGTCTTGGACCGATGGATCTTTATAACTGACGAAGCTATATAGTACTGTATCTGGAGGGTTACTTGTTTGAATTTTACTTGCAACACGTCCCACGCACGAAATTAACAAATGTCGAAAGTTGAGAGATGTTGGGTTCTAGATAGTTTTGTTACTAGGTTTTACATGGGTGGAGGTATAACGCATCGGGAAACGTTATATTATATGAGTTTAAGCCAGCAGGGCCGAGGAGTGTATTGATGAGAGCTCTTAGTAATGTTCACACCACTAGTGGCATAAGTGGGACAATATTTAGATGAATTGGGTCACGATCAATAGGTTATTTGAATACATGGTATGTATGGCTTAGGTTGGATTTATAGGTATCATCCATATTTGATGTTTGTGAGTGTGTGTGCATATAATATGTGATGTATGGGCATCCCAGTATATTATGATAGGCAGACCTGGCAAAATGAAGCACGACACGAATCGACACGAAATTATAGGTTAATGGGGAGATCCTAAATGGTTTTGGATCATATTAGTGTCAACTCGATAAGACACGTCAGTTAACAGGTAGGGTTAGTGTCGGCCCCCTTCACCCACTGATACCCGATAAGACCCATTAATTTAAGTAAATAAAACATATTATTGGGATTTATACAAAGTTTATGTAGCTTAGTGTTAATTTAATCATAACAAATTCTACTAAATGAGAGAGTTGGTAATGTCAATGAATTAATGGATTTAATTGTGTTTAAAAGGAGATAATACCTCAACTTATATACGTTTTAAAATAATTTATTATCTTAATGGGTAATAACAGGGGAACACGACACAGCACATTAAGATAATGGGTCGGGTTTGAATATAATTTTCTCACACGATACAAAATTCACCAGTTTAAACACGAACCCAATAAAACCTGAAGACGATAAAAACTGACACGAACACGACTCGATACGACCCGATGCCAGTTCGAATGATAGGCGTAGATGAGCCTTTTTCTTTTATCTCTTGGGATATGAGTATGGACTACTAGAGTATAAAAAAACTTATGATTATTATGACGATTAAAATGTGATGTTATGATTCAGTGAATTCCGATGACGAAATTTCGTTTTTAGGGGGGGGGGGGGGGGGGGGGGGGGGATGTAATATCCCATATTTTTTAAATAAAATATTGTGACATAAGTTAATTAAATAATTTTGGTATAAATTTCGAGAATAAATTAAGTCGGTGGGATTTAAATTAAATTGGTAGAATTTAGATTAAACTCGTAGAATTTTAATCGAGAATAAATGCTTATTCATGATTACATGTTTAATTGGACTCAATTGGGTATAATGGGTTCACTTGTGAAAAATAAATTGAATATTAATTAACTTATGGTCATGTAGTGATTAAACATAATTAAAATGTGTATGTTGGGTAAAAATAATTCGGGTGCATTTCGGGATGTTTTGGTGGCTCGTTTAGGTGTTTTAGACCTCTAAAAATGGTCTCGGGGTATAGGTATATCAATTGGGGAGTTAGCGAGCTATTTGGGTTATGGGTTCGGGCCCGTTTGAGGTCCAAAAAGGGACGTTTAGGCCAAACTTGGGATTGGGACTAATTGTAAGTAATTGGGGGGGGGGGGGGGGGGGGAGGTAGAAAACCTGATGGAGTTGACTTTTGCGTATATTTGTCGTTGCTTGAATGTCTTCTAATCAAAACCTTTAAAATAACTACAAAATAATATCAAACTCAAGTGTAGCGGTAAATAAGGATGTCAATCCACATCAAGGGGGTAAGCTAGAGACAAACTCAATTGTAATTCAATTTTATTTTCTTTTTGGGATTTTGCTTTTTCTATTTTTTTTAGCTTTTTCAAATATTAAAATAATTTTCGTGAGGTGAGGATTTAAACTAAACTAAACTAAACTATATGGAAGATCAAATTACAACTAAAAAGTGACTAAAATGAAAAATAAAGTTTAACACAAAAATATGAAGTAAATGAGGTAAATAAATGTGAGAACAATCAAGGAGTGGGATTACACCACAAATTTTAGTTATTCTAACTAATTAATTTAATTAATTGAATTTTTCCAAATTAATATCAAAATTACAAATCAACTCTCGTTGCAAATGTAATTTTAATAGCAACTTTTTAGAATATTAAGTTTAACACCCCACAACTCTAGAAAAATAGATCTACACTCCTTTTAATTAATCATCCGCTAGGATCGATTTATCAAAATTCGTATAAATCATAGAAATTGAAATTAGAGTTGAAAATCAAGGAATCATACCACACTTAAGAAACCCCTATCTCTAGTTCGAATCTAAAATGGGTATTATAACTTAGAATTTCGATTTTCTCTCGAAAATCATTTACCCTCTCTCGAGGCGTAAATTTAAGGGTGAGGGATCAAAATTAATATTCAAAGGGAATTTTCAAGTAATCAAACTAACTAAATTAAAAGAACATCAAATAAGGGTTCCCCCCACCCTTTGAAAGGGGATTTAACCTAACATGGTATGAAATTTGACAAATTAATAATCAAAGGCATAACATAAATGAAAAGAGAGGAGAGCAATCAAACCCAATCTCTTAATGCTTAATTGAACTTCAATCCATGAGTTGAAATTAACATCCCTCAATTTGAATGATCCAAAAAAAATTACATCAAAATTTCACTCAAATTAATCCCCACAACAATTTATTTTCCCTCACTATCTGAAAAAAATAAAATAAAAATTTCTAATCTAAAAACTACACTAAATTGGTATTTCTCTCTCTAAAACCCTAGATGGGGTTTCTAGCCTTAATGTAGTTATTGAATCTAAAATAAAAACTACAAAATAAAAATAAAAATAAAAATAAAGGATAATGGATGAATTCAAAATGGACAATTAAATAATAAAAGATATTTGCTAAAAATGCAAATCCTAACATTATAAAATTGTACATGAGAACTCATCCAAAGAAATAAATTCTCGATCATTAATTTATATTGAGATAATTGCTAAAAATGCAAAATCTCAACATAAAGGAATGGATTAAAATTTACTTTCCATAAGGGATGAATTCAACTACATCAATCTATTTTGAAATAATTGCTAAAAATGCAAAAATTCATAATAGAGGGGTGGGGTTGAATTTATCCTAGAGATAAATTTCACTACACACCTCTATATTGAGATATTTGCTAAAAATACAAATACTCAACATAGAGGGGTGGAGAGAATTCTATCACACAAAGCTTAAAAACTAATTTTGAGATCATTTTAAATGGGTAATATTCTTCCTTAAATAGTAGGCATGGAGCATGAGGGTAATTTGGGTAGGGATGCAAGAACATGTGGTGTGTGAGGATAAGTTGGAGTTAAAATAGGAAAATGCACACTTGTGCATGGTTTGTGTGAGGTCATGTGGAAAGTGGGTTGGTGAGGAAATAAAATCAGATTTGGTTAAAATAGGTAGTTGGGGGTATTTTTTGAAAAGGGTAAAAGGTTGGTTTAAATGGGTTTAGTTGGCATGTGGCTTTTAACATGGTTGGTTTGTTTTGGTCTTTTGGTAATATTAACAGGTCGTGGCTTTAATTGAAGAAATGGGAAATGGGTTTAGGTGAAATGAGTCTCGGCCTCAAATCGGGTTCGGGTAGGTGGGTCGCTGATCAACTGGTTGTGGGCTCCATCGTGGCAGCGAGTGAGGAGATGGGGTTTGGACAACTCTAGGTCGCGATCGGGTCTGGCAGTGGTGCGTTCTCGAGTTTTGTGGAAGGTCGGCGCAGGCGGGTCAGATTGGTGTTGGGGGGTCTTGGGTTTGTGGGGAGATGGGTCTTGAGGTTGGGCTAACCGGATTGGAGATGAGGGTCGGTACTGGTGGCTGGGTCGGAATCGCGATCGGGCTGGAGTTAGCAGCACCGCCGGGTGGGGGTTTGTCTGAGTCGCCGGCGGGCTAGAGGTTGGGAGAGTAGGGATGGCTCCGGCAGGGGGTGGTAGTAAGTGGACTAGGATCCAGCGAGATTGTAGGTCGTGGGTTGGAATTGGTTGTGGTTAAGGAGACGGGTAAAGGGTTTGGATGTGTTAATGGAGTAGGAGAGAAAGTATGGGTGTAGTGAGGAAGAAGAAGTGTTGGTTGGATTGTGTGTGTGTGGGTTTGGAAGAGTGAGGTGTGGATGAGGGTGTATTGTTTAGGTGTAGGATAGGATGTGTTTGGGTGTGTGCTGGTATTAGGGTGTGAGGGGTTGTGTGTGTGTTTAACTTATGACCCCTAAAAATAAAACAAAATAAAAGTTTAACTAAACTAAAAAAAATAAAAATCAACTAAAATAGAAATGACACGACACACTATACAAACTCTAAAAAATAACTAAACATAACTAAAATAAAAACTATAAAAATAAAAACTAATAAAATAAAAAAATGAAATAATAATAAACTAACTAAAAACTAAAAAAATAAAAGAAAATATAAAAACTAATACACGACGCACTAAAAATATAAAAATCCTAAAAATAGATACATGACTCAATAAAATAAAATAATAAAATAAACCCTAAAAATAAAATGACACAAATAAAAAAAATGGGACAAACTAAACACACACGGTTTGGGACAGGTTTAGGTCGGTTTAGGGTAGGCTAGGGTACGGGACAAGGGTAATTAGCTCCATAATCTGCACAATTGCCTTGAAATACGCATTTGAACACCGCAACGTCCATTCAACCTACAAAATAGACAATAAAGCACATAAAATCCAAATTGCCGAGAATTAGCAACTAAAATACGTCTATTCGGGGTGTAAAATGTACACTTTTGGGTGCTTATCAAAATCGTTTACACTTAGCAAAAAACAAAACCTAGTAGCCACATCTCTAGAGAGAGGACACCAAGGGACAAAGAGAGGAGTAGGCAAAGGATTCAAGGAAAGAACACTCAATCATCCATAAATTAACATTCAATGTATTTCTTAATTGATCGTAGTAAATCCTCATACAACTTCAAGGTTATAAAATGAATTTGATGATGGGATGATAGGATTCAATCTTATGCATGTTGAAGTTTAAAATATAAATGTTGTGTTTAAAGATTTAATGATCGACGATTTAACCCATAAATTTAGAATGAAAGTAATCTTGAATTGGACTCTAGAAGTCATGTTTTAGGATCTTGAATTAATGATAATTATGATCCATGTGTGGAGTCAAAAATTCGATTTTAATTTAAAAGGATTATGAAATAAAAATATGAGTTTAATGGTCTATGGTATTAGATATAATATTATGGATTTAGGAAGGAATTGTATGTTAATTTGTATAATTAACCAACCTAAATGATGTACTAAGTCCTGAGGGAACTAATCTTGTAGAAATATAAATGTATGCACCATTAGGATGGGATTTGGAGTTGAAAGAATGTTTTGCATATTGAAGAACCATGTCATATTTGGAATTCTGCCCAGATCCAAATCGATTCGGCCTCCTAAGACGAACCGATTTGGCCAGGCGAATCGATTCGGCCCTAAAAGGCGAATCGATTTGGCTCCTAAGGCAGGTGAGGTTAGGAACAGGGATTTATCCGGGATATTTTTAGGAACTTATGCGAGTTGGTTGGAGGTTATCAAAGTGAGCGGATATTTCATTAAAAATGTATTTGTGTCACTATTCGTAAATCGAAACCTGTCAATTAACATGGTTTATTCATAAAGTGGGATTAGTATCGGACGATTAAAAGGAATTTCTCGGGAATTAGTAATAGACGATTAATGGGACATCTCGGAGGTAATTATGGAGTTCATTACCTAAACGTATTTTGTGATAAAGATGGGTTGTGTCACTTTTTTTATGAATGAGGTATTTGACAATTAACTAGATGGATAATATTTAAAGTAAGAATATTACTTAGGGATTATGGAAACATCCTGTGGGGTAATTATAGAGTTGATTACCTATACATATTGATAAAGGAACTTTTATGTATATGTCGTTGTTGAAAGCTCCTGATAAGCACCAAAAACTGTACATTTTATACCCCAAATGGACGTACTTTAGTTGCTAATTCTCGGCAATATGGGTCTTATATGCTTAAATATTTATCTTGTAGTTCAAAGGTCCGTTTGCGTGTCAAAAGCTATATATCGAGGCAAATGTGCGTTGAATGGAGCTAATTACCAACCCAGTAATCAAACTCGAGCCTAAACCTAGCCCAAATCATCACCCCAAGCCTGTGTGTGTTTAGTTTGTGCCTTTTTATATTTTTTAGATTTTTAGTTTGAGTCATTTTTATTTTGAAGATTTATTTTAGATTTATTTAGTATTTTCTAGGTTTTATTTTCTATTTTATTTTTATTAGTATAATTTTATTTTGATTTTGATTAAGTTTTTATTTTATTAGGATTTCATTTATTTATTAGATTTAATTTTTTTAGGATTTTATTTTTTATTTTTTAGTTTAATAGATTTTTATTTTATTTTTTATTTCTTTTTAGTTTCATTTTTTTATTGAGTCATTATTTTATTTTTAGAGTAGAATTGTAGTTTTTTTATTTTTAATTTTTTTAGTTTTTTTTAATGAGTTAGTTTTTAAGGATCCAAATTAAACACACACTAACACCTAACTAACCTACACACTCTCACACCAAATTACCACATACTCTCATACACCTAAACACTCCCTCACCCAACACCTCACCACACCTTATCACCCCCAAGTCATCTTCTCCACCAAACACACCTTCTTTCTCCTACCACCATTAACCCACTTCTTCTTCCTCACCCACCTTCATACTCTCTCTCTTACTCCATTAATATACCCACCTACCAGCTCCATTGATCAACGAGACCCGATCCCCACCTCCGGCCAACTCATCAAACGGCGCGCCCCACCGGACTGCCCCTGCCGCCGGTACCCATATCCCGGCAGCCACGACCTGAGTGCCGCCGGTACCAATATCCAATCCCACCAGCCCGGAACACCCTGTGCGACCTAGGTTGGACCCGGACCTAACCCCTGTTAACCTGCTCCGGAACCCGCTACCGCCAAACCAAACCCGATTCCACTGTTTATTCGCTGCCAACCCAAGACCCAATGACATCCAAACTCGGCGGAAACCCGGATCGCGACCCTTCCAACCCACCCATTTCCCTCTTCATCAACCAATCAAACCCTTACCCCACACCAAAGTTGCTAAACCCATTTGAAACCCACAAAAAGTCTTGCCCGATTTTTGTCAGCAAATACCAAACAAAATTAAATCTCCAAGACAAAAACCAAAAATGAAAATAAATTCCCCACATGCCATAAACCCCACTTAAACCGTTTTACCCAAATGACCCCTTTTACCCATTTTACCCCCAACCCATTTTTAACCAAATCAGATTATTATCTCTATTACCCCCACTTCCCAAATATCCTCACACCTCACACCTCACACCTCATGCACATGTGCTCACACCTCCCCCACATGTTCACCCTAGCCCATTACCAAAAATACCCCCATGCTCCATGTGCCTACTATATAAGGATGGAAGACCTCATTTGAAAAAGGGGGATACCATCATCAAATAGAGAGAGAAAATTCTAGAGAAAAGTAGAGAATTAGATTAGAATAAATTAGGTAGAAATATTTGTAAATAGTTTTATTTTTATTTTTGTTAGAAATTTGTGAGGTTAAATTTTGTAAGGATTTAATTGAGTGATTATTTAATTACAAATCACTTGGATGCTCAATTAGAGGGATTGTATGCTTCAAATTGGAAGATTAGAGTTCAACTTTCTCAAAGAAATTTGGTTTGCTTATTCTATTCCCTTATATTTTATTTTAGTAGCCTTGATTATTTGTTCATCATGTTTAATATCATTTTAGGCTAAATCCCCTTTCAAAGGGTGGGGGGAAACCCTTATTTGATGTTTTTTAGTTTAATTAGTTTGATTACTTGAAAATTCCCTCTGAATGTTATTTTTGACCCCTCACCCTTAAATTTACGCCTCGAGAGAGGGTAAATGATTTTCGAGAGAAAATCGAAATTTTAGTTATAATACCCATTTTAGATTCAAACTAGAGATAAGGGGTTTCTTAAGTGGGGATTATAACTTAAATTTCAACTCTAAATTTATTTTTTAAGATTTACATAAATTTTAATTGAACGATCCTAGCGGGTGATTAATTAAAAGGAGTGTAGATCTATTTTTCTAGAGTTGTGGGGTGTTAAACTTAATTTTCTAAAAGGTTACTATTAAGATTGCATTTGCAGCGAGAGTTGATTTGTAATGTTGATATTAATTTGGGAGAATTCAATTAATTCAATTATTTAGTTAGAATAGCTAAAATTTGTGGTGTAATCCCACTCCTTGATTGTTCTCACAATTATTTACCTCACTTTATCTCTTATTTTAGTGTTAGACTTTATTTTCCATTTTAGTTACTTTTTAGTTTGTAATTTTATCTTCCATATAGTTTAGTCTTATTTCACATCCTCAACTCACCCAATTGTTTTAATATTTGAAAAGATAAAAAAATTTAGAATAGTGAAAAAGCACAAAAAGAAAATAAAAAGTGAATTACAATTGTTTCCCCTCACTTTACTCCCTTGATGTGGATTGATACTCTTACTTACCTCTACACTTGAGTTTGTTATATTTTGTTGGTAATTAAGGTTTTGACTAATTTGGCTTGCAACAACGACACACAAAAAGCAAACAAAAAAAGCAAAGTTATCAAATGGCGTCGTTGCCATTCTTGGGAGCGTGAAGCACTCAGAGCGTTTTTGAATTTGTAGTTCATTTACTTTTCCTATTTAGTTGCTTTTCGTACAATTTTTATATTTTAGAAGGATTGTACTAGGACTTTATTATCTTGGCTTGTATTGCGGTGCATAGAGACACCTTTATTTTATTTTTTATTTTAAAATTGTAATAATAAAAAAAAAGCGTGGTAGGGAAACCGAACAAGGTAAAGAGAGGGCGTCCAAGGTGAGGAAAATAAGCCTCTCTACCTTAGGTAGGTGGGACTCCCGGGGACGACTGAGATTGGCGTGATCTCCCCCCGGTCGACTCAAATTTTTCGACACCCCACGGCCTAAAAACCGTGGGAGGTACATCTCTTAAACCCTCGCGCCTCTCGTGTTAGCGAGTCAATTCTTTTGTGTGCTTTGTGTGTGTAAGAGGGTACTTTAGATTATAGATGGAGGCGTAACCCCTGTTTGAGTATGGTAATGATAAGCTACTTGGCCAAAGCCTTGGGTTTAATGATAGGACGCACAAACACAGACGCATTGAAGATAAGCTCAGTTTAAACTCACAAAGACTCTCGTGTATAGCTTAGAAGATAATAATGAACTTTAGAAGTAACTTAGCCAGAGGGAAAGAGAAGTACGCACCCTAGATACATCTTGGTAGGCAGGTATAAACACACCTAGTACCCTCAAGAATCTCTGTCAAATATTAAAAGCTTCGTAATGAATGACAATGGTGAGTGGATAAGACCTTTGGTTTGTGATAAATTCTCTCTCTCATGTGTATTCTTTCCAGCAATAACTTCTTAAACTCTCAAAAGATCCCCCTTTCCTTAGGGGTGGTTGGGGTCTTTAAATAGCCCCCCACGCCCTCTCCGAGGCAACTCAGTCATTAAAGACTATGAAAGACATCCCTCATACTTTATGTCACAACATTAAATGCCTGATGCACTAGTTGTCTCCACGTCATAATAATTAAATGCCAAGACATGCCTTTTGCCTAACCACTGTGTGTCAGGGGGCTGTTATCGCAGAGGTGGCTCACCAACTGCCTGACAGCCCCAAATACCACGGTAGTTTACTCAAGTGCAGGTCTGAAATTATTTAGCCGGCTAGTGACATCACTTACAGTAGATGTGACATTAAGTAGAGGGTTGTTTGGTTCACAACTCAATACCCGATGGAACTCCAAGCTGTTTCGCCCGAGGTTCCACGATCAGGGTACTTCGGTGTTTTACCAGGTGTATCTAAGATGGCCAGGACAAGCCCCAACGGTGCCTCACTTCTCAATCCTCCAAACCAAGTCCCTCTAAAGTTCCCATGACGAGGTCATTCGATAGAGCATGAAAGCTCTCCCAGGCCCTGCCAAGCCTGGTCTCTCGCAAGTACCGTTTGACCTCACACAAACTCATTATTATTCTCATTACATCATTACAATCATTGTAGTTTACAGTTAACATAAACAGAAATACAATATGACTAATACCACAAGCCAAAGTATGAATTGCCATGCCAAGCTGCCTCGGCTGCTTAATCTCAGACACTATTGCCAATTAGGTATTTGTCCCTAATCTCAAGACTAATTTCAAACCCCCTCTACATTTGCCCCCTTGTGGAGAGATTTGTTGGAACAAGAAATGTCTACACGAAATGTCTCAAGCCGATGGGCCTTTCTCTGTGTGAAAAGATTAAGGCCTCTTCTCCTTTACTCAGAACCAGAGCGTTAGAGTCTCTAGAAGAAAAGTAAAATTCTCCCGAAAGGCCTATTGACCTTCCCAAATACTCGTTTGGACTCCTGGTAAATGGAATTATCCCCGATATAATTGAGTTGCAGTTCATCGTTTGGACATGTGGCGAGGGGACGTTGTAGCTTTGTTGAGCCGTTGGGGGAATGCCTTCGTTGGGAGTCATTGGACATGTCTGATAAAAATTCTGGCGTCAAAACTCAAACTTGCTGAAGAAGGCAACACTTTCTGTTTTCTATGCGTCACTTCATTAATGATGTGGCGCTGTCTTTACAACTGCCAAAGTACTTCTCAAAGTGCCACGTGTTTATGTGAAATGATTACAGGCGACCGCGCACGTGCGAGGGTGGGGAAATTTAAACGCCGGGCTCAAAAATTTCAAACGTCCATAACCCAACACTTATCCTTTATTTTCTCTTACTTTGCTTTCATCGTCTTCAAACTTCCATTTGCTTGAGAGAGAAAAGTCCGTGAGACCTCCATTATTGTTTTGAGCTCTTACCTCCCGACCTCTTTCTTCTATTACCATCTCCATTTCCACTGGTGCTCGTGTTTCTCCATTCTCGTTAACTTCCGTTTCTCTTGCTTGGAGATTTTCTGCTATCTTATCGTCGTTTGTCATGGCATCCTCCAGCAACCCCACTCTCTCTGCTATCGGTGCTCCGTCTACCACCACTACTTCTGCCTCCGCCTTAGGTGTTACCCGCCAGGAACAGCTGAGGTTTTATCGTTGCTCTCCTATTTTTGGAGAAGGTGATGATTTTGCTGTTGCCTGCAAGACTGTGTATTTTTCTTCTAAGTTTGATGCTTTACTGCTGGGTGATGAAGATGAAGATTCTTCTGAGTGGTGCTTACTTCCCCCAGAGGGGACTTTGCGATTTCGCTTGGAGCGAGGGGACTTCCCATGGTCCCATATTAATTTCGAAGCGCCCGGGGGATCTCCTGCCCACTTTGCTAACTGGAACTCCCATATGCAAAGTTCTTACGCTGATATTCTCACGAAGCTTGGGCTGCGACGGGCTAAATGGTTTGGTGAGTTCACTCTTTCGAAGAACAATGCTTCTCTTCCTATCCTGGTCTCTCGATGGAACGTTACTACTCATATGTTCATCGTTGCGTGGGGCGAGTTCACTATAACTTTGGAGGACGTGTGTGAGCTCATGGGTCTCGATGCAATAGGTCATGAGCCTTATACCTATGAGGCTCTTGATACTCAAGAGACTGCCGATCGTTTGGAGTTGGATTGTATATGCCGAAGGTGCATTGGTTCGTCCAACAAGGCCACTTTCTCTCCCTTGATTAATTATTTCTTCAAGGGTTCTGGTGAAGGCAGTTCTTCAATAGACGCCCCTGGTCAAGGTACCCCGTTGGAACTTCCAGCCTATATTCTTGTAATTCTTTCCCATTTCCTTTTGACGGGAAAACTCAACGATCAGCCCCGAAGGGACCTTATCAATATATCCCTTCGTTTGGCCAGGGGTATAAAACTTCCCCTGGCTGTAATTGCCTTGGGATCCCTCTACACCTGGCTGGATAGGACTTTGTTTGACATGGAACGATCACTTGGCCAATTTTGACAACGACGTCCTTCTAACCGGCTTCCTTTATTTTCGCTTCCCTGCCGTAGCGACCAAAGCCAACTGCCCTCCTTCGAGGGAAACAATTCTGCCTCCACGGTCCTTTATTTATCAAAGGAGACAAAGCCGAAAGGAGTTAACGTCTGTGATTGACCGTTTCGAAAACTTTATCATGAGGCTCTATCAGGAGGAAGTCTTCTTTCACACTTGTGAATTTTTTTCAACATGAAGCAAGAGTGGTACAAGCCCCTACCCCGGATATTGAGGATCCCTCGCTCGTCGTGGTCCTTCTGTTATCCCCAGGATATCTGCCTTCCTACACCGAATGGGGATATACTAGTGAGCACTATAATCCCAACCGATGCAGCCGCCAGTTTGGGTTTGACCAGGGGGCTCCACGTCTAGTGTTTCAATCGTCAAGCCCCAAGGTCTCCTTTAGCGAGGCATGTTCTCTTTTTTCTTCAACTGCTGCGTGGGGGATAAGTTCAACCATGGCTGGGCGAGTCACTATTCCCAGTATTACTAGGCAAGGGGATGTGACCCCTCTGTTTGCAACGAAATACTGGCCGAGACAACTGGTTGAAATTGATGAGTTCGTTGAGGGAGATCCAGTGTATCCTCCCGTTTCTTCTTTTTCTTCCCTAGAGTTGGGGTTGAAAGGAAACTCCGTACTTGGGATGGAATTCCCTCTAAGTACGACCCCCAAGGCACCTCCCACCGAGCTTCCCCCGCTTACTTCCATGATCCCAGTCGCTACGCCCAAGCCCAAAACCACTGCAGCCCCGAAGAAGCCTGCCCCCTCAACTGAAGCTACCACCGGCGAGGGGCCTTCTCAACCACCTGCCAAGAAGGCGAAAACATCCAAGAGCGGGGCATCAAAGTCAAAATCTAAGTCCCAGAAGCCCCAGACTCCCGTGGCAGCCTTCCCTATAGCTTCCGCTCCACCCCCCATGTCTGTCGAAATGGACGAGCGCATAAGGAAGGAAGCCCAGGCAGAGATAGATCGAATAAATGCTGAGTATCAACGGTACGCTTTCGTTGTTCCTCCTTCAGTTGCTTTTCCCACGGTGGTGGTTGATCCCACAGAGCCAACGATAAGGAGGAGGAAGAGTTCGAGGGTTTCTCGAGATGTTGGTACTGGTGCAGCGGGGATAAGGAAGAAGACTCTGGGCACCAAGTCCCAAAAGAAGCAAACTTCTGAGGTGCATCTCACTCCCGCCCCCTCTGTTGTTGTTACTCCTCCTTCTTCGCCTGGGGTCATATCTTCTCGTTCCCCCTCTGAATCCGAGGTATGTATGTTTAATTTACTCATTCTCCTTTTTTGCGTAAGGAAGATTGCATTTGCTTATTTTTTCTTGACAACTGTGGTGCAGGGGATTGAAATGGAAAGACCAGACCCCCTAGTCCTCCCATGAGCCCTTTTGTGGGGGTACGTTTCACTATTTCTTGTACCGATGTGACTCCTCCCCGTTCCCCCATAACGTGCGAGGGAAGTTGCTGAGGGAGGTGATGCTATTGAGCCTGCGGGTGCCCCTTCGCCACCAGAAGTAACGCAATCCGAGACAACACTCTCAGCCCCCCCCAATTTACCTGCCCTACCTGAGGTTCCTCTGCCCATTGTTCTTGGTGAGGAAAGTGGTCCCGAGGTATGATTTCCTCTTCAGTTTATTTGTTATAGTATCTTTTTGGTTACGCACCTTTTATTTATTTATCTTGCTGAACCTCAAGATGTTTTCGGGTGCCCCAGGTTGAAGTATCCTTTTTATTAGCTAACATTCTTCTTCCAACGATGCAAATGAGACCTTTATCCGCCATTCCCCTGTTTAGTGCCATAACTGAGGCAAGTAACCCTTAGGGAAACTTCTCGCTCTCTTTTTTTGTATGTATTCCTATTTTCTAACACTTTTGTTCATGTCACAACTTTCTTCTGACCTTGCACCACCTACTTATTTTGGTGGTCTTCAGACAGGCGAGGCCCAGGTGGGTGCTCTTTCCCAACACAATGGCTCCTCTGCTCCCCCCCCCCCCCCCCCCCCCCGCGTTGAGGCTTCGTTTGGGAGCTCACTATCTTCTCCCGATGAATCCCCTATGCTGGCCTTGGTGCCTTATGTAGGTGAGGGAGTTTTGCCAAGCGTTGAGACTTCTGTGACCAGGGACCCCGTTATGTCTTATAAGGCAATGGTCTCGCCCCCAACGGTTCCTGTCCCTGAGGTATTTTCGTAAACTCCATCTTATAGTGGTGACTTAACAACGAAAACGCTTGTTAAGATTTTTCACCAACTCCACCTTATAACGGTGACTTAACAACGAAAATGCTTGTTAAGATTTTTCATAAACTCCACCTTATAATGGTGACTTAACAACGAAAACGCTTGTTAAGATTTTTCATAAACTCCACCTTATAACGGTGACTTAACAACGAAAACACTTGTTAAGATTTTTCACAAACTCCACCTTATAACGGTGACTTAACAACGAAAACGCTTGTTAAGTTTTTTCATAAATTCCACCTTATAACGGTGACTTAATAACGAAAACGCTTGTTAAGATTTTTCATAAACTCCACCTTATAACGGTGACTTAACAACGAAAATGCTTGTTAAGATTTTTCATAAACTCCACCTTATAACGGTGACTTAACAACGAAAATGCTTGTTAAGATTTTTTATAAACTTATTATGCCCTCTATCTCTTTTCAGGCTGCTCGGGAGAATTCTCCCCCAGTTCTTTCGCCAATGGGCTCACCCCATCCGGAACCCGCTGCTTCAGAAAATTCTGGTTATGATGATCAAGGTTCCACGACTGGTGCCGCCGCAGAGAGCGAATCTGGGTGCGAACTTTCTCTTCCTGACTTGGCTCCTCATGCTTTCTGCTTGCTAGTGCTTCGACAATTTCCTCTAATGCCTGTTAATCTTCACCTGATGATTGAACAATTGGTGAATCGTCACCCCGAGACATTCACATCAGATTGCCTACGTTCCAATATTCATGTGATGAGTCACAGACTTCAAGGCATGGAGATCGTTGTTGTTGAAATTGTCAGTACCCCCACTGCAAGCATTACCCGATCCCTACTCATCCAATTTCTGTGTTTTTTGAGGGAGTTGGAGCATGATGGCTTCCATTTTGACTGGCTCATAACACATTTACAAATCTTAAAGAACCAGCAACTGATCGGCCAGAGGGAGGTTCTGCGAAAGCATCAGGAGGACCAGCGAGTTGAGGAAGCCAGGTTGGTCGCATTAGCACCCGTGTTAGAAGAAGTGGATCAAGAGGTAAAGGATGTCAAAGAAGCTTTGCGCCTGGCCAATCTAAAATGAGAGAAACTCCTTATTGAGCATACACAAGTGCAGACGAGGCTGGAGGTTTCTATTAACGCACAAAGGTCTTTCACAGCAGCTTCTTCGGGCCTTCCTGGAGATTTTTTCTCTTTTTCAGATTTATCATTTCTCATAGGCTAATTGTCTCTTGTATATATATCTTCCCTCTGCTTTTATCTATGTAATTCTTGGGCGATAGCTCCCAAATTTTTCTTTAGTAATACTCCATTGTTCATGAATGAAGAATGTATATTTTCCAATTCTTCCATGTGTTGTGACTGTTTATGAATTTCTACATTTCTGCGAATCTTTCATTGTATTCAAATCGTAACTAAAACTTGTATATTCATAACAACTAGTTACAACGATGATTCAAACTTGATTGTTTACACATGATAAACCTTAAGCCATTTATTATTTATCTTAAATGGCTTATCTTCCTCCATCTTCGAAATTAAATAATAACCTGAGTCATGAGCTTCCTTTACAACGAAAGGTCCCTCCCAGTTAGCTGCGAATTTTGGTAGAGGAAGTCCCCTGATATGCTTCACTGCTGCTTTCAAAACGAGGTCTCCCTCCACGAACCTCCTTGGCCTTACCAAGTTATCGTATGCCCTGGAGAGTTGTTTCGTATACATTTGAAAGTGTTGCATCGCATTATTTTTGTGTTCATCCAACGCTTCCAATTGCACATGTCTATTCTGAGGGAGAATGCTACTTCGCAAGGCGTATCGAGCAGAGGGAACTTACAATTCCACTGGAAGGATTGCCTCATCCCCATAAACAAGAGAGAACGGAGTGTATCCCATGGGTTTCCGCTTGGTTGTTCGATAGGCCCACAATACAGCTGGTATCTTGTCATCCCACGATCCTGGAAAGTCCTCCATCATCTTGGCCAAAATATTAACCAAAGTTTTATTGGTTGCTTCGGCTTGACCATTTCCTTTTGGGTACGCCACCGTTGAGGTGTGGTGAATAATGGAGTACTTGTCTGTGAGCATTGTTACTTCTGAGTTGACGAAGGGAGTCCCGTTATCTGAAAGAATAACCTTTGGGATCCCAAAATGGCAAATGATGTATTCTCTGATGAAGTTGCTCACCACCCCAGTCGTTGCTCTTCTGAGTGGTATCACTTCGGCCCACTTTGTAAAACACTCCGTTGCTACCAGTATCCATATCTTTCCCCTCGAAGAAGGGTGTATTGCCCCCACCAGGTCAAACGCCCAAGTGTGAAATGGATAGGGTGTGGCCAAGGAGTGTAAGTCTACCGATGGAGCATGGATCATATTCCCATGTAGTTGGCAAGCTTTGCATTTTCGGACGAACTCGACAGAGTCTTTCTCTATTGTTGGCCAATAGTACCCCAACGTCATCAGCTGATCGTATAACTTGGCCCCCCTATGTGGGCTGGATCGTGTGCTTATTTGAGGATCTCAGTTGCTTCTTCCTTCATAATGCAATACAACGGTCTGTTGAAGTACCCCCTTCGATAAAGCTCCCCCTCCTGAACATAGAACCTTGGGGCCCTTCGCCTCAGGCCCATCTCATCCATTTTCTCTGTTGGGACAACTCCATCCCGAATGATGTCGATATAGGGCTGCCGCCAGTCCGTTTGAGCCTCAATGAAATGGCACTCGGCTGCTTCAAAAAATAACTGCACTCACTTTCGTTGCAGCTCTGCCGCATCTTGTTTCATTCTAGGCCAGAAGTACCCCTCTCTTTGAATTCTCCTGTATAAAGGTATCTCAGTCGTCTTGCAGTGCTCCTCATGCATTTTCTTCAACCTTCGCTCTGCTTCCTCTGGGTTAATACATCTTTACAACCATCCCCCAGCATTTCTGTAGTAAAGATTTCCCTGGTTCGTAAAGTATTGGGCTAACTCTCTTAGTCCCATAGCTCCTTCGCCAGACTCCAGTTGCTTCCTAATCTCTCCCCTCCAGTTCGTGTCCTCCTCCATTAGTAGTATTGACTCCACCACCGAAGGAGCTGTCCTTCGTTGGATCACAACGATAGTCTTATCGTTTCTCATGACCATCTTCTAAGCAATAGTGCCATAGGCGTCTGGATGGAGGTTCATCGTTCTGGGATGTCTTCTGATCTTGGTCCGATGGAACTGGTTGAGGAGCCGCTGAATGATTGTTCTGTATGGCGCCAGACTCATGTGCTTCAACGCATATTCTCCATTTACTTTTTGAATCACTAAGTTCGAGTCACCCTTAATGCATAGTGAACGAATTCCCCTTCGAAGAGCCTCCAGCAGCCCCAGTACCAACGCCTCGTACTCTGCTTCATTATTGGAACAAGGGAAATCTATCTTGTAGGAAAGGCAAATCTCCTCCATCCCTTTTGAAGAATAACCCCTGCTCCTCCCTTCTTTTCTGCCGAAGATCCATCGAACTGCATCGTCCATTCCTCCTCAGTTGTATCCAGATAATTAGCCTGTAAGTCATCTCCCGAAATGTCTTCTTTAGGAGGTTCAAACGTTCCTGAAGGAAATATTGCCAATAGATCGGTATACGCCTGGCTCTTGATCGCAAGAGGAACCACACACTTTAAGTCATATTCTGAGAGGATGAGGAACCATCTGGCTGCCCGCCAATCAGTATAGTCCTTGCCAATAAATACTTAATAGGATCACATCTAGTTACAATATGAATTGTAAAAGACAACATATAATGTCTAAGTTTTTGTGCTACAAAGACTAAGGCTAAATAATGCCTTTATAAGCTACTATATCTAATCTCTGGCCCATGTATGATTCTGCTGAGGTAGTAATTCGGTCGTTCTTGCCCGTCCACTTCTTGTGCCAGCAGATCTCCAACGGACCTTGTGGTATACGTAAGGTATAGCTGCAACGGTACTCCTGCCTGGGGAGGAACCATGATTTGTGGTGAAATGAGCAATTTCTTCAGCCCAACAAGAGACTCCTGGTGAACCTCCTCCCACCTAAATTTCGTGTTCTTTCATAACAGCTGCATCAGTGGGTGTGTTATTTCGGCCAATCCAGGCACAAATCTCCTAAGGTAGGAGACTTTATCGAGAAAATTCTTCAACTGCTTTGCCGTTCTTGGACATGTCATCTCCAAGATCGCCCGCTGTTTATCCTGGTCCATCTGCACCCCTTGTCGATCAACCACGAAGCCTAGAAACTTCCCGCTTGTTACTCCGAAGACACACTTTAACGGGTTCATCCTCAATTTATACCTCCTGCACCGAACAAACACTTTCCTTAAATCATTCAGATGGGACTCCTCCTTCTTCGATTTGATGACCAAGTCGTCCACGTAGAACTCTACAAACTTGTGGAAGAAGTCATGAAAAATGGCCATTATTGTCCTCTGGTAAGTAACCCCAGCGTTTTTGAGTCCAAACGGCATTACTTTGTACATAAAGTTGCCCAACGGAGTTCTAAATGTCGTTTTCTCTGCGTCTGTGGGGTCCATCTTGATCTGGTTGTACCCTACATACCCATCCATGAAGATATACATCTCATGACCAGCCATGGCATCTATCAAACTGTCGATGGAGGGTAAGGGAAACTCTTCCCTAGAGTAAGCCCTATTCAAATCTCTGAAGTCCACACAGATCCTTATTTGGGTTTTGTCTTTCTTCCCCACTGGCACAATGCTAGATAGCCAAAGGGGATGTTGTATTGACTTGATAAATCCTGCTGTCAACAAACGTTGGACCTCCTCCTTAATCTTCAAGTCTAGTTCAGGTTTGTAAGTCCTTGTTGCCTGCTTCACCGAAACAACTGAAGGCATCACGTTCAGTTTGTGGCAGCTCACTTCCTCATCCAGCCCTTCCATTTCAGTGTATTTCCATGCGAAGACGTCTATGAACTCCCGACTCAGCTCAACCGAGGCTTCTCGTTTCTTCTTACCGAGATCTTTCGAGATAAAGATAGGCCTTGGGTTTTCCCCTTCTCTTGCTAGGTTCAACTGCTCTAACTCTTGCGCCTGGAGTTTTGGTTGATCCGTCATATAGTCTGGTTCTTCGGCGACATCTTCTATAAACTCCTGTATGTTGGAGTTGTCTATCACCATACACTGCCCCTGTTGATCCACCAAGAAACACTCGTATATCGGGTCAAACTCATCCTTAGTCTCTTCGGTCGCCCGTTCACACCATTATAAATGGTACACCACTTTTCCTTCTTCAGTGACAAATTTCTTGCATTGCCTGCTGGTAGCTGTTGCCACGGCCTTCCTCTTCTTCTCTCTGGACTCCTTAACGATTCTTCCCCCTGAAAAGCGACTCAACACGCATTGCCGTTGGACCTCATGCTCTACCGGGTCTGTTCTAGGCCTCATCCGGTCTTTGAGTTGCTTCGAGATATTTGGGGCTGAGGGATCACCTGATGGGCTTCTTCGGCCCTCATCCCTTCGCTACTTGCACCCTCTTTGCTTTGCTCGTTTAAGGGCCCCATTCTCTCTCTAATCGAGGGAACCCATGCTCCCTCTATTCTCCTTATCAGGACCAGCACATCCTCCTCCAGCTCTGTATAAAATTCCGCATCCACCAAGTGTGCCTCCTCGATAGCGAAAGGCCTCTTCATGGCCCTTATGGTCACTTCTGTTCTCTTGATATTTGCCTTGGTGCATTGATGATAGGTTTAAGGGACTAACCCTTGGTTGTGCATCCACACTCTCCCTATTAGTAAATGATAGGAAGTTGCACTTTCTATTACATGGAACTTGATGTGGGAACTCAGGTTTCCCATCACAATCCCAACAGTCACATACCCGATGGACTTGGAAGATTGGTTGTCATACCCCGAAATTACCAAAGGCATGGGAACCAACCTTTCTTTCAGAATATTAGCCGCGTGGAAGGAGTTAACCGGCATGATATTGATGGAAGCGCCCCATCCATAAGAGTCCTTGCAAAACTAACCCCGTTGACGCTAGCGGTTACATACAGAGGCCTGTTATGAGGAAACATTACAACTCTATCTGCATCGCTGAAGGTTACTTCTGATAGAAATGTCTTCACCAGCCTAGCCATGGGTCCCCTCCATCTCAGCGAGGGGACTGCGTTCCTGCTTACAATATCCAAAATTGCCTGAGTTATTTCCAGCCTGCTCTCCTTCGGGATTCCCACTTGATCAAAGAACCAAGTGAACTTTAGAGATTTTGAAACTGCACTATATTCTATGATCGGGTTTGCTTCCTCGCCCTCAACGCTATATACGTCTTCCACCTCTTTAGCGCTTACTTCATCGTAGGCTAAAATTACGCTAGCCATTCCCCTGGTGCAATGTTCCAAAGCTTCATCGAACTCCTTACACTTCATCGTTAACCTTCCTCCTTCACTTTCTGTCTCCTAATCACAGGCCATCACCAGAATGGCTCCGTGTGCTGGAAGTGGGTTGTTGTTAATGTTCTGCGGGGGGATTTGCAATGTCCCCGCCTTCATGTACTTGTCGATGATTCTTCGCAGTGTGAAGCAGCTCTCCGTTGGATGCTGGATTTTTCGATGAACCTGGCAGTATTTTGGATCAACCCTCGTCGCAGCATCGGGTTCTTCTGCCGGAATGCCTTTTGGTTCGTAAATCGTTCCACCTTGGACCATTGCATTATAACAGATCACTGCCTCTTCTATCGTACAAGTCAACGGTGGCGGGTCTTCTCTGTCCCTTCCAAACTTTCTCTTGTTGTCCTTCTTCGGTGCCTTGCCCCCGTCTTCCCTCTCGACGTATCCTACCTGTGGGGGCTGGGACCTTCCTCCCGCGAGTTGCATCGGCTGCCTGAACATCATGGGAGTCACCACCGGGATGGGTCGTACCAACAAAGAGATATTTCTTGTGGATTTTAAGAATGCTGAAAAAGTGCCCTCGCGCGTCACATTGATTAGGTGGCAAATATACTCAGGAAGTAGTCCCTCAGCACAAATCTGCAATAACTTGGATTCCTTGGCTTCTTCTCTTACATCGAGGGACCTTTCCCTGAACCTTTGAATATAGGCCACCACCTCCTCTCCCGGTCTCTGCTTCTCCCTACCGAGTTGGGTCAGGGTGAATTCATCTTCTGCCACGAAGAACTTTTGGAGAAACAATACATGCATCTCCTGCCACGTAGAAACACTGTTGGGAGACAAATGGGAGTACCAGGTGTATGCCTTATCTATTAGGGATTTGGAAAACTCCCTCAATCTAAGCTTCTTATCATTGCAATGTGCTCCCAAGTGTTCAACAAAATGCTTAATATGCTCATTCGGGTTCCCACCTTTCCCTGTGTATTTTTCAAATATAGTAGGAACATAATACTTTGAATAAGGCTCGTCGTTGTATTCCTGAGGGTAAGGTGTTCGGAAGTCGTCGTAGATCGAAGCTACCTCGCCCACAGATTGCGAGGAAGCTTGCATGAACTTCAACATCTCCTTCTGCATTTTTTTCTCATTTCCTCCATGGGCGAGGCCACCGTTGCAACCAGCAGCGGGGCCACGGGCTGAGTGCCCGTTGCAACTGTAACGAACGTTACCGGCGGTGCCGTCGAAACTCCTGAAATCCCTACTGCAACGGAGGGTACGCTTATTGGGACCGTTCCAGCCATACCCGCGTTTGGTGGGGCTGTTGGAGCTACCCTTGGCATTATGAAAGCATTAGCCTCCACTCCTCCCAGCATAGTCGAAGCTATTGGGGTTTGCAAAAACTCACAAAACTTGCTCATAAGAAGCGCCATCTGGGTGGGTCCCAACCCCTCACTCGTGGAAGGTTGTGTCGCCCCTGGACCGCCTGACGTCGTTGGTGCTAGAGGTACTTCTATTCGAGGAGCCCCGTCCCTTAGGGCCTCTTGCTCCCTCGTAGCCTGTTCTTCACTATGCTGAATGTCATCGAAGTTGAGTCTCCGAGTAGCATTATCTTGCGCCATACTTCCTACCTAGGAGAATACCTCCCCAGTAGAGTCGCCAAATGTAAGAGGGTACTTTAGATTATAGATGGAGGCGTAACCCCTATTTGATTATGGTAATGATAAGCTACTTGGCCAAAGCCTTGGGTTTAATGATAGGACGCACAAACACAGAAGCATTGAAGATAAGCTCAGTTTAAACTCACAAAGACTCTCGTGTATAGCTTAGAAGATAGTAATGAACTTTAGAAGTAACTTAGCCAGAGGGAAAGAGAAGTACGCACCCTAGATACATCTTGGTAGGCAGGTATAAACACACCTGGTACCCTCAAGAATCTCTGTCAAATATTAAAAGCTTCGTAATGAATGACAATGGTGAGTGGATAAGACCTATGGTTTGTGATAAATTCTCTCTCTCATGTGTATTCTTTCCAGCAATAACTTCTTAAACTCTCAAAATATCCCCCTTTCCTTAGGGGTGGTTGGGGTCTTTAAATAGTCCCCCCACGCCCTCCCCGAGGCAACTCAGTCATTAAAGACTATGAAAGACATCCCTCATACTTTATGTCACAACATTAAATGCCTGATGCACTAGTTGTCTCCACGTTATAATCATTAAATGCCAAGACATGCATTTTGCCTAACCACTGTGCGTTAGGGGGCTGTTATCGCAGAGGTGGATCACCAACTGCCTGACAGTCCCAAATACCACGGTGGTTTACTCAAGTGCAGGTCTGACATTGTTTAGCTGGCTAGTGACATCACTTACAGTAGATGTGACATTAAGTAGAGGGCTGTTTGGTTCACAACTCAATACCCGATGGAACTCCAAGCTATTCCGCCTGAGGTTCCACGATCAGGGTCCTTCGATGTTTTACCAAGTGTATCTAAGATGGTCAGAAAAAGCCCCAACGGCGCCTCACTTCTCAATCCTCCAAACCAAGTCCCTCTAAAGTTCCCACGACGAGGTCATTCGATAGAGCATGAAAGCTCTCCCAGGTCCTGCCAAGCTTGGTCTCTCGTAAGTACCGTTTGACCTCACACAAACTCATTATTATTCTCATTACAATCATTGTAGTTTACAGTTAACATAAACAGAAATACAATATGACTAATACCACAAGCCAAAGTATGAATCGCCACGCCAAGCTACCTCGCTGAGTTGCCACGCTTGAGCTGCCTCGGCTATTTAATCTCAGACACTATTGCCAATTAGGGATTTGTCCCTAATCTCAAGATTACTTTCAAACCCTCTCTACAGTGTGCTCTTATGTGATTTTATTCTTGCGTTTATTTTCGAATGGTGTGATGAATTAAATTACTAAGACCTACACCCAGTCACTCACGAGAAGGGATTTCATCACCCGACTCACTCGCTTACCGTTGTGTGCTACCCTAGCCATCATTAAATTTAAAATCAATCAACTAGGTAGCCCACTAGGAGAATATTTTTTGCAAAGGCGATCACTCAGATAATTTCGTGATTTTTTATCGCCGCGGACTTAATTAAAATTTGACTATCCCTTTCACTAAATTTTGTAGATAAAAATTAGCTATGTGCTAGTTAGGAATTCTCCTTAACTTGTGTGTGTGTCAAATTCATTTTTCGGTAGTCGGATTTTTGTGAGTTCGTCCAATCAAGAGTCCATATTTTTCCCCCCACCATTTTTCTTCCTAAAATCCAAAAATATTTTCTCTGTTTCCTTTTAGAAAAATCCAAAAATATTTTCTTCCATTATTTTTAGAAAAATCCAAAAATATTTTCTTTCCTTTTGAAAAAATTTACAAAATCCAAAAAAATATATTCTCTCCTCATGGCCGAAGAACGTCGTTTACGGGACTACTCTGGTCATTTTCCATTAACACATGACACGTGTGAGAGTGATCCCGAGCCGTCTCTTTATGATATTTTTAGTGGTTTCCCTCTCTCACTAGTGCCCTTGATACTCTTGACCCGTCCATGCACGCACCTCATTTTCCATCACCCTCGGTGTTAGGTGTCGACGTATCTCATCCTTTGTTGTGCACCCGATGTTATTATGCCGATTACATGTCCCATGAGTTCCCTTACATTCCATATCCATCTGAACCCGCTATGGAGACTGTGTGTCCATATGACACTGTTTCGGAACCCACCTCGACCTATTATCTCGATATACCTAATACCGAGTTGTGTGAGTACTCGAGCTATTCGTGGAGGCCTGATCACCCTTCCACGCAATACGAATCCCAACCCGATGTTGTGGATCCTCACACGTTCTAACAGTCGTCATGGCAACCTTGTGCACCCATTCACGATCAGTTTCCTCACTACGCACTCCATGAGCATCAACTAATTATCCATGATGAAAGCGATCCTTTCGTATATGATGAACTTGGCCCCACTCCACACACTTCATTTGAGTATTCTCCATACACTCACGATAGTAGCGCGTTGTGTCCACCTCACCCACTGCCACCACCCATCACTCCACCACCACCATCATCCACCTCCACTCTCGAAAGACTCTTGCAAAAGTTCATACTCGAGCAAGAGCAAGCCACTCAAATTCAAACTCAAGCTCTCCAAAGGCTTGAACAACTACTAAATGAATTGGAGTGTGTGAGAGAGTCGGACATTCCCATGACTCCATCCATCGTTGCAACCGAGTGTGATGATGTTTTCTCCTCTTGTGACACGGATTTTGAGTATGACCAACCCTACTACCCCGAGAATCTCAAAGTTGAGACCAATCCATGGTCCGGGTCCCAAGTCGATAATTGTGTTGACTTACCTTTCGATAGTGATCCTGATCCAATCCCACCATGTCCACCGGAACCCACACTCGAGGTTCCCACTCTTGAGATATCCAAAAATTTGCCAGAACTTTTACCTTATGCCCCAATTGCCTATGTCTCTGACATGACCATATCTTTTAGGTTCGCTCCGGCTACAAGTGCTCACCATTGTACCGAGATAGCGTCAGAGATGGTTCCCACCTCTATTGATATGGATCCTACCCCGTCATATTTGTCTTCCCTTGAGCCGAATATTGATGTTGATTCATCTATCTCGGATATTAATGCCTCGTTAGACCCTTTTACCACATCGGATGGCGACATAATGGTGGATAAGTTGATCACTCACTCATTTATTTCCACACTTCCTCCTGCGAGTTCCCTTGTGGATTACTCCGCACCTCATGAGGAGTGTGTGTCTCCCACTCTTGAGTTGGATCATCTTCCTCCACCATTTATCCCACCCGATCCACCGTTTATCCCACCCTTTGACCCACCTATTGTCCCTTTCACGCCACCACCTGGTTTGGATCTTTATTTTACACATTTCACGTTTCCATCTACATTTTTAGGTCCTCACTTAAAACCATCCTTCACCTTCCAAGAGAGTTATGGTGATACTCTCCACTTCCTTGACACCGAGCTTGTTACCCCATGCCCGCCACTATCTTGTGGTGTTGATTTCTTCCCGAGACAACTCCCTGGCGTGTCACGGCGCGACCAATATCATCGTCTATTTATAGAATGGTCGTGTGATTTATATGATCCCCACCCCATCACTATTTCCAAACCCTTTTGCCTTCCCATCCAACTTGAGCACCATGCTTATAGGGCCCTAATTGCCCTCACCTTTCGGCTCAATAAGGCTCGTGACCGATGCCTATTCACCCTCACCCTTACCCTAATCCCCACCCGCTCTTGGTACACCGATGCTTTGCATCGCGTGATGAATTTTGCTATACAAGTGCATTGACCACTTTAGCCTGTTTCCAACATGACTGATGCTTCAGTCTTGTTTGGGGGTGATTCTCATCACCCATTCTTATGCCGCCCTGCGCTTTCATAGATCTTATCTTTAGGGTGAGAATGGTTCGGTCTGGCTGAAGACATTAAACTTAGCGCTACCGGGAGGCAGCCCGCGTTTCTTGTACTAGTCTCATCCTGTTTGGGGGTGGTGTTTCACATCACCCTGTGTTTTGACATCTTTATAGACTTGTACATTTTTTTTTCTCTCATTTCATTCAGGTTTCCTTTTAGCTTCATCTTGTCACTTCATTAGCGATTGATTCTGGTAATATATTTCCTACCTTATGCTCTCAATTTTAAAAATCATTTTACTTAACATCGAGGACGATGTTCCTTTTTATTTGGGGGTGGGGAATTTTATCAAAATTGTGCCTCTTTTGGAAAATTTTGATTTTTGAATCTGATTTTTGAACTTTCGTGCAGTTTCTTTCATCTCATTCATTGATGTGAATTTTCAATCATCCATCTTTCAAAAGTCTAGGAATCAAGCTAGAGAATATTTGTTCTAAATAGCTTATGTAATACGTCCCAAGGCATTTTGCACCATGAATTTCTAGACTCAACAAAATTTGCGCACTTATCATGTCAATACGGTTTAGAGTTGAAGAGAACTAAAATTCTAAAGAGAACTTTAAGGATCACTAGTAGAGACTTTAGCTTGTGAGATTTGTGCCTTTCACCCTTTCAGACAGTCTTATGCAATCTCCGAGTCACAAGTTGATTCAACTTCCTTTGGGTCCGCACTTGAATCGTTGTATGATCTCATTATCTTTCATAAAATTTTGGCTTGATCACTGAGAATGACATCTTTTTCGAGTTGTAAGAAACACGTGTCTTGAAATTTGTCCCGATCACCAAATTTTCATCTATACACCTACCATTTACCATTCACTTCACCCATATTCCCATTTATTCCCCTCATCATCCATGGACATTCCCCACTCCATTCATATATCATCCATCATCAATTTTGAGAAAGAGAATGTTGTTCCAAATGTTAAATGTCTTCAGTGTTGGTTTGAAAAAAAAAATAATAAAAAAAAAAAAGAAAAAAGAAAAAAAGAATAGAGAGAAAAAGAAAAGAAAAATCGAAAAAAGAGAAAAGAAAAGAAAGAGAGTTTGTACATAGTTTTTTTAATAAAGACATTTGTGCTTATAGTATATACACTATTCTCGCTCATCCATCATTTCAGACATCCATCATTCATCCATACATCACCATACCACACCTCATATCATTCTTCTCATTTCATTTACCCCTCACCCATTATCATCCATGTTACCCTAGGTGTTCGGGCGAATGAAAGTCAACGTGGTGAATAACTTGACATTCTCACTATAGTGATTAGCATTTCTTTCATGAGATCATTTTTCTTTCAAATGTTCGTTCTTTCTTATGTGTGTGTGAGACGTTTGAATTTGCTTATATTTACTCACCTCCTCACACACAAGAGCGATACACTTACCTAAATCTCGAGAGTTCGTTTGAGAGAGATATATCCAGTGAGATTTTGAAGTTAAAGCGTTGATTTCGAAAAGGCAATCTAGGAATTACTTCGATGATACTCGACCCGTTTTGACTGATTCACACTACACACTTTGAGTTCTAGGAAGGATGTGACTTGAGTATTTACTTAGCTAAACTTTTTACACATTCTATCTTGTATTTTTGAAAATATTTTTCTTCTGATAGATTGTGCGACTATTCTACGTCTAATAAGAGATTGACTCTCGTTGCAAATAAAAAATTTATGGGTATATTCCCTGCAAACCCTCATGAGACACAACTCGTCCTGTAGGGCAACCTATAGGTTTAAAGGCTTGTTGCACATGTTAAGTGCAATCGCAAGTGCTCGCGAAAGTGGTACACTTTTAGTTACTTATCTTTCTCTTTCTCTCTATCTTATTGCTCGAGGACTAGCAACGCTCTGTTTGGGGGTGGTATGATAAGCACCCAAAGCTGTACATTTTATACCCCAAATGGACGTACTTTAGTTGCTAATTCTCGACAATATGGGTCTTATGTTCTTAAATGTTTATCTTATAGGTCAAACGTCCGTTTGCGGTGTCAAAAGCTATATATCGAGGCAAATGTGCGTTGAATGGAGCTAATTACAAACCCTGTAATCAAAACCGAGCCTAAACCTAGCCCAAATCATCACCCCAAGCCTGTGTGTGTTTAGTTTGTGCCTTTTTATATTTTTTACTTTGAGTCATTTTTATTTTTAGGATTTATTTTAGATTTATTTAGTATTTTCTAGGTTTTATTTTCTATTTTTCTATTTTATTTTTATTAGTATAATTTTATTTTGATTTTGATTAAGTTTTTATTTTATTAGGATTTCATTTATTTTTAGTTTTATTAGATTTAATTTTTTTTAGGATTTTAGGATTTTAGTTTTTAGTTTAATAGATTTTTATTTTTATTTTTTATTTCTTTTTAGTTTCATTTTTTTTATTGAGTCGTTATTTTATTTTTAGAGTAGAATTGTAGTTTTTTTATTTTTAATTTTATTAGTTTTTTTAATGAGTTAGTTTTTAAGGGTCCAAATTAAACACACACTTAACACTTAACTAACCTACACACACTCACACCCAATTACCACACACTCTCATACACCTGAACACTCCCTCACCCACACTCTTCCACCCTACACCTCAGCACACCTTATCACCCCCAAGTCATCTTCTCCACCAAACACACCTTCTCTCTCCTACCTCCACTAACCCACTTCTTCCTCCTCACCCACCTTCATATTCTCTCTTTCCCTCCATTAAAATACCCACCTACCAGCTCCATTTACCGGCGAGACCCGATCTCCACCTCCGGCCAGCTTATTAAACGGCGCGCCCCACCGGATTGCCCCTGCCGTCGGTACCCATATTCGGGCACCCACGACCTGAGTGCCACCGGCACCAATATCCAATCCCACCAGCCCGGAACACCCTGTGCGACCTAGGTTGGTCCCGGAACTAACCCCTGTTAACCTGCTCCGGAACTCGCTACCGCCAAACCAAACCCGATTCCACCATTTATCCGCTGCCAACCCAAGACCCAACGACGTCCAAACCCGGAGAAAACTCGGATCGCGACCCTTCCAACCCACCCATTTCCCTCTTCATCAACCAATCAAACCCTTACCCCACACCAAAGTTGCTAAACCCATTTGAAACCCACAAAAAGTCTTGCTTGATTTTAGTCAGCAAATACCAAACAAAATTAAGTCTCCGAGACAAAAACCAAAAATGAAAATAAATTCCCCACATGCCATAAACCCCACTTAAACCATTTTACCCAAATAACCCCTTTTACCCATTTTACCCCCAACCCCTTTTTAACCAAATCAAATTATTATCTCCCTTACCCTACTTTCCAAATATCCTCACACCTCACACCCCATGCACATGTGCTCACACCTCTCCCACATGTTCACCCTAGCCCATTACCAAAAATACCCCCATGCTCCATGTGCCTACTATATAAGAATGGAAAACCTCATTTGAAAAAGGGGGATATCATCATCAAATAGAGAGAGAAAATTCTAGAGAAAAGTAGAGAGTTAGATTAGAATAAATTAGGTAGAAATATTTGTAAATAGTTTTATTTTTAATTTTGTTAGATATTTGTGAGGTTAAATTTTGTAAGAGATTTAATTGAGTGATTATTTAATTGCAAATCACTTGGATGCTCAATTAGAGGGATTATATGCTTCAAATTGGAAGATTAGAGTTCAACTTTCTCAAAGAAATTTGGTTTGCTTGTTCTATTCCCTTCTTTTTTATTTTAGTAGCCTTGATTATTTGTTCATCATGTTTAAGATCATTTTAGGTTAAATCCCCTTTCAAGGGGTGGGGGGATACCCTTATTTGATGTTATTTTAGTTTAATTAGTTTGATTACTTGAAAATTCCCTTTGAATGTTATTTTTGACCCTTCACCCTTAAATTTACGCCTCGAGAGAGGGTAAATGATTTTTGAGAGAAAATTGAAATTCTAGTTATAATACCCATTTTAGATTCGAACTAGAGATAGGAGTTTCTTAAGTGGGGTATTATAACTTGAATTTCAACTCTAAATTTATTTTCTAAGATTTACATAAATTTTAATTGAACGATCCTAGCGGGTGATTAATTAAAAGGAATGTAGATCTATTTTTCTAGAGTTGTGGGGTGTTAAACTTAATTTTTTAAAAGGTTACTATTAAGGTTACATTTGCAACGAGAGTTGATTTGTAATGTTGATATTAATTTGGGAGAATTCAATTAATTAAATTAATTAGTTAGAATAGCTAAAATTTGTGGTGTAATCCCACTCCTTGATTGTTCTCACAATTATTTACCTCACTTTATCTCTTATTTTAGTGTTAGACTTTATTTTCCATTTTAGTTACTTTTTACTTTGTAATTTGATCTTCCATATAGTTTAGTCTTATTTCACATCCTCACCTCACCCAATTGTTTTAATATTTGAAAAGATATAAAAATTTAGAAAAGTTAAAAACACAAAAATAAAATAAAATGTGAATTACAATTGTTTCCCCTCACTCTACCTCCTTGATGTGGATTGATACCCTTACTTACCTCTACACTTGAGTTTGTTATATTTTGTAGGTAATTGAGGTTTTGACTAACTTGGCTTCAAACAACGACATTCATACAAAAAGCAAGTTATCAGCTCCTCTAATAAAAAATCTCAATTACCTACAAAAATATATAACAAACTAGTGGTCAGTGAGGTATAAATCCAATTCATGGGAGTGAAACTAGATGCGAACTCAAATGTAATTCAATTTTATTTTCTTTTTGGATTTTTTTTTAGCTTTTTCAATACTAAAACAATTTTGACAAAGGAGAAATAACTAAACTAAAACCAAAGATCTTAATACTAACTAAAAAGTGTGATGAAAATGAAGTGAACTCTAACTGTGAGATGAGAGAGAAAAACAAAGTGAGAGTAAACAAGAGATGGGATTACACCATACATTCTAGTTAATTTAATTAATTAGTTCATTCCAATTAAATATCCCAAGCTGGTATCAAAATTACAAATCAACTCTCGTTGCAAATGTAATTTTAACAATAACATTTTAGAAAATTAAATTCAACACTCCTACAACTCTTGAAATGTAGATCCAAACCTCATCGAATAAATAGCCCACTAGGATCGATTTGCTAAATTAGTTTAAATCATAAAAATAATTGTAGAGTAGAAATTCAAAAAAATAATTTTACATTTTGGAAAAACCTATCTCTAGTTCGATTCTGAAATGGAAAGTAAAACAAGAATCGCGATTTTCTCTCGAAAATCATTGACTCTCTCTCGAGGCATAAATCAAAAGTAAGAGTGCAAAGTTAATTATCAAAGGGAAATTTAATGTAATTAAACTAATTAAAACGAATTAACATCAAATTATGGGTTCATCCCACCCCTTGAAAGTTTTTTTAGCCTAACATAATATGAATCATGATAATAAAATAAACAAGGCAACAAGATAAAAATAGAAAAGAGTACAATCAAACCAAATCTCTTTGAGTGAAATTGAGCTTCAATCCTTCTTTGAATTTGCGCATCATCCATTCAAATTGAGCCTCCAAGTGATTTTCAATAATATAGACGCACTCAATTAAATCTCTCACAAATTGATCACTCACCAATCTAAAAAAAAAAAAGAAAAAAAAAAGAAAAAACTATTTACAAGTTGTTTCTCTATGTCTAGTCTCCTCTCTCAAAACCCTGCTTAGTTTTTTTTAGGTGATTACCCATTTTTGGCCTTGGGACTTCTTCTTAAATAGTAAGCAAGTGGCTAGAGGTATGTTGGGTATGGGTTTAAAATTGAGTGAGCATAGAGTGAGTGAGGTGTGTGGGGTTATTTTTGAAAAGTGGGGTAAGTGGGTTTAAGAACATGTGGGGTTTTGATTATTTGGTTTTTTTGGCTTTTGTGGTCAGCATGTAGAAAAATTGCGTAATAGCATTGAAAAAGGAAGATGGGTTTAGTGGGTTTGAAATTGGTTATTGGAAATTGGGTTGAAGGTCGAGTTGGGTTGGTTCCGGATTCGATTTGGATTTGTGAGCAGGTTGATGGGTCGAGTGTGACAACCCGCCTACTAAAATAATAGGTGGCCAGCCCAATACTCTAATAATTAGAGGAATCATAGATGGTCCATTCTCAGCATCACTGTCGATTAAAATAATAGCACGAGATAACTACCAATCATTTTAAAAAACGGACTGTCAAATTTAAAATTTTGTAAATAAAAGAAAAACACTTAGACAATCCCATTTGCAAAAACGGTGGATATCAAAAATCAACGGATGAAGAATGACAATGTAATAAATAATCACCGAATTAGCTGTCGGTGAACAAACCAATACAACAAGTTACACCGAGTATTACACATTCAATATTACATTATAATAAATGCGTACAATGCATGGGAAACACGCCCGAACAAATAAACTGAGCGTAACTAGAATACAATGGAAAGAAGAGTCTAATACAAATAACCTACAACATCCGCAATATGATGTAGCTCCATGACCACTGGAATCGAAATGTAAATACGAGTGTCCATGCGGTAGAGAAGCTGTACGACAAGGAGTATATACAGAGACAAAGAAATATTGACGGGTTAGGGCCCAATTTTGATATGATTCCCATGTGACTAAAATGCATGACAGTTAAATGCGTAATTCTCTCGCAATTAACAATAATAAACCTCACCTCTCAATCTAAAAGCAACCTATCGCAATATCAATGAGATGGTCCAATTAACCTGAGTACTAAGAGCTAACTTCTCCCCATTCTCAACACTATGCCCATATTCGTGCGTGGGGTGTCTCGCAAAGCGAAATCCAAACAAGGAACCCCCCGATACACTACTACAAGGCAAGGTTGATCGTCGAGATCCATTAGACCCCAAGTACAATATTGATGTATATAATCATCTAATTTAATTTCTTTTAACATAGTGCTAAGGGCTAAGCTTCTCCCCAGTCTCAACACTATGCCCTTATTCGTGCGTGGGGTGTCTCGCAAAGTGAAATCCAAACAAGGAACCCCCCTGATACACTACTACTAGGTAAGGTTGATTGTCGAGATCCAAATAGACCCTCAACACATAACTAATATATATATACATAAATGGGAAAACATCTACAGCTATTCAAGGAAATATAAATAAACCCACTCACCATCTAAAAGCATAATTCCTATTTCTTCTTAAGGAATATATAAAAATGGTACAACATTTTACCAAATGTTTACCAAGTCTATTTCATTTCGTATCTTTCTTTACCAAATTATTTCCTTTCTTACATCCAGGAAAATAATACATTTAAAAAGTAAGTTTTATTAACATAAAAAATGCTTTACTTTTTTCATAAAGTCCCACTTCCCTTCTTCCATCCAGGAAGTGTAATCAAAAGTCATTTTTATTATCATAAAAATACTTTTGTATACCATATGCTTCCATCTCCCTTCTTCCATCCGGGAAATGCAACCGAAGCCAAACCATATATCCCATTTCCCTTCTTCCATCCGGGAAATGTATTTAAAGCCAATTCATTATCATACATTGCTTTAACAAACTAAGACCGTCCCTCCGGGTTTCCCCACTGGACGTGCCCCTAAATGGCTATCATCTTCCAGGGCCTAATATATATAAGACAACCTGGGAACCTACCAAACGCCGGGAAGCGGCCATATGCCTGCGGGAAAGTCAAGACCACACCCGGAATCTTCTAACCAGCGCAGTACAAATAACACCCATATAGCCTAGGGACTATATCCATCCTGCGTTCATTAGTCAAGGGGCTTCACCACAATGCGCGAAACTTCCCTTATGATAGCGATTTAGAGAGGTGTGTAATCACAAATTAACATTCATGAAAATCATTACTTTTTCCTTTTGAAAACCTCCACTTTTACATTCTCAAAATCATTCATTTGTACTTATTCATTTAGTACTACATATTAGCATATGTCTTTCTCATTCTTAGTGCCATATTTTATTAATGACCTAAGACCCGAAGTGCCATAAACTTCCAACTAGTACCCAAGACTTCAATATAATTTCATAAACCCTTAAAATGAGTCTCCCTCAAGGAGTGTCTCCAAAATGTCTTAATAGACACACTTTATATTCAATTTATCTTTCTGTTAATCTCCTATATCATACGGACATTAACCTAAACAAATTAGCCCTCGGGTAAGCCCAAATATCCCCTACCATTCTAGGACATTAGTCTACCCCAAACCACCCTCTAGGACTTTTAATTATTGCCCAAAGGAAGGTCCCTAAACCTTGGACCTAAAAGAAAATGGGCTAAAAATCAAACTAGGAAAAATCTCACAAAGACAGGGGAACCGAATCGATTCGTCCCTTGGGCCGAATCGATTCGCCCTTGCGAATCGATTCGCCATAAAGCCGAATCGATTCGGTGAGCAAAAACTAACATTCTGTAATAGCCGAATTGATTCGGTCCCAATTCGAATCGATTCATTTTGCCCAGACCTGTGTCCTCCCCCTTACCCGAATCGAATCGCCCCTGCAGAAAACCTAAGTTGGGGCTACGGGTTGTTTGAACCCTAAAAGCCCAAAAGCCCAAAACTCCAAATCTTTGATTTTAACCAACAACAACAACATCTAATTCTCCCAAATTGATTCTACACAATTAATAACCAATATATATTCCTCAAATCAAATTAAAACTAAGATTTAAGGGTTAAATCATCAAAATCAACAAAGAACCCATTTAGGGTTTAAATCTCCAAAACTTAACTATACATGAAAATTATCATATTAAATCAACAGCTAGCAAGTAAGAAACTTGCCTCGAGGTTCGTAGTCTCGGATCCTCTTCCGGTAGCAACGAAATCCGGCCTCAAATCTCCATTTTTTTCTCTCTTTTCTCCCATTTCTCCCAACTCTCTCTCTCTCTCTCTCTCTCTCCTGGCTTCTCTTACAAGAATGAGGGAAATAAAGGGGTGGGGAGACTTAACCGGGTTTTAAAACGTAAATGCCCTCTTTTAAATGTTAATACACCATTAAAATGACTCGTATCCACGTAATTGAGTCATAACACCCCAAATGTGCCCGAAACTAAAAAATACAACATGACACTTATTTCGACTATTCTAAAAACAACTGCACCCCCTATTTTGGCATTCGAGAAAATGTGAACAATTTTTTTTTTATGTTCCAAATTCATTTTATTTCATTAATTGTACTCCAATTTAATTACGAGTCATAACCGTCGTTTTACATATAACGACGCAATATATCACAATATAATGCTATTTACCTACTCATAACGGTAAATAGACAAAACATAGTAAATATTATCCCTAAATCCCACGGGAAATAATATTTACTCCAACTTCCCCTTTTTTATAAAATTAGCCCATCAGGCAAAATAATATAAAATAGTTGCTCAAAAGCCCGGGTTGTTACATACTCCCCCCCCCCTTAAAAGGGACTTTTGCCCTCAAAATTCAGGCGTACCCCATAATCATACAAGGGTATACTATTCCGGACTATCGTTCTATCATTCTTAACAAACCCCTCGGCAGTGGCTTCCTCATAGGATTCGGACTAAGGTCATCACTATTCGATCTTAGTCTACACTCTTAGTGCTCTAACATAACGCCAAATCGTTCCTCAAGAACTATCGATCCTACCATTCTACTACGGAAGGAGATACCTACACATCTCGGCACAAATTGCCTTACTTCTCGAAATACGTTACACCCTTACTAGGGGATAACTACACTAACTTATAATCGTTCTACCCTAACACTACTCACTTCTATTCGCATTGGCGTAGCCGTTCAAAGTATGCGGCTCAAGGAACCCAATCATTAAAGAAACATTCTCGGACCACTCCAAGCCCAAGGAACATACTGTCCGCTGGTTCTATCCAACGAGCAGGGAAGGCACAAAGCCAACTACACTAGGCCACACACGGCACCATACTTATAGGAAACGATCCGAACTATTGTACAGAAATTCGATCCATAAAAACTACTACTCCAATCTTTCCTCGTTCCACCACTAGTTTCTTTGACGGCTTTCTACCCGGCGTACCTACTACCCCATCCGCACTCCCTTAGCAAAAGGGAATATCCAATTGATAGTCCTTTACGAACTCTAACTTGTGGCTCATGAGAAGACCAAATTTCCTGCCCAGGAAGTAGTGCTTCTATTTCTTTAAGGCAAATACTACCGCTATAAAATCTAATTCAAACGTGGGATAATACTTCTCACTGAGTTTAAGTCTGTCAGACGCATAAATAATGGGTCCATGCTCCCTGTTCCTGGAAAAGACTCGCTCGTCAAATCCACTCTTGATCTTGACAACACGAGTGCAGGAGTAAAAGTCAGCTCATACTTCAACTCCTCGGAAGATAGGTTACCGTCGTAACGCTCTATCTAATAAAGGCCCCACCTCCTACGGCCTAACATTCTGAATCCCTCTAGATTCCATACTTCTTCATTCTGGTGACCTAATCCTACTTAGAGTTAACCCACAATCCTATTGTGGCCAACTCCTTACCGCCTTGCTAAAATAATGTCGCATGCCTTAAGGGCCTTACGTCCTAAAATCCTAAAGTCGATTATACAAATCCTAATCGATTCATATACATATAATACTAAGTATATCCCTAGTGTCGAAGAACTTTCTCGACTTTCGACATTAGCTCGATTTCATGCGTGGGACGTCTCGCCGAAGCAAAATCCAAACAAGAAACCCTCCCATTATACTACTACCTCGCATCGTCGGTCGTCGAGAAATAACGGTCGGAGACACATGATCGGGACCGTTAAAATCCTAACTCATAACCCTACTAATGCACTTCTACTTCTAAATCTTACCATCAAAATTAACTGAGGCATTTACTTTCTGTAAAATGCCACAAATGCTTTATCCCAATACACACATACATCCTTTTAAAAGGCCTTATCATTAAGGCATAACCATAAGTCTCTATCGGACTTTCATAATCTTAGTCTTCCCCACATCGATCAGAGGAAAAACTATCATAGTGCTCACATATCGCACCTCAACTTAGCCCTTCAATCACTTATTTACGTGATTTTCGGCTAAACTTTCCAACCCATCATCTAACCAACAGAAAAAGAAAAGAAAGAAAAAAAAGGAAAATAAAGCATCTCTCCACTCCCAACATCGTTAAGGTTCATGCGTTGAGTGTCTCGCCGAAGCAAAATCCAAACAAGGAACCCCTCCAGCACAGTCCCCCTAACTAGTTGGTCGTGGAGATAAGGCGACAACACACAGAACAAAGCATACAAGCAATCAAGCAAAACATACAAAACAAATAAAATAAGAAACAAAAAAGAAATCTCTTACCTAGCTCAAACCACCTCTATAAGGTCTCAACCTATATCTAGGAGAGACATTATAAAACCACTAGCTCCTCTCTAAAACTAGAAATAGGATAGCCTCGCAATTTATTCACTTGCTATCGCACCAACCCAACTATGAATATCTTTACTCGTATATTACATATAATACAAGTAGCACATACCACACATATCATCACTCGCCCCATAACGAGTGAAAGAAAGAAATATAAAACTTCACTACCATGGAAGTCATATAAATACCTTCACTATAATAATATTAATGCTACCACAAGTTCTATATACACACCCGAATCTAGGGTAAATACCGTAATACTCCATCTTAACTTAAGGAATGCCCCACCCTTACATAAGGTGGAAATTCCCTCAAATCAACTTGCCAATCTCCTTGGCTATTACCAATGGTCCCAAGACACATCATTCTAGTCTTAACCGAACCAAACTACTTCCATCTCTAGCTACCCTAGCGATTACTCGCCTAGTTCCCTTAACTTCTCCAGCAAAGAGAACATTCTACTAGCCTCCCCGGCCTTAGTTCAATGAGCCTTACCCGGGTGGAGGTCCACCAATGGGGCCTCATGAACACTACTTATCTAGAAGTGTTAGCAACACCTACTTGTGAGCTTGTCATTTCCACTGAAGGGCTCTCTTTATGGGTAAAACTTCCTGCCCCACCACATTATGGCGACTACCATCTCCGCCATTCCAACCTCACTCCAACTTAATGTCGCTCAGAATCCCAAGCTTAGTACCACCCTCTACTGGCAGTGGCACTTGGAAAACTACATCTACTATACTTAGTAGTCACGGTAACAATATAGGAAAATATGCTACGGAGGGGGCGACCTCTAAAGTGGCCCTCATCCCCGACTACAGCTTACAGCTCTTAGCAATCCCATCTTATGGCGCCCTCACAACGGCCTTCCATGACGCCATTCATTTGACGACTTATAAGTCTCACACGAATGCGCATAAGATTTTCGGGGTTCTCACCTCATAGCAGGATAATGAGATCTCATAAGAGAAATCAACGATCTTAACCTTAAGGCTCTATGTTAAATATAAAGAAATGCAGAAAGCGCACCACGTCCGCACAGATTCCTAAGGACTCTAGAACCTAATGCTCTGATACCATCTGTGACAACCCGCCTACTAAAATAATAGGTGGCCAGCCCAATACTCTAATAATCACAGGAATCATAGATGGTCCATTCTCAGCATCACTGTAGATTAAAATAATAGCACGAGATAACCACCAATCATTTTAGAAAACGGACTGTCAAATTTAAAATTTTGTAAATAAAAGAAAAACACTTAGACAATCCCATTTGCAAAAACGGTGGATATAAAAAATCAACGGATGAAGAATGACAATGTAATAAATAATCACCGAATAAGCTGTCGGTGAACAGACCAATACAATAAGTTACACCGAGTATTACACATTCAATATTACATTATAATAAATGTGTGCAATGCATGGGCAACACGCCCGAACAAATAAACTGAGCGTAACTAGAATACAATGGAAAGAAGAGTCTAATACAAATAACCTACAACATCCGCAATATGATGTAGCTCCATGCCCACTGGAATGGAAATGTAAATACGGGTGTCCATGCGGTAGAGCAGCTGTACGACAAGGAGTATATACAAAGACAAAGAAATATAGATGGGTCAGGGCCCGGTTTGATATGATTCCCATGTGACTAAAATTCATGACAGTTAAATACGTAATTCTCTCGCAATTAACAATAATAAACCTCACCTCTCAATCTAAAAGCAACCTATCGCAATATCAATGAGATGGTCTAATTAACCTGAGTACTAAGAGCTAACTTCTCCCCATTCTTAACACTATGCCCATATTCGTGCGTGGGGTGCCTCGCAAAGCGAAATCCAAACAAGGAATCCCCCCGATACACTACTACTAAGCAAGGTTGATCGTCGAGATCCATTAGACCCTAAGTACAATATTGATGTATATAATCATCTAATTTAATTTCTTTTAACATAGTGCTAAGGGCTAATCTTCTCCCCAGTCTCAACACTATGCCTTTATTCGTGCGTGGGGTGTCTCGTAAAGCGAAATCCAAACAAGGAACCCCCCGATACACTACTACTAGGCAAGGTTGATCGTCAAGATCCAAATAGACCCTCAACACATAACTAATATATATACATAAATGGAGAAACATCTACATCTATTCAAGGAAATATAAATAAACCCACTCACCATCTAAAAGCATAATTCCTATTTCTTCTTAAGGAATATATAAAAATGGTACAACATTTTACCAAATGTTTACCAAGTCCATTTCATTTCGTATCTTTCTTTACCAAATTATTTCCTTTCTTACATCCAGGAAAATAATACATTTAAAAAGCAAGTTTTATTATCATAAAAAAAATGCTTTGCCCTTTTCATAAAGTCCCACTTCCCTTCTTCCATCCAGGAAGTGTAATCAAAAGTCATTTTTATTATCATAAAAATACTTTTGTATATCATATGCTTACATCTCCCTTCTTCCATCCGGGAAATGCAACTGAAGCCAAACCATATATCCCATTTCCCTTCTTCCATCTGGGAAATGTATTTAAAGCCAATCATTATCATAAATTGCTTTAACAAACTAAGACCGTCCCTCCAGATTTCCCCACTGGACGTGCCTCTTAATGGCTATCATCTTCCAGGGCCTAGTATATATAAGACAACCTGGGAACCTACCAAACGCCGGGAAGCGGCCATATGCCTGCGAGAAAGTCAAGACCACACCCGGAATCCCCTAACCAACGCAGTACAAATAACGCCCATATGGCCTAGGGACTATATCCACCCTGCGTTCATTAGTCAGGGGGCTTCACCACAACGCGCGCAACTTCCCTTATGATAGCGATTTAGAGAGGTGTGTAATCATAAATTAACATTCATGAAAATCATTACTTTTTCCTTTTGAAAATATCCACTTTTACATTCTCAAAATTATTCATTTATACTTATTCATTTAGTATTACATATTAGCATATGTCTTTCTCATTCTTAGTGCTATATTTTATTAATGACCTAAGACCCGAAGTGCCATAAACCTCCAACTAGTACCCAAGACTTCAATATAATTTCATAAACCCTTAAAATGAGTCTCCCTCAAGGAGTGTCTCCAAAATGTCTTAATAGACACACTTTATCTTCAATTTATCTTTCGGTTAATCTCCTATATCATACGGACATTAACCTAAACAAACTAGTCCTCGGGTAAGCCCAAATATCCCCTACCATTCTAGGACACTAGTCTACCCAAAACCACCCTCTAGGACTAATAATTACTTCCCAAAGGAAGGTCCCTAAACCTTGGACCTAAAAGAAAATGGGCTAAAAATCAAACTAGGAAAAATCTCACAAAGACAGGGGAATCGAATCGATTCGTCCCTTGGGCCTAATCGATTCGCCCTTGCGAATCGATTCGCCATAAAGCCGAATAGATTCGGTGAGCAAAAACTGACATTCTGTAATAGCCGAATCGATTCGGTTTGCCCAGAACTGTGTCCTCCCCCTTACCCGAATCGATTCGCCCCTAGGGTCGAATCGATTCGGTCCCGCAGAAAACCCAAGTTGGGGCTACGGGTTGTTTGAACCCTAAAACCCCAAAACTCCAAATCTTTGATTTTAACCAACAACATATAATTATCCCAAATTGATTCTACACAATTAATAACCAATATATATTCCTCAAATCAAATCAAAACTAAGATTTAAGGGTTAAATCATCAAAATCGACAAAGAACCCATTTAGGGTTTAAATCTCCATAACTTAACTACACATGCAAATTATCACATTAAATCAACATCTAGAAAGTAAGAAACTTGCCTCGAGGTTCGTAGTCTCGGATCCTCTTCCGGTAGCAATGAGATCCGGCCTCAAATCTCCATTTTTTTTTCTCTCTTTTCTCCCATTTCTCCCAACTCTCTCTCTCTCTCTCTCTCTCTCTCTCTCTCTCTCTCTCTCTCTCCTGGCTTCTCTCACAAGAATGAGGGAAATAAAGGGGTGGGGAGACTTAACCGGGTCTTAAAACGTAAATTCCCTCTTTTAAATGTTAATACACCATTAAAATGGCTCGTATCCACGTAATTGAGTCATAACACCCCAAATGTGCCCGAAACTCAAAAATACAACATGACACTTATTTCGACTATCTCGACTATTCTAAAAACAACCGCACCCCCTATTTTGGCATTCGGGAAAATGTGAACAATTTTTTTTATGTTCCAAATTCATTTTATTTCATTAATTATACTCCAATTTAATTACGAGTCATAACCGTCTTTTTACATATAACGACGCAATATATCACAATATAATGCTATTTACCTGCTCATAACGGTAAATAGACAAAACATAGTAAATATTGTCCCTAAATCCCACGGGAAATAATATTTACTCCAACTTCCCCTATTTTTATAAAATTAGCCCATCAGGCAATATAATATAAAATAGTCGCTCAAAAGCCCGGGTTGTTACATCGAGCTATAAGGGAATGGGTTGGAGAATGGTGGCTAGCAGCTCGCGGGTCAAAGGAAGTGGGTAGGGAAGAGGTCTGCCCGAGTCGAATTTGAGATGGGAGTCTGCCGGTTTCAGGTGGGTGTAACTCAGGTATGGTGTTCTCGGGTTATGGCTGGAAGAATCGAATTTTATGGGGTCACTGGAAAAGAGGTCGGACAAGGGGTTGGAGATGTGAAGGCGGTGGGTTTGGGTGGTGGATTCGCCGGCGAGAAATGGGTCTGCTATGGGTTGTCGACTACGGGTTGGTTTAGCTGTTGGTTTGGTGTTAATGGTGATGGTGGTATAAGGATTGGAGATGACATTGTTGATTGGTGTTGGGATATAAGGTTGGGGTTGTTGGTTTTGGTGGAAATAGGAGAGAGAGTGAGGTGAGAGGAAGATGATGGGTGTTGTGGTTGTGTTTCGATTATGGAGGTGAGAGGTTGAAGATGGGTGAGGGGTTGTTAGTGAATAGTTGAGGTGTAGTGTAATAAGGTGTGGGTTAGTTGTTTGGGTGTGTGGGGGTATAAGATAAGGGTATGTGTATGATGTGTGTGTTTAGTTGTACTTAAAACAAAACATAAAAAATATTTACAAAGAAAAAAAAATTAAAAGCTAAAAATGAAATTCCTATTTTATTAATAAAAGATTCAAAATAAAATAAAAAGAAATAAAAAGTAAAAATCTATTAAACTAACAACTAAAGTCCTAAAAAAATAAATATAATAAAAATAAAAATAAAATCCTAAAAACCAATCATAATAAAAATAAAATACACTAATAAAAATAGAAAATAAATGCTAGAAAATTCTAAATAAATCTAAAATAAATTCTAAAAATTAAAATGACTCAAAATAAAAATCTAAAAATATTAATAAAAGTACAAACTCAACACACACCGGGTTTGGAGTAGGCTTAAGCAGGCTACAGGGTAGGTTAGGGTTACGGGGGCGGTGATTTAGCTCCCTTTAACATGCATTTGCCTTGATTTAATCACTTGAACTCCGCAACATACATTTGACCTACAAAATAAACATTAACGTGCATAAGACCCATTTTGTTGGGAATTAGCAATTAAAAACTGTTCGTTCGGGTTTAAAATATACACTTTTGGGTGCTTATCACATATTATGTGATTGATATATATATATATATATATATATATGTATGTATTCATTTGTGTAAACATACGCATGTTCGTGGACGGCCTATCGATTGAGGTTGTGTATGTCTCGGAACCGGAGCATGCGTCGGTACAGGTGGGCTAGGCATTGTGTAAGTCATTATTATATGTACTACGTAGCAGCGCCACTTACGAGGAGGTAGGTGTAGATGCTGGGATCCATTGTCATCATCGGGGGTATGGATAGTGCAATGGTGTATTGCGTAGGGACCGTCCCATTTGTATATGTTTTGTGATGTCCATTTGGATGAGGTAATCCTCTATACTTACCGATATAGTGAAAATGTGATACTGGAGGTAGATGACTTTACATGTTGTATTTATGTAAGGACATATATGTATATAACCCTATAAGTTAATTGAGATTGATCAATTAGTCTAATGATGTAGGCAACCAATTATGAACCAAATGCTACGTGAATGCATGATAGATGGTTATGTTATATTTGTAGGTAGTATATCTGGAGTATTCTGGGAAATGAGAATATAGGTGTAAATAATTAATTGTGGTACGCGAGTTATGTTAGATCGCATAGGTTTTAATTACTGTTATGGTTAATGATTTTTACTGATGGGGGACTTTGGGTCAATATGCATGTAGTATTACACTTAGGTGAGGGGTGAGGTACTTAACGCATGTGAGTGCCGATGGGGGTTACGCACTTTGAATTTACTTTCATTTTAATTTACGTAAGTTAATTCTTGCAACTCTAGGTCACTGGGCCAAATTATAAATGCTTTCTCCTCCCAGCTTTATATAGACAGGGACAACGGGACTGACAAGAGATCAAACTTGCGGTTATATTTGCACAACGACTACTTTTGTTCATTTGAATCTAACATAGGTTTCTATTTTCATTTTAGTCAACTTGTTATTACGGATTACTGTATTAGCATAAGCTCGAGTTTATTATTTAGTCATTTGGGATAGTTTGTATTGTTGTTGGATTTTATGACTAGTTGAGTATTGAATTTTATTTAGTAGCAGTTACTGTTTTAATGGTTTGCTGTATATGTTATCTTTTAAAAGAAAAATAAATGTTTTGTTGTGGTTTGATGTTGAGAATGATATAGATTGATAGACAACCACCATCTTTGACGAATTGTGTCTAGCCAACCTTTACGTGAAAAATGAGAGTTGTTATAGATCGTTGAATCTTTGTTCATCAAGAATAGTCAAGATGCTACTCTCCCCACATGTTATTTTGTGGAAGGAGTATAACATCGCCAACCCGAACCAGGCCTTCTGGGCGAGCGTCCCCTAGTCCTTAGTTGACTAGAAGGTGGAGGGGACCTTGAAGAAGTCTGCTCCTCCTGAAAATTCGTACTTTAAACTGGATACAATCTATAGCTTATGGATGATGATATTGATGAGCACTTATATTTGCTGTAGAGCTGATGCTTCTTGATGGTGAGAATTAAAAATTCTTTGTACAGAGGGTGCCAAACTGTAGGGGATATCGAACCCACAATAAATGTAACATTACAAACTGACCCTAAAAATATGAATGTAATATTAAAAGTGACACATTATATATGCGATTTGGTAAATCGTCCAGCCTACGTCCACCGAAAAAAAGGAGAGTTGTATATTAATTGAGAACAAATAGGACGATATGAGTGTTAGAGTTACTAGTTGAGAGTTCAAGTCGCTTTCATTAGAATACAATTCAATGCCTCTAGACTGGCTAGGGTCGCCCTTATATATAAGTACAAGGTGTCTACAAATCTAGGTCTCCTCTCATTGAGCTTATCTGTAAAGTGGTAGAGTCGGGGTTAATTCAATCGTCCGTAATATGTTATTTTTTGCATTGATTTTTTGTTAGCGATTCCATTATATTTTGCTAACAACACCGCCCCAATTTTTAGGTACCATGTGTCTGCCTACGTGGCATAATCGACCAAACTTCCCTTCAAATATATTAAAGTAATAAATTTATATTTTTCTTTTTCTTTATAATTTTGCAATATGGGTATCTTCCAATTCAAACTTGGAAACTAAGTCCCTTCCCTATCCAGTCAACAACAAAACATTTACATCAACGTGAAGGGGTTCTTGGGGTCACAAACTCAACCCATTATCTAAGAGCACATGCATTTTTTTACTAAAATTCTTAAATCTCATATATAAGCTATCCAAAAGTGAGATACCATAATGTGATTTGGATAAAAAATTTAGACGAGAAATAATCCATCGTTTGGTTTTATAAATGTCATTTAAACAAAATATTATTCCATAAAAAAATAGTTTCCTGCGTGGATATTTGGGGGTGAGAACCTTGTTCCCACTTGGCTCACCCCTAACAGTTTCCTTTCCATTTTAACATAAACTGTTGATGGTTGTATACACCAAAATATTTTTAAATTATAGGTATTTTAAGCTTTCAAAGCTTGAACCTTAAATTTAAGTAGTCCTGACAAGAAATTGTACATTGAAGATGCTGTAACTCCTTGAGATTGCATAGTTTTAAACTCAAAATATGAGAGTTCACAAAATAATTAGACCAACCCGCTGAGTTCACATTACACATATATAATCTTGATCCAATATGAACCAACTTAAGGACCATTCCATGGAAAAAAATCAATTTAAAATAAATTTTTTATATCATAAAAAATAGGTGTTTTCGATCTAGTCCTTTGACTAATCATTTTGGAAAAAAAAACGGGTCAAACAAATTTTAAACGATTAGGTACACATATAAATACCCCCAATTTAAAAAATAGATTATGTACTTTTAGGACTTCAAATAATATTGATTATGGATATAGGACAATAAACATTTCGTTTCCATTTTTAGTCCCTATTTTCAAATTGAAGGGACACGTGGCATGTTGTGATTGGTTGACATTTTATAAATATGGGTTCGCGCCAGCGGCTTTATTAAAAAATAGCGACTAAAATTATAAATAAAATGTTTGTTGTCCTATTTCCAAAATACATATTACAATAGGTCCTAAATTTACAAAGCCCCTTTAAAAAATTCATAAACCTAATCGACTATTAGAGGGTTTCTCTGCAACTAACTACTATTCTCCAAGAATCGAAAATAACATCAATCATGTGGCTTTTTGCGTCTGTCCCATAATCGATTACGTCATTCTTAATCGATTCTACCTCGATCATGTGGATCTATCATTTGTAACTTTATCCTTATGAACATTTTTTTTAAAATTTTCAATTGATTACAGTAGGTTAATGTACTTGGTTTGGATTCAATGAAATCCTTGTAATTGCGTAATTTATGTAATTGAATAACTTTTGATACATTTTATATGAATATGTTTTTATTCTATCATATATAGGTTTATATTTATTCATTTCGAGTGAATGACATCATTGTAGTTGTTAGTTGTATGTGCAGGATGAACTTCAATATTATCTGAATGAATTGATATTTTTTTTTATGTATTTATGTAAAATATTGTGAGTTTTGATGAATAAACAGATAAAATCAAAACATTGTGCTAATATACTGGACATGTTTTAAGTCTAATTTTATATGTGGAACATATTGAGATGACATTGAAGCCGCATGCCTATGTGGTTGTTGAAATTATTTAGTTCCCTTATGGACGTTAGTCCGCGCCAATGGAATTACATAATCTCGACACACCACGTAAGCATGTTGTTTCAACGTTGTCTCAAAATGCATTACGTGTAGAATTATTGATGTTTAAGACTAATACTAGGTGTATTTCATTTTGTGTTAGCATCGAAACATCATTAATAAGTTATGTGTGAAGATTAGTTAAATCACTTATGGATATGGGTCCGCGCCAGTCGAATTTACCAATCTTGACATGCCATGTAATTGTTAACAATTGGTTTGTATCTCGATCAATTAAATGTATTTCATTTCGAGTGAATGGCATGATTGTAATTGTTAGTTGTATGCGCTGGAAGAACTTCAATATTCTCTTGATGATTTGATTTTGTGTTTTTTTATGTATTTATGTAAAATGTTGTGTGTTTTGATGTATAAACAGATAAAATCAAAACATTGTGCTAATACACTGGACATATTTTTAGACTAATTTTGAGACGGCTGAAACCGCATACCTATGTGGTTGTTGAAATTGTTTAGTTACCTTATGAACGTTGGTCCGTGCTAACGGAATTATACAATCTCGAAACTCCACGTAAGCATGTTGTTTCAATGCTATCTCAAAATGCATTGCATGTAGAATTATTGATGTTTAAGGCTAATTCTAGGTGTACTTCATTTTGAGTTGGCATTGAAACAACATTCCTATATTGTGTGTGAAGATCAGTTAAATCACTTACAGATATGGGTCCGCGCCAGCAGAATTAACCAATCTTGACAAGTCATGTAAGCATGCGTTTGAAAATCTCTTAATAATTTGTTTAACAAAAGTTAAATCAGGTAAGTAAGATCCAATTTGCCTTTTTGAGGAAACTCTTTTCTAAAATAAGATAGGAACGCAAGTTGTGTTTGAATGTTATGAATAAGATATTTCAAATTCTTGAAATTAGTTTTTAGGTTTAAAAAACCAAGTCTAGCTATGTAGTAGTAGGCTTGAATAAGTAAAAAACACACATGTAAAAGAGATTTTTAACGTGGTAAAACCCCATCCAAACGAGGATACGTCCACGGAGGTGTATACACCTCAAAACAAAAATCCACTAAAATGAGTTTTAGGTTACAAGCATTTAATGAACTAAACAGACATTAACATAACAATTCAAAGTCAAGAATTATACCTGCTCCTTTAGGTTGTTCCGAATTCTTTAAGAGTGGTCATCGTCGTTCTTTAGCTTGGCTCCTTAGTCTTTACGTCGACTCAAATGATTGAAATCTCTCAACCAACAACACTGTTTAAGTGATATTGTGTTACTGTGATGTGAGTGTAGTGCCTAAACATATGTATGTACTCACACACACTTATTACAAGCAATTTCCTATGAATTACAAAAATCTTCTAAGTATGAAATGCAACTTTCATACTACTAAAATTAGGTTTGATCTTGAAATCTTAATATTTTCAGATCTGTGTTCGAAAGAACCTTTTAGAAAACTAAGATCCTTTGAATCTTATTTATATATAAAGTTTTTCAAAGTGAAAAACTCACAAAATTTGTAACATGCAAACCCTTACTTCAATTTTGTAAAACAAAATAGAGATGTTGGGTATAAACATTAATACAAACATATACAAAATAAATCCAACATGAGAGAACAATTTTTAGACAAAGAAATCAACTTATATATGTGTGACTGTATCACATGAACTGGATCTACAGGTTTCTATAAACAGAAACGAGATCTTATTCTAGTGAGGCTATTAAGTGAGAGATTAAAACCAAGAGGATATGAAAATATGAACCAGAAACCCTAAACACTCACATATATTTTCTGGGAAGAAATTAATAGAGTTTTGTTTGGATTTACGGATTTTCCTCTCTTTTATTTTTTTCTCTCAGACCTTTGGTCTCTCAAAAGATTATAATTGCTGAGACGATGGATCATATTTATACTGGTGGTGGAAGGATCTAGAAACACAAGGGAAATCAACGGTGTGGGTCAAGTCCGAATGTTTGAATGCAAATTTTGTGGTTCATAATGCACCACACAAACTAAGGTTCTGATTGGTTTAGTTCAATGATACAAGGATTAACCAAGAATACATGCAGACCTTTGATTACATTTGATTGAACGTTATTGTATGTGAGTATGAGAAAACACAAATCCATTCGTCCAGAGATCAACACGTGTACAACTACTATCAACTCTTATACGCATGTTTTAATGTTTCAAAAAATCCTAGTTTCTACCCCAATATTCTCAAGCTATTTTGGATTCGACCCAAGGCAATTTTTAGGCTAAATTAATATTTACAATTTAAACCCAAACATTTTAAAACACTAATTTTAATTTCTTAAAAATAGTTTTTAAATGTTTTAAAAATTCATTACAATCGTTAAAAAATATAGAAAAAATATTTTAAACCAATATAACACACACACCTCATATATGCAATGAAATATTAAGAAATGCAATCATAGTGTGTTGTGTTGTTGATTTTCTACCTGAAGATCATTTGATCTATGCTTAAGTAGGCAATTGAACTTCCTTGAAGAGGCAATGAAGGAAATATAATGACTCAAATTTTGTGTTCTTTTCCAAACTAGATGAGCTCATATATAGTATAGACTAAAAAGAGTCAAATATACAGAGTGATTCAATCTCTTCTTTGGAAATGAGAAATAAAATCTTCTTTGAGTCATTTAGGACTCGTAGGGATAACAAACAAAATAAGAAAACCTTATCCCTATATAAAATTCTATCTACCCCAGTTCCTAAAAATGAAAAAGTACACAACTAAACTATATACAGACCAATACCCTAAATGTATTCGATGAAAGTAATGGTACTGAATCCTGAAAATAAAACAACTCAAGGCAAAGATCAAGGATTTTAGTTGAATTATACAATAAATGTTCAAGACGGAATAAAATATCACTCCCCCATTTTATCTCAAATGGACATAAGGTGGATAATCACAAATAAGTATATCTGAAGAATAAAATGAATTAATCATCCTAAATTATATAACATGGCACTTCATGGATCTCCTAAATTAAATACATATACGAGGCGTGTTTTGTCATTTTTCAAACGACCGTGCTCTATATCCTCGAAGACCAATTATAATAATGAGAGTAACCAGAGGATATAGTAGTAGGTGATAAATCTTATTTAGACATTACCATACCAATGGATTTTCTTAATGATTCAAATTGTATATTATCCAAAGGTTTTGTAAACAAATCAGCTAATTGATATTCAATAGGTAAATAGTTTATCTCCAATTCTTTCGATTCAACAAATTCTCTTATAAAATGATGTCTTGGTATGGGAATGTTAAACGGGATTCTTAGAGATATTTATCCCACTTTGATTATCAGAGTACTGGGTTAGTTTTCTTCATTAATGCCATAATCATTAAGCATTTTCGTAATCCACATTAATTGAGCGCAACAGCTTCCAGCTGCTATTTATTCTGATTTGGTTGTGGAAAGCGAAGTGAAATTTTGCTTTTTACTACTCCATCCTACCAAGTTATTACCTATGTAATAACAGGAATCCGATGATCTTTTGTTATCATCAGAACAGCTAGCCTTATCAGCATTTGTGTATCCTATGATAGTGCTAGATGTGTCGTTTGTGTACCATATTCCTAGATTTAAAGTCCCTTTGACATATTTTATAATCATTTTGACACATAGTAAGTGACTTTCCTTAGGGGAACTTTGATAACGGGCATACACACATACAACATACATTATATCATGACGCGAGGCTGTGAGGTATAATAGGCTACCTATCATACTTCTATATAGGGTAGGATCGATTGGTTTCCCATGTTCATCTTTAGATAATTTGACTAAGGTACTCATGGGGGTCCTAGCGTCTTTGGCATTTTCGAATCCGAATTTCTTTACTAACTCTATAGCGTATTTTAATTTCAAAATGAATAACCCATCTGAATTTTGCTTGACCTGAAGTCCTAAAAAGTATGGTAGCTCCCCCATAAGCAATATTTGGAACTCCCCGTGCATAATTTGAGAAAAATCTTTAACCTCAGATAGGGAGGTAGAGCTAAAAATGATGTCGTCTATGTAAACTTGGGCAATTAAGACTTATTTGTTAAAATGTTTAACATATAATGTTTAGTCGTTTTCACCTCGTTAAAAGCCTATTTTGATAAGAAAGGTCGACAAGAGTTCGTACCAGCCCCCCCCCCCCCCCCGGGGGGGGGGGGGGCTTGCTTTAAACTATATAACACATTTTCTAATCGATAGACGTGGTTTGGGTAATGATGGTTAATGAAGCCTTTCGGCTGTTCAACATAGGTTTCCTCTATCAAAATTCCATTATAAAATGCTGATTTAACATCCATTTGATAAAGTATGAATTGCAAATGACAGGCTATAGCTAAGAGTAGTCGAACATATTCAAGATGCGTGACAGGGGAAAATGTCTCCTCGAAATCCGTTCCTTTAATTTAAGAGTAGCCCTGGGCAACTAATCTAGCTTTATTTTTAACTATCATCCCTGTCTCATCAGTTTTGTTTTTAAAAATCCAGCGAGTGCCAATAACTCTCTTATTTTCAGGCAGAGGCACAAGATACCATACGTCGTGACTTTTAAATTGGATGAGCTCTTATTGCATAGAAGCTATCTAAAATGAGTCATCAAGTTATTCATTCACATTCTTTGGTTCTACTAGAGAAACGAATCATGCAAAATGAGCAATATTCAATAATTGAGATCTTATACGAACAAGCTCATTAGGGTTACCAACTATAGTATCTACAGGATGATCTTTAGAAACCCAGTTAGGAACTTTCAGGGTCTTAGTTGGTAAAGGATAAACTATCTTTAGAGAGTTATAATTTAAAATATTTTTAGACTCATCCACTATAGATGGCCCTTGAGTTTTACTTTTAACGTTAGTGTCATTAACGGTCACATTTACAGATTGCATTATAACTTTGGTACGGATATTATAAACACGATAAGCCCGACTGTTAGGGGAGTAACCCAAATAGATGGCTTGATATCCATGGGTTTTAAATTTAGACAAATGCTCTCTGTCTTTGCATGTATTCCCAAATGTTCGAAAGTTGTTTAAGTTGGGCTTTTTACCATACCAAAGCTCATAGGAAGTTTGTTTTGTATTTTTCCTAAGGTAAACCCTATTGATTATGTGACATGCTATCCGTACTGCCTTAACCCAAAAATATTTTGGCAAGTTCTTGACATGTATCATTACCCTAGCCATTTCTTGGATTGTGCGATTTTTACGCTCAGCTATACTGTTTTGTTGTGGTGTTTTAGGAGTACCGAAGTCATGTTTGTAACCATTATAGTCACAATATTCTGTTACTCCCAAGTGTTTAAATTCACTTCCTCTATCACTACGAATTCAATTAACTTGGGTATCCTTTTCATTTTCAATATGTAAAAGGATTTTTAAAAATTCACGAAATGTATCAGATTTTTGTTTTAGAAAAGCTACCCAAGTGAATCGAGTGAAATCAGCCTAACTAAAATGTAATTGTTACCACAAAGGCTTACAGTTCTATAAGGACCCATGAGATCCATGTGGATAAGCTCTAGAGGGTTTGTTGTTAAAGTGTCTTTAAACTTTTTGTGAGCAGTTTCAACTATTTTCCCTTCATAGCATGTCATACAAACAATGTTTGAAATAGGTTTTATTTTAGGCAGACCTCTAATTATGTATTGGGAGATTAATTTTCCAAGGTTATCGTAATTTGTGTGGCCCAACCTGTTATACCAGATCTCATTATCATTCATTCCGGAAATATTACAGATCTCAGTATTCAGATTTACTGTGTAATAGTTATCTGGAGTTCGGAGACCAGTAAAAATGCAATCACCATTCTCATTAAAAAAATTGCAGTTTATTTTAGAGAATGTGACTGTATGGTTCGAGTCGTAAAATTGTGATATACTTAAAAAATTAGCTTTTAGACCTTTTACTAAACAGACATTTTTGAGAATTGACAGTCCCTTTTCTTGGAGTGTTCCTTTGCCTATTATCTGAGCTGATACTCCATACCCAAATAAAACTTTTCCTCCTGAGAAGTTAGTTATGTTGCATAGTTTAGTATCATATTCGGTCATATGTTTGAAACAACCAGAGTTTAAGTACCAACCAAAAGCATTGTGTTCGGCTTTAAAGCACTGATAACAATATTACACTTTAACTGGGTTATTAGATCATTTTTTCTAACCCAAATTGCTCGTGTTTTAAAAGGTTTGTGAGCATTTGGTTTAGATATGGATCTGGGACACTTTCTTTCTTACTTCTTTTTAGCTTTAGATCGTTTATTCCTATTTCTATAGTTATAGTTCTTATTGGGATTCTTAGGGAGAACATAGTTATTCCTGTTCTTTCTAGAATAGTTAAATTTTTTATAAACCAGTGTGAAAGACATGCTTATACAGTTATTTTTTGAAAACATTCTTCGAGACAGTGTCCATAAACATCACAGTATGCACAGTATAGATGGCTAGATGGTTTATTTATATTTTGAAGACCTTTAAAAATAAGTTTATCCATTTTCTTGACTCTGGCCTTATGTCTAACTACAACAGGTTGAAACAAGAAGTCGCCTTGCCTTATAAGAGGGCAGACGTCCTTAGCCTTAGGTTCAACAGTTGGGTTAGAATAATTTTCCATTATATTGTCAGACCCTTTTTCTTTTTTCTTTTAATTAAAAATGTCTTTCATAGCTTGAAAATATGGACATAGGTCCAAAGGTCTCTTTCCAGAAGACGCAAGTTTGACATTTTCAAAATTTTTATCTTGTGTCTTAGTTTTTTGTTCAAACCCTATGCCAGTTTCATCTTCAAAATTGGGTTTCCTTGACGCTACACAATCTTCAAAACAATTGGCATTATTTTCAAATTTAGAATTTTATTCGAAGATTGTTGAAACGTTATCTTTAGATTGTTCCAATTCCAACAAAGTCGCTTTATATTTCTTTTCCAAAATTTCATTTGATTCTGAAAGATCTTTGATTTTTTCAAGAAAAGACTTAGTTTTATTTCATAAGCTAGACATTGAGTGGTATAATCCACAACGCTCTGTTTTACCATAAGACTTAGGGCTTTTATTTTCTCAGTAAGGTCATTGACAGTCTTTTCAAGTTTTGTGCTCTTTTTAAGAGTTTTTGTGTACAGTGTGAGAATGTCAGGGAGATCGTCATTATCAGAATCACTAAGTGTGGTGTGTGAATTATCCCTTAACGATTCATTTATCGTACTCACACACACATTCATTTCATCAATTATGTGTTCCCTTTGACTCACACACATGGTCGATGAACTACTAGTAGGATTAACACAATTAATAGTATTTAAACAAAGAGCAGATAAACCAGTAGGCAAGTTATCACAGGATATCACGGAATCAAGCATTTTAATTTCAAGTTCATCATGATTTGCAGTCATATCATCAGTATATACAATTTTTGCAAAAAAGGACATGCAGGGGTCAAAGATATTGGATGATTCAGGCTCATCATTATCTGAGTCGCTTGAATCATCCCAATTCTTACACAAATTGGCTATATTATTATTTTTGTTCAGATTAACTCTACAGTTACTGGCAATGTGACCTAATTTACCATATCTAAAACATTCAGTCTTTTTAGGTTCCTTCTCAGGTCTATTATTATTCTCGGTATTGATTTTATCTTGTCTTCTCTCATGAGGTTTATTATTAGAAAAATTTGGATAAGCTGCCTTCCCTTGTTTAGAAGCAATTTTATTTCTAAATTTAAGAACTTTCTTAAAATGTTTAGACATAAGGGTAATCTGATTGTCCAAATTATCTAAGTCACACTCCTCATCAGAGTCCAAGTCAAGGTTAGGAACAACAGATGGTGGTGTATTCATCCTAGACTGAAAAAAACATTGGGACTTGTGTGTTTCTTTTGATTATTGGAAATATATTTCTTAAATTCTAATTCCATTTCCGTGATTCTGAGGTTGCTAGTGAGGAGTTTTGGAGTTAAGTTAGGATCATCCATATCCTCAACTGCATAGCGTTTGTTGTCAAGCTTAGGTGGAAGTGATCTTAGAATTTTTGACACTATCTCTCTCCTATTATATATGATACCATTAACATGTAATTTTATAACAATATCAGTCAATCTTATGTAAAACTCATCAAATGTTTTAGACTCAGCCATTAGAAGAGTGTTATATTATTGGATCAGCATTTGGGTCTTGGCAGCCTTAACATGGGTGTCACCATCATGGGCAGTGTGACTGTTCGGAACACCTGAGTAGGTCGGGGATATTAAGCTCCTCGGAGTCAGTGTGTTTTTCCTTAAAAATGTTTTGTGGGTTCCATGTAGATTGGCACGTGTCTCCACATAATTGGCCCACGTCAGCAGCCTAAATTTGGTATCAACAGAAGCCCCCAATGTTTCGTAGTTTAATGTTGAAGAAAAGTATGGAACATTCTGCTGCTTAGATTTTCGGCTTGTATGGATTTTAGGCGAACTTTCGTTGTATATAACTCCTTTTTTGAATGCATAGTATCAGTCTTTTAAAGTATTTTGAATTTCCATAGTCGCTTCGATTTTTGTGCCCTCTTTATTCTTTTTAGCCGCCGGATATGCAAACGTCCGCCTTGGTAATCATTGTTTTTCTTTATTCCCGAGGTAAAGTATTTAAACGTTGCAGAAATCCTATCGTCTTCTACTTTTCAAATTTGTGTCTTCAAACTTTTCATTTCTTCTCTATCTTGTGCGTTCGTTTCCTCCATTTCCAACTGACTCAATCTTCTCCTGTAAGCTCTTCTTCCTCTTCTTTTACTTATTCTGTTCATCATGGTTTATGTCATTGAATCGCTCGACAAATTTCATTCTGAATTTTCAATTCCTTCATGGGTCATTTCGGAGGAACTCTCTGAACCTTCTGACTATTTCTCTTTGGCTGAGGGAAATTGGTTCCCCAGTCTCTTTGTGGCCGAATGTGGCTTTTCTTTTCCTCCAAATCCTTTATGTTTGGAGTTCTGTCAGTATTTTGATGTTGTTCTTGCGAAAATAGCGCCAAATACTTGGAGAATAGTCAATGGAGTTCATAGGTTAAATCAACTTCATGGAACCCGTTTTAGGATTCCAGAGATAATGTACTGTTACAGATGGGTCGTTAGTGATAGTACTTTTTATTTAAAAACTAGGTTTTTGAATAGGGCATTAGTTGTCAATCTTCCTGATGCCAACAAAGATTATTTTGAACATGGAGTGGTAATGAAAAATTGGCAACATCCTCCATTAAATGGAGATGATGTATACCAAGGTCCTAGATGTCCTCCTTATGGCAATGAGATAGGTTGTTTTTATTATTATTCTTTTTTTGAAATTATGTTTTCTCCATGTTTGACAAAATGCTTCACTGATATTTGATTTTTTATTATTTGCAGTTGATAGCAAAAGAAAGTCTCCTAAAGAAACTGATGTTAATTTAAGTCATTTGAAACTTATTTGGAGTTTACACCAAACTGTTGCTGACGAATATATTAGATCAGCTTCCTAATTATTACAGTACAAGAGTTATACTTCATCGTTTACTGCTCGTCCAGTGGTGGTTGACATCGACCAAGTACCAGTTGCTGATACTAGCGTAGAGGGTTCTTCTTTAGAGTCGAATATTCCAATTAGTAACATAATGAAGAGAAGAAGAGCTCATGCTTTCTTTGACAAACCAGACTCTGCCAATGTGGAGGTGAAGAAAAATAAGCAGGATGTTCCAGTGGAAGGAACGAGAAACATTGATGCACCCCCTCCAGTTGCTGCCAAGAAAGTTGTTGATAAGCCCCTAATGGCTCCGAGCAAGGCTGTGGTTATCTCTCCTCCTAGTGAGGTTATTGTCATATCACCAACCAAGACTTCTTCTTTGGTTGAAGATATTCTTGCTCCTTCGAAAGAAGTCAAAGAAAAGTTCTTCGGATAAATTGGCTGAATCTATCTCTCAGCCTTTAGCTGCTGAAAGTGGTATTCCCACTTTTGTTCCTCTGAGCTCTGCCATGGGCTAGGTGAAGTCTTGGATTATCCCAGAAATCCAAGGTATTAAAGACACTTTATCTTGTGACAGGGCCACAACATTGGCTGCTCAACATATTGCCTCGGTAAGTATTACTAGTCTAAGTTTTCATTTTTCACTGCTATGTCCTCGTATTGAAAATTATTTCTTTCTTCAGTTGGTAACATCGTTTAACAGCATTCTGAAGAAGGATGAGGCTATTAAAGCTTCAAGCTCTTCGGGAGGTGTAGAGGAAGATTTTGTAGGTCTGACTCAATCCTTAAAGAACTCTCGTCAGAAATATGAAGAAGATAAAGAGGCTCGGAAGAAACAACTCAAGTCCATCGAGCAAGAGAGAGACCGAGCTCTGGAAGTCTCCAAAGGGTTGGAGAAGAAGTTGAAAGATTCCAAGCAGAGCAACAAGGTATTTGAGCAGAGCAACAAGGAGCTGGAATATAAGCTCCAAATATCTGGAGAGGAAGTTGTTAGACTTCAGGATGTTGAACGTCAGAAGGTGGAGATGAAAGGGAAGTTGAAGGCTGTCGAGGAGCTCCTTAGGGAAAGGACCTCCTCGGAGAAAGAGAAAAGGAAAAAGGCTGTTAAGAAATCATTTAGTGCTGGTTGGGATAAAGGATGGAACAAGGGCCTGGCTGCTATGACTTCGCAAATGGAGTATATCAGCCTTAAATACTTCAGGGATGAATGGGTCACTGATTTAAAAGAGATGAAGATTGTTGAGAATTCATACTTGTTCCAGCAACACACCCGTGGCCCTCCTCCCTCTCCTGGGGAAGAAGGAAGAAGAAGAAGAGGACGAAGCTGCCTCAGAAGAGTCCTCTATGATGATTGGAGACCAAATTCCTCCTGTTCCATTTGTTCAGACTTTCTACGAGCAACTTCAGCCCACCAGTACTTCAGCCGAGCAACCGCCACTATCATCCGAGTAACCAACCTCCTCATCCCAACTTTTTGAGGAAGTTGCAAAACATAAGGAGAAGGTGTAAAGTTGCTCGAGCTTTGATTTTGTTATTTCTTTTGAATGTAATCCTGAACCTTGTATTTATATTTTGATGAATAAAAATTCGAGCTTTTTATTGTTCAAGTTTACTTTCTTCTTCTGCTCTGTCTTTATCATTATTGATCCTGTTTATGGCTTCTCTTTGCTAGTTTATGGCCAGGATGGAACTATTATCAGCTCACGACACTGAACTGATGAAAAATAAGCTAGTTTATGACTTATCTTTGCTAGTTTATGGCTTCTCTTTGCTTGTTTATGACTACTTCAAAGCTGGCCATGCAGACCTAAACGAGGATCAAATTGTTGACCTCCTTGATCCAAATACTTCTGAACGAGTAGTTGAAGCATATCAGTATCTGAAATGCCTGCTTGATCGAGCTATTGCCAATAATATGGAATATTATGAGATAATTGAGGACCTTCAAAGAACTATCGAGGAACTCCAGCAGCAGTACAAAGAGTCCTCCACTCTTCTGCACCAAGGGTACGAGAAGAAATATCAACAGTTAAATGCTGAAAAAGGATATGATAAATTCATCTCTGCCTTCAAGAAAAAAGAGTCTGTACCGCAGCTTGAAGTCGAAGAGCATAGGCACATCGCCAAATTTCTAGAACAGGAGAATATTTCCTTACAAGAGCAGATAAGACAATTAAAATCTGCTGCATCTTCATCGGGAGCCTTGGTTCCTGTCAACGATGAAGGTTTCTCCTTCTTGGAGGTCAAAAATGCCAATTTGAGAGATGAATTGGAAACCTTAAAGAGGACTAGACCCTCTATTTCTGCTCGCGGATGAGTAAGAGCTTCTCGGGGATGAGTAAGGGCTGCTCGGGTTACTGTTGAAGAAGCTAGAACACAGTCAGCGTTGGAGAATCAGGCTTTTCAGTTGGTAGCGAAAAACCAAGCTTTATCAGAGATGTCCAAGAAGATTCTGAACCTCAGCGAGCAACTTTCTACACAGAGCTCTGTCTTGAAGAATAAAGAACTTTTAGCAAAGAACCTCCACGAGTAGCTGGGGAGGTTAACTTACCAGTTTCACAAACAACCCAGAGAGTTTTGGATGGATGGATACATCGAAGCACTTTACCAGCTTGAGGATCGAATCCAGTAATCAAATAATGAGGGTTATAAGCAAGGATGGCTGAATGCACTGGGTGTGCTACAGTTGGAGCAGGGCCACTATCTATGGGATTACTATGACCCTGGATTGGTCGAGTTGCCCGTGCCTCCTTTTAAGCTCGACATGAGTTAGATTCCTACTCGGGAGATTCCTCAGTGCTTAATCTCCAAGTATCTCGGTGACTACAGTCTTCATTCAAATTTTGAGATATCTCGGCCAGAGCACTTACTTGATCGTCCTTCTGTGATGAATGTTCGAATGTTGAGAGACATAAACTTTATAAACTCCCCTTATGCCTTAGATGATCCTCCTGTTGGAGTAGAACCTGTTTCAAAGGCAGAGGGAAAGAAACCCGTAGAGTAGGATTTTCATGTAATAACTTGTACTTTTCACAGCATATGTAATACTACTCATTATGAATGAAATTTTTTATCTTTTTGTCATTTCATTTTCTTCTAAGTAATTTGTAGAATGTCTTTGCTTGTTGGTTGGTAAATATATATATGTTTATAACATACTTATCTTATTTGTTGTTTAATTTAACCAACCGAAGTTGATTGATATCGATCTTCGACCAACCGGAGTTAAAGAAGATTTTAGTTCCCGACCAATCGTAATTGGTGGATTTTTATTCCAGACCAACCGTAGTTGGTGGATTTTTATTCCCGACCAATCGGAGAGTTGGTGAATTTTTATTCCCGACCAACCGTAGTTGGCGGATTTTTATTTTCGACCAACCGAAGTTGGTGGATTTTTTTCTCAACCAACCGTAGTTGGTGGATTTTTTTCCCGACCTTGATGCGTAGTGTGTAGCACTAGTACTTCGAAAAATTTCAACAAAAAGAAGGAATTGGGTAAAAACATCCCAAACTTTATTCATACTGAAGAAAACTGCATTACATAGGGATTTTAACTATTGATAATATTTGCGCAGATGCTCCGCGTTCCATGCATTCTTAAACTCTTCTCCTTCTAAGGTTTCGATCCTATATGTCCCTGGTCGAACAACTTCTGTTACTCTGGAGGGTCCATGCCAGTTAGCTTCCAATTTTCTCTGCTTTTGAATTACTTTCTTCAGCACGTAGTCTACTTCCTTCAAATCGCACTTCTTTACCCTCTTGTTGTAGAATAGAGCTGTTCGTTGCTGGTATGCAGCATTCCTGATTGCTGCTTCTTCTCTAACTTCCTCGAGCATGTCCAGATCTAATCGCCTCATCAAGTCACTGATAGGAGAGTTGAAATTTAATATTCTGTGTGTAGGTAGACCCAATTCAACAGGTATAACAACTTCACTTCCAAATGCCAACATGTATGGAGATTCTCCTGTTGCTGCTCGTGGTGTTGTACGATAAGCCCACAGTACAGAGTGTAGCTCATTAATCCAATTTGCCTTTGCAGCATCTAGTCGTTTCTTCAAACCATTCAATAACGTTCTATTCGTTACCTCAGTTTTCCCATTGCTCTGGGGATGGCCCGGTGCAGAATGGATCTTTAATATGTTGGACTGATGATAATATGCAGCAAACTCCTCATTGTCAAATTGAGTTCCATGATCTGTGATGAATGCATGTGGGAGACCATATCTACATATAATATTCTTCCAAATAAATTGGTAGACTTTATCGTAAGTCATATCAATGAGAGGCTCAGCCTCTACCCATTTAGTAAAATAATCCACAGCGACCACGAGGTATTTGAACCTTCCTCTGGTTGTCGGGAGTGGCCCGACCAAGTCTATCCCCCACATGGCAAATGGCCAAGGGGATGTTATGGGTGTCAACAATGCCTGGGGAGTTCTTCGAATAAAAGAGAAACGTTGACATTTGTCACATTTCTTGGCATAGGCTATACAATCAGCCCTCATCGTCGGCCAATAATATCCCTGCATCATTATTCTTTGCAAAAGCGTCCGACCTGCTACATGAGCTCCACAGGACCCTTCATGAACCTCTTCAATCAAATCTTTCACCTCGAAAGGATGCACACATCTTTGCAAACCTGCTATGATTCCTCGTCTATATAGAATGCCATTAGTTAGTACATAACGAGCAGCTTTAAACTTCAGTTTCTTGGCTGCGAGTTTATCAATTGGAAAAATCCCTTCTTCAATATATGCCCTGATGGCGTCCATCCAAGATGTTCCTATATCAAGGGTGATAAAATTCATCATCAGATCTTCGTCTATGCTCCGACTAGCCAAAACTTTTATTGGGATTGTTCTTCTTAGCTCGGTGCGCATTGCTGAGGCTAACCGAGCTAAGGCATCTGCTCTTGCATTCTCCAATTCGGGTATTCTAGCGAACTGTACCGCGATAAGGCTTGATATAATCTCCATTGCTTTTGCATGATACTTGATTATTACATCTCCTTTGGCTGCTATACCCCAGCATTTGATATACGATTAACTTTGAGTCACTGAATACGATGACCTGCTCTGCCTTTATGGTTTTTGCCAAACTAAGACCAACAATCATAGCTTCATATTCTGCTTCATTATTAGAAGCTTTAAATTGAAAGCGCAGAGCATATTCCATATCTATCTCATCTGGGCTGTTCAAAATAATCCCTGCTCCACTGCCTGTAGTACACGAAGAACCATCTACATACAAATTCCACACAGGTATCTCATTATCAAATTCTTGATCAGACATAGTTCCATGGTGGAATATTTGATGCTCCCTTTTATCTTCCTTTAACACTTCTTGTTGCTCGTTGACCATCTTCTCTAGCTCGTCTACCGACTTAAGTTGGTCGGGACTTAGATTTAATGATCCTGTAACATCCACAGGCTGGTCGGTATTCAATTTCTGTTCTTCACAGGTGTCAGGATAGGTGAACTCTGCTATAAAATCTACCACAGCCTGGCCCTTAAGCGAGGATCTAGGCTCATAAATTATGTCATACTCACCAAGTTCTACTGCCCAGTACATTAATCTTCCTAATTTCTCCGGTTTGTACAGAGCTTGCCTTAACGGCATATCAGTGTACATCACTATAGTATGGGCTTGGAAGTATGGCCTCATCCTTCTACTGGCTTCAATCAGTGCCAGTGCCAACTTCTCTAGCCTTGGATATCTGATTTTGGCTCCTCGGAAGGCCTTGCTAGTATAATAGATTAGTTTTTGCACTCTACCCTCCATTCTTATTAAGGCCGAGCTAACTGCGTTCTCTGAAACTGCCAAATATAAGTATAATTTATCTCCCATTACTGGTCTGGATAGTAATGGAGGTGCTCCCAGGTATTTCTTCAATTCTTGAAAGGCCTTCTCGCATTCATCATTCCACTCGAAAGTTTTTCGGAGTGTTTTGAAGAATGGTAGGCATTTGTCAGTTGCTCGTGATACAAACCTATTAAGTGTTGCAACTCGTCCTATGAGGCTTTGCACTTCCTTCTTAGTCGTCGGAGATCGCAGTTCCAATAGAGCTTTGATCTTGTCAGGATTCGCCTTAATTCCTCGTTGGTTAACGATATATCCGAGAAACATGCCTTCTCGTACTCCGAATATGCATTTGGTGGGATTCAGCTTCATTTGATATATTTCTAGTTGATCAAAGGTTTGGCCTAAATCAACTAGATGATCAGCAGCTTTCTTGCTCTTCGTCGGCATATCGTCAACATAAACCTCCATGTTATGACTGATTTGCTCCGCAACACCTTGTTCATCAGCCGCTGATATGTCGCACCTGCATTTTTAAGTCCAAAAGGCGTAACATTATAACAATAAGTTCCCCTTGGGGTAATAAAAGAGGTACTCTCCCTGTCTTCAGGCTTCATCTTAATCTGATTGTAAGCAGAGTAAGCATCCATGAAACTCAAGAGTTCGTGTCCCGAGGTAGCATCCACCAACTGATCAATTCGGGGCAAAGGAAAATGATCCTTTGGGCATGCCCTGTTAAGGTCGGTGAAGTCCACACACATCCTCCACTTGTTATTCTTCTTCTTCACCATCACCACGTTTGCTAACCAGTCAGGATATTTGAAATCCTCAATGAAGAAGGATTTTTGTAGCTTCTCTACTTCCTCCTATATAGCTTGATTTTTCTCAGGACTGAATACTCTTCGTCGCTGCTTTACTGGCTTGATTTCCTTGTTCACATTGAGCTCGTGACACAAGAAATTTGGATCTATTCCAGGCATGTCTTCATGACTCCACGCGAAGGTCTGCTTTCTTTTCCTAAGGATTGCTATCAATTCTTGTTTTATCGATACATCCAAGGATGCACCAATTTGAGTTGTTCGTTCCGGATGCTCGTCGTCCAGAATGACATTCTCGGTAGCCTCTACGACATGCCCTTTCACAAGTTGGGACTCATCTCTAGGGTCTAATGTTTCAATCTCTGCATCTTCTATTTGGTAGGTAGTAGTATTTATCCTAGATTCTTCATGCTCCTCCTGCTCGACAGATAAATAGTAGCATTCTCGAGCTACTTTCTGGTCGCCTTTCATAACTCCCACCCCAAAATTGGTTGGGAATTTTAAGCATTGATGCATAGTAGATGGTACTGCTTCGAACTTTTTTACTCTACTCTTCCCATGATGATGTTGTAAGCTGATTGGACGTTTTTATCCATTACGAAGAAGCGGACTCTTTCTGTTCGGCAAGCAGGCCATGTATCGATAAGCATATCCAACTTGATCGTCCCAAGTGGAAAAACCTTCTCGCCAGTAAAACCAAAGAGGGGCCTGTGATATGGTTCCAACTGGGCTAGCTTCAGATTCAAACTGTCAAAGCACGGATAGAACATGATATCTGCCGAGCTACCATTATCCACCAGTACTCGTGAAATCACCACTTCCTTCATTCTCATCTTGATCACCAATGGATCATCGTGAGAATACATTACACCTTCCAAATCGTTCTTAGAGAAACCAATGACCAGCTTGTCCTTATTCACCTTCCTCGGGCGATCATCTTTAGCCAGATTTATTCGCTGAATGTACGAGCAAGCTTGAGCCTCATTAAGGTAGGCTTTCTTTCAGCACTCATATCTCCGCCTCCTGCATCTCCACCTGTAATGACATTACATTCAAATGATCCAAAATGGATAGAAAATGCCTCACGTTCTGGCTGTTTTGGCCTTTTGGGGAGATCGGGGTCGTCTTGGTCATCATCCGGGTCCTCCTCGTGACTTCTCTTCTTATCTTCTTTTTCTCGACGAGGAGATCTAGACCTCTGCCTTGCTCGGTCGCTGCTTTTTCCATCATTTCAACGATAAATATACTTGTCCAGCTTTCTTTGTCTGATGAGTGCTTCAATTTCATTCTGAAGAGCTATGCAATTTTTGGTCGTGTGACCATAGTCTTTATGGAACTCGCAATATTTGGTCTTATTCCTCTTGTCAGGATCTATCTTCATTTTCTCTGGCCAGTTTAGCTCCTCGCTATTCTTGATTTGTTCCAGAACATGGTTTATATCTACTTTAAAAGGAGTATAATTTTCAAATTTCTTCAACATTTCCCATGTTGGCTTTACTTTTGACTGCTTGTTACCACGATTGTTTTTCTGCTCTTTCTTCTTAGCCTTACCAACCTCAACCTTGTTCTCTTTGGTATCCTTATTCTTCTTCACAGCCATAGCCTCCTCGGAGTTCATAATCTTCGCTGCCTTTTCCATTAGTTCTGCCATGGTTCTAGGCGGATCTATGGCTAAAGTGTAATACAATTTATTTGGCAACAGTCCACTCATCAGAGCAGTAATTGCTGTCTTCTCCTCGTAATTAATAACTTTGAGCTTCTCATTATTGAAACGAGTAATATAATCCCTGGTGCTCTCACCTGCTTTTTATCTAACACTTAACAAGTGTGCTACTCGTTTGACTGGTTTTGCTCCAAAATAGAAGTTCCCAATAAAGAGCTCGGTTAGTTGAAAGAAAGTTGCAATCTTGCCCCGAGGAAGATTGTTGTACCATATTTGAGTAGATCCAGTAAGAGTTCCCGAAAATGCCCTGCATCTCATCTCATCTGACACGGCATAGATATCAACAGCAGCCTGGTATTGTTCTATATTAAGGACAGGGTCAGTTTTTCCATCATATTTAGGAGTCACAACAGGAGCTTTAAACTTTGATGGTGTGGGAAAATCCACAATTGACTGGATAAAAGGTGTCCCTTGGACAAAAGTTCTTTGCAGAGGATTCTTGGCCTTATCCATTTCCCTTAGTCTATCCTCCAACCTTTGAATAGAGCCTTTCCATGCATCGTTTCATTCCTCGGGCCTGTTGGTTCGAGCAATTGATCGCGTCGAATTTGCTTCCTGGGATCTTTCATTATGAACAGTTGGTCGTGATTGGGCAGAGCCTTCCCTTAGATCGAATGGTCATTGAGAGTTCCATGACACAATCCTAGGAGGACTTCTATTCCTCCTAGGGCCCAACCAATCAAAAGGAGAAACTCTACTTAATCTTTCAAGTGCGCTGGTCCTTTCTGGAGAAAGGGTGATGCTTTGTTGAGTGTCTGTAGCTCGTACTGATGAAGTTCGACCAGGTTGATAAGAAAGATCATTAGATCTCTCAGTGCGATATGACTCAGTACGTCTAGATTGAGATTTCTCTAGGAACAACGTTCTCCTAGTACGCGAAGAAGGTAAACGAGTGTTCCTTCGGACGCTTCGTTGTCCTGAATGGGCAGGTGCTCCACCCTGGACAGTTTGTATCAGTTGACGCATGGTTTCTTGCATGGACGTCTGGCCTTGGGCCAGATTAACCATTATACCAGCCAGATCTTGAACATTTGGGGAAGTAAATGGATTTGGGGGGTTTCCAGCATTTCGATTACTAGATTCAGGGTTATCAGCCATTGATAATGAATTATTTAGGTGAAAAACGCTAGTTTCAGTCGTTTCCCACAGACGGCACCAATCTATTGATGTAAAAAATTAGATTTAATCTAATTACTTTAATCACAGATAAAAAGAATAAGAAATAATAGACAATCGCTTTTTAAAGTGGTTCAGCCTTGTAAAAATGGCCTACGTCCACTGTTTTTGTATTGCTGACTGTTTGCCCAGAATTCTCGATGATACGTTTACCAAGAAATTCCGAGTCCCCTGCTAATGAGGAGGTTACAATGTATTTATAGCCTTGAGGCTATACAAATGAAGGGACAATGCGTTGTTATCTAGTAGACATGTACATCTGTATGACATTAATGAGTATTTAATGCACAGTCGTCTCTTTGATTCCCTGATTTGAGTGCTCTGTACGTTAAGTAGCTCGGACCGCTTAAGCTGTTCGGACAGACTAAGTTGCTCGCACCGCTTAAGCTGCTCGGGGTCCCTGAGTTGCTCGGTATAATGAAGTTCCTCGGAGAACACTTGCTGCTCGAAACACCTGAGTAGGTCGGGGATATTAAACTCCTCGGAGTCAGTGTGTTTTTCCTTAAAAATGTTTTGTGGGTTCCATGTAGATTGACATGTGTCTCCACATAATTGGCCCACGTCAGCAGCCTAAATTTGGTATCAGTGACCAACGTGTCCCAGGCTTCCATTGAGGTTAAAGGTATATATATTCTTTTAAATTCATGTTCATTTACTGAAAGAAATATGGCATTCTTTCCTTTAAAGTTACTCAGAGAGGTAGATTTTTCTTCTTTAGTAAACTCGCTTAGGAGGTTTTTAGTTCTTACAGTAATACCATCTGCAGCAGGATTAGTTGGATGCGTATAGCCATTTTCAATAGCATCCCAAGCATCATCTCCCAAAGTCCCTTCGATGAAGGCTATTATCCTTACTTTCTAGTAAGGAAAATTAGTCCCATCAAAGAGGGGAGGCCTGGACAAATTTCCCAGTTTCTCAAATTTCTCGTCCATTGACAGTTTGTTTTTTAAAATAGTTTCAAAAAGCCCAGGATCTTTGATAGTTTTGAAAAATAAGTACACTGCTCTGATAACAATTGAAAATATCTTACTAAGTTGTTTAACAAAAGTTAAATCAGTTAAATAAGATCCGATTCGCCTTTTTGAGGAAACTCTTTTCTAAAACAAGATAGGAATACAAGTTGCGTTTGAATGTTATCAATAAAATATTTTAGATTCTTGAAATTAGTTGTAGGTTTAAAAAACTAAGTATAGCTATGCAGTAGTAGGATTGCAGAAGTAAAAAACACATTTTCAAGAGAGATTTTTAACGTGGTAAAACCCCACCCAAACGGGGAAACATCCACGGAGGTCTATACACCTCAAAACAAAAATCCACTAAAATGAGTTTTAGGTTACAAATATTTAACGAACTAAACACACATTAACAGACCTATTAAGTCAAGAATTATACCAGCTCCTTTAGGTTGTTCTGACTTCTTTAAGGCTTTGAAGTGGTCATCGCCGTTCTTTATCTTGGCTCCTTAGTCTTTACGTCGACTCAAATAATTGAAATCTCTCAACCAACAACACTATTTAAGTGATGTTGTGTGACCGTGATGTGAGTGTAGTGCCTAAACACATGCATGTACTCACACAGACTTATTACAATCAATTTTTTATGAATTACAAAAATCTTCTAAGTATGAAATGCAACTTTCACACTACTGAAATTAGGTTTGATCTTAAAATCTTAATATTTTCAGATCTGTGTTCGAAAGAACCTTTTAGAAAGCTAAGATCCTTTGAATCTTATTTATATACAAAGTCTTTCAAAGTGAAACACTCACAACATCTGAAACATGCAAACCCTTACTTTAGTTTTGTAAAACAAAATAGAGATGTTGGGTATAAATATTAATACAAACATATACAAAATAAATCCAACATGAGAGAAAGATTTCTAGACAAAGAAATTAACTTATATCCGTGTGACTATATCACATGAACTGGATCTATAAGTTTCTATAGACAGAAACGATATCTTGTTCTAGTGAGGCTATTAGGTGAGAGATTACAACCAATAGGATATGAAAATATGAACCAGCAATCCTAAACTCTCATATATATTTTCTAGGAAGAAATTGGCAGAGTTTTGTTTGGAATTACGAATTTTCCTCTATTTTATTTTTTCTCTCGCTTCTCTCTCTCTCTCTCTCTTTTATTTCTCTCAGACCTTTAGTTTCTCAAAAGATTGTAATTTTTGAGATGATGGATCATATTTATACTAATGGTGGAAGGATCTAGAAGCACGAGGGAAATCAATGGTGTGGATCAAGTCTGACTGTTCAAATGCAAATCTTGTGGCCCATAATGCACCGCACAAACTAAGGTTCTGATTGGTTTGTTTTAATGATACAAGGATTAACCAAGAATACATGCACACCTTTTATTACATTTGATCGAATGTTTTAGATTGAAAACAATGTATATGAGTATGAGAAAGCACAGATCCATCCTTCCAGAGATCAACATGTGTACAACTACTATCAACTCTCAAACGCGTGTTTTAATGTTTCAAAAAATCCCAGTTGCTACCCCAATATTTTCAAGCGATTTTGGATTCTACCCAAGGCAATTTTTAGTCTGAAATAATATTTACAATTTAAACCCAAACATTTTAAAACACTAATTTTAATTTCTTAAAAATAGTTTTTAAATGTTTTAAAAATCCTTAAAAATGTATAAAAATTATTTTAATCCAATATAACACACACAAACCTCATATATGAAATGAAATATTAAGAAATGGAATCCTAGAGTGTTGTGTTCTTGGTTTTCTACTTGAAGATCATTTGATCTATGATGAAGTAGGTAATTGAACTTCATTGAAGAGGCAATGAAGGGAATAGGATGACTCAAATTTTGTCTTATTTTCCAAATTAGATGAGCTCCTATATAGTATAGACTCAAGTGAGTCAAATATATAAAGTGCTTCAACGTTTTTAATCGGGTCTCAAAATGCGGTGTGTAGAATTTTCGATGTTTTAATTGTGAATGTGTTCGTTGCGCTCATGCCAGCGGCATTTATAATTATTGTTTAGTATTCATTTATATTTTCTTTTTGTGATTAGCAGTTTATAAAGTACATGCATTGTTTATAAAGTGCACGCGAACGTTTTTTTTAAATAAAATGTATGTGTACTTTATAGCTTCACGTGTTCTGTAGATTTACTCTTAAGTACATGTAAATATTTTGATATTTCATGCATTAAATTACTACTATTGTTCAACTATTACACACATTTTTACAATTCTTGACCTTGAACTAAATGATGTTCGTCTTTCTTTTATTGCAGGACATTATGGTAAGTAGCAGAATATCAAGGTGTTGTTATTTGGATAATATAGAGTGTATTGAAATATTAAAAGATAGATCATTGGATTTCATATGCAATGAGTTGTGTATTAGGTTTACTGATTTGAGAATTGGGAGTTTTTCATTGAGATTTTCATTTGGTGATGAATGTCGGTTCATATTGGTTTGTGACAATGATGTTCATTGTATGTTGCGGTCTCAATTAATCACCAAACCCAATTTCATTTGGATACATGTCATTGATTTATTAGCATTGCCAAGTAATACATGTCCTGAACGGGTTAAATTTGATAACCGAATTTGTGAAGGGGTTGGCTACAGTAATACAAGTTTCGAGAGGGTTGATAGTGGTGATACAAATACAGAGAGTTTAGAGTCTTTATCATTGTTGACGCAAAAATTCTCCATCTATGAGGACCAATCAGAAAAGGACACATGGCATCCTACGTGGCAATATTCGGCACCCGAGGAGAGTTGGTCGGCACCCGAGGAGAGATGGTCGGCACCCGAGGTGAGTTGGTCGGCATACTAACCAGGAAGATCAAAGGATGACAACGCATTTAATGAGCCTTAATGTACATTTCTACTGTACTAATAGATGACAACACATAGCATACCAATCAATTCAAGGAAGACCAACCATCATAGAAGGCCAACAATTAGATTCATTGTATGTAGACATAAATGTATGAATGTATAAAGACATTGTATCTCTTTATCTCCCATCACTATAAATACATGTATTCCCTTAGCCAAAAAGAGAGGGCTGATGAGACAACTAAGAAACACCATACACAAGATACACATCCTTTCTCTCTCTACACCATATTATGCTATTGTAAACTCCCGGGAATAAAATAACAGTGGATGCAGGCTTTATTCATAGCCGAACCACTCTAAAAACCTTTGTCTCTTATATGTTTGATGTGAATATTTATCTTCATCTTCAATCTCATCCTCATCATTTATCTACTGTTGACGCCACTAAAATGGCAGTGGCCATTTTATGTCTTCAACAGATTGGCGCCGTCTGTGGGAACGTGTTACAAGCATTGTTCTCAATCAAAGGTTAAGTTTTTATTTTCTCTACGTATAATCAATTATACATACATATTTTGATTCAATCATGATTTTTATGTTTATATACATAATTAATTGTCCAATTTTTATCTACAAAATGTTGCATATCATGATTTTTAAATCATAACTGTTAGATTCATTCTTATTTAGAAATCTGAAAAATAGTGGATTTCATAAATCATAACTTTTTTCTTGATTCTCAAGTTTCAATTTTATATCGTGGAATAAATATTTTAAATGATTACATATACCAATATATACGACGATGATAAGATTTGATAATTTTCATTGTTGATTTTGAAATAATTTTTGAAAGATCTTTGATGACTATTCAAATTCCCATTATATTTTTAATCAAAGAATGGGAAAAGGTTAAAGACAATAAAAAGTTTTCTCATGGAAATCATGACCCATATCTACTTTCTCTCTCTTCAAGTTTGAGTCTCTTTGTATTCATTTTTATGAACTATATACTTAATTTGGTTCATCTTCCATCTATGTCAATAAAGTCTCATTCATTGATTTTTGATATAAATTTGGTAATAACTTCGATCATTCGGCATATTTTTATCTCTCCAAATAGGGAATAGGAAGGGATCAATATAAAAAATAATTTTCTCTCACCTAAAAAACCATTACCCACCTCTTGTAAAAAAGGATCAATTAAACAATCATGACCATATCAAGACTTTGGGCACAAATTTTAGATGTTGGCTCCTCGTTCATCACATCACATCGTTTCTTTGTCGGAATCACACGATCTAGTGGATTATAGAATGGATCATTTAATTAGAAATCTTAATTCTTGGATTTTACATCGAATGTTATCTTTCTGATCTATTGGTTCGAGATATTTTAGGACATAGCAATCTCATGAAAAATTCATCACCGCGGCTCATATGGCTGTTCGGAATCGTCCACTTACAACCCCTATTTCTGGTTAGCCATACATATTGTTGGTCGGCATCATCTCGGGCCATCTTTTATTTAAGGGAAGCTTAACCAGACCATTTTTGTTTATCGGAGATACGATGTGAAGATCCATCAGCAACGTTGAAATAATTTTATCAAACTATGAGGTATCTTATTGTTGGTCGGAGACTCATATTGTAGCTTGGTGGAACCAATTGCAGGTCGATGATCATCTACTTCTTGATCGGCGGCATCTAAAGCTTGTTCGGAGGGTTCAATTTACTGGTCGGCAACTATCCAACCATCCACTTCTTAGTCGGCGACATCTGATGTTGTTCGGTGACCATCCAACAGCTGGTCTGCAATATCAATGCACCATTTTTGTTGATCGGCAAAATCGCTCTGCTGGTCGGGGACCATTTGCTTCTTGGTCGACACTATATATTCTACAACCTGAGGCATCCCCAAATGTTGGTTGGCAACACCTATGCAGTTGGTCGGCAACAGTAGAATCTTGGGGTATTAAAAAATGCGGAGCACCCCAAATATTTCTTTAAACATGAGTTCATCTTGGGGGTAAAGAGGGGGCTTAAGTTTTTTTAAAAACTTGTGATCACCCCCCAAAAATATTTTTAAAGCCAAGGGATAAATAATTTTCAAACATCAACTTATTTCTGATTAGTTGTTGGAGATTAAATAACTTTACAAAAAACTCTACGTTTTATTTATGGCGCATATCTAATAAAAATTTGTCCATCTCACCCACATTTGACACAAAACATATTATTTCACATTTTGAAAATTTTATTGCCTTATGCTGATACACATCACATATTGTTTGGCTGAATAATTATTCTCATGACAATAATTATTTGATCTAGTCTCGACAGGTGCTTGGGCAGCTTATTAAAATTTCATAGGGATGAGATTCAATCCCGACGAAAGCTCAACCACAATCTTAAACCTCTGGAAACTATTATTGCTCGACATCAGGCAATTTTGCCTCGACATATCAGCCAACATATATTATTTCATTTTTTGAAATTAATATTTTTATTTCTCAAGCATATACATATCATATATTGATTGGATGAGTAAATTATTCTCATGAATAATCAATTCAGCCTACACATATGTAGAGCAAGTTATTAATTTTTACAGGTACAAGACTCAATGCCAACGAATGCTCGAAAATAATCTGAAACTTCTGGAAAATATTATCATTGTTCGGCATTATGAAGTTTTACCTCAACGAGGCACTATTGATTGTATTAGTTCTCTGATCTAAGCTCAAGCATGAGTCATTCTCTATATCCATTCGGATGCATGTTATATATTCATCTCATCATGGAGCTCGACGAGATACTTATTCAGTTTTTTAAGAGATCTGCAACATTTATTATATTTCACCCCGAATGGATAGTTGGTCGGGGTATTCTTATTTATATTCAGGGCCAACAAAGTTCTCGGCCATATTCTTATATTGAAAATATTATTCTTATTCGGCATTATGAAATTTTGCCTCGACAGATCAGCAAGACAGTTTATTATTATTCTAAATCATTCTTTATGTCTATGCATGTTTTATATTTATCTCAGCATGGAGCTCGAAAAATTTCTCCTCTCTCTATATATTCAGCTTCAAGGAAGTCTTCAACATGTATTATCATATATTCAGCTCCAAGGAGGTCTCCAGTATTTATTATATTTTATCCCCAACGAACTGTTATTCAGGAAAATTATTTTCTCTATATATACTCAATTACCACCAACTCCGGTTGGTCGGGAACTCAATTACCACCAACTCCGGTTGGTCGGTAACTCATTAACTACCAACTCTGGTTGATTGGTACCAAACTAGGCAAGAATATGGATGACCTCTCGGGGCATCCACTGTCTAAGCAACAAGGTAATCTTAACGAGATTAGTACAACTAAGCAGGAATATGGGATGGAAATCATTCCATTTTTTTTTTTTTTTTTTTTTTTTTTTTTTTTTTTTTTTTTTTTTTTTTTTTTTTTTTTTTTTTTTTAAATCAGGATATTTATTGAGACTATAGAGAGAAAAGCCCTCTCACATGGCTTACAATCAAATCAAATAAAGCATTTGTTAGAAACTACTAAAATAGATGCTCTAATCACTCTAGGAAGATCACTATAATTTTGAGAACTAAAAGAGCTTTGGTGATAGGATCCATGAATGGCAAGCAACTCTGCAGATTTATTGGCTTCTGATGAACATAACTTGATGAGGCAATGATTAGTTTGGAGAAATTCATTGATTTCAGAAATTTCAGTCCTTATTCGCCACTGAACTGTAGAAGAAGATATAAAACATTGAAGAATATTTTCTGATTCTACTTCTATGTCTATGTTAGAAATACCCTTCTCCTTGCAAAATTTGATTCCAGCCAAAATAGCTTGAACTTGAGCTTCAATCGATGAATTTGTTGATAAAGCATTTGAGTAAGCCCAAATGACTTGACCCGTATCATTTCGAATAATAGAGCCAATACCCATATGGTTCCCTGTCTTGGCCGCACAGTTGAGTTTAAATCTACCCTTTGGAGGACATTTCCAAGGCATAACTATAGAAGAAGAATTAGAAATCTTGAAATTAAGAGAAAAGACATTGATAACCTCCTTGCATATATCATTTCTCCCATCTTTGATCTTGGAATTTTGGAATATCTCTGCAATTCTATTTATTACTCTAGATGAAATCATGTTAGCTCTCATAGTTATACCTTCAAAAAGAGCTTTGTTTCTGAAATCAATTTGTCTATGCAAAATAGGACAATTTGTCCTTCTACATATATATTCATCAGCAAACAACAAGGAAAGCATCTTACAAAGTATTTCCAAGAAAATGAAAATGCAAACATGCAAAGATCTCAGGAAAACATTTTAGGGAACATTTCTTCGGCCTTATTTTTCTAGCAAGACCAATATACTTCAAGGCCGAGAAAGCATTCAAAGTTCATATTCCACACTTGGGGGCTTCTATTACAAATTCAGTTGTTCATTCGATGGCACATTCTCATAACATCATGCAGTCGAGCATCAAATTCAACTCCACAAACTTACATAGTCGGGGCCCCGACTAATTATTATTCAGAAGTTGTTTTTCTTTCTCAGGAATTAGTTTTGATATTGAAGTTCAGGAGGCGTATTCAGAAGTTCAGGAGGTGTATTCAGAAGTTTAAGAGGCATATTCAGGAGTTAGTTGTGTTATTGAAAGTTCAGGAGGCAGATTCAGGAGTTATTATGCACATACTATTGAAGTTCAAGAGTCAAATTCAGCATCTACATCACTGAGATCTTTACTACTACTGTCCCGACCAATAATGAAGAAGAAGTTGTATGAAAATTTTTCAAAGTCCACCACTAGCTTGGTAATAACAACATTGAAGAATTGGGTTCAAAAGCTAGAATGTTACTCGACAAAGTATTTAGAGGAGCATAAATAAAAAAAATCAAGCACGTGAAGTTAGCACTCAGTTCCTCGGCACATGAGGCAGTTGGTCGACTAGCAAACCAATCAACATACTTGAGGATTATGACAAGCTACAAGCTGCATAATATGGCATCGCTTCATCCAAATTCCCAGGGGTGATACATAGCACACGTTCGCTTGACGAACAAAGTTGCTCAAAAGAAAGATTAGTAACCATCGATCAACCTGCATCATATGTCGTCCAGGAGATAATACACTTTATGTTGAACAAATCAAGAAGGTAGATCAAGAATTTCACGAGCACCGAGCAACACTGCAGAATAAATACTCCATCCTTTCAGTAAACCATCGAGCATGGAGCAGTGGGGGCTTTTGTTGACGCAAAACTTCTCCATCTACGAGGACCAATCTGAAAAGGACACATGACATCCTACATGGCAATATTCAGCACCTGAGGAGAGTTGATAGACACCCGAGGAGAGTTGGTTGGTACCCGAGGAGAGTTAGTCGGCACCCGAGGAGAGTTGGTCGGCACCCGAGGAGAGTTGGTCGGCATACCAACCAGGAAGATCAAAGGATAACTATGCATTTAATGTGCATTAATGAAGATGACAACGCATTTAATGAGCCTTAATGTACATTTCTACTGTATTAATAGATGACAACACATAGCATACCAAGCAATTCAAGGATGACCAACCATCATAGAAGGCCAACAATTAGATTCATTGTATGTAGACATAAATGTCTGAATGTATAAAGACATTGTATCTCTTTATCTCCCATCACTATAAATACATGTATTCCCTTAGCCAAAAAGAGAGGACTGAGGAGACAACAAAGAAACACCATACACAAGATACACATCCTCTCTCTTTCTACACCATATTGTGCTATTGTAAACTCGTAGGAATAAAATAACAGTGGATGCAGGCTTTATTCATAGCCGAACCACTTTAAAAACCTTTGTCTCTTATATGTTTGATGTGAATATTTATCTTCATCTTCAATCTCATCCTCATCATTTATCTGCAAAGGCCACTGCCATTTTAGTGGCGTCAACAATCATTAGCAATTACAAATGATTTTAATAGTGGCATTGAAAATGACTTTTATCTTTAAGGTGTGGAGCCAAGTTAGTCGAAAGTATATCTTTCCAATGATTGGAAGAGATATATAAGTCATGACCTGTAGTGTTTTGAAGCAGGTTTAGTGGAATTTGAGATAAATTGCGAAAGTATGTCGTTGAGGTTGGGTTCAAGTATGTGTATTTGAAGAATGATAAAACTCGGGTGATGGCTGAATGCTCTAAATGGACTACTGAGAATTGCATGCGGAGAATTCATGCTTCATTATCTACAATAAATGAATACTTTTACATACGAGGTTTGAATAATGAGCATACATGTAGAGGTGTCTTTCGTAGTCTGTCAGCCAAAATGATAACCTCACACTTGGTTTCCACAATGGTAGCCAATGATCTTAGAGATAAACCACTGATGAGGCCAATTGATGTAGTTAGAGATATGAAGAAGAACTAAGGTCTCGATATAACCTATCAACATGCATAACGTGTGAAAGAGATGGTTGTTGTTAATTTACACGGTGATGAAAAGGTTTCTTATGCATTAGTGAATAATTATCGGGAACTTCTATTGCAGTATAATCCCAGGTTGCATTGCATCATTGACGCGGAAACCGAGAGTAAAAAGTTCAAGAGAATGTTGTAATGTTTGGAGGATGGATTTATGGATTTAAATACCGCAGAGCTATTTTTTTTTATGATGCCTTTTTGAAGAGCCGTTATCGCAGAACAATATTGTCAGCAACCGCAAGGAATGGGAATAATGTAAATTAATTCTAAATATTTTATTTTGTGTATTGCATTCACATTTTATTTTTTCCATTACAGATCATCAAAATACATGCAAAAAAACAAAAAGTACCCTTGAATGTTTTTGTTTAGTTCACGTGTGCTTTACATTTGTATTCGTGTATTTTGATGTTTTGTGTTGTTATTTATAAATAATGCCAAGTAGACGCATAAAAATGCAAGGTACATGTGAATGTTTTTGTTTAGTTCACGTGTGCTTTACATTTTTTTGCGTGTATTTTGATGATCAGTTTTTTATTTGCAACCAATACAAAGTACACGCAAAAGATTGTAAAGTACACGTGCATGTTTTTGTATCTTGATCACGTGTGCTTTACATTTTTATGCATGTATTTTTTTGTTTCGGCTTTTTATTTACAACCACACGCATAATATACTAATATATTTCCTACGTGTTGTAAGGTCTGTACTATGAGAAGAGTATGCGCATGCGCTCAAATAAGAAATTATATAATTAAATTCAGTTTAACCCAAATAAACCCTAAACATACAACTAGGTGTGATTGAATCAAGAAGTAGATCATGAAGATTAATCAAACACACACAATTGAGGAAAAATCCCCCAAAGGGGAAAAACCAGTTATTTTCATTATAATATTGTAACTATACAATTTCGAATTACATTGAAAATACAAGTGACTAAGAATTACCCTCAGGTGTCGGATTCTGTAGTCGGCGGCTGGAGATATCCCTTTCCAGGAGGGCTGCAATGAAGAAGAAGAACGGTCTTCTTCACAAGGGTTGAACAACAATGGTTTGTGTTCTATGGTTTCCAAAAGTGATTCACAAATGTATGAGCAGTTGTGTAAATCAAATCATGAGTTTGAAACTCATAAAAGTGAAGACTTTTAGGTTTATGAACTCTAAAAATCGTGTGAATAAGTCTTGTGAAACTACTTCCCGTAGTGGGTTTATAAAGGAGTAACTTGGCCTAAAAAATCTCTGCACGATCTCTTTGAGATTATCCCAGGAGGATCGGTTCGGGTCTGAGGTGGATCGGTCCAGGTAGGCGGATTGGTTCATTTTAATTTTGGCTTCTTCGATTCGCTTCCGGTCCGGGGTATACTGGCTTTTTAGTAGGCGGATCGGTCCGGCTGAGGGGCGGACCGGTCCGCAGGCAGATCGGTTCTTTTTCTCTGGGCGGACCGGTCCGGCCTGTCAGACTTTTGAATCCTCCTCTTCTTTTAATATTCGGATCTGTTGATGACTATATGAATCTTGAATTTCTTCAACAGTGTAACGACGTATGACATAACAAATGATAATGGACAAAAATGTCTTTACAAATCTCCCCCTATGTCTATGCCGGTACATACATAAAAAAAACATCCGAATTATCAACCAACACAAATGCCTATACAAATCTACCCTTTCATGAACCCAAAACTGGAAAGATACAAATGAATAAGGCTTCATCGTTTTCTCTTCGAATCTTCAGGAATCGCAACGCTTTTCTCATCAGGGTGTGCAATTCAGAGATCATCAGATGGTACCTACACACATTAGATAAAGCAAAAATACCAAGTGACGTATCGATTTTGAAATGAGATAAACAGATATTCCAATATGCTAAATGGTGATAAACAACTCAACACTTCAAAACTCCCCCTTAATGTGATAATTCTTTCTCCCCCTTTTTATGATGTCCCCAAATAGACAAATGAGAAGAATAAATCAAACAAGTAAAGACAGGGTGTCACAAGGAATAAGCACTATTTTTTTAATTTTTTAGAATTTTTTCAAATAAACAAGAAACACACCATGAACAAACACAGGACAACCAAGTCGATGATGACGAAAATGAATGGGTGTGATCAAATTCGATAGGAAAATCAATGCATACAAACATGACATATGTGCACGATGAATATTAGATACTCCTAACGAATGAACTCAAAGTCTTCCTTTGGTGTAAAAAAGGTGGAAATATAAGACATTGACTCAATCAAATCAACAAATCAAAGCTAAAAATGATTTCTACACCAATAACGTCCAAATCTTTTTATGCTTTTTCAGGACTTTCAAGGAAGTGCAAACTCGTTTATATTCTCCAACCAAACTCCCTGAGATATAATTTTGAATAGAGGCTTTCTAAATTCTCAAACTTTGGAGAATTGATAGTGAAACCTAATGGCCCATATTTGGTATGAATTGCTTTTTATTGCATTTAAATTTTTAGGGGCTCTTTTAACCTCTTTGGACCCCGGATAATAAAATTCCTCCATTTTTTAGGTCCTTTTGAACGGTGGATTTTGCGCAAAGAAGAGATAATTACCTTTTGCAGAACATCCCCGTTCTTAAACAAACACTCAGTCTCACCAAAACGGTTTTTACATGCATTCCAATCTTGTCAAGTTTTATCGCATATTATAAGTTGTATAGACAGAATTGAGATGGAAACACTCAAGCCAATATGTGATAGAAAAGTGCAATAATCAAATATAGCCGTGCATGTGTGCAATAAAGGAGATAGGAGTCAAACATGTAGAAAAATATCACTAATTACATCTCAAAGACTCCATACTATGTAAAGCACATGGATGAAATGATGTAGCGTCTCAAATTTTTATCAAACAGTCACATGGATAAATGGAATGAAGGTGTGACTTGGCTATCTTAAATGTTCATCCATAAAAGGTGCATAAAAAATACAAAAATCTTTTTGTGTTTTTCTTGAAATATTAATATACAAAAACAAAAAAAAAAATCTTTTTGGATTTTTCAACAGAAGAAATAAATAGCTGTACAACAAAAGAATGATACATATAAAACATACTAGCAATAGGAAGCATATGATATGAACATGAAAAAACATCATATTCTAGACATAGACCAACCCCTCAGTCAACTGTGCAAATCCTCAAAGACTTCCTAAGACTCTCAAATCTAAGGGCATCTAAAGGTTTCGTAAAAATGTCGGCTAACTGACGGTCGGTGGGAACGAAACTCAGGGATACGACTTTATCCTCAACTAGTTGTCGTATAAAGTGCTCGCGTATCTTGATGTGCTTTGTGCGCGAATGCTGGACTGGATTGCGGGATATATGTATCGCGCTCGTGTTATCACAGGAAATGGTCATGGTGTCCTGTGAAATCCCATAATCCTCCAGTATTTACTTCATCCACAAGAGTTGTGTGCAGTAACTCCCGGCGGCTATGTACTCAGCCTCCGCAGTGGACAAAGAGATGGAATTTTGCTTCTTGCTCAGCCAGGAGACAAGAGCAGAACCAAAATAGAAACACCCACCAGTAGTGCTCCTACAACCATCTACATCCCCGGCCCAATCGGCATCTGAATAGGCAGAAAAACGGTCATCAGTATCAAAGGAATACCAAATACCGTATAAGAGAGTCCCACTTACGTATTTAATAATACGTTTTAGAGCAAGTAAGTGTGACTCTTTCGGGGACGCCTGATATTGCGCACAGACTCCAACACTAAAGGCTATATCGGGACGACTGGCAGTCAAGTAGAGAAAGCTACCTATCATGCTCCAATATAAGGTTTGCTCTACGTCCTTGCCTGAAGTGTCCTTACTAAGCTTGGTAGTGGTACTCATAGGTGTACATGCATGCTTAGCGGAGTCTAAATCAAATTTCTTCACTAGGTCTCTAGCATACTTAGATTGGGAGATGAACATCCCATCCTCTAGCTGACGAACCTGGAGACCAAGGAAGAATGTAAGCTCACCAACCATGCTCATCTCAAACTCACTTTTCATCTCCTCCTCAAAGTGGTGAGCATGCTGGGAGCATGTGGATCCAAAGACTATGTCGTCCACATAGACCTGGGTAACCAAAATAGCACCGTCATCTCTCCTGATGAACAATGTCATATCTACTCCCCCTCTCTTGAATCCACGGGCTAAGAGATAGGAAGTAAGCCTCTCGTACCAAGCACGGGATGCTTGCTTCAAACCATACAAGGCTTTTCTTAGATAAAAAATGTGCTCAGGGTGCTTAGGGTCTTCAAACCCTTTTGGTTGTTCCACATAAACCTCCTCCTATAGAATGCCATTCAGAAAGGCACTCTTGACATCCATCTGATATAACTTGAAGTGCAGATGGCATGCGATGGCGAGTATTAGATGGACGGACTCAAGCCTCGCAACAGGAGCAAATGTCTCCCCAAAGTCTACACCCTCTATCTGTGTGTAGCCTTGAGCGACCAACTTAGCCTTGTTTCGAATTATGGTACCATTTTCATCCATTTTATTCTTAAAAATCCACCGGGTACCTATCACATTAGTCTCACTAGGTCGGGGGATAAGTTCCCAGACATTATTCTTTTTAAACTGAAGCAACTCTTCCTGCATAGCAGATATCCATTGTTCATCCTTGAGTGCTTTTTTATGATTCTTGGGCTCGACTTTAGACGTGTAGCAAAAGTGGCTAACGACGTTCTCTAGCTGAGCACGAGTCTTGACCCTAAGAGTGGGATCACCAAAAATGGAAGAAGGGTCATGACTCTTGCGAACCCAAGTAGGTGTGTCTACTAGCACAGGAGTAGGGTCCACAGAGTGTGAGAGAGGAACAAGAAAATCACTGTCAGAAAAGTCCACATCCTCACACTGAAGGTTAGGATCAATAACAGTCGGAGGTTCGTCATCTTGCACGCTGACGTTTATTGATTCCATAACCTTAGAGCTCTTCAGGTTAAAAACCCGGTATGCTCTACTAGTCGATGAATATCTTAGCAATATTCCCTCGTCACTCCGGGAGTCAAACTTTCCTAATTGCTCTCTATCCCTATAGCATTTAATCCCAAAACTACAGAAATATGCCAGGTTGGGCTTCTTGCCAGTCCACAACTCATAAGGTGTCTGAAGTGTGTGTGGACGCAGATAGACCCTATTCACCGTGTGGCAAGCAGTAGACACTGTCTCTGCCCAAAATCTCCTCGAAACTTTACGACCTAGAAGCATAGATCTAGCCATCTCCTGGATCGTTCTATTCTTTCTCTCAACAATCCCATTTTGCTGAGGAGTCTTCACAGCAGAAAACTCATGTTTGATCCCAAGGCTATCACAATACGAATCTACCTTTGCTTCCTTGAATTCAGTGCCGTTGTCACTACGTGTCCTGTTAATAGTGACTCCGTGTTGATTTTGCAGGACACGACACTTGGTCGTTAAAAACTCTACAACATCAGATTTCTCTCTCAGAAAGCCTACAATGGAGAATCTGGAAAAATCGTCTACCATCACTAGGATATACCTCTTACCACCCAGACTCTCGGTACGAGTGGGACCCATAAGGTCCATGTGTATAAGCTCAAGAACACGAGAGGTGGTAATGGAATGCAACTTCTTATGGGGACTACGAATTTGTTTTCCCATCTGACAGGGTCCACAAACCGTCGAAGTTGGCCTTCCAAGAGATGGTAAGCCACGTACTAGGTCCTTTCTAGCTAAGCGAGTGAGATCTCTAATATTTATGTGACCTAGACGTTGGTGCCACAGATCCATAGAAATGATCGTGGCGTTGTTGCAGACAAGTGAGGATGTGGGCTCAGTCCCATAGCAATTATCCTTTGTCCTCACCCCTTGCACCAAAAGTTTACCGGCTTGATTATAGACCTTACACGCGTCCCGGTCAAACTTTATGGCAAAGTCAGCGTCGTACAGCTGGCTAATGCTGAGAAGGTTTTCTTTCAAACCTTTGACGTACAAAACATTTTCTAGCTTAGGAAAACTAGGTAACTCGATAGTACCTCGTCCTATAATGCTAGACTTGCTCCCATCTTCAAAGGTGACTCTGCCATCCTGATAATCCTTAAGAGATGTAAAAAATGAGGCATCACCTGTCATATGTCTGGAGCACTCACTGTCAAAATACCACTGTGAGGTATTATGTTCTTTGAGAGCAACATGAACAACAAAGGCCTTTTTATCTTTCTTAGGTACCCAAGAAGTGGAGACCTTTTGTTTGCCTTTGTTGTTGTTGGTTTTAGCTGGAATGTGAGAAACATTCACTAACGAGAAAGGCATCCGTCGAAATTCCTCCATCAAGCTCTGAGATGTGGAAGCTAAAAGATCAACTCGCTCTTTCAGACTGGTAAAATCATCAGTATGCTGACATGGAGCTGTAGTACGTCGTGCCCGACCAATGCTATAGCAAAACTCCCTGAGGTGGCATTTTCTTTTGCAATAGGTACAAAAGAACACAGTCAAAGGCGAACCTTGGTTTGCTTTTCTCGATCAAACTCTCCTTCGAGGTTTTTGACGATGGCCATAAGGAGTAGTAGTAAACTCAGGAACTGGTCTAGGTGAAATTTGAGAGGTGGAGCCACCATCATAACCAATTCCCTGCCTATCACCAAAACCTAAAGCGGGGCCGAGGAGCATCTTTGCCATTTTCCCTGATCTGTCCTCGATTTGTACCTTGACTTCTCGTGCTTTCTCAAGATCATGAGTCAGTTGGGCAACAAGGGCTTCAAGTTTCTTTCGAGCCTCCACGGAGGAATGGAGCTCACTCGTAAGACTAGCTACTTGTTTAGTCAATTCCCCTCTCTCTTTATCAAAAACACTCTCTCTCTCTCTTTCTAAACAAACTCTCTTTCTCAACACAGGCAAATTCTCTCTCTCTCAGGGCGGTGAAGGTGGAGGACTCTTTCTCTCTCGCCTTTCTTAAATCTTCCTCTAAGCCGGTGATTTTAAGAACTAGCGCTTTGTTACGTTTTTTAGTTTTAAATGACCCAGAATATAACTCAGCGTAGGCGCGTTGAATATCACTCTCACTCTCACTTGAGTCATCCTCCTCCTCACTCACATCGATCTCACTGTCGAGGTGTCCCTGTGAAGCATCATCCTCATCGTCGTGAAGAGAACTAGGAGTGCTCACATGACTGGCCATGAATGCGGTGAAGTTACACTCATGCGGTGACTCATCTCCTGAATCCACCGTCTCGACCTCACTGTCGTTGCTAAGAGTAGCATTAAGGACATCTTTCCCTTTCTCTCTATTCAGACGAGTGGCACACTCAAAAGCTCTATGACCCCTACCATCGCACTCAAAGAATCTCTCACTTTCTTTCTTAGGAGGATTTTTGGAATCTTTTTCATTTTTCTTTTCAAACTTATTTTTCTAAAATTTCTCTTTATCTTTAAAATTGCCATTTTTCTTAAATTTGAGAATTCTCTTGAATTTTTTTGCAAAAAGAGCCAAATCATCTAAGTCAAAATCACACTCAAAATCTGACGTGTCAGTCTCTTTCTTTCTAGATGACTCTTCCCTCTTTCTAGCCGACCCCTCACTCCTTTTCTCTTTGGCATTAAGTGCAATTCCCTTATCTTTAGACCTAGCAGTTTTAGGGAACATATCAATTTCATAAGTTTGCAAATCTCCTAAAAGTTCTTCCAATTTTAGCGTATTTAAATTACCCATAGAATTTAGCACAGTGACTTTAGGGATAAAACGCTTAGGCAAAGAACGAAGAATCTTTTTAACAACTCTAGCATTAGGAATATGTTCACCAAGATTAAAGCTAGTATTAACAATGTCAGAAAGTCTAGCATAGAAATCATCAAAACATTCAGTCTCATGCATGGTGATGGTTTCAAATTGAGTTGTCAAATTTTGCAATTTAGACTTTTTCACAGCATTTGTTCCTTTATGGGTGAGTTGTAAAACATCCCATGCCTCCTTTGACGTGGTGCACGTCATGATACGTCAAAACTCATCGGGAGTGATGGAACCGGAAATAACACTCAAACCTTTAGAGTTAAAAGAAGACCATCTAAATTCATCTTCAGTCCAAGAGGTGACAGGTTTTAAATTAGTCACGTTTTTCACAGTGACGGAGGGAGGTGTCCACCCTCTTTCAACTAAAATCCAAACCCTTTCATCTATGGATTTTAAAACCGACCTCATTCCGGCTTTCCAATATGCATAATTTGTCCCGTAAAAAACAGGCAATTTATTATATGATTTCTCCATTTGAACACGCACTTTTTCAAAAATCAATTTTTCAGAAAATTGATATCTTAGAGAAATTTTGCGGAAAAATTAGGAATACGCGATAGATTAGTGTAACCTGCTCTGATACCAATTTGAGAAGAGTATGCGCGTGCGCTCAAATAAGAAATTATATAATTAAATTCAGTTTAGCCCAAATAAACCCTAAACATGCAACTAGGTGTGATTGAATCAAGAAGTAGATCATGAAGATTAATCAAACACACACAATTGAGGAAAAATCCCCCAAAGGGGCAAAACCAGTTGTTTTCATTATAATATTGTAACTGTATAATTTCGGATTGCAATGAAAATACAAGTGACTAATAATTACCCTCAGGTGTCGGATTCTGTAGTCGGCGGCTGGAGATATCCCTTTCCAGGAGGGCTGCAATGAAGAAGAAGAACGGTCTTCTTCACAAGGGTTGAACAACAATGGTTTGTGTTCTATGGTTTCCAAAAGTGATTCACAAATGTATGAGCAGTTGTGTAAATCAAATCATGAGTTTGAAACTCATAAAAGTGAAGACTTTTAGGTTTATGAACTCTGAAAATCGTGTGAATAAGTCTTGTGAAACTACTTCCCGTAGTGGGTTTATAAAGGAGTAACTTGGCCTAAAAAATCTCTCCACAATCTGTTTGAGATTATCCCAGGCGGACCGGTCCGGGTCTGAGGCGGATCGGTCCAGGTAGGCGGATTGGTTCGTTTTAATTTTGGCATCTTCGATTCGCTTCCGGTCCGGGGTATACTGGCTTTTCAACAGGCGGATCGGTCCGGCTGAGGGGCGGACCGGTCCGCAGGCGGATAGGTTCTTTTTCTCTGGGCGGGCCGGTCCGGCCTGTCAGACTTTTGAATCCTCCTCTTCTTTTGATATTCGGATCCATTGACGACTGTATGAATCTTGAATTTCTTCAACGGTGTAACGGCGTAACAAATGATAATGGACAAAATTGTCCTTACACACTAGCAACATCAATTCAGGATATGTTATATATGGTATGTAATTTATTTTAATTTTGATATATTTTAATAGAAAGAAGATTGATGCTAACATAGAGGGTGGAGGGACTGCGATACTAGGGTTTTTCTTCCTCATCTAATTCCTTTTAAATTGCAAAATATTTCTTTCCTATTCTCAATGGATTCAACCTCTAATCAGAATCATGGTGATCATTGGGGTTCTTAGATCCTGATATTGCCATGATTTCTACACAGCAAACATCAAAAGTTCAACCTCAGATGAGGGAACCTGTCATGAACAACAATAACGACGATATTGAACATAAAAAATCAACTATTTCTTCTCCATGCACATATGAAAATATCTTGAAGAAGGATCTGCATGTGGATTCAAAGGCCTTTACATAGCCCACACCTCGATTGTGTGGGAATCTCATGTCAGTTGAAATTTCTGAAGATAAGTATCAATAATCAATTAAGGAAAGTGAATCTTTATTGATTGGAAAGTACATGGTTAGCAAAGGGGAAAAACCATTAGCCTTAGGGTTACTAAAAGGGAAAATCCAAGAATATTGGAATATTCGTAGTGATTTTAAGATTATCCCCATGGACAAAGCCTACTTTACTATAAAATTCCCTTCAGTGGAGATTAAAAATGCGGTTTGGGCTCGAGGCACAATCAATATTAATCCAGGTATTTTTAAACTTATTCATTGGTCCCCTAGATTCGATCCAGTTGATCAACGTATCATATCTGCACCAGTTTGGGTGAGATTTGTGGGACTCATCATCGAATATTGGAGGCCTAAAATCCTTCTTGAAATATCTAGATGTTTGGACGATCCAATCAAAATTGATCAGCCTACCCTAGATAAGTCGTATGGACACTTTGCTAGAGTCTTAATTGACACGGAGATCACTGATCATATGCCCACTCAAGTGTTAATAAAATACGAAGACACTAGTTTTGAATAAGATGTGGAATATGAAAAACTGCTTCCTAGATGTTCTCACTGCAGAATTCTGGGCCATTTAGTCACTGATTATAGAGTGGTAAGAAGAATCCAACTGGACGGAGTTGATATGATGAAATAAAAGCCATAAATGTTAAAGATTCTTTAAGAGGAAGGTCCAAATTAAGAGTCTCTAATAGCATTAAGCAGATATACAAACCTATAGGTATCATTTGAGAACCTTATATCAATGACGATAAGAATGCAATATGTTTTGATAATCCTAAAGGTACAAATGATGAAGTCTCTAATGAAGCCATAAATAATTATGATGGGGATAAAATGCAACCTTTAGAACCCATTGATGAATCTTTTTTAGAAGATAAAATTGTGATGGATATTCCAGAACATAAGAGGAAAGAAAACACAATCTCAAAGGCTGATGCACCTCCAAAAACACATTATAATTGCCTTGTAATAGTCACTGTACTTGAGACCGAAGATTAATCTACCAAACAGAATATTTTTTGGGCCAACATGATTGAAGAATATGAAAGAACAAATTTCCAATTGATAGATAAAGGAAAACTTATTGATTACAACCTTGAAAAGGAAATTAAGTATGTTACTAATGTCTGCATATATAATCTTCAGAAATAACTTAAAGGTATTATGGGGACAAACCCTGAAGGTTTCGCTCACGTCCCCTCTAATTCACAGAAGAAGAAACTCAAGAGTAAGATTATAAGGTAATTATAATCACAAGCTAACTATAGCTTGAGGAGTGGTGTCAAACCTCCCCATAACTGAAGATCCTATACTGGAATATTAAGGGTTTATGCAATACCCTATAAAAAAAATGCTCTCTTCTTAGTCTATTGAACATAGGACAAACTTTCTATGCATTGCAAAACCTAAGATGGATTATAATACATCTTTCCAGAATTTCTTCCATTCTCTTAGCATGAATTTATTCTCCACTACGACTAAGGATGGTTTACAACCAAAATTATATATCTTCCACTCCGATAAAGTCCTTAAGCCTACAATTCTTTTAGTTTTTATTCAGTAAATAGTCTTTAACTCTTTGATTGATGGCGTCAAGGCGACATACATAATAATCTATGCTTCTACTGGCTATATTATTTGAGGGTAGTTATGGGAAGAATTTGATAGACTTAATTGCAGCATCAAAGGGCCTTGGATGACTATGGGAGATTACATGAGTGTACTTGGTTCTCATGAATGCAGAGGCATAAAAATTCCTTATGTACCTGCTTGCTTTGATCTCAAATTGATCACACCCACTTTCACTATCGAAAAATTATAGGAACACTTTTACAACTCTCTTGTATGCACTCTTGCACTAACTATTTTTGTGGAGGCTAACACTGCCTTCTACATACTCTGACATGTGATAATAATGTACTGTATTTCTCCCTAACTACTCTCTCTTCTTTGCTCTCTAATTGCTCTCAAGCTTGAGAGTTTGGGATGATTACAGTGAGAGAATTCAAGGCCTATTTATAGTCGTTTGGGAGTCACCATGACCGCTGGATCAAAACAAGATTAGATGGTTGAGATTAATGGTGTGCCACCAACCATTACTATTCTTTTAGAGTGCCACCAACCATTACTCTTCATTTGGTGTGCCACCAACCATTACTATTCCTTTGGTAGGCTACCATGTGTGTTAATTATGGTATTTAAATGGTGGCAATTCTAAAAAATTCTCCATTTGCATTAACAATCTCCCACTTGGAGACTTTTGAACTGCAACTCAACCATCGCTTCTATAAGTGAGATGGGTGTGAGGTTTTCCTGTCTTCTATCTTTGAAGACTCACTAAAGTTTAGCACAACTTCAGTTTTTCTGTAGTAACTGCCTTGGTTAACATGTTAGTTGGATTCTTTCTCCCTTGGATCTTCTCAAGTGTCAACACCCCATCTTCTAATAGAGATCTGACGAAGTGATAACGAAGTCCAATGTGCTTGGTCTTTGAATGAAATGTTGAATTCTTTGCCAGATATATTGCACTCTGACTGTCACTGTGTAGAACATTCTTTTCCTGTTTGAAACCCAATTCTGCTAACAATCCCTGTAACCAAATCATCTCTTTGCTTACCTCGATTACTGCTACATACTCTGCCTCTGTGGTGGATAACGCTATAATTTTTTGTATCATTGAAATCTAACTTACTGCAGTAGTTCTGACTGTGAATACATAACCGGTAGTACTCCTCCTGTTGTCTACCTCACTAGCAAAATCTGAGTCTACAAAACCTTGTAGTCTCAACTCACCTCTTCTGAAATACAGGAATCTATCAGTAGATACCTTAGTATTCATTTAACTGCTTCCCAATGTTTCTTTCCTGGATTGGTCATGAATCTGCTCACAGCTCCCACTGTATGAGCAATATCTGGTCTTGTGCAAACCATTGCATACATGAGACTTCCAATGGATAAGGCATATGGAACCTTAGTCATAAAGATCCTCTCTTCCTCCTTCTTGGGTGACTGTTCCTTGGATAGTCAAAAGTGACTAGCCAATGGTGTGCTAACTGCCTTAGCATCACTCATTTTGAATCTTCGCAAGACACGACTGATGTACTCTGCCTGAGACAACTTCAAAGTACCTTTTTGCTTGTCTCTATTGATTCTCATCCTAAGAATATACTTCGCTGCGCCCAAATCCTTCATGTCGAACTCGCTTGACAACTGCCTCTTTAATTTCTTGATTTCGCCCATGTTTGAACCAGCCATTAACATGTCATCAACATAAAGTAGCAAAATAATGTAGTTGGACTCAAATCTCTTGAAGTAGCAACAATGATCAACATTGCACCTGTAATAGCCATTTGTCTGCATAAATCCATCAAACTTCTTGTACCACTGCCTTGGAGCTTGTTTTAAACTATACAAGCTCTTATTCAATTTACACACGATTTTTTCTTTTCTATGCTCTGAGAAACCCTCCGGTTGCTGCATATATATCTCATCCTCTAGGTCACCATGGAGGAAAGTAGTTTTCACATCTAACTGCTCAAGATGTAAGTCTTCTGCTGTAACGATGCTCAAAATTGACCGAATGGTAGTCAGTTTCACAACCGGTGAAAATATGTCGGTGTAGTCGATTCCTTCCTTTTGCTGGAAACCTTTGACTACGAGCCTCGCCTTGTATCTCTTAGAACCGTCAATTTCTTCCTTGACTCGATACACCTATTTGTTGTGTAGAGCCTTCTTTCCCACGGGTAATTCAGCCAGCTCCCATGTCTTGTTAGAGATAAGGGACTTCATCTCATCATTCATTGTAAGCTCCCACTTTCTAGCATTCTCCCACTGGCATGCTTCATCATATCATTCTGGTTATTTGGCATCAGTGAGCAATAAATAGTTTATATACTTTCTGTTTGGTACATGAGGTCGGGAATATCTTCTTAGTATGGGAGATAAAGATGGAGACTGTGGTTCATCAGTCTGTTGTTGGCTATTCTGCGATATGGATTCCTCTGGCTGAGTTCTATCATTTTTTTGCTTTGCCACACTACTATCTGGAATATTATCTGGATCAACGTATATAGGGTCGGCCTGTGTTGCATCACTAGACTGTAGTGCATCTCTATCCTTATAAATCACCTTCTCATTAAATATCACGTCCCGACTTCTGATTATCATCCTAGTTTTATCATTCCAGAACTTGTACCCAAACTCATCTCGGCTATATCCAATAAAGGTGCATTTTAGTGATTTAGGGTCAAGTTTATCCCTAGCATGATCACTAATATGCACATAAGCAATACAACCGAAGACTTTCAGATGGGAGAGTTTTATCGCTTTTTCGTGCCACACCTCATTTGGTATTCTGTGCTCTAGCGGTACTGATGGCCCTCTATTGATTAAGTAGGCTTCGGTGTTGATTGCCTCTGCCCAGAACTGCTCGGGAAATCCTGCATGTATACGCATGCTTCTGGCTCTCTCTATCAATGTTCGGTTCATTCGTTCTGCTATGCCATTCTGTTGCGGTGTCCCTTGCACAGTCCTCTCTAGTCTGATGCCATTTTTATAATAGAATTTATTAAACTCAGTGTCATCGTACTCGCCATCGTTGTCAGATCTCAACTTTTTTATCTTTATTCCTGTCTCATTCTCCACCATGGCCTTCCATTTCTTGAACACCTCGTACACCTTTGACTTGTGTCTCAAGAAGTAAACCCACACCTTTCTGGAGTGATCATCAATGAAAGTTACAAAGTAATACTTTTCGCCGATGGATGAGACAGCAGCTGGGCCCCAGACATTTGTGTGAATCAGCTCCAGCTTTTTTTACTTTGGTGGTCTTCCACTCTTTATGAAGCTAATTCTCTCTGCTTCCCAAAGATGCAACTTTCACATAAGTCAGTGTCAACTGACTGTGGATCTGGTAGTTTCCCCTTAGAGTGCATGATCTTGAGCCCCTTGTCACTCATGTGACCAAGTCTCTAGTGCCATAGGTTTTGATCATCTTTGCTTTCAGCAACTGCAATTGACCCACAACTGTTCGCCGTTATATAGAGTGTACCACTCTTCTTGTCACGAGTGACTGTCATTGCTCCTCTAGAAACTTTTCATGAATCACCATTAAAGGTTGTGACATAACCTTCAATTGCTAACTGGCCCATCGAGATAAGATTCTTTCATAAATCAGGGATGTGTCTCACATCCTTTAGTTTCCATACATACCAATTCAACTTGATCTGTACATCTACTTTTCCAACCACGTCACAAGGCTGATCATTAACAAGGTACACCTTGCCAAGGTTTCCTGGAGAATAACTCACCAATAGTTCTTTATTACAGGTCGCATGAAAGGAAGCTCCGGAGTCTAGCACCCATGACTCCGACTTGCCCTCCAAAGATCATATCAGTGCATCATCTGTCACTTCTGCTACGATGTTTACTTTTGTCTTCTCTTTATCTTTCTTCGGGGATCTACACTGATTTTTATAGTGCCTGGTCTTGCCACAGTTCCAACATTCAATCACCTTATGGTTCTGATTTTGGTTGTTGAAAATTTTTGGATTTCGAGATTGTGACGTGCCATTTTTGGATCTGAATCTATTGCGCCCTCCGCTCCTGTTTGAATCTCTGCCTCTACTTTCTACGTTCAAGGCTGACACTGAGGTAGAAGCACCATTTGTTCGATTTCTAATTTCTTCAGTCATAATTATGCTAACTACATTATCGAACTTCAGTTTTGTCTTTCTTACTGATCCGGTGATTGCAGTAACCGTGCCTTTCCAACTATCAGGTAACTGCCCAAGAATTAGACAGGCTTGTATCTCATCAGTAAAAGACATGTCCACCGTCACTAACTGATCCGTCACTTCTTTGAACTCACTGAGATGCTCTCTGAATTACGCTCTTTCTGACATCGTCATAGTAAATAACTTCTTTATGAAATGAATTTTATTTACTGCAGAAGGCTGTTCATACATACTAGAGAGGGCCGACATGAGAGACGCAGTTGTCTTCTCATTTTTGATGTTGTAGGCTACTGACTTTGACAGTGATAGCCTTATGGTTTCGAGAGCTTTTCGGTCCAACAACTCCTATTCCGAATCTTTCATTTCTGTTGGCTTGTCACCTAAAGGTAAATAAAGATCCTTTTGGTACAAGCTGTCTTCTACTTGCATTTTCCAAAATCCAAAATTTGTGTCGTCAAGCTGGGAAATTTTGGACTCCCCTTCTGACGCCATTTCTCCCACTCGAACAAACAGGATGGATACAAAAAATTACTTTGCCGAGTAATTTTTAGTAAACGCCTGTTGTGCCTTTGGTTCGCCAACCAAAAGCTCTGATACCAATTGTTGGGAAATTAGACGCTGCTAAATTCTGCCGATAATATTTCTAGAACCTTGGGAATCATTGGATCAAAAAAATAATGCAAAAATAATAATGCACACACAACACAAGAGATTTACGTGGTTCACCAATTTGGCTACGTCCACGGCTCACACCCACTTTCACTATAGAAAAATTATAGGAACACTTTTACAACTCTCTTGTATGCACTCTTGCACCAACTATTTTTGTGGAGGCTAACAATGCACTGCCTTTCTCCCTAACTAATCTCTCTTCTTTGCTCTTTAATTGCTCTCAAGCTTAAGAGTTTGGAATGATTACAATGAGAGAATTCAAAGCCTATTTATAGTCATTTGGGTGTCACCATGACCGTTGGATCAAAACAAGATTGGATGGTTGAGATTAATGGTGTGCCACCAACCATTACTATTCCTTTGGTGTGCCACCAATCATTACTATTCCTTTGGTAGGCTACCATGTGTGTTAATTATGGTATTTAAATGGTGGCAATTCTAAAAAATTCTCCATTTGCATTAACAATGTGTTCCCTAAGATAGTATCTTGCTCTGACAATGTGCAGCTTATCTCAACCCTAATTGATAAAGAAATTCAAAACACAATTTTCTTCATGGATCCTCTATCTGCTCTAGGGCCTGATGGATTTGGTAGCAACATCTACAGAGCTTGTTGGCATATTATAGGTAACGATGTGTGTAGAGTAGTTGCTAGCTTTTTTTTTAAATTGATGCAAGCTAGCACCAACCATGTTGTCCTAAGCCCCAAAGTTATAGAGGTTGCCTATAATACTGATTATAGACCAATTGTTTTGGCAAATTTTGATTTTAAGATTATCACTAAGATTTTAGGTAATATGTTAAAACTTATTATTGGTTCTATAATCTATGAAAAGCAACTTGGCTGTATTTTAGGTAGAAACATCTCTCACTCTACTTTAATTTCCTCATAAAGTTTTATCCTTCTGAATTATATTGCATATGGTGGTAATGTTGGCATCGAGATTGATATCACAAAGGCGTTAATACCATTGATTAGAAGTTCATCATTTAAACTTTAACTTCATTTATTTTTTGTGACAAGTTTGTTACTCTGATTGATGCAATACTCAATCAACTAAGTTGTCCATTCTCATAAATGGTTCTCCAACTGGTTATTTCAATTGTTATAGGGGTATGAAATAAGGATACCCCCTTTCCCCACTTCTTTTTTGTATGGCTCAGGATGTTCTCAACATGCTTATCTTTCAAAAAGTTCAAGAGGGTTGTATCACTAATATCTCATCTCCTAGAGTTTTCAAAGTTCCTACTCATCTAATGTATGTTGATGATATTATGGTGTTCTATAGAGGAGATGATGATTATTTGAATACCATTGTTCAAATTTTTGACAAATTTGCTGCAATTTTTAGCCAGAAAGTGAATAAATCGAAATGCTAAGTGTTTGTTGGCAAGGGAGCTATCGATAGGAATGTACAAATTTCTAATGTACTTGGATTCAAAGAAGGATCCAATTATTTTATATATTTGGGAGTCCCCATTTTCAAAGGCAAGCCTAGAAGAAAACACTTATAAATCATTGTTGACAAAGCTAAATCCAAACTTGAAGGATGGCAAGGTAAAGTTCTTTTCATAATAGGTAAATTGGAGTTGATTAGGATTATTATTCAGCCCATGTTCTTATACTGGTTTAGAATATATAAATGGCCTTCCATATCTCTCAAAAGAATTCAACACTGGATAAAAAACTTCTTATGTACTGGCTCAACAACATCTCATAAGTTAATTTTTGTTCATTAGAAAATATTTGTTTACCTTATGAAGAAGGAGGTGCCAATTTGAGAAATCTAGATAATTTAAATGTAACATGTATCTTCAAACAATCTTGGGACATATGTGCAACTAAGTCCCTATGGTCTCAATTCTTAGAAGCAAGATTTAATCCCATGAGAGATGAAGAGGGTGGTTACAAAATTAACTCCATTTGGCATGGTTACAAAGAGGCCTTCAAACTCATTAAATTTAATGTCATTTAGATCATAGGAAATGGTAAAAAAAGATAGATTTTGGACTGATAACTGTCTTGGAGAACCTCTAAATCATGATGCTTATCAAAGTCACACTAAACTAGCTAACTTTATTGTTAATGGCACTTGGAATTTCAATAATAGAATTCTCATCTCATTGGACACATCAACTACTAACATAATAAAAATATCACTCTTCCTATTAATGATACTGAAGATTGCCTTGGCCTCTTCGTAAGTCTGGAAATTTAATATTTAAAGAAGCTTATGAATTTGTTAGAGATAAATCTCTTAAATATCCTAGTTATAAACTATCGTGGACTCATCATATCACCCTAGAGTTTCTATGATTGCTTGGAAGTTTTTCCATGAGAAACTAGTTGTTCTTGACTTACTGAAATGTCAAGGCTTTTACTTAGTGTCAATATGCATCTTATGTAAATTTAGCAATGAATCTCTCAATGATTTATTCATTGAATGCAAGTGTGCAAAGTATATATAGGATTGGATTGCTGGCATTTTCAATCAACATGTGTGGTTTAACTCTCCTATGCTTTCATGGAACCAAGTTATAAATGTTGATTTCAGTTCACAAATAAAAAACCTCTGGTTGGTATCTACTATTGGTGCTTTTAATTTTATACGGAGAGTTAGAAATGAAGCCATATTTGACAATATTTTCCATCTCCTACAAGCTTTGTTCATCAATTAAGGATATGGCTCAACTATATTGGAAGTTATTCTAAAGGTCACATGAACAATTCAATGGATGACTGGAAGATCCTCCATAGTTTGAATATAAAAGGCATTTTAAGAAAAGCATCCTTAGACCACTGAAGTTAAATGGTGTCCTACAATCCAAGGATGGAACAAAATCAATATTGATGGTTTGTTTGAAAATAATAAGACTGTTATGGGAGGAGGGTGTAGGAATTGCAGAGGGTTCCTAAAAGGAGCTTTTTATAGCAAAGTAAAAGCCAAATCAGCGTTTGAAGTAGAACTTATTGCAGCAATGATGGGGATAGAGATTTCTTGGAGATATAAATGGACTAAAATATGACTGGAAGTTGACTCTAAATCAGTTTGTTACTATTTTCATAACAAATTCTACAAACCTTCTTAGTACTTGATTACTAGATGGATAATTGTAATTATTACCTCTCTAAAATGGAGTTTGTATGCTCTCACATTTATAGAGAGGATAATGTTGTGGCTGATAAGTTATTTAACATGGGGCTTGCATATGATGAAGTTAAATGGTGGTACAATGCTCCCAAGGAATTAGTACCTCTCATTGGTAAAGATCTTTCTTTAATCCCCCACTTTATATTTTCTTAATTTATGTCTGCTTTTTTTTTTTTTTTATTATTATTATTATTATTATTATTATTATTATTACTATTATTATTATTATTATTATTATTATTATTATTATTATTATTATTATTATTGTTATTATTATTATAGGGTTGGTTTGGAGATATGTTCCATAACCTTTGATTGTGAGCCATTGATCTATTATAAAGATCTATATGGGACTGATTTTTATGCTTTATTTTATAGGAAAGTAAGGTTTCTATGTCCCCCTTCATTTATGTGAGCCACATGGAAGGCTTTTTTCTATTTTTCTTCTTTTAATAAAACTTGTGGGGGGTACCATCCCTCTTCTTTAAAAAAAATATTTTAATATTTCAGCCCTTTTTCCTCTTACATATGCTTTGTTCATTCCGAAACGGAAGATAACTGGATGCAGTTTCTTGTCAAAAGCTATGAATTTCAATGCAAACAAACTCGTTGAGTCTGACACTTGGACAAATGAGCTATGTCCTTTTTTTTTCAAAAGTTACTGAATGAAAATTGGAATAAAAGTCAACATTGGACTATTAGTCGCTCGAGTCAACATGTATTTGAAGTTCATTCACTTAAAAGAAAGAACTTGTTCTTGTAAGAGTTGGCAGATAAAGTGTTTTTCATATACTCATGATGTTTCTGTTTTACGGAGGAAAGGGACCAGTATTTATGAGTATATTTAGGATTACTATAAGGTATTTTTCTACAGAAAATCATACTCGATACCTATAGTTCCTCTTCCTGATTTGATTTTCTTAAATATTCCTATACCTGAAAATCCACGCGTCCTTCCTCCAATGACAAAGAGATCGAAAAGCAGGCCAAGAAATAAGAGAATAAAGTTTGTTGGTGAGATCACATATAGGGAAGTTGCTTGCTCCAGGTGTAGTAAAATTGGTTATTACAGGTCTACATGTAAAGAACCCATTTGATTACATTTTGAATTGTTTAATTCATTCATCGTAACCATTTTATTGATTGCAATTATTTAAGAACCCATTTGATTGAATACATGAATGTAATTTTATTATTTAGTTCTGTTGTTTATCTGTTTTTTGTATGGCAGTTCAGCAAAGTACACGTATTTTTTTAAAAGTACACATGATTATTTTTCTTAAAGTTCGCATGTACTTTATAAAATTTGCGTGTATTTTATATTTTTGCACTCTATGTAAAATTGTTGAATTCATTCGTTGTAGCCATTTGATTGAATAAAATTATTTAATAGCCCATTTGATTGACTAAAATTATTTAAGAGCCAATTTTTGCACTTTATGTAAAATTGTTGAATTCATTCAATGTTACCATTCGATTGAATAAATTATTTAAGAACCCATTTCATTAAATAAAATTATTTAAGAACCCATTTGATTAAATAAATGGATGTAATTTTATTGTTTAGTGTTTAGTTTTATTTATTAATTTATTTTTTATATTGCAGTTCAACAAAGTACACATATTTTTAGAAAGTACATGTGATCATTTTTTCTAAAGTTCACGTGTACTTCATAAAATTTGATTGTATTTAAAATATTTGCACTCTATGTAAAATTGTTGAATTCATTCATTGTAACCCTTTGATTGAATAAAATTATTTAAGAACCCATATGATTGAATAAATGAATGTAATTTTATTGTTTAGTGTTTAGTTATATTTTTATTTGTTTTTTATATGACTGTTGAGCAAAGTACACGTATTTTTTAAAAAGTACACGTGTTCATTTACCCTAAAGGTCACGTGTACTTTATAAAATTTGTCGATATTTTACAATTTTGCACGCTATGTATGATTTATGGTTTGCGCCGATGGTATATTATATGGATACTAGTGTATGATATAAGTTACAAGACATGCATGAAAGAAAACAAAAATTTTATTAAAACAAAAAAATGTACAATTGGGAGTGCATAACAAATAAAAAAATCATGAAGACTGTTAGATGGGAAAGTTGTTAAATCCATCTGTGAAGTCTTTAAGAGAGTCGATTAAATTCGAGTAGACTCGAATTTGTCTTTCCATCACAGCTACAATGTCTTCCTGGTAAGTCTTCTTCTCCCTCAGCTCCACAAGCTTCTTCGTAACCTCATGTGCATAGAAAGACTTGAGGTTTTCATGTGTTTGAGGAGGATCCTCATCCACATCAAATAAATAAATGGGACTGGGAGGAAGTTTGGAGCAGCCTTCCCTGACATATTCTAGAAATTGATCATAAGAAGTTTGGTATAAGGAAAGAGTTTCCTCAACTTTCCTTATTTTTTGTATCTTTCTTCCCTTTTTAAACTAGCTCGCAACTGTTCTGTTGAGATACTCATTATCTACTTTTTACTTGATCTTGTAGTGGTACAAAAAGGAACAAATATTACTGTTTTATAGGTCAAATAAAAGCTATTTATTTCTTTGACCAAAAGTAGTTATGATACATAAGTAGTTGAGCTTAATAAATGGGTTTGGTTATTGTGTTTTACTGGATATAAACGAGGTAAATAATTTTTCTTATTGTGTATAAGTGGATGTAAACGAGGTAAAGAAGATGTTTACATTATATATTTCTTGCATTTTAATACTTGTACACGTGTAAAAAAAATATTTTTTAAATATAAATCGTGATTTTCAATTGCAAAATCAAAATTTAATTAATTAATCCATGCAACTACTTTGTTTATATTGCGTGTAATTTGCTCATAAAACGTGTACTTTTGATAATATATGTGTACTTTATTTCATAATATTTACTTTGAAGAAATTGTTCGTGTAGTTATCATTGTGTATACCTTACATGTATTGTGGTCTGCGCCAGTGGCAATATAAGCTCAAATGGGATATTTTGTATAGCTTTCATATCATCTTGACGCGATATATAGTTTTGGATGCTTTCCTGATAAGCTTTTTAAGTGTTAATTTTTTTAATATTTTTCTTTCAAAATCTTTTTGTAATAAAAAAATATTTTCTTTCATGCGTGTCTTATAATTTAATAGTAATTTTCAATTCCAAAATCAAAATTTAATCAATTAATCCACGCGTGTACATTGCTTATATTGCGCGTACTTTACTCATAAAGCATGTACTTCTAATTAAAATGCATGTATTTTGTTTCATAACATTCTTTTTTGAAGAAATTATTCATATAGTTATGATTGTGTATACCTTACATGTATTGTGGTCTGTGTCAATGACAATATAAACTTACATATGATATTTTGTGTTAGTTATCGTTTTTTGTATAACTTTTATGGTCCGCGCCAGTGGCACCATTTTGGAGTAATATAAATAAGGAACAATAACCAATACAAAGCTAAAAAATTACAAATATGGTATGTGTTTGGATCAATTTACAAAATGTCCTTTTTGGGGAAGAAATATTCTCAAAACAAAATTTAGCTTAGTATATATGCTATGTGTTTTAGCATTTCAGGGTCTTGAAATGATTTTTTCAGTTCCTTGCCTCTGCTAATTTGTTCAATATAGTGTAACAACCTGCGTAATTTTGGGGGTATTTTCAAAATAAAGTGGAAAAATAAATTTTGAGATAAAATTATTTTTATTGCTCAAACTTGTTGGTTATTATTTTTAAAGGTGAGAATTTCAAACGGTTTCGAAAACGAAGTTAAAATGAATTTTATATTGATTTTATAATATTTTGCCTTATAGGCATTTTTTAGGAGAACTGCTAGTTTTCCTGGGCGATCGATCGATCGACGCCTAGGGGTCGATCGATCGACCCCATCAGAAAACGTGCGCAACAAGCAGTTTCTTGAGGAGTTTCATTTCTTTACAACTCTTATTCTTTGCCTTATAAAATAAGGTCGTGGGTTACCCTTTTTGGTACAACTTTTTGGTAGCAAACACATTTTTAATTCCTCTCTTTTATACTCAAACAAGCCCTTTGATTTATGCATTCAACCTCAGGTTTTTGGAGGTGTTCTTGGGGCAGTTTTGAGGTTGTTCTTGGAGGTGTTTTTGGTGATTTTTGAGAGAAGATTTTTGGTGGCTTTTTAAGCGTTTCTGGGCAGAATTACTGTTGGTTCTTTTGGTGGTTTAAGGTATGGGGTTTTACCCAATATGCTCCTAAATCTTGCCAGTATTTATTTCGTTGAATTCTTGTTAATTGAACTCATATTTTGAATTGTTAAATTCATTGAAATCTGGAAAAATAATTGTTGGAATTATTTTGATTCATGTGGTATTATTCATGTTGTCATTGAGCACGTTGTCATGAGATTTTAATATGGCACAGACGTTGGGCACCCGCCAAAATTTCTGCTTCCAAGGGCTATGACTTGATAAAGCATGTGCGGATGGAGTGAGGCCTGGTGACCTGGTTAATGTGTTGTTGAGAAATTTATTGATAAAATGCTTATGAGATTCACATTTGATTTGAATATTCGTATTCATATTGTTGCGCTTTATTCATCGCTAACATATTATTGTTGAGCATCTTTCCTGTCGTATTGTGTACTTCCCCATCTTTTTCTTAGTTGGCAGGTGAGCACGGATTTGAGTGCTATGGACCAATTGGGATGATTTTAGCATGGATTATTTGGGAAGAATTTTAATATAAGAGATGAGAAGACTTGTATTTATTTTGATGTATAGAGCATTGGAGATTTGTATTTATTTTTCGAGTTAGATGTTGTATTTTTAATTCGAGAGATTTGTTGTATTTATTTGAAGAGAATGAGATTTGTGGTTTTGTTCTTTTGTGAGAATTAGATGCTCTATACCTTGCTATTTACGGATTTGGTTAGTTTTATCGATAGTGGCACTCCGTTCGCTCTCCCCGGACTCGCAGGATGTTACAGAATAATATCAGAGCTTAGTTATACGACCACCCTCGGGTCTTGAATTTTGGCTCTGTTGTGTTTTTGTGACGCATATTTTGGAGATAGAAATTTTTAGAGAATCGTTTCGCGTTAGGCATCTAGATTAGATGTGAGGAATTTATTTTTGGTGACAAGATTATTTTTGGATATTTGTGGCCTGATTTTTTAGAGTTAGGCATTCGGCGAATTTCGAGGGCGAAATTCCATTGTTAGTGGGGAAGTGTAACAACCCGCGTAATTTTTGGGGTATTTTCAAAATAAAGAGGAAAAATAAATTTTGAGATAAAATTATTTTTATTGCTCAAACTTGTTGGTTATTATTTTTAAAGGCGATAATTTCAAACGGTTTCGAAAACGAAGTTAAAACGGATTTTATATTGATTTTATAATATTTTGCCTTATAGGCATTTTTTAGGCGAACTGCCAGTTTTCCTGGGCGATCGATCGATCGACGCCTGGGGGTCGATCGATCGATCCCAGCAGAAAACGTGCGCAACAAGCAGTTTCTTGAGGAGTTTCATTTCTTTACAACTCTTATTCTTTACCTTATAAAATAAGGTCGCGGGTGACCCTTTTTGGTACAACTTTTTGGCAGCAAACACATTTTTAATTCCTCTCTTTTATGCTCAAACAAGCCCTTTAATTTATTCATTCAACCATAGTTTTTTGGAGGTGTTCTTGGGGCAGTTTTGAGGTTGTTCTTGGAGGTGTTTTTGGTGATCTTTGAGAGCAGATTTTTGGTGGCTTTTTAAGCATTTCTGGGCAGAATTATTATTGGTTCTTTTGGTGGTTTAAGGTATGGGGTTTTACAAAATATGCTTCTAAATCTCGCGAGTGTTTATTTCGTTGAATTCTTGTTAATTGAACTCATATTTTGAATTGTTAAATTCATTGAAATCTGGAAAAATAATTGTTGGAATTATTTTGATACATGTGGTATTATTCATGTTGTCGTTGAACACGTTGTCATGAGATTTTAATATGGCACGGACGTTGGGCACCCGCCAAAATTCTTGCTTCCAAGAGTTATGACTTGATAAAGCATATGCGGATGGGGTGAGGCTTGGTGACCCGGTTAATGTGTTGTTGAGAAATTTATTGATAAAATGCTCATGAGATTCGCATTTAATTTGAATATTCGTATTCGTATTGTTGCGCTTTATTCATTGCTAACATATTAATTTTGAGCATCTTTCATGTCGTATTATGTACTTCCCCATCTTTTTCTTGGTTGGCAGGTGAGAACGGATTTGAGTGCTATGGACCAATAGGGATGATTTTAGCATGGATTATTTGGGAAGAATTTTAATACAAGAGATGAGAAGAATTGTACTTATTTTGATGTATAGAGCATTGAAGATTTGTATTTATTTTTCGAGTTAGATGTTGTATTTTTAATTCGAGAGATTTGTTGTATTTATTTGAAGAGAATGAGATTTGTGGTTTTGTTCTTTTGTGAGAATTAGATGCTCTATACCTTTCTATTTATGGATTTGGTTAGTTTTATCGATAGTGACGCTCCGTTCGCTCTCCCTGGGCGGGCGGGGTGTTAGATATAGTAGATGAAAAAGACCTCACAGTCAACCCTGAAATTAAAATAAAATAAATATACAAATTAGTATGATGTGAATAAAATTTGTTACAAATATACAAATTAGTACATTATGTAAATGAAGTTTTTTCTTACCCATTATATTGCCTAGGGCATTAATGATCTCTAATTAGGTTAAATTTGTCACCACTTTCAACAAGAAATGTATTGTTCTTTTTTTATATTCTGTTAATGGATCATCATCAATTGTAAATTCATTTGGTGTAACTTCATCTACCATTCTCTGAGTTGCGAAATCGTTTTTTCATTGTTTCTGCTTCAATCTTCAATACGTACAGTGTTTTTTGAAAGATAAAAAATTGTTAAGAGGAAATATAGTGAGTGTATACAAATAATAAAAAATATATAGATTAAACAGTGCAAAGTACACGCATAATATTAAACTACACGCGCATGTATTTGTGTATTTCACGTCTATTTTACAATATTGTGGTTGTACTTTGATACTTTGGATGATTATTTGCCACTAATGCAAAGTACACACATGAATATTGTAAAGTATATGTGGATTATAAAAGTACATTTCATATAACTAAGTTTAAGTTTTGGCTTTAACCAATTTTTTTTGCATCATCGAAGTATGATGCTTTTTGTTCCTTGTCATCTGGTCAATAAGAATCCATATGGACGACTTTATTTTGGTCTCGACTTTATTTTGGTCTCTGTATATCGTAAGTAATGTGAAATTTTCAATGCCATGCCTTAGCACAATGAATAAATTATTACAACTGCCCAAGTATTGAATTTTTTTTTTATATAACTCGCCCTTCTTATTGACTTCATTTTTGCTACAAGCTTCTTTCTGAAAAAAATTTATAGGCATTGTGTTAATAAAGAAAATATAGTATTTATGCGATTGTGATGCACAAAGCTTTCAATTTAATTTTACTTACCCAACAATAATCATAAAAAGTGTGTGAGGTGGAGAGCCCTTCCTTTGATAATTTTGTCCTCAATACTTCACTAAAGGCGATTATTATCTGTTTCACATATTTAAAACGGTGAGGATATAATAATGTTGAAATTTAATTAATGTTTAATATTTGGTTTACATCCTTGGCTTGATATTTCTTGATTCTTGAGGACTTCAACAAAATCTTCCCATGTGATTTACGAAATTTGCCCTCGGTAAATAAATTCCATGAATTTTACTATAGGCAATAACAATTGTATAATAATAATAATAACATTATTCTTCTACACATAAAAAATAAATATAAGTGAAGTGCAATAGCATCAAACAATACACTTTACCCTGGTTCAGCCATATGAATAAACTCTTCAATTTTATTCTTCACAGCTTCATTGAGGTATTTGTATGCATTGATTGATTCAAGCTTGAAGTGAGTTTCTTTATATTGTTAGGCTAGTGTTAGCTTGCTGGTTCTTGGCTTTATCAGCTTATGTTTTTTAATTGGGCGATTTTTCTTGGTTTCATCGGAATCTTTTTTATTCTTCTGTCCTCTAGTAACAGGCCCTTTTATTTTGTGTATTTCTTTATATACAAGCCTATAAGGGTGGCCTGTAGTGTCTTTATTTCATCTTTATAAATGTAATCAACAACGTTTTTTGCTTTTTTATCTTGTCTCTCATGGATTCTCTTGTACATTGAAGCTTGTACAGTCTTCAACTCCGAAATTTTGTCCATAAGTTATTAATTAGTGTTTTCCTAATATATATATATATATATATAAAAGAATGTTAGATTGTAGGCATTTTTTTACAAACATAATGTTAAAAAACGTGAATAGCTACCTATAGTTTATAAAAACTACGTGTATTTTCTTAAAACATCATTATTCTACAATATAAAACGCTTGTATTTTTATTTTAATACTGCGTGTATTTTGATAAAACTCATGTACTTTTATCAAATATTGCGTATATTTTGAAAACACGCATATACTTTTTAAAATAACTGTTTGTACTTAATAAAAAAAATCACGTCCTTTAAAATTGTGTGTACTTTATAAAATAACTACTTGTACTTTATATAATACTGATGTTTTCCATTTGAAAATTAATCAAAAGTACCCGTTCAGTTTTTTTCAATTGTTGTTTTCTTATTATGTAACAAAAAAGAATGTTAGATTGTAAGTATTATTTAATTAACATAATGTCAAAGAACATGGAATAAAAATATAAATAAATGAAATAAATGATCAAGAACTACTTGAAAAACTGCATGTAGTTTATAAAAACTACGCGTATTTTCTTAAAACATCATTATTCTACTATATAAAACGCATGTACTTTTATCAAAATACTATGTGCGTTTTGATAAAACGCGTGTACTTTATAAAATAACTGCTTGTACTTTATAGAATAATGGTGTTTTCCATTTGAAAATTAATCAAAAGTAGTTGTTCAGTTTTTTTACATGTGATTCCTCAAGATTTACCCTCAACATCACCATTTCTAGCTCACCATCTCTCAATTTTTGCAGTATATCTTCATACATTTTTTTGAGATTTTTATTACTCCTAGATAGATATGCATTAGTTTGCTCCAACATTCTTGATGATTCAGCCTACTATTTCAATGATCCATCCAATTATTTCATTCTTTATGAATCACTCATTATTTCTTGAATAAGTTTTTCATTCAAAGAATTGTTTATGACAACAAGTTGGGCATTTTCCAACTTCAACTTATTCAGTAACTATTTTTCTTTCAAATGTTGAAAATTTTTCACCTCCAACTTATTCATTTCCTATTACGCTTCCACAAGTTGGGAAATATCCAACTCCAACTATACACACAAAATAATAAGTTTCTACCTCCAAAATCTTCACCATATTTAGTGCACAATCACGTTCTTCAGCTGTTATAGATAGTTGAGATTTGTTTTCCCCAATAACTCCATTTTCAATGCAACATTTTCTTCATCCCAATTCACCTACTCAGCATTACCAAAAGCTTTTAATTCAAAATTTTGAGTATCTGTTGATTCATAATCTCTTGATTCAAAATTTCCAGTATCTTTTGGTTGATCATTTCCCTTTTTTTTGAAGGAATCACGAAGTCTTTAAGGGAAATATTCCAACTTGGTGAAAAAGCATTGTCATCACATTCTTCAGTAACTTCTTTGGACGACGAATCAATATGTATAGGACTTACTTAAAAAATATTCAAAGAGAAACTCGGCCCTTAACACAAAGTTTTACTATTTTTGATGCCCTTATTGAGATAAACTTCACTTTCTATTGCACCGTCCTTACTAGCTGCTTTGTTTATAGTCCCATTCTTCAAATTTATTAAAGCAATATCATTCTCAGATAATCAATCTTTCAAATATAACACGTTCCATCTAAGAAATTTTGGTGTCTTCTCTTCCTTCCCTTCAACAGGTGGCATGATATCAAACTTCTCACATACCCAATATTGTGATCATGCAAAAACACACGTGATATTTATAGTTGTATTATCTAGTTTTTATAATTGGAATAACGCGTGTAATCTATAAAGTTCACGTGTATTATTAAAATACATGTGATATTTATAAAGTACACGCGTTTAATCTATAAATATCACGTGTACTTTCAAAATACACGTGATATTTAGTTATTCCAATGATCATGATCATGATAATTAAAATAACGCGTGTATTTTTATAAATATCACATGTATTTTGAAAGTACACGTGATATTCCAAGGACCGTAGTCACTGAAATTACATGTGTAATTTATAAATATCACGTGTATTTTCAAAATACGTGATATTTATAGATTACACATGTTTTTGATAGTCCAAAATTTGTTCAAAAAGAAAAAAAGATGTATCACATCAAATTTTCCAATTTGTTTGTTAGACCAATTGTATTAGTAAGTTTCGCTCACTAATAGTGAAATGACACATTCGCTTGTTGTGCTAGGCTTTGAACTTGCTGTTTTATCAAGTGAATTGATGAGAAACCCATGCACAACAGAAGCCCAATCATGTGTAATCATGTCACCAATATTGTTGATGTATGGTGTAAAAAATTCTCCTAATGTAAAGTTTGAGTTAGAGAAAAGCAACATCATCATGAAGTGGAGAGAAACAAGTTTTACAAAATTAGTTATGCCCTCATCTGTGTCCAACTCTACCATTTCTTCAAACCCTTACTTATGTCTAATTTTCTGATTTTTTATTAGCTTTGAAGTATTGGGCAAGGAATTCAGGGTTTGGAGCAGACACATCCAATCCCTTTTTCAGATTTATTGGTTTTTTTCCCTCTACTATTGGGATACTAAATATTTCACTTATATCTTTTGGACTTATTTGAGCACTGGTTTTCGTGCGAAAACTCCTCCTTTCATTTTTGTAGAGCTTGACAATTGATAGAATATTTTTATCGGTTTTTTTGTGCTGAATTTCTACTACTTCCTCCTGTAGCAAGCATTGAAAAGCTCCCAGAATAGAGTCTTCTTAAGCAGTTCAATATGCCTATCATTTATTTTTCTTCGAATAACAAACAAATCATGATAAAATCTAATAACATTCGACCTATACTGGTCAAATTTATTCACATCATGTGTAAATTTCACATCACTGCTCGAAGAACTTTCTTCAGCACTGCCCTTCTTGTTGTTCTTTCCTTTGCTTGCCCTCATCTTCATCCCCAATCTAATAATCTAAACATATAAAATTTAAATTACAAACATATAATGATAAATTACACGTAGAAAAGATAAAATACACGCGAATTGGAATAAAATACATTCTCAAATAATAAAGTACATGTGTATTTACAAAGTACACCTGGTCCAAAATAAAAAGTACATGCGGCCTAAATATAAAGTATATGTGAATTGAAATAAATACAAGCTTCGAAACTTAAATTACACGCAATATAATGAAAATACATGCATGGAAACATAAAGTACACTTGACATTGTATTGATAAAGTAACATATTCTAATAGAGTACGCGCGTATTTAACAAATTACATTGAATTTTTATTTACTGCATACACATTTCTATTAAAGTACAGCATTTCAAAAATAATCTGTTTCATGGTGATATCTAATAGACGTCGTAACATAAGACCACCAAAACCACGAACCACGATTGTTAACATATTGAGTAAAATAATAGTACAAAAGGTTCATGCTAAACGCACCATCGTTATCAAAACCTCTTTGGCAATGACCCTCGCTTCATGTGGTTAAATTCTTAGCTTTAGCCTTAGTAACTTGAAGTTTTGTCACATCAAATATGCATTTTATTTCTTCATAGTAGTGGTAGAAGCTGTTTAGCGCTCTTGCCTTGTCATTAAGGCAAAGCACAAAAAAAAAAAATGTCGTCATGTGTCTTATCAACTGCCAGCGTGAATGGTTTTGTATTCTTAAGATATTCATAGAAGCAACATGTAGTTCTGTAGTCGATTATGGGTGTGGTAGTCATTCTTAAACAACAAGACACCTTCAAAACATTATACAAACATTGCCATATGATTCAAATGTGCATACACATATTAAAAGGCCGTTGGCGTAGACCATAATAAACGTAACATAAAAAGCACATTCATACAATCAATTTCAAAATGTGTTTATTTTTCAAAACCAAAGCAACAAATGTAGAATATATACACATGAAATACTCAACAAAATGTGTTCAAAGTACATGCAAAAACTAGAGATTGGAGAAATATTAACCTAATAACAGAAAATATACGATTATATAAAATTTTGATTATATAAACTCAATTAATAGATGATTATATGCAATATACAATAAATTATGAAAATAAAATCATTAATCACGTCTGTATGATTGTAATTTCCCTTCATTTATTGAAAATTAATTCAAAATTTGATCGATTTAGAGTTTTGACATGAAGAGTAGGATTTAGGAAAAACGATGATTGATTTAGGGTTTCGTATGCCGAAAAGCTTAAAAATACATTTCAATAGATTATACTTGATGAAGAAGATTGGAAATGGATTGATCGAATATGAATAGGGTTTGTTAGCTGAAGAGTTTTTTTGCGATTTGATTTTGAAAGCATGCGTTTGGAACGGAGTTTGGGGGTATTTATATGTGGACCTAATCGTTTAAAATTTGTTGGACCCGATTTTTTTTGTCAAAAATTGTTAGTCAAAGGGATAGACCGTAAAAGCTCCTAAATTTTTTTTCTTGTTACGACATGTTTGGTTTGTAACTATAATTTTATTTTCTATATTTAAATATAATTCTGATAAAAATTTGTGTTTTGCACACCTATTTTAAAACACTGGATTATAATATATCTATGTTTTAATCAAGTTTTTCAGAAAACAGCAAAATTGTGTTTTATAACTTTTGTTTTTTAATTTTCAACTCAGAATTATTCATTCTTAATATTTTAATGCATTTATACCTTAATATATTATACACATACACAATACATTAATATGCGTGTAGTTCTTATAAATAAAAAATATATATGTACACGTACACAAAATTATATATATTTATATTTTATTAAATTATATAATATACTAAGATCCACATGTTAAATAATATTATCAATAGATACGTGATACTTATATATAGTTGTATACATGTATTATTATTACATAAAATAATATAAAATATAAATATAATAAAATATTATCAATTCATGTATGTATATAATTTTATTGTGAATTATATTTGCAATATCATTATATATATATGCGCGCGCGCGCGCACACTCATACACACACTTGTATAATATAAATATATATATGTTTGTCAATTTTATCGAATTTTTAAAAAATTATATTTAAAAATAAGTTTACTAAATACTCACCAATATTTATAAATATATAAAATTATTTTTTAAAATATTGTTTAAATCGAGTTTTCTTAATAGAGAATCAAAACGCCTAATTTTTTAAATGCACATAAAATATGTTTTTTTAATAGAGAATTAAAGTGAATGTCATGTTTCTTCCTATATTTGGATTTATAGGACAGTGATTTTCAAGTTTATAAATCTAGTCCTTATGGGACAATAACAATTATTTGTGTGGTCCCTTTAGAAGTAAGAGTACACAATATAGATAATTTTATTTGTTTTAGTTAAAAGAGGTATTTATATTCATACCCTTATTCATACTCATTTAAAAATTATTCTAAAAATAAACACATAACCCTACCTCCACCGAAATCCTCGTCAAAACGTCGAAATCCTCGCCGGGGATCGCCGGATTGTTTATCTCTCCTCGATTCTCTCTCTCTTCGCCTATTTTTTTTTTATCTTTTAGTCCGCTCGAGCGACATCATTGCCAGCGTTAGAGAAGAAGGTTTTTCGCCGAAAAAAATATAGTGTTTGTCGGAAAAAATGAAAGTTTTAGAGAAATTATAAATTTATCGGTTTAGATTTTTTTGTCAAAAAACATCAAATATGGGTGTTGTTGGATAGATCTCAACGAGTAGATTTCAAAAATATAAATTTTGTGAATTTTGAATTTATAAATTTGAAGTTATGAACTTTTAAATTTTGATTTTTTTTTTCGAATGAGTTGTCAGATGATATATTATTTATTTTTCATGATTTTTAAATATAAAAATTAAATTTATAAAATTATATAATGCATTATATTTTTATACACTTTGACTTAGATATGCCTTCGTTCGAAAGGGTTTTTATTTTATAAATAAAGAAACATGTTTAGGTGTGACGGTCGCTGCTCCAGCTTTCTCCCCAACACTCTTTTTCCCCTCTGGTTCACTCCCACGCTTCCCTTCAAAGGCAGCCGCAACAATGGCTCTCATGAAATCAAAAACACCCTTTTACCTCCCCAAACACTTCCTCCCTCAAGTTTCTTCACACCCCTTCTCCTCAGAACCAGACTCCCACTCTGATCAAGAAACCCAAACCCCTTTTACCTCCCCTAACTTATCCCCACTAGAAACCCTTATCTCTGAAAAATTCCACACCCTAATCAAAACCCACCACTCCAAAAACCCCAACCTAAACCTAAACCTAAACCCAAACCCTCAAAACCCAAATTTCACTCTCCCAACTCTCTCCTTTGAATTCTCCAAAATCTCAACTCTTGAATCCATCTCCCCCACCATCATCCACCGCGTTATCGAAAAATGCGGCGCCACCCGCCACGGGATCCCATTTTACCAAGCCTTAGCCTTTTTCAATTGGGCCACCACCACCCAAAATTCCCCACAAGTTTCACCCTATAACGAAATGATCGATTTAGCCGGAAAGGTACGGAAATTCGATATCGCGTGGCACATTATCGATTCCATGAAAAACAATAACATTGAGCTTACTGTAGAAACATTTTTGATATTGGTTAGAAGGTATGTTAGGGCGGGATTGGCGAATGAGGCGGTTTACGCGTTTAATAGAATGGAAGATTATAATGTTAAGCCTGATAAGATTGCTTGTTCTGTTTTGATTGGGATTTTGTGTAAGAAAAGGAGGGCGGTTGAAGCTCAAGCGTTTTTCGATTCGCTGAAGGGTAAATTCGAGGCGGATGTGATTTTGTACACGAGTTTAGTATATGGGTGGTGTCGGGCGGGGGATATAGGAGAGGCGGAGAGGGTTTTTAATGAAATGAAGGAGGTTGGGGTTAAGCCTAATGTGTATACTTATAGTATTGTGATTGACGCGTTGTGTAGGTGTGGGCAGATTACGCGTGCCCACGATGTTTTTTCGGAGATGATTGATGTTGGGTGTCAGCCGAATTCGATTACTTTTAATAATTTGATGAGGGTGCACGTGAAGGCGGGTAGGACGGAGAAGGTTTTGCAGGTTTATAATCAGATGAAGCGGCTTTCGTGTGCGGGTGATACGATTACGTATAATTTTCTGATAGAGAGTCATTGTAGGGATGAGAATCGGGAGGAGGCGACTAAGGTGATTAATTCGATGGTGCAGAAAGGGTGTGAGCCGAACGCGTCTAGTTTTAATCCGATCTTTAGGTGTATTTTGAAGGCGCGGGATGTGAATGCTGCTCACCGGCTGTTTGCGAGGATGAAGGAATTGAATTGTAAGCCGAATACGGTTACGTATAATATATTGATGCGGATGTTTGCTGATTCGAAATCTGCTGATATGGTTATTAAGCTTAAAACGGAAATGGATGAGAGTGAGGTTGAGCTCAATGTTAATAGTTATCGGATTCTGATATCGTTGTATTGTGGCATGGGGCATTGGAATAATGCATACAAGTTCTTTAGAGAGATGATGGAGGAGAAGTGCTTGAAGCCAAGCCAGCAAGTTTATGAAATGGTTTTGCAGCAGTTGAGGATAGCGGGACAGATAAAGAAACATGAGGAATTAGTGGAGAAGATGGTGGATAGGGGATTTGTTAGTCGGCCCTTGTAGAAGGAGCATGCCCCATCTACAAGTTCAATTAGGTATCTTTCATTTTCTGTCATCATCATTGTACTAAGTTAATGTTCCAGAAATTTTGTAGTGCTTTTATAGTTTATTGTTGAATAATGACGTTGTATTTCAGAGATTTGATTTGGATGTGATACCTGCACGTCAATTTTTGAATGTATAGTTTTTATCATATTCGTTTAATAGAAAGGATTTTGTTATTTGTTAGTTAATTGTAACATTGTGATTGGGTTATGGTACATCTTTGCTGCTCTTTTGTTTCATTTGAGCATTGAAGTGCTCATGACATGAGTTTTTGGTCTATTCCTTCGATTATCCCGACTTCAGTTATATTATTTCAGTGCTTTCGGATCATGATTTTAATGTAGTGACGTCATCTTTTTTGGGATAAATTACCCCTTATGGAATTTTGCCTACATGCCAATCTTTATAGTGAGATGAGAAGGAGAATTCGAATCTGTTATATTTATTTATTTGTATGGTCGTAATCTGTCAAACATAATCGCTTTAAATTCTGCTATGATTTGGGTGAGTTTATATTAAGATTATGTATCATAATTCCGGATTGTTTGATGGTGAAAATAAGGTTTGGTTAGTTTGGGATGATTAGAATGTGTTAGGATAAGAATAGTTATCTGTAGTTTTGAGACTTGAGGAAACGATTCTAATGCTGTCACTAACTCAAGTAAATCAGTACTTGATATGAGCATTGTGGATTAGTTATTTTTCTTATTTCATTTTTATTATAATAAATAGATATTCTTTAGCAGTATTTCAGATTAAGTTAGTTAGAATAGTGGGGTCGTGGCTTAGGTCACCAAGTCCATGATATCACCCCTGACGTTATAGTTTGCTTGGCAATCAAGTATTTTGGGCCTATAAATATCATTGTATTCTCTCATTCAAGACAACCAATTACTTTGAGTGATATTGAGAATGAGGTGAGAGAAATCTTTGATTATTAATTTTTATGTGTAATTTTTGTTGCGTTCACAACAAATTGGTATCGCTCGTGAGGGACAAGCATCAAACCAAGCGTTCGTCGCCCTCAGTCAAATGACTCCTCCTTCACGATTGTCTTTTCTTCGCAGCTCCACCCAAACATCTTACCTAATGGCGGCCAACCCTCTTAAGAGTCTTAGTTTCATCCCTTACCGGTGACCCTTGTTCGCCCCTTAACAACCATTGCCGAACACCAACAAGCACCAAACCATCGTTTTACCTGGCATTAGATCGTCAACATTCGGTGAGGCTCGTACGAGGTTCCTCAGTCTCATAATGTTGGCTCCTCACAATCCTCTCTCCTTGAGTCCTCATAGCCATATTCAAGAAGCCCTAATCCTAGCATAGCGAACAACCTAAACAGGGGTAAAACTGGGCCCTCTTTGACCTCATCGGATCTTCCTTGGCCTTTTCAACCTCCTGCAAAGGTCTCCTGCACCACAGTGACAACCAAATGTTCGACGAGCCTTGTGATGTAGCTGCACAAGTGTCTTTCTTGTTATTTCTTTTAATGAGGGGATATTAATGTACTTTTATGTTTTCGCTCCCTAGTAGTATATAAAAGGGTTTCCTTGCCTTATATTTCATGATTACATTTTAGATATTATGAAAAATGATTGGAGAGAGTTCCTTCATTAATTGTTGTATTCACTTGATTGTGTCCGCTTATATTAAATTATGAAAGATTATGTGGCAGAATGGGGAAGAGGCTTAAGGAGGGGTAATCGACGTAAAATGGGGTCAAATCGAGCTAGATTTGATTTGAAGGGGCTCGAAACTGTTTCTTCCAGTGGTGTGCATGGTTGCCGGTGGTCTGAGATGGAGAGTATTTGGCATTTGCTTTGGGGGGGCACCAGAATTGATGTATTGGATGCCGGTAGGAGTCGCTTGCCTTGTTTTTTCAGCATCGGTGTTGGAACAATGATGATATGCAGTCGGATCTTGCAGATCTTGGTGGAATCTGGTTGGCCCACTCATGGAGCTGCAGGCCAGTTTGAACACGCCTCTTGGGATCTCTGATCAGGTCGACAGGAAGTATTTGGCATGGCCGATGAACACGACCTGGTTATGATTCCAATTGAAAGGTGAGGCAACCTTCATGGATGCAGGTGGGACATGGGAGCTAGGGTTTTCTGACCTTAGACAATGAGAGTTGTTTGGTGTCGTGTCGAAGTTGTCTGGGTGCACCACTCGAGGCTCCACTCCTTGTCGTCCACACACTCCTCCAAGAACAAACGACGATTTGATACCAATTTAATATGTAGTTGGCAGCGTAAAGGATTAATTAGGAACTACACAACAATAACATTGAATAAAGGCAAATTGCCCATTTTTCTCTCTAATTCTCATTCATACCTAAAGTTATAATAGCGATTACAATGGGTGGCTAAGAACTGCCAAAATAACCCTAAAAAGTTAAATGACTAAAACATTGAATAAAGGAAAAATTTAGTGTATGCCACATCACTCAACATTAAGTACGATAGTGCAAAAATACTTGTACTAAACTCATTCTGCATCATGCTCTTATTGGTACAACGAGACAATGTTGTACTCGTCACACCGTTTGATATGACAAGTGTCATTTAAATGTTGAATAGCATGACAATGAGGCACTTTATTAAAATTCTGAGTAGCGAGTGTAAGACGCAATTGTCCGATCCGTCGCTGCTGTCGTAGTCTTTTCGTCTGCCCTTGGGGGTCTCATCCCCCGCGGCCCTCGTTATTGTTGCTTCAAAAAGTCGTTCCCCCCTCCCCCCCCGTGTGATTCCGATCGACATATCGGGTGTGTTGGCGGTTGCCAAATATTCTCCTGCGTATTGTATTTTGAATTTCTTTAACATCCTCGTCGACAATTGTTGGGTCGCTCGCCGTATATTTTGGGATGTTTAGGTGTTTGCCATCATGGGCTTCCATCCCATCCTTGGTGAAGAACCTTGAACGAAATTTAAGGTGCGGAGTTGTAGTACATTAACGACTTCTTCCCACTCTTTTGGACAATAGATGATATCATGTGGTCTGAAATTGGTTTGAGATGGGTCCATTGGCTCGTGAGGATTTGATTGAGCTCAAGTATGTGGACGTGTGGTAGAATGCAATGCCTAACATTATAATGCTCATTGTACGTATCTAGTCCCACTTTAAGCACTGTTGACCCCCTCCGAAGGGTTTGGTGTGTTGGTTCAAGTGGAAGAGCATGATGAGAACGAGGTTTTAGCGTATTAATTGTATTTCTTTCATTTCATAATATTGGTTTATTATTATTATTGAAACACGTTGGAATATTTTAGATTATGTTAGTTAGAATAGTGACATAATGGTATTCCCTCATTTTACGACAACTGATAACTTTGAATAATATTGAGAATAAGTCAAGGGAAACCTTTAATTATTATTCTATATGTAATTTCCGTTGCGTATGGTAGCTATGGAATACTAGGTATCACTTACTTTTGGAATCTTTTTGAATGAAAAGATTAAAGTTTTTCCAGGGAATGCAAATTCTCACGAAAAAGCCATGTATGTAAATGTTTTGTTTTGAATGAATAGCTGGCACTTGGGGTTCCTTTATTTCTCCAAATATCAGATGGTCATGGGGCATGGTTTGTATAATATATATAGTTTGTATCTGGTATTTACCTTTTCATTTCAGATTATATATGTGCTTTATGTACCCCATCAGAGTATAAAAAATACTAGGAATGACACGTGCCGGTTGGAGGGTTCTATTAATATTTTGATGTTTTCATTTGTCCAACACAACAATGTGATGTATATATATGATGGCTCGTGTCGTGTGTTGCACAACTGGAGGGTTCTAGCTCGTCACCCTAAGCATACCACTTTCTTCACCAATAAATTACATCTCAATATCATTTTCATTGAACAATTTCACTTACTTATACATCTGGAGCACTACTATGTATTTACCTGTGCTTAGAATACTAACAACAATATAACGTGTCACATTATTTCTGGCAACTTCCATGTATATACTTGTGCTTAACATAGTTACAACGATATTATGTATACGAAAATTAACATTGACAGCTTCACCAAAAAGAAAACAAACACGCAAACTAATTTTAAGTTCATTCCTACTAAAATCTTAAATAACCCGAGTAAATAGTTTGCTTGCATCACAAATTCACCTAGCTAACAGTGTATGTGTGATGTACGTGCCAAGTGTTCTAATTAATAAATTTCAAAATATTTAGTTAAAATTTAAATCAAAATATAATTATCAGGTAGTACGTGAGGGCATCCTGGGCTTCAGGTCTAGAATTATCATCCAATTTGGTCATTACAAACGTGTTAATCTCCTCCCATCATTAAATATCAACCTTTGAATTTTCTCAACTTTTATTCTCCCCAAATTTTAGCATACAATCCCCCATGCCTAAATATTGACTGCAAAATTCTAAAATACAATATATATATATTTTTATCTGATTCTTGATGCTTTATATAGAATTTGCATGTATTTTCATACTCGTTACAATTATTCTATGTTATGAACCCTATAAGTGTGCCAATAAAATTCTGGTTATAAATTTTTTCCCTATATATTTTGTCTCTTTTTCTATATAAGATTATCTTCCTTTCACATGACATAGAGAGAGATGTATTAAGTTGGTCATCATAAAAACAATACAGAAATTTACTGGTAAATACACACGTGTATAATTTTTATTTTCAACGTGCATTTATTACAAGGCTTGATCCCTGGTAGTTGATACTCTTGTTCAATTTTCTTAAGTAATTCTTTCCTTTAATTGATCTTTGATCAGTGTATTATGAGATAAATTACAATCAAATTAATTGGTGCAGTTGACTAACACACTCTCAAAATACAAAAACTTAAATTTGATGAAAGGATTCATATTTATTGTACACTTATAATTTAAAAGTAAAAAAGAGAGAAACTACACAAATGAAGGTACCAGCCTATCCCATACTGCCATACTAAAGACATTGCCATAATCTTTTTCAAAAGGAAACAAATTTAGAAATTAAAAAAAAGATATTATCTCCCAATTAAATGCATTGCATGAATGAATGATAGATGCCCTGTCACGTGGAAAATGCAAATAAATATATAAAAAATAATAAAAGCCAAGGTTTTAAAAAATGCGAGGCGTGATCGATGTTATATGCGTATATGGGAAAACTAAAAGGATAGTAATAAATTGGAACGACTTATCTGGATGCTGAGGTGTGTGTTAGACACACAGTCCTAAGACAGAAATATCGCCCGCACGATAATCAGTGATGCTTCGAGCCTCAGATAACTGTCCCCAGGATTCAACAGCACAGTTCATCCGATTGAAGCACTCAATGGATGACTTTAAAACCACAAGAGATTATGCCCAGAATTGGAGTATGAAGAAGGACGTTTTTTGAGAGAGAGAGAGATTGAAAAGTTATTAGAAACTGATCTGCATATCCCTCATATAAAGGGATGCAGAAACCACCCACTTCCCCCAAAACGTGGGTGACCACTTCTCCCACTAAACCACTCCCAACGGCCAAAAAAAAAAAAAAAACGTGTTTTAAGTTTAATCATAGAATAATTTTTAATTAATTAAATAAAACAATTTTTAATATTAATTAAAATAATTTAATGACGAAATTAAAATTAACTCATTATTAGGACCCAAGACCAAGTCCCCAAGTCCCAAGTCCCAAGTCTTGATATATAATATAATAATTATATATCTATTTAGGTATAAATACCCCAAATCCTCTTAAATTCCCTTAGTGGGACTTGAACCCATGACCTCCTTTAAATGGGACTCAAAAGTTACCACTAGGCTACAAGGTCTTATTGTGAGTATATCATTCACACCAATAGTTATACACACACACACACAACAATCCCCCACATGAATGAGATACGAGAAGAAAGAATAAAGAAAGTCTTGGGCAATAAAATTGTCATTAATAGGCAGAGGTGTCTTTTGGACTTGAACCTTGCTTAGTGTATGTCCATTGGGCTTACAACCATTCAGTGAATTACATATCTTGAACTGACCAGTTATTTTGGTAAACCAGTTCAATAGACTACACACATGACACTTTAAAACACTTGTGGTTCACAACAGTTTTGCTCATTAAGGCCATGAGCTATATCCCAGTATCATGAGTGCTCTAGAGAATTCAGCCACAATTCCCATAGGTAGCGGCCCCACTACCACACTCACTTAGGTGAATCTATCAAGAATGTCCTGTCACATCCCGCTTGAAAATTCAAGCCATAGATTCATTAAGAGTTTAGCTCAACCTTTCTCATTACAGGTAGCACTACTATTATTATTATTAATAACACCATAGGGATAAGACAATGATAAGTCTTTGTAGCGCTCACATATAATCATCCACAATTAGTTTTCCCATGGAACCTATATCCTGGGATCTCCATTCAGATAGGTTGGGTATCCATCATGATGATTTTACTCATTAGGCTTTAAGCCCATCCCCCTCGATGTTTTGTAAATGATATCTCTTGACAACCCTTTGGTCAATGGATCTGCTAAATTATCATTTGACCTTACAAAGTCAATGGTTATAATGCCATTAGATATGAGTTGTCTCACACTGTTATGCCTGCGACGAATATGTCTTGACTTTCCATTGTAGGACTTGTTGCTTGCTTTTGCTATTGCCGCTTGGCAATCACAGTGTATAAGTACCGCAGGTACAGGTTTAGGCCACATTGGAATGTCTGCCAGAAATGTCCTCAGCCACTCGGCTTCTTCACCTGCTTTGTCTAAAGCTATGAATTCAGACTCCATTGTTGATCTTGCAATGCATGTCTGTTTTGAGGATTTCCATGATACGGCAGCCCCGCCTAATGTGAATACATATCCACTTGTAGATTTGGATTCCTCTGAGTCTGAAATCCAATTAGCATCAGTAAAACCTTCAATCACAGCAGGATATGAGACATAATATAAAGCATAATCCAAAGTAAATTTCAGGTATCTCAAAACTCTAATAAGTGCATTCCAGTGATCATTATTAGGATTACAAGTATATCTACTCAATCTCCCTACTGCATATGCAATATCAGGTCTGGTGCAGTTCATAATGTACATTAGGCTACCAATAATTCTTGAATATTCAAGTTGTGACACAGGTTCTCCTTTGTTTTTCTTCAGTTTACTATTTGGATCATAAGGAGTTCTAACAGGAGTAGATTCATATTGATTGAATTTCCTTAACACACTTTCTATATAATGTGATTGTGATAATTTGATTCCCACAGAATCTCGTATTATTTTTATTCCCAAAATAAAATCTCCAACTCCCAAGTCTTTCATATCAAATTGTTCACATAACATCTTCTTAGTGGTTTTTATAATACTCATATGTGATCCAAATATTAACATATCGTCAACGTATAGGCAAACAATCACACAAGCATCTCTATGACACTTAAAATACACACATTTATCAGATTCATTTATTTTAAATCCATCATTAATCATTACTTGATCAAATTTTTCATGCCACTGCTTAGGGGCTTGTTTTAGTCCATATAAGGATTTAACTAGCTTGCAAACTTTGTTCTCTAATCCCTTTACAACAAATCCTTCCGGTTGATCCATATAAATTTCCTCTTCTAATTCCCCATTTAAAAAAGCTGTTTTAACATCCATTTGATGAATTTCCAGTTTATAGATGGATGCGAGGGAAATTAGAATTCTAATAGAAGTAATTCGCGTAACCGGAGAATAAGTGTAAAAGAAATCGATTCCCTCCTTTTGTTTATATCCTTTAGCTACTAACCTAGCCTTATATTTTTCTATGGATCCATCAGGTTTCATTTTTCTTTTAAAAATCCATTTACACCCTATGGTTTTACAACCTGGTGGCAAGCTAACTAAATCCCAAGTGTGATTTTGCATAATAGATTCTATTTCACTATTAACAGCCTCTTTCCAAAATGGAGCTTCGGGAGAGATAAGAGCATCGTGATAAGATTGAGGATCCCCCTCGGACAAAAATGAAATATAATCAGGCCCAAAAGATTTATCTATTTTACGTCTTTTACTTTTCCTAACTTCCTGTATTTCCATATCATTCTCTTGCCTACTACTAGATGGCATATATATGTTCGAAGGAGCATCCTCAAGTCTAGTAGTGGGATTATGTGGAAAAATATGTTCAAAAAATTCTGCATCACGAGATTCAATAATAGTATTTGTAGATACACTATCTACATCTGATTTAAACACAAGGAACCTATATGCACTACTGTTTTGAGCATTTCCTATAAATACACAATCAACAGTTTTAGGTCCGAGTTTAGTTCGTTTAGGTGGAGGCAGAACTACTTTTGCTAAACACCCCCACACTTTTAAGTATTTATATGAAGGCTTTCTTCCTTTCCATAATTCATAAGGAGATTTATCAGATTTCTTAGGGGGAATTTTGTTTAAAATATAACAAGCTGAAAGTACCGCTTCACCCCATAAATTGTGAGGAAGACCCGAGCTGTTTAACATAGCATTTACCATATCCTTTAGCGTTTGATTTTTACGTTCCGCCACACCATTTTGTTGTGGACAATATGGTGCCGTAGTTTGATGTATTATGCCATGTATTTTACAAAAATCATTAAAAGGCTCAGAATATTCTCCCCCTCTATCTGATCTCACAATTTTAATTTTTTGATTTAGTTGATTTTCAACTTCCATTTTATATAGTATGAATTTCTCAAGTGCTTCATCCTTAGATCTCAAAAGATACACATAACAGAATTTCGTGTGATCATCTATAAAGGTGATAAAATATTTTTTCCCACCCCTTGTTTCAATTCCTTTTAAGTCACACAAATCGGTATGAATTAATCCCAAAATTTCAGTAGAGCGTTGTATACTTTGAAAAGGTTTTCTTTTGAATTTTGATTCAACACATATTTCACATTTGTGTTCGACATTTGCAGGCAGTTTAGGAATATCTCCTAAATTCATTAATCTTCTAAGTGAAGCAAAATTAACATGTCCAAGTCTACTATGCCATAAATATAAGGAATCAGAGATATAAGCAGAAGAATTAACTACATTAAAAACAGAGTCAACAGTTACATTTAATTTGAATAATCCCTCACACATGTAACCCTTTCCCACAAACACCCCATTTTTAGATAAAACAAACTGATCAGATTCAAAAACCAATGTGGGGGGACCAAAAATCAGTTTAAGCCAAATAAGTACCAACATAAATTTAAGGGGAAAGGAAAAGCACCAAATAATGCTACGAAACCTAAAGGTGGGATTAAGAAATTCGGGGGAGACTGTTTTGTTTGTGGTAAACCTGGACATCGAGCCCAAGACTGCTTCAATCGGATGAACTGTGCTGTTGAATCCTGGGGACAGTTATCTGAGGCTCGAAGCATCACTGATTATCGTGCGGGCGATATTTCTGTCTTAGGACTGTGTGTCTAACACACACCTCAGCATCCAGATAAGTCGTTCCAATTTATTACTATCCTTTTAGTTTTCCCATATACGCATATAACAATCTAAGACAGAAATATAAATTTTATATTCGTACAATGGGAAAATTTGATCCTGCTGCTATCGCCTCTGCTAGGCCTGAAAAATTTGTTGGTTTGAATTTTAAACGTTGGCAACAAAAAATGCAATTTTATCTGAATCTGTTGGAACTCGATCACACGTTAGAAATTAAGGAAGATAATTCTGAAGAGACCGAACCTGCAAAAACTGCTGTTAATCAACTTTGGGAAAAATCTGATTTTATGTGCAAAAATCATATTCTGAACAATCTGGATGATGCCCTGTATGATATTTATTTTTCTGTCCCTACTGCTAGAGAGTTATGGTTGATGTTAGATAAGAAATATAAAACTGAAGATGCTGGAAGTAAGAAATTTGTTGTTAGTCGTTTTCTGGATTTTAAAATGGTTGACGAAAAATCTGTTTTGTCACAATTAGAGGAACTTCAAGTCATTATTCATGAAATTCATGCTGAGGGTATGTCAATTAGTGAGGGTTTTCAAGTTGCATCTGTTATTGAGAAACTTCCCCCTTCCTGGAAAGAATTTAGAAATGGCCTTAAACATAAACGTAAAGATATGACTATGGAAGATCTCACTGTTAGACTTAGAATTGAAGAGGATAACTGCGTTAAGGAAAAAAGAGACGTTGCCACGGCTATGGCTGCCAAAGCAAACATTGCTGAAAGTAGTGGGGGGACCAAAAATCAGTTTAAGCCAAATAAGTACCAACATAAATTTAAGGGGAAAGGAAAAGCACCAAATAATGCTACGAAACCTAAAGGTGGGATTAAGAAATTCGGGGGAGACTGTTTTGTTTGTGGTAAACCTGGACATCGAGCCCAAGACTGCTTCAATCGGATGAACTGTGCTGTTGAATCCTGGGGACAGTTATCTGAGGCTCGAAGCATCACTGATTATCGTGCGGGCGATATTTCTGTCTTAGGACTGTGTGTCTAACACACACCTCAGCATCCAGATAAGTCGTTCCAATTTATTACTATCCTTTTAGTTTTCCCATATACGCATATAACAATCGAGACGCGGAGGCAAGCCGTAGAAGCCTAGGCAGACCTTAAGCGTAAAAAGGCATGAAAAGGTGTTTAAGGATTTTTAAATATATTTTAATATATTTAACTATAACAAGGCTATTAAAAATAATAAAATGGTACATATCTTAAAATATGTCTGAATATATGCAAACTAAAATACTATTTTTTTTAAATACTAAGAAAAAAACAAAAAAGCGTGCATTTTTTTGGACGAGATGTAAAGAGGTTTGGGATATCATTTGTCTTTTAATTGTTTTGAATGAGATATCGGTCCATTTTAAAAAAAAAAAGTCTTTAAAAGGCGATATAGTTTCACTAAAACGTTTTTGTTTAAAAAAAAGTGTGCCTTAAATCTTTTACTAAGAATAAGGCGTAAAAGGCTTAAAGCGAGGTGTTTTCCTCAAGTTTTAAGCTTAGGTTCGCCTTTTAGAACATTGATAAAAGCAATTAACTATTCCACGTGTCCATATCTGACGTCTTCAAATCCTCCAATAACACAGTAGCCTGAAAACAATATCAAAATCTCAGAACTTAAAATCAAGTCCAATGATTATACAACGCCAATAATTAAACATGTATCACGTTTTCTTGTGCGTATTGCTGGAAATATTTTGAATAAAGAACCCTCCTTAAAAAAGATTTTAACATGTAAATACCAAACATATTTTTAGGGAGAAACTGAGATGGCACAAACATCAGCCTAAGATTAAACTACTCAAGATCCATCAGGCAACATGTCAAGCGCCAAAGTTCGTTTAGTATAAAATGAGTTCATTTGCATAAGATATAACATTTTCAATAGCCGTAACGAAATATACACAAAAATATATTTCTTTTCAATTAGGAAAAATTACATTTAAGTGTGATAGAAGTTGTTCAGAGTGTCGAGTCCATCCAAATCATTTTACCTTTTCCTAAAGTGGCAAAAAATGATGCAATGCTAGAGAGAGGTAATGAAGACGTCTGGTGAATGATTTGTATGAATCTTTGTTGGAACGACCTCAAGGAATATGGCTCAAAGTAAATTTTGGAAACGGATTAAGTCAATCTAACTAAGTGGGGCTCAATGAATATATCCACACTCTTATAAAATTGAAGTCAATTGCTAAGAGTGTCGGCATGATTTTTACTCTTGTTACTGTTTCTGGGAAACTGCCTCTATTAAAATCGATATGAAGGCCTCGAGTAAAATCCTAGATTTTCCTTTGTAGGCTTGCATCTTTGAATCTCTGTGATGTAATCTAGGGCGCGGAAGCGTAAAAGAAATCTAATCTACACAACAACAACAACAAAGGGAAAACATAAGTGGATCTCAATTTCTCTCTCTAAGCTCTCATTATCATATTGTCAAAAGTGATACAAATGAGGGCCTTCCGACAATTTATACTAAAGGTACAAAAAGGGAAAATAATAAGAAATGCTAAAATGACAACTGTATCCTTATTCTCCTGCATCACTCTCCCCCTTGAGAGGAATCCATATAAGCCGAATATTGCTGAAAGAAATCGAGATCAACATGCTGTAATGTGGCCTCGATAATCCAAGAATCTTTCGCCTCGGGGCGTCCAACCCAACGGACCAAGTAATGGGTGGAATCTTCTGAAGAGGACGAGACAAACGCTGAGTCAAGGATGCCCTCAATACGATTCAGGCGCGAATGGATCGGGTGGGTCGGAGGATGAGGGTAGGGGAATGGGTGGTGGGTGGGTGCCTCGAAATGGAGAAAGATCTGCCACGCTGAATGTGCGGTGCAAGCGAATCTCAGGTGGAAGGTCGACCTCATAGGGATTTGACCCACAAGCTCGAATAATAGGAAAAAGGGCCAAAGCATCGCATAAGAAGTTTGTTGTCCTTGCCTAACAGTCGCGCCTTATGAAGATACACCATAACCAAATCGCTGGGCTGGAAGGAAACAAAACGGCGATGCTCATCGGCCGCCGCTTTGTAAGAGGCATAAGTAGTCTGAAGACGGACGCAAACGTCAGCCTGAATGGAAGTCAAGTATGCCGCAAACTCCTTCGCGGAGGGACATGTAGGTATGGTCGGGGGAAGCTCGACGAGATCAATGGGCATAGTGGGAGACTGCCCTATCACAATCTGAAAGGGAGAGAGACTTGTGGACGGTTGGCGACATTGTTAAAGGTAAACTCGGCCTGTGCAATCACTATATCCCACCTACGGCGATGCTCCGATGTCAGACACCGTAAAAGGTCGCCCACACTCCTGTTGACCACCTCGGTCTGGCTGTTTGTCCGGGGGTGAAAGGCAGTCGAAAACTGGAGCTCAGTCCGTAACAGACGCCATAATGTCCACAAAAAAATGACTCATAAATCGCACGTCCCGGTCTGATGTAATGTTGCGGGGGACTCCATGCAAAGTGACAACCTCACAAAAGTACAAGGATGCGATATGAGAAGCATTTGTCGTCTGAGTACACAGAATGAAATAGGACATCTTAGAGAACCGATCCACTACGACGAGGATGGAGTCGTGTCCACTAAAAGTACGAGGGATACCAATAATGAAATCCATTGAGACGTCCTACCACGGGCGCTCGGGAACTGGTAGTGGAGTGTATAAGCCAGCGTTGGTATGCTGCCCCTTGGCCGTCTGACAAGTGTAACAGCACCTACTGAAGGTGTTAGTATCCCGCCGCATAGTCGGCTAATAAAAACGGTCTCGCAACGTCTAGTGAGTGCGTGCCTACCCCAAATGCCCTCTAAACCCCCACCATGAATCTCAGATATAATCTTCTCCCGTAAAGAGGAAGAAGGGATATATAGAGCTGTCCCCCGATGCAAAAACCCATACTGTAATAAGTACTCACCCAACGCACCATTGCCCTGCTGGCATGCGGTGAAAATAGGTCCCAACTCCACATCAGTCGGATAAAGGTAAGTTACTAAAACATGAGCCCTTCGACTAAGTGCATCTGCCACCAGATTCTCTTTACCCGGTTTATACTGGAGATGGAAAGTGTAACGCTGAAGATAGGCAATCCACTTGGCATGTCTGTCACTAACACATCGCTGGCTATGGAGAAATCGTAAGGCCTCATGGCCAGATTTTATCACAAACTCCTTATGTAGGAGATAAAATGACCAAAACTTCACCGCTGTCACAACTGCATATAACTCCAAGTCATATGTAGATTAGTGTAAAGCTGCTCCTCTGACTAAAAATTGCAATCGGCATCCCATTCTGACTCAACACGGCTCCCGCCCCTATTTTGCAAGCATCGCAAGACAACTCGAACAACTGATCAAATTCAGGTAAAGAGAGGATATGAGCAGTTGTCATCAATTCCTTGATACGCGTGAAGGCTCGCTCGACTGTGGTCGGTGATGGTGGCAGTTCATGGCAGCAACGTGGATTTGTTCTGGATGGGCAACAACAATCAAATCTATCACCGTTCATGTTTGGGGCTAGGGTTTGTAGCATAACATTTGGGTTGGCTCGATTCTCATCCGGGTGAACCCAATTCGAGCCCTAATCTTCGATAAACATAGTTAATCCAAGAACAAACCGAGTTTTGATGCTAATTTGATGTAATCTAGGGTGCGAAAGTGTAAAAGAAATCTAATCTACACAACAACAACAAAGAAAAAATATAAGTGGGTCTCAATTTCTCTCTCTATGCTCTCATTATCATATTGTAAAAAATGATACAAATGAGGGCCTTCCGGCTATTTATACAAAAGGTACAAAAAGAAAAAAATAATAAGAAATGCTAAAATGACAACTATATTCTTATGCTCCTGCATCACCCTGGCTTCGTATTTGCTGGTCAACTATTTGGCTATAAATTGCAAATCAAAGTGGATGGCAATCATTGTGATATCTCTCTGTAAGACGATTATCATTGTTTCATATTTTTCTTAATAATTGGATCCTTACGAAAGAAAGCTATTTCATCAGAGTAGTTTGAATTTTTACAAGGAAACTAAGTTTCCATAAACCCTCATTTGCATTAGCGGGTATCTGTTCACCGTACATTTTCCTTGAAATTATGGTTGATCTATTCGTTTCTTTTTTTGTTTAATATTTCTTTATATATTGTAAATTGATAAAGAACAATCCCATATGCATAAATAGAGGTTGGGCCACATGGAGTGATGGTGACACTACATTAAAGAAAAGAGAAGAAAAATGTAGAGTTATTCCTTTGACTAATGTTTTTCAAGTTTTTCCAACCACTGGTAAATTATTTGGGCATATACCAAATAGTCAATCGAACATTTTTTAATACACGTTTAGTTCAAGCCTTTTTATTTGTTCTAAAAAGTCCCTCAACATGTTGCTAGCGAGAACTTTAAAAATAAGAGAATATTGCTTAAATGGGTGTTTGAGGGACTTTTTTTGAACAAAATAAAATGCTTGGACTAAATGTGTATTAAAAAATGTTTGAGAGACTTTTTGGTATATGATCCAAAATTTTTTGTACAAGATTTTGTGATTTATTAAGGGAGCTTAGTTGTGTCAGTTGAAGTGTGATATTCTTGCGAATAAAATTTTGACTTTTATCTGGGTGTTCTTGATAGGAGATCCTGGCTTATTGATTCACTCTCAAATGAACTCATTCATCACTCTTTGATGCACATGATAAGAGATTAGATACTATAATTTTATCATCTCGTGTTTGGGTTTGTTGTTTTTAAGTTATTATATATGATTGAATTATTTTTCCTAAGGGCCCGTTTGACAACCCAATTTCAAGGCTTGGAATTGGAATTGGAAGGCTAATTTGAATTCCATGGAATTGAAATTGGCCTTCCAATTTCAATTCCAAGTCTTAGAATTGAATTGCCAAATGGGCCCTAAATATATTTTCTTATCGTGTGTTCATCCCACCTAGAAGGTGGATGATTTTGTCTTATTGACATGTGACTAAGGGTAAGTCTTATTCTAAAATCATGGTCCTATGGTTTGATTTTCTTTGAAACTGGGTAAGATTTTGGGTTTACGTGATTTTTGAGTAATTACAATTAGTATTTCATATTTGGGGTTGAGATTTTAGAGTTAACATGGGTTTTAGTATTTGTTACCTTGGAAATTTACGTTACTTTAATAATTGTTTTTTCTTAATTTATAATAGATTGGGAATATGTTTATGGAGAAGTTGTATTTTGCTCGACTTATTTATCCAATTTGTTGGGTTCTAATTGACTCATTTTCCCTTTTCTAGATTAAAGGTGATTTTATTTTTTGGATTTTACAAGTCTAACAGATTTAGCCACTATTTGCACACTTTTTTCATATGTTGACTAGTTTTTAGTCTGCGCGATGCTTAGGGGCGGTATAGTATAGAATTTATATAGTTTGTATATACTAATTGTTTAGCCTTCAGAGATCTAGTCAACATATGAAAATAAATAAAACGCCTAGAAAATAAATAATTTCCAGTAATAATAAAATATTTCTAGAAAATAAATAAAAACAATATCCTCTAATTCCAGCAATAAAAATAATTAACAGTAAAAACGATAAAAAAACAACAATAATTGTTTAAAAAACAGACTTTTTATCCTCAAATTAGAAACGAGACTTTTTATCCTCAAATTAGAAACAAGACTTCTAATTTGAGGATAAAGAAAACAACAATAAAAAATCAGAAAACAAATTTCAGTGTAAAAAGTCCACACTAATAAAAAAAAACATAACTGAAAATAATAATAATAAAAAAAAAACAGCAATCAAAACAATCAACAATAAAAATGATAATAAAAAACAACAATAAGTGTTGGAAATAAAAAAATCAACCCAGATCTGTGTCCTGGTAAAAAAAACCCAGATCTGTTCAACTCCCCAAACCAACCCCAACCCCACCTCCGAACCACCACCACCCACCCCGACCTAACCCCATCCCCAATTAAAAACCCACATTGATTCAACTCAGATCTGTTGACGTGTGTGGGTGTTCGTGTGTGTGTGTGTGAGAAAAAGAAAGATGGGGGGGGGGGGGGGAGAGGAAGAAGGAGAGTGTTGGAGATGGAGAGCTGCAAATGAGAGAGAGGAAAGATAAAAGAGTGAAAGAACGTAAAGAAAAATAAAATTGTAAACATACTTCAAAAGCAACTTTGCCCTCACTTAAAACTAATGTGGGACACACGTGAGTCATTTTTCGCCAAAAAACAAACGGTGTTAACGCTTTTGGGCAGCTTGCACTGACCTTGAAAGTATGGGAAGCAATTTGAAAAAAATTGAAGTATTGGAGGAAAAGTGTTGGGAGGGCTATAGTTAGGGGTGGAAAACGGACGGATACGGATCGGATATCATGTTTTCTATATCCGTATCCTCTATCTGAATGTACTATCCATATCCGTATCCGCCCGGATAGTTAAAACAACTATCCATATCCGTATCCGCTCGGATACCTCGGATTCGGATAATATCCGTATCCGTTTACATTATTTAGTCATCGAAAAAAATAACTATTAAAATATCCAATCCAATGAAATCCAATCCAATCCAAACAAATATATAACAAAATTACTGCCTCCTAACATCAACAATTATGGATTTCATAATAGTAGTACCATTCCATAATGATAATACGGCTTAAAGTCATCCATACTTTACAACCATATAAGCTTCAAGCCATCTAAAAAAAAATAACAGTCGCATTCCATGAGAGTAGAAATAAATATGCACCTTTTAGATTAAATCAATTTTTTTGATAATGATAACCTGATAGACCTTTTGTCTTTAAAACATACTGATATTTTTATTTTAATAAGTATACATTTTTATTTTGTATATAGTATATCTGTTGTTAACTTCAGTTCTCATGACAATCAAAACCATCTCTTACATTCTATTATGTTTCTCTTTTATATTCTTTTTTGTTTCTCTCTTACATTTATTTATAATTTAGGAAACTAACAAACAACCGCATGAGGGTTTCTTTTATCTTATTTTGTACAAAAGAGAAACGAAATGAAGTTAGTTTTTATTTTTATTTTGAGTGGAGTATATGTTCTTTAGGGGTGTATGTTGTGTGTGATAGGGTGTATTATAACTTTAGTGTAACTCCATGATAATATACCCAACAAAATATTAATACATGATATTTTATAATATACCCAATAAAATAATAACTTTAGGGTGTTTTTGTTTTGAGTGGAGTATATGTTTATTTTGTTTGAGGGAATAAACGATTGATTTTTTTTTAAAATTATTTTATTAGTAATACTAATACTAATACTAATATTATTAGTTATATTTTAAACATATGTTTGACGGATACGGATATCCGGTAAAACGGATATCCGATAAAATGGATACTCCGCATCGGATACGGAGTATCCGTGTCGAATACTAGTACTATCCGTATCCGTATCCGTTTTCTCGGATATTTTTATAAAGTATCCATATTCGTATCCGTTTCCATATTTTCGGATAAATATCCGCAAATTCGGATTCGGATATCGGACGGGTGCGAATTTTCGAATATCCATTTACAGCCCTAGGTATAGTTCAAGCGACATAAGTGTAATTAACCCAATATTTTAGTTTTCAAAATAAAGCTTTATTCTAAGATCGTGAGACACTTATTCCCCCTTTGACTGTTCTCATTTAATTTTAAAGTAACTCATTTTTTAATTATTGGAAAGAGGTTCGATCATTATGCACTCAGTATCACCTTTTCATGATTTACGTCAATAGCCCATGTGACTGCATATTCCATGATGTCCACCAATATTACAAATGTTACTGAATTTAAAATTTTTTTAATGGGAGTCAAAACCATTTAATTCTCCTACAACTATTACCTTTGCCCCAAGTAAAACACAATTTCTTTTTCTCGATGTATCGATGCGCAGACGGTTTAGACGAATTTAAACGTAGCATAAATGAAATGAAGAGAAAGTCAGACACCAATTAACAGGAAGGGGTAAATTCAAAATTTATAATTACACTTGTCTCTTCTATCATTTCTTCTCCAAATTACAAAAGGTCTATAAAGTTGAATAAAAAAATTGTATCAAGAGGCCTACATTAAGAATAATATATCATGTAATACTCAATCACCTTTACTTGATATAAATTATAAATTAATCATTTTTAAACAAAAATGTTACTGGAAAAAGAAATAAATTGTAAAACAATTGAGAACATGGTGAGGGAAGTTTTTTGGTTACAATGGATAAGTTTTCACATGAAATAGAGGGTCTGAACCCGTTATGAACATATAAGCTTGATGAGATGAACAAAATTTAAACCAAACAATAACATTATAATTGTCTGTTCACACAATCCCAATCTCACATAAATGTTCACAACTAAAATCGGCATAGTGTGGCATTACTTAATATTTTAAACCCCACACTTGGCTTCGAAGATACAAGTAATATTAAAAAAACAGGGTATAGTGTATTCGAAATAGTAACTAAACTAGTTGGAAATCCGCGCGATGCACGATTTATACATTAGTGTACGGAAAATATTTGGAGAATTGCAAACACATGAAAAGATGCTAAGCGACAATAGAAAATTGATTAAAAACTTCAGAGTATCTGTGATCACAAGTCATGTAAAAGAAATATAAATACATAATATCCTTGAAAAATATAGCAAAACTTTTTATTTTTATTAAAAAAATAACTTTTTTTTTTATAAAAGAGTTATAACATTTTTTTAAAGAAAAAAGAACTGTTTGTAAAAAATAAAAGTTGTTTATATATATAAGATGTACTATACGTAATAATTATTAAAAAGGAACATTATAAATTTTTTTATATTAATTGATTTTTTTTATATTAAACAGTTAAACCGTTTTTTTAACTTTTAAAATAGTTTCTTAATTTCATAAAATAGTTAAAAAGGTAAAAACTGTTATTTTAAAACAATTATTTTTAGTTCAAAAGTTAAAAAAAACATTAAACCCATTTCTTTTATGTAAAAAAAAAAAACCTTTAAAAAAGAGTTTCTTATTAAAAAATAGTTTTTAAACAGTTAAAGATATTTTTACGAGTGTAAAACAATTTATTTTCATAGTTAACAGTTTTTATTTTTGTTAAAAAAACTTCTTTTATAAAACAGTTAAAACGATTTTTGTACGTAATTTATTTAAAACAGTTAAAAATAAAAAGTTATTTTTTATTTAAAAAATATTGTACGTAATTTATAAAAATAATAAAATAATTATGCACACGTGGTTAAAAATACTGTACGTAATTTAAAAAAATACTTTACATAAGTTATTTTAAAAATATTGTACGTGATTTATAAAAAATAGTAGTTTTGAAGAGGAAACAAATGGGTGAAGAAATCAAAGGGGCAGGGACGAAGGCGAAAAGCCTTCCAAGTAAAGGTTACACGTGATAGATATGATTCAATTTTGATAGTCAATACGCACGTAAAAGTGCATTCATTTTGAAACTTTGTCACTTGAGTACCAAATTATGATTTACTTGTGACACTAATGTTACTCGTAGTTAATACATGTGACTTAGATTAATAACCATGTAAAACTAATTAGAAAATAGATGAATCTGAATAAATCGTCAACATTCATATAACTAATCGTAGATCATATAATTTTTATTTCGCATATACCGAAAGTGTGATATATTATATAACAGTGAGATTTGGTAGAAGAACTAATATTTTATATTTTTGAGATAAATTATTTTAAAAAACTTTTCTAATATCTCATTGATAAAAAAAATCCATCAATTTGTTATCTTCTAATAGAAATTCCCGCGAATTTAACCATTTTTAAATTATTCAACAAGTTTTGAAAACTTATTTTACCATTTCGAAAATACAATTCACAATCAACCAAATATTATTTTTTTCACTTCTAAAAGCATTAAATTATTTACAAAATAAATTTTCAATACAATCAGATCTATTTTAAAGAATGCATTAAGCTAATTTCTTTTTCTTATATAGGAATCAAACAACGAAAGTTGATATAGAATAGCCAACTAATTGTTCCGTACATCCATACAAAAAAAGAAAAAACTTTTGTCCTTACACTGTGCATTTGTCTAATTATAAACAACTAAAAAAAAGTAGGAGTTGATTGAGAAAGTTTATTAAACATGATAATGTAACTTTACTGACTCACAATTTTGATATTATAAATCAAACAATTTCTTCAATAAGCAAAACATGATCGACACTTGCACACACAAAAAATCCACAGTTATACAAACAATTCTGTACAAAACAATGGATAGACAATAATCGGACAATTGTCCCAAATTTACATCTAATGAATTGATTTGTTTAGTATAATACTGTCCAAATCAGATGTTGCAGAAAACGACAAGTTAGACGTGTTAAAACACTGTGGAAAGCTCAACCCAGCAATCGACGACTTTGCTTGTCCCACCAGACACGATATGGGATTGTCCTTAGTGCTCCCCACCAGCAATGCGTAACCAAGGAAACAATCAAGCATTAAGAATGACTGTTGGTGTTTCTCTAACTCTTACCTACTCCACTTGGACCGAATGAAAATCTGGTGAACCCCGCTAACCTCATTGGGCTCATATCCTCATTCGTGTCTAGTACGACCACCTGATGGACTATATTACCCCAAGATAACAGATGGGAAATATAAATCTGTTAGTGGATCTTTTTTCTCTGGAATGACTTTGATAATGGCATTAATGTGATGATATAAGGTTAGTAGTAGAGAACCAGGTTGAAGTCGGATAGTAGGAGAGGGTGGTGGAGGTAAAGAAATAATGTGTTGGAGGTGAGATTTAAGAGGGAATAAAAGAAGAAACGAAAGGGAGGTAGGAGAACAGACAAAAGTGAGCAATGTATTGTAAATAGGGGTGGACAAAAAAAAGATCGACCCGAATGGACCGAACCGAAAATTAAGGCTATTTTGAAACCGGTCCGAAAATCGGTTCACAAAAACTAAAAACCGATTAAACCGGTCCGGTCCGCGGTCCACTATATTAAAAGACCGATTTGGACCCGACCGGACTGATTCCCATATATATATATATAATAAAAATAATGTTATTGTGTTTCTTATGTATAGTTTTTGAATTAATGTATATAACTTATGAATTTAATTTGGAACATTTTATATATGTATAGACATTTTTTCATTTGGGTTAAAAAAACCTATGTAAATATCACTTGGAGTTTCGAGTATTATTTTTTTGTATATATATTTGTGAGAAAAATAGATAAAAATATTCATAAAATGTACGTATATATAAAATAGGGTCAGGACCGAATTTTACCCTGGACCGGACCGAAAAAAGCCTGGACCGAATTAGTAGGTTAACCGAATTAATCGGTCCGGTCTCGGTCCAAAAAAATTGAGGACCGAATATTCGGTCCGGTCCAAAAAATAGGCAAAACCCGGACCGGACCGGACCGTGCTCACCCCTAATTGTAAATGGGTAGAAACAAAAGTACAATTTTTATTTGTAAATGGATAGGTATAAGAATCCAAAAAGACCAATTTGAATAAGGGTAAGAGGAAGGAGAAAATCCATTATGAGTTTGTGGGTTGGTGAGAGAGTGTGTGAGAGTGAGAACGCCCCTATGAAGTGTCCTATAGGCAAGGTCAATATTTTAAAAATTTTCTCAATTTTAATTTAGTACCAACAAACTTATTTTATGAAACAATTTTGATTTACCAAATTTTATCTTGTTAATCCTAAACACGCACCTAGATGATTAAGCATATAAAGTGAATAAATCAATCACACCACACGACGCTGATGTACAAGGAAGCCACAATGGGAAAAAACTTTGGACGGTCCAACCGGAATAATCACTATGATATGGTTTTACAAAGAATATACATTATACTTACACAACGACTCGATTCTCACAAGTATTAAAGCTCTTCTATCTTTAACCACTCCTCCAGAGTGCAACGTATGAGTCCACCCATGCAAAGTCCATAGTACACGAGTCCACGCGCATCTCGGTATCCACCGATGCAGCTCAGCAACCGTCTACGATTCGGAACACGAAATCTACCACTTTTTCACCACAGCACAATAATCAGTAAGTACGGAGTCCACCACACGAAACAAGTTCTCACTAGATAAAATAATCTAACTTTGGTGCCCAAATAACAAGATCTTAAAGTATATAGTTTATGAATCTTGGATCTTGTAAATAAAGGGTAAAACTTTTGGAGTTGGAACTCTTGTAAACAGATGCAAAATCATTTTTGCAAAAGAGTTCTTAAAAAATCTCAACGCAATCTGAGTCTGAACCGCCTTATATAAAATTTTGAGGCGGCGTCTCATTCGAATGACACAAAGGTCTCGTTCGAACGATAAATACATCTTGTTTGAACGAAAGTCAATTCGTTTCTAACGAGCCAAAATAGAAACATTCATTCGAAGATCGTTTGATAAAAAAATTGATCGAGACTTCAAACGATAAGAACCTTCGTTCGAACGAAAAATAAATATCATTTTAACGGAGCTTATATCTCGTTTGAACGATCAAACTCGAAAAAATATTTTCCTAAAAAAATATTAAAATAAGTTCCAACGGTTTTAAAACAAAACACGCTTAATAAAAATTCAGGATTCATCAATTATATGCATTCATACCTGGGAGAACCTCGGTATACGTGAAGAAAAACATGGCATGATAACATGACTTTAATAAATCTTCCACTATTTGAATCTTGGCCGCTACGTCTTCAACAAACAATGTCATAGGCTCATGGGATCAACGATACAAAGTCTATCCTATGACTTAAACATTTTGTTCGGAATAAGGCCAATTACATACAAATTGCCTCGATTGAAAACTTATCCTTACAAATCTCTAGCTTTGGATATTTCAAGACAAACCCAAACATAAAATCCTATAGGCCGTCAAGCTCTCTAAAAAAACTCATTCCCTAACCCCCAAAAGGAAAAAGAGTACAAATGCTTAACAAATAAACAAACATGAGTACCGTTGCTTTGCTTGTAAATTTTCCGCAATGATGTAAACCTGCACACTTAAACACACCTTCAAATGCAAAGAGAATATAACAACTATAAATCCGCAAATGAATAAACATCTAACAATGTCTAAATAATCTCAATCTAGGTAAGCCGTCTCCCATTGAGATAAAGATATACTAATGATGCAAAGTAAAGATACCATGTCTCCCCCTTTTTGTTTAGGAATAGACAAAATAAGATAACTTAAATAATTACTCCCCAAAATCAAATCTCCCTTTAAATAAGTGATCGTAAGATGCCAATTTTAACATAAATTTGATACCATAATTAAGAATAAAGAGAAAGGAATAAAATCATGCAAATGGTGTAGAGTGTAGCAAACACACAACATGGAAACTCAAGCATAAATAATCCAAAAGATCAAACATGTGATAAATATGGACTAAATAAAAACCGCAAAGACTCAAAACAAAATACCATATATAATATATGAAAAATATATCAATGAAAATTCGGCATACATATATAGGTATAAACGACCTCACAACGCGACAAAAAACACATAATATCGAAGTGTCTAATCATGTGGGATGGAATGAATAGGTGTGAACTAAATACAAATGAATTATAACCCAAACACTCAAATATGTTCAAGAAGTTTTAATTGACCGCAAAACTTTATTAAACTAAGATTTAGCCTCAAGTGATAAGATAAAGTAAACTTTATGAACAAACAAAGACAATGCAGACAAGCCTAGAATATTAATGATTCTACAAATCAACAGTGTCATGACAAAATAAGTATAACTAGGTTTCACTATGCAAACCCGTTGATCTTCAACTAAACACCCTCAAAAGAAAACACATATATCATATTTTTCTTTTCCATTCTAAATTATTTTGAAGCTATTTCTTTTCAAAGATCAAACATAACTAAGTTGGCCCCATTTTGGTAATTATTCTATTTTATTGACATTAATCTTTTATTGGGCTCTTGCCAACAGTTGATTTCCCTTAAAGGAGATTTGATCATTTCGTAGCATTTTTCGCGCACTTATATTTTTCAATACAATTCAAACATTTTCACGGGCAATGGTTCTTACATGCACAAATCCCTCATAGTCACAAAACATGTAGATGGCCTGATTGATGGGAGAACATCTCACAAAGCTCAAATATACATGTGAAGTTAAAAACCAAAAAGATCGTGCATCTGAATACGGAGGTATATGCAAAGTTGAATCCATAAAGCAAATCAAGTTCGAAACAACTCCATGATAAACATGACTAAGAACAATCTAAGCATCTAAAATCATAACCAAATGTTCTTATCACGTGGAAGGTATGGAATGAATTCGGTTTAAACACACCAATATGCCACGCCAAATGTGTAATACGAAAATACACACAAACCAAAATCTTTTTGAGTTTTTATGAAATTTTTCAAAAGAAAACAATACCAATTTTACAATTTTTAAAAACAAACATTAACTCAAAAGACAAACAAAATCTTTTTTTACGTTCTAAATTTTTTTATCAAAATAAACTCTTTTTGTATTTTTCCAATATGACTCAATGAAAAGGAAAAATAACATAAAAATGATACACATATCATAACACTAGCAAACATATATCATGAAGCATAATTAGATTATGACAAACAAGGCAACACAATCATCCATAAGATATAGCATGGGCATGTGCAAGCTTAATTGAATCAATCAAACTAACATTTAAAGTCTTCAAAATGTATTTTCTAACCCAAATAGGTGTATGCCTAACTCGAGGGGTTTTGGGAATCGACAGGACACTACATTTCAATTTACTAGGGTCTTTTATAAGATTATAGCAAAAATGCCTAAGGTGACCTTTCCTACCGCAGTGTGTGCACATGTACACGCGACGAGGAATGGGACTTTCAGGTTGGCCTTTTCTAATTCCCTGAGATGTGGTTGACCGTCTAAAATAAACAATGGTCTTGGCTTTGGCAACGGAAGCATTAGAATAAGATAAGCCAATACCATTTTTACTAATACTACTTGAGTCTTTTAAAACATATTTTAACTTCAAAATTTTAGATTCACAAAAAGAATTAGACTCCTCAAGATTTAGGGACTCCTTATTTAAATTTTCAATTACTCCTAGAAGGTTATCTTGCTCTCCCTCAATTTAAGTGAGCTTATCCCTAAGAGTCTTCTCTCGTGCCTTAAAATTAATAATTATTTTATCATTATCCTTAATGGCACTAAAAAAAACCCTTGAAATTTAAGAGTCCTCTAATTCTTTCTCTAAAACTCAGACTCTATCCTCACTCTCTTTCTTAGATAATTCCAAAGTCTTTAAATCATGGTCCAAGGCAACAAGCTTCTCATGAAAGATATCTCTTTGAGTTTGAACCGTTTGCAAAAGTTTCATAGTAGTTTTAAAATAATAATTTTATTTTTCAAGAATTTCAATATGTTTTGCAAACTTCAAATTCAAGAGATTTAAATTTTTAGTACAATTATGAAGCTTATTTAACTTCTCTCGTATATCAAGATCGTCATCACAGAACACATTAGACAACTTATCACTACAAAAATCCATGGAGAGAAAAACAAACCAAGAGAAAAGGATAAATAATCACCCTAAACAACACTGGACAAGGATCTACACGATAACTTAGTGTAGCAAGCTCTGATACCAATTTCAGAGCGCCCCTATGCAGTGTCCTATAGGTAAGGTCAATATTTTAAAATTGAGAAATTTTTTAATTCAGCACCAACAAACTTATCTTGTAAAATAATTTTGATTTACCAAATTTTATCTTGTTAATCCTAAACATACATATAGATGATTAAGCAGATAAAGTGAATAAATTAATCACACCACAAGATGTTGATGTATAAGGAAACCACTAAGGGAAAAAAACTCAAACCATCCAACCAGACAATCACTATGATATGGTTTTACAAAACGTAGATAGTAGACTTACAAAACGACTCGATCCTCACATGCCTTGACGCTCTTTTATTTTTACCACTCCTCTACAGTGCAACGTAGAAGTCCACCCACGTAACGTACATTATACACGAGTCCACAAGGACCCCCGTATCCACGGATGCAACTCAGTAATCATCTAAGATTCGAAATATGGAATCCACTGCTTCTTCACCGTAACACAACAATCAGCAAGTATGGAGTCGATTGCACAAAACAAGTTATCTCTAGGTGGAAGAATGAAACTTTGGTGCCCAAACAACAAGATCTCAAAGTCCATAGTTTATGAATCTTGGATTTCGTAAACAAAAGGTAAAATTTTTGGAGTTGGAACTCTTGTAAACAGATGCAGAATCGTTTTCACAAAAGAGTTCTTAAAAAATGCCTTATATAAAATTTTGTGCGGCGACTCGTGCGAACAACAAACAGGTCTCGTTCGAATGAGAAATCCATCTCGTTTGAACAAAATCCAGTTCAATTCTAACGAGCCAAAATAGAAACATTCGTTCAAAGCTCGTTTGATTAAAAGCTTTGAGTAAGACTTGAAACAAAATGACCCAATCGTTCAAACGATATATAACCTTCATTCGAACAAAAAACAAATGTCGTTTTAATGAAGCCTATATCTCATTTGAACGATCAAACTCAGAAAAAATATTTTTCTGAAAAAATATTGAAATAAGTTCCAACGTTTTTAAAACAAAATGCCCTTAATAAAAATTCCAAAGACTCATAAATTAAATGCATTCATATCTGCGAGATCCTCAGTATATGTGAATAAAAACATGGCACGATAGACACGAATTTAATAAATCTTCCACTGTTTGAAGCTTGGATGCTACATCTTCAATAAACAATGTTATAGGCTCATGGGATCAACGATTCAAAGTCTATCCTATGACTCAAACGTTTTCACCGAAATAACGCCAATTACATACAAATTAACTTAATTGAAAATTTGTCCTTATGGAGAGAGATATCAATCCACGTGGCCATGCTGGTTGATTAACAACACTTAATGCTTATTTTATATTTTAGAATAGTATAGAGACATTCAACTAAAATTGATAATATATGATGACGATAGATATGGTGGGTACGAAAGAAGAATGAAGGTTTAAATGAAACTGGTTCCAAACCGACCCTTACGGAATTATGGAATTAAAAATTAGAAAAACTTGGATGTATCTTTTAGGTGTGGAGGGGGGGGGGGAGGGGGATATTTTGGAGATGGGATGAAATACAATACATTTTATATCAGGTAAATTCGTATGGAGAGAGAGTATTGAGGTAGAAAAAGAATTAGACAGTGAAAGGTTAATGGGTGAGATAGATGAATCGAGAGAGAAAGAGAGAGAGGTGGGTGGGTGGTTAATCGAGGGGTGATGTATTGGGGTTTTAAGTGATATAAAGATGGGGAGTAATGAGTAATGGAGGGGTGGGGGAGATGGATCGACATGAAGAGAGGGATAGAAAGAGAGAGAGAGGTCAGTGGATTGAGAGTGTAAAAGTGGGGATAGTGAGAAAAGAATAGGCGAGGGTTGCCACACGGCTACTTTTCTTGAAGAGTATACATAAATGTTGTAGGGTATTTTATATTATTTATATAGATTTGTAAATGTCGGTAAACACTTTTTTCAAATGTTATTTATCAACTTAACAGTCTTTAGTTGTCCTTATTTTCCCACCCTTGTCCTATAATACTATTGGTATGATTTTGTTATTCATCTTGGACACCTTGGATTCTCATAAGCAGTTTCAAAATTTGTTGAAATTTTTGATTTGAACTTTTGCCAAGGATTTTAACTTATAATTTATCAACAATAATTTATTAATTGTATATGAAACTACAACAAACTTTATGGCACTTGGTCCGAATATGGAAGGTTTGTGTACACAAACAACGTGATAAAGGGTATGTGAATATTTCCACGAAGTTATTAAAGTTTCACATCTATTTGGCAACCCATGTCATTTATAACTCTAACAGTAATATCATTCATAATTGTAATTGTAGTGTATTTATAATTTTTTTTTTACTTTAATACGTTACGAATTATTAGTTTTAGGGTTAAATACATTTTTCTACAAACATTAGACTTTGGCCAAAATCGTTAAAAAAATATTAACCTTAAATGCCACGTGATATTTTGTATTAAAATCCTAAAAAATGTTGTAAACATGATATAAATGAATTTTAAATTAAAAATAATTCAAATGTTAATAAAATACTAAATTAAATTAAAAAATAAAGAAAAAAATGAATCTCTCTTCGTGAACAACCCCCTCCCCATATCAACCCAAACCGACCACTACCTTCCCTCGATAACTCACTCACCTTGAATAACCCCCCAATCCGCGTCGCCCAATCTCTTACCTAATCTCACCCCCCACTCCCACCCCCTCCCCACCTTAACCTCCTAAAACATCCACGTCCGCCCCCGACTCAGCCGCAAAAACCGCCGACAAAGATTCAATGTATTTCACCAAATAGATTTTCATAAAATGGATTAAACGATTTTGGTTTGTTGAAATGGATTGAACGATTGTGATTTTAGTTGGTTGTTTGTGTACTTTTGTGTGTGTGTGTGATAGATATATAGATAGATAGATAGATAGATAGAGATAGAGATAGAAATAGAGATATAGAGACATAGATAGATAGCTAGATAAATAGATAGATAGAGAAAGAGAGGTTGGGTGGTGAGGGGGTAGCTGTCGGCGTGTTTTTTTCCTTTTTGAGGTGGTAGGAGGTTGGGGTAATGTGGGCAATGCTAGGCGATGGGAGTTGCGAGTTAGGAAATAATGCGACCGTTTTTTTGTTATTTGTTTTAAAAAAATATATTTTTAATGCTTTCAAATTAATTTAAATGTAAAATTCCACGTGTCCGTTAGGATTAACAAATTATCTAACAATTTTGGGCAAAGTTTATTTTTTAAATTAAAATGTATTTAAGTGTAAAATCGAGAATTATTAATGAATTAAAATTAAAAAAAACTTTATAAGAATATATTTTAAACTCTTATGTTTGTAAATTTTAATATAAGTACAAATTTCTTATTTGAAATCGAATACGACATGTGTTTATTTTATTTATGAAAAATAGGACTTTATTGTCAATTTAATATAAATTTTATTTTCATATTTGTTCAGAGGGTTGTTATTGTAGAGTTGGATAAAATTGTGCGCATTTGGATTTTATTGAAAGCACTCGAATGATAACTAAATTCGAATACATTGTGAATAAGTATTTAATCATATTTTTAAAAAAACACCCACATCTTTGTGTTTTACTTGTTGGTTTTATTTTAATAAAAAATGGCCACGTGTTCTTCTATATAGAAATTAAGAGGGGAGGTTAGAGGCCGTTATAGGATGATTTCGGATGGTTATACAACTTAATACAAGTTAAAAAAATAATGGTATGAGAGCCCACCAAATAATTTGAAATGGGATTAAGCTTAAATTTCTATAAATTTTATATTAAACTAGTTTTCTAAAAATTGGCCTAGGGGCTAGAATGTCACCTTCGGCCTCGCCTAAGGCATAACGGGTTGTAAAAATCGACCAGGATGATCAGGCGGGTCCTAGAGGATTTAGGTGATTCTTTGGATTTTTTAGAGCTCATTGGATTTTTTGAAGGGTGTTTTTTCATTTGTACCTATAAAATGTCATATATATGTGCACATCTATTCAATATATTTAATTTTTTGGGATATGTTTCAATATATTTAATGATATATGTGTATATGTGCAAATTCACATGAAATTGCGAAAATATTTTTGTAAAGATATATTTGATGAATTGTGGATACAATATATTTCACCTATAAATTTAGTACAACTATTAGTAGTCCACTTTAATACTCTAGCATCCCAAAAACTATTTTTGCGACACTTTGTAAAGTGTTTCTAGATTTTTTTAATACTTTTGATGACACTTGAGCAGTGCAAGAGTATTAGAGTTCAGTGCTAATAGCGATACCCTTAAATTTTCTAATATATATATATATATATATATATATATATATATATAAGCCTAGGGATCTAAGTCATATTAATTAATTACCAAATCCTTTTAAAATTCGATCAAATTTTAATTTTACTTGATAAAATTAATTAGGTTAATTTCCATGCGACCTATTAAACCAATACGGCAGAATCAAATCAATCACATACAACCCACTAGGGATTTAAAATGGTAACCCCCGCGGCATGAACCTCTATCGCATCCAACCCGCACAAGTCCACTATTTCGAATAATGTTTACGTGGCTTATAAAGAAATAAATATATCTTACATATATGATAACGATACCCTCCACAAAGTCACTTCCTTGCTTTCTGTTCTAATACCTCTGTCGTACTAGCCAAAGCTGCTCCATGATTGGACTTAACTTCCACTATCCTTAGACATCGGTATCCACCGATCTCTTATGGTGCGATCTGCCCACACATATAAGTATGTGCTAATCACCCACACGATCACTCGTGCTAAAATATTCTCTTTAGATAGAAGAATTTTGGGGAATTAGAAACCGATACTACGTATCGAAAGAGTGAAAGATAGGAACACATTCACAAAAAAACTCTCTCAAAACCTATTAGGATTTTGTAAAAAATATGGATTGTTACTTTCTGTAAATGAGTTTCGTAACCCTTTATACGCATTAGGTATTAGAGAGTTAATAAACATGTTTGTTAAGAAAAAGCTACAGGAGTGACTCTTGTTCCAATCAGAGGAGCCCTCATTCGTGAAAGGTCTTTGTATGCGGTCACCTCGTGTGAATCTAATTTATTACGAGGTGTTTTGAAAAGGAACAAAAGCCCTCGCTTGAAGTTGTCTTCGAATGAGAGAATCTCGTGCGAAGTCATCTTCGAACGAGGTCTTTGGTTTGTAAAAAACCGTTCTCATTTAAAGGTCTTTGAATGAGGTGTTTATTGTTCGAACGACAGTCACTAAAAACTACCCCTTATGAACAATCTATTTTTTCAAAATAAATCTTTTCATTTTATAAAATTGGTTTTGTCCTGTCATTCCTTAAAAAATAAACATAATGAAATACAAAAGCATAAACGCTTACTATACCTCCGATTGCTTTGAGATTATCCAGTTCGGAACACTTTGTCTTAATGTTTTGTATTGAAGATCTTCGTCACCACAACTGAAGCTCAAAAAGTCACCTAAACGTAGCTTGTATTTTTCTTCTGAATAAATCCAAAACCAAAAATCGAGGGATGTAAAATACTTCCTGACAAATATCCCATTTGGGTATTTCGGGGTAAACTGAAAACTTGAAAAGATAAAAAATATATCAAAATCCTATACATCATTCTACTCGTCCCCAAATTCATGTGAGATAGACTTGATACGTGTACGACTTTCTGATCCACTTTTCAAAAATGAAAATCACGGGCCATGTAAGTCCTGCAGACTTAAAAGACCTATCTGTGATGTATAAACGACACACGAGTAATAAATAAACAATGAGTAATTAAAAAAATACAATGCATGCACAACTACACTAACTACCAAAATTACTCTCCCTAAATAGAATTTCTCCCCCATTTGGTCTGGAATAGACAAAAGTAAGAACCTATCAATATCAACATTAAACTATTTAAGAAAATAATATCACAATGAAATATATACTCAATTGAGATAAATGATATATTAAACATGGAAATACGAACATCATAGTCATATATCAACAATCAAAAGGATCCATATTCCAACATGACCAACAAAAAGAATAAAAATAAACACAAATGAACAACATGTGTAAAATAATGTCAAATTTATAAATCCCATACAAGCTCTATAACGGGAAAAGGAATGAACTCGAAGCCCAAAAAAAATAGATTAACCCTACTTATCACTACACCAAATCCTGCGAATGGTCACGCCGAGTTGGTCACGACCCAAGTCCGTGACCCGTTGGTCGCGGACTTGGGCCGTGACCAAGGCAGTTTTTGGCGTGACCATATTTGTTATCACACTAGATCATGGATGCTTTGAAAGTGGTCACGACCTAAGTCCCTGACCACTGTGGGTCACGGACTTGGGCCGTGACCAGGCCGTGACCATCTTGGCGCCAAATTCGGCCCAAAATTCCCTCCAAACTGGTCGCGGATGGGGTCACGGCCCAAGTCCGTGACCAAAGGCATGACGAAGTAAATAACACACACATTAAGGGTCACGGCTGAGGGCCGTGACCATTTCTTGGTATGGGTCACGGCTTTAGGCCGTGACCATCCCTCATTCGAGCAGTGGTGGTGATGGTTTGCAGGTTGCACACTGGGGGCCACGGCTCTGGGCCGTGACTAGGTTCAATCGAGCAGCAGTTAAGTTTCATTTAAGGGTCGCACATGGTGGGTCACGGATGTTGGCCGTGACCAGGTTCAGTCCTTAAAAAAAAGAATCGCGCCTCCCTCATTTCATTTCTGTCGATCGAGGTCAGTGTCTAAAGCCCTAGGCGATTTGTGCGATTTCCATCCTTGAGATTTCGGCTCAGAAAGGTATTGTGTGTTTATTTGTGCGATTTCCATCCCTCATTTCGATTCTCGTGCATTTCGATTCTCATTGTATTAGTATATGTGTGTATATGTGTGTGTATGTATAGATTTATGTGTGTGTATGTATAGATTTGTATATATGTGTGTGTATGTATAGATTTATGTTTATATATGTGTGTGTGTATGTATAGATTACTGTTTATATGTATGTGTGTATGTGTGTTTATGTGTGTAACTACAAACAAATTGTATTTTATTTCAATAAACCCTAGACATTTTATTTCAATAAACCCTAGACATTGTATTGGGATTTTTTTTTTGACAAAATATTATTCAAAATATAACCCTAGACATTATATTTTTTTTGACAAAATATTATTCAAAATATAACCCTAGACATTATATTTTTTTTGACAAAATATTATTAAATGGATTCTTAATAAGTAAAAAAAAAAATTACATCTACCTCGTGGGATTTTATAGGGGGTTATATGCGTGCCATCATACTATATTGGGGGTTATATGCATGTCGTGTTGGATACTATGTTGAATTTATTGAATTGATACTAGTGTCGATAAATGTATATGTTATAAAATTTGTTGGATACTACTTTTCTCAGGAAAAATGAGGCACGGTGATAAATACTGTCAACAAGAGTGGGACAGGTTGCAATTAGACCGCACACATAACTCTTTTATTAGCGTGCGTCATATAGAGGGTACTCCTATTTATAGGTACGGAAATAAAAAGATCGAACAATTTAACTACCTTATAAATCATGGATTTGATATCCAGCAAGATTACTTGTTCGATCGTATTCTATTTTCTCTACCAGAAAACTGGGATGACGTTATACAAAATATATTTCACACACATAATCCCGACATAGCCCTGACCTTGGTTACGTTGTTGGAGAAGGCAGAAAAAAAAATCCACCCGTTATGGATACAACTGCGTACAGAGAGCATTGACATAGACTGTGATGTCTCGCGCCACATGCACGTAAAATTGAATCTTGCCAACAAGTTGAGAAATAGGGGATTCCGAGTTCATGTCACTGACATCTACACATCAATCATAGATACCCTTCCTTCTAGTTGGCCACGTGCAAAAATTTATAGGTTCTTAAGAACTAATACCGAATGGATGGAGATTAGACACATTGAACTTATTCTAAAGTCTTACTTTGAAAAGGTATCTATCTATCTATTTATATATATAAAACTAATTAAGCTTGATTAATTAGTTATAATTTCATATTACTATAATTATTTAGTCACTCATATTTTTTAATTTTTGTAGATAATGTCGAGAGGAAACAACCCTAGGGTACCAAGTGCCGATGTGACACCACAACGAGGTTCACCATCTTGTGCAGAACCCGAATTCTCAACACCAATGGCTGATCAATTCATAACTCCACCAATGGTTCACTCCTCACCAAGTCCAACCCCAAGTGCTCCTACACCCCAATTCGGCACTCCCGTTACTTTAACGCCCCAATCCAACACTCATGATGCCTCCCGCTCAAATGAAAAGAAGCCTATTGGATTCTCCCTTCTCGGGAATAACCCGATGGGTGATAGGAGTGACGTGCTGAACTTTAAAGCCCGGTGTTTGTCGCTGGGAAAAATGAACGTGGGAGTCGGTGGACCAGATAATTGGAACCTTGTTGATCAAGCTGTCAAAGATGACATATATAACCAACTTTGCAAACATTTCTCATTTCCTGACCGTTCCAAGAATAAGGTTCTATCTCGGGTTGCTGAAGGATTGAGGACATACAGGAGAAACCTTCGGAAGAAACATTTCCCGAAAGAGGCAGCGAGCTCCGATATTTTGGCTGTGAAAGAGAAAGTGCCTCCCAATGTTGAAATGCCGGTGGATCAGTGGAATAAGTTTTTGGAGAATGAGGCGAAGGAAAACAAGTTGGTCCAGAGGGAGAAAAACAAAAAAAATAGGGCACAAAAAACTGATATCCATAGGCTGGGATCCAAATCATATGAGGATTTGAAGAATGAATGGGAGAGTAGGACAAAAGATGGTCCAGATGCCGGTAAAAACCCAAATCGATCCAACTTATTCCTTCATGCTCGACGGTACAAAGATAATAAATTCCCCCTGCACTTGGCTAAGACACTGGAATCAATAGAGGCCATCAGCAGTCAATCAGATTCGTGCCCTACTGATGACTTTGACCTTGAAAATGATGCCCTGACTAAGACCTTTGGTAAGGACAAAAGGGGGAGGACGAGAGGCGTTGGCTCACATATGCCAAAAACAAAACTTCAACACATTGCACCTCTTGTGGACGAGCTATCTTCGGTCAAGAATTGTATCTCATCCCAAAAGGAGCACCAACAGAAGACCGATGGGGATGTCCATGAGATTAAAAATTCCCTAGGATTATTGAACAATCAAATTGGGAAACTTGTGAATCTTATTGAAAGTTATAGGCCCCCAATGCCTCCTCAAGATTTCACACATCCTTCCCCTCCAACATTCCCCTCTCAAATGCCTCATCCTCGAATCACGGGGCTCGGATCATCGTCAACAACTCACGGTGACTATGGCGAAGAGTACTATATCAAGGACATGACCAATTCGAGGTTTGTTGGCGTGTGCATACTCATCTCCAGGGAAAGGGAGACTCTAGTACATCGCCGACCTTTGGAGAAAGGTGAGGCTAAAATAATGGTCGATGAAATATACAACGGCTGCGGAGATGTACCTGTGTACGTTTATAGCGGGGATGGGATGGAATTGAGGAATTATGCAAAATCTTTTATTACTTGGCCACTTTATCTGTTGGCCAAGGTTTAATAATATTTTCTTTCGTTTCAGTTGTAATAATTTTTTTTTGTTTTAGTTGTAAGAATATTGGTTTTGCTTCAGTTGGAATGATATTTTTTTTGTTTCAGTTGTAAGAATATTGGTTTTGTTTCGTATGGAATGATATTTTTTTTATTTCAGTCGTAAGAATATTCTTTCTGTTTCAGTTGTAATAATATTTTTTAACCTATTACCACAGGACTGAAATTTGAAGATTATTACATGGATTTCCCACAATACAAAGAGTGGATGGGAGAGACTAACCGGATATCAATTAATCATGTAAAGGGCGTTTATGAATTTGTTAAATATGCTTCCAAAAATCTTAAAAGTGAGAAGATTTTGTGTCCGTGCACTCATTGTATTAACGGAAAATATAAGTCATTGGAAGTTGTTGAGTTGCATTTACTAAAGTGGGGAATCTGTCAAGACTATATAATATGGACATACCATGGTGAAAAAGTTGTACCTTATGTTCCAGAAGAATTACCGGGAGCCGACCGTGTAACGGAACCTCAAGGAGTAGAAGTGGTACATGATTCACCAACACATCGTCCATTGACCGACTTAATTGATGATGCTTACGGACTCCACAACCAACAAAACCACCAACCTATGGATACAAATAATGTGCATTATGACCAAGTAAATGAACAAATTGATGCTGAACTACTAGGAGATCGGGAATACATACGGTTGAAAGCAGATGCGGCTAGATCGTTGTATAAAGATTGCGATGAAGATCACTCGGTATTATATGCAATGATTGGTTTGCATAATTTGAAGAGTCAATTTGGTTTGTCTGGAAACAGCGTAACCGGAATTCTTAAGTGGGTTAAAGAAATTCTCCCAAAAGAGAACATGTTACCAGACAATTATCCTACCATGAAGAAGAGTTTGAAGGGTTTAGGTTTGAAATACAAATCTATTCATGCTTGCAAGTATGATTGCATATTGTACCGGAATGAGCACGAAGAGAAGGATGAATGTCCTGTATGCAGTGAGCCTAGATATATGGTTTGTGAGAATGGAAATGACAAACATGCAAAAAATCGCAAGTGCTCGCAAGTTCCACAAAAGGTTTTGAAGTATTTTCCACTTGGGCCATGGTTAAAACGTTTTTTTACTGTACCGTGGATAGCGGAGGCCATGACATGGCATGCTCGATGCGAGGTGGGTGGGAATTTGATGCGTCATCCGGTTGATTCACTCATCTGGAAAATTTCAAATGCACAACACCATGAATTTGCAAAGGAACCACGCAACGTTCGTCTTGCAATCTCAACCGATGGGTTTAACCCTTTCGGTAATTTAAGTACTAGTCAGAGTTATTGGCCAGTTCTTATGGCGCCTTTAAGTCTTCCTCCGACGTTATGCATGAGAAAGGAGTTCACATTGTTATCTCTGTTGATACCCGGGCCTAAGGCTCCCAGTGATGATATTGATATATTCTTAGCACCATTAATCGAAGAACTTAAAGAGTTGTGGGATAAAGGCGTGACGGCGTTCGATTCTCATAAGGGTGAAGAGTTCACACTTAAAGCAATGGTGATGTGGGCGATACACGATCTTCCTGCTTATGGGACCTTGTCCGGTTGTAATGTTCATGGTTATTATGGATGTCCCATATGTGGGGAGGAAACTGAAGCCTGTTGGTTAAAACATAGTGGTAAGTTGAGTTACACGGGTCATAGTATATTTCTGCCGACCAGTCACCCTTTTAGGAACGACAAGTCTAACTTTTTGCCTGTCGATCACGAGCGAAGAACGGCACCTAGTCGACTTTCTGGTCAGTAAATTGAGGAGAAGGCGGTGGCTGCGACTGCGGGGAATAGGTATGTAGGCAAACACCCCCAGTTTGTAAACCTGAAGCGTAAAGCTAGGGAGGATCCGAACGACCCTAGTAAAGCGAAGCCATGGTCCAGGCGATCAATATTTTTTGATTTGCCGTATTGGAAAGATCATCGTGTAAGGCATATAATTGATGTGATGCACACAGAGAAGAATGTTGCAGAACATTTGATAGGAACATGTCTGGGTGGATCTCATTCCAAAGATGGAGAGCGTGCCCGCCAAGATCTACAGGATATGAAAATAAAGAAGAGACTGTGGTTAAAAAATGATCCAACGACAGGAAGAATTTCTATCCCCCCCACTGCTTTCACTTTGACTACTAGTGAGAAGAAGATCCTCTTAGACACGTTGTTCAACTTGAAGACTCCAACCGGTTATTCTGGTAATTTACGTAGGGTAGTAAACTACCAAGCAAATGACTTGAAACAGTGCAAGTCTCACGACTGACACGTAATCATCCAATTAATCCCGTTGTTATTTCGGCATTGCTTCTCTGAACACAAAGATCTCCGTCGGGAAATTATGCAAATCAGTTTGTGTTTTACCCTACTTTGTGCAAAAGTGGTAAACAGAAGACACATTAAAGCTGCAAAATCAACTTTAGCCGAGGCAGTTTGTGTGTTAGAGAAATATTTTCCTCCGTCATTCTTCGATATCAGTATCCACCTGCTTGTGCATTTATGCGATGAAGCTTTATTATGTGGTCCCGTGAGGTATCGTTGGATGTATCCTTTTGAGCGCTTGATGAAAACCTTCAAAGATTATGTAAAGAATACACGGTATATTGGAGGGTCAATTGCTGAAGAATACGTAACGGTGGAATCATCGCTATACGCTAGGGAACATATGCCAGAACAAGAGGTGAGGAGGTTTAATCCTCGTGGAGAACGAGTGATAGAGGAACCTAACGAGTTTGAGGATGAATTATCGTTTGGGAACCCTAAAGAGGTGAAACTCACAAACCTACAATACGAGCAAGCAACTCGTCATGTCTTCGAATCGCAAGATGAAGTCCAAGACTGGAGAGAGTGAGTATCTACTGAATTCTTCTTCTTTGATTATATGTATTTTTTTATTTTATGATCTAAACTCTATAATTTTTTGGTAGGAAGTACGAGAACGAAATTATCCAAAATCAAAGGAGAAATTGGACGACAACTGACTTTAGGGCATGGGTGTCAAAAGAGGTACTTTTCACATCTTATGTGTGCGGTTATTTATTCATGTGTGGTAAAAACATGCCCTAATACAAATTCATTAATAAATGCAGCTTCTAAAAAGAGGTGATGTCTCTTCCAGACTTGCACGCCTAGCAAAAGGTCCTAGTTTGCTTATTTCTACACTTAATTTTCATATTTCTACTTGGTTACTGATAATTTTAACTCATATATGCAATTTTTCAGTTTGATTAAATTTTTTGTAAAACTGCTTGGTTACTGATATTTTTGTTTTTTGTATCCTATCATTTGTAGGATTTTTGCACGTGGATCAAATGAAGGAGGCAATGGTTTACAACATGATGATTATTTATATGTTGTGGACATTCAGGATAATGTTTTTTTATGTGTTATAGCCGTGCAGGCTTTTATTGTTTAATTTTATGGCCGTGCGGGCTTTTATAATTTGATTGTTGAATTTTATAGCCGTGCGGGCTTTATAATAAGCAGGTTTTTCATTTACAGGTTTTGGAATGTCAAGAAAATAGAGGAAACTCTGCCCAATTTTTTTTTGGTCTGTGAATTATTAAGACGTGTAATATTTTTAAGTTTGTATACATATTTGTTTATTAACAACATTCTCAATTCGCAATTTGTGATTTTTTTTATTGTTTTGCCTATAATAAATATTTGTAACACCTCGTAGCAACCGACGATGCACTCACAGGACCCCCAATTTTAGGATTGGACAAAAAAAAATACATTTTTTTTAAATTACAGATAAATATGGTCATGGACTTTGTCCATGACCATTTTTATTTTTTTTTGTTGCGCTTAAAAATGGCCGCGGCCAAAGTGTGCGACCATTTTTTTTATTTTTTATCACGGTAATGGGTCGCGAACTAGGGCCACGACCAATTTTTTTAATTTTTTTTTGTCACGCACATGGGTCGCGGTCAAAGTCCGCGACTAATTTGTCACGGTTGTGGGTCATGGACAAGGGCCGCGACCAATTTTTTTTAATTTTTTTTTGTCACGCACATGGGTCGCAGACTTTGGCCGCGACCAATTTGTCACGGTTGTGGGTCATGGACAAGGACCGCGACCAATTTTTTTAATTTTTTTTCGTCACGCACATGGGTCGCGGACTTTGACCGCGACCAATTTGTCACGGTTATGAGTCACGGATTAGGGCCGCGACCCGTCACGGCATGGGTCACGGCCAAAGTCCGCGACCATCTGCCGTGACCCTCTCTTGGCCGTGACCATTTTTTGGTCAGGGACTTGGGCCGCAACCCACGAAAATGGTCACGCCAGAAATGGTCATGGCCAAAGTCCGCGACCCACAGTTTTGGTCAGGGATTTTGGCCGTGACCAATCGCCAGTTTTGGTGTAGTGTATGCTATGAATGAACCCTTTGATTGAACCCATTGTTGAAAATAATTAACAGTTAACCAGACTAAGAAAAGTTAAGTTTACAGAGGTTCGTATCAATTACAAACTAAAATAAACCAATTACGTTCACAATTCAATAATTCCCATAAAATTTAATATACTAGACGAATATTTACAAACCCATTGGTCTTTCACTTATAACTCACTCAAACATGTGCTTATTATACTTTCATTTTTATTCATTAAGAGCATGTAGTTACACAAATATTTATTTTCTTCATCTCTCATTATTATATTAATATAAGTTTCTTACCAATGGTAGATATCACCCTCTTTCAATAGCTCTTACCAATGCGTCTGTCATACTTTTATTTAACATCACAAGAAATAGTTCTTACGTGCACATCTAAAAAATCTAGTAAAGAAAATATGAATCGATTGCGTGAAAATAAGTGTAGGTAATTTTTTCAAATAGAAATTGAAAATCCCTAATCAACTCGTGAACTTGTGTGTGATATGGTAAATAATCGCAACATAGTCAACATGAGTTGTTCTCGGAGAACTTTATAAGAATGATTAAACAAAACAAGCGTATGTTCACAATACCTTCCTAAATGTTTAAATCAATAATTGTAAAAGAAATATCAAGACGTGTTTCACAAATTTCAATCATATCAACACCTAACTATCTAAAAAATCACCGATTTTCTATTTGTATGATTTTTGTAAAATTTTGTTATAATGATCTTTTTGTTTTTTCTTAAATGACTGAAATAACACAAAATATTTTTGTATTTTTCTTATTTTTCAAAACATACGAAAAACAAAATAATACACATCCAATCAACGATATAAATAATCACGCAATAAAAAAATCCAAGACTAGAGTAAATCCACATTATGACTAGGAATAGAATAAACTATAATCACTTTTGGTCTATGGAGCAAAACTTATTTCTCACTTGCGAAGAGAAAAATATTTATCAACTAGAGGTTTAGAGCTTTGTGTATCTAAGGGAACATGGTGAGAAACATCAAGCCTACTAACCAATTATGCAACCAAATTGTATTTTCTAACCCAAATAGTTCTAACAACATGAACATAGGGGTTGATAATTGATTTGGTTCTGTCTCTAGAAGGTACCTCAACATTATGATTAAAACCTACAAAACTAATAGCTTAAGTCACATCATCAACTTCTCTAATGAGGTTACTCATCCTTCGACTGATAGGATTTGACTCAAAGCTTCAACCAATGAAATGGTTGGTTATATAAATCCTAGACACTCTCCAAATATCAAAACAAAAGTCTCCACGGTCACCCTTCCTATTATTGGGGTTTTATTCTTAAAACCACGTATGAAGTTTACTTTTTAATAAAGGTGTGTCAATTCATTTTGAAATAAAAATCATGTATGCGAGAATGCCTTATATTTATTCTTAAATATATTGTATAATATTTCAATTAATTGGACTTCGTAAGAATTCCAGTGAGTTTGGTTCGACATGGTGAAATCGAATCCTGTTTAGTACAATATAATAGTTCATAACCTAGATATAAATTGATATCCTATCGGTATAGTTGTGTGTGAAATCCTAGTGGTTTATCTCAAACTACGAGAACCTGCCTGATGGTTCTGGAACTTGTTTGATAGTTCAAAAGAGGATTATTATCGATCCATTGTATTGAACAACACCTCCCATGAGTTTAAAGTCTAAGTGATGACTATATTAGACTTGGGAAATCTCACAACGTTTGCAAAGGGTGTACAAATTCTTAATCCCAAGGATTATGAGGATTGGAATTACTGCACAATTGTTGCTTTGATTGTTATGAGTGCGATTCAATCTTAAATTGGATAAAATAATCTCTGCAAGTTAGGTAATTGTTGTGTAAGTAGGCCTGAGATCATAATTTAGAGGAATCCGTGCCCAAGAAAGATCTTGGATTGTGATATACCCTTAATAGACTTATATGTTTTGTTTACACCAGTAAACCCGATTGGCGAATTTTATAATTCGGTAGAGTATCAAATAAGTTAAGTACGAGAATCAAGGAATAAATAAGAAGTTAGTTAAATTTGATTAGAGGTGAATTGATTTGACCAAGTGGGTATTGTATACTTAACACGTGGAATCATATCATGTACCATATAAACTTTGCAAACACAACCTCTTTATTTCGAGTGATTTTGAGATAATTAAATTGGAGTGGAGTCTTGATTATTTAGTGGCATTAATCAAAATTGAATAAATAAAAGGAATAAATTATGAGGTTGTTATTTGATATCTTTGAGTATTTATTTATGAGATAACTAATTATTTACTCTTGGATTCCTAGTATAGTCCATTACCCAATTTGTAGGTCAAGACTCTTTAGAAACCCTGTTTCGCCCATTCCCATATCTTATATATATATATAAGCTATAGAGGGTTGGAGAAGGAGATAAAAAATCATTCACATTTTTATGAAGGGGTGAGGAATGAAGTGATTTATATCATATTTTATCATGTATTCATCTCTAATATTGTCCACATACAAAGATTACTTGGGGTGGATCATATACTTGAAAATATGGGGCTTTCGATGAATTTCAGAAAGATTTTAGAGACCTTGGGAGGGCAGCAAAATAATCATCTTCATCAATATATTTCTCCTCATTCGGATCACCAATAAGATCCACAAAGGTATCGTGATTCGAATCCGTAGGTTTATGCTTTAAACCTAGTTATTATTTTTACTTTCCAAAGCATGATCGATTGAAGTTCATTTGGATGAATTATTCTGCGTTTAATGTAAATACCAGTCCCCAACAATTGGTATAAGAACACCGATTTAGATTGATCTTGTTTTGAAAAGCTCCATGTTGTTCGCCTTTAAAACCCTTCTTTTGCATGCTGTAGAAAATACTTTTTTGTATGTTACTTTGTACTAACATGGTTTTTTAGGGTTCTAATATTTATATTACTTCCATCACGATCACATGAATGTTGTTTTATGTGAATGGATCCTACGTTGGTTTATCCGTAGTTATTTTCTTCATAGATTCGATTTGGTTGTAATAATTCAATTATTTTTAGTTATACATTAATAAATGTATTTGGAGGAGATTGTAAGGGGATGCAATAGTTTTTACTGGTTAGAATCCTTCATTTATATGGATTTTGGTCTTGGATAATGTTTCATGAAGTTTGGAGAAGTTTTGAGAAGGTTAAGGAGGCTTTTGCATGGAAATTGCGAATTCGAGACGAATAAGACAAGCTATATATGTGGATCGATTCGAACATGCCTGACATCGAAATAAACCTAGGTCAAATCGATTCAGCCATAGGAATGTTGTGTGGTTTTGCTCATTTTTCTATTTTCACCGATTTGTGCTAAGATTCCTCATCCTGACTCTTCCTGGATCAAAAGAGAGTATTTTTAGAGGTTAAAATACGTGAAGAACTCCAGGTTATAAATAAGTTTAATTTGAGGAGGATTCTTGTTTAAAAGGAAGTTTACTTCAAGCGGGATTCCTGATCTTGAAGAGTTCTACTTCAAAAGGAACTCTAGGCCATGATGGAAAGGAGAATTTGATTCTTATTCGAATTGTGATTGCATATTCTTCAACTTTATTTTGATTCTCCCATCTTACTCATGTTGATAATTATCGCTTGCTAATTATTTGATTAATTAGGATCCCACTTTATTATAGTCAACTTTGATTTTTATTTTGACCGGCCTATATCACGTTTTTTAGAAAATCCATTTTTATTTATTTTTTCTAAATAGAATTTATTAATTTAATGTATAAATCAAATTGTGATCTTTGAGTTTTATGTTAATTTAAAATAATTTTATTTTTGAAAATTAAAATAGTGAGATCGGGAAAATTTAATTTTTTATAAGTAAATTGGAAATTACCAAGGATTTGATTGGGCTTTTAGAATTGAATGAATAGTTTTTCAAAATTCCCTAAAGTTAAAAATATTAAGTGGGAGATGGGTTTCAACATAAAGGTCGAGGTTTTTGTTGGTGTTTTAAGAATGTGATGTGATTACTTCCTCGTGTTAGTTTGATTTGATCCCCCATCAAATGGATTTTAATCTCGACATCCAATATTCTTGAGACTCTTAAATGATAGTTACTTGAAATCAAATGTGAGTAATTTTGGTCTTCCCATTGAGGAAGTTCTACATATGCGAATTTAATTTCAACGAACGAACTGATGGTATATACTTAAACACATCTAATGATATCGTCCCCATTTAAGTCAATGTCATTAGATATGAGACCAAAATAAGCCTGATATTCTATTATATAGGGCACTTTTCATGGACTATCCGGAGAACATAATTGATAGATGAAAATCTGTCTAGTTTAGAGTGGGATGATTTTAGCTCACATCGAGAAATCTCAGTTCACAAGGGAACAAGGATTCTCGACGGGATTATGTTTTTATTGATGATAAATGGATGACATTTTAAAATTTAATAGAATTATTTCTCGCATATTTAATTGGATATTAATTTTTTCAATGATGATTCTAAGATTCAAAAATGAATTCAACTTTCACTCACCATTTTTTATTTTAATGTATTTTTTAATTGGAATAATTTCAAGGACTAAATATATTATTGGGCATAGTTAGAACTTAAGGGGATAATAAACTTATTTAACCTATGATTCTCGTCTACATTTTGAAATAGTGATGTGATTAATTTTTCGTGTTATTGCTTAGCTTTCCTCCCCGTCGGAGTGAATTGATCATAGAATCACGCTATTTTAAAATTTATGGTAATTTTTTTTAAATGAAGTGTTATGTATTTTTTGGTCCCCCCATCGGGGAAGTTCTACATGAACATTTAAGTTAAAAAAAATTAATTAATGAGAATCTGTAAACAACGATGTTGGTTAATGATGCTAAAGTAAGAATTGTGTTCTTTAAATGACCTTCATCATTGGTTAAACAAGGGATTATTTGGATTAGACATGATGGGGAAATATTGATCCAATTTGTAATCTGGGAGTGAAAATCATCAGTAGCTAAGAGATAGTGCAAGTTGTTGACAAAAGCGTTAATTATTTCCCAAAATCGAGGTTAAAGGATAAGCCTAAGTCGCAGGTACAACAATTCGGGGTTACGAATTCATATTCCTTGGTAGTAGTGAAAAAGTTAAAAGACTGGTGTTTCCACTTCAAGTAGTTAAAACTTTTATAACAATGATGTTCGATTTTTCCTAGCTCTATAAGGAAAATTATGTGATATTGGGTTTCTCTTAAAAGTAGATGAATGATTTATGATACGATCTACAAGAACTTGTTTTGTAGGCTTGGGAACCACAAATCAAGATTGCAATTCTCTGCAGAGGTTCTTAGTAATCGGGAAACTACTTAAAGGATAGATGTTCTTAATAAAGGGGTAATAATAATAATGCAACAATGTTCACAGTGTGAGTGAAAATTAATCACAATTAAATAGATTTGGAAAGTAATTAAAGAAGGAAAGTAAAGAGATGCCAATCACACAACATAAGATATACGTGAGAGGTTACTGTTCGTCTATTAAGTTCTCTCAAGTTTCAGAATTACATCCCCTTTGACCTCAGGGTGAGGGTTACATTTATAGTAGTGTAAAGTGGTTGAGTTGTACAAAGAAATCCGCTAGCTTATCATTGGCTCGTATGATATCCCTGAATATCTTCTCCGAGATTGTTGGTAACCGTTTGAGCTTATCAAGGTTGATGTGATAAACATTTTTTTTATTTATCCACATGACAAATGTGGTTGCTTATTTATTCGAGAAGTTAAACCAGACATGCCCCATATTCTGCTGGGCCTGGCCGATCAACCTTCATATAAGCCTAATTAATTATTTAGGTTCCCACAATTGCCCCTAAAATCTTTGGGGTGAGATTTGTTGGACCAGTAGATTTTATTCCTACTTTGGGACCAATGGCCTTTGAGCCTTGTTAGTAAATTTGAACCGACGTGGAAGTCTCGTAATCATAATGAAATCATAAGGGTACGCTTGTCCGAGTAGTAGGTGAAGCACCAAAATCCATCTTGGGAGCGGTGTCTTATAATTGCGCATGAGGATTCAAACAGAGTCGGTATACTCCAAACCGTCACTTTGCCTTTGGTCTTCTACTTATCAAAATCTTTAGAGATTCCTTTGCATTCCTCCATCTTTGTAGGTCTTCATCTTCACTCTTTTTTCTCGCAGTTTTCTTCTTCTTCTTCTTCTTCTTCTTCTTCTTCTTCTTCTTCTTCTTCTTCTTCTTCTTCTTCCTAATGTTTGTCTTTGGTAATGATAGTTTTATTCCTCCCAATCATGTCAACCATTCACGGGAAGAGCGTATAGGAGTCTAAAAAAACTTATTCCATTCCCTCCTGGGTGGAGATCGACTGTGGCCCTATGCCTCAAAATGTTAGGGACGTCGAAGGGGGCCCTGGATTCACACCTTAGTTTTGATCCAAAGGGTTCTGACATTTTCCCCCAATCCTTTTTTTTTGGAATTTTTTAATTTTTTAGGGTGGTCCTTAGCCAATGTTCCCCAAATGTTTGGCGGATAGTCAATGAGATCAATAACATCAATAAATTTTATGGGACCAACCTGGGCATCGTAGAGATCAAGTTTTGTTACACCTGGTCTCACACTACTGATGACCTCCTCTATCTGAAGGCGAGGAAGGCCAATAGGGTGTTAGTTATCAGCCTATCTCATTATAATAAGGGATATTGGGGATAGGGGTTCATTGAAAAAAATGGCAACGTCCACCGCTCCTTGAGGGTGAAGAGTACACAAGGTATTTGTGCCTTGACTTGGGGAATGATCACATAGGTTAACACCTGGTCTTCCAATTTGTTTATTGCTTTATTATTTGTTCTGCTGCTGTTGAGTTTGGTTTTCTAGACATTAGAGTTGCTGATCTCCTGAAATCTTGGAGGGTCAAAGTTAATCTTCACGATGGTGAACATACCCGATCGCCGACCCTTTTGCTTGAATACACCAATACCACCACAAGTTTTACTTCTTATCCTGTCGACGATACTCCTGATCTTCCTCTTCCAATTGAGGAAACTTCTTCTTAGTTCGAACCTATGCACATTGGATTAATCCAAGTAGAAGAGGAGGAGTCAACGATGCCTACCAAAAATTGGATTTTGCTGGTGAAAGGAGACGATGATGATGTTCTCCTGTTTGCCAGGGACAAGGCCCAAAAGATAGTGGAGAGTGAATCCTCCAAGTCTGGTGACTTAACTCTGGTCACCAAGGAGAAATAGAAGAAGGAGGAGGAGAAGAGTAAGAGAGAAGAGGGGAAGAAGAAGGAAGATGAGATAAATAAGAAGGCATTTGTGGCCCTTTCGGAGAAGAATAATGTTCCCCTTACTCTCCTCGATGATCCCTATGTCCAAAATGTGGCCTTCAACCCATCCCTTACCCCAGGGCTGCTGAGGGGGGATGTGCTCACTGGTGATCGCGAGCGACTGGAAATGTTAGGACCCGATCAGCTATCCCTACGAGCTTCATAAACTCTGTCCTTGATGAGAATATTTTTATTTTTTCTGTAACTGAGTTGCTCGATTATGAGTTGTCCAATCATATAACACTAGTCTTTTTATTATTTTGCAGTTTGTGGTGGGGTTTGCTACTCTTTTTGATGGTTGTGACAACTAGTTCAAAAATAATGATGAATTGGAAGAGGCCCTCATAAAACCCAGGAGGCCATAGTCAATGCCCCAAAGGCCTATGAGCTGGAGAAAAATACCACCGCTGAGGCCATGGATAACCTGAAGACCGTGCATGGCCTATTAAAAGTTTAGAAAGAGTTATTGGAAGAGGAGAACTTGCAGTTGACTATTGAAGCGAGAAAAGTCCCTGCCCTCTAGGATGCCATCTTCGAGAACAGATGGTTTGAGGCATATGATGATGCTAAAATCCAAATTGCATATGCTTGTAAGGCGAGATTAAAAAAGGGTTAAGACAAAACCTTGGTGGAGACCTGGGTCCCCTTGGAGTCTGAGTTGTTTGAAAGATACGATCTAAGTCCCCCTTTTATTATCAACGGGGAGCCTGCTGCCAAGGAAAAAGAGGGGGATCCAAAGAGAAAGGAGGTGGTCTCCTAGGAGAAAGAGGTGGAGCCCAAGGGAAAGAAGACCGAAATAGAGGAGCAGGTGAACAAATGAAGCCCATTGTCTAGGTTTTTTTCTTTTATTTGTTTGTTCGCGCTTTGGATTCTTTTTTTCTTTCCTTGGAATGTACTGGCTCTGCCTCATTATTTTGTTAATGAAAGCAATATTTTCATTTTCTTAAGTGTGACATTTTATATCTCTGATAAAGTGTTGTATGTTTTGCTCTGATATTGTAGTTTGTGGCTAATGAAGTTCCTTCCGCCAATAATTTAGGCAACATGCTCGGGCAAGGTGCAAGCGAGCAAGCCCACCGAGCATTTTTGACTGCCTGTAAAGCACTAAAAAAGAGAACTGAAGCTTGTAAGGATCAATCCACTTTGGTTGCCAAGCTGAAGGACGACTTGAAAAACTTAGAAGATATAACTGATTCTCTTAAGAATGAGATCGAAGAAATGAAATTGCAGTTGGATGAACCTAAATATGTTGGAACTATTAGTGCATTAGTTCAGTCAGAAAATGATGAACTGAAGAAAAAATTAGTCGAGTCTCATGAGGAAATTTGAAAGAGCAGTGTTAAGGTGATGAAACTGAGCTGTGATGTAAAGAAGCTCCGATATTTATTCAGGATAGGTCCCCGAGCAGCTTGGTCAGCTGATTATGATGAGGGGTGGTAAGATGCCCGAGTGAGACTGCAAGAAGATCATGACATTGCCTACAAGTACGACTGGCTGACCCCCCTTAAAGTCATCTAGGTACTCTAGGACTCTCAGCTATAGTATATGTACTAATTATCCGGCATACATCTGACCTCCCTTTGGTCGGGATAAAACTTGTGTTCCAATAGATTCTATTCATCTTCCTCTCACCGGGAGTTACATAGAAGGTCATGACAGTGATGATGAGTATATGACAGACCCTGATGATGATCTAAGGAAGAAGATCGAGCATTTTTTGTCTCGTTGACCATAATCTATTGTAATTATTTTTGTACTTTTCCGTCATGTAATTGGTACACTTTGTAATCAGGTGCTTTGATGAATGAATAAGATTAATACCAATTATTTTTGCATTTTTACAGTCCAATATGCCTTTGAATGTGTTATTCCATCTTCCTTACCTTTTAGGTCATGCCGTCACACTCCCCTAGGCCTAGGAAAGACAGTGGCAAAAATGCACCTAGTTTTTGGGGAATCCACCCTTTAAGGATGTTAATTGACCAAGCAAAGTTGGTTTATTTCCTAGGGATCCCCCGCAAGGCCTTTGTCTTGCCCGAGAAAGTCGTGAGGTTTCCTGTGTTGGTTATGACATGGATATGTGGACTTTAGTTTTAATTGTAATGAAAAGGACTGTCACTATAATTAATTAAAGTCTAATCATTTGATGGGCATTTCTCAAAGATTAAATACCTATTGCCGGCTAGTCACCTAGGAAATAATGTAAATTAACTGGATAACTTAAAGAGATTTGAGCAAATTATGGAAGAAATGGCCTTTATTTATTCATAACTGAAATAAAACTGCGAGCAACATAAGTTTGAAATGAAAATTTGGGTAAACTAAGGTGCTGAGACATAAGAAGACTAAAAGTAGAACTTTTGAATGTTGGCCACATTCCATGCCCTCCTCCATTGTTTCCAAGTGATAAGATCCCTGTAGATCATTTATGATTACTTTGAAGGTTCCCTCCCAACTGGGTCCCAGTTTGCTGTCTGACAGCCTTACGATGTTGCCAAGGATTTTTCTTAGGACATAATGTCTTACTTGGAATTTACTCGGATTAACCCCTTTGTTGTATTGCTTCACCAATTATTGCTAGTATGAGGCTAGATTGATCATGGTTTTCTCTCTTTATTTTTCGGTGAGGTCAAGTTCGGTGCGAAGGGAATCATTGTTCAGTCCTTGGTCATCCATCTTCGTTCTCAGGGGTGGGAGATCAGATTCAAGTGGTATAATAACTTCCATTATGTAGGTAAGCACGAAGGGCATTTCCCTAGTTGGTCTCCTGGGCATGGTTCGATATTACTAGAGAATATGAGGGAGCTCATCCACCCAAGCTCCTTTTACTCTTTGCAGCCTCTCTTTAAGGTCATTGGGCATCGTTTTATTAGAAGCTTCTGCTTGACCGTTGTTTTGAGGGTACACCTCTGAACTGGAGTGGTACTTGATTCCATGATCTTTGTAAATTTTTTGGAAAAAAAACACTCTCGAACTGAGTCCCATTATTAATTACGGCTGTCCTTGACACCCCAAACCATATTATGATTTTTTTCTAGATCAATCTTATCATGTCGACGTCTTTGATATTGGCCAGTGGTTTAGCCTCTGTCCATTTTATGAAATAGTCTGAGCCGACCAACAAGTACTTACGATTCCCAGGTGCAGTATGTAATGGTCCCATGATGTCCAACCGCCATTCTGCAAATGTTCATGGGTTGGTCAAAAGCCTTAGATCATTAGTTAACTGATGAACCAGAGGAGATAATTTATGGCACTTCACGTATTTTTGAACGTAAATAGTTGCATATTTCTGCATATATGGACAACAGTAGCCTTCTTTGATTGATAGGAATGCTAAGAATCTTCCTCTTGCATGAATTCGATATATTCCATCATGAAGTTCGTAGAGAACTTGCTCGGCGTCTTTTGGATGCACGCACTACAGGTAGGGGCCTGTGTAGAATCGCCTATAAAGTTTGCCCTCGAGATCTAAGTGAAAATGTTCACCTTTGATTCTGACCTGATGGATCAATTGTTTTCCAATAGGTAGTGTCTCACTATAAGTATGCAATGATGTTGTCCATCCAACTGGGATCTTTATCTTCGAAGAGGATATGCTCGGGGGCTGTTATCTATTCAATACCGGGTTTGGCAAGGAATTCCACTTTGATAGTTCTCCTAAGATATGAGTCTACTGCTGAGCTTAGTGCTGCTAAGTCATATGCAATACTATTGTGCCCTCAGGGAAACTGTTGAATGTGGACTTCCTCGAATTTCGTAACTAACTTGCATAAAGTTACGATGTAGGCTTCCGTCCTGCCATTTTTGGCATTGAAATCCCCACTGACGTGGTTGGACACCAATTTGGAGTCGTAATAAACATAAAATCCTCTTTCCCCGAGCAATTAGTCTTTGCGTAGTCCAACAATTAGCGCCTTGTATTCAACCTCGTTGTTATAGACCTCAAATCCCAGTCTAATCCCTTGTTCAATCATGGCCTCCTATAGAGTAATGAGGATAATTCCCACTCCTGATCCCTTTGAATTGGAGGTATCGTCGACATACATAATCCAACTTTTGCTTTGGGCTTGTTTCGTAACTCTATGTGATCGGTCAACTGTTGATTGGTCTAGTAAATTTTGCTATGAAGTTGGCCAGAACTTGACATTTAATTATTGTCCTTAGTTGGAAGTGAATATTAAACCTTCCAATCTTAACCGACTATTTTAACATCCGTCAAGAGAGGTCATCTTTGCGAAGGACAACTCTAAGGGGGAAGGAAGTAATCACAATAATGGAATGGGCTTCAAAATAATTCCTCCATTTTTGTGAGGCGATCACCAAAGCATAAACCATTTTTTTCTCCAGAGGTAGGTTACGTTGCTTGGCATCCAAGATCGTCTTGATAGCATAGTAGACAGGAACCTACTTAGCTTCCCTCTCACAGACCAAGGCCGAACTTACTGCATGACTTGATACTACGAGATAAAGATAAAGAGGATACCTTGACCAGGGATTGTCAGAAGTGGAGGCTTGCCGAGGTAGGACTTGATCTCTTCTAGGGACTTAGATCACTCTCCATCTCAAGTTAGGACATTATCTTTTTTGAGTAGCTGTAAGAACGACCAGAAATGCTCAAATGATTTTGAAATGAAATGATTAAGTGCTGTGAGCATTCAAGTGAGATTTTGGATCTCACGCATTGTCTTTGGTTAATGGACTTTGTTGATAGCTTCTATCTGATATGGGTTAGACTCAATCCCCCTCTTTCTGACCAAATAACCTAAAAAGTTTCCTGACTGGACTCCATATGCACACTTGTTGGTATTAAGTTTCATCCTATAGTGCCTTAGGATTTCGATGGTATTAGCTAAGTCTTGGAGATAGTCACTCTTGTTCTTTTTCTTGACAATCATATCGTCGATGTAAACCTCCATTGTCTCCCCCATCAGGTGTTGAAACATCTTTATGACTAACCTATGATATGTATCTCTCGCATTCTTGAGGCCGAATGACATGAACTTGTAGCAGTATAAACTAACTAGTGTGATAAATGAAGTTTTGTTACGATTGGGACCGAACAAAGGGATCTGATGACATCCAGAGTAAGCATTCAAGAAGATCATCCACTCATGAGCTATTGCAGAATCTACCAATTAGTCCATCTTTAGTAAAAGGGAAGTTATCCTTGGGGCAGGTCCTGTTGAGGTCGATGAAATCTATGCTGACCCTCCAACCCCCATTGCTCTTATGAACCACAACCAGATTTGAAATTCACTTTGGTAATTGAACTTATCTAATGGACCTTGCCTAAAGAAGTTTCCTTGATTCCTTCTATATGACCTTTGCCTTCTCTGGGGCTATTCTAGGAGCTTTTCGTGCGACTGACTCGAATGTAAGATCCACATGGAGCCGGTGACAGGTAACTGCAGGATCAGTTCCTGGCATATCATATGGTTCCCATATAAATACATCTAAGCTCCATTTTAGGAAGGCGACCAGTCCTCCCTTTTAACGTCAGTCATGCTTGCTCCAATTAATGACTTTCTCTCTGGTTTAGTCTCATAAAAAGAAATCTCCTCTAGGTCTTTGATGACCCTATCGGCAGGGTAGACCCTAGTCTCTTCCAACCTTCGTTGTTTATGCCGTAGTTTCTATTTTGATGGAGTTACCCCATCTTAGGCTGCCTCTGAGATACACTCTTTCTCTTTATTCTTTTCTTATTTTGGCCTAATGGCGATGATATAGCACCTCCGATCAACTGCTTGATCGCATCTTATCTCCATTACGCCTCTTAAATGATGCACTTGAGCTTCTAATGGTAGGTGGAAGGAGCTGCTCTCATAGCGTTAAGCCATCCTCTACCTAGAATGGAATGATAGGGAGAATCGATATCAACCACTAAAATTTCGAAAAGCTTTGAAATATTCCTTACCTTCACTAGCAAGACTACCTTCCTTAATGGTCTCGTCATCTTTCCAGCAAAACTGACCATAGGAATAGTTGCCTCCTTGAGGTTGAATATCTTCAACTTGAGTTTGTGAAAGATCTCCATGCACATCACCTCTGAAGAGCTCCCTTGATCTACTAATAATTTTTTCACATCCTAGTTAGCGATTCTGAGAGTTATTACTACTAGTGCATTGTGGTGTGGGGGTCTTACCCCAACCAAGTCATCCTCCATGAAGATGATGTGATTATTGTAGTCGATGTCCTCTGGTCATCGACATTTTGCAGCCTAGATTTTGGTGGAATCAATCTGAAAAGCTTCTATCACAGTTGTAACTTTCTTGAGCTCCATCTGAACATCATTCCCTTGGATCTGCTTGAGCTCAGCTAAATCATGTCCCATGTCCTCATCTAGAACATTATCCGGTTTTTGGTCGCCATTGGCTTCAACCTGATCAGATATTTTTCTCAATAAATTCATTCAAGTGAACTTCTTGGGATAACTCCTCCAGAAAAGCCTTGAGCACCTTAAAGTTTTAGGTCTTTTGGCCCCCTTCTTTATGGAACGCGCATTGCAGTGTGTTGTTCCCTTTGGTTAAATCTATTCTTAGTTTCTTTAGCCACTTGACAAATTGATAATCTTTGATTTTTTCTAGGATCTTATAGATCGAGTCCTTAAAAACTATATTGATTGACTTGGAGGAATCTGCATTGACCCCATTCCTGTTACCGTTTTTTTATTTCCCTTTTTGGAATTATTCTCTTTCTCACCCCTTTGTTTACCTTGGCGCGACCAGCCTCAGACTGATTGATGTGGACCACGTCCTCCACTTTAGTGTATTTATCAATTCATGACATGATATCATTAATTGTATCAGCTTTCTTTTTATTAAGGGATTTGTACAACATGGATATAGGTAGGCCTATTTTGAAGGATGCAATAGAAACCTGCACCGAGAAGTCCTCCACTTTATTGAAAACTTCCCAATAGCATTTGGCGTACTCATGCAGAGACTCCTGTGACTTCTTCGTCATCATAAGTAGTGAATCCATTCTTTTGGGATGATCACTGCTGATGATGAATTGAGTAGTGAAGGATTCACTGAGCGCCTTGAAGATGTTGGTGGACCTATAAGGTAATCTTTCAAACCATTTCTGGGCAACATCTCCCAGACTAGAGGGGAAGATACGATACATGAGCGAGTCGTTATGATTCCCAAGAGTCATGGTCTGTCTGTATTGCCTAACATGGTCGATGGGATTATTCTTACCATCCTAGATCTTAAATCAGGGGGTTGCAAACTTCTTTGGGGGATCCTTTTCTTCGATGGTCCTGGAAAAAGGAGACTTCATCTGAGTGAAAAGATCTCTCCTTTCCACCTCATTTGCGGACCTTGCCCCTCGATTAGTAGGGTGTTGGTCTATCTTCTTTCGAACCAGACTTCGTATTTCATATTTTTGGAATTCATTATCCTTGTGGCACTTAGCTTGATGACTTCCATGCTTTGATTTTCTTGGTCACGTTTGGAACTCCTTCCTCGGTTGCGAGTCCCGACCGCTTGAGGGATGGGAGTCCGAGCATGATATTTGAGATCACGGTGGATCTCTCTCTCCATTTTTTTAGTCGCCGTTAAGGGCAGGAATTTTCCTCCAACTGGAGGCGGGCTGTCTCCTCCTGTTGTTGGAGTCTTGATGCGTAACTGTTAACCATCCGTGAGATCTGAGTAGACCTAGGCAGTTGGTGAATTTCCTCGGAAGGCTATTTCTCTCGACAAAACCTTTGGTTTTCTTGATGGACTTCAGACCTGACTCTCAATGGGGCTAAATCACCTCGCACATCTCCAGGTTGCCGTGCACTATGAGGAGCATTGTTTGGTTTTTGGGGCAATTGTAAGAATTACTTTCGTGGAGAAGAAAATCATTCCCACAGATGGTGCCAATTATGAGTGAAAATTAATCACAATGAAATAGATCGAGAAAGTAAATAAAGTAGGAAAGTAAAGAGATGAAAATCACACAACTCAAGATATACGTGGTTCGACAATTAGACTTTGTCCACAGAGAAGTTACTATTCTTATATTAAGTTCTCTCAAGTTTTAAAAACATATCCCCTTTGACCCCAGGGTGAGGGTGACATTTATAGTAGTGTAAAGTGGTTGAGTTGTATAAGAAACTCCCCCAGCTTATCATAGGATTGTGTGGTATCTCTGAATATCTCCTCCGAGATTGTTGGTAACTGTTTAAGCTGATCAAGGTTGACGTGATGAACTTAAAGAGAGAGTTTCCTTCTCAATTGAACAAATTATTTTTGGTACTTATGCTTATTTTATTTTATTCTAAGAATAATTCAAAGACTGGTTTAAAATAGAGAATCGAGTTCATTGGAAATATAAACACTTATATTTTATGATTGTTTTTAGAAGGTAAAATGACCAAAGGGCTTTTATGGCCAAAATATAAAGAGCCAAAGATGTGTTGGAAATGATTCATTTATATTTATGAGATCTTATGATTATCTGGTTTAGAGGTGGTTTGAGTTCTTCATCATTGCATTGATGATTACTCAAAGGTATGTAGCACACGTCTAAAACATTTGATTATCTCTAAGTCAATAAGACTAATGTGGAGCATAGGCGAGAAAACTAATTCAATCTCTACATTGCGTGAGTGTATACTATTAGAAGAGTTAAAGAATCATTTATTGGAGGAGGGGTTATATCTCACATTTCTACACCGGTTATTCCACTTTGGAATGGTGTAAATCAAAGTAATGAGTAAATATATTTTGGATACGATTAAAGTCCAAAATATGAATTTAATTTCAATTATTGGAGTGTATACGACATTCATATTGGGATTTTACACAAGAGACGATTATATACATTATGAATTTAATTTCATTTAAATCAATCACTTCAACTCCCATGGAATTGTGGAGTGAGCATAAGCTCATTCTAGGACATGTTTGTATCTAGGGGTGCCCGTTACTAATGTTGTGTAAGAACTCACGATAGTTGGAATTAAGGACAAAAGTATGTATCTTTATCTGTTATCCCAAAGGTTATAAAGGTAGTTTATATCATATTTCAAAGCACAAAAAGGTCATTAATTGAATCAATACTCGATTCTTATAAGAAGATCATGTAGTAAACTACAATCCCATGAGTAAGCTAGTCTTACAAGATAAAAAGGACAATCATATTATCGGGGTTTCTTGACCACCTGTACAGGATGAAATAAAACCCAATATCGATAGTACACTGCCTAGCGGTAGTGGGAGTATTACCGATGATGAGGAAATACTTGTGACTTATACTGGACAACAATTGTGCCACATCATCATGGGAGCATTAGGAGTCATCCTGTCTGGTAAATGTTTTTAGTGAACATTTTGGTGATATCCAAAGGAAACACGTAACGGTTTCCAGTAACTATAATGAGACATTCTAAGACAAGGACTTTTAACTTTGACTTTTGATGATGGATACCACAAAGGATTTAATTTATTTGAATAAAGTTTTGGAACTTGTAGACTTGCTGATGAGATAAAACTCATCGGGTGCAAGTGGACCTCCAAGAAGTTAAAAGATAGATGGATGGGAAGTGGAAACCTTCAAGGTAAGGCTCGTTGACAAAAGGTTTACTTAGAAAGAAAGGTATTGAGTATGACGTTAAGGCAAGGCTTGTTGCCAAAAGGTTTACCATAAATAAAGGTTTCCCTTCTCGTCAGTAGCCATGCTAAAGTCTATCGGGATTCTTTTGATGTCAAGACTACGTTCTTAAATAATAGTTTTGACAAATTCATAGAAATAAGTCAGGAAAGAAAAGTGTAAGCTTAAGAGATCTTTTTATGGATATAAGATAAAATCAAAGTCTTGGAATACTTGATTTGATCAGGAAATTAATATTTTGATTTTGATCAAAGTTTGAATCATACTTATTTGTATAAGAAGTACGATGGAAACATGGTTGTACCTCTAGTGCAATATGTGGATACCATTATCTTAATCGGGAACTTGATGAGTGTATTATCTTACTTAAAGAGTGTTGTTTCTAGGTAGGTTGGTATATAGTAATTAGGACAAGTTAGTCACATCCTTATGACAAATTTTATCTAGATCGAATACAAAGGATGTTGGGATTATACCAAGTCATTTATATCGATGTTGTACTCACAAGATTAGTACCGTGACTCCAAGAAAGAATTTTCCTTTCAAGTATAGGATCACTATATTTAGGATTCAATGTACTGAAAGTATTAATAAGATTAAAATAATGAGGAATGTAACTAATGCTTCAATGGTGGCTAGCCTCGTGTATGTTATATTGTGTGCTTGACCGAATACCTAATTTGTTGTTGGTATGACAAATAAATTTTAGTCTAATAGTCATACCGTTTAGGGACAAAGACTAGTTTTTTTAGACGGATAAGGATTCCTACTTTTATACATCGCAATATGTGATTAGCCTTACAGGTGGATCTGTAAATTGGAGGAGTGTGAAGCAATGTTGCATTGTTGACTCAACCAAGGAGGCCGAAACTTTTGCCACTTTTGAAGCAACTAGAGAGGCTATATAACTCGAGAACTTATTAAGTAACTTAGGTGAGGTTCCTTTAAGTGAAATTGACAATTATAATTTATTGTATTCTTAGAACAATGATTGAAAGTTCGAGAGAACCAAGGGGTTCACATAGTTAGAGAGATCGAACAAGGAGGTGATAAGTTTATGAATATGGTTAGATAAGATAACAGTCGATTAATCCTTCCATAACTAGGGATATAAACTTATGAGTTTATGGGTTGGGAGTTGGATGCAAATGTACATGGATTTAAGATTAACTTGGAGGTTGTTGGGATTTTATTCTTAAAACCATATATGACCTTTACTTTTCAATGAATGTGTGTCTGTTCATTTTGAAATATGAATCATGTTTTTAATGCCTTATATTTATGGTTAAATATATTATATAATATATAGGTCCATTGTAATTAATAGGAATTCTAGTGAGTTAGGTTCAATGTTGTCATATGAGATCAGAACTCTGGTTCTAGTACAATTGAACAGTTCATAACATAGATAGGGAGTTACATCCTATCGGTATAGTTGCGTGTGCAATCCTAGTGTAATAAAGGATTAGAGATAAGCCCCGACTTAGAGATAAACCTCCTCATTAAGAAACTAAATGGAAAACTAGAAAATGATTCAACAAAGATTAGTGACATTACAAAGGAGTGTGAGAAGTCCTCAAAGCTGATTCAGGATTAAGGCGAAATAGGAGGTCAATCAAAGACAGAGGAAGCTGGAAAAAGGAATCTAATTAGATTCACCAAGTATTTGAGGAGTTTGTTACGTATTCATAAGTTTTATCATAAATTTGAGTTGATATAATATCGAGGTGAAGTTTCTCAGTACCCGCGATGGACCATGTTTGGAAGGACAGGGGAAAGATTTAATACTTTATCGAGAAACTTCACTTGGTAACCTCTGTGGGAACTGGTTTTTAGGATAGATAACAAGGCGTCGTTAAAACACAATTTAACCATTTTAGACACACCAGGTAAAATACATACCTTATCATGATTGAGCATTGCTCGAGCAACCATGGGTGAAAGATCTTGAGCTTTCTCGATTATCTACCACTGAGTTTTGGCACTAAATTGAATATCTTTCCATAAAATATCTAGGCTATGTCACACCATACCTAATATCCATGTCAAATAAAACCTAACTGAAACAATGTTAGTTTGGTGAGCAACTAACTAGTTTGGCATTGACATAATGTTGCACTGCCTGACACAACAGTCAGTCACTCGAGATTTTTTGCAACATTTAGTGCATTTGAGATGATTAGGGCATGGTGACCGACCAACATTTAATGCACTTGAGGTTCCACGCATGCGTAATGATGCTATATATACCCCTTTGTACAATTTGAGAGACAATGTGACTTTTATTCAATAATACCACATGAAGAGAGTTATTAAAAACCAGAGAGATTTTACCTCCCACCACTAATGGTTTACCCAGTTTTGATTAAGAACATAAGCATTTATTGAGATTTGACTATTGTTTTCTCATACCTTGGTGCTTGGACTTCGTACTTGCGGTGTATCTAGAGTGATTGTTTCCATTTCTCTCTGACAGGTTACTATCGAAGATTCATTTATTGTCCTAAAACAAATTGTATTTATTATTTATCATTAAGTTACGCACGAGCGTTTGTGAGCTATACACGTGAGTTATTTCCTTGTTATTAGTAAGAGCATTTGTTATCGTGTTATCATCATTAATGGGGGTATGACTTCATTTATTATTAAACACCCCAACATGAAGAGAACCATTATCTAACATTTGGTGACTCTGCTGAGGAGGTAGTCTCTTAACAATGACTAACAAAAACATTAATTGTGATCTTTACTTAGATTCTGTTCAACATTAAGAGGAACATAATGATAAGATTCCTCAAGTTGAGGTTCCTCCAATTGCACTTGTTATGGGAACTACTCAGGTGGGGAAGGCTTCCACGTGTTCCATTATAGGTCTTGTCCAAATGACCAAGTAGATCGCCAAGTTTATAGGGTTTTCACAAACTCAATCGACGATGTTCATATTTGGGGAAATAATGGACCCCAAATCCTTTTCCACACCCATCACACTAACAATCGCTCCTTCAATGAAAGCACCCGTTCTACCAACTTGACCTATTTCTACCTCAGTGATCAACCTTGGTTCTACGCCTACCGTTGAAGCACCTCTTACTGTGAACTTTACACCGGTGGTTTCTATGCCACAAGATAGAATGAATGAGACAGCTGCCTCGACTTTTATGACCTTTGAAAATATGAAGAAAGATATGATGAAGATGTTGGCATCATAATCATAAGCTTCCAAGTACAAACATATCTTTATATTGATTTCTGTACTCCTTAACCAGAGGAGTACAATGAATAACCTTATCCTAAGGAGAATGTTCCCCCAAGTTTTGAGAAGTTTAACAAGAAGGATAGGAACCCAAAAAAGCATGTTAAAAGTTTTGTTGAACATATTATTGCTAATTAGAACAATAATAAACTATGATTGAGGGAGTTTTCCAAATCCTTTAACGATAAGGCTTACATCTGGTACTCAAACTTGGCCCCGAGGAGTGCGGCAACGTGGGAGGATATGCACGCACAATTTATGCCTAATTTTTTTCTCGCAGAAGATGAATTTACACTCACTCGGCTTACTCTAGAGAGGCAAGGGCTGGGAGAAGATGTGATGGATTTGTAACATCAATATTTGTAATGCTCACTATATTTTTAAGTTTGGCTTATCCCGTTACACCCCACTTCATCGTCATGTACATTCTCAAGATTTTACGTGAAAACAAGTTTGTGACCGAATGTAAGGATTGAAGATCGATCACGATTAAATTTATTGGAGAAGGTATATAAGGTTGTTTTGTGTAATATTTTTGTTCAGGGGTATTTTAAAAGAGTTGAAAACTTATAATATTTTTTTAAAATTTTTTCGAAGTCGTTATAACGACATTGGATGTCGTTCGAACGAGTTCCTATACCTTATTAGAACATCTTTGAACTTCTTTCGAATGAGATTGATTGTCGCAACTTTTGATAGGGTCTAGAATCTCATGGGATTAGTCGTTTAATGCCTGTTCGAACGAGAAAGCGTATTTCGTCCGAACGTGATATACCTTTGTTCGAACGAGTACACGAAAAATTATTATTTTTACCAGATTACAAATGCAATATTTTATGTGTATCTTTTGGAGATTTCCCCCTATATATAGAGATGCTAACCTGCATTTTAAACTAAGCCTTTTAGACATATTTTAATGATGAAACTCTTTTATTTTTTCAATCCAAACCCCTTGGATGATTTGAGATCAATTTATCAAACCATGAAGAACACAATCCATTCTCATAAGCTTGTGAAGTTAATTCTTCACTTCTGAAGATAGGAATACAATTTCCCGAGGTTGATCGATGGACACTTGCTGCGGGGCATTACTGGATCTGCATCGCTTGCCATTGAAAATTAGGATTGAAAACATTATTGCATCACTTAGTGGATCTCTAAGTTTTGTAAGTTTATTGATTTCTTTCTGTACTATTGAGTTATGAATAGTGATGAGACATATGCTTTTCTCGAAAGGTATTTCCTCTCTTCTGGTTTTTGATTTGTGGTTTATTTGACTTCAAAATAGTTAAAATATCTTGCTTGTTTAGGTTCACCTAATTTAATCAAAATAAAATTTGGGCTAAATAGTTTTTGTTGTGTGTGAGACCTAGTTGCACCATTCTACCTTTTCATATTGATATCAGAGCTTGTTTCTATAAGTTACTTACATGAATCGCGATGGTTAAATGGACAACTCATACAATAGGCCACCTTCATTTCATGGATCTAATTATGCTATGAGAAAGATTGGATGATATTTTCTCTGAAGTCGATTGATGAGCGTGCCTGGCTTGCTGTTGAAAGGGGGTGGTCTCCTCCTAGTGTGACTAATGAACATATCATTAGTTTTAGGCTCGTCGCTAATTGGACTGAGGGTGACCTTAGACTACGCAATTATAACTCTTGAGGCTTGAATGTGATTTTTGGTGTTGTCACACCATAGGAATTTTATCGCATCATGACGTGAACTATATCTAAAGAAGCTTGGGATATCCTCCAACTCACAGATGAGGGTACCAATGTTAAGAAAGCTTCTAAGATTGAAAATCTCACTACACAATTTGAGAGCATACACATGAATGAATATGAGACTTTTGATGAATTCTATGAACGTTTATATGATATTATGAACTTTAGTTTTAATTTGGGTAAGAATATTCCTAAAGTGAGAGTGGTTAAGAAAATTCTAAGGTCTATCTCGCCTTATTTTAGTGAAAAAGTCACCTTCTTAAACTCTAAGCATTCTTGACATGATTAGGATAGAATAGCTCGTAGGTGATCTTTAGACTTATGAAATAGATATGTTCCCCATAACCAAAATGAAAAAAAGAAGTATATATTTAAAAATCTAAATCAAAAGAAAAGGTTTTTTACCCCGATTTTGAAATTGATCTAGATGATCTTACCCTGTTTGTAAAAGGAATAATTCTTTTTATCAAATTCAATAAACATAATTCTTCCAAAGTAGAAATTAAAAATTTTGAGAAAGGCAAAAATTTCAAAGTGGGCATGACTTTTGTTTAGAATGATTAACAGAGAGATAGAAGCAAGTACCTAGGAAAGTTGAATAAGAGAGATGTTATGAGTGTGAAGGGTAATGAAATAAATACCATGAGTGTCCCACTAGGATTAAGAGACAGGGTAAATGCAAATCTTCATATATTGCCACTCTAACCGATAGTGATGTCGATTCGGTGGATTCCGAGGATGAATCAGCACATGCGCCTAATTTCCGTGCATTCATGGCAAGTCATGTTAGTACTTATAGTATGTACCATGCCAATGAGGACATTTATACGGGTTATATCCTCGACAATATGTCGAACCCTTCTGGAGAGAGTGAGGGTGATGAAGAGAATTTGAGTGAGGGAGAACGTGGCATCCAACAAGCTTATGCCGAACTTTAGAATGAGTCTTTAAAAACTAAAAAGAACAATAAAGATTTGAATCTTAGTGTGTTGGATTTAGAAAAGGAGTTGAAATTTTCGAGGGAATGTGAGTTCTTAGTGAGTAAACTCGAGAAATTAAAAGTTTCTGTGTGTGAGAAACTTATTTTCGTAGGTAGGGAAAATATCATTTTGACCAACAAAATGGCTAGTCTTAGGAGAGATCTTCAAGCATCTGTGGAGACTTGTGATAAACATGAAGAACATATTTCTCAACTCGAGAAAAATATAGAACGTGCCCAGGAAGTTAAGGCCAATTTAGAGGACACATCTAAGAAGGTTGGAAAGATGTTCCTCGGTCCCGCGTTAGGTTTTAATGAGAGGCAAGTCATAAGTTACGATGGTGAATCCACTTCCAATACTGCACTTAAACCCATTGCCAAGTTTTTATTAGATCCTTATGGGCCTCGACCTAACCTACCAAAGAGAACTCTTCCTAAAAATTTTAACCAAGGTCGACCTAAAACAATATATGTTTTTACCCATTGTAAACAAAGAGGTCACGTTAGGGAGTTATGTTTTAAGCTAGGAAGAGTTTTTCACTCACATGCTTCCACACATGATCCGATACGTCGCCATAGAGACTTTTCTAGTCTTCAAGATCAAGAGGAATTTTTAGTCAAGACTTCTCAATGGTTGATGGAGGAATTTTAAATGATGTCTATTCCTTTTGAGAACACCTCCCGGACTAATGATTGGGGTCAAGACTTGTTTATAGTATAGGGTGCTTATCTTGTTGCTATCTTTTGTCCTTATTACTATATTGCATTGTTATGTTTATAATTTAAATAATTCAAAAATATTTTCTATTATTTTAGAAACATTTTAAAAAATTCTTCAAAAAGATTTTATTTTGATAATTTTAGTTTTCAATAAATTCAAAAAGATTTTTGTATTTTGTTTTACATCATATATGTATGCACATTTAAGATATTCGAATAACAATTACTTCCATCCATTCATGTGACTTACACATGGTGTTATGAGACTTCACATCATTTCTTTTGTTTGCTTAATTATGCATGTTTAGTATTGCGTCGTTCACCGTTGATTACTTTTTAAGATACACTCTTTATATCACTTTTATTGCACACAAGCACAAACATTTTGAATATATTTTGAACGTTTTGAACATTGTTTTTTTACCAAGTAGGTAAAATGAGAAAATCGCAGCAAAGAGTTATGCTAAGTCACCAAGCATGTGTATTTTTAAGAATTACATGCCTAATAGGGTAAATCACTAAAAATGTGACAAAATTTAAAATTGTTTTTTAATATTACTCAAACAAGAGATGAAACACCAGAGGGTGCTATTTTTTATAAACCTTGCCTAAGCAGGGTGAGTCACCAAGGAAGTTTTCAATTGGAACAACATATATACCCAAGCAGGGTACATCACCAAGCGTGTGTATGTTTAAAGAGAGTATGCCATGTTTAGTACATCATCAAGCAGGCCATAAAATTTGAAAACTGAGATAGAAAAACACCAGCAAGAAGGTGAGGTTTGTCTCTAAGGTATAACCAATCAGGGTATATAAAACTTAGAAAAACAAATAAAGAACAAATGAGAATGAACGAACTAGCACACATAGGATGGTGGTGGTGGTGGGTGGGATTTTACCTCATTAGCATGTGGTTGTACTCTAAGAGTAATGGTTACATGCGGAGGAATGTTTGCTTCCTCAGATGACACTCGAGCATCAACAATGGGAGATAAATCATTAGCCAAAATTATAGACTCGATCAAAGAAGTAAAAATTTCCACAGACAAAGAAACAACATCCACTGGGGGTAGTTCAACCTCAATGGGAGAAGATGGATAGTCCCTCCTTTCACCACTAGCAAGATGGAACAACACAAATCGAGAAAGATTCAAATGAGTTCACATAAGGGAAAATAAATTAAATTAAAGTAAGAGTTACTTCTATAAGGCATTACCTCAACAGTTGCTAGACAAATATGAGAAAAAACATTCAAAGATACCACAACAACATGTATCACGTGTGGGAATTCAAACTTGATAACGGGCCTCACAAGGCTGCTAGGAAGAAACTCCTCATTAATAGAACTCATAAGGGCCATTACATCCACTTATATCCCCAAATGTGGAAGGATATATTCCACATGATAATCAAATATTGAGAATCATAAATTTTGAGAATAACTAAATGATGAAGAAAAGTTTTGCTTGACTTACCTCAGGCGCATAAATTAGAAGAACCATAATCAGTGGTAAATCAAGAGAAATTGGGGGAAAATTAGAAGTTGACATTTTAACATCTAGGCTTGAGTCCCCCATCATTTCCTCGGGGAAAGGAATTTTTCGTGCCACAAGCATGCCTAGATGAAGCATGTCTCCAAGAAGCTCATCTGACTATTGAGGTTGGGGGGGGGGGGGGGCACGAGGGGTGAGAATAATGTCATCTTCAATTATGGGACTTAAATTTACCCTTTGGGAAAGACTACCGTCAAGAATTTTTATAGTTTCCACGAGGGGAAGAGGCACATCCTACAGAAGAAACAATAATATAAGAAAGTTTTTTCTCTTAACCTACAAAGAAGCAACTCAACACTTAGAAAAATCTTGCTAAACTACAAAATGCATTACCTGTAGAGATTCACAAAGAGGCTCAGACAGAGCAACCTCAGGTGAAACAACATCACTTACTAGTCTTTCATTCCCAGTATCTTCAGAAGAACCCGAGGCGATGTGAGTTATGGGAATAATGATCACACGTGACCCACTGAGCCTTTTCCTCAAAGTGTTTCTATATTTTGAAGGAGAAGCAATAGAGGGAGATGGTCCCACTCGCACAATGGGGGAAACCCTCTTGCGTGGAACTTCAAAAACAAAAAAATTATGAGATAGGGGTCCCCTACCCATACCTGACAAAACATTACCTAGAATAATAGGATGGGGTTACATCCTACCAACAAGATTGGAGGCCATTAGTTTCACCTTTTCCACCAGAGTTGGATCGGGACTACGAATATCCTCAGGGGGAATTCCACCAAGGCTAGATGAACCTTAGTTGGTCTTGGACTTTTTCGGAGCCATTGGGATGCTTTTCATTGGGGATAAACCTGCAGAAAAAGCCACCTTCCTTTTCCTTCCATCAGTTATTGTGGAAGGTTTCTTCTACCATTTGAGAAATCTCAACAATTGGAGCTATAGGAGGAAAATCCCCGGGGTATGGTCTTTCTGAGAGGTTCAGGGGGAACACCAAGTACTTAATAGACAGGTTCTCGAACCCGAGTTCATTCGACCCAAAAAATTTAATATCAAAATAATCGGGCTTTAAATTAGTAACAAAGTATGTAAAAACTTCAAGTTGGGTTGGCCAATAGTGGCACTGCCGACCCAGTGAATCATCTACAACTCTATTTTCATCCGGAAGAACCAGATTATCTTAATGCACATTGAGCAACCACTTACCTCCTGGTAAAATCCAAGTTAGCAGTCCCAAATGGTTTATCTTCTGTTGTGGATTTACATTTATCCTTGGTTATTCCTTGATAATAACCAAACTTCCTACCATATTTGTGTGTGTTATAAGTTCACTTTCCACATTCCACTGAGTGTGCAAGGGAAGACACCTGGGGGAAATAAGAAGAACCACAACAAGCGACAAGTCATACCCAACATCTTTCTCACCTACTTGAAAAAGTCGCACCATCAAGGGAGCTGGTTTAAAGAGCGACCACCTTATGGCATTGGTCTTTTGACTATAAGGATGAAGTTCTATACACTTGTGGTCATCGATTAAAGGCAAGAAGTATATTTTGATTTGTTTCCTGTTCCATTGAGTTATGGGTCATTTTTGAAGAGGAAATACGACAATCTCAATATGAGCATGAGCATGCCCGAGGAACTTTAAGTAGAGGAACCCCATCAATAAGTTGGTATTGGAAAATTTTAATACATTATAGCGGCCAACTGAGCATTCCATATCGAAATGGAATACATTTAGCTAGGTATACAAATAGCCTAGAGTTATAACTTCTATTGGGTTGTTGAATCCATGATCCACCCTCATAGAAATATTTTCCAAGTCCTTCATTGGTTGATCGGTTGGCTTACCAAGTATAAAAAAGTAAGAAAGCAGACAAAGGATGCACACATCTAACTCTGGGTCACTTTGATAACCTCGACCAAAATAATCAGTAGGTTTAAACCCTTACTTTTTTCCTCTTTTGTAATCTTGACAAAGGGTTGGTAGAAGTGTTTGGTCAATTGGCCAAAAGTATCCTTCGTGGAATCATATCTAATTTCATTCTTAGTACCATGGTCAAAAACCAATTAATTAACTAATAACCTATTAGGTATGAAGTCAAAATTTTAAAACTTATTAACATGATTCATCAGACCATTCAACCATATAAGATAAAAATCCACAACAACAAAACAAGTATTGATAGAAAAATAAATAAATAACCGAATAAAATCTCGTTAAAACCCAAGTACAATAATTCAATTTCTAAATGAAATATTGTAACCAAAGTCTAATAATAAAACTGTTCAACTATGGGATACATGCCCAAAATAAATACATTAATAACATCCTAACTAGATAGAATGGAAATAGGAGTTTAAGCAAATCCTGTATGCATCCATAGCTTCTGGAGCATTGTCTGACTCGAATGAAAAACTAACGCTGACGTACCTGTGGCTGAGCACTTGAAAGGTTTAAAAATATTTTTGATATGGATCAACGCCCAAAACATTTTAAAAATAGTTGTAAGTATTTAAATGCATTAATAAATATGCAACAAGACTTATTCATGTTCATCTTTTGTCGCACTCACATGATATTATCCTCACCCTCATCTACAGTGCACACCTAACCCATTTATTTTAATTATCGAGTTCTGCTACCCCGCCTAACTAGTCTAGCCATTCTTAAAATAATCTAATCCGCTAAACCTGTAGCCCAATAATGCTACATGTATGTTACTTTACTTTGTTTATCACATACCTATCACATAAGCTAAAACGTAGTATTTCTCAATTATATTCATACTGCTATATAAGCAACATAACTATACACTACTTATAAATTAATATTCACACAATCATTTAATTACTCATATACATATAACACACTTTTATATGTATACACATAGCATCCTCAATACTATCCTCCCAGATGCATTCCCTAATATGCTATCAGGATCCAGGTACATCACGTACCACCCCTGGGCCACGGGGTTAGCTCACCACCGAACATAAAATGCAAACACATCCTTGAAGCATTCATAAACATACATCCGTGGGTCATAATCACACCCCATTACCCCAATCGGACTCGAAACTCACCTATCCTCACACACGAATATTGGTCGTGCAACTGTACTATGACCTGGGGAAATGAGCCAAAACCTACTAGTTAACGCCAGGGTGGACCGCCCACTACATACAACCTTCAATAATAGTATAACCATAATAGGTATGTTCACATAAAATCAATCACACACACACACACACACACACACACACACATATATATATATATATATATAAAATCGACTAACGTGCATAATGTCTCTCATAACACTAGCCCACTAATCCTGAGTCTATCCTGACTTTCCCATTTTTATCAAGTATTCACTTATTCTTACCTCTCTAACTTCAAATTTCTTGTCAACATGCTATTATACCTAAGTACACCCCAATCCATCCCGAAATCCTAATCCCGATTTCATAATTATCACCCGAGTACGATTCACCCTATTATACCCATAATTTCTTACCTAGACCTTATCCCCGGTTAACCCAAGGTACTTCCTAACCTTACATCTAAATTACCAGAAGTCAATTTCCATATCCCAGACTCCATAAACTATACCAAACCCTAAACGTTCCACAAAAACAATAAAGATCAAAGGACACGACCTAGCCAAATCAAACCGGTTAGGTTAGCGAACCGATTCACTCCCCCCAGCGAACCTGTTTGATTTGCTGGGCTTCCATGACGAACTTAAGACGATAATTTACCCAATCCCTTTAACACTAGGAGTTCCAACCTTCATTTAAACCCTAAATATGAATACCAAACCAATCCCAAACATAAATTAACAAGTTTCTGCGTACGATTCATCCCAAATAATATTTAATTCAAAACATCACCAATTTACATCAAGATTCATGCATGGTTTAAGACCCTAATTTAAGATTTAATATTTCATCTCTTAAATCAATCAATAACTCATATCTATCCTCTTAATCATATCATATCTATTATATTATCGTTATAAGAATCCTCTTCAATGAATTTCTTTAATCAAAACCACATTTTGCATGGTTCTCCCAATCCAAAAATTATGGTCTTCTTACACTAATTTTAAATGAATATTTGAAACTACAAACAATATTAAAGTAAGTTAAAACTTGCCTTGAGAGTGATGAATTTATGAGATTTATTTCTTATATTCGTCTCTGGACAACGATCTCCAACCTGAAAGCATTTGATCTTCACCCGGATCCTTTTCTCTCCACTTTCCTCCCTTTTCTTCTTTATTTTTCTCTCTTCTCTCTTCTCTCAAAACCCCAGCCTCTTGGGTGGATGGATAACTGACCCGTCTATACAAATTACTTAAATATAATCCTAAACACTCCAAATCCCAAAATTGAGTCAGCCCTCATATGTGAAATGACCATAAAACCCTTTTCCAGCTCCCGTTTAGCCTAAAAAGCCCCCGAAACCTAATTGTAACCCCGAGTACCTATTTTAGACTATTTCAAACCATTTTGTACCATTGATGCACTTAAAATTACCATTCGAGTTATCTGACGATAAATTCCATCTCATGGCTAACACGATTCTAATCACGTGTCCTGAATGAAATGTCGATAAACCCGTTGCTCTAACTCACTTATGACATAACATGATTTAGTACATTTTTATTTACTTATCAAACAAGTAAATATAAATATATGTAAATAATAATACTTTCCATTTTCTAATTAACATTTATCTAAGACAATTTATTTTCTGATTGAATTAAAGTTACGGGCACACGGGTAATTTAAAATACTAAAAAATTACGATTTTACATCATTCTCCTCAAAATAAGGAGCACGTCGATACGAGGAAACGAATAGCTCTCCGTGCTCAACAGATTTGCAGAGACATCCACATTTGAAAATAATTTTTATTGAGGAAGCCATTTGAAGTGTTGACACCATTTCATAAAAGAAATCAACGAAAAATAGTTTTGAAATGATGGAGATGAGAAATGATCAAATAAGCTGGGTTTAATGAAAGATTTCAGATGGGATTTGGGAAACAATAGAACTTTATCTCTCTAGAAAAACTTCGAGTTTTGAGCATTGATGACAGAAGTTGGAAAGTTTAAAATGAAGACAATGTAGTGTATTAAAAGGATTAGGGGAAAATAGCATTTTAGGCTTTAGGCGGTTCATTTACTCGTGCAAGTTTTGAAGTTTGGGGGAAAATGATGGTTTGATTTATGCGAGGCAGTGCATAATCAATCCCATGGTGACACGTGTTGATGGGAAAAAAACATTTCGGATGATTGGACTCCAACATTTAATGCTGGAGATATGCAGTGATCTTTTTCACACGTGCTATGCCTACTTATAACAAGATTGAGTTCTTTCAACCATTGTTATTTTTAACTTTGGTTTCACGGTTCAATATGGTTCGAATGATGGTCCGTCAATACGAAGTCGTGATCAAAGTTATGGTTTGTCGAAGAAAGGTGTTTCATAAAGAAATTTATTACACAAACAAATCTCCCTTATAGGGGAAAACTAGCGGATGCCCGTGCCTGAGGGCACGACGATAAATTTGTTCCCGTGATAAAACCCAGCTCATAATAACTCGCCATTTTTTAGAAAAAAAATTAAAATAAAAAATATATATTTTTTTAGAAAAATAAAAAATATATTTAAAAAAAAAATATTTTAATAAAAAAATAAAAAAATAATAATGCATGTATGTATGTATGCATGCATACATGCATGTGTATGCATGCAAGCATGCAACACATAAAATGCCATGCATTTTTATCATGCATGTCTTATCATGCATGAGTTACTATTCATAACACCATTGTCCCATATTATATAGATGTAGTAGGTGCTTAGAGATAAATCTAGGGGAGTGCAAAAAAATCGACCAAACTGATCAATCGACAAAATCGAGTCGAATCAAAAATTTTCAGGTAGTTTTTTTTAAGGGTCGGTTCGGTTCGGTTTGATTAGGTATAAAATCGAAGAGGTCGGTTCAGTTTTCGGTTTTGGCATAAAAAACCCGATTTCGAACCGAACCGAATTAATTTTTATACTTTATACTTTTATAATTTATATTATATTTATATTAGTGTTGGCATATTATATTATATTTTTTAATTTAATATTTATATTAGGTATTAAAAAATATTTTGTTATTAAAATAAATGAAAAAACCGAACCGGCGCTGTCAAAAACCGATCCTGTTGAGTTCAGTTCAATTCGATTCTTCAATAGTTTCAATTCGGTTCGGTTCTTCTCCTCCTAAAACCGACATGGTCGGTTCGGCTTAAAAAACCTGGCTAAAACCGAACCGACCGACCTATGCACACCCCTGGATAAACCCGTACTTGTAGATAAATATCCTCATTAAGAAACTAGATGATAAAATATAGAAGTATTTATCAAAGATTAGTGCCATTACAAAGGTGTGTGAGGAGTCAACCTAGCTAATTAATGATCAAGAGGAAATAGGAGGTCAATCAAAACCTTGAGAAGACGGAGAGATACAACTAGCTAGATTCACCAAGTATTTGATGAGTTTGTTATGTATTAATAAGTTTTATTATAAATTTGAGTTATGTTGAATTATTGAGGTAAGGTTTCTCGGTACCAATGATGGACCATGTCTGGAAGGACATGAGGGAGCTTCATCCTCTATCTAGCAACCTCACTTGGGAACCTCAGAGGGAACTGGTGTGGAGGATTGATAGCAAGGATCAGTTAACTCATGATTTAACCATTTTATATACACGAAGTAAAACCCATGTAACACCCACCCCGCGGTTTTAACTATGCCCATGTAATTTGGTGACTTGGTATGACCCAATTGGACTTCGAACTTGTTGATATGAATCATAAGACAAATTTGGGTAACATAATGGCCCCGACGCAATTAAATTGGAATTGTATAGCCTAAAGTATGGAGTTTGAAGGGGGTTTGCTTGGAACTTTCATAGAGGCAAAGCTTAATGGATCTAGGCAACCTTTTAAGGCCAACTTAGGAGGTGAGAGGTTTCCATATTCTTCTACATTTATCCACCATTGTTGAAGCTTCCTTTGAGGTGGGAAATCTCCACTCTTAGCTTAAGACTCTAATTTTCCATATAATTGGTCTTGTAGTTGAGTTTGTAAGAGTAGGATGCATATATAGTTTAAAGATGTCATTTCTCATTGTTTTGTGTAAATGGATTAAAAAGGATTTCAAAAGTGTTGAGTAAATGATGTATTTCAAGAAAACTTGGTGTTAAATATTTTATTGAATAAAAATATTTTGAAATTAATGTTTATCTTGTTAAAGATATTTTATGAACAAATATTTTAAAGTTTTCTTGTAAAATTTTGGATTTTCATCAAGATAAGCATTTAGTCAAGTTTTGAATAATAAAAAATGTCTTTAGTCTTGAAAAGGCATGTTGTTTCAAACATTATAATTTTTTTTGAATAAATCATGTGTTAAACTCATTATTTTGGATTTTTGGAGTTAAATCCCCTCTTCATATGTATATAAAATTGTAGTATTTTGATGATAAAACAAATTTAATGTAGGTTTCAACGAAAATTCACTTGAAATAAAGAAATTATAAATTTTATCCTTTAAAGTGTGTGAATAAGTTTTGAAAATGTGATAAGTGTATGGTTTTATGACTACGTGTGTTAATAAAGGAAATGGTAGTTTTCTTGTAAATTAGTCTTTAAAATGTCCAATGATTACTTAGAGAAAGAAAGTAGTGACATAAAGAGATTTCCAACTTGAAAGGGGTGCTAACTCTAAAGTGTAAATTAGACTTAGTAAATAAAAACATTTGGAAAGTTCGTGTGTATAATATAGTAATCTTTTTGGGAAAAGGACACTAGTTGAAATAGAGGAAATGCAAGTTTGGAAATATATGGGTAAAATGGTAAATTTTCATATAGTGGAACATTTTTATGAAATAAAAATGTTGGAAATGGTGTTACACAAATATTCCTAAACCAAAGTTATTTTTGGGATAAAATCAATGCAAGTGTGTAAAGGATAAGAAATATTTATTTTTAAAGTATAAGACAAGGTGGAGTGAAATCCACAGGTTTGGGTTTCGACTGATAAAAGTGGAATAATGTGGACATATGGTAAATGTTAAAACACATTAATAAAGTCTAGGATGAGACCGAGAAAGAATTAAGAAGGGCTCGGAGCGTTCGGGTGAAAGATCCAAGAACACTGGCTAGAGCATATGGTAGCGTAGCCCCCAGTGTGGATCCCGTTAAAGTACGCGATTATTTGAAGGATTTCGTGAAAAGATAATGAAACATGGTAAATAAGTTGGTTGTGTAAAGAATATAAGAAAAGATAGCCTAACTTGAATGAAATGAGTAAATGTTCTGGTTAAAGGGATAATGTGGACAAGAAGTATAAGAAATTGACTAATGTCCATGTGAAGCAAAAATAATGGCAAAGTGCAATTAATCAGCCTAAGATGGTGAAACAGTTTATGTTGTGAACGATTTTCAGAAGAAAAATAAGTATTTTCTAACACCGAGTGTGCGTGTGTCAAAAGGTGATTTTTAAGAAAAATACTAAAGTGGACTTGGTGTGAGTAAGTGGGAAATTTCGGTAAACGAAGTGTTTTTCCTAAATAAATGCTATTTTGTTTAAGTATTTGATTGGGTGTGTTAAATCGGGAAAATAATGGTAATTCAAGTAAAAAGGGGCTCTTTTACAAGATTAAAGTGAATTAATAGGAATAAGTAATGTTGGGAATAAAACGATTTCATGCATTAATGTACATGTAGATATATATTTACGAAGAAATTACATGTGTACGTTAGTAAATATGTTAGAGTCTCTTTTCTTCCATTTGATTCTATATTGCATTGTTGTAGTTTCCCACTAGGCATTCAACTCATTCCATTCTCTTTGTTACGGCAGGTTATACGCGGTTTCGTATTTGAGAGCACTAATGAGGTAAACATTCTTTTTATTTTACGTTAGTCGCTCTATATGCTAGGATTTCGGGGATACTTCCCACGGGTCCCTCACATAGCTTGACTTAAAATGGAATTTCATGACAAACAAGTCAAAGTTAATTTAATAAAACTGGACTAGCAACATTATTTAGGTTTACTCATTGGACTTCACACCTCACGCTCAGGACGGACGGGGTTGACCCTAAACTATAAATTCGAGCCGAGGCATTTCAAATGGTATAAGATCTCTAGGTTCAAGGTTCCTTTCGAGAGTGATGTGGTGAGGTTGGTAGTGGATATTTCGACGTTGATGTTGATTTTGGGTCGGTTACGATAAATGGGTGACGATTTGGGTTCGTGCTCTCGGTGTTAGAGTCAAGGAGATTATTACGACAAGCAATGTGTGGCAACACTACAAGCGGAAAAGTTAGTTGTCATTAATAGCTTCCACGCTTCTGATGTAGACATGTTAATAATTTACGAGTGTTCGTTCGAGCCAATGGTGACGACACTGCAGTTTTTAGTGTCAGGTGCTTTTGTGTTAACCCTTGATGGTGTGAGAGGACAAGTAACATGATAATAAATGTAAATAACATCCATTGAATTAGCGACATAAATTGCGTAAAACCAATTGTGGAGATTAGGTGACCTAGTCATCCCTAAGCGGTATTGATTGGTGAAAAGGATGTATTAGGCCCTTGGTTAGATGCTTACGGGTAGTTGATAATGATAATGGGATTAGGCAAACTTGATCCTTGGGGTAGTGTCATGTCATAACCATTTGACAATTCGATAGGCATACGGACCCGTGTTGTTAATTACTCGAGGATGTGTAACTAGGACTCAGTTGATAAGATGATATGATTGTAGACAAGTGCCCTAATAATTATCGATTGATAGATGTACCTCGTAGGGTATGATGAGAGTTATGATCCATTGATGGTAAGTGTATTACGTTTGTAACAATGATGAGTGGAAGTGATATAAAAATGAACCATATATAGTCTTACACTATATGGTTTCAGAGAATATGATGTAACAATTGAGGAATAAGATCCCTTGTGATGTTGGTAGTGTGTACTTACAAGATTTTAGGTTGTTCACGATGTCCTGTATACTGAATGAATCGATAGTAGTGTTAGCCTGTGGTTTAATAAATAGTATATGGCATCAACCATTTGGAAGGAAGTCGTTGGAGTATTCTTAGGACTACATGCGTGTGGCATCTTTGGGGGTATAAATCTTGTTGTGATGCCTTGAGGTGTTCATTGTTTAAAGTGGACCATGTGTAGAGACTTGTAAACTAGTATCCTTGTGAGTGCCTAATAGTCATGATATGGATGTTGAGAAATCCGTAGAATGTTCCTAAGACGAGAGGATCATCGATGATGAATTCTTGTCATATTTTTGATGAATTTGACGTGGGATGTACTTGGTGTCCTTAGGGACCCTGTTAAGTTTAATGTTACAGAGTGCATGTGTTATCGTGATAGTGTATTGAAGGTCATATAGTGATATAAGGTTATTGTCTCGAAAGAGTCGAATAGTGTAAGTCTCGGGCATTGTCGTTCGAATTGGCACAGATGTATCCCTCAAAGGGAATTTGGAGATTTGTGTCATGATTAGGCGTGATGATCGGTTGCCATAGAATGACTTGTGTGGGAAGTGCCGTACTTGGTGTCGATGAATATTAGAAAATTCACTGGAGACTTAGATTGTTAAGGCCATGATTGAAGTCTTACGAATGACACCAAGATGAGATGTCAAAGTATGATTTGAGTATTAACATGAGTTGACAGTATAAGTTAAAATAGCCCCAGTAGGGAAAGGATTATTTCTTGGAATGTCTTGCCAAACCTATACGGATTAGGAGGTGTAAACCTATATAGTACTTGCTATCCTTATAGTGCCAATGACGACCGTTGTGGCCGTCACGTAGATTCAGTTTGGTTGGAATTTAGAGATGGGCATAGTGGTGATACCATGTCATTGATGGTTCTAACAAGATGAGTGTTATCATAATTGGGAATTGGATAAGTTGATGATGTGATACAATCATCGTATGATGAAGAAAATGGTAGAGAAGGAGTGTTACATTGCTCACAAGTTCAAGTTGACTGGAAAGATAGTCACAGTCGGTATTGGCAGGGTGTTGGACACTCGCTGTAGAAACCCCATTATGTTACCCCCTAAACTCTCCTTAGGTCCCTAGCACCTCCCTTCATCACTATAAACCCAGATCATACCCTGAGTACTGACCTAGAAGCCATCGATCACTCCCAGGTTCCGTTTGACCAAAAGTCAAAGTCTTCAACTCGACTGAGACTGAATGAATCTTTGAAGGTCACTGAAACCCCTTTCCAATGGTCTATCTCGTGCGCGATTCTAACTTACCTTGCGGACGAACGACCTTTTTTCCCCCGAAACTCAATTAAGAGGCCACCGGGCGCTCCTGGGATCTGTTTGATGTAAGTAAACTGTTCAACTTGATCGAGACTGAATGAATCTTCAAAGGGCACTGAAACACCTTTCCAACGGTCCCTCCCATGCGCGATTCTGACTTACGGTACAGACGAACGATCCGTTTTACTTTGAAAAGGTCATCGAATGCTTCCAGGGCTCGGTTGACCGAAGTCAACTCCCGGAACTAGATCAAACTCTTTGGAATGTTGACGTACATCTCCTAACCTTTCCAATGATGTTCCCCATGAACGATTCAGACTTATCATGCGGGCAAACGATCCGTTTACGTCCGACGATTCGCCGTCCAATGGATCGATGAATGCTTCCAAGCCATATTTGACCCAAAGTCAACTACCAAACCTGGGAGCGGTCTAAAGGACTTTTGAAGGTCTCTAAATTACCTTTCTAACGGTCTACCCTGTGCATGATTCTGACCAACAGTTTGCGCTCTGCGACCGATTTTCCAAAAAGGCCTGAAAGACATTTCCAAACGGCAAATCTCAGACCCTGCCTATCGGTAGTGTGTCTAAATGCACCCGCGGATTGGCAGGAATAGGTCTATGCCGATCAATAATGCCCTGGGATATAAAAAAGAGGCCTGACCTCACTTGCAAGAGGATCCCATATCTGATAGATATCACTCTCAGCAAATTCAAAAAACCTCTCTCGAAGGCAGCGCGATTTTCACATCAAAATCCCTTTCCAACATCACTTTTCTTCATCCTTTTCATCACACTTGGTGAATTAACCCCTCTCCATCATCATCCAAGTCTAAGGTCTGCTCTCCAACATTAAAGATCAAGCTCAAGATCTTCAAGAAGGTCCAATTTTCTCAACTTTCTCCTTAAATTCTCATAAATTCGCAATAACTTGTTTTTATTACTTAGCACTTTCTCATCTCACACATCCTAATATACTTTTTATTAGTATTATTGCACATCTCTTATTTTCATATAAATAAAAACCCCAAAAACAAGAAAAAGAGGGTTTGCTCATAAATTCCCAATGAGAATTCTCATACTTTTCTTACACTTTTCTCACAATTTAAACACTTTTTCTACACACACACACACAAATAAGAGAATCCCCCGGTTGGATTTATAGGATTAACCCTATTCCTCATTTTGCATGCGAACTATGTGAACTTTGATGCCTCTATAGGCTACGTAGGCATCTCGGGGTAAAACTCGAGACTCGAGTCCTATTTTTACTTTTTCTCTCATTTTTTATTTTCTATAAACTCCACTCTCTTATATTATATATATACATATATTTGTTCTTGGTGGCGTATTATTCCACATGCGTTATCGTTCCATCATAACGGTCAATGTAAGGATAATCTCGTAAATCCTATTTTCTAATATTTTTATACCTTCATACGGATGACTCGCTTTACCTTTTCCATGGTGCAAGTCAATGATTCCTATCTCCGGAGTCCGCGACCATCTGCCGTGACCCCTCTCGGCCGTGACCATTTTTTGGTCACGGACTTGGGCCGCGACCCACGAAAATGGTCACGCCCGAAATGGTCACGGCCCAAGTCCGCGACCCACAGGTTTGGTCAGGGATTTTGGCCGTGACCAATCGCCAGTTTTGGTGTAGTGTCCACTATGTATACACATGAACACATATCACAGGGAAAATAAAGGAAAATAACAAAAACCCATGAGAGATCGAAAGGGCGAAATGGGTGCCTAACACCTTCCCATTTCGTAACTTAACCTCTGACTTTTCGAATTATTTTTTGGTTTCGTATGCATGAGTATGTCTTTGGATGCTGTCCTTCGGGATGGCTCCCTTTCTTTTGTCTGTTTTGAGTAAAATAGACTGAAAACTCTATCTCTCTACATTTTTCACCTCACCCAAATGACACCGGCCGAAGCGCTCCCGAGAGGGACGCGCGGGACCTAGGATCCTCCCTCACGCACCCGCCCGCCGCGAGGATTGGGGGATAACCACAGTGGAAACTCTACTGGGGACTTTCTTTTGAGGGCTAGACTCTATTTACATGGATGTTATACTTGTTCATATTTTCCCCATTTTTGCATGTTCCCCTTTTCCATGTATCTCCCATACTTATGCTTCTATTCACACACTTGTAGAAAATTCTCCATCTACACTTCGCACCACGTGCACCTAGGGTCACATATATCCACATGCTATACGTATCATCCATCCATACTTGGTGAACCATTGGTACTTGTACTTTGCTCCCTGTTTGGCATAATCGGAAAAGACATTCTCATAAGATACTAATAAGAGAATCATGCATGATTCACACGACATCACCAAAGAGCATTGTTATCGATCAAATTTTTACCCAATAACTGTAGGGTCACTTCGTGATGGGCGCTGGTCTGGTAGGGCGCAGTTAGCCTAAGCGATATGACTCTCACATTCCATTGGCCAAGTACCTTCGACGTATATCGATCGGTTCCCCCCACATCGTACCGCTTGACCGAAGTCATGACGGGAGGTATATTGCAAGGAACTCGTTCACGTACGTCGAGTATATCTAATTCGCTCTCACATATACCGTCCCCATGAGATATATGGTGAGGAAATTCACGTACACTCAGGTATATCAAATGGCTTGTCCATATGTACCAATTACCCGCAAGAGCAAGACGTATATCGTGAAAGTCATGCCAAAGGGGGGAACCCTTTTCGATTCACCCAACCAACTGCATACCCGCATATAGGTGTCAAGCCTAGGACACACATGTTAGATTACCGATTTCTACCCAAAACTCTATCAAAATTTCGGGTTAGCCTGCCGCCCGAATATTCGCGCATTTTTAAAAAAATCGGACCCTTCCCGTGAGCCTGGTCACAAGTCCAGCCATAGCTTTACATATATTACAAACCCAATTTTTCCAGGCTCGGGTCCCGTCCAGCATTTCATTTTGCATTTAGGAGAATTAATACAAGTGAAAACATAATAATAACCATGCTGAGACCGTCTCTAAAAAGAAAATTCTTTTTTAATTTATCCAAAATCAAAAAATATCTTTTCCTTTCGTTATCAAAAATCCAAAAACATTTCTCCCTTATTTATCAAAAAGTCAAAAACATTTCTCCTCTCTTTTGTATTTCAATCTAAAAAAAAAATGTCAAAAATATATTCATCCCTCTTTTTTTCAAAAATAAATCCTATTTTACGCCTTCTCAGGTCGATCGCTTGCCCTTGGCCTGGCTCCTTATTGGCTTCGGCCTTCATTCAAGTCTCCCTGGAGTTTCGTCCGTTCCCCTATTACTCCTTCTGAGTTCGAAATCCATCCGCTTTCCATGGAGAACACAGATCAAGTACCCATTGTGCAGTCGGATCTGATGGCAGTCCTAGCTCAGCTTGTGTCCAAGATTGACAAACTCCAAACTGAGGTCCGATCCCTCGTTCTATGGATTCACCCGAGCCCATCTGGGTTCCCGAAGAGTCTCAGCACGCTCCTGGTGCCCCTCCTATTAGTGGGCCGCCGCCTGCCCAGCTTCTTATGCCAAACCTTGCCCAGTCTGGGGATAACTTGCCTATGATCATTGATTCGAAGGAATAAGAGATGAACAAAGTCAAAGAAGACCTCAAGCTGCTCACCAAGAAGTTTGACCAAGTCAGAATCTCGGGGAATTACATGGACTACACCCACATGTCTCCTTATCCTAAAGCAAGGTTGCTCGAGAAGCTCAAGATGCCGAATATCAAGAAATTCGAAGGAAGTGGACCCCCGATTGTTCATCTCCGAAGTTATCACCGTTCCATGAATCTACTAGGGGATTCTAAAGAAGTGATGGCCCAATTGTTTCAGCAAACTTTGAAGGATAGCGCCCTCTAATTGTTTTTTGTCTCTCGATAAGTCCAGTATTCGTAGCTGGTAGGATGTAGCCCGGGAATTCATGTCACAGTACAAATACAATGAAGAGATTGAGGTCACCATCCGTGATTTAGAGCTTCTCAAACAGAACTCTGGGGAATCAGTCAGTAACTTCATAGCTCGGTGGAAGAAAAAAGGAGCTACCATGACCAATCAGCCTTCCGAGGAAGAACAAGTCAGCATAATGAAGAAGAACTTCTTGCCCCATATTCGAGCAACGATGAGAGGACAATACTATCCCCACTTCCGAGCTCTCAGAGAAGCAGGAGTAGAAATCGAGGAAGGATTTGCCAAAGTAGAAGTCGAACAAATCTCTCGACCAACCACCTCATGGGTGCCAGAAAGCTGCCCTGTCCCAGTTCGAAAGGAAAAGACCGAGCTCCATGATCCCCTCTCCAAAGTTTATCAAGCCTTGTTAAGCTAAAACCTTTTCAAACCTTTGGATCCCCTTCAATTGCCAAATCCACTCCTAAGAAACTTCAAGGCAGATGCCCATTACGCCTTTCACCAAACTGTTGGCCGTACCACCAACCAATGCTTTCACCTCCGAAACATAATCCAAGGTCTAATTGACCGGGGTACCATCGCCCCACCAGCCAATCCTAAGCCAAACACTACTCACAACCCACTTCCAAATCATGACAATGCCAATTTTCTAGAAGAGAACCCAGAATTAGATCCCTCAAGTCAAATCACACCCATATACTTTCCTAAACCTCTCCAAATTTGCCCATATTTCCTCCTACACCCTACTAACCTCGTTGATCAGGCATTATCACTCCTTACCAGAGCATGCATCGCTGTCCATACCCATTTTGAAAATGGAAGCATGGAATTGTCAGAAGTGTTAAACCAACTCCTAGAGTTCGGGCTAAAATTGCCCTCACAGATGGTCATTGATTGCCAGAGGTTCAGTACACTGTTCTTGGAAGAACGAAAATGGGCCCGAGAGTCAGATAGTTGGGTAGTAACAACCAATGAAGTCAACCTGGATGATGTCATCCAGATCATGGCAAAATTATTCAGGCAAACCAATAACATTTTCAGTATGACCGAGTTACTTGATACTCTAAAGCTATAGGGGCGCCTGGTCCCTTCACCCTTACACAACCCCACAGAATGGGATGACCTGTATGAAGAAGTCGTTGAAGTTGTGGAATGTATCGACTTTACATGGAAAGACAAAATTATTTCCACCAGATGGGGGAAAGAATTCGAAGATTCAAAAGAAGAACAAGCTTTTGAGAAAACTGGCCTGGTAGATGACATGTGTGGAATGATATCATTTGAAGAACTCCTCGGATAAATAAACAAGGTGGAAAAATAACCCGAGATAAACGAGGAAATGAGATTCTTATTTTTCCCTTCTTCAGTAAATCATATGACCAGATCAGGGGAGCATTACCAGATCCTAAACTCACTACTAGCAGATGACAAAGGGAAGGGCGTTGAAAACCTTCCTATTCCAAAAATGACCCTCGAGGAGAGCAAAATCCTCGATCAACTGAAGAAAACTCAAGCTAACATCACTCTATGGGGGATTTTTATGTCTTCTCAGCTACACAAAAATGCTTTAATCAATTTGCTCACTAGACCCACAGTTCCTCCTTCTAACACACCAGAAGAAGCGGTAAATTTGGTCGGATCCTTGACCTCTACCCAAATGCTACCCTTTTCCAAAAGAGAAATCCCCAAGATTGGGCCAAACCACAATCATGCACTCAAGATCTCCGTCTAAGTTATGGGGAAGGTTGTACCACTCTCTCTTGTCGATAATGGATCTACCTTGAATGTCTGCCCACTGAGAACATTCAAATGTTTAGGACTAAAAGAAAGCGACCTCGCTCCAACCTCCACTGCTGTCCGTGCCTACGATAATACTCGTCGAGAGGTGATGGGGTCTATAAAGCTTGTAATAAGGGCTGGCTCTATAAACCCTATCATCGAATTCTAAGTTGTTGACATCCCAGCCTGTTTTAACCTATTGCTAGGACGACCTGGGCTCCACAGTATCAAGGGCGTGTCTTCCTCACTCCATAAAAAATTAAAGTTTTTCACCGACAAACGCGTCATTACCATTTTGGGAGACGAAGACAATGCCGATGGTGCAAGTACCAGTAGTCCAATCCTTGAGATACATCACGAGTTAAATGATATGCTCCTATCAGGATTCCGAGTTGAACCACTTCTACTCCCGACAGGGGACAACTTCAAAGAAAGGGCCTGTCTAGAATATGGCCCTCATAGCAACGTCAATGTGATTCAGATGTTCAGAAACATGCACTTCATGCCCTGACTGGGGATAGGGCAAAGACAGCAAGGGATACTTGATCCCATTGAACTAAAGAAGGTTTTCCCTCCTTGTGGTTTGGGGTATCAACCGTCAGAACAAGAGATCAGAATGATCCACCAGTCTCGACTAAAGAGTAGACTAGATCGCGTCCAGACTATCCCAGGTGACTCCTTGAACAGACAATTCATAAAAAAGGGTGAGGAATTCCACTTTTTGAAGCTTTTTGGAACCATGGTATGACCATACAGATAAGAAGATGAAGCCTAGAATGGAGATCTTTTTCCAATAAAGCTACCCATGGGACAAAATTTCCCAACACCTAGTACAACTGCTAATCAAAGATACCGAAGAGACTGAGGAAAGTGACACCGAAGATTCCTTCAACTTACAGACACTAGGGCTGACACTCTGCATGGTTCATTCAGGCACTGCATCACTGGATCCATCCCACCTGATTAAAGCTGCTGATACATCTCTCCTCAACTGGCATGCTGCACCAGTTCTACCTGCTGAAATCTCCCCTAATCCTAATGTTGACCCCTTTTCTTCTTCTGTTGTCTATCCTTGTTCAAATGTAATCGAGTCCTCTTTTGATGAGGTTTTCAATGCTATTTTTCCTATCAATGAAATAAACGAAGATTTTGAGTATCTTGCTATGCCTTATATTAACTGTTTGGATTCTCATCAAACTTTTGATGATGATGATTTTGAAAATGAACGATTCTTAATTGATCTAAATAAGGTTAATAATAAACAACATAACCACATTCAAGTTAATGAAGAAGAGACTATTGTTGTTAACCTCGGTTCTAGTAGCCAACTGCGCAAGATTAGGATAGGGACTACCCTCGATGAGCATGAGCATGCACAACTCAAAGAATTGCTAAAAGAATTCGTGGATGTCTTAGCATGGTTCTACGACGATATGCCTGGCATTGATCCTGAAATAGCTTAGCACAAGATTCCCACTCTCCCAGATTACAAGCCGGTTAAACAAAAGTTAAGAAAGCTACGCATCGAATGGTCGCTCAAGGTCAAAGAAGAGGTGGTCAAACAGTTGAATGTAGGCTTTATTCGTATGATCGAATATCCCACGTGGCTAGCCAACATAGTGCCCGTGTTAAAATCAGGAGGAAAAGTTCAGATGTGTGTAGACTATCAGAATTTGAACAAAGCCTCTCCAAAGGATGATCATCCACTACCCAATATCGACATGATTGTGAACAACACTACCAGTCATGCTCTCAAGTCATTCATCAACGGGTTTGTCAGATACAACCAAATCAAAATTCACCTAGACCACCAAGAAAAAACTGCATTCATCACCCCATGAGGAACTTTTTGCTACACTGTCATGCCATTTGGTCTCAAGAACGTTGGGGCTATCTACCAGAGGGCTGCCACAACCATCCTGCACGATCTGATTCACAAAGAAGTTGAGGTCTATGTGGATGATATGATTATCAAATCCAAAACTAGAGAGGGTTATGTTCCTACTCTCCGAAAGTTCTTCGAATGACTGCGACAGTATCAGATGAGACTCAATCTGTAGAAATGCGTCTTCGGTGTTACAAAGGGAAATTTTTTGGTATTCATGGTCAGTGAGAAGGGGATAAAAATATATCCCGCCAAGCTGAAAGCTATACTTGAGATGCCACCTCCCCGAACAGAGAAAGAAGTTCGAGGTTTCCTCAGGAAATTGCAATACATCAGTCGGTTCATCATCCAGTTAACCTCCATCTGCGAACCTATCTTCAAACTCCTCCGAAAGGATTCAACTAAAGTTTGGAACGAGGCATGCCAAGAAGGTTTTGATGGAATCAAATAATATCTGAACCAACCCTCGATAATCATGCCACCACAACCTGGTCTCCCCTTGCTCCTATACCTAACCATAACCGACACTACATCTGGGGCTTTGCTATCCCAATACCTTGAAGATCCCCATAAAAAAAGAACCATCGATTATGCTAGTCATAAATTGGCTGAGGACGAGGTTAACTACACTGCTTTGGAAAAGGCGTGTATCGCACTTGTCTGGGTTACCCAAAAGTTACGGCACTACATGCTCACCTTACCCATCAAACTTGTATCCTGAATGGACCCCATCAAATACCTACTTGAGAAACCCGCCTTATCCAGCCAAATGGCCCGATGGTTGATGCTCCTAGCCGAGTTCGATATCGTGTACGTCATGTAAAAATCCATAAAAGGAAGAACCATCTCTGGCTACCTCGCTGATTACCCCATAGAAGAAGCTGATGTCTGGATCTCAGAATTCCCAAATGAAAACATCCTTTGCACTGCTCAAGACAACCTTAGATGGAAAATGTTCTTTGACGACGTTGCCAACAAGAAGGGATATGGAATTAGGATACTTCTGATCTCCCCAGATGACTCCCACACTCCCATCGCCATCAAGTTGGATTTCCCTTGCACAAACAACATGACTGAATACAAGGCATGCACAATAGGCCTAAAAGTTTCTCTCAAGAAAGGTATTAAATGCCTAAATGTCTACGGGGATTCCGCCCTCATCATCAGTCAAGTGCTCAGAAAGTGGAGAGTCAAGGACGAGAAACTCCAACCCTTCTATGCCCACTTAGAAGAACTAGTCTCCCAATTCCAAGATATCACCTTCCATTACCTACCTCGAGCAAAGAATAACCTAGCCGATGCTCTCGCTACCTTAGCCTCCATGGTCGACATGCTCGAAGGAATAACTATGACCCCCTTCCTAGTTCAAAAGCATGACAAACCAACCCACTGCTACCATATTGAGCTCGTCACTACAGAAGATCCCGAGCTAGCCAATTATTAGTACTATGATATCTGGCGCCTCCTCAAGCATGGTAGGTATCGTGAGGGTTCCAACAAGAAAGATCGAGAAATCCTTTGAAGACTCGTTGTCCAGTACATCATCTGTCACAAAGCACTGCTCAAAAGGAACTTCGATGGAACTCATTTGCACTGCATCGTAGGGGATAACAATGAAAAGATAATGCAAAAGATCCACAGTGAGGAATGCGGACACCACATGAATGGTCACATGCTTACCATAAAGATCATCCGATAAGGCTACTACTGTACCACTATAACCCAGGATTGCACCGCCTATGTACGGAGATGCCTCAAGTGCCAATAATTCTCCAACCTTCACCATCTGCCTCCGCGCGAATTATACAACATAACTTCTCCCTGTCCATTCTTCACCTGGGGCATCGACATCATAGGGAAGGTTACACCGAAGGCTTATAATGGGCATGAGTTCATCCTAGTTTCCATTGATTACTTCACTAAATGGGTCGAAGCGGAGTCATACACAGTGCTGAATGTTAAGAAAGTGGCCAAATTCGTCAAGAAAAACATCATCTACCGATATGGGGTCCCGCACGAGCTAGTATCAGAATACGACTTGCATTTCGAGGAAGAAGTCATAGAGGTGGTCAACGAGTATGGGATTCAGAGACACAAATATTCTCCCTATCGACCTCAGACCAATGGTGCAGTTGAAGCCGCCAACAAGAAACTCAAAGCCATCATTAGAAAGATGGACGAAAGCAGTTGGTATTGGGCCGATCGGATCCTGTACGCCCTCTGGGGATATCGAACCTTAATTCTAACCTCTACTGGGGCTAGCCCTTACTCTCTGGTTTACGGTATGGAAGCAGTCCTACCCGTGGAGCTAGAAATACACTCATTACGCGTCATGATTAAAAGCAAGGTCAGCGAAGAAGACTGGTGCCAAAGCCGTCTTGACGAGCTGACCCTCCCAGACGAAAGGAGATTAAAATCACTATACCATATACAAGGGTACCATCGCCGAATAGCGCATTCATTCAACAAGAGAGTCAAGGATCGCGGTGTTCGAGAAGGGGACCTAGCCCTTAAAGAAATCATAGAACCCATCTGGGACCCTAGAGGGAAATTTCAAGCCCAATTGGAGCGGCCCCTATATTGTCAAGAAGATCTTGTCAGGCGGTGCCGCCATGCTTATCGAATTAGATGGGGAAGAGATGGCTCATCCAGTCAACTTGGACCGTCTTAAGAAGTTCCACCCCTAGTCCGAAATCTCGACGCGCTACGACTCTTCTCATCTCCCTTCTATTCTAAAAAAATATAAAAATAAAATTAAAAAATCTCTTCATTTCCCCTTGCCCAGAACTATGTGGGCCTGATCCTCTACAAATAACCATTTTCAAAGAAAGTATAAAATTTCAAAACCCTAGAGGTACGTAGGCAGCTCATACACCTTACAAGAGCATGACCCTTTCTTTTTCACAAAATACTGTTCTTTTCTTACCTCGGAGAATGACAGTTCATTCTAACGTATATTTGAACAAAAGGATTATGTATGCCTTAGCGATCGGTATAGATAATTCAAACAATACAAAATTCATCGAAACGCACAGCTGGATAATCAAAAACTTATTTATTTCACTAATAAGAAATTACGATACAGATTACATAAGAAAAAGAACGGATAACTCCCTTCCCCCTACCCTCCTAAAAAAGCCAAATAAAATCCCCACATTTATTCCCCATTACAAAATAAACCATCCTACCCACAACTACCAGAGGAGCCCGCTTCGTCATCATCATCTGCATCCTGGGGTCCCCAAGTTTCCCCTGCCTGAACAGAGTGTCGCAGACACTCCATGGACCGATAAACTCAAACCAGCTTCGAGAAAAACACAACACCTCCTTCCATGGTGTTAAAATAGACAAGCCACTTTTGTCCAGTCTCCACTGCCAACATCTTGCTAACTACTCTCCTCCACAACCACTTCATATAATCCCCAGGGATATGCCAAACTCTCCCAACGGACTGAGAGAGACGGGTTGACGGATGCCGACTCTCCTACAAAGAGCCAAGCCGCAGGCGCAGATGCTCAGTCAAATCCTCTACTGGAAAGAAATTGTGTCCGAGGTGGCACGACCTGTGCCCAGTCAAATTGGCGCAGAAGCCTCCAAGGGAAATAAAAAGAGGTATAGCTGAGACCAACCAGCCATACATACGGGTATTCTCCTAGCTCCAGAACAGGCACCAACTATCCCCACCAAGGCACTGACCAGTACAGATTTCGAGCCCCATGCTCCACAAGCCAATTCTCCCAATTCTTAATATCTAGGCCAACGCTGAGGAAGTGATGCGAAAAGAAGTTGGGTACAATTGACAATGGATATTCTGGAAGAGTCACCAGGAGGAGTCTTTCAGACAAGCACATGAACAGAATCACGGGGCTACCCCATAGGAAGTCAGAACGACCTTCTCACCAGGTATCCAGACCGTTCAGTGTCTTCGCCAGCATAACCATCGCAAGATTGCGATGGTATGACATCCATAGTGTAATAACTGCAAGTTGCGGATCCACCAGCAGTTCCTTAGTCATCACCAATAATTTTGAAACTAGGCCCAGAACAACGGCTCCAGCATAGCCAACATCACCTACTTCCCATAAATGCATGGACTGCAACACCTCCGGGAGGGAGATCATTCCTCCAGCAACAAGTGATCTAGTCGCCGAAGGCGAAATACGAAGAAGCCCGACCAATAAATTCCTGGGAGAACGGGAAAATTAGGGTAAAGCCGTAGCAACACTGAGATTTATTGCCATCATGGAAGAAAATTCCTTGTAGGTAGGACAAACTTCATCCAACCTAAAGCGGAATACATGGTCTTCGTGGTACCAAAATTATACCGCCGCCATCAGCATGTTCCACTTAATGAACCGATTGCGCCACAAAGAGACTCGACGCATGTTGAAAGCATCATAGTCGACATTATAAGAGCACATCGCTTCCAAGGCTTCGAGGTAGTTAGCAAACTCAATGCTACCAGGGAGAGCCATCTTGCAGGACTAAGAGATAGTAGGCAAGTAAGTAAGAATGCTAAAGTGTCATGAAAAAATTCCACCTCTACCCCTTTTTATACTTGAGAACCCTCACAAAAGACATAAACCCTACAGAAATCGGAGGGAATCCTACCCCACAAGGTACAAGAAGCTGAAGAGGGAACTAATCAAAAGCTTTGAATTGATGGGACTGGACTTGACTACCGATAGGAAGGGCAAGGGGCTTGCCGATCGGCAACCCCCTATTTTTGGAAATTTTCCTTTTTCCTTTTTTATCAAAATCAGAAAAACCCACTAAAAATAAAATTGATATTCTCAATAGAATTTTAAAAAAATCCTCTTCCACCCATTTATAATTTCCCATTTTTTCCTTAAAAAAATCCTAAAAATGTCTCTTTTTACGGTCTCAGCAGTAAAGTAAAAAGCGCATGTGCATTCATTCACTCACCATTAACAAAAGATAATAAAAAATTCCATTGCATTACATATATATATTCTTCTGTGTTACATCAAATTTTGCAAAAAATAAAAGAAAAGCAAAAAACAAATGTGACTCAGCTCGAACCAACATTTTATCTCTCTCACACCTTCCCTTCACCCCCCTCTAAGATCTTCCACCCCTGCGACACGCTTTCTTTCCCCTACGAAGAGATGGCGCACCATCGCTACCCGAGCAAGAGTCCTCCTCGAATGAAGAAGACGACACCAAGCAAGAAGGAACTAGGACCGCATCCCGAATATGGGCAGTCGCTGAAGATATCGAGTCTCTGATGTTCGACACACGAACTTGCTGCAAGAAAAAGTCAAAATCAGTATTAAAGAGGGATCAAAACAGAAAAGGAGCCAAAAAGAGGAAGAAGGTATACCGCAGGATGAAGGACCTCCTCTGTCAAACCTAGCTCCTCCGGATCCATCGCATGAGGATGATGCAACATGGGGACCATCCCTCCATCATCCCGCCGGATGTTGTACGAAGGGGTATGCAATCGAACAAAGGGAACCTATGAAGTCACCGCCGCCGCAGACGCCGATGGACCATCGCCGCTGTGGGAAGACCCTATCGCCCGACTCGAACCCGCAGGAGGGAAGGGAAAGGCATCATATATACTGGGTGACATTAACCATCTCGTCATAAAGTCCATAAAGTCATACGGCGCAGCCGTATCAGTGTACAACAAGTATCACTCGCCGATCATAGCCGCAATCCTCACATCCTCCGGCAGCAGCCGCTCCCGCCTCATAGGCGTAGGAGGCTGCGAAGGTGGCACCACCACCTCCTCCTCCGTAATCTACCGAACCACCCGCTCCCCCAGATACCAGGAACGGCCGAACTCATGTGACAACAAATGCCTCATCTGCGCATTCACACCGGTTGCCCTCGTATCCTGAATGGCTGTCCCCCAAGGGTAAAAAGTCACCTGAAAGTCCCCAGCAGGCATAAGCCAATACAGAATCAGAATGTGCAAAAACTAAGACTAAAAAGAAAGAGTCTTACCCTACCACTGGTCAGGCTATTCAAGACCTGACTCACCGCCTCCAGAGAGAGAGATCCCTTCAACTACCGATTAGCCTTGCACCATCGATACAATCGGCACAAGTCCCCAACAGTCTCGTCCTTCAAGGCAATCAACTGGATATTGCGCCCAATCATCTCATAGAGCCACGTCTGCCAAAGATAGGAATTCACAATAAAAAAGAGACGCATAAGGAAAATGAGAATGCATGAAAGGAAAATGCGCAAAGTTAAAGAATACCTCGAGGAGATACGTGGCTCTAGTAAAAGTTTATCGGTAGCACTGACTGAATGCATCCAAAGAAAAATAGAGGGTCGCCAAAGTCAGACTCCCCCAATCAAAGAGAGGGATGTTTGAAAACATCCTCAAATACGACAAAAACAACAAATGGATGACGTCACCACTCGACGCCACCATGAAACCTCCCTGCACCAGCAAAATGAATAACCGGGCCATCTGCCTCACCTGTAGCCCATCCTCCACATCAACCACCCTAATCAACAAGACATCCTTCAGTAAGGACAACTGGATGGAATCCCCAGAATATCCTCCCTACGTCACCAAACGCCGCTCTCACCACTTTCGACCTCACCCTCAGAGAGCGATCCACCTCTATCTGCTCCCCATTGCAATGCAGCCCCAACAGCTGCTTCACGTCCATGGGAGTCAAGATCATCTCCTCAAAATCGAAATGGAAGGTGTGGGTAGTATACCACCATCTCTCCCCCAAAGATCATAAGACTGCTGTCGACTGAGGCGTCCCATCCAGTGCAGACGCCAACCTCCTAAAACCCACTGATGATACCACCCAATGACCACAGGTGGAAGACGTCCTTAAGCCCCATTGTCCCACGAGCACGCATGTTCTTCAAAGAGATATCAGACTGTCAAAAGAAGAAAACTTGTCAAAATTCAAGAAGGAAGGAAAAATCAAGAATGCCAAAAGTCAGGTTGCTTACATAACCGCCGGGGCTCACCACCTTAGAAGATCGATGACGTGACGACTCCCGTAGCAAAGTTCACTCATTCGCAATCGGATCGAATGCATCAAAGGAGTTCTCGCTCCCCAAATCAAGAGGCTCCCTGGCCCTCCACTCCACGTTCTCCCAATCATCAATAGTCAACCATTCCCTATGCACTGCAGTGCTCATAAATGCACCCATTTCTTAGAGATCGAAACGCTAGAACAATTTGCAGAGAGAAATCGCAGAAAGAAAGAAAGCAAGAAGTTGTGAAAAATGAGGGGAATTTTCCCCCTTTATATAGGATGCCAAGGGTCATGCCGTTCGGCATTGACCCCCCACCCACCGATCGACACTGACCCCTTACCTTCCTGAGGCAGTCCAAATGTCCGTGCCACTACCGGATGGCACCCTCTGAACTATGCCGACCGGCACCCCCTTTAAATTTCGTACAAAAATTTCTAAAAAATACCAGATAGCCCTGAAAAATTCTCAGAAAATTCCTAAAAATCCCAGGAAGGATTTCGAACATTTTCACCAAGAAAATTTCATACTCCCTTAAGAGGAACCCCTATTTCCCCAACAGAACTCTAAAAAACCAAGTAAAACTCCTCCTGACAACATCCCCGGAGGATCTCAAAAGATCACTCCCTATGCCCCAAAGGCCTCAATTTTCCCCAACCAATACATCCAAACCCTAGGCCACCTAAATCTTTCCAGCTAAATTTTGGCTTTTCCTTCAGAGGATGCAAAAGATTTCCCCAGCAGTCGGCTCCCCAGCCCAAAATAAAGACATAAGATAAATCTCCTCGCCAGAGTTCCCCAAGAACATCTCTACATAAGCCCGCGAAATTGGCTTCAACCCTCATAATTGGTCATCTCTACTTAAACCCGTAGAATTGGCTACGACCCGTAGAATTGGTCATCTCTACATAAGCCTGCAGAATTGGCTTCGACCCGCATAATTGGTCATCTTAACTTAAGCCCGCAGAATTGGCTTCGACCTGCAGAATTAGTCATCTCTACATATTCCTGCAGAATTGTCTTCGACACGCATAATTGGTCATCTTTACTTAAGCCCGCAGAATTGGCTTTGACCCGCAGAATTGGTCATGTCTACACAAGCCGGCAGAATTGGTTTCGACCCACAGAATTGGTCATCTCTACTTAAGCCCACAGAATTGGCTTCGACCCGCAGAATTGATCATCTTAACTTAAGCCCACAGAATCGACTTCTACCCATCGAATTTTTTATCCCCAACACACTCCGTAGGTCCTCAGAATCGGCCTTAACCCTCTTAATTGGTCATCCTCGCTCCCTTAAGTCCTTAAAATAGGCCTCGACCCTCTGAATTGGTCATCCTCCCTCAAAAGCATCATGCGGTGTATATTCAACGACTATTGTATGTTCCAAACTCACCCGTCGAGGGGCTCTATATACACCCCATTCTATTATCCCCTAAACTCTCCTTAGGTCCCTAGCACTTCCCTTCATCACTACAAACCCAGGTCCATCGGCCACTCCCAGGATCCGTTTGACCAAAAGTCAAAACTTCAAATTGATCGAGACTAAATGAATCTTTAAAGGTCACTAAAACCCCTTTCCAATGGTCCATCTTGTGCGTGATTCCGACTTACCATGCGGACGAACGACCTATTTTCCCCCAAAACTCAATTAGGAGGCCACTGGGCGCTCCCGGGATCTGTTTGACCTAAGTCAACTCTTAAATTTGACTGATACTAATTGAATCTTTAAAGGGAACTGAAACCCCTTTCTAACGGTCCATCCATTATGCGATTCTGACTTACGGTATGGACGAACGATCCATTTTACTCCGAAAGGTCACCGAATGTTTCTAGGACTCGGTTGACTGAAGTTAACTCCTCAAACTAGATCAAAATATTTGGAATGTCTAAGTACATCTCCTAAGATTTCCAACGATGCACCCCGTGCATGATTTGGACTTACCATGCGGACAAACGATCCGTTTGCGTCCGACGATTCCCTATCCAATAGACCGATGAATGCTTCCGAGACATATTTGACCCAAATTAAACTTCCAAACCTGGGAGCAGTCCAAAGGACTTTCGAAGGTATCTGAATTGAATTTCCAACAGTCCACCCCGTGCACGATTCTGATCAACGGTTTGTGTTCTGCGGCCAATTTTTCGAAAAGGCCTGAAAGACACTGCCAAACGGCAGGTCCCAGACCCTGCCTATCGGCAGTGTGCCTAAACGCACCTGCCAATTGGCATGAATAGGGTTATGTCGATTGGCAATTCCTTGGGCCTATAAAAAGGAGGCCTGACCTCACTTGCAAGAGGAGCCCAGATCTGATAACAAAATGAAAACAAAGAGTTGTATGTCAAATTTGAATACACAAGGAAAAAAAATAATTCTTTACTCTGGCGAAAGAATCTACTTGAAAACCAAATACAATATTGAAACAAAAGTGAACACGCATATTGTATTCAAAACGAAAATAATCATTTAAGAAAAAAGGTTGTCATTGTTAACGTCCAAAACTGGATATAACAAATAATTAAATAATGTAATACTGTAATCAATTATCAAGAATGGGAATGAGAGGTAATGAGAGTTAGAGAATATTTACGTGGTTCGTCCAAGAATGAAAGCCTACGTCCACAGGTGTTACTCCTATCATATTTACTATTCTCTCTGATATACAATCAGGGTTGTGTTTGCAGCTCATTGATTGATTGAGAGAGAATAGGTTCGATCCCCCTTTCAGGTGGATTTGTTACCTATTTATAGGTGGTTCACAAAGAATATTAATAAGACAGGTGGATTGCTCTTATAGGTCGGGCAGTTACACCTGAATACACCCGCTTATCAAAATAATAAACAAATTTGCCTTGGATCATGGGTTAACATCATTAATAGGCGCATGGGTAACTGATTCATAACATCCATGTTCTCCTCATTCCCACGTGATTAGTGATGAATGTTTTGGGTGTATGCACATGTATGTGTGCGTGGCGTGAACGACTTTAAGCATGTGAACTATCAGATGTAGTGTCTAATTAGATTAACGCTATGCCATGCTCCTTTTGAAATGAATCCGAGCATATTATCAATCCTCTTTGCAGTTGATTTGGATTTAATTTAACTTCGGGATTACAAGGGTATAACAGAAAGCTTCCAAGACCTTATGCATGAGCTCTATGATTTGATGCAAGGTGATTGGATGATGTGTTTTATTCTACTCATATCAAGGCGATTGTGATCGACTCTCTTTAGGTCGGCCTGGGCCGAGGAGATTGACTTTGATCTTGTAAAAACTTTTGAGGACACATGTCAAGAAATTAAATTGTCTAATTTGTAATGATTGTGGCTGGGCGCGTCTAGGTTCTCTGTACTGTCGTTCCATTTATGTAGATTTTCTTATGTCCTTTTTGTCGCTTCCTTTAAATCATTTTTTTAAAAGTATAAAAACACGCGACAAGTCCTATTAATCGTCATCGTTTTGATATTGATGTAGATCTATAGAGAGATAGATACATGAGTTATTCAGATTTGTTTTTGAGAGACCATTTATTTGCCGCCAACAATATTTATTTGGTTTCCTCCCTATCCTCCGTCCGGTGCATTGCTCTAATACTTCTTGTTTAATTGATTTTATCAGGTATGCCTTCCTTATTATTTTTAAGGTTTCTTCGTTCTTCAATTTTTTCGCTTTTTATCTGTTTGTTGGCTGGTGATTTGTTATTGTTTGGAGATTATAGCTTTAGAGGACCATTGAGTTGGTTGGCCTAGGTTTTGTAGATAGTGTTAGGAACTTTTGGTAAAGTCGTGTCATTTTAGATTTGGTTGTGCAGAAAATCCTAATTTCCTATTTCGTCTTCTTCGTTTTAGCCATTTGGTGTTCTTTACCCTTATGAGTTTTCCCCCACACGTTCAACGAATTTACAAATTTATTTGTGAACTTGAGTCAAAATGCCCCGGTATCACTGAGAGAAGGTTTTCACGCCCCTTATAGGTGGTTATACTGAGGATGAGCTGGGTCATTCCCATTATACAACCAAAGCTCAGTCCTATTATGGTCCTGCCGCTAATCCCGGTGAACCTTACGTTCAATCCCCTACTTTATATACTCTTTCTACAAACCTTGTTGTTCCCCCTATACTGAGGGTGATTTCGTAAATATTGTGTCCATGGAACCTATTAATCTTGATTCTATTTTTGATGAAGCTACTAGTGATAGGGTCGAGGATACCAGGCTTGAAAGTGTTGGTCCCCATTCATCTATATCCCTTATTGATGGGTCTCATGGTGAGGTTGCGGATGAGGAGGAAGAGGGCTCTTCTGGGTCCTTTAACTACTATAATCCTACTGAGACCGACGCTTGATGGTATCAATACACTATTTCTGAGGAGGAGCTTGATATGTTGAGAGATAAATTTTCCCTTCCAATAACCATGAGGACTAGACTGCCTAGTTTTGAGGGGAGGTGTTATTCTTTGAGGGATGTCGACGAGGTTACCTCCCCTTTTGGGCCCTCCAAGTGGGGTTAAGGCTGCCTCTCCATCCTATAATTTGCTCAATATGGAGGGGGTTTGGTGTGGATTTGAGCCAACTGCCCCCAATGTTTACAGGACTATATTAGGAGCCATAATGTTCTAGAAGCTTAACACTGGTTTTGATTTGACGGGTGATATTTTTAGGCTTGTTCATGGTTTAAAAGACAATGCTAAAACTCCCTAACACTTCTATTTCTCCCCCCGAAAGTCTCAATATATAATGGTTACTGTAGTCCAAACCAGTAATCACAGTTGAAAAGGACAATATGCATTTATTAAAGGAGATTGGGAGTTTAGGTCCCATGAGAAGGATAGATCAGGTAGGGTCCTCAAAGAGTTGAATGGACCCAATCACATTAGTAAAATATTTTCTTGCCATTTCATAACTCCCTTTTGGTCGTCCCACTGTTTTGATACTTTGGTTCTATTTGTTTCTTTTAGTGAAAAGAGTCCCCAGGATTTCTAGATTTTTTATTAATCTTTTTGAGATTTATTAAGAGAATAAACCACAAAAATGTTAGGAGTTATTTTTTGTTGACAAGTTTGTAACTGCTGGGTCTCACTCCCCCTGATGGTCTTCCTCTCGTAGAGTTTTAGGTTCCCTTGGAAGGGTATGTGCTGTAAAAGACCCATATTGACGCGGGTGAGAAGCCTACAGGTGGAGAGGGAGATTTCGAGGCATGCATGTCATACTAATACCCCCTTCTTTATCATCAAACGATTCAAGTCTGTATGTTAATTCATCTTCTTATCTTTTCTCAGGTGTATAAGAACATCCATCATAATAGACGTTGGTAATGGATCCTCTCCATATTGATCACAAATCCTTGGCCTTGGCTAGGCGGAAGAAAGTTGGTGCTGGATAAAACCAAGCTGGGGCCGAGTAGGCTGCTCATCAGAAGGAGGATGAAGCTGTTGCTAAGGTAAAAGGAAAGGACCCCATGCATCCTTTGGGACCTAAAACTGGAGAGAAGAGGACTAGGGTTGAAGCTAAGGATAAACAACCCCTTCACAAGTTGATTAGATGACCAGGTCATACCTCTCGCTATGGTGAGGTGCCCGAGTTTGAGTTCGACCCAGAGCACAAGGTCACTTTTGAGGATCTAAGGTTCGACCAGGACTCCATATTTTACCATGATAATAATGCTACTTATCTGATATGTTATCATGGTCACATGAAAGATTTCAAGTTTTTGAGAAGCTTTGATCCGAATTCCTTTTGGACCTTATCCCACCACAGGTTATCTGTGGTAAGCCTCTATCTTAAACAAACCATTATGATTTTATGTTGATTGTTGTTTCTTGATGAATGTCTTTGTTTTGATTAAACATGAATCACTGGCATGCAGTGTTGTCCAAGAGAAGTCTATGGTGAACCAGGTTGCCTATAATGAGTTGTCAGAAGAGAATAAGATGTTGAAGGTAGAGAACAAGAAGATGTCCACAAAGTTGAAGGAGAGGGATGGTCAACTGAACCTAGGACCTCTGATCTAAGCAAGGTAGAGAATGAGAATACTATTCTCAAGGAGAAATGTAATACTAATGATGCCAAGATCCAAAGGCTGAATGAAGCCCTTGCGACTAAGCAAGAGAACTTGGGGAAAGAGAAGGCTACCTTGGCTCTAAATCTACAGGCTACTCATGATTCCCTTACCTCTGATGGAGAAGTAGCTATTAAAGCAAATAAATCCTCTGCGAAGTTCACCATGGAGTGCCTTGGCTTCTTCTTGGATGGGTACGAGGAATTGAAGAAAGGGTGATGACCCATTACCATGATATCGCCAAAACAGTGAGTCAGTACTAAGGGGATAATGAAGACTCCACGAATTTAGCTAGGGATGAAGGTGGTGATGTTCCAACTGATGGTCTCTTGCCCGATGTTCCTACCCAAGGATGTGTCAACCCTTACACTCCTGCCAACTGAATTATTGTAAAGCTTCTTCTCATCTCATCTTTTATTTTGATATTGTATATGTTGATCTGCCCTGTTATGAGTTTGTTGGGCTTTTAAAGAAACAATTACACATATTTATGAAACTATTTTTGTGGTTGCATCAATGTCTTTTTAACTGAATGTAGTTAATCATTTTTCATGTTTATATTTTTTTACTATATGTTTGTTGATAATGATAAAACTTTATTCCTTTTAATGGTATTTAATATCTTTTTATTCACAACCTATGAGGTCGTACATAGTTTAGGCCGATCACCTTGTTCTCAAACTCATGAGAATAAGTTTGTACAAGTTTATCTGTTTGCAACCTACGAGGTCGTACATAATTTACCCCGATCACCTTGTTCGCGACCCGTGAGGTCGTATAAAGGTTAGCCGAGCTCCTTATTTGCAAAGTTATGAGAAAAAGTTCGTACATGGGGTAAGTATTTATATTCGTGGTGTGTTGTATTTAACAGGCCATATCGTTTCTGTTCTTGACCTGTTTGTTCAATGAAGTCATACAGTTTGCGAAGTTAGATATGTTTTCATATATCTTATTCAGAAAAGAAAACAATAAAATGAGGGTTGAAAACATAATTTTATTAATACGAAAGCGTTGGATACATGGATGAAATAACTAAGACATTACTGATAATATTTCCTAAGGTGTTCTGAATTATAAGGGTTCTTGAACTACTCGCCCTCCAAAGTTTCAATGTGGTAAGTTCCAAGCCTCACAATGCTTGTTACCTGGTAAGGCCCCTACCAATTGGGATCGAGCTTATTGTTCTTTTGGATCACGTTCTTGAGGATATAGTCCCCCTATTCAAGGTGCTTAGTTTCACACGACGATTGTAGTAACACATAGTCCTTTGTTGGTAGGAAACCATACTAAGTATGGAATTATCTCTGACTTCTTCCACCAGATAAAGGTCTAATGTCCTCACCAGATCACTTTTTGGAGAATCAAAATTGAGGACCCTGTGGATGGGGAGTCCTATCTCTATGGGGATGACTGCTTCTGTGCCGAATGTGAGCATATATGACGTCTCTCCAGTCTCCATTCCTGGATTAGTTCTGTAAGCCCAAAGTACGCTATGGAGTTCATTAATCTAATTCCCTTTTGAGTCATTAAGCCTCTTCTTAATTCCATCCAAGAGTGTCTTATTGGTGACCTCAGTTTGACATTGCATTTTAGATGTCTTGGGGCGGAGTGAGACTTTTGGATATTTGACCTACTATAGTAATCTTCAAATTACTGGTCATTAAACTGCGTTCCATGGTCTTTGATGAACGCAAAGGTCATACCATAACGACATATGATCATTTTCCAAAGAATCTTGAATAACCTTTTGCAAGGCATTTTTACCAGATGGCCTATACCCACTTTGTAAAGTAGTCCACTCCCACCACCAGGTATTTGTATCTCCTTTTCGTTCTCGCCAATTGGCCGACCACATCTATTCCGAACATCGCGAATAGCCAAGATGATGTGATCGGTGTTAGTGGAGCCATTCGGGTATGGCGTATCTTCATGTATTTCTGGCATTTGTCACACTTCTTAGCATAGTTTGCATAGTCAGCCTTATTGGTCACCTAATAATAATTTTGAGTTTCTATACGCTTGACCAATGATATTTTGGCAGAGTGATATCCACAACTAAAGCACCTTATACTCTTGACTTACTTGAGTCTACATTGTATAAGTGCTCATCTAGTTTGGAAATTGTGACAAAATATTGAGTCCCATCCCCTAGATACCAAAGAACCTCAGATACTACACTTGATTCATTTGATGGTAAAATCTCAATTACACACACGCACTAGGATTTCATACATTCATATATAATGCATTAATTGCTTGTGTGAGTTAATTCCCTTTTAAAATAAGGTTTTAATATTTTTGGGAATTTTTAAAATGATTTCTTTCATAATAAAAGTTGGTTTTATAAAAATTTTGGGGTCATTTTGTAATTTCTAGTTTTATCTAAACTTGCTAAATGTTTGGTTGGGTAGAATCCGAAAGCACTTGAGACATGAGGGTGCGTGTGTAATTATTTTAGAACACGCGTTTGTGTTTAATCTTGGCCTTACACCTGTCAGCATTATGTCGGCTTAATTTGTGCTTTCTCTTAGACTCAGAACCTTCACTCAATCTCAGCCCTTGGATTATTTCATCAACGATTTGCATGCGTTTTCCCCAATTCATGTGAATCCCTTTTAGATCAATCAGCGTATGTTTAAATCACCGCTTTTGTTAAACCGTTGGATGAGAGTCAACAGTCCATGACTAAATCTCAGCCATTGGATTTGATCTCTTATTCTCGAACCTTCCTTGCTAAGTATAAAAGGAGGTTGGGTCTCAACATTCAAATACTTTTACCAGTTCGTCCAAACTGAGAGAAAAAGAGAAGAGATAGAAACCAGAGAGAGAAAACCCTAAATCGTCAAAACCCTAATCTCATTTTCAAACCTTAAATTCTTTTTTTTCAAAATCAGTTTACAACAAAAGCAAACCTGAGTGTTTGAGAGTTATTATGGTAGTGGTTTGAAGGCAGTTCGTGGGTTGAATACTCTGAGTTCGAGATCTTGTAACCAACTTAAGCATTTCAGTTTGATCTCTATTTCTTTCATATAGACTGCAGATTTTTCAATTTTATGTTATATTACACTTAGATCTGCATTTTTACGTTTCTCATCTTGAGAAATCAGATCTGTTGATTATTTTTCTGTAAATGTTTTTCACAACTCTAGAATCAACAAATTCTTTTCTGTTTCTAGTTCTTATGAAACAAAACTTCTGATCTAGTTGGAATCACAATCAGTGGTTTTCAATTTCAAAAATATTTTCAAAACCCTCAAAAATTAATTAAGACATTGAACCGTCTTTCGAGCAAGGTAACCTTAGATTCTGGGTTAGTTTAAAGATTAAGAAAGTCATTTGTTTCTAAAGAAGAGAGAAACTGAAAAATTATTCATTTAGATCTTTCTATCATTTGATAGGACTTATTTGTATAAATAAGTGTGAGTGTGTGCATGCATGTGTTAGATCACTTTCACAAACACTTATCACACTACAACACAAGAAGTGTTGGGTATAAGATATTGAAACGTCAAGAGTCGACGTAAAGCTGAAACAAAGTGTTGAGAAGTTAGCAAGATGAGAAAGAAACATCAACATCAGAACTACAGAAAAGTTAGAATAAACCAGTGGGTACATATTCTAAACTTGTATAGGTCTGTTTTTTTTTTGCATGTGTGTTAAATAGCTTATAACTTGTATATTTTGTTTTAGTGGATTTTTGGTTTGTGACTTAGAAGTCACCATGGATGTTTCCTCAGTTGGGTGAGGTTTTACCACGTTAAAAACTGTGTGTACTTAATCTTCCTACATCTCCTCATCTCATTCTTGTTGATGTGTTGATACAAACTGTCTTAGTTTTATTTTTCAAAATTGGTTACATAATCTTGAGCATATCTTGTACATCTTTTATTAAACACATCTAGTGGTTAATCCGTTTTGGTTTAAAGAAAAGAGTTTCTCCAAAAAACAGTTCGGAGTTACTTAGACAGTTTAATCTTGAATTAAACGGCTTAAGTGACAGTTTTTCAATTTGGTATGAAAGCTTGGAAATTTCTTTTACATATCTTGTGTTTCTGAAATTGTTTTCTTAAAATCAAAGAATGGACGAGAAAAATGAAAGATTTGGTAACTTGATCAAACCTCGTCTCTTTGATGGAAACAACTTTTCTTACTGGAAAGTAAGGGTGGCTGCTTTCATACAAGGAACCTTGGGAGATGGTGTCTCGGATATTGTTGAAAATGGATATACTTATCCTACAAAACCAACCACTGAAGGAAGTAATGAGAGGATTAAGAAAGTATTAAGTGAATTCATTGAAGAATAGAAGCAAGCCTCTCGAAACAATAACAAAGGCAAGAATGCCATCTTTATGTGTATAAATGAACATGAGTTCAAAAGGATCTCATCTTGTACCACTTCTAAGGAAGCTTGGGATACGCTAGTTAGTGCTCATGAAGGTGACACTAGAGTTAAGGATGCTAAAACACAGATGCTTATCCAGTAGAATAACTCATTAATCATGTTAGACTCTGAATCATTTGATGACTTTTACATGAAATTAACTGGCATTGTGACCAAATTACATTCTAATGGTATACCCTATGACAAAAATGAAATTGTTTAAAAAATTCTAATGTCATTGCTACAAAAATTTGATAACAAATGATATGCTATTGAGGAAATGAGTGATCAAAACCTCACTCCTGAATTACTTAGTAGTAAACTGAGAACTTTGGAAATGGAACTAGAATTCAAGAAATAATAAACCAAGTCCCATAGGAAACAAAATAGTTTCAATTTGAGTTTTTCCTCTAAACTGATAAGACCTGAGCTTAGCATTCCCAATAATGATTCTTATTTTGATGAGGAATGTGATATGGATAGTTTGGATGGTAAAATTGCCTTGATGACAAAGCAATTTAAGAAAATTGTGAAATTTAGAAATAAAATGGCAACAAGACAAGGGAAGCCAAATTATCCAACTCAGTCTAATAAAAAACCTCATGAGAAAGGTCAAGACAAACCTTACAAAGACATTCATACGAGCCCTAACGAAGACTTTAAGAATATTGAATGTTTTAGATGTGGAAAATTTGGTCATATAGGAAAATGCGATACTAAAGCCGTTTATTGAAAATAAACTATTTAAGTAACTCCGAGTTGTTTTTTGAAGAAACTCTTTTCTTAAATAAAAAAGAATTAATCACAAGATGTGTTTAATAAAACAGTATGTACGAGATCTTATTCAAGATTTGAGAAACAAGTTTAAAAGATATTTTAAACAAGTTTTAAACACAGCACAACCAAGAATGAGGTGAGAAAATGTAGAAAGATTCTGTTCACAATTTTTTACGTGGTAAAACGTCACCAATTGAGGAAACATCCACGACTCCCTCTATGGAGTAAAATGAAAAATCCACTAAGAAAAATTTATGAGTTACAAACTATATAACTAACATGCAAACAACTCAGACCTATATAAGTTTAGGAATGTACCCTCTAGTGTCCTTATAACTTCTCTGCAGTTCTGATTGTAGATGTAATTCTCTCAGTTTGTCAAGTTCTTATTTGTTTCAGCACTTTCCATCGACTTATGTTCACAAGATCTTATTACCAACACTTTTCGTGTTGTAGGGTGAAAGTGTTTGCGGAGGTGCTCTCTAACACATGCATGCACGCACACACACTTATTAAGTACAAACAGTCCTAACAAATTACAGTTACACTATATGCTGTGATCTTTTCTTTTCTATCTTCTTACAAAACTTTGAAACTTATTTGACCTTTCAAATAATCCCAGAATCCATGGATATCTTGCTTACAAATCAGTCAAGATCTTAATCAATCTCAGTTTTGAAAAGATTTTCGAGATTGAAAACCTCGAAGTGAGATTCCAAACTAGGTCAAAGGTTTAGTTTTACAAGAACAAGAAACAGAAAGCATTTATTGTTGATTTCAAAGTAAGAAAACGTTTTAGAGAAAATAATCAACAATATATTTCTCAAGATGAGAAATAGAATGAAACTAAGTGTAATGTAACATGAATAACTCAGATCTTAAATTTCTATGGAATCAGAAATTAGATCTTAAGTAAAAGTTTAAGTTGGAAACAAGATCTTACGAACACAAGGTTACAGCAACCAAAAAAAATCACTTAACTCAAACTCTCAAACACTCAAGAGCACTCAGGATGGTGTTTTTGGAAATGGTGTTTTGAAGAAGTGTTTGGGTAAGGTTTGAAGAGGATTTGGACGAAGTTAGGGTTTCTAACTTTTTCTCTCGCAGGTTTCTCTTCTCTCTCTATTCTCTCAGAAGAATGCAAATGGCAAAAGTCTTCGAAGTCTGAGGGAAGGGTCCTTTTTATAGTGGGAGGAGAAGGTTAGAGAGATCTGATCAAAACCAAGGGCTAGGATTGAGTCAATTTATTTTGACTTAAATCCAAGGGATCATGCAAGGCGGTGGTTTAAACGAACGCTGATTGGTTTAAAGAGTTACACTGGGATTCATCAAGGCAACATGTAGACCGTTGATAAGAGATGATACAAGGGCTGATAACACACCCGTTGTTATCTCAGTAAAGAAACACACTTCTAACCAATCAGAGGCAGACAGTAATTGGCCAGGAAAAGGATATAAAACGTGCGTCCAAACTAATTACAATGTAGACCCTAAAGTCTCGGCCGCTTTTGGATTCTACCCAAGGTAACATTAGACAAATATTCCCAACAAACAATATTTAGAGATTTACCCCAAAAACTATTAAATCAAGTTTTAATTAATAAAAACTTGTTTAAAAAAAGTTTAAAAAATCCCCAAAAATTATTAAAAATCATAATTAGGGATTTAAACACACTCAACATATGTACACACATAATTATGCAGTATGACATGCATGACTTGAATTCTAAGTGTGTGTGAGTGTTGGCAATAGTCTCTTGATCACTACAAGATAGAGAGATGAAAAAGCAATCCAATTTCTGAGGCTCTTTGGTTTCTAGGATGAACATAATTTTGTCACAATTTCCAAACTAGATGAGCACTTATACAATATAGACTCAAGTGAGTAAAAGGTATAAGGGCTTCAGATAAAGCTATCTTCCTAGGATATTCACCTGACAGTAGAGTATACTGATATACCCGTTTATATCCTCGGCTTGGCTGAAGATTACCTCCAAACGAACGACCCCTCAGGGGCCGACCCTTCACCAGGCTCCAGACGACCCCTCAGGGGGCCGACCCTTCGCCAGGCTCCAGACGACCCCTAAGGGGGCCGACCCTTCACCAGGCTCCAGAAGACCCTCCGAGGGTACGACAGTACGAGGCCATAATTGGGCCAGTCTCACTACTGGAAGGAACTTTGCCCTCGGCCTCGGCTCATAGGCCGAGGGTGACATCATCACAGCGCGTGGTTTGGGAGACGCGCGGAACAGTGCGCGTGAGGCTCACATGGGACATGGGAGACCGTTATAACAAAATCACACCCTCACATGAGGGAATATTATGTCATCATTTGGCATCTACAGGGGATTGGCTAGATCATCATTCACATGCACCATGCATACTTGGGGGGTACACTACACCCCCCAAGACCTATATATACTTGTCACCTACAACCCTACAAGGGATCGATCAATTGATTGTAACCCTAGCTAAAACTCTGCTTGTACACACAGTAGAGAGAGAAAGTGAGCTTATGTGCATTGTATCCAAGGCCATTAGTTCCCATACTTAGTGGATCACACACTCACAGTGGATGTAGGCCAAATTGGCTGAACCACTATACATCATTGTCTTATTTCCTCTTATACTCAACCCCTTCTACATAATTATACACTTATACATCTCTATGGCTGTCATGGTTACTACTGTTTGAGCTCCTTATCACTTACCCGGTGGTGCTAAATCTTAGCATCATCAGTTTGGCGCCGTCTGTGGGAATCAAGAAGACATCTCTTCCTTTGTACAGCTTGACCTCACTGGGCACTCTGGTGGTGAGCCAGTACTCCCCCTGAGAGGAGATGTTTCACCATTGGAAGAGACCCACTAAGGTTCTCAAGCTCACCAGTCTTTTCCTCAGTTCAGCTTTTCATAGCTCAAACACATGGCACCTGAAATGCCACCGCCACTGCTTCCCCTGCCAGATGAGGGGGGAAGACCCAGTTCCAGTCAGCCGCCACCTCAGTCTGAGATGGCTGATGTGGCGGCAACCTTAAAGTCTCTGGCAGCAAGCCAGTGGATGATGCAGGAGCAGTTCACAGCCCTAAGCCAAAACATACTAAGACCACCAGGGGTTTCACCTGAGATGATTACTCCGGCAGCAGCTCCAGGACAACATGAGGCCAGGGGACCACCCCAGGCACCACGCAAAGACCTGCCACCCCTCAGCGGCGAAGGGATGTTGCTAACCCCTGGCGTCTACGCCTGGGGAGGCAAGGAAACCCTTGCCCTGAGGACAGGTATGCCGATATGGAGGGAGAGGAGGCCCCAATAGAATGCTGGGAACCGTATGAGGTCTCCAACAATACTATACGACCTCTCCAGGATAGTAGAGGAAAGTGCGGGAGACCAAACCCTGATGATCGCCCGAGAGGCTCTTCTTTTGATCGCTTGAGCAGGGGGTCAGCCTTTGAGAGGCTGGGCCCAGTAAATGACCTGCGGGAAAAATTGTCCAGGTTAAGAAGTGCTGCGAGGTCCAGGAGGGAGGCAGCAGATGGCCGACCCCAAGGACGGGATGACGACCAAAGGGAAGTAAACAGCCGACATAGGCCTGCCGCAGCAGAACCCTCCGTCCACCTTAAAGAGGCGGCAGGGGATAACATTGGCCAAGCCGACCCTGTGAGGCCCTGGAATGACTCAATCCAGCGACTAGAGGATAATATCGGTGATATACTGAAGAGCCTGGACCCTCTTCAGAAGGGATACACCATAGGCTCACCCTTTGTGGCGAAGATAGTCAACTTCCCTACGCCATTGAGGTTCAAGCCACCTATGGTTACCCCAAGATACGACGGGAGCACCAACCCTGTCCACCATGTTGAGATGTATCAATCAGCAGTAGACATATACTCTATCTCAGATGAGATGAGGTGTCGTGCCTTTTATGGTACCCTGACAGGGGCTGCACATGTCTGGTACACGTCTCTTCCAAAAAATTCCATTGAAAACTTTAAGCAGTTGGCAGACCTGTTCATCAACAACTTTTTCTTTGGGGTGAGGCCACAGAAGAAGAACACCCACCTGCTCTATGTTAAGCAGGGGAAGAATGAGAGCCTGAGGGACTACATAGCCAGATTCAATAAGGAGAAGCTGGAGGTTGAAGACTATGAGGAGAGCATAGTTATGACAGCCCTGATTGGAGGACTCCAAAAGGGGAAACTGTTATGGAAGCTTGCTGAAGACCCTCCGAGGATGATGGATGAATTGCTGTCGACAACAGGGAAGGTGATGAACGCCGAAGAGGCGATGGCCCCAAAATATGAAGACGAAAAAGGAGGTGCTAGCGGGGGTAAATACCCTAAGAAGAACAAAGAGGGTAAGAAGAGGTCCACGGATGACAAATTCGCTAGTTACACCCCTCTAACGGTCAGCTGTGAACATATTCTCAATGAGATAAAGAGTGATCGATCCCTGAAGTGGCCTGAGAAGCTGAGGGCAGCCCCCAGCAAGAGGAGTAAGAACCTGTGGTGTGAATTTCACCAAGACCACGACCAGGTAATAGACAAATGCTTTGCTCTGAAAGATGAGATTGAGAAGATGCTAAAAGAAGGGAAGCTCAGAAAGTACGTCGACAAAGTTGCCTTCAAGAGGGGCCGAGGGGAAGACCCCAGAAAGAAGCGTGGCGATGCATGCAGAGAAGGTCCTCAAAAAAGAAGGGACGACCCCTCTGATGATGAGGACGGCCCGAACCTCCCGCCGAGAGACGACCACGGCCCTGTCAAGAGGCTTAATATGATCTCGATCGGAGTGGGAATGATCTCCGGGGGTCTAGTAGGAGGAGGGTCTGAGGTCGCCGACAAGAAGGCCCATGTGGCTGAGGCCAAGGCAGTGACGAAGACGGTACACTCGACCTCTCTGGAGGTCAAGTCAGAAAAGAGGAAGAAGGTTGATATGGACACTATGATAGTGGGATTTTCAAGAATGGACTTCAAAGGCCTCTTAGCCCCACACGATGACCCTCTCGTCATCACTACCAGGGTGCACGGGTGCGAGATGCCGAGGATCCTAGTAGATGGGGGCTTATCTGCAGACGTGATGTTTTGGTCGTGCTTCAAAGCCTTAGGTCTTAGTTGGGCTAGACTCGTCCCGTATCATCATCCATTGATTGGGTTCAGTGGGGAAAAGGTTTATCCCCTTGGAGTGTAAGAGGCTGATGTCAGGATGGGGGACGAATGGCCGAGATGACTCACCAAGAAGGTCAGTTTCTTTGTGATGGATGAGCATGTGTTTTCGGCCTACAACATCATACTGGGGCATGTGGCCCTCAAGGGGTTTGAAGCTGTGTCGTCTACGGTCCATCAGATGATCAAATTTCCTACCCCTTACGGGGTGGGGGAAGTTCAGGGAGACCAGACGACAGCGCGAGAATGTTACTACAACTCCGCTGAATAAAGGGAGGCACACAAGAGGGCTACAACCACTTACAATATTGATACCTTAGACCCCAGGGACAAGACGAAGCTCAAGAAAGGAGAGGCCGCAGAAGAGGTAGAATCCATCATCCTCGATGAGGATGACCCGAAAAAAACCGTCCAAGTCGGCAAGTCTCTGAAGCCTAACATCAAGGAAGACCTCATTAAACTATTGAGGAGAAGACGAAGCGTCTTCGCATGGAGTCATGTAGATATGCCGGGGATTGACCCTAAAATCATGTGACACAAGATCAATGTGGTAGAGGGAGTGAAGCCGGTAAAGCAGAAGGGGAGAATTTACTCTAGAGAAAAGTATGAGGTCATCAGGGACGAGGTCAAAAAATTAGAAGACGCTGAATTTATCAGAGACGTCATCTAACCTGAATGGCTGTCCAATGCATTCATTGTCCCAAAGGCCAACGGTAAGTGGAGATTGTGTGTGGACTTCACAGACCTCAATAAGCACTGTCCCAAAGACAGCTTCCCTCTCCCCCGCATTGACCAGATGGTAGGCGCTACCGCAAGCCATGAGCTCATGAGCTTCATGGATGCCTATTCAGGGTATAACCAGATCTTCATGAACCCTGAAGACTCGGAGAGGACAACCTTCATCACTGACAAGGGGACATACTGTTACAGGGTCATGCCCTTTGGCCTAAAAAATGAGGGGGCAACGTACCAGCGCCTCGTGAATAAAATGTTTGAAGACCAAATTGGGAAGTCTATGGAGGTCTATGTAGATGACATGTTGATTAAGAGTCTGAAGGCAGAGGATCATGTGGCAGACCTGGAGAGGACCTTCAATACGATGGAAAAATACCAGATGAAGCTCAACCCGGCCAAGTGTGTCTTCGGGGTCGGAGCAGGGAAGTTCTTGGGGTTCATTGTCAACCAAAGAGGCATCGAGGCCAATCCTGAAAAGATAAAGGCCCTTGTTGAGATGAAGACCCCAAAGTCCATTAAAGACGTTCAGAGACTCACAGGGAGAGTTGCTGCCTTGAACAGGTTCGTGTCTAGGGCCACAGACAAGTGTTTGCCATTCTTCAAGATCCTAAGGAAGGACTTCGAATGGAGTGAACAGTGTGATGAGGCTTTCGGGGATCTAAAGTCATACTTAGGGTCTCCCTTGCTGCTGTCGCGACCTGTGCAGGGTGAACGACTTTATGTGTACCTCGTCGTCTCGGAGTCGTCCATCAGTGCAGCCATTGTGAGAGACGAAGACAGGATACAGAAGCCTGTGTATTTTAACAGCAAGGCACTCCAGGGGGTAGAGCAAAGATACCCGAGGATGGAAAAGTTGCCCTATTCCTTGATCCATGCCTCAAGGAAGATGAAGCTGTACTTCCATTCCCACACAATGGTCATCCTCACCGACTCTCCTCTTAGGCAGGTCTTACACAAGCCAGAAAAGTCAGGTAGGTTAATGGCCTGGGCTATAGAGCTGGGGGAGTTTGACATTATGTATCAGCCTAGGACGGCCATTAAGGGGAAAGCATTGGCAGACTTCGTGGCTGAGTTTACTTGGGAAGATGATGAAGCCGAGGATGAGGGCCTCGGGAGGATAGATACCCGACAGGGTGAGCTCACCGACACGCCTACAGATAAGGCTGAGACGAGCACCGCTAGAAGGATGGTGGTTGAAAACGAAGAGGGAAGATATCTCTTTAGACAGGGGTCACTCACCGAGGGAAGTTTCTCAGAAAAATGCACCGTGTGGAGTCTCTTCATCGATGGGTCCTCTTGCGAAAGTGGGAGCGGAGCTAGGTTAATAGTATCAGCACCCGACGACACAGACATTGAGTACGCCCTGAGGTTCAATTTTAAGGCCTCCAACAACAAGGCCGAGTATGAGGCCTTGATAGCAGGCCTCTCATTGGCCAAGTCTCTTAGTGTCGGCCAGATTTTGGTCCATAGTGATTCGAGGCTAGTAGTGAATCAGATACTAGGAACCTATGAGGCCAAGGACGAGAGGATGGCTAGGTACCTTGAGAAGGTGAGGTCGATACTGAAGGGATTCAGAGAAGTGAAATTAAAGAGGATACCTAGGCTCGACAATGGCCGTGATGATGCCCTTACTAGGTTGGCCTCGGCAACGAGGACAGACATCAGGAGGACGGTCCCAGTAAAAATTTTTCTTCGTCCAACTATTGAAGACGCTGAGGGAACACTTAGAAATTGCCTAAATGTTTCTCAGGAAGCTTTGTGGATGGACCCTCTGATCAGGTACATTAAAGGGGGGGAGATGCTAGAAGCAAGGCAAGAAAAGAAGAAGCTGAGGTACAGGGCTGCAAAATTCACTGTCATCGAAGGCACCTTATACAAAAAGGGTTTTTGCTCCCTTTACTCAGGTGTGTGCATCCCTCAGAAGTCCCTTCCATTTTGCAAGATGTGCACGAAGGATCGTGCTCAAGCCACATCGGGGGCAGATCCTTAGCGAAGAGGGTGATCACCCAGGGGTACTGGTGGCCGACCTTGGGGAAAGATGCAGCGGCATATGTAAAAAAGTGTGACAAATGTCAAAGATTTGCCACCATCCCTCAACAGCCCCATCAGCCTCTTACTTCCATTACATCCCCATGGCCATTTGCAGTATGGGGAATTGACCTAGTAGGACCCTTGCCTAGGGCCGTCAATAACTATCGGTTCCTCATCGTAGCCATTGAATATTTTTCAAAGTGGGTGGAAGTAGAGCCGATGGTGACGATCACAGAGCAGAAGACCTTCCAGTTCATCTGGAAAAATATTATATGCAGATATGGTCTCCCCAACCCCCTCATCTCGGATAACGGGACTCAGTTCAAGAATACCTCTCTACAGAAGTACTGTGAAAGGGTGAGTATCAAACAATTTTTCTCCACCCCAGGCCGACCTCAGGCCAATGGGCAAACATAAGTTACAAACAGTACAATCCTAGATGGAATCAAGAAGAGGCTTGAGGAGTCAAAAGGAAAATGGGTCGAGGAGTTATATGCCGTGCTGTGGGCATACAGGACGATAGTGAGGACTTCTACCGGAGAGACCCCATTCATGCTAGCTTATGGCTCAGAAGCCGTCATCCCCACCGAGATTGAGTTTCCTACTCATAGAGTCCAAATGTATGAACCCCAGAGAAATGCGAAAGAGAGGAGACTCGACTTAGACCTGATTGAGGAAAGGTGGGAGGACGCTGAGATAAGGCAGGCCGCCTACCAGCAGAGGACCGCAAGGTTTTACAATCAGAGGGTGAAACAGAGGCCTATCGCAGTGAGGGACTTAATCCTAAAGAAGACTTGACAAAAGCCCAACAAGCTCCATACTAATTGGCATGGCCCATATAGGGTCATCGATGAAGTCATCCCTGGTACTTATAGACTAGAAAACCTAGAAGGGGAACCTTTTTCCAACCTCTGGAATGCAGATCATTTGAAGAAATACTATCAGTAGTGTTGTAAGGTCTTAATAGACCATAATTGTAATAAGAGTTGCTCCAACAGAACACTTGGAAAATTAATGAGAAATATCAATGCTTCCCCTCATCCTGTGGTTATCAGTTCTAGTACGCATGGAAACATCTACAGAGAACCACCCTCGGCTATAATGAGGGCCAGTGGAGGGGATGACCCCACCACTCTCCTCAAGAAAGACGAGGGAAAACTTTGTTAAAAACCATTAATTTGGTAAGTTGAACCCTCGGCTATAATGAGGGTCAGTGGAGGGGACGAACCCACCACTGTCCTCAAGAAAGACGAGGGAAAACTTTGTTAAAAACCATTAATTTGGTAAGTTCTACCCTCGACTATAATGAGGGTCAGTGGAGGGGACGACCCCACCACTGTCCTCAAGAAAGACGAGGGAAAACTTTGTTAAAAACCATTAATTTGGTAAGTTGAACCCTCGGCTATAATGAGGGCCAGTGGAGGGGACGACCCCACCACTGTCCTCAAGAAAGATGAGGGAAAACTTTGTTAAAAACCATTAATTTGGTAAGTTGAACCCTCGGCTATAATGAGGGACAGTGGAGGGGACGACCCAACCACTGTCCTCAAGAAAGACGAGGGAAAACTTCATTAAAACCATTAGTTTGGTAATTTGATCCCTCGGCTATAATGAGGGCCAGTGGAGGGGACGACCCCACCACTGTCCTCAAGAAAGACGAGGGAAAACATTAAAACCATTAATTTGGTAAGTTGATCCCTCGGCTATAATGAGGGCCAGTGGAGGGGACAACCCCATCACTGTCCTCAAGAAAGACGAGGGAAAACTTCATTAAAAACCATTAGTTTGGTAATTTGATCCGTCGGCTACAATGAGGGTCAGTGGAGGGGATGATCCCACCACTGTCCTCAAGAAAGATGAGGGAAAACTTTGTTAAAAACCATTAATTTGGTAAGTTGAACCCCCGGCTATAATGAGGGTCAGTGGAGGGGACGACCCCACCACTGTCCTCAAGAAAGACGAGGGAAAACTTTGTTAAAAACCATTAATTTGGTAAGTTGATCCCTCGGCTATAATGAGGGCCAGTGGAGGGGATGACCCCATCACTGTCCTCAAGAAAGACGAGGGAAAACTTCATTAAAAACCATTAGTTTGGTAATTTGATCCCTCGGCTATAATGAGGGCCAGTGGAGGGGACGACCCCACCACTGTCCTCAAGAAAGACGAGGGAAAACTTTATTAAAGCCATTAGTTTGGTAATTTGATCCCTCGGCTATAATGAGGGCCAGTGGAGGGGACGACCCCACCACTGTCCTCAAGAAAGACGAGGAAAAACTTTATAAAAACCATTAGTTTGGTAATTTGACTCCTCGGCTATAATGAGGGCCAACGCAGGGGATAACCCCTCATTCACCCTCAAGAAAGACGAGGGAGAGGTTATTGGCATTAACAAAGACAAAACAAACCATACAAAAGGCAAATAAGGAAGACAGTAAAGGAGACGATAGTATAAATGAAATATCAAGTGTTTTACAAGTATAGTACAAAAATATTGATTACATCAAGAGGGTATGGGCTACAGACAACCACCCTATGGAACAGCATCAGAGGGAAGGTCTTCAACATCTACGAGAGGGGTCTCCTCAATGACCACAACTGGATGATCTTTAGATGTGCCGACCCCCTCGACTTGAACTTAGGATTCCACTTGGTTTAAAGCCTCGGAAATTAGGGGGTCGTCCAGTTGAACGGCCTCCAGAGAAGGACGAACGGAAGAGACAACATCACCAAACCTGAGAACGACCCACCGAGAGGCCGTCCTGATTCCTCTCTCCAAATATTCAAGGCCGAAGCCTTGAAACTCATCAGAAATTTTATAAGCCTCAACAGCATTAGCCTCGGCCTTCCTGATAGCTGCTTCAGGATCAGTCTTGTGCTTGACCCCCATGTTGGTCAAGGCCTCGTCCTTTTCCTTGATAAGCAAGTCTTTGGCCTTAAGGTCCTCGTCATGCTGCCTCGTCGGCTGATCCAGGATCCTTGCATGCTCAGTCCTGGTACTTTCCAACTCGGCCCTTGCAGTATCAAGCTCCGATTGAAGATTTGCCTCGTGTTGAATAGCCCTCTCGGCTTCATGGAACTTTGCTTGGTTCTCAGCCATCCACTTGGTGGCCGAAGTAAAGGCGCATACAGACTGCACAATAAAAATAAACAGATGTCAAGAGCCTGAGGAAATAGTTGGTGAAAGAATGAAATTAAAGAGGTGGGTCAAGACCAATACCTGTGCAAGGGCGTGCAGACCATAGTCGTACACTTTGGCAGGAGGCATCTTTGATAGGAACTCGTAATCAGAGGCCGAGGGAGCAGAAAACATTGAGGCCTTGGCTGCCCTCAAGTTTGCAATGAGTGATGAGGGATCGACCCTCAGATGTGCTAAGTTCTGAGACCAGAAGGCCCCCATGCTAGAAGAGGAGGCGGTTCCCTCAGACCCCTCAACCCTTGCCCTCGTCTGTGATCTTGGCCGAGGGTCTACGGGGGTCTCGGGATCTTTCCTCTTCTGTGTACCGACGGTCGGCCCAGCAGGGGTTGGCCCTACATCCTGTGTCTTCCTCGGAGCCTGCTGAGGCTCCTTTCCTTTCTTCCTGGCCAAGCCTGATAATAAGCTGGGAGCAGTCATTTCCCAAAGATAGTCTGATATACCTGCAGGACGACCTGGAAAGAGGACGACACGTCAGAAAAATGCAGAGATAAAAAGGAAACACTTCAAAAATAAGTAAAGAATGGAAAACGTTCAGTATAACTCACATAGTTCTGTCAGAGGGCCGACCTGTAATACCCCGCATTTTTATCGATATTTATTTATGGGATTAATTAAATTAAATGTGAATTAATTGAGAATTAATTCGGATAAAATACTAACGAGATGTGAGTTGGTATTTGATTATAATGTGTATATATGGCAATATATGAATATTGGAAATATTGGATTAGTCGTGAGATAGAAATACGACAATTTGGGAAATTTTGTTGGGACGCGCGTGACAGTCGCGTCAAGAAAATATTTAATTTAAGTAAAAAGTGAATTTTATTTTTATTAACCATATGGTCATTTTGAGTGCGCCAATGTGTTCGGAAGGGTCGAAATAGTCAGAAAACACTAGTCGGGGGTTAAGTTTGGGTCCTGGGGCATTATTGGGCCATACCGGTAACTTAAAAGGGTATTTTGGTAATTTCGGAAATTTGGGAATTAAAACCCACGAAAATTAAAAATAAAATCTGACTTATTCTTTATCCACTAAACCCATTAACTACACTAAATGACTTAATGGGATACGGGAGTTATTAGAAGAAATAGAAAGGAAGTTCCTAAGGCAACCTCTAAACCTCCATTGTCATCATCTTTAGAGAAGAACTTGTAGAGAGAGAGAGAGAAGAGAATTTTGCAGAGAGAGAGAGAGAGACCAATTCAACCTTCAAGATTCAACATCAAATTCAGAGAAAGATTATAGGCAAGTGATTTAATTACAATTGATTCAATGTTATTCTTTTCCATGTTTAGGGAAATTATCGAATTTATCTTGGAAGATTGATATAGACCCATGAATTTGATGATTAAAACTATGAACTATGTTAGGAATTGCATGTAGAAACATTCTAGACGAATTATGAATTCAAAATATAACCCTTGATGATCTAAAAATGGATTTAAGAAGAAGTTTATTAATGTTCTTGAAAGAAATAGAAAACTGGGGTTCTTGATGAAGTTTTGATCCAAACAAAGCCCTTGGTTGATGAATTATTGGTTTTAGAACGTTAACAATGTTGTAGGATGGCTGTATGATGATATTATAACATTATCTTAGAGTTTCATGCTTTATAATGGAGTTTTGGGAAGTTTTGAGGACTGCAAAACGAAGCAGTCCGTAGCCTACCTGGTGCGATCGATTGATCGACATTCATCAGTCGATCGATCGACCACCATCGATTGATTGAAGGTCAAGGTCGATCGATCAACCTTCCCAGAAAGAGTAAAATTTTCCTAGTTAAATTTTAATGGTGTTAAACCTTAGAAATTATTATTGGAGACTTTATGGATATCCTTAGACTTAAGGAAGACCAGTAGGTATGGTTATAAAATTTGGACCTTAATTAGAATTCAAATTGAGGAATTATTCTAAAATCTAATGAAATCCGATGAGTGAGATAATGTTAGAGTTAAAAGAGTAAATTTGAATAATTTGGTGAAATGAGGTTTGGGGCAGAAGTAAGGACCTTAAGCACAATGATTTTATATGTGGGAATAATAGGAAACTTAATAGTCCCTTTGAGATAGGTTTTAAGTACAAAAAACTATGACGTTAGATGTGTCGACAGTCTACATTTTATATTATCGGAAGACTTAAAATGTATAAAAATTGGAATAATGGTATAAGGATGTAGAATGTACCTTTATTAATAATGAGACATCTAAGATGTGTGAATGCTTAGTATATGATTTTTGTGTATGACATACCTACCATACTTGCTATCAGGGGAGGTTTATGTTCGCTTAGGGCCATCTAATCCTTGTGTGCCCGGATGTAGTTTGGTACCTAGAGGACATAGTTCAAGGGAATGACTTAATTGTGAGTTATTAAGTCAGCTTACTATGGAGCGTAGGTATGTACGTGACCCATGGATATGTTGAATTATGTTCGCCTCCATTTTTGTGTGTTGTGCTTATTCTAACAATTCCTGAGAGATTCGGAATTTGTAATCCTTATGTACGTGATGTACCGGGATGGATAGCAGAGTATGTGTGCACCGCAGCTTAGCCTCAGGGTGCTTATATTGTATATTTATGATGTGAATAATATACGGTTAAATGAAAAGGAATTGTTATGTTTAATTATGAGAATCATTTATAGTAACTCCTTGAGAAGATAAATAAGGGGATAACCTCCAGTAAACGGTAATGCTAATAATTGAGAATCCGAGTTCAAGTAAAGATATCTATTTAAGTGATAACATTGGGAATTCATATTGTGAATCGAGTAGTTGGGTTAGAACCTATGATGATTTAGTTAGATATAAATAACATATGAATGGGTACAGGAACGTTAGGAGTGCACAGTTAGACGAGAGGTGAGTATTTCATGTGAGAGCACGTCCTAACATGTATCTTGCATTCATTGTTTTAAATGTTATTAAAGCACTTGCTATTTTTAAAATACTCTCCACATTTGGGCTCTGACCCGTTTGCTTTCAAATTTATCTTTTTGTAAAAACCATTTTAGGTGCCCAGCCACAAGGACACCATGCATAGGAATTCTATACAGGTGACGAGCTGTAGTTGTTGTGGAAGTTACAGGGCCTTGACAGTAGACGCCTCCTTTTCTAGTCTTGACTCCATATTCAGTTTCATTTTTGTAGGGCATGTCGCCCATTTCTTTAGAGACATTTTATATTTCAGTTATTCAGACTTTGGTTTGTAATTAATTCAGGATGCAGACTTGTTTTATTTCTTTTCATATTGGGATTGTTGTGAGGAGTATTTCCTCTAGACTCATCTTTATTTGTTAATTCACTATAGTTGGACTTTATCGTGAATGGCTGTGTTACATTTCTATATCTCATTTATTGCATGTTAATCAGATTTAATTTAAAATTTGACAACTCACTTTTTAAATACTAGGTGGTTAGTAATCATTAAAAATGTTTTCGATAGTGATGCTATTAACTGGACCAACTTGGCATTTTGTATTGATTTAATAAAGGAGTAGCTACCCGGTATTTAATTAGTCGGGGTGTCACACGACCCTCATACCAGCTTCTTTGAGGAACCGGGGTGTCATCAAATCTTCAAATTTTGGAAGTTCACCCTCTCTCCCTCGTCCTCTTAGATACTCAACGATGTCCTTCTCCTCCAGACTAAGTCCGGGGTCTGACCTGGCCTTCATTGAAGGGTTAGACCATCTTCTGGGGACCCTCGGACCATCGGCTACAAGTTGAGCCTCGGCGGTGAACTCCCACTCCCCAGAGATAAAGAAGAATCTCTTCTTGCAATTGTGGTTGGAGGTTTGTGCTACGTGGAGAAGTTTTTTCTCAGACCTCCTCGCCCCCAGATGATAGTACCCAGGCTGTTTGGACGAGGAGGTGATATTGTAGCAGGCCAAGAATACGTCAGCCGAGGGCTCATCAGTGAAAGCGTTCTTCCACAGGGAGATGTAACCTAGTATTGTCCTCCAGGAATTGGGGGGAAGTTGAGAGGGGGAAACACCAAGGGCTGACAAGATATCTACGATGGCAGGATGCAGAGGGAATCTAACACCAACCTTTAACATTTGTTTGTATACTGCAACCTCTCCCTCTTAACCCTCGAAGACCCTCTCAGAGTCAGAGGGAACCCTCATAGTTATATTGGGGGACACTCCATAGGCATGCCTCCATATCAAGAGGTCGCGATCCCTAATGGAGGAGATATAGGACGAGGCATGGGAGGTATCAACATGGTCATCTGTATCATCGCCCTCTTCCTCGGTCCCCTCTCCCTCGGAATCGTCATCTGCCAGAGGACCGAGGGGAAAGGCCATCTGGAAGGCATGTGGAGATAGGGTTGTCACAGGGACAGCCTCGGAGGGGACCATACCCTTGGCCTCTCGACCTGGGCTTAGGTCAGATGTCTCTCTCCTACCGGAAGGTCCAGCGCCAGTTGGCGAGGATGCTCTCTCGTCCATCTCACTTGAATGACACTCGGCTGGACGATGGGACGACCCACAAGACTCAGACGGTTCAAATGGTTTTATTGTGGCAAGAGGAATGGGAAAGATGGGTCATACCCAGTTAGGGTCGGCCCCTCGTCTCTTCTCTTCCTCTTCCTCTATTCGTCTGATCTCTGCAAAGAGCTTCTCTCTCAAGGATGGGAATTCAGATGCTAAACTATAAAGCCTCCTAAGCATTAAAAGGGAAGACCCTACACTTAGAGGAATTTGGGGAACTTAACTACAAGCAAGTTTGCAGTTGACCAAATTAGACTTTTGAATTAAAACAAAGGGAATCGATGGTTTTCACTCAAGAACACTCAAGAAAACTCAACAACCAGTCGCCGAAAAAGTTGTAAAACGACCCAAATCAAGCCCTACAGGCCTAAAACCAAAAAGCAAAAAAACGTAATTAAAGTAAAGAGGACACTGGGGCAGAAAGATTACCTAAGAAAGAAATAGCAAAGCTGCCAAACTCGAAACGTAGAGATTGCAGAAATGATAAGAAGGCTCGAAGCTAGAAAGAGAAAGCTTGGGCGCGAAGAAGAAGAAGAAGAGAGAGAGTTAAAAAATCTCTTAAATACCTTAGTAATGAGTGGGCCCATTGACCAAGGCAGGACACAGCCCACAAGGAAGGCATCATTAGGGTACAAAGCCCCAAGAAAAGTATGCAGCCGCCATGCCTTGGAAACTGGAACAACAATGAGTATCTGCCCAGGTGTCACTCACCTAACTGATCATACACGCATCTCAATTACAACACTATCCCTCAGCCATATCAACAACATCAATGGCTAAGAGCTAGGGGGTGATTGATATACCCATTTATATCCTCGGATTGGCTGAAGATTACCTCCAAACGGACGACCCCTAAGGGGCCGACCCTTCACCAGGCTCCAGACGACCCCTCAGGGGGCCGACCCTTCACCAGGCTCCAGACGACCCCTCAGGGGGCCGACCCTTCACCAGGCTCCAGACGACCCCTCAGGGGGCCGACCCTTCACCAGGATCCAGACGACCCTCCGAGGGTACGACAGTACGAGGCCATAATTGGTCCAGTCTCACTACTGGAAGGAACTTTTCCCTCAGCCTCGGCTCATAGGCTGAGGGTGACATCATCACAGCGCGTGGTTTGGGAGACGCGTGGAACAGTGCGCGTGAGGCTCACATGGCACATGGGAGACCGTTATAACAAAATCCCACCCTCACATGAGGGAATATTATGTCATCATTTGGCATCTACAGGGGATTGGCTAGATCATCATTCACATGCACCATGCATACTTGGGGGGTACACTACACCCCCCAAGACCTATATATACTTGTCACCTACAACCCTACAAGGGATCGATCAATTGATTGTAACCCTAGCTAAAACTCTGCTTGTACACACAGTAGAGAGAGAAAGTGAGCTTATGTGCATTGTATCCAAGGCCATTAGTTCCCATACTTAGTGGATCACACACTCACAGTGGATGTAGGCCAAATTGGCAGAACCACTATACATCATTGTCTTATTTCCTCTTATACTCAACCCCTTCTACATACTTATACACTTATACATCTCTATGGCTGCCATGGTTACTACTGTTTGAGCTCCTTATCACTTACCCGGTGGTGCTAAATCTTAGCATCATCATATACCATGTCTATAATCTTCGTACAAAGATCAATATCTCTAAAAATCCTGTTCAACACTCGCGACCAAAACATATAAAACTCTGACATCATTTTATACACGAATTAGTTGAGACTAAGGAATTAGAAATTAATATCTTCCTACTGATTTACAACTCGCATATATGTTTACAAAACCTTTGGATTATAATAGATTTCATTCTTTGCGAAAATCGATAGGAATGGTTTGCGCTGAATAAACTTGTGTGGCTTAAGTATTTTTTTCCCTTCGTCCATTTGAGACAAAATGGGGGAGAAATTTTAGTCTTATGAGTTCATTGTTTCTTACATATTTTTAAAAACCTCGATCTTAGTCTTATTTGATGGAATCTGTACCGTTGTCTTCAATAAATGTTATTAAGGTATTGGTTTGTCATTAGTTGAGTTATGTACTTTTCTTTTTCTAGAATATGGTTAGATAGAATTTTGTATAGGAATAGTTTTTTCTTAATCTTTTCGTATCCGTACGAGTCTTAGATGACTCAAAGTAGATTTTGTCTCATATTTCCAAAGGGGGAGATTGAAGCACCTTATACTCTTGACTTACTTGAGACTACATTGTATAAGTGCTCATCTTGTTTGGAAATTAAGACAAAATATTGAGTCCCATTCCCTAGATACCAAAGAACCTCAGATACTACAATAGATTCATTTGATGGTAAAATCTCAATCACACACATACTAGGATTTCATACATTCATATATAATGCATTAATTGCTTGTGTGAGTTAATTCCCTTTTAAAATAAGGTTTTAATATTTTTGGGAATTTTTAAAATGACTTCTTCCATAATAAAAGTTGGTTTTATAAAATTTTGGGGTCATTTTGTAATTTATAATTTTATCTAAACTTGCTAAATGTTTGGTTGGGTAGAATCCGAAAGCACTTGAGACATGAGGGTGCGTGTGTAATTATTTTAGAACACGCGTTTGTGTTTAATCTTGGCCTTACACCTGTCAGCATTATGGCGGCTTAATTTGTGCTTTCTCTTAGACTCAGAACCTTCACTCAATCTCAGCGCTTGGATTATTTTCATCAACGATCTGCATGCGTTTTTCCCCATTCCCTGTGAATCACTTTTAGATCAATCAGCATATGTTTAAATCATCGCTTTTGTTAAACCGTTGGATGAGAGTCCATAGTCCATGACTAAATCTCAGCCATTGGATTTGATCTCTTATTCTCGAACCTTCCTCGCAGAGTATAAAAGGAGGTTGGGTCTCAACATTCAAAGACTTTTACCAGTTCATCCAAACTGAGAGAAAAACAGAAGAGAGAGAAACCAAAGAGAGAAACCAGAGAGAGAAAACCCTAAATCGTTAAAACCCTAATCTCATTTTCAAACCTTAAATTCTTTTTTTTCAAAATCAGTTTACAACAAAAGCAAACCTGAGTGTTTGAGAGTTATTTTGGTAGTGGTTTGAAGGCAGTTCCTGGGTTGAATCCTCTGAGTTCGAGATCTTGTAACCAACTTAAGCATTTCGGTTTGATCTCTATTTCTTTCATATAGAAACTGCAAATTTTTCTATTTTATGTTATATTACACTTAGATCTGCATTTTTACGTTTCTCATCTTGACAAATCAGATTTGTTGATTATTTTTCTATAAATGTTTTTCACAACTCTAGAATCAACAAATTCTTTTCTGTTTCTAGTTCTTATGAAACAAAACTTCTGATCTAGTTGGAATCGCAATCAGTGGTTTTCAATTTTAAAAATATTTTCAAAACCCTCTGAAATTGATTCAGACCTTGAACTGTCTTTCGAGCAAGGTAACCTTAGATTCTGTGTTAGTTTAAAGATCAAGAAAGTCATTTGTTTCTAAAGAAGAGAGAAACTGAAAAATTATTCACTTAGATCTTTCTATCATTTGATAGGACTTGTTTGTATAAATAAGTGTGAGTGAGTGCATGCATGTGTTAGATCACTTTCACAAACAATTGTCACACTACAACACAAGAAGTGTTGGGTATAAGATATTGAAACGTCAAGAGTCGACGTAAAGCTGAAACAAAGTGTTGAGAAGTTAGCAAGATGAGAAAGAAACATAAACATCAGAACTACAGAAAAGTTAGAATCAACCAGTGGGTGCATGTTCTAAACTTGTATAGGTCTGTTTTGTTTGCATGTGATTTAAATAGCTTGTAACTTGTATATTTTATTTTAGTGGATTTTTGGTTTGTGACTTGGAAGTCACCATGGATGTTTCCTCAGTTGGGTGAGGTTTTACCATGTTAAAAACTGTGTGTACTTAATCATCCTACATCTCCTCATCTCATTCTTGTTGGTGTGCTGATATAAACTATCTTAGTTTTGTTTTTCAAATTTAGGTACATAATCTTGAGCATATCTCGTACATCTTTTATTAAACACATCTTGTGGTTAATCCGTTTTGGTTTAAAGAAAAAAGTTTCTCCAAAAAACAGTTCGGAGTTACTTAGACAGTTTAATCTTGAATTAAATGGCTTAAGTGACGATTTTCAATTATGTATGAAAGCTTGGAAATTTCTTTTACATATCTTGTGTTTCTGAAATTGTTTTCTTAAAATCAAAGAATGAACGAGAAAAATGAAAGATTTGGTAACTTGACCAAACCTCGTCTCTTTGATGGAAACAACTTTTCTTACTGGAAAGTAAGGGTGGCTGCTTTCATACAAGGAACCTTGGGAGTTGGTGTCTCGGATATTGTTGAAAATGGATATTCTTATCCTACAAAACCAACCACTGAAGGAAGTAATGAGAGGATTAAGAAAGTATTAAGTTAATTCACTGAAGAAGAGAAGCAAGCCTCTCGAAACAATAACAAAGGCAAGAATGCCATCTTTATGTCTATAAATGAACATGAGTTCAAAAGGATCTCATCTTGTACCACTTCTAAGGAAGCTTGGGATACTCTGGTTAGTGCTCATGATGGTGACACTAGAGTTAAGGATGCTAAAACACAGATGATTATCCAGTAGAATAACTCATTAATCATGTTAGACTCTGAATCATTTGATGACTTTTACATGAAATTAACTGGCATTGTGATCAAATTACATTCTAATGGTATACCCTATGACAAAAATGAAATTGTTTAAAAAATTCTAATGTCATTGCTACAGAAATTTGACAACAAAAGATATGCTATAGAGGAAATGAGTGATCAAAACCTCACTCCTGAATTACTTAGTAGTAAACTGAGAACTTCGGAAATGGAACTAGAATTCAAGAAATAATAAACCAAGTCCCATATGAAACAGAATAGGTCCAATTTGAGTTTTTCCTCTAAACTGATAAGACCGGAGCTTAGCATTCCCAATAATGATTCTTATTTTGATGAGGAATGTGATATGGATAGTTTGGGTAGTAAAATTGCCTTGATGACAAAGCAATTTAAGAAAATTGTGAAATTTAGAAATAAAATGGCAATAAGACAAGGCAAGCCAAATTATCCAACTCAGTCTAATCACAAACCTCATGAGAAAGGTCAAGACAAACCTTATAAGGACATTCATACGAGCCCTAACAAAGACTTTAAGAATATTGAATGTTTTAGATGTGGAAAAATTTGGTCATATATGAAAATGCGTTACTAAAGCCGTTTATTGAAAATAAACTATTTAAGTAACTCGGAGTTGTTTTTTGAAGAAACTCTTTTCTTAAATAAAAAAGAATTAATCACAAGATGTGTTTAATAAAACAGTATGTACGAGATCTTATTCAAGATTTGAGCAACAAGTTTAAAAGATAGTTTAAACAACGTTTAAACACAGCACAACCAAGAATGAGGTGAGAAGATGTAGAAATATTATGTTCACGATTTTTTACGTGGTAAAACCTCACCAATTGAGGAAACATCCACGACTCCCTCTACGGAGTAAAATGAAAAAAATCCACTAAAACAAATTTATGAGTTACAAACTATATAACTAACGTGCATACAACTCAGACCTATATAAGTTTAGGAATGTACCCTCTGGTGTCCTTATAACTTCTCTGCAGTTCTGATTGTAGATGTAGTTCTCTCAGTTTGTCAACTTCTGATTTGTTCCAGCACTTTACGTCGACTTATGTTCACAAGATCTTATTACCAACACTTTTCGTGTTGTGGGGTGAAAGTGTTTGTGGAGGTGCTTCCTAACACATGCATGCACACACACACACTTATTAAGTACAAACAGTCCTAACAAATTACAGTAAGACTATATGCTGTGATCTTTTCTTTTCTTTCTTCTTACAAAACTTTAAACATTTTTTGACCTTTCAATAAATCCCAGAATCCACGGATATCTTGCTTAGAAATCAGCCAAGATCTTAATCAATCTCAGTTTTGAAAAGATTTTCGAGATTGAAAACCTCCAAGTGAGATTCCAAACTAGGTCAAAGGTTTAGTTTTACAAGAACAAGAAACAAAAAGCATTTATTGTTGATTTCAAAGTCAGAAAACATTTTATAGAAAATAATCAACAGTATATTTCTCAAGATGAGAAATAAACAATGAAACTAAGTGTAATGTAACATGAATAACTCAGATATGAGATTTCTATGGAATCAGAAACTAGATTTAAGTAAAAGTTTAAGATGGAAACAAGATCTAATGAACACAAGGTTACAACAACAAAACTAACTCAACTCAAACTCTCAAACACTCAAGAACACTCAGGGTAGTGTTTTGAAGAAGTGTTTGGGTTAGGTTTGAAGAGGATTTGGATGAAGTTCGGGTTTCTAACCTTTTCTTTATCTCTCTGGTTTCTCTCTTCTCTCTTCTCTCTTCTCTCTTCTCTCTTCTCTCTCTACTCTCTACTCTCTCTTCTCTTAGAAAAATGGAAAATGGCAAAAGTCTTCGAAGTCTGAGAGTAGGAGTCCTTTTATAGTGTGAGGAGAAGGTTCGAGAGAACTGATCAAAATCAACAGCTAGGATCGAGTCAATATATTTTGACTTGAATCCAAGGGCTCACACAAGGCGGTGGTTAAATGAAACATGATTGGCTTAAAAAGTTACACTGGGATTCATCAAGGCAACATGCAGATCGTTGATAAGAAATGATCCAAGGGCTGATAACATACACGTTTTTAACTCAGTAAAGAAACACACTTACAACCAATCAGAGGGCAACAGGTGTTGGACAATAAGAAGGGATAAAATGCGCGTCCAAACTAATTACAATGTACACCCTGAAGTCTCTGCCGCTTTTGGATTCTACCCAACAAAACATAAGGACAATATTCCCAACAAAGTGTATTTATAAAATGACCCCAAAAACTTATAAATCAAGTTTTAATTAATAAAACCTTGTTTAAAAAATGTTTAAAAAATCCCAAAAAATTATTAAAAATCAAACTTAGGGATTTAAACACACTCAACATATGTACACTCATTATTATGCAGTATGACATGCATGAATTGAATTCTACTGTGTGTGAGTGTTGGCAATAGTTTTTTTATCACTATAAGATAGAGAGATAAAGAAGAAAACCAATTTCTGAGGCTCTTTGGTTTCTAGGATGGACATAATTTTGTCACAATTTCCAAACTAGATGAGAACTTATACAATATAGACTCAAGTGAGTCAAAGGTATAAGGGCTTCAGTCTCCCCCTTTGGAAATATGATACAAAATCTCCTTTGAGTCAACTAGGACTCGTAGGGCAACAAAAATAAAGAAAAACTTAGTCCTATCAAAATTCTATCTACCCAAATCCTAGAAATCAAAAAGTACATAACTCAACTATTTACAATTGAACACCCTATTACAACAGTTGAGAATAACTGTAACCTACAATGAATCACTAAGATCAAGATGTTTAGTATATGCAAGAATTTAATAGACTCAAATTTCTCCCCCATTTTGTCTCAAATGGACAAAGGGAAAAACTTGGACAAACAACAAAGGTATTACTTCAGCATAAACCATACCAATAGATTTTCGTAATGAAATGAATCTATTATAATCTAGAGGTTTGGTAAACATGTCTGCGAGTTGTATATCTGTAGGAAGATAATTGATTTCTAATTCCTTGGATTCAACCAATTCGCATATAAAATGATGTCTTATTTTTATATGCTTTGTTCGCGAGTGTTGAACAGGGTTTTTAGAAATATTAATCGCACTTTGATTATCACAATAGAGATGCACTTGGTTTTCTTGAATACCATAATCACTTAGCATTTGTTTAAGCCACAATAATTGAGAACAGTAGCTACCAGCGACTATGTATTCAGATTCAGTTATCGAGAGTGATGTGCAGTTTTGTTTTTTACTACTCCATCCTACCAAGTTATTACCAATATAATAACATGCTCCTGAAGTTCTTTTACTATCATCAGTACACCCAGCCCAGTCAGCATCAGTGTACCTAATAATAGTGCTTGGTGTGTCATTAGTGTACCAAAGTCCTAGATTCAGAGTGCCTTTAACATATTTAATTATACGTTTAACAAAGTTCAAATGGCTCTCTTTAGGGTTATTTGGATAACGAGCACATACACACACAGCAGACATGATATTAGGAGGCGAGGCAGTAAGATATAGTAATGTTCCAATCATACTACGATATAGAGTAGGATCTACAGATTTTCCATTTTCATCTTTAGACAATTTTACCGTAGTACTCATACGTGTTTTAGCATCTTTATCACTCTCGAGGCCAAATTTCTTAACGATCTCTAAAGCGTACTTAAATTGCGAAACAAATAATCCTTTTGGATTTTGTTTGACTTAGAGACCTAGGAAGAACTGTAACTCCCCCATAAGGGACATCTGAAATTCCTTACTCATAATTTCAAAAAAGGATTTTACTTCTGAGGGAGAAGTTGATCCAAATATAATATCATCTACATAAACTTGAGCAATAGTAATGTGTTTGTCAAAATGTTTGACAAAGAGAATTTGGTCATTTCCACCTCTTTTGAAACCTTTATCTAAAAGAAAACTGGAAAGACGCTCATACCAAGCTCTAGGAGCTTGTTTAAGGCCATATAAAGCCTTTTCCAGACGAAATACATGATTTGGATAATTAGGGTCAATGAACCCTTTAGGTTGTTCTACATAGGTTTCCTCAGCCAGTATTCCATTAAGGAATGCAGATTTGACATCCATTTGGTATAATGTAAAATGCAGGTGACAAGCTATAGCAAAAAGCAGACGAACTGATTCTAAACGAGTAACAAGGGCAAAGGTCTCGTTAAAATAAATTCCTTCTATTTGGGAGTATCCTTGAGCAACTAATCTAGATTTATTTCTAATTATTATCCCATTTTCATCAGTCTTATTTTTGAAAATCCAACGTGTACCAACAACCTTTTTGTGATCAGGACGTGGAACAAGATACCATACATCATGAATGACAAATTGTAAAAGTTCATCCTGCATAGCAGAAATCCTATGAGAGTCATTCAATGCCTCATTTAGATTCTTTGGTTCCACAAGGGAAACAAAACATGCATAATGTGCATAATTTCTTAGTTGGGATCTTGTACGCACTGGCTCACTAGGGTTGCCAACTACGTTGTTTATGGGATGATCTTTAGAAACCCAGTTAGGTACTTCAGGTGTCTCAATAGGTAATGAATTATCTATTTCAGAAGAGTCATTTTCTAAAATATTTGTAGAGTCTTCTTCAATAGTAGATTCACCAGGCCTGCTTTCTACAGTAATGTCACTAACAATTACATTTATGGATTCCATCAAGGTTTTAGTGCGAAGATTATACACACGATAAGCTCTACTGTTAGGCGAGTATCCTAGAAATATGGCTTTATCTCCCCGGCTCTCAAATTTAGATAACTGTTCCCTATCTTTGCATACATAACAAGTACTGCCAAAGGTTCTAAGATATTTGAGATTAGGCTTTTTATTGTACCAAAGTTCGTAAGGGGTTTGTTTGGAATTCTTTCTAAGATAGACCCTATTAATAATATGACACGCAGTACGAATAGATTCTACCCAAAAATATTTAGGTAAATTCTTGGCATGTAACATGACACGTGCCATCTCCTGCAAGGTACGATTCTTTCTCTCGGCGATTCCATTTTATTGAGGAGTCTTAGGAGCACTGAACTCGTGTTTGTAACCATTATAGTCACAGTATTCTATAATACCAGTGTCTTTGAATTCACCACCTCTATCACTACGAATTCTATTTACTTGAGTATCCTTTTCATTTTCAATCCTAAGCAGAATTTTTATGAAGGTTTGGAAAGTGTCAGACTTTTGTTTTAAAAAGGCTACCCAAGTAAATCTGGTGAAGTCATCAACCACAACTAAGATGTAACTGTGTCCACAAAGGCTAACGGTTTGGGAGGGACCCATTAGATCCATATGGATGAGTTCTAAGGGATTAGAGGTAAGAATATCTTTGACTTTCTTATGAGGGGCCTTAACAATTTTATCTTCCTGACAGGAACCATAAACAATATTATGAATGGGTTTAATTTTTGGAATTCCTCTTACTATGTCATGAGTAGACAATTTACTAAGATTATCGTAATTTATGTGACCCATTCTGTTATGCCATATCTCGTTGTCATCCATTCTGGCAATATTACAGGTTTCAGAGTTGTTCATGACAGTGTAGCAATTGTCAGGAGTTCTGAATCCAGTAATTATGCATTCACCTTTTTCATTTAAAATCTTACAATTGTTCTTTGAAAAGGTAACAGTATGGTCTGAGTCACAAAATTGCGAAATACTAAGTAAGTTGGCCTTTAGACCTTTAACTAGAAGAACATCTTTAAGAATAGGAAGCCCATCTTCTTGGAGAGTTCCTTTGCCTATGATTTGAGATGAAACTCCATCACCAAAAATAACTTTACCACCAGCAAATCTGGTTTTGTTTAAAAGTTTAGATTCATCTCCAGTCATGTGCTTAGAACATCCAGAGTCTAAATACCAACTAGATGATGTGCGTTCAGCTTTCAAAGCAGTAACAACAATATTACACTTCATCTGAGGTAATAGATCATCTTTTCTAACCCAAATTGCTCTAGTTTTCATCTTGCGCTTATTAGCTCTCAACTGATAAAATTTGCGAGCATTAGATTTTTGCTGAAAGATATTTTGCGCATGATTTTGAATTTTGTGAAAGACTTGAGCATTTGGTTTAGGAAAGTGCTTAGGATTCCTTCTAGGAAATGTTCTTTTAGGTTTGGTCTTTCTCTTTCTATAGTTAGAGTTTTTATCTGGCTGTCTAGGAAGTATATAATTGTTTCGACTCCTCCTAGAATAGTTAAAGTTCTGGTAGATATGAGGATTATAGATAGGTTTAACAAGTCTCCTAGCATAGCAACCATCGAAAGAGTGACCATATATATTGCAGTAGGAGCAATAAAGATTGCTGAGGATGGGGGTCTCCTTAGGAAAGTCTCTAAACAAAGGTTTTGAAAAGTTTTGAGGCTGAAGTTTATTCCTAGGTAGCACAGGTTTGAATGTAGGTTCACTCTTTCTGATAAAGGGGCAGACATATTTAGCCTTAGGTGAACTTTCAAGCTTAGAGCAACTTGATTCCCCAGTGTTAAAGTTTTGATGTTTCAAATCAAACTCAGTTTTTAATGAATGAAATTCTAGGCAAGTTTTGATAGGTTTTTTGCCTCCTGACACAAACTTGATAGGTTCAAAAGATTTAGTTTGTGTCTTCAAATTGGGGCAAAACCCTATACCAGTTCGGTCATCAGAATTGGTTTTAGATTCAGCAACAAATTCATCAAAACAGTTAGAATTATTTTCAAATTATGTTAATTTTTTGAAAACATTTGCTGTCTTTTCTTTAGTTTGTTCCAATTCTAACAATGTTCCTTTATACTTTTTCTCCAGAATTTCATTTGTTTTAGTCAATTTTTTTAATTTTTCATCAAAAACTTTAATTTCACTTTCATGAGTTAAACATTGGGTAGTATACTCTTCAGCGTTCAGTTTAACCATCAGGCTTAGATCTTCCAACTTTTTGGTAAGATCTTTCACAATTTTTTCTAGTCTAGCGCTTTTCTTGAGAGTCTTAGTGTAAAGTGTGTGAATGTCTGGGAGATCTTCATTGTCCGAGTCACTAATTGTAGTGTGTGAAGTGACCCCTAAGGCTTCATTCTTAGAACTCACACACCCATTGACATCGTCATTATCGCATTCCCTTAGACTCACACACCCCGAGGTAGAACATGAAACATTCTCAGTAATCAAAGCATCTAAACCAATAATAACCATATTCAAAGTATCAGTCATATAACTATTTGGTTCATCCTCATTAACAAACATAGGCATGTCATCATTATAAATAATCTTGGCAAAGAAAGACATGCAAGGATCAAAAATATCAGATGACGCAGGTTCCTCATTTTCAGAGTCACTTGAATCATCCCATATTTTGCATATGTTAGCTGTACTATGTTTGTTTTGAGTGTTCAAGTTAACTCTACAGTCTTGAGCAATGTGTCCCAGTTTACCACATCTATAGCATTCAGTCTTCTTAAGGTCTCTATTAGGTCTGATACGAGAGTCCTTGTGATTTTTGTCATGGTTTTTCTCATGAAGTTTGTGACTAGAGGGGGTTGGATAATTTGACTTGCCTTGTTTATTTTCCACTTTGTTTCTAAACTTAATGATTTTCTTGAACTTTTTTGTCACTAAGGCAATCTGATTGTCCAAACTCTCTATATCGCAGTCCTCATCAGATTCATCATTGGAAGTATTAAACTCAGGCTTAATCAACTGAAAAGAGAAGCTTAGATTGGAACTAGTCTGTTTCCTATGGGATTGAGTCAATTGTTTCTTTAATTCCAGTTCCATTTCCACAGTTCTTAATTTACTACTGAGTAATTCAGGAGTGAGATTTATATCACACATTTCCTTAATAGCATATCTTTTGTTATCAAACTTCTGTGGTAATGATCTCAGAATTTTAGATACAATTTCTTGTCTATCATAGGTTATTCCATTAGCATTCAGTTTGGTCACAATATCAGTCAGGTTCATATAGAAGTCATCAAATGACTCAGTCTCGGACATAATCAAGGAGTTATACTGCTGGATAAGCATTTGGGTTTTAACAGCCTTAACTCTAGTATCTCCTTCATGTGCAGTAATCAAGGTATCCCAAGCTTCCTTAGAAGTGGTACAGGATGAGATTCTATTGAACTCATGTTCATTTATGGACATAAATATGGCATTCTTTCCTTTGTTATTATTTCGAGAAACTTGTTTCTCTTCTTGAGTGAACTCACTTAAAGCTTTCTTGACCCTCTCATTACTTCCTTCGTTGGCTGGTTTTGTAGGAAAACTATAACCATTTTCAACAATGTCCCAGACATCATCTCCCAGAGTTCCTTGAATGAAAGCAATCATTCTTACTTTCCAGTAAGCAAAATTGGTTCCATCAAAGATTGGAGGTCTGGTTAAGTTACCAAATCTTTCATTTTTCTCGTCCATATTTGATTTTCAGAAAATAATTTCATAAACACGGGATCTTTTTAAAAGTAGTTTTACCAAGCTCTGATACCAATTGAAAATGCGTTACTAAAGCCGTTTATTGAAAATAAACTATTTAAGTAACTCCGAGTTGTTTTTTCAAGAAACTCTTTTCTTAAATCAAAATGAATTAATCACAAGAAGTGTTTAATAAAAGTATGTACAAGATCTATTCAAGATTTGAGCAACAAGTTTAAAATATAGTTTAAACAAGTTTTAAACACAGCACAACCAAGAATGAGGTGAGAAGATGTAGAAATATTATGTTCACGATTTTTTACGTGGTAAAACCTCACCAATTGAGGAAACATCCACGACTCCCTCTACGGAGTAAAATGAAAAAAATCCACTAAAACAAATTTATGAGTTACAAACTATATAACTAACGTGCATACAACTCAGACCTATATAAGTTTAGGAATGTACCCTCTGGTGTCCTTATAACTTCTCTGCAGTTCGGATTGTAGATGTAGTTCTCTCAGTTTTTCAACTTCTGATTTGTTCCAGCACTTTACGTCGACTTATGTTCACAAGATCTTATTACCAACACTTTTCGTGTTGTGGGGTGAAAGTGTTTGTGGAGGTGCTTCCTAACACATGCATGCACACACACACACTTATTAAGTACAAACAGTCCTAACAAATTACAGTAAGACTATATGCTGTGATCTTTTCTTTTCTTTCTTCTTACAAAACTTTAAACATTTTTTGACCTTTCAATAAATCCCAGAATCCACGGATATCTTGCTTAGAAATCAGCCAAGATCTTAATCAATCTCAGTTTTGAAAAGATTTTCGAGATTGAAAACCTCCAAGTGAGATTCCAAACTAGGTCAAAGGTTTAGTTTTATAAGAACAAGAAACAGAAAGCATTTATTGTTGATTTCAAAGTCAGAAAACATTTTATAGAAAATAATCAACAATATATTTATCAAGATGAGAAATAAACAATGAAACTAAGTGTAATGTAACATGAATAACTCAGATCTGAGATTTCTATGGAATCAGAAACTAGATCTAAGTAAAAGTTTAAGTTGGAAACAAGATCTAACGAACACAAGGTTACAACAACAAAACTAACTCAACTCAAACTCTCAAACACTCAAGAACACTCAGAGTAGTGTTTTTGGATATGGTGTTTTGAAGAAGTGTTTGGGTTAGGTTTGAAGAGGATTTGGATGAAGTTCGGGTTTCTAACCTTTTCTTTCTCTCTCTGGTTTCTCTCATCTCTCTTCTGTCTCTACTCTCTACTCTCTCTTCTCTCAGAAAAATGGAAAATGGCAAAAGTCTTCGAAGTCCGAGAGTAGGAGTCCTTTTATAGTGTGAGGAGAAGGTTCGAGAGAACTGATCAAAACCAACAGCTAGGATCGAGTCAATATATTTTGACTTGAATCCAAGGGCTCACACAAGGCGGTGGTTAAATGAAACGTGATTGGCTTAAAAAGTTACACTGGGATTCATCAAGGTAACATGCAGATCGTTGATAAGAAATGATCCAAGGGTTGATAACATACGCGTTTTTAACTCAGTAAAGAAACACACTTACAACCAATCAGAGGGAAACAGGTGTTGGACAATAAGACGGGATAAAACGCGCGTCCAAACTAATTAAAATGTACACCCTGAAGTCTCTGCCGCTTTTAGATTCTACCCAACAAAACATAAGGCCAATATTCCCAGCAAAGTGTATTTATAAAATGACCCCAAAAACTTATAAATCAAGTTTTAATTAATAAAACCTTGTTTAAAAAATCCCAAAAAATTGTTAAAAATCAAACTTAGGGATTTAAACACACTCAACATATGTACACACATTATTATGCAGTATGACATGCATGAATTGAATTCTACTGTGTGTGAGTGTTGGCAATAGTGTCTTGATCACTACAAGATAGAGAGATGAAGAAGCAAACCAATTTTTGAGGCTCTTTAGTTTCTAGGATGGACATAATTTTGTCATAATTTCCAAACTAGATGAGCACTTATACAATATAGAATCAAGTGAGTCAAAGGTATAAGGCCTTCAATACAGCACAAGATTGTAGAGTTAATTTGAACACGACCAATAAAAATACTAGGGCCAACATTTGCAAGACATGGGATGATTCAAGTGACTCTGATAATGAGAAACCTGAGTCATCTGATGTTTTTGATCCTTGCATGTCTTTCATTGCTAAGATAATATATCAAGATGATATGCATGTGCTTAAGTATTAGAATGATGCTAGTAGCTCTACTTCTGTTATTATGAATCATGTTGCTACTGGTTTAGATGCTTTAATTTCTGAGAACATTACTAGTTCTACATCGGGGTGTGTGAGTCAAAGGGAATGCGATAATGACGATGTCAATGTGTGTGTGAGTTTAATAATTGAATCCTTAGGGGTCACTTCACACACTACACTTAGTGATTCGGACATTGAACACCTCCCTGATGTTCACACACTTTATGACAAAGCTCTCAAGAAAAGCTCTAGAATAGAGAAAATAGTGAAAGATCTCACAAAGAAACTAGAAGACCTAAGTCTAATGGTCAAACTTAATGCTGAAGAGTACACTACCCAATGTCTAACTCATCAAAATGAAGTCAGAATTTTTAATCAAAAATTGAAAGATTTGCTTGAAACAAATGAAACTTTGGAGAAAAATATAAAGGGACATTATTAGAATTGGAACAAGCCAAATAAAAGACAACAACTGTTTTAAAAAAATTGACAAGTTTGAAAATAATTCCAATTGTTTTGATGATTTTGTTGTTGATTCAAAAACCAATTCTGATGATCGAACTAGAATAGGATTTGTCCCAAATTTAAAGACATAAATTAAAAACTTTGAATCAATCAAGTTTGTGTCAGGTGGAAAAAGACCTATGGAAAACTGTCTAGATTTTCAATCACTAAGAGATAAGTTTGATCCAAAACATCAAAAGTTGGATATTGGGGAATCAAGTAAATCTAAGTGTGAAAGTCCACCTATGGCTAAATACGTCTGCCCTCCTATTAGGAAGAGTGATTCTGCGTTTCAAACTGTACTCCCTAGGAATAAGGTTCAAAATCAAAATTCCATGAAACCTATGTTTAAAGACTTTCCTAAGGAGATACATTCTTCAAGCAATATATACTGCTCTTACTGTGACATATTCAGACATTCCTTTAAAGGTTGCTACTCTATACGTATAGTTAATCCTATCTCTAATGCTCCTTTATATCAAAACTTTATCTACTCTAGGAGAAGCCGTAACAATTACGTTTAGCCTGGACAACCAGACAAAAACTCTAACTATAGAAAGAGAAAGACCAAACCTAAAAGATCATTTACAAGAAGGATTCCTAGGAACTTTTCTAAACCAAATGCTTATATCCTCCATAATACTCAAATTCAAGCGCAAAATATTTTTTAACAAAAATCTAATGCTCGCAAGTTTTATCAAGTGAGAGCAAATATGCACAAAACAAAAATAAGAGCTGTATAGGTTAGAAAAGATGAGCTATTGCCCCAAATGAAGTGTAATATTGTGATTATTACTTTAAAAGCTGAACACACCTCTTCTGGTTAGTATTTAGACTCTGGGTGCTCAAAACATATGGTTGGGTATGATACCAAACTTTTAGACAAAACCAGCTTTGCTGGAGGAAAAGTTATTTTCGGTGATGGTGTATCATCTCAAATCATTGGTAAAGGAGCAATCAAAGAAGAAGGAATGCCTGTGCTTGAAAATGTTCTTCTAGTAAAAGGTCTAAAGGATAATTTACTTAGTATCTCGTAATTTTGTGACTCAAATCATATTGTCACATTTTCAATGAATAATTGCAAAATTTTAAATGAAAAAGGTGAGTGCATAATTACAGGATTCAGGACTCCTGACAATTGTTATACTGTCATGAATAGTACTAAAGTCTGTAACGTTGCTAAAATGGATAACAATGAAATATGGCATAATATGATGGGTCACATAAATTACAATAGCCTTAGAATATTGTCTTCACAAGAAATAGTTAGAGGAATTCCAAAAATCAAACCTATCTCTAATATTGTTTGTGAATCATGACAGGAAGGAAAAATTATTAAGGCACCTCATAAGAAAGTTAAAGATATCCTTACCTCTAAACCCTTGGATCTCATCCATATGGATCTAATGGTTCCTTCTCGTACTGTTAGTCTATGTGGACACACTTACATTCTAGTTATGGTTGATTACTTCACCAAGTTTACATTGGTAGACTTCTTAAAACAAAAGTCAGACACTTTCAGAACTTTTTTGAAAATCTTATGGCATATAGAAAATGAGAAGGACACTGGAATAAATAAAATTCGTAGTGATAGAGGAGGAGAAATCATAGATACAGGTGTTATAGAGTATTGTGACTATAATGGTTACAAACATGAATTTAGTGCTCCTAAGACACCTCAACAAAATGGAATTGTTGAGCGAAAGAATCGTACCCTTCAAGATATGGCATGTGTTATGATTCACGCCAAGTGTTTACCTAAATATTTTTGGGTAGAATCAATTCGTACTGAGTGTCACATTATTAATAGGGTCTATCTTAGGAAGAATTCTAAACAAACTCCTTACGAACTATGGTATGGGAAGAAGCCCAATCTTAAATACCTTAGAACTTTTGGTAGTACATGTTATGTGTTTAAAGACAGAGAACACTCATCCAAATTTGAGATTCGTGGAGATAAATGCTATCTTCCTAGGATATTCACCTGATAGTAGAGCATACCGTGTCTATAATCTTCGCACAAAGTTCAATATCTCTAAAATCCTATTCAACACTCGCAAACAAAACATATAAAAATTAGACATCATTTTATATGCGAATTAGTTGAGACTAAGGAATTAGAAATTAATTATCTTCCTACTGATTTACAACTCGCATATATGTTTACGAAACCTTTGGATTATAATAGATTTCATTCTTTGCGAAAATCGATAGGAATGGTTTGTGCTGAATAAACTTGTGTGGCTTAAGTATTTTTTTCCCTTTGTCCATTTGAGACAAAATGGGGGAGAAATTTGAGTCTTATGAGTTCATTTTTTCTTACATATTTTTAAAAAGCTTGATCTTAGTCTTATTTGCTGGAATCTGTACCGTTGTCTTTAACATATGTTATTAGGGTATTGGTTTGTCATTAGTTGGGTTATGTAATTTTCTTTTACTAGAATATGGTTAGATAGAATTTTGTATAGGCATAGTTTTTTCTTATTCTTTTCGTATCCGTACGAGTCTTAGATGACTCAAAGGAGATTTTATCTCATATTTCCAAAGGGGGAGATTGAAGCACCTTATACTCTTGACTTACTTGAGACTACATTGTATAAGTGCTCATCTTATTTGGAAATTGTGATAAAATATTGAGTCCCATCCCCTAGATACCAAAGAACCTCAAATACTATACTGGATTCATTTAATGGTAAAATCTCAATCACACACACACATTAGGATTGCATACATTCATATATAATGCATTAATTCCTTGTGTGAGTTAATTCCCTTTTAAAATAAGGTTTTAATATTTTTGTGAATTTTTAAATAATTTTTGAAATGATTTGTTTCATTATAAAAGTCGGGTTTATAAACTTTTGGGTTCATTTTGTAATTTCCGGATTTATCTAAACTTGCTGAATGTTTGGTTGGGTAAAATCTGAAAGCGCTTGAGACTTGAGGGTGCGTGTGTAATTATTTTAGAACATGTGTTTGGGTTTAATTTTATCCTTACACCTGTAAGCATTATGGCGGCTTGATGTGTCCTTTCTCTAAGACTCAGAACCTTCACTCAATCTCAGCCCCTGGATTGTTTTCATCAACGATCTGCATGCGTTTTTCCCTAATCCCCCTGAATCCCTTATAGACCAATCAGCGTATGTATAAATCACCGCTTTTGTTAAACCGTTGGATAAGAGTCAACAGTCCATGACCAAATCTTAGCCATTGGATCTGATCTCTTATTCTCGAACCTTCCTCGCTGAGTATAAAAGGAGGCTGGGTCTCAGCATTCAAAGACTTTTACCAGTTCGTCGAAACTGAGAGAAAAAGAGAAGAGAGAGAAACCAAAGAGAGAAAACCCTAAATCATTCAAACCCTAATCTCATTTTCAAACCCTAAATTCTTTTTTTTTCAAAATTAGTTTACAACAAAACCAAACCTGAGTGTTTAAGAGTTATTTTGGTAGTGGTTTGAAGGCAGTTAGAGTTTTAATCCTCTGAGTTTGAGATCTTGTAACAAACTTAAGCATTTACGTTTGATATCCATTTATTTATTATACAAACTGTAGATCTTTCTATTTTATGTTATATTCCACTTAGATCTACATTTTTACGTCTCTCATCTTCAGAAATCAGATTTGCTAATTATTTTCTGTAATGTTTATCACAACTTTAGAATCAATAAATTCTTTTCTGTTTCTAGTTCTTATGAAATAAGACTTCTGATCTAGTTGAAATCGTAATCCTTGGTTTTTAATTTCAAAAGTATTTTCAAAACCCTCTGAAATTGATTAAGACCTTAAACCGTCTTTCGAGCAAGGTAACCATGGATTCTGGGTTAGTTTAAAGATCAAGAAAGTTATTTGTTTCTAAAGAAGAGAGAAAATGAAAAACTTATTCATTTAGATCTTTCTTGAATTTGATAGGACTTGTTTATATAAATAAGTGTGAGTGTGTGCATGCATGTGTTAGATCACTTTCACAAACACTTGTCACACTATAACACAAGAAATATTGGGTATAAGATCTTAAAACTTGTATAGGTCTGTTTTGCTTTCACAAACACTTGTCACACTATAAGATCCTATACAAGTTTAGAATCAACTAGTGGGTATATATTCTAAACTTGTATAGGTCTGTTTTGTTTTCATGTGTGTTAAATAGTTTGTAACTTGTTTATTTTGTTTTAGTGGATTTTTGGTTTGTGATTTAGAAGTCATCGTGGATGTTTCCTCAGTTGGGTGAGGTTTTACCACCTTAAAAATTGTGTGTAATTAATCTTCCTACATCTCCTCATCTCATTCTTGTTGGTGTGCTGATATAAACTGTCTTAGTTTTTTTTTTCAAAACTAGTTACATAATCTTGAACATATCTCTTACATTTTTTATTAAACACATCTTGTGGTTAATCTGTTTTGGTTTAAAGAAAGGAGTTTCTCCAAAAAATAGTTCGGAGTTACTTTGACAGTTTAATCTTGAATTAAACGGCTTAAGTGACAGTTTTTCAATTGGTATCAGAGCTTGGAAATTTCTTTTAAAGATCTTGTGTTTCTAAAATTATTTTCTAAAAATCAAACAATGGACGAGAAAAATGAAAGATTTGGTAACTTGACCAAACCTCCTCTCTTTGATGGAAACAACTTTTCTTACTGGAAAGTAAGGATGGTTGCTTTCATACAAGGAACCTTGGGAGATGATGTTTGGGATATTGTTGAAAACGGATATATTTATCCCACAAAACCAGCCACCGAAGGAAGTAATGAGAGGATTAAGAAAGTATTAAGTGAATTCACTCAAGAAGATAAACAAGCCTCTCAAAACAATAACAAAGGCAAGACTGCCATCTTTATGTCTATAAATGAATATGACTTCAAAAGGATCTCATCTTGTACCACTTCTAAGGAAGCTTGGGATACTCTGGTTACTGCTCATGAAGGAGACACTAGAGTTAAGGCTGCTAAAACACAGATGCTTATCCAGCAGTATAAATCTTTAATCATGTCAGACTCTGAATCATTTGATGACTTTTACATGAAATTACCTGACATTGTTACCAAATCACATTCTGATGGGATAACCTATGACAGAAATGAAATTGTTTCAAAAATTCTAAGGTCACGACCATAGAAATTTGATAAAAAAAGATATGCTATTGAAGAAATGAGTGATTAAAACCTCACTCCTGAATTACTCAGTAGTAAACTGAGAACTTTGGAAATGGAACTAGAATTCAAGAAATAATAAACCCAGTCCCATAGGAAACAGACTAGTTCCAATTTGAGTTTTTCCTCTAAACTGATAAGACCTGAGCTTTGCATTCCCAATAATTATTCTTATTTTGACGAGGAATGTGATATGGATAGTTTAGATAATCAAATTGCCCTGATGTCAAAGCAGTTTAAGAAAATTGTGAAATTTAGAAACAAAATGGCAACCAGACAAGGCAAGCCAAATTATCCAGCTCAGTCTGATCACAAATCTCATGAGAAAGGTCAAGACAAACATCACAAGGACATTCATAAGATACCTAACAAAATATTTAAGAATATTGAATGTTTTAGATGTGGAAAATTGGGTCATATATCCCAAGATTGCACAGTTAACTTGAACACGATCAATAAACATACTAGGACCAACATTTGCAAGACATGGGATGATTCAAGTGACTCTGAGAATGAGGAACCTGAGTCGTTTGATGTTTTTTATCCTTGCATGTCTTTCTTTGCTAAGATAATCTATAATGATGATATGCCTGTGCCTAAGTATGAGAATGATGCTAGTAGATCTACTTCTGTTGTTATGAATCATGCCGCTACTGGTTTAGATGCTTTAATTTCTGAGAACATTACTAGTTATACAGCGGGGTGTGTGAGTCAAAGGTAAAGCGATAATGATGATGTCAATGTGTGTGTGAGTTCAAGAATTGAATCCTTAGGGGTCACTTCACACACTACACTTAGTGATTCAGATACTGAAGACCTCCCTGATGTTCACACACTTTATGCAAAAACCCTCAAGAAAAGCTCTAGACTAGAGAAAATAGTGAAAGATGTCACTAAGAAACTAGAAGACCCTAGTCTAATGGTTAAACTTAATGCTGAAGAGTACACAACCCAATGTCTAACTTATCAAAATGAAGTCAAAATTTTTTATCAAAAATTGAAAGATTTGATTGAAACAAATGAAACTCTGGAGAAAAAATATAAAGGGACATTATCAGAATTGGAACAAGCGAAAGAAAACACAACAACTGTTTTAAAAAAAATTGCTAAGTTTAAAAATAATTCCAATTCTTTTAATGATTTTGTTGTGATTCAAAAACCAATTCTGATGATCGAATTGGAATAGGATTTTGCCAAAATTTAAAGACACAAATTAAAAAATTTTAATTAATCAAGTTTGTGTGAGGTGGAAAAATTCCTATGGAAACCTGTCCAAATTTTCAATCACTAAAAGATAAGTTTTATCCAAAACATCAAAAGTTGGATATTGGGGAATCAAGTAACTCTAAGTGTGAAAGTCCACCTAAGGCTAAATATGTCTTCCCTCCTATTAGGAAGAGTGATTCTACGTTTCAAACTGTACTCCCTAGGAATAAGGTTCAAAATCAAAATTCCATGAAACCTATGTTTAAAGGCTTTCCTAAGGAGATACCTTCTTCAAGCAATCTGTACTGCTCTTACTGTGACATATTCGGACATTCCTTTGAAGGTTTCTACTCTAGACGTTTAGTTAATCCTGTCTCTAATACTCCTTTATATCAAAACTTTAACTACTCTAGGAAAAGTCATAACAATTATGTTCTGCCTAGACAACCAGATAAAAACTCTAACTATAGAAAGAGAAAGACCAAACTTAAAAGATCATTGAAAAGAAGGATTCCTAGGCACTTTTCTAAACCAAATACTCATATCCTCCATAAAACTCAAATGCATGAGTAAAATATTTTTCAACAAAAATCTAATGCTTGCAAGTTTTATCAAATGAGAGCAAATATGCGAAAAACAAAAACAAGAGGTATTTGGGTTAGAAAAGATCGGCTATTGCCCCAGATGAAGTGTAATATTGTGATTATTGCTTCAAAAGCTAAACACACATCTTCTGGTTGGTATTTAGACTCTGTTTGCTGAAAACATATGACTGGGGATGGGACAAAACCAGCTTTGCTGGAGGAAAAGTTATTTTCGATGATGGTGTATCATCTCAAATCATTGGCAAAGGAACACTCAACGAAGAAGGAATGCATGTGCTTGAAAATGTTCTTAAGGCTAATCTACTTAGTATCTCGCAATTTTGTTACTCAAATCATACTGACACCTTTTCAAAGAATAATTGCAAGATTTTAAATGAAAAAGGTGAGTGCATAATTATAGGATTCAGGACTCCTGACAGTTGTTCTACAGTCATGAATAGTACTAAAGTCTGTAATGTGGCCAGAATGGATGATAATAAAATATGGCATAATAGGATGGGTCACATAAATTACGATAGCCTTAGTAAATTATCTTCACAAGAAATAGTTAGATGAATTCCAAAAATCAAACCTATCCCTAATATTATCTATAATTCATGACAGGAAGGAAAAATTATTGAGGCACCTCATAAGAAAGTTAAAGATATCCTTATCTCTAAACCCTTGGAGCTCATCCATATGGACCTGATGGGTCCTTCTCGTACTATAAGTCTCTGTGGACATAATTACATTCTAGTTATGGTTGATGACTTCACCAGGTTTACTTGGGTAGCATTCTTAAAACAAAAGTCGGACACTTTCATAACTTTTTTGAAAATCTTACTGCGTATTGAAAATGAGAAGGACACTCAAGTAAATAGAATTTGTAGTGATAGAGGAGGAGAATTCATAGATATAGGTATTATAGAGTATTGTGACTATAATGGTTGCAAACATGAATTTAGTGAACCTAAGACACCTCAACAAAATGGAATCGTTGAGCGAAATAATCTTACCCTTCAAGAGAAGGCACGTGTTATGATTCACGCCAATTGTTTACCTAAATTTTTTTGGGTAGAATCAATTCGTACTGCGTGTCACATTATTAATAGGGTCTATGTTAGGAATAATTCTAAACAAACTCCTTACGAACTATGGTATGGGAAGAAGCCCAATCTTAAAAACCTTAGAACTTTTGGTAGTACATGTTATGTGTTTAAAGACAGAGAACACTCATCCAAATTTGAGATTCGTGGAGATAACGCTATCTTCCTAGGATATTCACCTGATAGTAGAGCATACCGTGTCTATAATCTTCGCACAAAGTTCAATATCTCTAAAATCCTATTCAACACTCGCAAATAAAACATATAAAAATTAGACATCATTTTATATGCGAATTAGTTGAGACTATGGAACTAGAAATTAATTATCTTCCTACTGATTTGTAGCTCGCATATATGTTTACAAAACCTTTGGATTACAATAGATTTCAATCTTTTCGAAAATCGATAGGAATGGTTTGCGCTGAAAAAACTCGTGTGGCTTAAGTATTTTTTCTCCTTTGTCCATTTGAGACAAAATTGAGGAGAAATTTGAGTCTTATGAGTTCATTTTTTTTACATATTTCTAAAAAGCTTGATCTTAGTCTTATTTACAGGAATCTGTACCGTTGTCTTCAACAGATGTTATTAGGGTATTGGTTTGTCATTAGTTGAGTTATGTAATTTTCTTTTTCTAGGATATGGGTAGATAGAATTTTGTATAGGAAGAGGTTTTCTTATTCTTTTCGTATCCTTACGAGTCTTAAATGACTCTAAGGAGATTTTGTCTCATATTTCCAAAGGGGGAGATTGAAGCAGCTTATACTCTTGACTTACTTGAGTCTACATTGTATAAGTGTTCATCTAGTTTGGAAATTGTGACAAAATATTGAGTCCCATCCCCTAGATACCAAAGAACCTGAGATACTACACTTGATTCATTTGATGGTAAAATCTCAATCACACACACACTAGGATTGCATACATTCATATATAATGCATTCATTGCTTGTGTGAGTTAATTCCCTTTTAAAATAAGGTTTTAATATTTTTGGGAATTTTTAAACAATTTTTAAAATGATTTGTTTCATAATAAAAGTTGGTTTTATAAATTTTGGGGTTATTTTGTAATTTCTGGTTTTATCTAAACTTGCTGAATGTTTGGTTTGGTAGAATCCGAAAGCACTTAAGAATTGAGGGTGCATGTGTAATTATTTTAGAACACGCGTTTGTGTGTAATCTTGGCCTTAAACTTGTCAGCATTAAGAGGACTTGATTTGTGCTTTCTCTTAGACTCAGAACCTTGACTCAATCTCAGTCCTTGGATTGTTTTCATCAACGATATGCATGCGTTTTTCCCCAATCCCTGTGAATCCCTTTTAGACCAATCAGCCTATGTTTAAATCACCGCTTTTGTTAAACCGTTGGATGAGAGTCAATAATCCATAACTAAATCTCAACCATTGTATTTGATCTCTTATTCTCGAACCTTCCTCGCTGAGTATAAAAGGAGGTTGGGTCTCAACGTTCAAAGACTTTTACTAGTTCGTCTAAACTGAGAGAAAAAGAGAAGAAAAAGAAATCAGTGAGAGAAAACCCTAAATTGTTCTAACCCTAATCTTATTTTCAAACCCTAAATTCTTTTTTTCTTCAAAATCAATTTACAATAAAACCAAACCTGAGTGTTTGAGAGTTATTTTGGTAGTGGTTTGAAGGCAGTTAGTGGTTTGAATCCTTTGAGTTTGAGATCTTGTAACCAACTTAATAATTTCAGTTTGATCTCTATTTCTTTCTTATAGAAACTGTAGATCTTGCTATTTTATGTTATATTACACTTAGATCTGCATTTTTACGTTTCTCATCTTGAGAAATCAGATTTGTTGATTATTTTTCTGTAAATTTTTTTCATAACTCTAGAATCAACAAATTCTTTTATGTTTCTAGTTCTTATGAAACAAGACTTCTGATCTAGTTAGAATCGCAATCAGTGGTTTTCAATTTCAAAAATATTTTTAAAACCCTTTGAAATTGATTAAGACCTTGAACCGTCTTTCGAGCAATGTAACCTTGGATTTTGGGTTAGTTTAAAGATCAAGAAAGTCATTTGTTTCTAATGAAGAGAGAAACTGAAAAACATATTCATTTTGATATTTTTGTAATATGATAGGACTTGTTTGTATAAATAAGTGTGAGTGTGTGCATGAATGTGTTAGATCACTTTCACAAACACTTGTCACACTACAACACAAGAAGTGTTGGGTATAAGATCATGAAACGTCAAGAGTCGACATAAAGCTGAAACAAAGTGTTGAGAAGTTAGCAAACTGAGAAAGCAACATCAACATCAGAACTGCAAAAAATTTAGAATCAACCAGTGGGTACATATTCTGAACTTGTATAGGTCTGTTTTATTTGCATGCGTGTTAAATAGCTTGTAACTTGTATATTTTGTTTTAGTGGATTTTTGGTTTCTGACTTAGAAGTCACCGTGGATGTTTCCTTAGTTGGGTGAGGTTTTACCACGTTAAAAACTGTGTGTACTTAATCTTCCTACATCTCCTTATCTCATTCTTATTGGTGTGCTAATATAAACTGTCTTTGTTTTATTTTTCAAAACTAGTTACTTAATCTTGAACATATCTCGTACGTTTTTTATTAAAGACATCTCGTGATTAATCTGTTTTGATTTAAAGAAAAGCGTTTCTCCAAAAAACAGTTCGGAGTTACTTAGACAATTTAATCTTGAATTAAACGGATTAAGTGACAGTTTTTCAACAACATCCTTCGTGTACCTCCTTAACAATCTTGTTGACTTCCGTTAGATGAACATATATCAATAGTGAAATGATGTACCCTCTTCTGTACCATACTTCTGCTTCTACCACGTACTGGGCTGCCTTGTAGCGTAACTTCCTATCTTCTTTCAGATCGAAGGGGAGTTTATCGGCTTCAATATATGCTCGTATGGGGTCCATCGATGATGGTCCCAGATTTATCTCTATTATCTCCAGGATTCCCCTCTTTGTGCGCTTGTGAGTTAGCATTTCCACTGGCACCATTCTTCTCAAAGGTGTTCGAGTGGTCGAGGTTAGTCTGTCCAGGGCATCTTCTTGGATATTATCCAATCTTGGAATTCTTACCATTTTTACTTCTGAGAGATTTACCAACCGCTATCTCACAATGGCTAAGTATTCTACCATAGATTCTTCCCTGGCTTCATAGACCCTAAGTATATGTTTGAAAACTAGTTGAGAGTCACGATGGGATGTAATATGGTCGGCACCCAGTGATGAGGCTAGGCTTAACCCAGTAATCAGACCTTTATACTCCGCTTTGTTATTAGAGGCTTCAAATTAAAAACGGAGAGCATATTCCATGCCTATCTCGTCTGGCGTGGTGATGATAATGCTTGCTCCACTACCGACCGAACAGGACAATCCGTTAATGCATAATTTCCAGATAATGCTATTTTGTTCTAAGTCTGCTTCTTTGATTTTGCCAAACCTCAGAATTTTTTTATGGGATTAATAATGTTGTCATTTATCTTCTTTTGCGATTGAGCTCTCTCCGATGGGAGTCTTCTTGACTTCCTCAGGGGACAAGCTCTCTTTAGAGGAAGTATGCTTGTCATTAGTGATTGAGCTCTATATTGGGGGGTAAACTCTAATGGCTTTTCCTCATAGGTGAAATCAGTAATGAAATCAACTAGTACATATTCCTTGATGGCGGTCCTAGGTTCGTACTGTATGTCGTACTCACCAAGTTCAACTACCCAAGTTATGAGCTGACCGAATTTCTCTGGTTTGTGCAGCACCTGCCTCAAAGGTAGATCTGTATAGATCACGATAGTGTAGACTTAGAAATATGGCTTCATTCTTCTTGAAGCTTCCCTTAATGCCAAGTCTAACTTCTCTATTCGTGGGTATCGGATTTTAGCTCCTCGATATGCTTTGTTGGTGTAGTAAACCGGCCTTCAGACTCCATCCTCCTGCCTCATTAGTGATGAACTAATAGCTGATTCAGACACCGCAAGGTTGAGGTAGAGTTTTTCTCCAACGAGAGGTCGTGATAAGAGCATGGGTGAGCCTAGGTAATGCTTTAACTCTAGTAAGGTTCTTTCACATTCTTCATTCCACTCAAACGACTTCCTTAGTACTTTAAAGTAAGCTAAACATTTATCTGTGGCTCTAGAAATGAAACTGTTAAGGGCTTCCACTCGACCTGTGAGCCTTTTCACATCTTTCCTCGTGGAGGGGGATGTCATGTTGAGCAGAGCCTAGATGTTATCTGGGTTGACTTTGATACCTCGTTGGTTGACGATGAATCTGAGGAACATGCCCTCTTTCACTTAAAAAACACATTCCGTTGGGTTCAGCTTGATTTGATACCTCTCCAACTTGTCAAATGTATGCCCTAGGTCTTTGATGGGGTCAACCACTACCTTGATCTTAGTGAGCATATTATACATGTATACTTCCATGTTAACCCCAATCTCTTCAAAGACTTTGTTCACCAATCTCTGGTAAGTGGCTCCTGTATTTTTTAGACAAAATGCCATAACATTATAACAGTAAGTACCTCTGTTGGTTATGAAGGACGTCTTTTCTCTATCTGAGGTCTTCATCCTAATCTGATTGTAGTCGGAGTATGCGTCCATGTAGTTAAGACGTTCGTGTCCTGACACCGCGTCGACCAGTTTGTCAATCCTAGGCAATAGGTAGCAGTCTTTGGGGTACGCCTTATTGAGGCCAGTAAAATCAATGCAAATCCTCCGTTTCTCATTCTTCTTGCGTACCATAATCACGTTATCCATCCATTCTGGATACTTGACATCGTCGATGAAATTGGCCTTCTGGAGCTTATGGACCTCCTCTTGGACAACGAGGTTCTTCTCGACATAAAAAACTCTTCTCTTTTATTTGATCGGTTTAGCTCTTTCTGCTACATTTAACTCATAACAGATGAAATTTGGATATATGCCGAGCATATCTTCATCGCTCCATGCGAAGACGTCTTTGCACTACTGCATCAAGTTTATGAGTTCTTGTTTTAAATATGGGTCTAATGATGACCCAATTTGGATCGTTCATTCTAAGTGATCGGCGTCAAGTGGAACTATCTCAATTTCCTCGGTAGGATGCCCCTTGATTAATTTTGCATCATGTCGTGGGTTGATGCTTTCAATCTAGTAAGTGGTCGTCAGTTTCTTCTGCTCTTTCTAACCTATCGAGATGTAGTAGCACTCACGCGCCACTACCTGGATGCCTTTAACAACCCTTACTCCGAATTATGTTGGTAATTTCAGGTATTGATGTATCGTAGACAGGACATATTTAAACATCTTTAGACCAACCCTTACTAGTATCACATTGTAGTCCGACAACATCTTTTTGTCGAGGATGAAGAAATGTATCTTTTTTGTTTGGCTGATTAGCCAAATGCCCACTATGACCTCTAGTTACACCGTCACTAGTGGGTACACTTTTTCCCTTGAAAAACTGATCAGAGGTCGATGGTATGGGGTTATCTTGATATCCCAAAGCTTTAATTTCTTGTAATAGTTGTAGAATATGACAGCTGCCGAACTTCCATTATCTCTCAGTATTCTGTCCACTCTGCCTTCATAAATCACCATCGAGTTGACTAGGGGGTCGTTATGAGGGTATAACACTTCTGACAAGTTGTCCTTAGAAAAACCGATGACCAATTTATCTTTGTTTACCTTGCATGGCCGCTTGTTTGAACTGGTTGCCAAGTTGACTTGCCTCACACGCGCACATGCCTGGGCCTTGTTCATATACGCTTTTCTTTCTGCTTGTTCTTCTCCCCCACTTGCACCTCCTCCAGCGATGATGTGATAATCAAAATATATCATGACGACGTCTCGTATAGGATTTTTGGACTTTTTGAGAGATCTAGATCATCCTCTGAGTCATCATCCCTCTCCATCTTCTTATCTTCTGATTTATGGCATGGTGACTGTGGTCGTCTCTTGTCTTTACATTTTTCAGAATTTGGTCTGCCTTGACCTTTCCCATAAAGGGACAACTTGCCCCTCCTGATTAAACCCTTGATGTCGTTCTTTAAACTAATACAACTATAAGTATTGTGGCTGTGATATTTATGAATCTCAGAGTACTTACTCTTATCCCGCATATTCACTGGTGATTTCAACTTTCTAGGCCACTTGAGGTCTTTGCTTCCCCTAATTTCTCCCAAGATGTGTTGGACTCCGACTGTGAGTGGTGTGTATTTGTCATATTTTTTTAGCTATTCAATCTTCTGGTCCTTTCATTCCTTCTTGTCGATGGCTTTACCGGCCGGTGACTTAGGGTGGTCGGATTCCTTAGCAGCCATTACCTCTTCAGCGTTCATGATCTTTCCTTCTTTGGGCAGTACGTTCGTCATAGTCTTGGGAATAGCCTCCCTGACCGAAATATGCTCATCAAAGGAGTTATGGCAGTTGGCTCGTTATAATCCACCGCCTCCCGCTTCTCAGTGTTAAAGCAGGTGATATAATCATGGGTGCTCTCATCAGCCTTCTGCCAAACACTGAGCAAATGGGTGACCTGTTTTCCTAGTTTTGCACTGAAACAAAAGTTACTGACAAATTGGTCGGCCAATTGCTCGAAATTGGTTATTTTCCCTCTAGGAAGGCTGTTGTACCAAATTTCGGTAGTTTGATGATTATGGTGGAGAAAGCTCTACATCGAATCTCATTAGGGATGGAATAAATATCTGCAATAGCTTGATATTGCATGAAATACAGGATTGAATTCATCTTACCATCATACTTTGGCGTGATAACTAGTGGCTTGAATTGATCTGGGGTAGGGTATGCCACAATCAAAGATACGAACGATGATTCCTTCATAAAGTCCCTTTGCAGAGGATTTTTGGAATTTTCTGATGATGCTCTAAATAGTACCACCAGTATGATGTGTAACAATGGCAGCATAAGAGTAAATATATAGTAGAGGGAGGTGAGGAGAAGAGGAGAAATACTAGTATATAAGTGGTTCAGCCAATTAGGCCTATGTCCACTGTGAGAGTTTGTGAGTAATTTCACTAGATGAAGGCATTAATGACCAAAGATTCAATCTCTCAAGATTTATCTCTCTACTGTGTAAACCAACAGAGTTTTAACTAGGGTTGCCATTATCGATCCTTTTACAAGGTAGAGTAAGACTTCTATATATAGTGCTTGGGGGTTGTAATGTACCCCCCAAGCATGAAATGATCATGTATATGAGGATTGAACCAATATCCTGTTGACACCTGACTAATCTTATGTGGGTAATGATAACAAAAATATTCCCTCACGTGAGGGGAATGATTCGGTTATAACTGATTTACTCACGTGTTCCAAACCTTACATGTGCTTGCATATGCTCGGACTTGTGTCCTTGACTGATGCAACCTCGGCCTGGACGAGTACAAGGTTGGTGAAGTCCGATAATGTTGCTTTATCTTGTTAATAGCCATAATGACCTCGACCGGGAAGACCTGTCGAGGTTAGGCACGAGGTGAGATGCAACGTCGACTTAAGCAGAGTAGGACGTTGATAATAACATTCCCCCATATTTCGTTGCTAACCTCGGCTGCTACAGAGCCGAGGTTGGTAGTAGAGAGCCGCCCTTGTAGAATACGACCTTTCTGATGGCAGTTGTGAGCTTCTTGTCAACTCGACTGTGAGATAGGCCGAGGTTAATGACTCTGAGTACGAGGGTGCACTTTGGGCATATCAATCACCCCCTAGACCTTAGTCCCCTATGTGAGTAGGTGATTGAGGGGTATGCTAGGCCGATGCTGAGTTTTTTTTAGTGCCTTGGGGTGTGAAGTGATTCCTTGACAGATGTCACTCACTGAAGTGACTAACGTATTCCCCAAGGTGTTGATATTTCTGGCAGCATCTTTTTGGTTTCCAAGGGTAACGATGGGGGCATTGGAAATCATGCCCTATCATTAAGAAGGTTTAAAACCTTCTTCTTTTTCCTCTTTTTCTCTTTGCTCTTGTAATTTTCTCCTACCTAATCTTTTCTGCAGCTGCCATCGCGATTTCCTTCAATCCCTCCATTGCTTGCTGTGATTCAAGGTTTTCTGCTTCTAACCTCTTCCTTCTTCAATCATAATCAATCAGGTATTGCTCCTCAACCTTTCATTTTATATTTCTGGTCATTATTTTTACAGTTTTAATTTTCTGACAGTTTTTCTTTTTTTGGCACAGGTTTTCACTACTGTCAAGTGGTCATAGGTCTAGGCTTGCAGCGGTGAGGTAGTTTTGAGACTATTCTAGGCTGCTTTGAGGTTGTTTTATCCACGGACCTCCCTCTTTTAAGTTCTCTGGTGACCTGCCGATCATCTTCTCCTGTAACTAGCTTAGGGTGCTCTTGGTGTTCTTCATTTGAGACCTTTCAACTTCCACCCTTTGATCTTTAATTTGGGTTCTTTAAGTTGTGTACCTATTTATAGTTTGAGTCTTTTCCTTAAGTGTAGTGTCATATTCCTTATGCTTATACCCTTATACCAACTTATAGAAGAGTTCCCCTCTCTTCGTGAGAAGACCTTTGAGAAGATTAGGCAGATAGAGCTAGCCCAAGAGGAAGCTCGCAGGGCTGAGGCCTTCCCCCTCAGACCAATTTTTCCTCTTCCACTAAAGGTCATATACCCTGTGCCTGAAGAGGTTCCTGAGGATCCTGTCCAAATGTCTTAGTCCTCTTCCTCAAACCATATCTCAGCGTCAGAAGCAGGTGTATCTGTAGACTCTTTTCAAGGGGCTATGGATTATTCTCCTAGGCAAGGTGAGGTTCCTGAGGAAGCCGAGGTTTCAAGCCGTGCCTCGTCTCACCAAGGTGCTAGTAATTCGCGTAGGTATTCCAATTTTGAAATCTTAGGGCCATGTATGAAAATTCCCCCTCCTATTGATCCCATTCCCCTATCGGCTACCATCGGGGTTGAGTTTGCGAAGAGGTTTCCTGGTGGTGTCCCTACCACTACCCAGGCCAACGCTGTTGTGGATGATGATGATGGTGAGGAGAGCGAACTTGATACCTCTGAGGCGGTCGATAATGAGAGCACTGTGAATGAGTATGACCTTATTTCTTTCACGCACCTCTATTCCATAGATTCTTCAATCATCCTTAGGAAACCTCTGAAGGAAGAACGAGCCTTCGATGGAGAAATCTGCGTTTATGAGCAGATGTTTAAATTGGGTTTTTGTCTTCCTATACACCCAACCATCAGAGATATACTCTCCCACATTAATCTTGCCCCTTCCCAACTGTCCCCAAATGCCCAGAGGGTTATGATTGGGGCCATCATCCTTGGGAGAAATGTTCACCATTCAGACCTTCCATTTAGAGGTTTTACAGGCTGTTATGTGCCCTCGTCTTCCAAAAACCACCCCATCTACTACCTCTTCTTAGCTAGGAAATCAGAGAAGAAGCTCTTGGTTACCCACACTTCAAACCATAATTGATAACCTCGGTACTTCTTTGTTTTTGAGGCATGGAAGTTTGGATCAGATGAGGCTTCTGGAATGTCGGTTCCAAGAACCCCTCTTAGATAGGGTAAGGTCTCCCTTGCTACTAAAGCCGACCCTAGACTTATCGAGGACAATTACAAGAATGTTGAGGACCTTCGCAATCAGGGCGAGAAAGGTCTTCTCGTTAAATATGAGCATCTGATGACCCCCTATTACCTTTCTCAGACAGTTTTGGGGGGTGGTCCCCTAGAAGAGCTTCGTAAGTTTTCAACATTTTTCTTACCCAAGTCATACCTCTTATATTTTTTATCTCTAACTGACTAACTCAGGGACTAGTCTTGTAGAGAGTCCAGTAGGTATACCAAACGAGTTTGGGGGATGTATGCTCCTAGTCTGGTGAAGCTAATAGAAAAGATAGGTGGTAAGAGTGCACCACCGCCGATTTCAAAAAGGAACGTCGGCACCTCCAAGACCGACGCTAGAAAAAAGAGGAAGTCCACGGTTGACCCGGGGCATACGAGGCCGAGTAAGACTCAGGACAAGGGTTGTACCATACCCATTTCTATAGACGGTGCCCTGGTTGCTCATCTTTCTCAGCTCAAAATTGGATATAGCTTGATCGATCAAAGTCTGAAAGCTGTCGATGCTATTGGCGCAATAATGACTGAGGAAGATAAGTGTTTACTATACGAATTGGATGTCCCTTTATTGGTCTAGTTTTCTCTCCACAAATCAATCCAGGTATCAGTTTTTTGCTCATTTTCTCACAAGTGTAACATCGTCTCTTTAGAAATTACAACTCATATGTTCATACATCTGATTTTCTTTTGCAAGGTGTCTTATCTTTTCATCGTCTTGTTGATTGGACTTTGAAGAAGATGCCCCTTATAGAAAAGGGAAAGGAAACTGAGAAGGATGAGGCCTCTCTGAATGCAGAGGTTGAAAGGTTGAATGTAATAATCAAGGAGAGGGATGACCAGTTGTCTCAACTCAAGAAGGATCACAACAAGGCTCTGAAGGCCAAAGACGATGTTCTTCAGTCTAAAGTTGATGTTTTTTGTTTGAAATTTATATGTTGGTGTTGCCCTATAATTGCTATGTTTTACCTCTGATTTTTGCCAAATATTGTATGTTAAAGGTCTGAGGTCACCAATCACAGTGAGGTCACCATATTATGATGTTTCACCTCTTAAAATTTCACCAAATAATGATGTTTAAGGTCCGAGGTCACCACATTATGATGTTTCACCTTAAATTTTCACCAACTAAATGATGTTTTAAGGTCTAAGGTCACCAAAATATGATGTTTCACCTCATACTTTCACCAACTAAATGATATTTTAAGGTATGAGGTTACCAAAATATGATGTTTCACCTAATATTTTTACCAACTAAATGATGTTTTAAGGTTCGAGGCCACCAAAATATGATGTTTCACCTCATAGTTTCACCAACTAAATGATATTTAAGGTCTGAGGTCACCACATTATGATGTTTCACCTTAAATTTTCACCAACTAAATGATGTTTTAAGGTCTAAGGTCACCAAAATATGATGTTTCACTGATGATGCCGGAAACAACACCACCAGATAAAGAGGTAGTAGAGATCAAAGAGGCACAATAATGGTAGCAAATTACAACACAGATATGTAGAAGGAGATGAGGAGAAGGGGAAAAACACACCAATATAATTTGTTCGGCAATTGCCTACGTCCACTGTGCAAGTGAGTGTAAGTATCACTACCAGAAGAGGGCTCTAATGGCCTCAGTAATACAATCACTCCACTTTCTCTCTCTCTACTGTAAATGCACCAGAGTTTGTCTAGGATTTGTAATCGATGATCCCCTTACAAGGTAGAGGAAGACCTCTATATATAGTGCTTGGGGGGGGTGTAATGTACCCCCTAAGCATGCAATGAGCATGTGCATGAGGATTGAACCAGTATGATGATGACACCTGTCTGATCCTATGTAGATAAGGATGATCAAAATATTCCCTCACTTGAGGGGGAAGATTCGGTTATAACTAATTTGCTCACATGTTACAAACCTTACATGTTCTTGCATATGCTCGGACTTGTGTCCCTGACTGATGTAACCTCGGCCTAGCCAAATACGTGGTTAGTGATGTCCGATGGTGTTTCTTTGTCTTGTCAATCATCAATATGACCTCGACATAGGAGACTGGTCGAGGTTATGTACGAGGTGGGGTGTAACATCGGCTGGGAAGAGTACGACGTTGGCATAGCTTGATCCCATGACTTCTGATAACCTCGGTTGATGGCCAGCCGAGGTTGGTATATGAGGGTCGACCTTTCGGAAGATGACATTTCTGATGGCAGTTGGGAGTTTCTTGTCAACTCGGTTGTGAGTCAGGCCGAGGTTAGTGACTACGAGTATGAGGGTGCACTTTGGCCATATCATTCACCTCATATTTTCACCGACTAAATGATGTTTTAAGGTCCGAGGTCACCAAAATATGATGTTTCACCTCATATTTTTACCAACTAAATGATGTTTTAAGGTTTTAGGCCACCAAATTATGATGTTTTACCTCATATTTTCACCAACTATATGATGTTTTAAGATTTGAGGTCACCAAATTATGATGTTTAACCTTATATTTTCACCAACTAAATGATGTTTTAAGGTCTGAGGTCAACAAATTATGATGTTTCACCTCATATTTTCACCAACTAAATGATGTTTTAAGGTTTGAGGTCAACCAAATATGATGTTTCGCCTCATATTTTCACCAAATTAATGATGTTTAAAATTTGAGGTCACCAAATAAATGATGTTTTACCTCGTATTTTCACCAAATTAATGGTGTTTTAAGGTCTGAGGTCACAAAATTATGATGTTTCACCTCATATTTTCACCAACTAAATGATGTTTAAAATTTGATGTCACTAAATAAATGATGTTTTACCTCGTATTTTCACCAGTTCAAATACACACACATTGGAACAAAAGCATTAACACAATGTTGCTACGTTTTCATTGACATTATCTATTTGATTTATGTATTACCAAGATATAAATTGCAACATCATAAGTAATATTTCTTTAAGTGATCGACATTCCAAGGGTTGGAGAAAGATTCTCCTTTCAGATTTTCTATCCGGTAGGTACCAGGTACAACATCATCAATTACCCTGTAAGGACCATGCTAATTAGGATGGATCTTATTTGCTTTTTGCCACGTCTTCTTCAGGACAAGGTCTCCTACAGTTATCGGCCTTAACTTCACCCTCTGATTGTAGAATCTCACAATTCTTTGTTGATAGGCTGCCGGTCTTATCTCTGCGTCCTCTCTTCTTTCCTCAATCAAATCAAGATCAAGTCTTATTTCCTCCCTATTCCTTTGAGGATCATTTGTCTGAATTCTATGAGTGGTAAGTCCTATCTCTATTGGGATGACAGGCTCTGAGCCATGGGCTAACATAAATGGAGTTTCTCCTATTGGTGTCCTCGCTGTCGTCCTGTAGGCCCAAAGCACATCATATACCTCCTCTATCCATCTTCCTCTAGCCTCTTCCAACCTCTTTTTTATCACATCAAGGATTTTTCGATTTGTGACCTCCGTTTAGCCATTTTCCTGGGGTTGGCCGGGAGAAGAGAAGAACTACTTGATCCCCACTCTTTCACAGTATTTTTCTAAGGATATGTTCTTGAATTAGGTTCCATTACCTGATATGAGGGTGCTTGGAAGACCATACTGCATATGATGTTCTTCCAGATGAACTGGAAGGTGTTCTGCTCAGTTATTGTGATCATTGGCTCGGCTTATACTCATTTACAGAATTAATTAATTGCCACGATTATGAACCGATAGTTGTTTACGGCTCTTGGCAGGGGTTCTACCAAATCAATGCCCCATATTGCAAATGGCCAAGGGGAGATGATTGAAGTCAGAGGTTGGTGAGGGTGATGAGGGATGGTGTAGAACCATTGGCACTTGTCACACTTCTTCACATACGCAGCTGCATCTTTGGCCAAGGTCGACCACCAGTACCCTTGAGTGATTATTCTCTTAGCCAACAGCCTTCCTCCTATGTGACTTGAACAAGAGACTTCATGCACATCGTGTAAAATGCGTGGAACCTCTGTAGGGTGGACACATATGAGAAGGGGAGCAGGAATCCCTTTTTGTACAAGACATCTCCTATCATTGAGAATTTAGCATCTCTGAACCTCAACTTTTTCCTTTATAACTTCGACTCTGGCAGCTCTCCCTCTCTGATGTATCTGATAAGAGGGTCCATCCATGAGGCTCCCATACTCAGATTTAGGCAGGGTCTAGCAACCTCTTCTTATTATATGGTCGACTTGAGCTGGATCTCGATCGGCACTGTTCTCCTTATGTCTGTCTTTCTGGCTGAGGCTAACCTTGCGAGTGCATCAGCTCAGCTATTATTTAGCCAAGGTATCCTCTTAATTTTTACTTCCTTAAAGATTTCTAGCATCGTTCTCACCCTCTTTAGGTATATATCCATCCTTTCATCTTTGGCCTCATACACTCCTAAGATTTGATTCACGACTAACCTTGAGTCACTATGGACTAGTAGCTGGCCGACATTGAGGAATTTTGCCAAGGAGAGACCTGCTATTAATGCTTCATATTCTGACTCATTATTGGAATCTTTAAAGTTGAACCTCAGCGCATATTCAATATCTATAACATTCGATGCTGTCACTATCAGCCCCTCTCCACTTTCGCTTTCACAGGATGACCCATCGACGAAGAGGTTCCAAATGGTTTCATTTGAAGAGAAGTTTCCCTCTGATAGGGTCCCTTGACTGAAGAGGTATCTCTCTTCATCATTATCCATTATTATTTATCTGGCTTTATTACACTCAACCTCGTTTGAATCTTGGAAGACGTTTCTGTCTGGTTCATCTGCGTCCCCGTGACTCTCCTCAACATCGGACTCTTCCCAAGTAAACTCGACTACAAAGTCTGCGAGTGTCTGCCCCTTGATGGCAACCCTGGGTTGATAAACAATGTCGTATTCCCCCAACTCAATTGCCCAGTTCATTAGCCTTCCCGACTTTATAGGTTTATAGAGGACCTGTCTGAGTGGGGAATCAGTGAGGACGACCATGGAGTGGGCTTAGAAGTATGGTATCATTTTCCTATAAGCATGTATCAAAGTATAGGCTAACTTTTCAATCCGAGGGTACTTCTGTTCAGACCCTTGGAGAGCTTTACTATTGAAGTACACTGGCCTCTGCACTCCATCCTCTTCTCTTATTATTGCATCACTAATGGCTGACTCTGAGACAACTAAATATACATACAACTTCTCTCCCTGAATTGGCCGAGATAGGAGTAAAGGGGATCCAAGGTAGGACTTGAGCTCTTTAAAATCTTTGTCACATTCCTCATCCCATTCGAAGGCCTTTTTAAGAACTTTAAAAAAGGGAAGACACTTATTTGTAGCTCTTGAGACAAACCTGTTAAGTTCTATAACTCTCCCGGTTAGCCTCTGAACGTCTTCGATAGTTTTGGGTGTCTTCATTTCCAATAAAGCCTTGATCTTCTCAGGGTTAGACTCTATTCCCCTTGGTTGACGATGAATCCTAAGAACTTTCGTGCTCCTACCCCGAAGACACATTTGGACGAGTTGAGTTTCATTTTGTATTTGTCCATGGTGTCAAAAATTCTTTCAAGGTCGGCCATATGAGTGTCGGCCTTCAGACTCTTTGTCAGCATGTCGTCCATATAAACTTCCATGAATTTGCCTATTTGATCCTCAAACATCTTATTTACAAGACGTTCGTAAGTAGGCCCTGCATTCTTCAGGCCAAAGGGAATGACCTTGTAGCAATAGGTCCCCTTGTCTGTAATGAAGGCTGTCTTCTCTGAGTCTGCCGAGTCCATAAAGATCTGATTATAGCCTGAATATGCATCCATAAAGTTCATGAGCTTATGTCTTGTTGTGGCATCCACCATCTGATCTATACGAGGTAAGGGAAAGCTATCTTTGGGGCAATAATTTTTTAAATCTTTAAAGTCTACACACATCCTCCATTTCCCATTAGCTTTAGGCAGTATGACTGCATTATATAGCCACTCAGGGGATATGACTTCCTTAATAAACTCGGCCTTTTTAAGTTTTCTAACCTCGTCTCTGATGACATCATACTTCTCTCTTGAGTATATTCTTCTTCTCTTCTTGATGGGCTTGGAATCCTCCACAACATTGAGTTTATGGCACATAATCTCAGGATCAATACCTGACATGTCTGTATGGCTCTAGGAAAAGCTGCTCTGTCGCTTCCTTAACAGATTCACTAGCTCCTCCTTAATCTCAGGCTTTAGGTCTTAGCTGACTTGGATGGTTTTTTTTATCTTGTCCTCATTGAGGATGATGGATTCTACCTCCTTCGTGCCCTCTCCCTTTTGAGATTTGTTTTATCTCTAGGATCAAGTGTGTCTATGTCGTACATGGTTGTTTCCCTCTTATGAGCCTCTCTCTCTTTTGCAGAGTTGAGGTAGCATTCTCTTGTCGACGTTTGATCACCTTTCACTTCCCCTACTCTATAGGGAGTCAGGAATTTTAGCATTTGGTGGACCGTTGAAGGCACGACCTTAAACTCCTTGAGTGCTACTCATCCCATAATGAGGTTGTAGGCTGAGAAGACGTTTTCATCCATCACAAAAAAATGATTTTTCTAGTCAACCTCTTAGGCCATTCATCTTCCATTCTCACACATCAATTTCATACATATCTAACGGATGAACATTTTCACTGCTAAAGCTAATCAAGGGATGATGATAAGGGATAAGCCTAGCTCTGCCGAGGCCCAAGCTCTTGAAACATGGCCAAAACATAATGTCTATATAACTACCCCCATCAACGAGGATCCTTTGAACTTCACACCCACGCACACTCGTGGTGATGACTAAAGGGTCATCGCAGGGAGCTAAGATACCCTTGAAATTAAGTCGTGAGAAGCCGACCACGAGGGTGTCCATATCTACCTTCTTTCTCTTCTCACGTTTAACCTTTATGGATGCCAAGTTCTCAACCTCGACTTTAGTCACTACTTTAACCTCTGCCACATGAGCCTTGCGATCAGCTACCTCTGATCCGCCTCCTGCAAGCCCTCCACGGATAGTGATTATACCGAAAGAGATCATACCTACCCTCTTTTATAGGGCATTGTCATCTTTAGGTGGGAGATCAGGGTTATCTTCATCATCATCTGAGGAATCAGCTCTTATGGCTGGGGTATCTTCCCGACATTTATCATTTCTTTTCTTCTTAGGATGGTCTCTTCTTCCCTTAGAAGCTCTAATATCCACATACTTTCTGAGCTTACCAGACTTCAACATTTTTTTAATCTCATCCTTCAAAGAGAAGCAGTTGCCCGTTAGATAACCGTGATCTTGATGGAATTCGCACCATAGATTCTTGTTTCTCTTATGTGGGGGAGCCTTCAGCTTCTCCGGCCATCTCAGGGATCTATCATTCTTTATTTCATTGAGGATGTGTTCACAGCTCACTGTTAAAGGCGTGTAGTGTGCAAACTTGTCCTTTGTATTCCTCTTCTTTCCATACTTTTTCCTTTGGAACTTCCCACTGCTACTTCCATTCAAATCCTCATACTTCGCAACCATTGCCTCTTCTGCATTCATGACCTTTTGAGCTGTCGCTAACAACTCTCTCATAGACTTAGGAGGGTCTTCAGTAATCTTCAAAAGTATCTTTCCCTTCTGAAGCCCTCCAATAAGGGTTGTCATGGCTATGCTCTATTCATAATCTTCTAACTCTAATTTTTCCTTGTTGAACCTCATGATATAGTCTCTGAGCTTTCATTCTTCCATTGCTTTACATAAAATAAGTGAGTCGTCTTCTTCTGAAGTCTTACCCCAAAACAGAAGTTATGAATAAACCGCTCGGGCAAACCTTTGAAATTTTCAACTGAGTTTTTTGGAAGAGAAATGAACCAGATATTTGCTGCCCCAGTCAAAGTGCTTGAAAAAGATCGACACCTCATCTCATCAGAGATTGAATAAATATTTGCTACAGATTGATACATTTAAATATGATCGACTGGGTTAGTACCACCATCATACTTGTGAGACACCACTGGAGGTTTATATTTGGCAGGGGTTGGGAAGTTAACAATCCTTGCCACAAATGGTGAGCCCTCTGAGTACCCCCGTTGCAATGGGTCTAGGATTTTCATGAGGTCCCCTATCTTCTCTTCCAACCTCTGAATAGAGTCATTCCATGGTTTGGCAACGTCAGCTTGGGCGAGGTTATCCCCATCCACTTCTACAGGGTGAACTGAGAGTTCTCCAGCTACTGCACAATGTCGGCTATTGACCTCCCCCTGACCACAGTCTTGGCCATTTAGGGGTCAGCCCTGATGAGGCCGATGATCACCACCTTTCCTTTACGAGCCAGCTATCCTTCTTAACCTAGATAACCTCTTCCTCAGATCATTAACTGGACTGAGACTTTTAAAGGTCGACCCTCTACTTAGGCGGACAAAATTTGACCCTTTTTGTCGTGCATCACCATCTCGTCCTTCACACTGACCTCGGTTCTGCTGTATAGGACGTACATTATTGTTTGAGACCTCATACGACTCCTAATAGTCTGCTGGGGCATCTTCTACCTTAATTTCATCGTACTTATCCTCAGGGCAAGTGTTTTCTTGCCTCCCTAGGGGTAAACGTTTAGGGTCAGCAATATCCCTCCTCCGCTGAGGCGTAGGCTGGTTATTTTGTGGTTCTTGGGGTGGTCCCCTGGCCTCATGCTATGGTTGAGCAGCCACCGGAGTAATCATCTCTGGTGAGACCCCAGGTGGTCTCATTATTATGTTTTGGATTATTTAGGAAAACTTCTCCTGCATTACTTACTGAGTTACAGCCAAGGACTTCAAGCCTTCTGCCACCTCCACCATCTCGGACTGGGGTGGTGCCTGGCTGGAACTCGGTCCTCCAACATCAGATGGTGGAGGAGGCAGTGGTAACTCCGGTGCCATATGTTTGAGCTTTTGATGAGAAGACTATGGAGCCTGAAAACCTTAAGGGACCTCTTTCAATGGTGAAACAGCTCCACGCGAAGGGTGAGTCCTGGTTCACCACGAGAGACTCCGGTGAGGTTAAGCAACTATTGAGGAAGAGATGAATCCTCTCATTCCCACAGACAACACTAAAATGATGATTCCCTAAATAGCACCACTAGTATGAGGTGTTGATAAGCTTAACTTAGAAATAGCCATGGCAGCACAAGAGTAAATATATAGTAGAAGGTTGTGAGGAGAAGAGGAGAAACACTAGTATATATGTTGTTCAGCCAATCAGGCCTACGTACACTGTGAGTGTGTGAGTAATTTCAATAGATGAAGGCATTAATGGCCATAGATACAATCTCTCAAGCTTTATCTCTCTACTATGTAAACCAACAGAGTTTTAGATAGCGTTGCCATTATCGATCCTTTTGCAAGGTAGAGGCAAACTTCTATATATAGTGCTTGGGGGGGTGTAATGTACCCCCAAGCATGCAATGAGCATGTGTATGAGGATTGAACCAATATCCTATTGACACCTGGGTGATCTCATATGGGTAATAATAGCGAAAATATTCCCTTACGTGAGGGGAATGATTTGATTATAACTGATTTGCTCACATTTTCCAAACCTTACATATGCTTGCATATGCTCGGACATGTGTCCTTAACTGATGTAACCTCGGCCTGGATGAGTACGAGGTTGGTGAAGTTCGATAATGTTAATTTATCTTGTCAATAGCCATAATGACTTCGACCAGGAAGACTAGATGAGGTTAGGCACGAGGTGAGATACAACGTCGTCTTAAGTAGAGTAGGATGTTGACAATAACATATCCCCATAAGGCACTTCTGACCTCGGTTGCTGTAGAGCCGAGGTTGGTAGTAGAGAGCTGACCTTGTAGAATACGACCTTTTTTATGGTAGTTACGAGCTTCTTGTCAACTCGGCTGTGAGATAGCCCCATATTAATGACTCTGAGTACAAGGGTGCACTTTGGGCATATCATTTTGCATTTCACTGAGGCGGTCCTCCAGACATTGGGTAGACCCCTTCCGTGGTTGGTTATCACCTTGGGTCTTTCTTCCGATTGATTTTGTTGGTCATCCTCGACTTTCGGTTAAAATCTCTTCTGGGGAAGTCTGTTCGACCTCAGACCATGCTCTAACAGAGCGATGGAAGCCTCTAGAGATGGATCTGTTTGGCTCACTTCTCCGGTGGTGGTCACGCGATGCCGTCGCCATTTGCCATCAATTATAGTGTGGTCCTAGTCAATTAAATGCTAATCCCCTGCTCAACTTTTCCATTACACTAGGACGCTCTTCATAGTATGATTGGTCATCGAAATGGCTGGGTGACTGGATGGAGGATGTGGCTCTGGGTGATAGGAATAGTCCCGTTATGACCCGTTCCGTCGTGAGGATCTGGTGTTTTTATAGGATCCTAGGTTCAACCTCCTAGGGTTCTCCATAGTCTTCTTGTGGTACTCTTGCCTCCACTCTTTGTGAGGCGCTGGGAGGAGTCGTCCATCATCGTTCCTCGATACCCCTATTTCGGGGGTTACGACATTTGGATTGATCTGCACTGGTCTCACCTGAAGGGTATATGTCAACTTCTTGACACTCTCCTGCATCTCTTCTTGGCCTTTGGCCTGGCTCTTCAATATGGTGTGTAAATCGCGTGCCCCAGTGGGGATGGGTGGTGTTTCGATTTCTGTATACGACTATTATTAGGATTATTCACCATTCTTAAATATCTCAAGTATATATTGGAATGAATGAATTCAGATAGGAATCCCAATGGCTTGACATGAAATTCCTACATACGGTGCCAATTTGTTAACGTCTAAAATTGGAAATAACAAATAGTGAAATAATGTAATTACTGTAATCAATAGTCAAGAATGGGGATGGGAGGTAAATAGAGTTAGAAAGTGTTTACGTGGTTCAACCCAGAACATAAGCCTATGTCCACAGGTGTTACTCAAGTCGTAATTACTATTCTCTTAGATATACAATTAGGGTTGTGTTTACGGCTCAAGGAATGAGATAGAGAGAAATGTTTCGATACACTTTTCATGTGGATTTGTCACCTATTTATATGTGGTTCATACAAAATATTAATAGGACAGGTGGATTGCACTTATAGGTCGGGCAGTTCCACCTGAATGCACGTGCTTATCAAAATAACAAACAGATATGACTTGGATCATGGGCTGATGTCATTAATAGGCACGCGGGGGTAACTGATTCATAATAACCATGTTCTCCTCATTCCCGCGTGATTAGTGATGAGTGCTTTTGGTGTATGCATATTTATGTGTGTATGGCGTGAATGACTTTGTCCATGTGAATGGGACAGTTGTTGGATGTAGTGGGCCGAGCAGATTAACATTGAGCCAACCTCCATCTGAAATGAGGTCGAGCACATTATCAATCCTCTTTTCAGTTGATTTGGATATTATTTAACTTCGGGATTACAAAGGTGTAACAGTCACGTTGAGAAATTAATTTTCAAGCTTAAGTAAAACCCCATTGAATTTACTCTTTGGAAATTCAGAAGTTACCAAGAAATCAATCAACAAAAGACTCTTATCCAAAAACCAAGGGTAAAAACATTGAAAGAAATTACATACCAAGTCAACACAAAAAATATTCTTATAAAACCGAAATTTTGTCAAACCAATAAGCACTCTAGTCCAACCCCAGATAAACCTTTAAATAAAAATATCACCTTCTGTATAGATTTGAAAAGAAAAATACACTTATGTGATTTGTCAAAATTAAAAACCTAGTTTTACCGCATAAGAGAATTGATCTTCAACATTCACAAGAATAATTCTTCTTACAAAAACAAGCAAAACCAAATAAACCATAAATTAATTTTTTCAATTCTTTTTATATTACATTCAAAATAAAACCTTAATTAAACCTGAAGGATATTATTATCAGTTATATAGTTTTATTCACTATGCATACATGAATATAAAAAGAGATGGATGGAATAAACAATTAGGAATAAATAACTACATATTACCAAACAACCTAAAATTCCCTAATATTTATTAACGAATGCAAAATTTCTCCCCACCAATTTATCCTTACACACACTCTCACGTGGTGTCACTTATCAATGCATGTGAACTCAATCATCCCTCACAAGACTTGAAAGTCACGAAGTTGTCATTTCCAAGGTTCTCCTATTTCCCCACTTACACACCTCCATTTATCATTTACAAAGTCTTCACATTCTTGATCAGGTCCTCACTACCAACCAAGGCATACTACAACAAAATTATTTTTTGAAAGAAAAATCTCGGCATTTCAGTCGACTGAAACAACCCTTTAAAATAGCACAAAAAGTGCCTGAGCCCTTTAAAGTGAATACTTTACCCCATGATTTTCCCACTTTCCAGATAACATCCAAAGCATTTGGATTGGTCCAATTTAAGATTTTATACCTCTTACCACACATATCCCTTTTAAAACTAAGGTTTATCACTTCACATTATCCTGCCCACACTGGCTAAAACTCTATCACTCTTTAACGAAAGAAAAGCTCTTCTCAAAACATATAAATTAACCCTCATAAAGAAAATCATCCAAAAGGAAAAAGAAAATCAATGAGAGTGACCACAACGAGAGCGTCCCATATCTTGACTTACATTTCAATAATCAATCGAGCAACAAAGATATTTTAACCTCCAATTATGACTTAAAAGGTATCTCAGATGGAAGAATTGTCTCCTCCTCACTACTCAAAGTTGAACTACCACAAATATAGACCATGTTCAAAAATCAATGATCGATCAAATTCCTTGAAATTTACAAAGTCACTTGTCCTACTTTGGTCTGAGTTTTCTACACAAACCTAATCCAAAAAAATTAGAAAATATACTCAATTTTCTTAATACACTTCTCAAATACTTACACAAGGATATATCTACTATACTTAAAATTCCTAACATCAGTTTTGATGAGTATGTGTCCTATAAATGGATGGAGTGCCCCAACTTCAATCTCGTCGCATCAATAAACCTTCTTTCGAGAAGACATGTTGCTACTACCAACAATAATCATCTTTCTCCCAACGACTTACCTATCACTTTCTGAATTATTCATAATCTCCTGACCTACTATATCATCCCTTGAGGAGGAAGTCAAGGCACCATTACCTTCTTCGATATATTCCTTAATTGGTGCATACAACAAAACATCCACATCAATTTCCCCACATATATTATACATCGTATGGTGAACTATCCAACCAAAAGCCATTCTTGACTACCCTTTGGGATGGTTCTTACTAATCTTTTTAAATCTAAAAAAATTATCCTGCAATACGAGTCCAGCTTAAGCTCATGAGGTTTACTAAACATCATGGTGAATGGAAACTCCAGGATGCCATTGAGGACACTGAGGATGAAGAAGAAGGTAACAAAGATGAATGAAATGAGTAAGAAGAAGAGGAAAACACCATCCATTATCATAAGATTCCTAACATCAACGCAATCCATTCATTTGTATATGACTTGTCTTGTAGGTTTGATACCTTCACCCCTTGGATGCAAGAAGAAGTACTCGTATCCAATGCCCTCATTAATTAGTTTACGGGTCATGTTGACACTCTTGAATACATTACCACCTCCTTATCACATGACCAACATCAATGGCCTGAGCACGTTAATCCGCGTCTTTATAAATAAGACAATAATATTTAAATGGTCCAAAACACTGATAACCTACATGCCCAATAATGGACATCATGGTCCAATTAATAAAATCCTAACGCAAACATGATAAATTTAGGAATTAAAGAGTTCTTCTTCATCCCACTTCATTTTATTACTTGGACATGACAATGGAAGACGTGCACTTCCCTCCACCCTCCCACGATAACCAAGAACAAAACCCAATTAAGGTAGTGGCTCACACAACCAAAATTACTCCCCACTTGCCTTAGGAACAATCTATCAAAATGAATCCCTCTATTTAACTAGTTGATCAAATAAATAAAAAATTTCATATTTCTCGATATTACATATGCATGTTACCTATTATCCCTATGTGCTCATATATCAAAACTTTGAACTAACCAGTGCAGAGAAGGAAATAAAAATTGTGACACCCCTCGTAAATTTAACACCCAACCCAGATTTATGAATCACTCATGGCCAACCCAGTCTGACCCGAGCGTTAGGTGTCAAGTGCAATGAAATAACCTATATAATGTTACAAAATCAATTTTGTTTAATTAACGTTTCACTTATTTAGCATGAGATTCCAATTTCAAATTAAATCATATAAGAGATTCATTGGAAGCGTCCCTAGAATCTAAGAATACAGAGATACTATCGTAAAATAAAAGAGAATACTTTCCTGTATAACACTCTCAAAATACGAAATAACACCCAACTGAAGCACCCTATATCCTTGACTTACTTAAGTCTATACTATATAGGTGCTCATCTAATTTAAAAATTGTGATAAAATTTGAGTCCAATTCCTAGTTACCAAAGAACCTCAGAATTTCCATTTAATTACTCTATAAGTTTTTAAAGGTAGCTCACCAACACAACACACATTAGGATTGCATACATACATCATATCATGCCATATTTGGTTGTGTGTGAGTTAATTCCCTTGAAATTAATTTTCAACTATTTTGGGAATTTTTAAATAATTTTTAAGATTTTAAAATTATTTTTTTGGAATTAAAATTGTGGATTAAAAATCTTTGGGGTTAGATTTATAAATTGTTTTTATGGCATAAATTCTGGTTGGGTAGAATTCGAAAGTGCTTGAGAATATTGTGGGTGCAAGTTGTATTTCTAAATCTTAAAAAGCACGCATTTTTCAATCGATCTCAACCTTATACGTGTTACCTTTACAATGGCCTGATGTGTGTTTTCTCACACTGACATACTTGATACATACTGTGCAACATTGGATCATTTTAATCTATGATCTGCATGTGTTTTGTTATAATCCTCGTGTTTGATTTTGAACTAATCAAATCTATTTTAAATGCGGTGCATTGGTAGCCCTTAGATTGACTTCGAATCAATTTTGATCATTCATTTTGCATCGATCTTCTAAAGTCTTCTACTCTCAATATAAAAGGAGACCTCGTCTTCAATTTCATAACTTTTGGTCATTTGTTTCCTCTGAGAGAAAAGAGACTAAAGAGAGAAGGAGTTAAAGAGAGAGAGAGAGAGAGAGTTCGTACAGGTTTTACAAACCCTAACTCAAACTTCAAAACAAATCCAAACCAAAAAACCTTTTTCTGTGTGTTTATAGTTCATGATTTGAGAAGTTTTTTCCTCTGCTTTCTAATATCTCTTTACCAACGTAATCACGTTGATTAAGTCTATATTTCTTTATATAGAAATATGAGATTTGATTTGTGTGATACAAATCACGTAGCTATTTGCTAGATCTGATTTCTTGTTTCAAGAAATCTGTTCTTTGTTGGTTATTTTCAAAATAAATGTTGTTTTCAAACCCTAAACACATAATACCCTTTCTAATTTCAACTTACTCAAACTATCAGACGTAGAACTAGTTTTGAGATTTTGACTGGGGTTTTTACTTTCATTTACTATTTTCAAAATAAAGAAAGTTCATAGGATCTTGGCTAGTTTGTATAACAAGATTACTTCTTAATTTGTAGTTATTTGAAAGATCCAAAGTCTGACTTATTTGACTAAGATGATTTTAGAAAACTTTGCATCTAGAGAGTTCTGTTTGTAATTTGATTCTCATATTGTCTGTAAGTAAGTGTGTGTGGGTTGCATGCATGAGTTTAGAGCACTTCACCATTTATAATTTCACACTACTACACTGAAACGTGTTGGTGTTAAGAAACTGGACTGTTTGAGTGGACGTAAAGCTAAAAGGAGTAAAGATAAGAAGATGAGAGAACAAAAACAACAATCAGAACCTTAGGAGAAGTCAGAACACGCCAGAGGAGTTGGTACATTTCTGAACTTAGATTAGGTTTGATTGTTTGTCTTGATTGTTATATAGCTTGCAATTTGTTATTCATTTTTAAGTGGACTTTTTACTTTTGTGGCATAGACGTCAATGTGGATGTTTCCCCAATTGGGTGGGGTTTTACCATGTTAAAATCGCTTGTGTACACTTCCTTTTACTCTCATCCCTTTCTTGAGGTTGTGTTTGTTTATTTTTCTTAAAGATTTGTTTTTCAAAACTGGTAAACCTATAACTGAAATTACTCGTTCATAACTATTTTACACATCTTGTGTTGATAATTTGTTTTAAGAAAAGAGTTTCTTCAACAAACAGTTCAGATCCATTCAGATAGTTTAATCTTGTATTAAACAACTTAAGTGGTAGTTTTTCAATTGGTATCAAAGCTTAGGTTTCTAAAAAAGTTTTTAAGATCTTGTGATTCTGAAATTGTTTTCTCAAAACAAATTATGGATGAGAAATTTGAGAGATTACGTAACCTGTCCAGACCCCTCTCTTTGTTGGAACCAACTTTCCTTACTGGAAGGTAAGGATGGTGGCATTCATCCAAGGGACTTTGGGAGATGATGTCTGGGAAGTTATAGAAAATGGTTACACTTTTCCTACTAAACCAATCGCTGAAGGAGTATGGTGAGGATCAGAAAGTTACTAAGTGAATTCACTAAAGAAGAGAAACAGTTTTCACTTAATAATAATAAAGGCAAAAATCCTATATTCATGAATGAACACGAATTTAAGAGAATATCATTTTGTTCTACCTCTAAAGAAGCCTGGAACACCCTAATGACTGCACATGAGGCTAGTACCAGAGTTAAAGCTGCTAAAACTCAATTGTTAATCCAGCAGTTTAACTCATTGATCATGACTAAGACTCAGTCATTTGATGACTTCTATATTAGACTGACAGACATTGTGACCATATTTCACGCCAATGGAATTGTTTATGATAAAAAGGAAATTGTATCTAAAATCCTAAGATCACTTCCATAAAAATTTGATAATAAAAGATATGCAATTGAGGAGATGGATGACCAAAATCTTACACCTGAACTCCTCAGTAGCAAATTGAGAACTGTGGAAATGGAATTATAATTTAAGAAATAATTAACCTAGTCCCAAAAGAGACAGTCTACCTCCAATCTTGTCTTTTCATCTAAGTTGACCACACCTAAATTTAGCCTACCTAACATTGACTTAGACTCTGATGAGGACTGTAATTTAGATACTTTGGATAATCAAATTTCCTTAATGTCTAAACAGTTTAAGAAAATTGTGAGCTTTGAAAATAAAATAGCAAAAAGACAAGGCAAGAATCAATCTAATAAGAGGCCTCATGAGAGAAGACAAGACAAACACCAGTCTGACAATTACAAGAGACCTGAGAAAGACCTTAAAAATGTTGAATGTTATAGATGTGGAAAGCTATGACACATGGCTAGTGACTGTAGAGTTAACTTAGACAAAATTCACAAACATAATGGCTCATTTAAGCAAGACTTGGGATGACTCAAGTGACTTTAAATATGATGAACCTGAGTCATCTAACATTTTGGACCCTTGCATGCCATTCTTTGCTAAGATAATCTACAATGATGATGACGAATCTAATCATACCATGACTGATAGTATGCCTACTGGTTTATCTGCTTTATTGCTTGAGAATTTTGATAATGCTTTAAATGCTGTGTGTATGAGTCAAAGGGAATGCACTATTATTGATGTTAATGGGTGTGTGTGTCCTAAAAATGAACCTCCAAGGGACACTGCACACTTCACACTTAGTGAGCTTCCTGACATTCACACACTGTACACAAAAACTCTAAAGAAAAGCATTAGGCTTGAAAAAATTGTCAAGGATCTTACCCCTAAGATTGAGACCTTAAGTCTAATGATCAAACAAAATGCTGAAGAGTATACTACCCAATGTCTAACTCATGAGAATGAAACCAAAAATTTTGAACAAAAATTGAAAGAGTTGTCTAGCTCTAATGAAATTCTGGAAAATAAATACAAAGGAACGTTGTTAGAATTGGAACAAACAAAAGAGAAAACATCCACAGTTTTAAAAAAATTCTCTAAATTTGAAAATAATTCCAAGTGTTTTGAAGATTGTGTCGCTGAAAGAAAAACCAATTCTAAGACAAAAACCATAAATTTTGTGTCTGGTGGAAAAAGACCTATTGAAACTTGTCCATACTTTCAAGTTTTAAAAAATAATTTTGATAAAAACCAACTGAAGATAGACATTGGTGAAACTAGCTACTCTAAGCATAATGTTGAACAAAAGACCAAATATGTCTTCCCTCCTATTCGACAAGCAGATTCGACATTTCACCCTATACCACCTAGAAATAAGACTAGAGCTCAAAACCTAGACAAGCCTTTGAATAATACCTTTCCCAAGGTTATGAGTTCAACGTGCCATCTTTACTTCTCCTACTGTGATGTATATGGACATTCCTCAGATGGTTGCTATTCCAAACGTCTATATAATCCTGTCTATACCTCTTTTATTTACCAAAACTTCAACTATTCTAGGAGAAGCCGAAACAAGTATGTCCTCCCTAGATAGCCAAACACTAACTATCGTAATAGAAAGAAAAGGACTAATACTAAATGACAATCTACAAGAAGGAATCCTAGATTCTATTCTAGACCAATTGCTCCAACTGTTGACAATAATAATAAAATTGCACAAAAATCTTTTAACAAAAGGCAGAAGCTCGTAAGTTTGATCAAATATGAGATAATTAGTGCAAATTAAAAACTAGAGCAATTTGGGTTAGAAAAGATGATTTATTACCCTAGATAAAATAGAACATAGTGATCGGTGCTTTTGAAGCTGAATACACCACAACTGGATGGCATTTTGACTCAGGATGTTCCAAACATATGACCGGGGATGATTTCAAACTCTCCAACAAAACTAACTTCTCCAGAGGAAAAGTCTTGTTTGGAGATGGTGTATCATCCCAGATCAGTGGTAAAGGAACTCTCCATGAAGAAGGATTACCCATTCTTGATAATGTTCTCTTGGTAAAAGGACTTAAAGCAAATTTTCTAAGTATATCACAATTTTCTGACTCCAATTATACTGTCACTTTTTTAAAGAACAATTGTACAATTTTAAATGAAAAAGGTGACTACATTATTATAGGACTCCGTACTCCAGATAACTGTTACACAGTCAATCCAAGTACAGAGGTCTATAACATTACCGGAATGGATGACAATGAGACATGGCATAATAGGTTGGGTCACATTAATTATGATGACCGTGGTAAATTATACTCCTAAGAGATAGTTAGAGGTATTGCCAAGATCAAACCAATTTCAAACATTGTATGTGGTTCATGTCAAGAAGGAAAAATTGTCAAGGCTCCCCATAAGAAAGTTAAAGAAGTTATATCCACTAAACCTCTAGAACTCATCCATATGGACCTAATGGGTCCTTGTACTGTTAGTCTATGTGGAAACAGTTACATTCTTGTTATGGTTGATGATTTCACTTGATTTACCTGGGTTGCCTTTCTAAAGAATAAATCATAAACCTTTTAAAAGTTTTTGAAAATCCTAGTTCGTATAGAAAACGAAAAGGACACACAAGTAGATATAATTCGTAGTGATAAAGGAGGAGAATTTATAGATTCAGGTATCATAGAATATTGTGACTATAATGGTTACAAACATGAATTTAGTGCTCCTAAGACACCTCAACAGAATGGAATAGCTAAGCGTAAATATCACAGTCTTCAAGAGATGGCCCGTGTAATGATTCATGCGAAAAACCTACCAAAATATTTTTGGGTAGAATCTAAGGAAGAATACTAAATAAAATTCCTATGAGCGTTGGCATTTTAAGAAACCGAACCTATAAAAATTTAGAACCTTTGGTAGTACCTGTTATGTCTGTAAAGACAGAGAACATCTATCTAAATTCCAAAACCAAAGGTGATAAAACCATCTTTTTAGGATATTCTTCGAATAGTAGAGCCTATCGTGTCTACAATCTTCGTACCAAAACCATGATGAAATACATTAATGTGGTTGTAAGTGACACTAATGTAGAAAGTAAGACCAAAGAATCAATTATTTTGGATGAGTTCAAAAACATTTTAAATTATGACTCTCCAGAAATAGTAGAATCTTTACCAACTGAGACTCCTGATGTACCTAACTAGGTTTCCAAAGATCAACCTTCAGATAGTGTCGTTGGTAATCCTATTGAGCCTCTTCGTATAAGATCTCAACTTCGTAACATTACTCATTTTTAATGTTTTGTGTCTCTTATTGAGACTAAAAATGTAAATAAATCCTTCAATAACACTTTGTGGATAAATGCTATGCAGGAGGAACTTCTTCAATTTGTTATTCATCATGTTTGGTATCTTGTACCCATGCCTGAAAATAAAAGGGTTATTGGCACACGCTGTATTTTTAAGAACAAGACTGATGAGTCTGGGATGATTATTAGGAATAATGCTATATTATTTACCCAGGGTTACTCTCAGATTGAAGGAATAGATCTCGAGGAAACTTTTGCTCCTATCACATGCCTTGAATCTGTTCGCTTACTTTTTTCCATAGCATGTCATTTACATTTCACTCTATATCAAATGGATGTTAAGTCAGCCTTCCTTAATGTAATTTTAACTGAGGAGACCTATATAGAACAACCCAAAGGGTTTGTTGACCCTCATTACCCAAATTATGTTTATCGTCTTAAGAAAGCTCTTTATGGGTTAAAGCAAGCTCCTAGAGCTTGGTATGAGCATCTATCCACCTTTCTTTTAGATAATGGATTTAGGAGAGGAGGAAATGACCAAACCTTATTTGTCAAATATTTTGACCACAACATTACTATATGATATCATTTTTGGTTATACTTACCCTTTAGAAGTTAAATCCTTCTCTGACATTATGCACAAAGAATTTCAGATGTCACTTATGGGGGAGTTACGATTCTTCTTAGGACTCCAAGTTAAATAGAATTCAGAAGGATTATTTCTATCGCAATCTAAATACGCTTAAGAGATTGTTAAGAAGTTTGGCCTTGAAACAACTAAAGACACTAGGACTCATATGAGTACCACTGTCAAACTTTCCAAAGATGAGAATGGCAAATCTATTGATACCACAATGTACCGTAGTATGATAGGAAGCCTACTTAATCTTACCGTCTCCCGTCCTAACATAATTTACTCTATCTGTGTGTGTGACCGATCAAAATATTCCTAAAGAGAGTCAGCTTTTGTGCGTTAAAAGAATTATTAAATACATCAAAGGCCCTTTAAACTTAGGACTTTGGTACACTAAAGACACCTCAAGTACAATAGTATGTTACAGCGATGCCGATTGGGCCAGGTGTATCGACGATAGTAAGAGTACTTCAGAAGCCTGTTACTACATCGGTAACAACTTAGTAGGATGGAGTAGTAAGAAACAAAATTGCACTTCCCTTGTCTACTGCAGAACACGAATACATTGCAGTAGGAAGCTGTTGCTCTCAATTACTTTGGCTGAAACAAATGCTAAAAGATTATGGTATCACTGAAGATAAGTTACATCTCTATTGTGACAATCAAAGCGTGATTAATATTTCTAAAAATCCCGTTCAACACTCCCATACTCAACATATTAAAATAAAATATCATTTCATACGCGAGTTAGTTGAATCTAAGGAGTTAGAATTCAACTACCTTCCTACTGAATTACAATTAGCTCATCTATTCACTAAACCCTTAGATAATGCGTGTTTTGAATCTTTACGCAAGTCAATTGGCATGATTTTTGCAGAATAACGTTAGATGATTTTTGACTATTTTTCTTTTCCCTTTGTCCATTTGAGACAAAATGGGGGAGAAATTTGAGTTACTGTTGTATATTCTTAACTAAAAAGCTTGATCTTAGTTATCTTATTTTCAGGAATCAGTACCATCGGTTGCAACAGAATTTTGTTAGGGTATTGATTTGTATATAGTTTGTTATGTAATTTTATCTTTCTAGGATATTGGGTAAATAAAATTTTTGTATAAGAATAGGATTTTCTTATTTCTTTTGTTTCCCTATGAGTCCTCGAGTGACTCAAAGGATATTTTGTCTCATATTTCTAAAGGGGGAGATTGAAGCACCCTATATCCATGACTTACTTAAGTCTATACTATATAGGTGCTCATCTAGTTTGGAAATTGTGACAAAATTTGAGTCCTATCCCTAGTTACCAAAGAACTTCAGAATCTTCATTTAATTCTTCTATAAGTTCTTAAAGGTAGCTCACAAACACAACACACAGTAGGATTGCATACATACATCATATCATGCTATATTTGGTTGTGTGTGAGTTAATTCCCTTGAAATTGATTTTTTACTATTTTTGGGAATTTTTAATAATTTGAAATGATTTTTTTGGAATTAAAATTCTGGATTAAAAACCTTTAGGGTTAGATTTATAAATTATTTTTATGGCATAAATTTTGGTTTGGTAGAATCCAAAAGCGCTTGAGAATATTGTGGGTGCAAGTTGTATTTCTAAATCTTAAAAAACACACATTTTTATATCGATCTCATCCTTACACGTGTTACCTTTACAACGGCCTGATGTGTATTTTCTCACACTAACATACTTAAGATTTATAAGGACATTTTGAAAATCTGTTACTAAAGCCGTTTAATAAAATTAAACTATTTAAGTAACTCCGAACAGTTTTTTGAAGAAACTCTTTTATTAAAAACCAAAACTAATTGATCACAAGATGTGTTTTATAAAAGTATGTACGAGATCTATTCAAGATTTGATCAACATGTTTATAAAATAGTTTAAACAAACTTTAAACGCAGCACAACCAAGAATGAGATGAGAAAATGTAGAAAGATTAAGAACAAGATTTTTTACGTGTTAAAACCTCACCCAACTGAGGAAACATCCACAACTCCCTCTACGGAGTAAACAAAAATAAATCCACTATAAACAAATTTTAACAGTTACAAACTATATAACAAACATGCATACAACTCAGACCTACATAAGTTTAGGAATGTACCCTCTGGTGTCCTTATAACTTCTCTGCAGTTCTGATTGTTGATGTTGTCCTCCCAGTTTGTTAACTTCCAATTTGTTCAAGCTCTTTACGTTGACTCTTTTTCTCAAGATCTTATTACCAACACTTTTAGTGTGGTAGAGTGAAAGTGTTTGTGTAGGTGCTCTCTAACACATGCATGCACACACACACTTATTATGTACAAACAGTCCTAACAAATTACAAATAAGTCTATAGCCTGTGTTTTTTCTTTTTCTCTCTTCTCACAAAACTTAACCTTATTTGACCTTTATAATAATCCCCGGATCCACGGCTATCTTGCTCAGAAGACGTATCAAGATCTTAATCAATCTCGGGTTTTGAAAAGATTTTTGAGATTGAAAACCACCAAGTGCGATTCCAAACTAGGTCAAAGGTCTTGTTTCAAGAGAACTAGAAACAGAAAATATTATTGTTGATTTCAAAGTTAAAAACATTTACAGAAAGAAAATAAACAATATATTTCTCAAGATGAGAAACGAAATATGTAAATCTAAGTGTAATGTAACATGAAGTACATAGATCTAAAATTTCTATAAAGCAGAAAATAGATCTAAGATAAACTGTTTAAGTTGGACACAAGATCTAAAGAACAAAGAGGTTTCAGCATCAAATCAACTACCAACAACAACTCTCAAACACTCAAGGTGGTGTTTGGAATATACAGGACTTGGAAAGAGGTTTTGATTTGAAAATGGATTTGACGATTTAGGGTTAGGGTTAGAGTTTCTAACTCTTTCTCTCTCTTCTGGTTTCTCTCTTCTCTCTCTTTTTTCTCTCAAAGGACGAAATGGCAAAAGTCTTCAAAGGCTAAGAGGGATGGTCCTTTTATAGGAGGCTAAGAAGGTTCGAGAGTAACGTCCAAAATCAAGGGTTCAGATTTAGTCAAGGTTAATTGACTTAGATCCAAGGGTTCACGATATGCGGTGGTTAAAACTCACCTGATTGGTTCATAAGGGGTTCACAGGGATTATGAAAGGGCGTATGCAGATCGTTGATAAAAACGATCCAAGGGTTGTAAACACACGATGTTTTACTCTCTATAAACAAACACACTTACAACCAATCAGAAGACAACAAATGTTGGCCAAATAGAAGAGATAAAACGCACGTCTAAAATAATTAAAAACACACCCTGAAGTCTCTGCCGCTTTCGGATTCTACCCAAGGCAACTTTAAGTCAATATAACCATTAATTCTTAATTGCAGAATGACCCAAAAAACTTTTAAAAACAAGTTTTAATTAATAAAAACTTATTTTAAAATGTTTTTAAAATCCAAAAAAATATTTAAAAAGCAATATTAGGGATTTAAACACACTCAACATATGTACACACAATTATATGCAATATGACATGTATATGATCCATTCTACTGTGTGTGAGAGTTGGTAATAAGGTCTATATCACCTCAATCAAGGAAGATGAAATAGTAGTGCAAGCTCTGGGGTTCTTTGGATTCTAGGTTAGACATAATTTTGTCACAATTTCCAAACTAGATGAACACTTATAGAATATAGACTCAAGTGAGTTAAGAGTATAAGGTGCTTCAATCTCCCCCTTTGGAAATATGAGACAAAATCTCCTTTGAGTCAACTGGAACTCGTAGGGCAACAAAAGAAAGGAAACCTATTCCTACCAAAAAAGTCTATCTACCCAAATCTTAAAAACCAAAAGTACATAACTCAACTATTTACAATTGAATACCCTATTACAACTGTTGAGAATAACTATACAAAAACCTGCAATGAATCACTAAGTTCAAGCTATTTAGCATTTAGCATATGTAAGAATCATTAGATACTCAAATTTCTCCCCCATTTTGTCTCAAATGGACAAAGGGAAAAATAAAGAGATCAAAGAGATTAATTAACACACACCATACCAATAGATTTACGCAAAGAAATAAATCGATTGTAATCTAAAGGTTTGGTAAACATATCTGCGAGTTGCAAATCAGTAGGAAGATAATTGATTTCTAATTCCTTAGTTTCAAATAATTCGCGTATAAAGTGATGTCTTATTTTTATGTGTTTTGTTCGCGAGTGTTGAACAGGGTTTTTAGAAATATTGATCGCACTTTGATTATCACAATAGAGATGCAAATTGGTTTTCTTGAATACCATAATCACTTAGCATTTGTTTAAGCCACAGTAATTGAGCACAACAGCTGCCAGCGGCTATGTATTCAGATTCAGCTGTTGAGAGTGATGTGCGGTTTTGTTTCTTACTACTCCATCCTACCAAGTTATTACCTATATAATAACATGCACCTGATGTGCTTTTACTATCATCAGTACACCCAGCCCAGTCAGCATCAGTGTACCCAATTATAGTGCTTGGTGTGTCATTAGTGTACCAAAGTCCTAGATTCAAAGTGCCTTTTACATATTAAATGATTCGTTTAACAGAATTCAGATGGCTCTCTTTAGGATTATTTTGATAACGAGCACAAACACACACAACGTACATAATATCAGGATGCGAGGCAGTAAGGTATAGCACGGTTCCTATCATACTACGATGTAGGGTTGGATCTATGGATTTTCCAGTTTCGTCTTTGGATAGTTTTACCGTAGTACTCATGGGTGTTTTCGCATCTTTAGCTCTCTCAAGGACAAATTTCTTTACTATCTCTAAAGTGCACTTAGATTGCGATACAAATAATCCTTCTGAATTTTGTTTGACTTGAAGACCGAAGAAAAATTGTAACTCCCCCATAAGAGACATTTAAAACTCCTTATGCATAATTTCAGAGAAGGATTTTACTTCTGAGGGAGAAGTTGAGCCAAAGATGATATCATCAACATAAACTTGATCAATAGTGACGTGTTTGCCAAAATGTTTGACAAAAAGGGTTTCATCATTAACACCTCTTTTGAAACCTTTATCTAATAGGAAACTGGAAAGACGCTCATACCAGGCTCTAGGCGTTTGTTTAGGCCATACAAAGCCTTTTTAAGACGAAATACATGATTTGGATATTGAGGGTCAATGAACCCTTTAGGTTGTTCTGCATAGGTCTCTTCAGTCAATATTCCATTAAGGAATGCAGATTTGACATCCATTTGGTAGAGTGTAAAATGCAAATGGCAAGCTATGGCAAAGATAAGACGAACAGATTCTAAACGGGTAACACGAGCGAAGGTCTTGTTAAAATCTATTCCTTCAATTTGAGAGTATCCTTGAGCAACTAATCTAGCTTTGTTTCTAATGATTATCCCACTTTCATCAGACTTATTTTTAAAAATCCAACGTGTGCCAATAACCTTTTTGTTATTAGGCCTAGGTACAAGATACCAAACATCATGAATGGCAAATTGAAGAAGTTCTTCCTGCATAGCAGAAATCCAGTGAGAGTCATTCAATGCTTCATTTACATTCTTTGGTTCCACTAGAGAAACAAAACATGCATAATGTGCATAATTTCTTAGTTGGGATCTTGTATGCACTGGCTCACTAGGGTTACCTACTACGTTATTTATGGGATGATCTTTAGAAACCCAGTTAGGTACTTCAGGTATCTCAATTGGTAATGAATCATTTATATCAGGAGAGTCTTTTTCTAAAATTTTTGTAGGCTCTTCCTCAATAGTTGATTCACCAGTCTTATTCTCTATAGTAGTGTCACTCACAATTACATTTATGGATTCCATCAAGGTTTTAGTGTGAAGATTATATACTCGATAGGCTCTACTGTTAGGCGAGTATCCTAGAAATATAGATTTATCTCCCCGGCTCTCAAATTTGGACAAGTGGTCCCTATCTTTGCATACATAACAAGTACTACCAAAAGTTCTAAGGTTCTTAAGATTAGGCTTTTTCTTGTACCAAAGTTCGTAAGGGGTTTGTTTGAAATTCTTTCTAAGATAGACCCTGTTTATAATGTGACACGCAGTACGAATAGATTCTACCCAAAAATATTTAGGCAATTTCTTGGCTTGTAGCATAACACGTGCCATCTTTTGAAGGGTACGATTCTTTTTCTCGGCGATTCCATTTTGTTGAGGAGTCTTAGGAGCACTAAACTCATGCTTGTAACCATTATAGTCACAATACTCTATTATACCAGTGTCTTTGAATTCTCAACCTCTATCACTATGGATTCTATTTACTTGAGTGTCCTTTTCATTTTCAATTCGAAGAAGTATTTTTAAGAAAGTTTGAAAAATGTCAGACTTTTGTTTTAAAAAGGCTACCCAAGTAAATCTGGTGAAGTCATCAAACATAACTAGAATATAATTGTGTCCACAGAGACTAACAGTTTGGGAGGGACCCATTAGGTCTATATGGATGATCTCCAAGGGATTAGAGGTAAGAACATCATTCACTTTCTTATGAGGTGCCTTAACAATTTTACCTTCCTGACAGGAACCACAGACAATAATAGGAATGGATTTGATTTTTGGAACTCCTCTAACTATTTCTTGAGAGGTCAGTCTACCAAGATTATCGTAATTTATATGACCCATTCTGTTATGCCATATTTCGTTGTCATCCAGTCTGGCAACATTACAGATTTCCGAATTGTTCATGACAGTATAACAATTGTCAGGAGTTCTGAATCCTGTAATTATGCATTCACCTTTTTCATTTAAAATTTTGCAATTGTTCTTTGAAAAGGTAACAGTATGATCTGAGTCACAAAATTGTGAGATACTAAGTAGATTGGCCTTAAGAACTTTAACTAGAAGAACATTTTCAAGAACAGGAAGTCCATCTTCTTGGAGAGTTCCTTTGCCTACGATTTGAGATGATACTCCATCACCAAAAATAACCTTTCCTCCAGCAAAACTGGTTTTGTTCAAAAGTTTTGTATCATCTCCAGTCATGTGCTTAGAGCATCCAGAGTCTAAATACCATCCAGATGATGTGTGTTCAGCTTTTAAAGCAGTAATAACTATGTTACACTTCTTCTAAGGTAATAGATCATCTTTTCTAACCCAAATTGCTCTAGTTTTCATTTTGCGCTTATTAGCTCGCAATTGATAAAATTTGCAAGCATTCGATTTTTGTTGAAAAATGTTTTGCACATGATTTTGAATTTTAAGAAAGACATGAGAATTTGGTTTAGGAAAGTGTTTAGGAATCCTTCTAGAGAATTTTCTTTTAGGTTTGGTCTTTCTCTTTCTATAATTAAAGTTTTTGTCTGGTTGTCTAGGAAGTACATAATTATTGCGGCTTCTCCTAGAATAGTTAAAGTTCTGATAGATAGGAGGATTACAGATAGGTTTAACTAGTCTCCTAGCATAGCAACTATCAAAAGAGTGACCGTATATATCATAGTAAGAGCAATAAAGATTGCTCAAGGTTGGGGTTTCTTTAGGAAAATCTCTAAATAAAGGTTTTGAGGAATTTTGTGGTTGAACTCTATTCCTAGGTAGGACAATCTTGAATGTAGACTCACTCTTCCTAATAGAGGGGCAGATGTATTTAGCCTTAGGTGAACTTTCATGTTTAGAGAAACTCGATTCCCCAATGTTAAAATTTTGATGTTTTGAATCAAACTCAGTTTTTAGAGAATGAAAATCTGGGCAGGTTTCAATAGGTCTTTTACCTCCTGACACAAACTTGATAGGTTCAAAAGATTTTGTTTGTGTCTTCAAATTGGGGCAAAATCCTATTCCAGTTCGATCATCAGAATTGGTTTTTGATTCAGCAAAAAATTCATCAAAAGAGTTTGAGTTATTTTCAAATTTTGTGAATTTTTTAAAAACAGTTGTTGTCTTTTCTTTAGTTTGTTCCAATTCTAACAATGTCCCTTTGTATTTTTTCTCCAGAGTTTCATTTGTTTCATTCAAATCTCTGAGTTTTTGATCAAACATTTTGATTTGACTTTCATGAGTTAAACATTGGGTAGTATACTCTTCAGCATTCAGTTTGACCATCGGGCTTAAATCTTCTAGTTTCTTGGTGAGATCTTTCACAATCTTTTCTAGTCTAGTGCTTTTCTTGAGAGTTTTAGCATAGAGCGTGTGAATTTCGGGGAGGTCTTCATTGTCCGAGTCACTAAGTGTAGTGTGTGAAGTTACCCCTAGGGCTTCATTATTTGGACTCACACACCCATTGACATCGTCATTATCGCTTTCCCTTTAACTCACACACCCCGAGGAAGAGATAGCAATATTCTCAGTAATCAAAGCATCTAAACCAGTAACAGCATTATTCGAAACATCAGAGGTAGAATTACTAGATTCATCCTCACTAACAAACACAGGCATATCATCATTATAGATAATCTTGGCAAAGAAAGACATGCAAGGGTAAAAAACATTAGATGACTCAGGTTCCTCATTTTCAGAGTCACTTGAATCATCCCATGTCTTGCAAATGTTGGCTCGAGTGTGTTTATTTTGAGTGTTCAAGTTAACTCCGCAGTCTTGTGCAATGTGTACTAGTTTACCACATCTAAAACATTCAGTCTTCTTAAGGTCTCTGTTAGGTCTAGTGTGAGAGTCCTTGTGATGTTTGTCATGACTTTTCTCATGAGGTTTATGAATAAAGGGAGTTGGATAATTGGACTTGCCTTGTTTATTTGCCATGTTGTTTCTAAATTTAATGATTTTCTTAAACTATTTTGACATTAAGGCAATCTGATTGTCCAAACTCTCTATATCGCATTCCTTATCAGAGTCATCATTGGAATTGTTAAACTCAGGCTTAATCAATTTAGAAGAGAAGCTTAGATTGGAACTAGTCTATTTCCTATGGGACTGGGTCAATTGTTTCTTAAATTCTAGTTCCATTTCCACAGTTCTTAATTTACTACTGAGTAGTTCAGGAGTGAGATTTATATCACACATTTCCTCAATATCATATCTTTTGTTGTCAAATTTCTGTGGTAATGATCTTAGAATTTTAGATACAATTTCTTGTCTGTCATAATTTATCCCATTAGCATGCAGTTTTGTCACAATATCAGTTAGGTTCATATAGAAGTCATCAAATGATTCAGTCTCAGACATAATTAAAGAATTATACTGTTGAATGAGCATTTGAGTTTTAGCTACCTTAACTCTAGTGTCACCTTCATGAGCAGTAACCAAGGTGTCCCAAGCTTCCTTAGAAGTGGTACAGGGTGAAATTCCTTTGAACTCATGTTCATTTATGGACATAAATATGGCATTCTTTCCTTTGTTATTATTGCGAGAAACTTGTTTCTCTTCTTGTGTGAACTCACTTAATACTTGCTTAAACCTCTCATTACTTCCTTCAGTGGCTGGTTTTGTGGGAAAATGTAACCATTTTCAACAATGTCCCAGACATCATCTCCCAGAGTTCCTTGAATGAAAGCAATCATCCTTACTTTCCAGTAAGCAAAATTGGTTCCATCAAAGATAGGAGGTCTGGTCAAGTTACCAAATCTTTCATTTTTCTCGTCCATATTTGATTTTCAGAAAACAATTTCAGCATCACAGGATCTCTTTAAAAGAAGTTTACAAAGCTCTGATACCAATTGAAAATTTGTTACTAAAGCCGTTTAATAAAATTAAACTATTTAAGTAACTCCGAAAAGTTTTTTGAAGAAACTCTTTTCTTAAAAACCAAAACTAATTGAACACAAGATGTGTTTTATAAAAGTATGTACGAGATCTATTCAAGATTTGATCAACAAGTTTAAAAAATAGTTTAAAGAAACTTTAAACCTAGCACAACCAAGAATGAGATAAGAAGATGTAGAAAGATTAAGAACAAGAATTTTTACGTGGTAAAACCTCACCCAAATGAGGAAACATCCACGACTCCCTCTACGGAGTAAAAAAAAATAAATCCACTATAAACAAATTTTAGCAGTTACAAACTATAAAACAAACATGCATACAACTCAGACCTATATAAGTTTAGGAATGTACCCTCTGGTGTCCTTATAACTTCTCTGCAGTTCTGATTGTTGATGTTGTCCTCCCAGTTTGTTAACTTCCAATTTGTTCAAGCTCTTTACATCGACTCTTTTTCTCAAGGTCTTATTACCAACACTTTTAGTGTGGTAGAGTGAAAGTGTTTGTGTAGGTGCTCTCTAACACATGCATGCACACACACACTTATTATGTACAAACAGTCCTAACAAATTACATATAAGTCTATATGATGTGATTTTTCTTTTTCTCTCTTCTCACAAAACTTAACCTTATTTGACCTTTATAATAATCCCAGAATCCACGGCTATCTTGCTCAGAAGACGTATCAAGATCTTAATCAATCTCGGGTTTTGAAAAGATTTTTGAGATTAAAAACCACCAAGTGAGATTGCAAACTAGGTCAAATGTCTTGTTTCAAGAGAACTAGAAACAGAAAACATTATTGTTGATTTCAAAGTTAAAAACATTTACAGAAAGCAAATCAACAATATATTTCTCAAGCTGAGAGACAAAATATGTAAATCTATGTGTAATGTAACATGAAGTACATAGATCTGAAATTTCTATAAAGCAGAAAATAGATCTAAGACAAACTGTTTAAGTTGGACACAAGATCTAAAGAACAAAGAGGTTTCAGCATCAAATCAACTACCAACAACAACTCTCAAACACTCAAGGTGGTGTTTCGAATATACAGGACTTGGAAAGAGGTTTTGATTTGAAAATGGATTTGACGATTTAGGGTTAGGGTTAGAGTTTCTAACTCTTTCTCTCTCTTCTGGTTTCTCTCTTCTCTCTCTTCTCTCTCTCAAAGGACGAAATGGCAAAAGTCTTCGAAGGCTAGGAGGGAGGTTCCTTTTATAGGAGGTTGAGAAGGTTCGAGAGTAACGTCCAAAATCAAGGGTTCAGATTTAGTCAAGGTTAATTGACTTAGATCCAAGGGTTCTCGATATGCGGTGGTTAAAACTCACCTGATTGGTTCATAAGGGGTTCACAGGGATTATGAAAGGGCGTATGCAGATCGTTGATAAAAACGATCCAAGGGTTGTAAACACACGATGTTTTACTCTATATAAACAAACACACTTACAACCAATCAGAAGACAACAAATGTTGGCCAAATAGAAGACATAAAACGCACGTCTAAAATAATTAAAAACACACCCTGAAGTCTCTATCGCTTTCAGATTCTACCCAAGGCAACTTTAAGTCAATATAACCATTAAGCCTTAATTGCAGAATGACCCAAAAAACTTTTAAAAACAAGTTTTAATTAATAAAAACTTATTTTAAAATGTTTATAAAATCCCAAAAAATATTTAAAAAGCAATATTAGGGATTTAAACACACTCAACATATGTACACACTATTATATGCAATATGACATGTATATGATCCATTCTACTGTGTGTGAGAGTTGGTAATAAGGTCTAGATCACTTCAATCAAGGAAGATGAAATAGTAGTGCAAGCTCTGGGTTCTTTGGATTCTAGGTTAGACATAATTTTGTCACAATTTCCAAACTAGATGAACACTTATAGAATATAGACTCAAGTGAGTTAAGAGTATAAGGTGCTTCAATCTCCCCCTTTGGAAATATGAGACAAAATCTGATTTGAGTCAACTGGAACTCGTAGGGAAACAAAAGAAAGGAAACCTATTCCTACCAAAAAAATCTATCTACCCAAATCCTAGAAACCAAAAGTACATAACTCAACTATTTACAATTGAATACCCTGTTAAAACTGTTAAGAATAACTGTACAAAAACCTGCAATGAATCACTAAGATCAAGTTGTTTAGCATTTAGCATATGTAAGAATAATTAGAGACTCAAATTTCTCCCCCATTTTGTCTCAAATGGACAAAGGGAAAAATAAAGAGATCAAAGAGATTAATCAGCACACACCATACCAATAGATTTACGCAAAGAAATAAATCGATTGTAATCTAAAGGTTTGGTAAACATATCTGCGAGTTGCAAATCAGTAGGAAGATAATTGATTTCTAATTCCTTAGTTTCAACTAATTCGTGTATAAAGTGATGTCCTATTTTTATGTGTTTTGTTCGCGAGTGTTGAACAGGGTTTTTAGAAATATTGATCACACTTTGATTATCACAATAGAGATGCAAATTGTTTTTCTTGAATACCATAATCACTTAGCATTTGTTTATGCCACCATAATCACTTAGCATTTATTTAAGCCACAATAATTGAGCACAACAGCTTCCAGCGGCTATGTATTCAGATTCAGCTATTGAGAGTGATGTGCAGTTTTGTTTCTTACTACTCCATCCTACCAAGTTATTACCTATATAATAACATGCACCTGATGTGCTTTACTATCATCAGTACACCCAGCCCAGTCAGTATCAGTGTACCCAATTATAGTGCTTGGTGTGTCATTAGTGTGCCAAAGTCCTAGATTCAAAGTGCCTTTTACATATTTAATGATTCGTTTAACAGAATTCAGATGGACCTCTTTAGGATTATTTTGATAACGAGTACAAACACACACATCATACATAATATCAGGATGCGAGGCAGTAAGGTATAGCAAGGTTCCAATCATACTACGATATAGAGTTGGATCTATGGATTTTCCAGTTTCATCTTTGGATAGTTTTACCGTAGTACTCATGGGTGTTTTCACATCTTTAGCACTCTCAAGGGCAAATTTCTTTACTATCTCTAAAGCGTACTTAGATTGTCATACAAATAATCTTTCAGAATGTTGTTTGACTTGAAGACCTAAGAAAAATTGCAACTCCCCCATAAGAGACATTTGAAACTCCTTATGCATAATTTCAGAGAAGGATTTTACTTCTAAGGGAGAAGTTGAGCCAAAGATGATATCATCAACATAAACTTGAGCAATAATGATGTGTTTGCCAAAATGTTTGACAAAAAGGGTTTGATCATTTCCACCTCTTTTGAAACCTTTATCTAAGAGGAAATTGGAAAGATGCTCATACCAGGATCTAGGCGCTTGTTTAAGGCCATACAAAGCCTTTTTAAGACGAAATACATGATTTGGATATTGAGGGTCAATGAACCATTTAGGTTGTTCTACATAGGTCTCTTCAGTCAATATTCCATTAAGGAATGCAGATTTGACATCCATTTGGTAGAGTGTAAAATGCAAATGGCAAGCTATGGCAAAGAGAAGACGAACAGATTCTAAACGGGTAACAGGAGCAAAGGTCTCGTTAAAATCTATTCCTTCAATTTGAGAGTATCCTTGAGTAACTAATCTAGCTTTGTTTCTAATGATTATCCCACTTTCATGAGACTTATTTTTAAAAATCCAACGTGTGCCAGTAACCTTTTTGTTATTAGGCCTAGGTACAAGATACCAAACATCATGAATGACAAATTGAAGAAGTTCTTCCTGCATAGCAAAAATCCAGTGAGAGTCATTCAATGCTTCATTTACATTCTTTGGTTCCACTAGGGAAACAAAACATGCATAATGTGCATAATTTCTTAGTTGGGATCTTGTACGAACTGGATCACTAGGGTTACCTACTACGTTATTTATGGGATGATCTTTAGACACCCAGTTAGGTACTTCAGGTATCTCAATTGGTAATGAATCATTTATTTTAGGAGAGTCATTTTCTAAAATGTTTGTAGGCTCTTCCTCAATAGTTGATTCACCAGTCTTATTCTCTAGAGTAATGTCACTCACAATTAGATTTATGGATTCCATCAAGGTTTTAGGGCAAAGATTATATACTCGATAGGCTCTACTTTTAGGCAAGTATTCTAGAAATATAGCTTTATCTCCCCGACTCTCAAATTTGGACAAGTGTTCCCTATCTTTGCATACATAACAAGTACTACCAAAATTTCTAAGGTACTTAAGATTGGGCTTTTTCTTGTACCAAAGTTCGTATGGGGTTTGTTTGGAATTCTTTCTAAGATATACCCTGTTTATAATGTGACACGTAGTATGAATAGATTCTACCCAAAAATATTTAGGCAAATTCTTGGCATGTAGCATAACACGTGCCATCTCTTGAAGGGTACGATTCTTTTTCTCGGCGATTCCATTTTGTTGAGGAGTCTTAGGAGCACTAAACTCATGTTTGTAACCATTATAGTCACAATACTCTATTATACCAGTGTCTTTGAATTCTCAACCTCTATCACTACGGATTCTATTTACTTGAGTGTCCTTTTCATTTTCAATTCGAAGAAGTATTTTTAAGAAAGTTTGAAAAATGTCAGACTTTTGTTTTAAAAAGGCTACCCAAGTAAATCTGGTGAAGTCATCAACCATAACTAGAATATAACTGTGTCCACAGAGACTAACAGTTTGGGAGGGACCCATTAGGTCCATATGGATGAGCTCCAAGGGATTAGAGGTAAGAACATCATTAACGTTCTTATGAGGTGCCTTAACAATTTTACCTTCCTGACAGGAACCACAGACAATATTAGGAATGGATTTGATTTTTGGAACTCCTCTAACTATTTCTTGAGAGGTAAGTCTACTAAGATTATCGTAATTTATATGACCCATTCTGTTATGCCATATTTCATTGTCATCCATTCTGGCAACATTACAGATTTCAGAATTGTTCATGATAGTATAACAATTTGCTCAAGTCTTGGAGCGACGTTTTCAGGGGAGTTATTTTGCAAGACTTGGAGAGACATTTTCGAGAGTTCTATTAGCTCAAGTCTTCATATTTTTGAGTCCCAAAACTCATGTTTTAATTCACATAAAATTCCCATATACTTTTGTGAATCTTTTGGTACCCAAGAACACTTTGTTTGTGTTCATGTTTCGTATAGTGCGTCTCTACAACATATGGCTACGTGTCATTGAGGATCTTGCTGCGTGAAGATTCTTTGCTGAAGATTGAGCTGCGAGTCCTTAGAGGGTGCTGCGTGTATTCTCTTGCTGATTTTAAGACTGCGTGTCTTTGTGAGTTGGCTACGCGTTGATGCATTGCAAATTTCTCTATGTAATTGTAAGTTGTAATTTATAAATTCATATTGAAATAAAGGTTTTACCCGAAAGGTTTTTTTTCCTGAAATCTGTGTCTCAACATATTTACTGTGTCGCATGCTTTATATTTGATGGGTTGATTTAGATGCATGTTTAAGGGCTGAATTTATTTGATTTAAAAGTAGACCCTAATTAAATAAGGTTTAATTGGAAATTTGCGAATTTATTTAAATCGGTATCACACACCATCATAAGTTTTATAAATTGGTATGACAGCAGGTTGAGCTAATTTATTGCGTATTCCTATTTTCGGCAAAACCGTATGATATTGATTTTTTAAAAATCAAGTTTGTGAAAAATCACAATTTTTCCAGTGGAACGTTCATTTAATAAGGTGCCTATTTTTTATGGGAGTAATTATGCCTATTGGAAAGCTCGCATGAAATCTAGTTTAAAAGCTATTGACGAGCGTGTTTGGTTGCTTTGTGAAAATGGGGGGACTCCTCCCACGGTCACCGTTAGTAACGTCACCTCTTTAAAACCCGTGTCAACCTGGATCGAAGATGATTATAAAATGTCTTATTTTAATTCCCGTGGTCTGAGTGCTATTTATGAAGCTGTCACTCCTGACGAGTTCTGCCGAATTATGATGTCCACCACGTCTAAAGAGGCTTGGGATGTTTTGAAATTGACACATGAGGGTACGAACGCGGTTAAAGAATTAAAAATACAAAATTTGGCCACCCAATTTGAGACTATCACTATGTCTGAGTCCGAATAATTTAATGATTTTTATTGACGTTTGTCGGACATTGTTAAAACATGTTTTAATTTTGGTGAGGTGATTTATAACACGCGTGTCGTTAAAGAGATTTTGAGAACTCTCCCAAAAAGATTTATTCCTAAAGTCACTGTTCTGAACTCCTAGGGAAATTTAAAATCACTTAAGTTTGAAGAACTTGTAGGAGATCTTGAAACCTATGAGATTGACATGTTTTCCAAGACCATTAAGGCTAAGGATAATGGCATTGCTTTAAAGACTCATTGTAAGAAAAAGAAAGAAAAAGTTTGTGAGTCCGATTTTGAGGAAGACTTTGATTTTAATGATACGGCCTTGTTTGTGAAATTTTTTTAAAAAATTCTCAACATGAACAAAAATAATTCTTCCAATAAAAAGAGATTTTTTGAGAAAAATAAAAAGAAAGAAAATGCCAAAGAAAGCGGTGAGAGGGAAAAAGAGAATGACTCCGATGAGGAGTGTGAGGAAGATTTGGAGAACGTGACTTGTTTTGAATGTGGGGGTAAGGGGCATAAGTCGTTTGAGTGTCCTACATGGCTTAGAAAGAAAGGGAAGAAAGTTGCCATGCCTGCCACACTTAGTGATAGTGAGGGAGATGAGGGAGATGAGTCCGATAAAGGTTTAGCACAAGGGATGTTTATCGCTTTTTCTAGCCGTGTGAGAACACCCACTTTGTCTCACGATAGAAGGCATTTAGAGATTTGTACACCGAGACCTTGAAAACAAAGAAGTATAATAAGGATTTAGGTCGTCGGGTTTTATATTTTGAGAGAGAGAAGGAGGTTTTAAGAAAGGAGAAGTGTGATTTGACCAACACGTTGTCTAGTCTGACGACACATGTATCCTAACTCGAGAGTGATCTTGAACGTGCCAGGGAGGTCAAAGTCAATTTTGTGAACGCACCTAAGAAGGTTGAAAACGTGATTCATAAGGGTAAAGGTGAGAAGTTAGGAATAAGTCATGATGGTGCTTCTACTTCCCAATTAGCACCCGATCCGGTTCCCACTTTAGTGTTTGATTCACGTGAGTCTCACCCTAACCCACCTAGGCGTCCCATTCCTATTAGGATAGCGCGTCCTAAAGTTTTTGAGAGAGGTGTTCATAGGCCTATTTACGTTTGCTCACATTGCAAGAGGAGAGGGAACCTTAGGGAATTTTGTTTTAAGTTGGGTTATGAGTCACGTTTTGCTTCTACACGTGTTTGTGGCACACATGCACCCACACATGATACTTTACATGCTCCCGAAGACTACATGAGAGAGTTTACACATTTAGGTGAGGAATTTAAGTTTTTAGTCAAAACTTCACAAGAATTGATGGAGGTTTTTCATAAGTTTTGACCACCTTTGAAAAACCCCTCCGCACCTAACGATTGAGATTTGACTTGTTTAATAGAATAGGATGTTTTTCATGATGATATTATTTTCCTATTGCTAGTATGTATCATGTTTGTATGCTTTAAATTTTTTTTAAAATTTTTTGAGAAAATCCAAAAAGATTTTTGTATTTTGTTTTCACCGTTTATGAATGGACACTTAGGATGATCGAGTCACAACATCATTCTACTATTTTCCACTACACCAAAATGACAAAATTGTCACCTTTCAGCCGGCCACCCTTGTCAAGGTCATTGACCGTGACAAAAAACACGCATTTTATGTCACGGTCATTGACCTTGACACGACCGTGACAAGTACTTGTTACGGTCATTGACCGTGACAAGTTCGTGACAAATTCACTTGTCACGATCAATGACCGTGACATTCTTTAAATAATTGTCACGGTCAATGACCTTGATACGACCGTGACAACTTCTACAGCAAAAACCCCTACCCCTTCTTTTTTCCCTCCCGCCGTTCCCTCCCTCTCTCTCTCTACGCTCTCTTTCTCTTCCATTTATATATATGTTTGTGTGTGTGTGTATATGTGTGCGTGTGTGTGTGTGCATGTGGGGGGTGGGGCAGGGTGGAGGTAGGGGGTGGGGCAGGGGGTTGTTGTGTGTGTGTGTGTATATGTGTGGTGGGTGTGGAGGGAGGTGGGGAAGGGTGGGGAGCTATTGTGTGTGTGTGTGTGTGTGTGTGTATGTGTATGTGGTGGGTGGGTGTGGGTGTGTGTGTGTATGTGGTGAGTGGGGGGTGTGGAGGGAGGGGTGTGTGTGTGTTTGTGTGTGTGTGTGTGAATTAACCCATGAATTTGTATTTTTGTATTTGAATTAACCCATGAATTTGTATTTTTGTATTTGAATTAACCCTTGAATTTATTTTTGTATTTAAATTAACCCATGAATTTGTCAATTTGTTTGTGGGTGGGTGGGGGTGGGCGTGGGGAGGTAGGGTAAGTCAAGGTACCATTGTAATTCTCTTAATATCGTGTTTTGATGATTCTATGAGATAATATATATTGTTTCAAGGTTAACTCATTGTAGATAAAAACATTCCAATAGTAAAATTAAATTGAATCCATCCATAGATTCTATAATTACATCAACTAAAATATAATTAATAAATGAAACAGTTTTAAATGAAAGTAAATTAATAATTAGGGCCCATTTCATATGAAAGTAGGATTGCCCCTCAGTGTAAATTAGTAAATGAATAATTATATACGTTAATTGTTAGTTTAATTGATGAAATGAATTAATTGAGTAGATGAATTAGAAGGAGTATGGGATACACATTTGTTGTTGACATTGCTGTTGGATTATTTTGTTTAGTAAATGTTTGGTTGGTTAGTTTTAAAAGTGGCATGAACACTGGATTATTGTCCATATGGGGGTGAGATTTTTCAACTTTTTTTTTTAAAATTACTCTGTATATCGAACAATATATATATAGTATGATAATTAAATGAAACATACTTGAAATTAAATATAGTGCGCATAGATACTAGCCTTCTAGTTCTTATGCGTACGCATTCATTACCCCTGTAATGTGATCTCTCGAATTGTCCCGTTTGGACAGTTTGAGACTGTATAATTTTTGTATAATATTCTTATTGGCTTAAAGTTGTTACTTTTGGAGGAAGTTCTGCATTCGTATATTAATGTTCTCTGGGTACATACTAGATTGACAAGTGTGACTGTTATTTCAATTGATCAATTGAAATAACACTCACACCTGCCAATCTACGTCATGTACTTGGAGAACTACGAGGATATGCTGTCGAGTCTTTTTCAAATCGTAACAATGTGCATGAGCTGTTAAGTATATTACAGAAAAATGCAGTCTTGAATGGGATAGGACCACTCACCCTTTAATAGGATAATTAAATGATGGGATAATTAAATAAAACATACTATAAATCTAAGTTTTGTTTACCTTTAATAGGTGTTTAGTTATGGTAGCTGTGATGGGATATCCGAAATACAAAGAGTGGATGGGTGAGACTAATAGAATGGGGAATGTGTTTCGCAGAGGTGCTAACGAATTTGTGAAATATGCAAAGAGATGTCATAATGATGAAGAGTTTCCGTGTCCGCGTGTTAGGTGTAAGAATGGTAAGGTGTTTGAGTGGAAAATAGTTGAACTACATTTGTTAAGATCGGGTATGCAAGATAGTTATAGATTTTGGAGTTTTCACGGTGAATTGAAAGTTCCTTTTGTACCCGATCAACCTTTACAACAACCTTCAATAAGTAGAATAGATGTAGAAGGGGACGACGTAGATCGTAATATGTTAGAGGATTTAGTTGATGATGCGTACGGAGTTTATGAAGGAAACGAGAATGAGGTTACTGATGATGTAGAAGATTCACGTGCTCGTGAAGATAACACGATAAAACTTGACGATGACTACCAAAGTTTAAAATTTAAGGCGACCCAACCGTTATACTCTGGCTGTGAGAAAGATCAAACAACTTTACATGCCATGGTTGGTTTGCACAGTTTGAAGACGCAGTACGGTTTGTCTGGCAATAGCGTGACGGGAATTCTGAAATGGGTGAAGGGCTTATTACCCAAGGTGAATACACTTCCAAATAGCTATCCTGTTATGAAGAACAGTTTGAAAGGTTTGGGAATGAAGTATAAATTGATTCATGCGTGTGTGTATGCCTGCATACTATACCGAAAGGAGTATAAAAATCTCGATCGTTGTCTGGTATGCGATGAACCTTGATATGTCCAATCTACTAGTAAGGAAGGCACAAGCTCAAAAGTGCCTCAAAAAGTATTGAAATATTTTCCCTTTGGGCCTAGATTAAAGAGATTTTTCACAGTACCATGGATTGCAGAGGCAATTGACTTGGCATGCTAGGGCAGAAGTAGGGTAATATCATGCGTCATCCTATTAATTCTACTGCCTGGCGGAGGTTGAATTTTGAGTATCCCGATTTTGCTCGAGAACAAAGCAACATTCACTTGGCTATATCAACAGATGGTTTCAATCCATTTGGAAATCTAAGCACCAATCAGAGTGTATGTCCACTGATCCTAGCCCCACTCAACCTCCCTCCTTCACAGTATATGAGACCTGAATTTTCGATAATGGCTTTATTAATACCTGGGCCAAAGGCACCAAGTGATGACATTGACGTCTACCTGGATCCTTTGGTAGAAGAATTAAATGGGTTGTGGGAAGAGGGTGTGCAATCATTTGACTCTTTTAGAAAAGAAGAGTTTACGCTGAAAGCTATGTTGATGTGGGCAATTCATGATTTTCCAGCTTGTGGGACATTGTCCGGTTGTGTAGTACATGGTTATTTGGGGTGTCCTATTTGTGGAGAGGGGACTGCATCTCTTTGTCTATCCTCTAGCTTAAAAAATGTATACCATCGCCACAGGAGTTTTTTACCCCCAGCTCACAGTTTCAGATCTGAGAAAGGTTTCAATTTTTAATTGGGCGGAGTTGAACATAGGCTACCGCTGAGACAACTTTCGGGTTCAAAAATTGAAAGTAAATCTTCTAAATGTGGCCCTAATATGCCAGGTAAGAATACCAAATTTAAGAATGTCAAGCATAAGAAGACCCCAACTGGGAATGAAACTGAGATAAGAATGGCATGGTCTCGGAGGTCAATTTTATTTGACTTGCCTTATTGGAAGAATAACCCGGTGCGCCATGTATTGGATGTGATGCATGCAGAGAAGAACTTCGCTGAACATATTGTGGGTACTTGCATTGGGGGGAGTCATTCGAAGGATGGAGAAAATGCACGAAAAAACCTTAAAATGTTAAAACTTAAGCCACAACTATGGTTGAAAGAAGATAGTAGGGGAAGGATAATAATTCCCCCTGGTGCGTTTACTTTGATGAGTGGGGAAAGGAAGGTGCTTCTAGACACAATATATAATTTGAAGGGCCCATCTACTTTTTCGTCCAACTTGCAAAGGATTGTGAATTATGCTACTCATGATTTACATAAGTGTAAGTTCCACGATTGGCATGTGATCATGCAATTGGTTCCCCCATTATTTAAGCATTGTTTCTCCAAGCATAAGGATTTGCGTAGGGCTATTATGCAAATTAGTATTACCTTCTCCCTCTTGTGTGAGAAGGTAGTGAATCGAGAACACATAGTGGCTGTAAAATTGGCTGTGATCGAAGCGATTTGTGTATTGGAGAAGTACTTTCCCCCAGCATTCTTTGACATAAGTGTTCACTTATTGGTACACCTATGTGATGAGACACTTCTTTGTGGTCCAGTTAGATATTGGTGGATGTATCCGTTTGAAATATTGATGAAAGTTTTTAAAGATTACGTCAAGAATACGCGATACATTGCAGGATCAATTGCAGAGGAATACATCACTGTGGAGTCATTAATATATACTCGGGAATATATGACTGCCTCGACCAGCGTTGATGACACTGATGAATTCGTCGATGATGGTGGTCATGTGATGGGAAAACGAGTGAAATTAACGAGTTTGCAACATGAACAAGTAGCTCGTTATCTATTTGACACACATGAAGATGTCGAAGAATGGAAAAAGTAAGTTTTGATTATTATAATGTTTAACATTATTTTAGATTATTTTATACATGATTAATTTTGTAATATGCAGAAAATATGAAGCCTGTGAGAACAATAAAAGACGAAAAACAATGGTGCAATCAGACAGCGAATTTAGGCTGTGGTTGACACAAGAGGTAGTTATAATGAAAACAGTCATTATATAACGTTACATTACACTCAAATTTTACCACTAATATAATTAATTTATCTATATTCTCAGCTCCTAAAGACGGGTGATGCGACATCAAGGCTTGCTCGTCTAGCCACTGGACCCTTGTTCGTGGTACAAGAGTACAAAGAGTATCAATTGAACGGTTACATTTTCGACGCTAAAGTGTACGAGGAAAGTACAAATGCACAGAACTCGGGAATTTCATACAAAGCTCTTACTATCTTTCGAGAGAGCGCAAAAGATAAAAACCTCGTTGAAGCTGAAATGACTTACTATGGTGTAATCCAAAATATATTTGAATTGGATTATATAAGCTTCAAAGAGGTTGTATTTTACTGTGACTGGGTAAGAGTAAAGGATAAAAATGCTTGTAAAGTTGATCCTGTCACCAATTTGATCATGGTTGACTTGTCCAAGTTGAAGAGTAACGACCACGTGAGTGATGAGCCGTTTGTTTGTGCATTTCAAAAGGTTAAGCAAGTGTTTTATTCGGAGTATATCAACAACGAGCCGTGGTCAATTTTCCAACATGCTCCAGGGCATCTAAATAGTATTGTGGATGACTTGGCTGCTCCTACCGAATATCAATCCATTTTTTATGATAACCCGAATTTGAAACAATTTTTCAATTTGTAATAAATATTTCAATTTGTACTCAAACATCCATTTTTAATGCTTTTAATTGATTTGCACTTTATCATTTTCACTCTTGTGTGGTGTGCGTGTGTGGAGAGGAGATTAATACATAAATATTCCAACTACATCTAAGTTTTGTTTATACTAATCCATGGATATACTCTTCTTACCTTTAATAGGTGATTAGTACATAGTTATTTGGGGTGTCCTATTTATGGAGAGGAGACTGAATCTGTTCGTCTATCCGAACACTAAGAAATGCCATAATCCTATGGAGTTATGCTCTGCAAATTCCTCCCAACCGTTATGTAGCCAAACATCACCAGTTGAAGTTGTCAATTCCAATTTCCATACCCCACCACTTGGAACCTCTAGCAAAACATGGGAGACCATTGAAAGGTGGGATTGATAACTTCAACTGCTGATTTTTGGCTACACAATGGTTGGAAGGAATTTGCAACGCATAAATCCATAGGATTATGGCATTTCTTAGTGTTTAGATATGAAGAGAATTATATTTGACACGATTTCTCGGGGTACATTAGTTGGAAGGAGGTTCCATATGTGCTCAAGTTAGCTGTTTGGGTGACACTACAGGTAATGCATTTATATTTATATATCAATTTTGATTTCGATTTCGATTTCAATTTTGATTTATATTTATCTATATTTGCGGGGCGGATACTAATTTTACTTTATTTCAATTCAGGGGACAAGGAGTGGCCCTGAGGGTAGGACACATATGCTCGATACTTATGTGGCTATTCGGACGAGAAGGGAAGGATAAGGAGGTGTCCCCGAGCATCGCGGTACAAAATCTCTTTTCCAACTAAATAGTTTGTAGATTTGAGATAATTGATGGTGATGTTGCTTCTTCTTAAATAGTTTCTATTTTGAATATATATTTTCATTATCTGTAGTTTGTTTGGATATACGATGTTTGAACAGGTACAACGTTGCTATAACAGGTACAAATATACTGCTGGGCAGTGGCAGTGGCCATACTGCCCAGCATAATTTTTTTAAATTCTGCCCAAAATTATCACGGTCATTGACCGTGACAATTTTAAAAAAAATGGTCAAGGCTTTGTCACGGTTTTTAACCGTAACTAAACATGTCACGGTCATGGCCCGTGACACGCCCGTGACAATAGTGTTGGACTTATCAAGGTCAATGACCGTTACACGTCCGTGACAAAAAAATTTGTCTCGCCCGAATTGTCACGGTCATTGACCTTGACAATAGTGCAGATTTGGTGTAGTGTTCATGTGACTATTTGATAGTGTTTTGAGACAATAGGTCAATTCATCCTTGTGCTTTATAATGTTTGGAGTCATTAAGATGTAATTAAGTGTTACTGCCTAAATTTTTGACTCATGATTTCCTTTATTGTACACATACACGGATTTGCTTGATTATTGTACTTGTCTTATCACATGTTGGTTGGGTGTTTTCACTTCAATCCTGTCCTTAAAATGAACTAAGAGCGATAAAACCTGATAAGATAGTTGTGCATGTAAGAACCGTTTTGTGAGTTTGTGTGCTTTATTTGAAAACGGGGAAGGGCTGTGAAAGGTTCTTTTTCCCTTTGCTAAAACTAAGCCCCCGTTAAATTGGACCTAAAAAATTGAGAAATTTTATTATCCGGGGTCCAAAGAGGTTTAAAAGAGCTCGAAAAAATTTAATGGCAATAAAAAGAAATTCATGCCAATTATGGGCCATTTAGGTTTTTGCACCAATTCTCCAATGTTTGAGAATTTAGATTACCTCTAAAAGAAAATATATATGAGGGTGTTTGGTTGGATATTTTAAAACGGGTTTGCACGTCCTTGAATTTTTTTGAAAATGCGCTACATAGTTTTGGATGTTATTGGGGTGGAAATCACTTTGAATTTGATTTGTTGATTTGCATAAGACGATGTCATCTAAATTCAACAATTTTTCCACCTAAGGATACTTTTGATGTTCATTCGTTAGGGGTACATATATGCATCGTGCACATATGATTGATTGAGTTAATTTACCTATCGAATGTGTTCACACCCATTCATTCCGTTTTCATGACTTAGTTGTTTGAGCTTAATTTCATGATGTGATTTTTGTATCATATTTTTCAACTTGGTATCTTATTTTTGTACGAAAAATTCAAAAATAGTTTGTGAAGATTTTTTTTGTTTATCTCTTTGCAAGAGCGCGTTTGGCATCTGATTGATGCCTTATTTTGTATACCGTGACACCCCGACTTTGCTTGTTTGATTTATTCTTCTCATTTGTCTATTTGGGGGACATAATTAAAAGGGGGAGAAAGAATTATTATTTTATGGGGGAGTTTGAATTTTGGGGGAGTTTTGAGATTTGACTTATTCTTTCATCATAAAATGGTATCTATGTTTATCTCATTTCAATCTCAATATGTCACGTGGTATTTTCTTTATCTCATGTGTGTAGGTATTACATTGAACATCACTGAATTGCACACCCTGATGAGAAAAGCTTTGAGATTCCTGAAGATTTGAAGAACAAACGATGAAGAATTATTCATTTTTATCTTTCTAGTTTTGGGTTCATGGGAGGGTATATTTGTATAGGCAATTTGTCATTTGATAATTCGGATTTTTATGTATGTACCAGCATAGACATAGGGGGAGATTTGTAAGGACATTTTTCTCATGTCCAACATGGTAGATTTGTGTATTTAATACGCCGCTACATTTGGCATGTCACTTCACAATATCATATGACGACTTCTATCCAAATTTCGGGAATCAAACATTCAATATCTCCATCATGTGTCCCACATCTGCCTCAATGACTTCACATTCCACAATTTTAGGGACTTAATGCAAGTGGTATGCAAGAGAAGTCAAAATAGCGAAAGAAGGCAAGATATGGAAGTTCAAGGGTATGTTAGTAATTTTATAGCTACCGTCTAGAGTACCGGTCATCTGTAAAGTTAAAGAGATCTCCATAATGAAGATACTGGAAGAAACGACACCTCAATCCGAGCTACAATGAAGAAGTTATGCCCCTTTGAAAATGGAGATAATTCTAAGAAAAAACATTGGAAAAATGTTGTATGTTTAAGCCCTAGTTCCAGCGATTTTTTGCGAACTGAAAGCCAAACCGGTTCGGGGGAGCGAATCGGTTCGCGGTACACCCAAACTGGTTCGGGTTACCTTCGCTGGATAGAGTTCAATATTTTTAAAACTCTTTTTTTGTTTCCTTATAAAAGTCAACTTCGGGGGAATTATTTTGCAAGAATTGGAGAGACGATTTTGAGAATTCTAATTGCTATAGTCTTCATATTTTTTAGTCCCAAAACTCATGTTTGATTCACACCAAAATTTCTATATAATTTTGTGAATCTTTTGGAACCCATAGAACACTTTACTTTTGTTCATCTTTCGTGGAGTGCGTCTCTACAACATATGGTTGCGTGTCATTGAGGATCTTGCTGCGTGAAGATTCTTTATTGAAGATTGGGCTGCGAGTACTTGGAGGGTGATGCGTGTATTCTTTTGCAGAGTTCGAGACAGCGTGTCTTTGTGGGTTGGCTGTTCGTTGATCCATTGCAGATTTCTTTATGTAATTGTAAGTTGCGATTTATAAATTCATAGGGAAATAAAGGTTTTACCCCAAAGGGGCTTTTTCCTAAAATCTGTGTCTCGGCATATTTACTGTGTTGCATGCTTTATATTTGATGGCTTTAATTAGATGCATGTTTAAGGGCTGAATTTATTTGATTTAAAAGTTGACCCTAATTAAATAAGGTTTTTTTTAAAATCAAGTTATTTGCTAGATCTGATTTCTTATTTCGATAAATCTATTGTTTGTTGGTTATTTTCAAAATAAATGCTGTTTTCAAACCCTAAACACACAATACCCTTTCTAATTTCAACTTACTCAAACTATCAGACGTAGAACTAGTTTTGAGATCTTGATTGGGGTTTTCGCTTTCATTTACTATTTTCAAAACAAAGAAAGTGCATAGAATCTTAGCTAGTTTGTATAGCAAGATTTCTTCTTGATATTCGATTATTTGAAGATCCAAAGTCTGACTTATTTAACTTAGATGATTTTAGAAAACTTTGCATCTAGAGAGATCTGTTTGTAATTTGATTCTCATATTGTCTGTAATTAAGTGTGTGGGTTGCATGCATGAGTTTAGAGCACTTCACCACATATAACTTCACACTACTTCACTGACACGGGTTGGTGTTGAGATACCAGACTGTTAGAGTCGACGTAAAGCTAAAAGCAGTAAAGATAAGAAGCTGAGAGAACATCAGCAACAATCAGAACCTTAGGAGAATCCAGAACACGCCAGAGGAGTTGGTACATTCCTGAACTTAGATTAGGTTTCATTGTGTGTCTTGATTATTATATAGCTTGTAATATGTTACTCATTTTTTAGTGGACTTTTTACTTTTGTGGCGTAGAGGTCACTATGGATGTTTTCCCCATTGGGTGGAGTTTTACCAGGTTAAAATAACTTGTGTACACTTCCTTTTACTATCATCCCTCTCTTGAGGTTATGTTGGTTTCTTTTGCTTAAAGTTTTTTTTTTCAAAACTGGTAAACCTATAACTGAAATTACTTGTTCATAACTTTTTTACACATCTTGTATTTATAATTTGTTTTAAGAAAAGAGTTTCTTCAACAAACAGTTCGAAGCCATTTAGATAGTTTAATCTTATATTAAACAACTTAAGTGGTAGTTTTTCATCAACCTGCCGTAACAAATATGGGGGTGTGAGACGAATGCTCAGTGGGAAATATACAAGTGCAGTATAAAATCGAACGACATAAAGAAGACTCTAACAAGTTATACCTACGTGCACATTCAACTACCTTGTGTGTGTGTATATATATATATATATATATATATATATATTGTGACACCCCGACTAATTAAATACCGGGTAGCTACTCCTTTATTCAAATTAATTCAAAATGTCAAGTTGGTTCAGTTCGTAGCATCACTGTCGAAAATGTTTTAACAATTACTAGCCACCTAATATTTAAAAAGTGAGTTGTCAATTTTAATTGAATCAGATTAACATGCAATTCATTTAAATTATGAAATACTGATACCACAACCACATCACAGTCGCAAATAAATAACGATGTAATAAACTGAATCTGGAAGAATACACCTCACAACTATCCGAATACTGAAATAAACAAATACAAGCCTGAATCATTAATTTAATTACAACCCAAAATATAAAATAAAAACTGAGTAAATAAGATGTCTCTGAAAGGAAAGGGGCGACATGCCCTACAGATAAATGAATCAGAAGTAGAGTCAAGATATAAAGTGGAGGCATCTACTATCGAGGTCCTGTAACTTCCACAGCAGCTACAGCACGTCGCGGGAATAGAACTCCTATGCTTGGTGTCCTTGTGGCTGGGCACCTAAAAAGGTTTTTACAAAAATAGATTTGAAAGCAAATGGGTCAGTGCCCGATTTGTGAAAAATAGTTTAAAATACAGCAAGTGTTTAATATAATTAAATAGTGAATATAAAGTACATGATAGTGCGTGCACTCACATGAGTTCCTCACCTCTCAACTAATTGTGCACTCCTATCATACCCATACCCTTTCTAGTTATTCCCCTATCTAACTAGTCCAATACACAATCTAACATTTCTATACGATTCATGATTTAAGTCCTGACATATTAATTTAAACAGAGAGTTTTACTTTCCTTCTTAGTTCCCATATTAGTCATGCTAATCACTAGAGATTTTCCATTTTTAACTCTACTAAAATATTGCTATTATTCACACTTACATTTATTTATGACAGTTGATTTCAATTAGTAGTATATTATTCTCATAAAAAATATACAATACTGGCACCCCGAGACTAAGCTGCGGTGCACACATACTCTACTATCCAATCGCGGTACATCACGTACATAAGGACCACGTATTCCGAATCTCTCAGGAATCATTTTCAATAAACAACAATCACACATAATGGAGGCGAACATAGTTCACATTACATGGGTCACGCACATACCTACGCTCCCATGATTAGCAGACTTATTAACTTCTCAATAAGTCCTTCTCTGACCTATATCCTCGAGGTACCAATTTAAATTCCCCCGTAAGCACACAAAGATTAGATGACCCTGATCGAATGCCGACCTCCCGTGATAGAAAGTATGGTAGGTATGCTATACAAAAATACTACATATACCAAGCATTCACACATCTTAGGCATCCCATAATATTAATAGAGGTATATTTCTCATCTCTATATCGGCATTTAATGTTACACGTTTACAAGTTCCCGATTTATATACATTAAGATTATCAACTCTTCTCACGTCGTAATTTTAGTTACTTATACCCTAACCCATAGATGTCATCCAGTTTACTACTTAATTCCAAGTCTTAATCCTCAACGTACTTCAAATCACGCAATTATTCCTGCTAGTCAACAAGGGAAGGTTAACACTCAATTATATAAGTCTACTAGAAGTTTTAAATAAAATCAGGCCTAAAAAGGCATTCTGTCAACTCGTTAGAAATCTCATTCGAATGAGGTCGTTCGAATGAATGGCTTCGAATGAACTACCAAATCCTTAGAAGGGGTATTATCATCTCGTTAGAAGTCTCGTTCGAATGAGGTCGTTTGAACGACCTGGGCAGGTCTTCTAACGAGATGGCAGAATACGCCTAGAAAATTCCTAATTCGTTTTTATCAATTTTTCTCTTTTCTAAATTCATCCTAAGATCATCCCAATCGCATTTCAATGTTCTTAAACTTCACTAAATCCTCTTAGGTCGTTTCTTAACATATTTTTGGGGTAAAACCCTCCTAATCAACATGTAATTATCATTAATCCCCAAATTTTACCCCAAACCATATGAACATGAACCCAGAATTTTATTATGCCTAATTACTCATCATAAATCCGTTTTTGAATCATCAAGTTAAGTCTTCGAATACCAAATTTGTCCATAACCATTCTACATGTAATTCCTAACCCAACTTTAGAGTTTCTACAACAATTTCATTATGTTTTCCTCAAAACTTTCAAGACAAAATAGTTCCTACACTAAACATGGAAGAAATATTCAATGCACTTAAAAATATTCAATGCACTTAAAAATATCCAATCACTTGCCTTAGATTCATTTTTCAGATTTGTTGTCGTTGATTCTAGGCTGAATTTCCCTTCTTTCGGTCACAAATCCTTCCAGAATGGTGGTAATGGGTGATGGCTTTGGTTTGGCTCTTGTAACCTCTCTCCAACTTCTCTCAAAACTCCCGTAGCCCACTCTCTTATCTTTTGCTGGTAATGGACTTAGTGGTCTTCCAAATAATATATAATTAACCTCTAAAATTCGTGGGTTTTAATTTCTCAATTTTTAAAATTACCAAAATACCCCTCTAAGTTGCCGATTTAGTCTAAAAGTGCCCCGGGACACAAACTAAACCCCCGTCTAGTGTTTTCTGACTATTTTGACCCTTCCGGACACGCTGGCGCACTCAAAATGACCATTCGGTTGATAAAAATGTAAATTACTTTTTAATCTAATTAAATTCATTCCTGACGCGACTGACGCGCGCGTCCCAATTTAAGTTTCCAAATTGTCCTATTTCAGCCTCGCGACAACTTTAATATTTTCAATACTCATATATTACCATATGTACTCAGAAATATTCAATTTAAATATCGTAATCAAATACCAACTCACATCTCGCTAGTATTTATATCCGGATTAATTCCCAATTAATTCTCATTTAATTCAATTAATCCCTTAAATAAAAATCAATAAAATTACGAAGTATTACATATTTTCACCTAATAACAGAATTTCGTCCCGAAATTTGGAACTACTAAATACCTGGTAAAAATAGCTCTGGATAACGTTCGCGCATCTCATCCTCGCGCTCCCATGTGGACTCCTCGACATTATGATTGGCCACTGCACTCGTACTAACGGTACCATCTTCGACCTCAGTTTCCTCTTGCTGTGGTCCAGAATAGCAATTGGCCCCTCCTCATTGGAACTATCAGGCTGAAGATCGATGTCCTCTAAAGTAATGTGAGTATGGGCCAAATCATCCCTAAGATATTTCCTTAGCGAGGAAATATGGAACACATCATGAATCCTATGCAAGTGCTCCGGTAACCCAAGTCTATACGCAACTGGTCCAATCCTCTCGATGATAGGAAATGGTCCCACGTATCTTGGTGCCAGTTTTTCCTTCTTCCCAAAATGCATAATCCCCTTCATAGGAGATACTCTGAGTAACACCTAGTCTCCCACCTTGAATTCTATGAAGAACCTCTTGGCATCAGCATAGCTCTTCTACCGGTCCTGAGCTACCCAAATACGGCTCCGTATCATCTCTATCCTTGCCGAAGTGTCCTGAATCACTTCTGGCCCAAGGAGTTTGTTATCTACCACTTCTAACCAACATGCTGGTGAACGACAAGGTCTATCGTACAACGCCTCGAATGGAGACATGCCAATGGTGAACTGGTAGGAGTTATTATAAGCAAACTCCACCAGTGGAAGGTACTGCTCCCAACCACCTCCAAAGTCTAGGATGCACATACGCAACATATCCTCCAACATCTAATTTGTCTGTTCTGTTTGCCCATCAGTCTGCGGGTGATATGCCGTACTCAGTCGCAACTCCGTACCCATGGCCTCTTGGAAAAACTCTCCCAAAATCGTGAAACAAATATCTTATCTCGGTCAGTTACGATATTTAGAGGCACATCGTGAAGTCTCACTATTTTCATAATGAAAATCTGGGCATACTGTCCCGTGGTGTAGTCTGTCCTCTCGGGTAGAAAATGAGCAACCTTGGTTAACCTATCCATAATTACCCATATAGAGTCGTGATCCCTCTGTGACGTAGGTAACCCTGTGATAAAGCCGATGGATATGCTCTCCCATATCCACATCGGAACCTCTAACGGTTGTAGAAGTCCTGCCGATTTCTGATGGTCCACCTTTACTAGCTGATAAGTGGCGCATTTAGAAACGAACATGACAATATCTCTCTTCATCCTGCTCCACCAGTAATGCCGTCTCATGTCTTGGTACATCTTATCACCACCAGGGTGTATCGCGAACCGTGAGCCGTGCGAATCTGTCATTACCTCGTGTCGCAAGTCTTCCCCTTCCGGAACAACCAGTCTCCCATTGAAGCGTAATCCCCCATCTGAACTAACGATATAGGACTCGGCTCCCTCTACTAGTAATCGAACTATCTGGTCTTGACAGAACGAGTCATTTACCTGTGCCTTTATCACTCTCATAACAATCTTAGGTGTAACAGTCATTACAGACATGAACGATCGGGCCACTGCATCCTGGTGTCCCAACTCCTTCCACTTAGTTTTCCACACCTCGGTCACCACATTTACTGACCTACGACTCAACGCGTCTGCTACCACGTTAGCCTTCCCTGGGTGATATTGGATATCAAACTGATAATCCTTCACAAACTCAAGCCACCGACGTTGAGGCATATTCAGTTCCTTTTGCGTGAAGAAGTATTATAGAGACTTGTGGTCTGTGAACAATCGAAATTTCTCCCCCAGGAGATAGTGTCTCCAAATCCGAAGAGAGAAAATAACTGCCGCTAACTCCAAGTCGTGGGTGGGGAAATTCTTCTCGTGAGGCTTAAGCTTACGGGAAGCATAAGCTATGGCCTGATTCTCCTGTCGCATCACACCTCCAAGTCCTTGTAAGGACGCATCGGTGTAGACTAGATACTTAACTCTCGGCCTGGGCAATGCTAACACAGGCACAGAGGTCAATTTTTCCTTCAACTCATCAAATGCCAACTGACAGGCATCGCTCCAGATGAATGGCACACCTTTGCGAGTCAGATGTGTCAAAGGACCCGCTATCTTTGAGAAACTCCGAATAAACCTTCTGTAGTATCCTGCTAGGCCCAAGAAACTACGGATCTCAGTCGGTGTCGTGGGCTCTCCTCATTTCCTCACCGTGGATACTTTCCCCGGATCAACAGATATCCCCCGGTCTGAAATGATATGCCCCAAAAACTGAACCTCCTTCAGCCAAAATCCACATTTCACGTACTTTGCATATAGCTCATTATGATGCAGCGTCTGCAAAACCTGCCTCAAATGCTCGGCGTGCTCCTCTTCTATATGGGAGTAAACCAGAATGTCATCAATAAAGACAATGACGAACTGGTCTAGGAACTCTCTGAATACCCTATTCATCAAGTCCATAAACACGGCTGGAGCGTTGGTCAAGTCAAAAGGCATAACCCAAAACTCATAGGAACCATATCTCGTCAAGAAAGCAGTCTTCGAGACGTCATGTTCCTTGATACGCAACTGATGGTATCCCGATCGCAAATCAATATTTGAGAAGAAGCAAGCTCCTCTCAACTGGTTAAATAAGTCATCGATTCGGGGCAACGAATACTTATTCCGTATCGTGACTTTATTCAACTCTCGGTAATCTACAAACAACCTCAACGATCCATCCCTCTTCTTTACGAATAACACAAGGGCACCCCACGACGAAGAAATTTCTCTATCTGATCTCTTAGCTCTCTCATCTTCGTTGGAGCCATACGGTAAGGTGCACGGGCAATTGTCCGAGTACCCGATGTTAAATCGATAAAAAATCTATCTCTCTACTAGGAGGTAATCCAGGTATGTCCTGAAATACATCAGCAAGCTCCCTAACGACTGGAATCGAATCAAGTGGTATCACCACTTCCTTAGAGGTTTCCTCCTCTATATAGTACAAGTGAGTGGAGGATTCTCCCTCGGGGCGTGGCATCGCCACTAAAAACATCTCCTGCCCGGGAATGGAAAAAATGATACTCCTACCGAAACCATCAATCATGGCTCGATACGCAACCAGCCAATCCATTCCAACAATCACATCGTACTCAGTCATCTCTAATACTAACATATTAACGGGTAAAGCAAATCTCCCGATCTCTATACCCACACCTCTACAAATAAGGAAAATCATGGAACCCCTACTCAATGGTGAATCTACGCAAGTAATCGTGCTCTCTGCAGTGTCTAACAACCCCAAAGTGCGTGCAAATCTCGTGGCAATAAAATAGTGTGTGGCCCCCGTATCAAATAAAATACGCCCCATTGTCCCCTGAATAGAGAACATACCCTCAATGGCAGGTGGATCTTATGGAACTGCGGCATGCTGGAGTTGATAAACTCGCTTGTGCTGTAGCTGTCCCTGCTGGACTGGGACTGCTGGGATGGGTGGCAAAGCTGGCATCTGTGGTGCTGCTGGGAGGGAGGCGGGAAACATAGGTCTCTGGGGCTCATGTCGATCACCCTGCTACTGCTGCTGCTCCTGTGGGGCCCGACCCCTATCAGGACACTCCTGGCACTTGTGGTCAATCTTGCCACAAATGAAGCATTTCCTCGGAAAGTTCCCCCCTCTCTGACCCTGCTGCCCACAGCCCTGGTGTCCTTTTCCATTCCTCCCCTAGCCATCCTGGCCCTGATGAAACTGCTGCTGTTGGCCCTGCTAGTCGTGCTGACCCTGACGAAAACCTCCCTGAACATTTCTGGAACCCCTAGATCTGAACCTCTTAAAATCTCCTTGCTGGGAACTCTGATCTCCCTGCCTATGCTGACCCTGAGAAGATTGTGCCCCGCTGGCACCATTTCCCCCTGTCCTACCCTGATGACTAGACTCTCCTGATCGCTTACTCTCTGACATGTGGAAGCGGTGATCCTGGCAATGAAGCAGTGTTGCGTTAACCGCATCAGAATAAGTGGCCAACGAGAGATTACCCAACAAGTGCTGACGGATCCTCCAAGTCAACCCATCCGTGAACTTCTGAATCTTCTTCTCCTCGGTTGGAATCTCATCAGGAACAATGTTCAAGAGATTAGTGAACTCAGCCTCATACTCGGCCACGATCTTCGCCTCCTGCTTGAGGTTCATTAACTTCCTCCTCATTTCGATGTGAACAACTGATGGAAAATATTTGCGTTCGAACCGCACCCAGAACTCCTGTATAGAAAGGGCATCTCTCTCCTCCGGGGTGGTGATGGACTCCCACCACTGCAACGCTGATCCTACTAGCTTAAAAGTAGCCAGTATCTATTTCTGTAGCTCCATGCACTCATACATCTTCAAATGTCCTTGAATGTCCTACTTCCACTGGATGGACACAACGACATCGAAGCTACCTGCAAACTCCGGAGGGTGTGCTTTCTAAAAAGCATCACGAACACGTTCCCAAGTAGAAGGGAATGTATGAACCTGAACTGGCGCTGCTGTCGACGCCTAGGGTGGTGCCTGCTACACAACTGCGAGGGCGGCATTTATCGCTTGGGCTACAATAGTGGCAACCTCTGCGGCATTCATGGTGCCCTGGACTGGTGCAGGCTGTGGCTCAGGCTGAGCATCCTTGGGAACTCGTTGTGCACGTCGTGGAGGCATCTGAAATGAGAGTAAAGTCTTATAAGTTCGCAGTTATTATCTCAAAATAGCTGAAGAGCATGTCATACATAAAAGAATACAACAATCCTAAAATATAGGGCTCTACATCAAAGAAAGCGCTGCGAAAACACAACAAGCCATACAGATCCTAAGGACACTAGAACCTGATGCTCTGATACCACCTGTGACACCCCGATAAATTAAATACCGGGTAACTACTCCTTTATTCAAATTAATTCAAAATGTCAAGTTGGTTCAGTTCGTAGCATCACTGTCGAAAATGTTTTAACAATTACTAGCCACCTAATATTTAAAAAGTGAGTTGTCAATTTTAATTGAATCTGATTAACATGCAATTCATTTAAATTATGAAATACTGATACCACAACCACATCACAGTCACAAATAAATAATGATGTAATAAACTGAATCTGGAGGAATACACCTCACAACTATCCGAATACTGAAATAAACAAATACAAGCCTGAATCCTTAATTTAATTACAACCCAAAATATAAAATAAAATCTGAGTAAATAAGATGCCTCTGAAAGGAAAGGGGAGACATGCCCTACAGATGAATGAATCAGAAGTAGAGTCAAGATATAAAGTGGAGGCGTCTACTATCGAGGTCCTGTAACTTCAACAGTAGCTACAACACGTCGTGGGAATATAACTCATATGCATAGTGTCCTTATGGCTGGGCACCTAAAAAGGTTTTTACAAAAATAGATTTGAAAGCAAACGCGTCAGATCCCGATTTGTGAAAAACAGTTTAAAATACAACAAGTGTTTAATATAATTAAACAGTGAATATAAAGTACATGATAGTGCGTGCACTCACATGAGTTCCTCACCTCTCAACTAATTGTGCACTCCTATCATACCCATACCCGTTCTAGTTATTCCCCTATCTAACTAATCCAATACACAATCTAACATTTCTATACGATTCACGATTTAAGTCCCAACATCTTAATTTAAACAGAGAGTTTTACTTTCCTTCTTAGTTCCCATATTAGTCATGCTAATCACTAGAGATTTTCCATTTTTAACTCTACTAAAATATTGCTATTATTCACACTTACATTTATTCATGACAGTTCATTTCAATTAGCAGTATATTATTCTCATCATAAATATACAATACTGGCACCCCGAGACTAAGCTGCGGTGCACACATACTCTGCTATCCAATCGCGGTATATCACGTACATAAGGACCACGTATTCCGAATCTCTCAGGAATCGTTTTCAATAAACAAGAATCAAACATAATGGAGGCGAACATAGTTCACATCACATGGGTCACGCAAATACCTACGCTCCCATGATCAACAGACTTATTAACTTCTCAATAAGTCCTTCTCTGACCTATGTCCTCGAGGTACCAATCTAAATCCCCCCATAGGCACACAAAGATTAGATGGCCCTGATCGAACGCCGACCTCCCGTGATTGCAAGTATGGTAGGTATGTTATACACAAATACTACATATACCAAGCATTCACACATCTTAGGTATCCCATAATATTAATAGAGTTATATTTATCATCTCTATACCGGCATTTAATGTTACACATTTACAAGTCCCCGATTTATATACATTAAGATTATCAACTCTTCTCACGTCGTAATTTTAGTTACTTATACCCTAACCCATAGATGTCATCCGGTTTACTACTTAATTCAAAGTCTTAATCCTCAACGTACTTCAAATCTCACAATTATACCCGCTAGTCAACAAGGGAAAGTTAACACTCAATTATATAAGTCTACTAGAAGTTTTAAATAAAATCAGGCCTAAAAAGGCATTCTGTCAACTCGTTAGAAATCTCGTTAGAACGAGGTCGTTCGAACGAATGGCTTCGAATGAACTACCAACTCGTTAGAAGGGGTACTGTCATCTCGTTAGAAGTCTCATTCGAACGAGGTCGTTCGAATTATCTGGGCAGGTCTTCTAACGAGATGGCAGAATACGCCCAGAAAATTCCTAAGTCGTTTTTCTCAATTTTTCTCTTCTCTAAATTCATCCTAAGATCATCCCAATCGCATTTTAATGTTCTTAAACTTCATTAAATCCTCTTAGGTCGTTTCTTAACATATTTTTGGGTTCAAACCCTCCTAATCAACATGTAATTATCATTAATCCCCAAATTTTACCCCAAACCATATGAACATGAACCCAATATTTTATTATGCCTAATTACTCATCATAAATCCATTTTTGAATCATCAAAGTTAAGTCTTCGAATAAAAAATTCGTCCATAACCATTCTACATGCAATTCCTAACCCAACTTTAGAGTTTCTACAACAATTTCATTATGTTTTCATCAAAACTTTCAAGACAAAACAGTTCCTACACTAAACATGGAAGAAACATTCAATGAACTTAAAAATATCAAATCACTTGCCTTAGATTCGTTTCTCAGATTTGTTGTCATTGATTCTAGGCTGAATTTCCCTTCTTTCGATCACAAATCCTTCCAGAATGGTGGTGATGGGTGATGGCTTTGGTTTGGCTCTTGTAACCTCTTTCCAACTTCTCTCGAAACTCCCGTAGCCCACTCTCTTATCTTTTGCTGGTAATGGCCTTAGTGGTCTTCCAAATAATATATAATTAACCTCTAAAATTCGTGGGTTTTAATTTCTCAATTTTTAAAATTACCAAAATACCCCTATAGGTTGCCGATTTAGTCTAAAAGTGCCTCGGGACCCAAACTAAACCCTCGGCTAGTGTTTTCTCACTATTTCTATCCTTCTGGACACGTTGGCGCCCTCAAAATGACCATTCGGTTTATAAAAATGTAAATTAATTTTTAATCTAATTAAATTCATTCCTGATGCGAGTGACACATGCGTCCCAATTTAAGTTTCCAAATTATCGTATTTCAGCCTCGCGACAACTTTAATATTTTCAATACTCATATATTACCATATGTACTCAGAAATATTCAATTTTAATATCGTAATCAAATACCAACTCACATCTCGCTAGTATTTATATCCGGATTAATTCCGAATTAATTCTCATTTAATTCAATTAATCCCTTAAATAAAAAAAAAAAATTACGGGGTATTACATACATACATATACATATATATATATATATATATATATACTTTTATGTATGAAACTCTTTTTGTTTCCAAAAACTTTATTTATCCTGATTAATTCACCTTAGTCTTATAAAATAAGTTTCTATTTCTTAACTTGACATTTATTCCTTTATTTAACACACCCGGTTAAATACTTTAAACACAAACACTTTGTTTAAGTGAAAACCATTTTTTTTATCACAATTAACCCTTTTGTTCGTGCCAATGCATGTTTGTAGTTTCATTTAAAATCATCCTTTAAACGCACGCAACATCATGTTAGAAAATCCTTATTTTTGTTTTGAAAACCTTTCATAAATACACCATTGTGTTAATTATGGGTTAAACCTTATTAGGTTGTTTAACTACCCATTTAACCAATACACCTTACGTGTCCTTTTTTTAACATTATTTAAGTTTCAAGTTTCTTTTCCACCTTATCCTTTATCGAAACATTTATTAATTCATTCAAGTTAGGCAGTCTTTAAACACTTTCACTACACAAACTATTTCTTGACATGTTCCATATTCCATTATCTCTTTCTCAAAATGTTCCAATAACCGCATACTTTAACGACCTCTCACCCTCGACGATGCCACCATATGCTCTGCTAGTGATTTTAGGTGTTTGACCCCAAGGCTCTCCTTAATTATCCCGGGGTCATTCGAGTCCTTATTAATGTGTTTTAACATTTTTCAAATGTCCATATTACTCCACTTTCCCTTTTACCCGATCGAAACCAAAGCCTAGGGCTTCACCCCAACTTGTGTTACACTTTGAAAATACCATTTCATGTCCTTTACACTTAGCATTGATTTTATTCCAAAATCATGTTCATATTGGAAAATTTTGTATAACAAACTTTCCAACATTTTTATTTCACAAAAAATTTCGACTTTACATAAAATTACCATTTTACCCTTTTGTTTCCAAACTTGTCCTCTTCTTCCAACTTCATAAGTGTTAAGCTCTACAAAACATTATTAAGTTATACACACCAATTTCTCAATGTTTTAACTAGTTAACACTTATTCAACACCTTTTCTAACCATTCTTCCGTGTTAGACATTTTTTTACTTTCTTTATCAAAGAAACTAACATACATTTTAAGACTAATTTATAAGAAAATACCATTTCCTTTTATTATCACATGTAGTCTTACAACCTCACACTTATCACACTTCCAACATCTTTTTCACACTTTAAAGACTAAAAGTTCTATTTCTTTATTTCATGTTTATTACCAAAAAAACCTTCCTTAAACTTGTTTATATGTTCATCATTAAAATACTACAAGTTTATATGCATGAGAAAATGGATTTTAACTCAAAAACTTCCATTAAATGGTTAAACATACATTTTATTCTAGAAATTTCGTAATACTTGCAAAATATCCGTTTCAAGAAAAAAGGACATTTTTTTATTCTTCAAAACTCAAACAAATGTCCAAATTTTATAAAATTTTCATTTGACAAGAAACTTTAGAAGATTACTTCACCAAAATATTTATAGCAAGATAAACATCATTTTGAAAACATTTTATTTTAAAAAAATGTTTAGCATCAAACTTTGAGAAAAACTCCATTTTTATAAAAATCTAATTTTTATTTTCAAGAAAACTTTGTCATTCATATTTTACTCCTAACAAATTAACATTTTGCAATATTTTTATTCAATAAAAATGTCAAATACCAAATTCACTTGAAACCCATTATTTTATTCAATTGAACCTCACTTTTATAATCTAACAACAAGACTACTAATATGCAAATAAAGTCTTAATACAAAGAGTAGAGTTTTTCCACCTCAAATGAAGCTCCAACAATGGTAGAATCTAGGTTGAAGAAGATGGCAACCTCACACATCCTAAGGTGGCCTTAAAGAGATTGAATTTCTCCTCAAAGCTTGCATCCATGAAATCTCTATCAAAACCCCCCCTCAAGCTCCATAAAGCTTCCATCTTCATCTTTTCCAAAATCCCAAATAACACCTCCAAAATTTGTAGCTTTGTTCATCCGTGGAAGAAATGGGTATATATGGCTAAAATATGATGGAATACATGTAAACTAAGATGGTATAAGGTGGAGAGATGGTGGTGGCATGGTTTTTTGTGGTAGAGAGAGGTGGAGAAACGCTGAAAATGGTGGGGGAGACCCACCCCCACTCTCTCTCTTTTCTTCATCCTCAAATAATCCCACAGATAACCCAAAAACCCTTATAAAAACACCCTCAAACCTCAAAATTCCGTTTTTTCCAATCTGGGTTCACTGAAAATCGACACCTAATCAATCCAATGATCCAAAATGCGACAACACACAAGGGTAGCCAAAATATAAAAATATGGACCTCGTTCGAACGCGAATGGCTTATCATTCGAACAGGCCTTCGAACGACGTTTCTCATGAGATTAACCTATTATGTAGAAGGGTCTCATTTAATCCCTGCTTAGAATGACTTGGGCCTCTCGTTTAAACCACCTCCATTTGTTTGAACGAAATTCAATCTCATTCGAACGACCTTCAACTCGTTCGAACGACCTCTTTTAAATTTTCTCCAAATTTTAACCTAAAAACTTCCAACAACCACCTCCAGGGCCCTAAAGTAATCAAATATAGAAATAAAAGTCCATATTCTATTGATCCGAATCCAACATTCTCTTATATTCACAATTTATACGAAAAAATAATAAAATATTGGGGCAGGTATTACATTCTTCCCTGATTAGAGAATTTCATCCCCGAAATTATCGATTCGTCAATTCCTCAAGTTTATAGGGTTCACTAATTTCTACTCTAAGTCATAAGAATCCTCCAAGACTACATCATCAAAGTCCTCAAATGATAAGATAACATCATACACTTCTTTCATGGGGCTTTGTCACCAAGGGTTCATCATGCGACACAACTTAACGATCATCAGCATGTTAGCTACCATCGTTACATAACTATCATCGAGTCTCTACTCACTTGTTGATCGCACGTAATCAAGTCCTAGGACTAACTTTGATAATATACAAATCACATCATTTCCTCAACCGAGAACCCCTGCCTAATGATCGACACTCACCCAAAAATAAATCGCAACATAATTAACACCTGATTCATCATAAAGAATTTCCTCAAACCTTAGGACTACACACCCTTCTTTTTCACAAAATTTTGAATTGTCCCGACCACGTGGATTTATTTATGCTTGAAACTAATCTCGTATTTCTAGTCGCTTGCATCAAGGGGTAACACACCCCTAAGTCTCAAAACCATGCGTTTAATTAATACCCTTTCACAGGAGCCTCACATGAATCTAGGATCACTCCAGGTGTTGGGAACACACACCTGAGTATTAAATAATTCTCTCACTATGAAAAATAACACTTAATGCTACGTCTCCTCGAGTTCTAACATTCTACGATGTCCTCAAGTCATCATCCAACTCTTTACAACCAGAGACCCTAATTACAATGTCGGCTAAATTTTAGGTTGCTACTTCTAAAGAAAGCAAATACTATGAGTAAACAGTGCGGTCGAATGTGAAGTCGCTAGTACACGTAGCTTTATGAAGTAATAATCACACCTGAGACAAGGGCGCACCTAATTATCGAGTTGCATTAACCATGCCAGGTCTAACCACACCCTTACTGGGCCAAATTGCATCACACCATATCTTGTTACAAATTTGGGCTATCATTACTGAGGGAACACAATTGTATTTTATTGAAATCAAAAGTATATAGATAAGAAGCAGAGAAAGATAGGCAATCTTTCCGATGAAATACCACTCATCTATTCAAAGTCCATATCCCATCCAAAGTAAACTTAACGGGTCCCATCATAACCATATGCTCTGGCTTGAGTCACCAATCGGGATGAACCTAACCACAACCTACTCATTTACTGAAGGAGGAAGTAACATACAGACCTAATGTTCATTGGAAAGCCAAATGATGGACTTCCCTCCTTAATAATAAGATCTCCTTCTTACATCCCAGGTGAACGCGAGCCACTTCGATCAACGAATGAAAACTCCCTTATCCATCTCATGAGTGACGATGTTGTCAAACTAATACACCTAGTTTACTGTGTCACTTTATCGTACTATGATCATACCGAACCTTTCCTTTGGCAATACCTGACTCGACGAAACACTTACCTCATCACAACTATCATCGTCACAAGGTTATTATGGCTTATCCCCAAGGGCAATTCAAATCGACTCCACATGACGATCAATCGCTCGTCATTAACACTATGAAGGTATCAATTATTATTCGAACCTAAATCCTTGAATCCACATGAGTCTAACAGGATGACCTAAGGTCTAAATGTCCCCCTACTATTATCATTCTAACATATACTATCGACTCACGTCGGTATACTGATCATGCTTTAACACCCCATCAAATTTTCTATGCGCAAAAACTGAATCATAACATCATTGGCCCTAGACTCTAATGCATTTCTTGGGTCGTCAAATATGATATGACCCTCTCTACATCGGTCCCCTCATGACAAAGAGCATTATTCCCAATCATGACATGAATATGTAATCTCACCTCAGAAGATTGCACCATCTATCTACACCAAATTTTGACGGCCTCACCCAAGGCTATATGAAGAGACTCCTTTGAACTTAGAGGATAACCTGAGGTCATCATGAAATTTTACACATACTATCCATGGGAACCACACATTTCATAAAATCAAACCTGACTATTCCCCTGAGGACACTAAGTATAACCAAGAAATTTTCACTAAGGACTAGATAATATTTCATCAACCATGACTTCTTCAAAGTGGTTACGCCCAAGGATTTCTCAATTTTTTTTCAATGATTGCTATCCACTCACCCAATACTAATTTATAATTCTCTAATATTGGTAGGTCATAGTCGTCGGACACCTCTAGGCATCACGACAAGTTGACCTTTACTCCAAAAGATACTCCAAGGACCACCTTACTACAACTAACGTTACGTACCACACATTGAACCACAAGCTGACATTATTAAGGATTCTGGTAAGATGTAGGACATTGTGTATAATCAATACATCTCTAGGTCTACACTATCGATGTCGTTAAAGATCATATTCATCAAATGTTGCATCATTCTTTCCAAAGCTACCCCATAAAGGGATACTTAGGTTTCACTCCCCTGTCATTATAACTCATCATTGTTACACATGTGACACCTTTGCAATAAATGGTCTGTAACTCTAATCACAGCATACGAGATACATCTATCGATCGATAATCACTAAGGCACTCAATTACAAGTAAGTATCCTATCAACTAAAACTGAGTGTACATATCCTCAAGTATTGACCCACACAACTTTACGTGTTCATCAAACTATTCATCAATCACGGTATTACCACAAGGATAAAATTTGGCTAATTACATTATCGACATTAACCACCCTTAAGTGATGCACCTAGGGGCTATATGCATTTTGATCACAAATCATTATGGCTTAGTCACGTTACCCTAATTACCAATCTCCACCGTTGATTTTACACAATTAATGGCACCTGCCCAATGGGTGTCATTACACATTATTAACATATCAAAAGACTCTATGTCATCAAATATTGGAATACAAGATCCTCATACTAAAAACCACGGTGTCCATACTATTGGCTTGTATGGACACCTGTAAATTACTAACACGTCTAATCAGAAGCGCGAAAGCGACTTCTGCCGTGCTAACCTCTTTAACTTTGCTACCGCAGACACGAATTAAATCCATCAACAAAACTAGAGTAATCGAACCAAACTAACATCGACGTCGAAAGATCCACTATCGATCTTGCCACATCACTCCCGAAAGGAACCTTGAATCTAGAACTTTGATATCATTTGTAATGCCATGACCCGAATTTATGGCTTACTCGTGGTCAACCCGACCCGACCCGGGCAGTAGGTGTGAAGTGCAATGAAACAACCTATATAATGTTGCTAATCCAATTTTGTTTAATTAACGTTTCATTTGTTTAGCATGCGATTCAAATTTCAAATGAAATTACGTGAGGGACCCATGGAAAGCGTCCCCGGAATCCAAACATACAGAGCTACTAACGTAAAATAAAAGATAGTACTTACGTGTACACTGCTCTCAAAATATGAAAACACATCCAACCTGCCGTAATAAAGACGAGAGAGTAAGCCAAATGCTCAGTGGGAAATATACAAATTCAGTATAGAATCGAACAACAGAAAGATGACTCTAACACGTTATACATAAGTTCACATGCAACTACCTTTTACACACACACACACACACATATATATATATATATCCTTTAAAGCATGAAATCGTTTTTATTTCCAAAAAAAATATTTTTCCCGATTAATTCACCTTAGTCTTATAAAAGAACTTCATATTCCTTAACTTGAAATTTATTCCTTTATTTAATACAACCGGTTAAATACTTGAAACGAATACACTTTGTTTAACTAAAACCATTTCTTTATCGAAATTACCTCTTTCGTTTGTGCCAATTCACGTTAGTATCAATCACCCTTTAAAACCATGCAACATTGTGTTAGAAAATACTTGTTTTACTTTAGGAAATGTTTCATAAACACACCTTGATGTTAGTTACGGGTTAAACCTTCTTAGGTTGATTAACTACCCATTTAACAAATACACTGTAACACCCCGTATTTTAGTTCATTGACTTTAATTAATTTGGAGAAAAAAATAAATCTTAGAGCTATTGGCCTTTAAGAATTTAACTTGGTTTTATGAATAAATTTTCAATTAGGAATTAATTCGGGTTTATAATAAAAGATTATAAGGATTTTTTTTGTGTTAACCAATAGATGCCTATTTGTTCAACTATATATTTTTATCAAATAATTAAGTGGGATTTTTAAAAGTTTTAATTTTGGGATTTTGGGACTCATTCAAACGACGTCGCATGTCATTCGAATGACGTCGCATGTTGTTCAAACGACAGGTGTCCTCATTCGAACGACAGTAAATCGGTGGCTCGTTGAGACTCCTATTTGTTTCCATCTCTTAAACCATTATATACCAAACTATTACGGGGCTGAGACGATTAAAATCACTTTTCTCTCAAACTTTCTCCAGTAAGGCTCTCAAAAACATATTTCCTCTCATCTTCAACCCCTAGCCCCAAATTTTAACAAGTTTTGAAGATTCAATTGGTGTTTTCTCAAGAGGATCTAAACCTTCTTCTCAGATTTTTATCCAACTAATCACAGGCATGAATACTCTATTCTTTTCCTTTTGAATTATTCATTTTAAGTGTTGCCTAAACCTTAATGTAATGTTTTTTTAAAATCAATTAGCAATCTAATTAGAGAAAGTGGACATATAAAACATGGGGTTGTTTTTATGAAATCCTTTATTATGATTAATAGTCATAAACCTTGGGTACGTAGGATTTATGAGTGGATTTTGGATTTTATTAGTGTAGGTTACATGTAGAAAAACCCTTGTTTTGAAATAAATAAATTTGGGGATGTATTACTCACGTAAATTGTGTAGAATTAACGAGACTTGTAAAATGATGTATTAATGAAAAAATCTCGATGTATTTAGTGTAAAATAATTAACTGAAATTAATTGGGTGTTTATGACGATGTGATAATTAAATTAAGATTTAATTGAATTGGACTATTATGTGTAGTTTTATACGTTGATTAATTATGCTTCTTTATATGACTTGTTGGTATTATAAAATTGCCATTGTGACGACGGGTTATTGGGTATTTTATGCTCTCCCTATATTTTAGGATGCCTTCTAGGTATGGGACAATTGGGTAGGCCTTTTTATGATTTACGCCTGCTAGGTATGGGACTAGCAAGGGTAGATTATTATGACTTTATTATGTCGGGGGGGGAGGGTAATTTTTTGTACTTTATCATCATTACGCTAGCCTAGGCATGATACTAGGTTGAGGTTTACGTCAGAAATTCATCCTATACGGGTATGACGTATTGATAACTTGGGGACGCTTAGGTATGGGACCAAGGGGAATTTTGAGGATCTCACATCGATTAAAAGGGTGGGGTAATTTATAAATTGAGAAATTGAGAAAATGAGGATTAATGCCTAAGATAAAAATGGGTATTAAAATTTGTGGCTACATAATGTGTCAGGGACCGACAGTTTAAATGGGTGAGAGGACAATTTATGTCATGTCGTGTGTGGAACCTTGTCATGGGGCGGGGTTGACAGTTTAAATGGATCAGAGGCTATTTGACAAGGGGAAGTGTGACACTTTGGTGGATTACCACCCGGGGCGGTGTGAGAACAATAATAAAAGTTGGTTAATTTAAATTAAATTAACATCGTGGGACTTGGGAATTTAAAATCATATTGGTGTGCCTTTTTAAATGGGGATCTCTACAGGTAGTTAGTGATTTATACTTATCACGTTTAATTATCCCGTGTAATTTTTAAAATATTCTATAGTGAAATTTATTGCGTATAATGCTACTATCTGGATTCAAGGATTATATTTGAGGGGAGTAGTGTGTATTCATGCCCGGGGCTCTGACCTCGTGCGTTGACTAACTTTTTCATGATAAGTTTTGGAGAAACTGCATAGAATTTTTGAAGTTTATCATTTGGAGGTGCAATTGGAGTTATTTATTTTATTGCTTTATTTAGCTAGACTTTATTCTCAGTCGTATTGAATTACGAGACTTCATTTGAGTTATTGGGCCATTCAGTTCCAAAGTTATTTAGAGGATTCCAGTTGGATTATTCAATCGGTTTATTATTCAGATTTTATTTAATCATTATTGGAGATTGAATTTATTGGAATTTTAGCATGTGATGGATCTTTTATCGCTCAGTTTTTTATGATCATTTGGGATTGATTCGATTTTTATCTTATGAACTGATTTATATATGTCTTGTATCTGTCTCATGCTAAGAATGATATTTATTTAGTTCACGCCCGGCACAGTCCAGCGGCGGTGGCTAGCCACCCCGTCTGTCGGGTTGCGCGGGGTGTGACATACACCTTACCTTTCAGTTGAATTCTTAGTGGTTAATATATAAATGCAGTAAATAATCAAACGACAGAAAGAAGACTCTAACATATTTACCTACGTGCACATGTAATTACCTTTAACACACACACACACACACACACACACACACATATATATATATATATTTCCAAAAGTATGAAACCATTTTTATTTCCAAAAATATTATTCCTTTACTTTACTGACATTAGTCAATTTTCACGTTTCTTGTCCACCTTATCATTTATCGGTACATTTAATAATTCATTCAAGTTAGATTGTCTTTAAACATTTTCACTACACAACCAATTTCTAGACATTTTTCATATTTCATTATTTTTTCTTGAAATCTTCAAATAATCGCATACTATAGCGATCTCTCACCCCCGACGATGCCACCATATGCTCTGACCAGTGATTTTGGGTCTTTCACCCCAGGGCTCTGGGCCCTTCTTAATTATCCCAGTGTCATTCGAGTCCTTACTAATATATTTTAACATATTGAAAATGCCCACATTACTCCACTTTTCCTTTTATCCGGCCAAAACCAAAAACTAGAGTTTCACCCCAACTTGTGTTACACTTTGAAAATCATCACTTCATGTCTTTACACTTAGCCTTAATTTCATTCCAAAATAATGTTCATTTAGGACTATTTTGTGTAACACACTCTCCAACATTTTTACTTCATAAAAATATTCCACTTTACCTAAAATTACCATTTTACCCTTTTGTTTCCAAACTTGTCCTCTTCTTCCAATTTCGTAAGTGTTAATCTCCCAAAAAATATTATTAAGTTATACACATCAACTTCTCAATATTTTAACCCATTAACACTTATTCAACACATTTTCTAACCATTCTTCCAAGTTAGACATTTCTTAGCTTTCTTTATCAAAGAAACCCAATTACATTTGAAGACAACTTTATAAGAAAATAACATTTCCTTTTATTAACACATGTAATATTACAACCTCACACATATCACATTTCCAACATCTTTTTCAAATATTAAAGATTAAAATTTCTATTTCTTTATTTCATGTGTAAACCCAATTCTTCCATAAACTTGTTTATATGTTCATCATTAAAATACTACAAGTTTATATGCATGAGAAGATGGATTTTAACTCCACAAATCCTATTAAATGGGTCAAACATACATTTCATTCTAGAAATTTCATAATACTTGGAAAAATATACTTTTCAAGACTAAAGGACGTTTTTTATTCTTTAAAACTCAAACAAATGACCAAAGTTAATAAACTCTTCATTTTTTCAAGAAACGTTGGAACATTATTTCACGAAAATATTTTTAGCAATATAAACATCATTTTCAAAAATTTTATTCCATAAAATGTTTAGCATAAACCTTCTAGAAATACACCATTTTCATAAAAATCCCAATCTTTATTTTCAAGAAAACTTTGAAATATTCATTAATATTTTACTCCTAACAAAATAACAATTTGCAACATTTTATACAAAATTTACTTAAAACCCATCATTTTATTCGAATGCATCCTACTCTTATAATCTAACAACAAGACTACTAATATGAAAATATAGTGTTAATACTAAGAGTAGAGTTTTCTCACCTCAAATTAATCTGTAACAATGATAGAATGAGGGTTGAAGATGATTGCAACCTCCCACCTCCTCAGGAGGATTTAAAGAGGTTGCCTAGCTCCTTAAAGCTTGCCTCCAAGAATGCTCCATAAAATCCTCTTTCAAGATCCATAAGTCTTTCATCTTCATCTTCTCAAATAACCCCAACAACACCTCTGAAATTCATAACTTTGTTCATCCATTGACGAAACTGGTATATATGGCTCAAATATAGTGGAATACATGTAAAGTAAGGTGGTATAAGGTGGAGGGATGGTGGTGGCATGGCGGTTTGTGGTAGAGAGAGGTGGAGAAATGCTAAAAATGGTGGGGGAGACCCCCCCCCCCTCTCTCTCTCTCACTCGACCATCCTCAAATAATCCCACAAATAACCCCAAAAACCTTATAAAAACACCACCAAACCTAAAAATCCCATTTTTTCCCAATCCGGGTTCACCATAAATCGACACCTCATCAATCCAATGGTTTAGAACCCGATAACACACAAGGGTAGCCAAAATATAAAAATTTGGGCAACCTCGTTAGAAAGAGCATGGATTCTTGTCCGAACATGTCTTCAAACGAACTTCTAACAAGACTGACTTGCTATTCAGAAGGATCTCTTTTGATCCTCGTTCGATCCTTCTTCGAACGACTTGGGCCTCTTGTTCGAACCACCTCTTTTCGTTCGAACGAAACTGTAATCTCATTCGAATGACCTTCAACTCGTTCGAATGACCTCGACCAATTTTTCTCCCAATCTTAAACTAAAAACTTCCAACAATTTCCTTCGGGGCCCAAAATAATCAAATATAGAAATAAAATTCCATATACTAGTTATGGTTGATTTCAAGAGCTGTAAGGTCTCAGGATGATGATGAGGATGAGGTGGATGGGGGTGATGGTGAGGGTGAGGATGAGGATGAGGATAAGGATGTGCAACATGTGTTGTATGGGTATATGGGAAAATTTAAGATCACAATAAAATTAAAAAGACTTATCTGGATGTGAGGTGTGTGTTAGACATACACTCCTAAGACATAAATATCTCCCGCACTTAATCGAGTGGTGCCTCGAGCCTCAGATATCTGTCCCCATGATTCAACAGCGTTGTTTGTCCAATTGAAGCACACAATGTAGAACGTACGGAACCACACCAGTATTGCCCAGAAATAGGATTTGAGGAGGAACGGATTTTTGAGAGTGAGAAAGAAGGAAATTCAGAATGATATATCTGTATCATTATTATCTCAGACTGATTGTCCATGGACCTTTAAAGGGATGCAGCCATCAACCTACAGCCACCCTATGGCTTAAAATAAGTATCCACTACTAGGAATAAACGTATTATAATATTAATAAAAAATTATAATATTAATAAAAAATTAATCCGAATTTTAATTTAAATAAAAATGAAATTACAATTGGGTCTTGATTTATAACCTAAGTCCCAAGTCTTGATATATAATATATATAGTGTGCACCTAGAGGGACTTGAATCCAAGACCTCACACAAGGATTATGAAAACTTACCACTAGGCTATTAGAGGTTTTTGTGAGTATTTCATTCACACAAAGAAATATACACAAAAAACACAACAATCCCCCACATGAATGAAATACGAGAAGAAGGAACAGAAGGAAATTTTTGGGCAGTAAAATGTCTTTAGTAGGCAGAGGTGTCTTTTGGACTTGAACCTTGCTTAGTGTTGGTCCATTGGGTTTACTAAGTATTCAGTGAATTACATATCTTAAACTGAGCAGTTATGTTTGGTAAACCTGTTCAATAGATTACACACATGACACTTTAATATACTTGTGGTTCAAAACAGTTTTTCTCATTAATACCATAAGCTATATCCCATTATCATGAGCGCTCTAGGAGATTTAGCCATGATTTCCATAGGCATCGGCCCACTGCAACACTCACTTAGGTGAATCTATCAAGAATGTCATGTCATATCCTGCTTGAAAATCCAAGCCATAGATTCATTAAGAGTTTAACTCATCCTTTCTCATTACAGGTAGCATTACTATTATTAACATCATATGGATAAGACAATATAAAGTATTTGTAATGCTTACACATAATCACTCACAATTTAGTTTTCCCACGGAACCTATATCCTGGGATCTTCATTCATATAGGTTGGGTATCCATCATGATGATTCTACTCATTAGGCTTTAAGCCCACCCCCTTGATGTTTTGTAAATAATATCTCTTGAAAACCCTTTGGTTAATGGATCCGCTAAATTATCACTTGACCTCACAAAGTCAATGGTTATAATACCATTAGATATGAGTTGTCTCACACTATTATGCCTACGACGGATATGTCTTGATTTTCCATTGTAGGACTTATTGCTTGCTTTTGCTATTGCAGCTTGGCAATAACAATGTATAAGTACCGGGGGTACAGGTTTAGGAAACATCATAATGTCGACCAACAAGGTCCTCAGCCACTCGGCTTCTTCACTTGCTTTATCTAAAGCTATGAATTCAGACTCCATTATTAATCTCGCAATGCATGTCTGTTTTGAGGATTTCCATGAGACGGCAACCCCACCTAATGTGAATATATATCCACTTGTTGACTTCGATTCCTCTGAATCAGAAATCCAATTAGCATCACTATAACCTTCAATCACAGCAGGATAAGATACAAAATATAAGGCATAATCCAAAGTAAACTTCAGGCATCTCGACACTCTAATAAGTGCATTTCGATTCCGATGATCATCACTAGGATTACAAGTATATCTACTCAATCTCCCTACTGCATATGCAATATCAGGTCTAGTGCAATTCATAATATACATTAGGCTACCAATAATTCTTGAATATTCAAGTTGTGACACACCTTCTTCTTTATTTTTCTTTAATTTACTATTTGGATCATAAGGAGTTCTAGCAGGAGTAGATTCATATTGATTGAATATCTTTAACACATTTTCTATATAATGTGATTGTGACAATTTGATTCCCTCGGAATCCCGTATTATTTTGATTCCCAAAATAAAATTTGCAACTCCCAAGTCTTTTCATATCAAACTGTTCAGATAACATCTTTTTTGTAGTTTTATAATACTAATATGTGATCCAAATATTAGCATATCATCAACATTAGACATACAATCACACAAGCATCTCTATGGCATTTAAAATACACACATTTATCAGATCCATTTATTTTAAATCCATAATTAATCATTACATGATCAAATTTTTCATGCCACTGCTTTGGTGCTTGTTTCAGTCTGTATAAGGATTTAACTAGATTGCAGACTTTATTTTCAAATCCTTTAATGACGAAACCTTCTGGTTGATCCATATAAATTTTTTCTTCTAATTCTCCATTTAAAAAGGTAGTTTTTACATCCATTTGATGAATTTCCATTTTATAGATGGATGCGAGGGAAATTAAAATTCTAATAGAAGTAATTCGCGTAACAGGAGAATAAGTGTAAAAGAAATCAAGTCCCTCCTTTTGTTTATATCCTTTGGCTACTAACCTAGCCTTATATTTTTCTATGGAACCATCCAGTTTCATTTTTATTTTAAAAATCCATTTACACCCTATGGTTTTACATCCAGGTGGCGAACTAACTAAATTCCATGTGTGATTTTGCATAATAGATTCCATTTCACTATTAACAGCCTCTCTCCAAAATGGAGCTTCAGGAGAGATAATGGCATCGTGATAAGATTAAGGATCTTCTTTAGACAAAAATGAAATATATTCAAGCCGAAAAGATGTTTCTATTCTACGTCTTTTACTTCTTCTAGGTTCTTGTATTTCTATTTCATTATCTCTCCTACTATTAGATGGAAAATTAATGTTTATAGGAGCACTCTCAAATCTAGTAGTTGGATTATATGGATAATTATTTTCAAAGAATTCGGCATCACGAGATTCAATAATAGTATTTGTAGATACACTATCTACATATGATTTAAACACAAGAAACCTATAAGCGCTAATGTTTTGAGCATTACCTATAAACACACAATCAACAGTTTTAGGTCTGAGTTTTGTTCATTTAGGTGGTGGCAAAACTACCTTAGCTAAACACCCCCAGACTTTTAAGTATTTATATGACGACTTTCTTCCTTTCCACAATTCGTAAGGAGATTTATTAGATTTTTTAAGCGGAATTTTATTTAAAATATAACATGCGGAAAGTACCTCTTCACCCCATAAGTTGTGAGGAAGACTCGAACTGTTTAACATAGCATTTACCATGTCCTTTAGCGTTTTATTTTTACGTTCAGCCACACCATTTTGTTATGGACAATATGGTGCAGTAGTTTGATGTATTATGCCATGCAATTTACAAAAGTCATTAAACGGCTCAGAATATTCTCCTCCTTTATCCGATCTAACAATTTTTATTTTTTGATTTAGTTGATTTTCAACTTCTGTTTTGTAAAGCTTAAATTTCTCATGTGCTTCATCCTTCGAACGCAAAAAGGCACACGTAGAAAAATTTCGTGTAATCATCTATAAAGGTAATAAAGTACTTATTTCCACCCCTTATTTGAATTCTTTTTAAGTCACACAAATCTGTATGAATTAATCCCAAGATTTCAGTAGAGCGTTGTACACTTAGAAAAGATTTTTTTTTGAATTTTGATTCTACTCATATTTCACATTTATATTCGACATTTTCAGGTAATTTCGGGATATCTCCTAAATTCATTAATCTTCTAAGTGAAGCAAGATTAACTTGTCCAAATCTACTATGCCACAAATATAAAGAATCGGAGAGATACGCAGAAGAATTAACTACATTAAAACTACAGTCAACGGTTACACTTAGTTTGAACAACCCCTCACACATGTAACCCTTTCCTACAAAAAAACCGTTTTTAGTTAAAAAAAAACTGATCAGATTCAAAGACCATTTTAAAACCTTTTTTACTCAACATCGAACCTGAGATCAAATTTTTCCTAATGTCGGGCACTTGTAGCACTTCGTTCAACGTTAGGACTTTTCCAGAAGTGAATTTTAAATCCACCTTCCCTTTCCCAACAACTGGAACCATTGAAGAATTTCCCATATAGAGATTTTCATCACCTCCTAGAACCTCGTAGTAGGAAAATATACTTTTGTCTCCACAGATGTGTCGGATGGCCCCACTGTCCACCCACAAGTCCCTAATGTTGCTAACGAGATGTGCTTCTGAAATGACAACAGAAAAGTTAACAGTTTCAATAATTGAAGCTTGCGTATTCCCAGTAGTTTTTTTAGAGTGGTCATTGTTTTTCCTTTTGTAGCAGTCTTGGGCCCGATGTCCAGGTTTACCACAAACAAAACAATCTCCTCCAAATTTTTTAATCCCACTTTTAGGCTTTGTAAAATTATTTGTTGCTCTTCCTTTTCCCTTAAAATTCTTTTGGTACTTATTTGGCTTAAAATGATTTTTGGTCCTCCCCACAATTTTCAGCAATGTTTGCTTTGGCTACCATAGCCATGGTAACATCACTTTTTTTCCTTAACGCAATTGTCCTCTTCAATCATAAGCCTGATAGTGAGATCTTCCCCAGTCATATCCTTACGTTTATGTTTAAGGCCATTTATAAATTCTTTCTAGGAAGGGGGATGTTTGTCAATAACAGATGCGACTTGAAAACCCTCACTAATAGACATACCCCCAGCATGAATTTTGTGAACAATGACACTACTAATTTTTCATCACCCATTTTAAAGTCCAAAAAATGACTGATAATAAATTTCTTACTTCCAGCATCTTTGGTTTTATATTTCTTATCTAACATCAACCATAACTCTCTAGCAGTTGAAACAGAAAAGTAAACATCATACAGAGAATCATCTAAATTGTTCAGAATATGGTTTTTGCACATGAAATCAGATTTTTCCCAAAGTTGGTTAACAACAGTCCTAGCAGGTTCGGCCTCTTCAGAATTATCTTCCTTAATTTCTAAGGTTTGATCAAGTTCTAACGGGTTCAAATAAAATCACATATTTTATTGCCAACATTTAAAATTCAGTCCCACAAATTTTTCAGGCCTAGCAGATGCAATCGCTGGAGGATCAAATCTTCTCATTATACGAATATTAAAAAATTTCTATCTTAGATTGTTTTATGGGTATATAGAAAAATTTAAGATCATAATGAAATTATAGCGACTTATTTGGGTGTTGAGGTGTGTGTTAGACACACAGTCCTAAGACAAAAATATCGCCCGCACTTAATCGAGTGGTACCTCGAGCCTCAGATATTTGTCCCCGAGATTCAACATCGTTGTTCGTTCGTTTGAAGCACACAATGGAGAATATACATAACCACACCAGTATTTCCTGGAAATAGGATTTGAGGAGGAACGGAATTTTGAGAGTGAGAAAGAAGGAAATTGAGAATGATATATTTGTATCATTATTATCTCAGACTGATTGTGCAAGGCCCTTTAAAGGATGCAACCATCAACCTACAGCCACCCTATGGCTTAAAATAAGTAGCCACTACCGCCCTTACAACCACCCTATGGCTTAAAATAAGTAGTCACTACTGCCCCTCAGACCACTTGCAACGGCTAGGAATAAACTTATTATAATATTAATAAAAAATTAATCCGAATTTTAATTTTTAAATAAAAATGAAATTACAATTGGGTCTTGATTTAGGACCCAAGACCCAAGTCTTGATATATAATATATATAGTGTGCGCTTAGAGGGACATGAACCCAAGACCTCACACAATGCAAAGAAAATGTGATTTACTTTATGAAAAGACATGACTACTTTCGGGGAGACATTAAAGGAAAGACGGGAGGGATTGATAATGACATTTTCAACATGGACGATGGGAGCTTTGAAAAACTCCCATGTTGTGATCATGATTCTTGTCTAATTTGGCCAACACCCATATGGTTTACACCACCTAGTTCCATTATGTATTAGTAATTTTGTACGCGTCGAAAGACTATGATACATAGATTAAATTGATATGCCTTCCTTTCTCTTTCATTTATCGGCTTCAATTTTCTAATCTCAATGCTCATTTATTCTTAGTATTTATCTTGTGACTGATGTGACTACCAACTCCCTTGCCTTGTAAAAGAGATTTCCAAATTCAGTAGAGGTAGGAGACGTGAGTGAATGTAGTCACTATGGATAACGTACAAAAACAAATATTTTTCATATTCTTATTATTGTTCATTTTTATTGTTAAAGAACGTTGGTCGTTTCTATGTTGCATGTGCACATATGGAGTAAATACCTTTTCAAATTCACCATTTATTTTAGGTGTTGAGGAATATGGGTGATGAACACTTTAGCAAATTTAAAGAGTCTAACATTGTTAAGGAGCTAGAAAATAGAACAATAATTAATTATTTCAGGAAAAACACATATCTAAAATAAAAATCACCGTCTGTCTGTCACCACATACTTTTAGAGTTTGTTTGGGAGTTTTAAAATGGAGAGAAAAGAAAGGAAAGGGAGAGAAAGTTTGGTATTTTCTCCGTTTGAGAGTTTAGTTCCTAGGGAAAGGGAGAGAAAAGGAGAGAAAGCTTTTGTAGATTCAATCAAAATTTTCTCTCCAAAACTTTCCGTCCAATATGGGAAGAAATGGAGAGAAGAGAAATCCACGGTTCTAAATTTTTATTATACTTCCTTATTTACCACTGATACAAAAACGATATATATTGAAAGAGTCCATCAATCATGAAACTCATATGTGATAAACCTGTTGCCCCTTATAAATTCAGTTAGCCATCCCATGCAATTGAAAAATATACCTGCTTTTTCTTTTAGCCGTCCAGGTACGTATTGACAAGTAAAAAAAAATTCTTTTCAAAATTCATATATTCTGTATATATACAAACAACCCTACTCTGTTTTCATATACATACATATATATATATATACACTACACCAAATCTGTACTATTGTCACGGTCATTGACCTTGACAAGTTGGACTTGTCAAGGTCAGTGACCGTGACAATTCGGAATGAGATAACTTTTTTTGTCACGGATGTGTCACGGTCATTGATCATGACAAGTTTGTTAGAATTGTCACGGTCGTGTCACGAGCCATGGCCGTAACAAGTTTAATCGCGATTAATAACCGTGACAGGGTTTAAAAAAATGTCACAGTTGATGACCGTGACAAGTCCGTGACAACTTCCTTTGTCAAGGACTTGTCACGGTCAATGACCATGACAATTTTGGGCAGAATTTAAAAAAAAATCTGCTGGGCAGTATGGCCACTGCCACTGCCCAGCAGTATATTTGTACGTGTTATAGCAACGTTGAACCTGTTCAAACATCATATATCCAAACAAACTAAAGATAATGCAAATATATATTCAAAATAGAAACAATATACATGACGATATAATCCAAATATAATTCAAATGTACCAACTTAAAAATAATGTCACTATATGTCTGGGGTAAATGTGAGGAGGTGAGTAGGCCACACGATATACGAATTGACACACCCACTAATATACATCATGCCGCATTGTTCGCGCAACCACAATAGGGAGTTCTCCTTCCCGGGTATCACATGCGTGACGAGCACTTTGGACTCGATCTCTTGAAGCGCACATCCATGAAAAATTTCACCCTGGACGATATTCGGGTCCCTCAACCCCTGTCCTATCCGCTAGCCATCAAATACGTCCAATATGAACACGCTAGGCCAACCGATTGTCAACATTGGTCTGGGGAAGGGAGCCAAATAAGGAAGTGGATCATCGAAGTACGCACGTGTCGGTGATGAAGCAACGAGGTCCACATCCTTGTAATCCTGCGCCTCGTTCTCTCGCACCTCCTCCTCCTCCTCCACCGCCTTCTCCTTCCATTTCCCCTTACGGTCTCCACCAAACGTACGCTTCATGAATGAGTAAATATCTTGGACCGTTGCCTCCAAACGGAACAGCTTCGGGTCATGTGAATCCACCGTTCGAGCCAACCCGGTGTCGCTCGTCTCCAATCCAATGATCCTAGATTTGTCCACCCGCGAGATCACCCCCTTGTCCTCCCCTTGCGATCAGAGACAAGCACTTGGATGAGTGCGTTTGTGGATAAAGACGCCTTGCCGGCATCAGACTGCGACTCATGCACTTCCTTAAGCTTTGCCTGAAATGACAAAAAGCACATGATTAGTAAAATAAGTAAACTAAAAAATTATAATGTAATTAACAAAAATTAAACTGTCAGATTACTTACAATCGTGGTCGCGACGCTCAGGGACACCTCCTTGTCCTTCCCCTTCTTCATCCCAAGAGCCACATAAGTATCGAGCCTATGTGGCTTACCCCCTGGGCCACTCCCTACCCTTTGAAATAAAATAAAGTAAAATCAGTATCGGCCCCACAAAGTAAAATAATGAAGAATAATATATTTCTATAGTTATAGAAAAAATAAATCTTACCTTCATCATATGCTCCACCTCGGCATAAGACGTCCGCCGGAGTAGTGCACGTCCGTCTTTTTTGCCCGATTTTCCTTCCCCGATTGGCGATATGCCAATTGTCGATCCTCCATCTCATTGTCAATGAACTTTTGCCATTGTGCCAATGAGATTGGCTCCTTGGGCGGGACGGATCCATGCCATTGGATAATGGACTCTCGTGTTTTCCCAAAGTACCGTTGTGACACCCCGACTAATTAAATACCGGGTAACTACTCCTTTGTTAAATCAATACAAAATGTCAAGTTGGTTCAGTTAATAGCATCACTGTCGAAAACATTTTTATAATTACTAACCACCTAGTATTTAAAAGCTAAGTTGTCAAATTTTAAATTAAATCTGATTAGCATGCAATAAGTTAAATATAAAAGAATAACATAACCAACCACAATAAAGTAGCAATGGAGTAACCAATAAATAATAATGAGTCTGGAGGAAATACTCCTCACAACAATCCCAAATACGGAAATAAATGAAAAAAGTATGCATCCTGTATTAATTACAAACCAAAGTCTGAATAACTGAAATATAAAATGTCTCTAAAAGAAATGGGCGACATGCCCTACAAATGATGAAACAGAATATGGAGTCAAGACTAGAAAAGGAGGCATTTACTATCAAGGCCCTGTAACTTCCACAACAGCTACAGCTCGTCACCTGAATAGAAATCCTATGCATGGTGTCCTTGTGGCTGGGCACCTAAAAAGTTTTTACAAAAAAATAGATTTGAAAGCAAACGGGTCAGAGCCCGAAAGTGGAGAGTATTTTAAAAAAAGAAAGTGCTTTAATAACATTAAAACAATGAATGCAAAATACATGTTAGGACGTGCACTCACATGAAATACTCACCTCTCGACAAATTGTGCACTCTTAACGTACCGTACCCATTCAAGTGATTCTCATACCTATCTAGACCAAAATAACTTCTAACCTTTCTACTCAATTCGTACTATAAGTTCCAACGTTAGCAATTAGATAGAGAGCTTTACTTAAATTCTCGAATTCCCAATTATTAGCAATACAAATTACTACAGGTTATCCTTTTTTATCTTAAGCGTTCATTACGATAAATATACTTCACAATATAAACGTGACAAGTCCTTTCATTTAACCGTATATTATTCACAACATAAATATACAATACTAGCACCCCGAGACTAAGTTGCGGTGCACACATACTATGCTATCCATCCCGGTACATCACGTACATAAGGATCAGGCATTCTGAATCTCTCAGGAATCATTCTCAGATAATAGCAAATCACAAGCAGTGGAGGCGAACATAGTCACATCACATGTGTCATGCACATACCTACGCTCCCATGATCAACAGACTTATTAACTTCCCATTAAGTCCTTCTCTGACCTATGTCCTCGAGGTACCAATCTAAATCCCCCCCGTAGGCAACACAAAGATTAGATGGTCCTAAACGAACGCAAACCTCTCGTGATAGCAAGTATGGTAGGTATGTCATACACATAAAATCATCCATACTAGGCATGCACACATCTTAGTAATTACCATATTTTCATTAGTGGTATACATCTATCCCTTATACCATCTTTAGTATTACACAATCACATGTTCCCGGTTTATATGTATTTAAGTCATCATTTATCCTCGCTTCGTGATTAGTCACTCGGGTCCTAATCCACAAATACTATTTGGTTCAAATCACTCTTCTACATTTTACTCCTCAATATATCCCAAATCTCTCAAATATACCAATCAGTTAACAAGGTAAAGTTATCTCATTAATTAAACAAGGTTACGGAACTCTAGAAATCAATTCAGGCCAAAAAGGCCATTCTGTCAACTCGTTAGAAGTCTCGTTCGAACGAGGACGTTCGAACGAGAGTTCGTTCGAACGAAAGGTATCGAACGAACTACCCACTCGTTAGAAGGCAAACTGTCAACTCGTTAGAAGCTCGTTCGAATGACCTGGGCAGGTCTTCTAACGAGGTGACAGTTTCGAGCCCAGAATTTCCTATCTCGTTTTTCTCAATTTTTTTCACCTCTAATCTCATCTAAAAATCATCCCAACAGTATTTAAAGGTTCCTCAACATTACTAAACCTTCCTAGGTCGTATTTTAACATATATATAGGATCAAATCTTCCTAAACAACACCTAATTATCAAATCTCCCAAATTTTCCCCCAAACCTTATGAGTATGAACCCTAGAAATTTAAAGTGTTCAATTTCCCTTAATAAATCCGTTTTTGCATCATGCAAAGTCATAATTCTTTTAGTATAATCACCCAATAACAATTCTACATGCAATCCCTATATCAAAATCTAAATTTATAACTCCAATTTCATGGGTTTTTTGTAAATCTCTCAATACAATGCAATTATATAAATTTCTAAGCATGGAAGAAGCATTCGCTTGAAATTAACATAATTAAACCACTTGCCTCGGATTGTTCTCTGAATTTGATGTTGAAAGTTGAAGGTTTCTCTCTCTTCCTCTATAATTTCTCCCAAGGTTGAAGGTTGAAGATGGTGGTTATGGTTTTCTCTCTTGGAAACCTCTCCTAACTTCCTCCTATAACTCCCGTGGCCTTCTAATCAGTTAAGTGCTGGTAATGGCTTAGTGGGTTATTAAATATCCTACATTTAATTCCCAAAATTCGTTGGTCAAAATTCCCCAAATTTCAAAATTACTAAAATAACCTTTTAAGTTGCCGGTATGGCCCAAAAATGCCCCGGGACCCAAACTAAACCCCCGGCTAGTGTTTTCTGACTATTTAGACCCTTCCGGACATGTTGGCGCACTCAAAATGACCATTCGATTGATAAAAATAAAATTCACTTTTTAATTTAAATAATTACATTCTTGACGCGACTGAAACGCGCGTCCCAACAAAGTTCCCCAAATTGCCGTATTTCAGTCCCACGGCAAATTCAATATTTTCAATATTCATATATTGCCATTTATACACATTATAATCAAATACCAACTCACATCTCGTTAGTATTTTATCCGGATTAATTCTCAATTAATTCACATTTAATTTAATTAATCCCATATATAAATATCAATAAAAGTACGGGGTATTACATACTTCCCCCCTAATAACAGAATTTTGTCCCGAAATTCGGAACTAGAAAGTACCTGGTAAAAACAACTCTGGATAACGTTCGCACATCTCATCCTCGCACTCCCATGTAGACTTCTCGGCATTATGATGCCGCCACTGAACACGTACTAACGGAACTATCTTTGACCGCAGTTTTCGCTCACTTCGGTCCAAAATAGCAATCGGCCCCTCCTCGTAGGAGCTATCAGGCTGGAGATCTATGTCCTCCAAAGCAATGTGAGTATGAGCCAAATCGTCTCTAAGATATTTCGTTAGCGAGGAAATATGAAACATATCATGAATCCTGTACAAATGCTCCGGTAACCCAAGTCTATATGCAACAGACCCAATTTGCTCGATGTTAGGAAATGGCCCCACGTATCTCGGTGCCAACTTCCCCTTCTTCCCAAACCGCATAATCCCCTTCATAGGAGATACTCTGAGTAAAACCTGGTCCCCCACTTTGAACTCCCTGAAGAACCTCTTCGCATCAGCATAGCTCTTCTGCCGATCTTGAGCTACCCGAATGCGACTCCGTATCAATTCTATCCTTACCGAAGTATCCTGAATCACTTCCGGCCCAAGTAGTTTGTTATCCCCCACCTCCAACCAACATGCTGGGGAACGACAAGGTTTACCGTACAACGCCTCAAATGGAGCCATACCAATGGTGAACTGGTAGGAGTTATTGTAAGCAAACTCCACCAGTGGAAGATATTGCTCCCATCCACCCCCAAAATCAATGATGCACATACGCAACATGTCCTCCAACATCTGATTTGTACGCTCGGTTTGCCCATCGGTCTGCGGATGATAAGTCGTACTCAACCGCAATTCTGTTCCCATGGCCTCCTAAAAACTCTCCCAAAACTGCGAAACAAATATCTTGTCTCGGTCAGACACGATATTTAGGGGCACACCGTGAAGTCTCACTATTTCTACAATAAAAATCTGGGCATACTGTCCCGTAGTGTACTCTGTCCTTACGGGTAGAAAATGAGTGACTTTGGTCAACCTGTCCACAATTACCCAAATGGAGTCGTGACCCCTCTTTGACGTAGGTAACCCCGTAATAAAGTCCATGGAGATGCTCTCCCACATCCACATCGGGACCTCTAATGGCTGCAGAAGTCCTGCTGGTTTCTGATGATCCACTTTTACCAGCTGACAAGTGGCGCATTTGGAAACAAACACGGTAATATCTCTCTTCATCCCACTCCACCAATACTGACGTCTCATGTCTTGGTACATTTTGTCCCCACTGGGATGTACCGCGAACCGTGAGCCGTGCAACTCTGCCATCACCTCGTGTCGCAATTCCTCCCCTTCCGAAACTACCAGTCTCCCATTGAAGCGTAATCCCCCGTCTGAGCTAATGGTATAGGACTCGGCTCCCTCTGCTAGTAATCGAACTATCTGCTCCTGACAGAACGAGTTATTTTCCTGTGCCTTTACCACCTTCGTAACAATCTGAGGTGTAACTGTCATCACAGACATGAACGATCAGGCCACTGCATCGTGGTATCCCAACTCCTTCCACTTTGCCTTCCACACCTCGGCCACCTCATCTACTGGCCTACGGATCAACGCGTCTGCTACCACGTTAGCCTTCCCCGGGTGATATTGGATATCAAACTGATAATACTTCACAAACTCAAGCCACCTCCGTTGCCGCATATTCAACTCCTTCTTCGTGAATATGTACTGTAGGGACTTGTGGTCCGTGAACAATCGAAAATTCTCCCCCAAAAGGTAATGTCTCCAAATCCGAAGGGCAAATACCACTTCTGCTAACTCCAAGCCATGGGTGGGGTAATTCTTCTCGTGAGGCTTAAGCTTACGGGAAGCATAAGTTATGGCCTGACTCTCCTGCTGCAATACACCTCCAAGTCCTTATAAGGACGCATCGGTGTAGACTAGATACTCAACTCCCGATCTCAGAAATGCTAACACAGGTGCTGAGGCCAACTTGTCCTTCAACTCATCGAATGCCAACTGACAGGCATCACTCCAAATGAACGGCACACCCTTACGAGTCAGATATGTCAAAGGACCCGCTATTTTTGAGAAACCCTGAATAAACCTCCTGTAGTATCCTGCTAGGTCCAAGAAACTATGGATCTCAGTCGGTGTCGTGGGCTGTCCCCACTCCCTCACCGCGGATACCTTCCCTGGATCAACAGATATCCCCCGGTCGGAAATAATATGCCCCCAAAACTGAACCTCCTTCAACCAAAACCCGCACTTCTCATACTTTGCATACAACTCGTTCTGACGTAGTGTCTGCAAAACCTGCCTCAAATGCTTGGCGTGCTCCTCTTCTGTTTGGGAGTAAACCGGAATGTCATCAATGAAGACAATGACGAATTGGTCTAGGAACTCTCTGAACACCCTATTCATCAAGTCCATAAACACGGATGGAGCGTTGGTCAAACCAAAAGGCATAACCCGAAACTCGTAGGAACCATATCTCGTTAAGAAAGTAGTATTCGAGACGTCCTCTTCCCTGATACGCAACTGATGGTATCCCGATCGCAAATCAATCTTTGAGAAGAAGGAATCTCCTCTCAGCTGGTCGAATAAGTCATCGATTTGGGGCAACATATACTTATTCCGTATCGTGACCTTATTAAACTCCCGGTAATCTACGCACAACCTCAACGATCCATCCCTCTTCTTTACGAACAACACATGAGCACCCCACGGTGAAGTACTCCTCCGAAAAAACCCCTGACCCAACAACTGTTCAATCTGATCCTGTAACTCTCTCATCTCAGCTGGAGCCATACGGTAAGGTGCGCGGGCAATAGGCCGAGTGCCCGGCGTCAAGTCAATCACAAAATCTATCTCTCTACTCAGAGGTAATCCAGGTATATCCTAAATACATCGGCAAACTCTCGAACAACCGGAATAGAATCAAGTGGTATCACCACTTCCTTAGAGGTCTCCTCCTCTATATAGTACAAGTGAGTGGACGATCCTCCCTCAGGGCGAGGCATCGCCACTAAAAACATCTCCTGCCTGGGAATGGCAAAGATAACACTCCTACTAAAATAGTCAATCATGGCTCGGTACGCAACTAGCCAATCCATACCAATAATGGCATCATACTCGGTCATCTCTAACACTAACATATCAGCGGGTAAATTAAACCTCCCGATCTCTATACCCACGCCTCTACATATAAGGGAAATCACGGAACCCCTACTCAACGATGGATCTACACAAGTAATCGTGCTCTCGGTGGTGTCTAACAACCCAATGGTGCGTGCAAATCTCATAGCAATGAAACAATGTGTGGCCCCCGTGTCAAATAAAATACGCCCCATAGTCCCTTGAATAGAGAACATACCCTCAATGGCTGGTGGATCCTGCGGGGCTGCGGCATGTTGGAACTGATACACTCTCCCATACTGAAGTTGTCCTTACTGAATTGGGACCGCTGGAATGGGTGGTAGTGCTGCCATCTGTGGTGGTGCCGGGAGGGCGGCGGGAAACATAGGCCTCTGCGGCTCCTGTCGAGCATCCCGCTGCTGCTGTTTTGGGGCCCTGCCCCTATCAGGATAATCCTAGAATTTGTGGCTAGTCTTGTCACAAACATAACACTTCCCCGGGAAGTTTCTCCCTCGCTGACCTTGCTGTCCTCGGCCCTGGTGGCCGTTACCATTCCTCCCCTGGCCATGCTGGCCCTGCTGAAACTGCTGCTGACCATTCTGACCCTGCTGGTCCTGATGCCCGTTCGGACCCTGATGGCCCTACCTGAAATCTCCCTGTCCGTTCCTGAAATTTCCCAATCTGAACCTCTTATGATCCCCCTGCTGGGAACCCTAGTCACCCTGCCTATGCTGTCCCTGAGCAGTTTGTGCCCCGTTGGCACCATTTCCCCCAGTCCTGCCCTGATGGTTGGACTCTCCCGATCTCTTGTTCTCAGCCATGTGAAAGCGGTGATCCTGGCAATGTAGTAGTGCAGCGTTAACCACGTCAGAATAAGTGGCCAATGAGAGATTCCCTAATAAATACTGACGGATCCTCCAAGTCAATCCATCTGTAAACTTTTGAATCTTCTTTTCCTCTGTCGGTATCTCATCCAGAATAATGTTCAGTAGATTAGTGAATTCGGCCTCATACTCGGCCACAGTCTTTCCCTCCTGTCTGAGGTTCATCAACTTCCTCCTCATTTCCGTGTGAACAGCTGACGGAAAATATTTGCGATCGAACCGCACCCAAAACTCCTGTATCGTGAGAGTATCTCTCTCCTCTGCGGTGGTAATAGACTCCCACCACTGCAATGCAGATCCCACTAGATTGAAAGTAGCTAGTATCTTCTTTTGAACATCGGTGCACTCATACATCCTCAAGTTCCTCTGAATATCTTTCCTCCACTGACTTGATACCACAACATCGGAGCTAAATACAAACTCCGGAGGGTGTGCTTTCTGAAAAGCATCACGAATGCGTTCCCAAGCAGACGGGAATGCATGTGCCTGAACTGGCGCGGCTACCGGCGCCTGGGGTGGTGCCTGTTGTACAATGGCTAGAGCGGCATTTACCGTTTAGGCTATAATAGCTGCAACCTCGGCGGCATTCATGGTGCACTGTACTGGTGCTGGCTGGGGCTCTGGCTGTGCATTCCTAGGAACCCGTAGTGCACGTCGTGGAGGCATCTGAAATAAGAGTAAAGTCTATAAGTTCACAGTTATTAACTCAAAATAGCTGAAGAGCGTAGCATATATAAAGAATACAACAGTCCTAAAATATATGGCTCTACATCAAAGAAAGCTCAGCGGAAACATAATAAGCCGTACAGATCCTAAAGGACACTAGAACCTGATGCTCTGATACCACCTGTGACACCCCGACTAATTAAATACCGGGTAGCTACTCATTTATTAAATTAATACAAAATGTCAAGTTGGTTCAGTTAATAGCATCACTGTCGAAAACATTTTTATAATTACTAACCACCTAGTATTTAAAAAGTAAGTTGTCAAATTTTAAATTAAATCTGATTAGCATGCAATAAGTTAAATATAAAAGAATAACATAACCATCCACAATAAAGTAGCAATGGAGTAACCAACAAATAATAATGAGTCTGGAGGAAATACTCCTCACAACAATCCCAAATACGGAAATAAATGAAAAAAGTCTGCTTCCTGTATTAATTACAAACCAAAGTCTGAATAACTGAAATATAAAATGTCTCTAAAAGAAATGGGCGACATGCCCTACAAATGATGAAACTGAATATGGAATCAAGACTAGAAAAGGAGGCATCTACTATCAAGGCCCTGTAACTTCCACAACAGCTACAGCTCATCACCTAAATAGAAATCCTATGCATGGTGTCCTTGTGGCTGGGCACCTAAAAAGGTTTTTACAAAAAAATAGATTTGAAAGAAAATGGGTCAGAGCCCGAAAGTGGAGAGTATTTTAAAAACAGCAAGTGCTTTAATAACATTAAAACAATGAATACAAAATACATGTTAGGACGTGCACTCACATGAAATACTCACCTCTCGACTAATTGTGCACTCCTAACGTACCGTACCCATTCAAGTGATTCTCATACCTATCTAGACCAAAATAACTTCTAACCTTTGTACTCGATTCGTACTATAAGTTCCAACGTTAGCAATTAGATAGAGAGCTTTACTTAAATTCTCGAATTCCCAATTATTAGCAATACAAATTACTACATGTTATCCCTTTTTATCTTAAGCGTTCATTACAATAAATATACTTCACAATATAAACGTGACAAGTCCTTTCATTTAACCATATATTATTCACAACATAAATATACAATACTAGCATCCCGAGACTAAGCTGCGGTGCACACATACTCTGCTATCCATCCCAGTACATCACGTACATAAGGATCAAGCATTCCGAATCTCTAAGGAATCGTTCTCGGATAATAGCAAATCACAAACAGTGGAGGCGAACACAGTCACATCACATGGGTCACGCACATACCTACGCTCCCATGATCAGCAGACTTATTAACTTCCCAATAAGTCCTTCTCTGACCTATGTCCTCGAGGTACCAATCTAAATCCCCCCCGTAGGCAACACAAATATTAGATGACCCTAAACGAACGTAAACCTCCCATGATAGCAAGTATGGTAGGTATGTCATACACATAAAATCATACATACTAAGCATGCACACATCTTAGTAATTACCATATTTTCATTGGTGGTATACATCGAGCCCTTATACCATCTTTAGTATTACACAATCACATGTTCCCTGTTTATATGTATTTAAGTCATCATTTATCCTCGCTTCGTGATTAGTCACTCGCGTCCTAATCCACAAATACTATTTGGTTCAAATCACTCTTCTACATTTTACTCCTCAATATATCCCAAATCTCTCAAATATACCAATCAGTTAACAAGGTAAAGTTATCTCATCAATTAAACAAGGTTACGGAACTCTAGAAATCAATTCAGGCCAAAAAGGCCATTCTGTCAACTCGTTAGAAGTCTCGTTCGAACGAGGTCGTTCGAACGAGAGTTCGTTCTAACGAAAGGGGGCTTATAACGAGAGTTTGTTCGAACGAAAGGTATCGAACGAACTACCCACTCGTTAGAAGGCAAACTGTCAACTCGTTAGAAGCTCGTTCGAACGACCTGGGCAGGTCTTCTAACGAGGTGCACTACACCAAATTTTCCCATTTGTTAAGGTCATTGACCTCGATAAATCCACCTTGTCAAGGTCAATGACCGTGACATTTCGAGGCGAGACAACTTTTTTATCACGGTCATTGACCTTGACACAAAACTCGCATTTTGTGTCACGGTCGTGTCAAGGTCAATGACCGTGACACGTTTGTCACGGTTTATAACCATGACAAAGCCGTGACCCTTTGTAACAGAATTATCACGGTCATTGACCGTGACACGTCCGTGGTAATTTTTTCACGGACGTGTCACAGTCAATGACCGTGACAATTCTGGGCAGAATTAAAAAAAACTGCTGGGCGGTATGGCCACTGCCACTGCCCAGCAGTATATTTGTACCTGTTATAGCAACGTTGTACCTGTTCCAAACATCATATATCCGAACAAACTAAAGATAATGCAAATATATATTCAAATAAGAAACTATTTAAAAAGAAACAACATCACCATCATTTTATCTCAAATGTATAAACTATTTGCATGGAAAAGAGATTTTGTACCGCGACGCTCGGGAACACCTCCTTATCCTTCCCTTCTCGTCCGAATAGCCACATAAGTATAGAGCATATGTGGCCTACCCTTAGGGCCACTCCCTGTCCCCTGAATTGAAATAAAGTAAAATTAGTATCCGCCCCTAAAATATAGATAAATATAAATCGTAATTGAAATCGAAATTGACATATAAATATAAATACATTACCTGTAGTGTCACTGAAACATCTAACTTGAGCTCATATGGCACCTCCTTCCAACTAATGTACCCCAGGCAATCGTGTCAATTATAATTCTCTTCATATCTAAACACTAAGAAATACCATAATCCTATGGAGGTATGCGTTGCAAATTCCTTCCAACCGTAGTGTAGCCAAAAATCAGCAGTTGAAGTTGTCAACTCCACCTTTGAATGGTCTCCCATGTTTTGCTAGAAGTTCCAAGTGGTGGGGTATGGAAAGTGGAATTGACAACTTCAACCGGTGATGTTTGGCTACATAACGGTTGAGAGGAATTTGCAGAGCATCGCTCCATAGGATTATGGCATTTCTTAGTGTTCGGATAGACAAAGAGATTCTGTCTCCTCTCCACAAATAGGACACCCCAAATAACTATTTACTAATCACCTATTAAAGGTAAGAAGCATATATTCATGGATTAGTATAAACAAAACTTAGATGTAGTTGGAATATTTATGTATTAATCTCCTCTCCACACACGCACACTACACAAGAGTGAAAATGATAAAGTGCAGATCAAGTAAAAGCATTAAAAATGGATGTTTCGGTACAAATTGAAATATTTATTACAAATTGAAAAATTGTTTCAAATTCGGGTTATCATAAAAAATGGATTGATATTCGGTAGGAGCAGCCAAGTCATCCACACTACTATTTAGACGCCTTGGCGCGTGTTGGAAAATTGACCACGGCTCGTTGTTGATATACTCCGAGTAAAACACTTGCTTAACCTTTTGAAATGCACTAACTAACGGCTCATCGCTCACGTGGTCGTTGCTCTTCAACTTGGACAAGTCAACCATGATCAAATTGGTGACATGATCAACTTTACAAGCATTTTTATCCTCAACTCTTACCCATTCACAGTAAAATACAACCTCTTTGAAGCTTATATAATCCAATTCAAATATATTTTGGATTACACCATAGTAAGTCATTTCAGCTTCAACGAGGTTTTTATCTTTTGCGCTCGCTCGAAAGAAAGTAAGAGCCTTGTAGAAATTCCCGAGTTCTGTACATTTGTACTTTCCTCGTACACTTTAGCACCGAAAATGTAACCGTTCAATCGATATTTTTTGTACTCTTGTGCCACGAACAAGGGTCCAGTGGCTAGACGAGCAAGCCTTGATGTCGCATCACCCATGTTTAGGAGCTGAGAATATAGAAAATTAATTATATTAGTGGTAAAATTTGAGTGTAATGTAACGTTATATAACGACTGTTTTCATTGTAATTACCTCTTGTGTCAACCATAGCCTAAATTCGCTGTCTGATTGTACCACTATTTTTCGTCTTTTATTGTTCTCACAGGCTTCATATTTACTGCATATTACAAAATTAATCATGTATAAAATAATCTAAAATAATGTTAAACATTATAATATTCGAAACTTACTTTTTCCATTCTTCGACATCTTCATGTGTGTCAAATAGATAACGAGCTACTTGTTCATGTTGCAAACTCGTTAATTTCACTCGTTTTCCCATCACATTACCACCATCATCGAGGAATTCATCAGTGTCATCAACGCTGGTAGAGTCAGTCATATATTCCCGAGTATATATTGATGACTCCACGGTGATGTATTCCTCTATAATTGATCCTGCAATATATCGCGTATTCTTGACGTAATCTTTAAAAACTTTCATCAATCTTTCAAATGGATAGATCCACCGATATCTAACTGGACCACAAAGAAGTGCCTCGTCGCATAGGTGTACCAACAAGTGAACACTTATGTCAAAGAATGCTGAGGGAAAGTACTTCTCCAATACACAAATCGCTTCGTTCACAGCCAATTTTGCGGCCACTATGTGTTCTCGATTCACTACCTTCTCACACAAGAGGGAGAAGGTAATACTAATTTGCATAATAGCCCTACGCAAATCCTTGTTCTTGGAGAAACAGTGGTTAAACAATAGAGGAACCAATTGCATGATCACATGCCAATCGTGGGACTTACACTTATGCAAATCATGAGTAACATAATTCACAATCCTTTGCAAGTTGGACGAAAAAGTAGATGGGCCCTTCAAATTATATATGGTGTCGAGAAGCACCTTCCTTTCCTCACTCGTCAAAGTAAACGTACCAGGGGGAATTATTGTCCTTCCCCTACTATCTTCTTTCAACCATAGTTGTGGTTTAAGTTTTAACGTTTTAAGGTCTTTTCGTGCATTTTCTCCATCCTTCGAATGACTCCCCCCAAGGAAAGTACCCACAATATGTTCAGCGAAGTTCTTCTCTGCATGCATCACATCCAATACATGGCGCACCGGGTTTTTCTTCCAATAAGGCAAGTCAAATAAAATTGACCTCCGAGACCATGCCTTTCTTATCTCAGTTCAGTTGGGGTCTTCTTATGCTTGACATTCTTAAATTTGGGATTCTTACCTGGCATATTTGGGCCACATTCAGAAGATTTACTTTCAATTTCTGAACCCAAAAGTTGTCTCGGCGGTAGCCTATGTTCAACTCCGCCCAATAAAAAATTGGAAGCTTTCTCAAATCTGAAACTATGAGGTGGGGGTAAAAACCTCCTATGGCAATGGTATACATTTTTTAAGCTGGAGGATAGACGAAGAGATTCAGTATCCTCTCCACAAATAGGACACCCCAAATAACCATGTACTACACATCCGGATAATGTCCCATAAGCTGGAAAGTCATGAATTGCCCACATCAACATAGCTTTCAGCGTAAACTCTTCTTTTTTTAAAAGAGTCAAATGATTGCACACCCTCTTCCCACAACTCATTTAATTCTTCTACCAAAGGAGCCAGGTAGATATCAATGTCTTCACTTGGTGCCTTTGGCCCAGGTATCAATAAAGCCATCATCGAAAATTCAGGTCTCATACACTGTGAAGGAGGGAGGTTGAGTGGGGCTAGGATCACTGGCCATACACTCTGATTAGTGCTTAGATTTCTAAATGGATTGAAACCATCTGTTGATATAGCCAAACTAATGTTGCGTTGTTCTCGAGCAAAATCGAGATACTCATAATTCATCCTCCGCCAGGTAGTAGAATCAATAGGATGACGCATGATATTACCCCCTACTTCTGCCCTAGCATGCCAAGTCACTGCCTCTGCAATCCATGGTACTGTGAAAAATCGCTTTAATCTAGGCCCAACGGGAAAATATTTCAATACTTTTTGAGGCACTTTTGAGCTTGTGCCTTCCTTACTAGTAGATTGGACATATCTAGGTTCATCGCATACCGGACAACGATCGAGATTTTCATACTCCTTTCGGTATAGTATGCAGTCATACACACAAGCATGAATCGATTTATACTTCATTCCCAAACCTTTCAAACTGTTCTTCATTACAGGATAGCTATTTGGAAGTGTATTCACCTTGGGTAATAAGCCCTTCACCCATTTCAGAATTCCCGTCACGCTATTGCCAGACAAACTGTACTGCGTTTCAAACTGTGCAAACCAACCATGGCATGTAAAGTTGTTTGATCTTTCTCACAGCCAGAGTATGACGGTTGGGTCGCCTTAAATTTTAAACTTTGGTAGTCATCGTCAAGTTTTATCGTGTTATCTTCACGAGCACTTGAATCTTCTACATCATCAGTAACCTCATTCTCCTCAGCTTCATAAACTCCGTACGCATCATCAACTAAATCCTCTAACATATTATGATCTACGTCGTCCCCTTCTTCATCTATTCTACTTGTTGAAGGATGTTGTGAAGGTTGGTCAGGGACAAAAGGAACTTTCAATTCACCGTGAAAACTCCAAAATCGATAACTATCTTGCATACCCGATCTTAACAAATGTAGTTCAACTGTTTTCCACTCAAACACCTTACCATTCTTACACCTAGCACACGGACACGAAAAATCTTCATCATTACGACATCTCTTTGCATATTTCACAAATTCGTTAGCACCTCTGCGAAACACATCCCCCATTCTATTAGTCTCACCCATCCACTCTTTGTATTTCGGATATCCCATCACAGCTACCACAACTAAACACCTATTAAAGGTAAACAAAACTTAGATTTATAGTATGTTTTATTTAATTATCCCATCATTTAATTATCCTATTAAAAGGTAAGTGGTCCTATCCCATTCAAGAATGAATTTTTCTGTAATATACTTAACAGCTCATGCACATTGTTACGATTTGAAAAAAATTCGTCAGCATATCCCCTTAGTTCTCCAAGTACACGACGTAGATTGGCAGGTGTGAGTGTTATTTCAATTGGTCAATTAAAATAACAGTCACACTTGTCAATCTAGTATGTACCCAGAGAACATTAAGATACGACTGCAGAACTTCCTCCAAAAGTAACAACTTTAAGCCAATAAGAATATTATACAGAAATTATACAGTCTCAAACTGTCCAAACAGGACAATTCGAGAGATCTCATTACAGGGGTAATGACTCTCGAACGGGTCTAAGGGTTATTGAATGCGTACGCATAAGAACTAGAATGCTAGTATCTATGCGCACTATATTTAATTTCAAGTATGTATCATATAATGGGTTAATTCAAATACAAAAATAAATTCATGTATTGACCACATACACACACACACACACACACACACACACACACTATCTAAGTTGTTCTATAGGTATAAAAACAATTATTATCCAATTATTATCCAACTATTATCAATTATTTATTTTGAATGTAAATAATATTCAAAACCCCACCCACCCCCACCCCCACCCCCTCCCGATGTTTATTATCCAATTATTATCCAACTATTATCAATTATTTATAAAATTGATGTCTACTTTTAGTGTTGTGTATATATGTTAGTTTTTATGATCAGATGTGGAATTTTAAATATAATTATTTGGTACTGGGTTTATCAAGTTATACTCTGTTTATTTTAGTTTTAAGGTTAGCCATTGTTCAATGCTTATGTGTAGATAAATAAAGAGATCAGTTGTTTGGAGTATATATATCATGCTTATGTGTAGATAAAGCAAGTCCTCGGCTTTTTTATTGAACTTTTAGTTATGTAGTGTATTGTAGATTGATGAGGCCACACAATGAGCACACAATGAACTACTATTTCGCCTTTTACTAAAGAATATCATATGCTCACAAATAGGCGGCATACACCCATTTTTTTAATTGTTTATACCCCCTCCCCCACCACACACCACCACACACACACACACCCCACCCCACCCCACCCCACCCCCTACAAGTCTAAGGATGCTCACAATAGATCCTCGCAAGTTGGTCAATCATTGTGTGAATAGGTATGAGATCATAATTTGGAGGAATTCACATCCAAGAAATAATTTGGATTGTGATACCCCTTGATAGACTTATATGTTTTGTTTACCCGACCGATGAACTATTTTATAATCCTATAAAATTAAGTTTTAGAATCAAGGAATTGATCAGATATTCATTAAAATCGGTTACTAGAAAATTTATTTAACCAAGAGGGTATCGAAAACATAACGTGGGGAATCATAATATACCGTAATCAACTTTAATAATAATAACACATTCTTTCGAGTGATTTATAAATAATTAAATTTGAGTGCAATCATGATTATTTAGTGGAATGAATCATGATTAAATAAATAAAGGATATAAATTAGACGGTTATAAATTGGGATTTCCTAGTATTTACTTTGAATCCAGTTTATTTATTTATCTTTGGTCCCTAGTATAGTCATTGCCCAAGTAGTAGGAGCGAAACTCTATAAAACCCTAGTTTAGCTAAAGCCCGTGAATTATACCTATATATATTGTGTAAGCGAGGATTTTAGCATAAGAATCAATTGTGGAGGGTTAGAGAGGGATTGAAAAAAATTATACCTATTCACACACACACACACACCCCACCCCACCCCCTGCCCCCCTCCACCACCCCCTCCCCCACCACACACCACCACACACACACACACACCCCACCCCACCCCACCTCCTGCCCCCCTCCACCACCCCCTCCCCCACCACACACCACCACACACACACACACCCCACCCCCTGCCCCCCTCCACCACCCCCTCCCCCCCCACCCCCTCTCCCAAAACACACCACCGCACACACACACACACCGCACCCCACCCCACCCAACCCCCTGCCCCCTCCACTACCCCCTCCCCCACCCTGCCCCACCCCGCCCCACCCTGCCCCACCCCCCACACACGCACACACATACACACATATATATATATACACATACACACATAAATATACACACAAATATATATATAAATGGAAGAGAGAGAGAGAGAGAGAGAGAGAGAGAGAGAGAGAGGGAACGGTGGGAGGGAAAAAAGAAGGGGGAAAGGATTTTTGCTGGAAAAGTTGTCACGGTCGTGTCAAGGTCATTGACCGTGACAATTAGTTGTCACGGTCGTGTCAAGGTCAATGACCGTGACATAAAACGCGTGTTTTTTTGTCACGGTCAATGAACTTGACAAGGCTGGCCGGCTGAAAGGTGACAATTTGCCCATTTTGGTGTAGTGGTGACAGTTTCGAGCCCAGAATTTCCTATCTCGTTTTTCTCAATTTTCTTCACCTCTAATCTCATCTAAAAATCATCCCAACAGTATTTAAAGGTTCCTCAACATTACTAAACATTCCTAGGTTGTATTTTAACATATATATAGGATCAAATCTTCCTAAACAACACCTAATTATCAAATCTCCCAAATTTTCCCCCAAACCTTATGAGTATGAACCCTAGAAATTTAAAGTGTTCAATTTCCCTTAATAAATCCGTTTTTGCATCATGCAAAGTCATAATTCTTTTAGTATAATCACCCAATAACAATTCTACATGCAATCCCTATATCAAAATCTGAATTTATAACTCCAATTTCATGGTTTTTTTGTAAATCTCTCAATACAATGCAATTATATAAATTTCTAAGCATGGAAGATGCATTCGCTTGAAATTAACGTAATTAAACCACTTGCCTCGGATTGTTCTCTGAATTTGATGTTTAAAGTTGAAGGTTGCTCTCTCTTCCTCTACAATTTCTCCTAAGGTTGAAGGTTGAAGATGGTGGTTATGGTTTTCTCTCTTGGAAACCTCTCCTAACTTCCTCCTATAACTCCCGTGGTCTTCTAATCAGTTAAGTGCTGGTAATGGCTTAGTGGGTTATTAAATATCCTATATTTAATTCCCAAAATTCGTTGGTCAAAATTCCCCAAATTTCAAAATTACTAAAATAACCTTTTAAGTTGCCGGTATGGCCCAAAAATGCCCCGGGACCCAAACTAAACCCCCGGCTAGTGTTTTCTGACTATTTCGACCCTTCCGGACACGTTGGCGCACTCAAAATGGCTATTCGGTTGATAAAAATAAAATTCACTTTTTAATTTAAATAATTACATTCTTGACGCGACTAACACGCGCGTCCCAACAAAGTTCCCCAAATTGTTGTATTTCAGTCTCACGGCAAATTCAAAATTTTCAATATTCATATATTGCCATTTATACACATTATAATCAAATACCAACTCACATCTCGTTAATATTTTATCCGAATTAATTCTCAATTAATTCACATTTAATTTAATTAATCCCATAAATAAATATCAATAAAAGTACGGGGTATTACAACCGTGTCCGCATATTTTTCTTCCACATCTTGTGTTGCTCCCTCAAATTCTCCAAGACGGAATCACGTAGCTTTGGATCCAAGTTGAATTGTTCCTGTCCAACAAATACAATGTTAGTTGCGAATAAATATAAATATAAATATAAAATGAAATTGAAATCGAAATCGAAATTGAAATTAAAATTGAAATATTCATAATCATATAAATATATTACCTGTAGTTCCACCCAAACAGCTAACTTGAGCTCAAATGGCACCTCCTTCCAACTCATAAACCCCAGACCGATGACCGTATTTAGCAGCTCGAGGGCTCTCGCTAATAGCTCCGACTTGTTCTCGATGGTAATCCCAAATTTGCCATATTTGGGGAGCCTAGGGGCCGAGGAGCCCTCGTCGCCTCCGCTACCATCGAGCCCAGACGACATCATCATAGCCAACATCATCATCCTCGCCTTAATACCTGAAGGAGATATTTGCTGTAAAAAATGTTATTAGTACAGATAAAAAAATGTTATTAGTACACATAGACATACACGCAGCCCCCCACCCCTGCCCCCACCCCCTCACCCCACCCCACCGCATATTTTGTGTTATAAGGGATCAAATAAAGGAATCACCCATTCTTAATTGTTCAGGAAAGAAATATCTTGCTTTATCGAGGTTTAACATGTTACTTGTTTATGTTTGGTTGCCATAAAGAATCTATTCGGGTTTAAAAATATGGCAGGTTTGAATCCAACACTTGTGGGGGGGGGGGGGGGGGTACATTGTTCATTATGTGGGTTTTATGTAAAGAAACCAAATTTAATTCACTATAGGTTTGTACCTTAATTAAAATCATGTTTTTTTGCTTAACACTTGTTTAAACTGATATAAAATCTGTATTGTATTGATGAATCGTATGTTTTAAAGAAACATTAATGATTTAAGACAACTTTTTTTATCAAAATTCGAAACTATTTTGAACCTTAGTCGCCTTCGTGTTAAAATCGATGATTTAAATCCTACTTTCAGTTTTAACCTTACTAATGATCATAAGTTGTAATTATCATGTTTAGCCTCGTGCGCATGGATGTCGGCAGAAATTAAAGGTGTATTTTATTAGTTTAAGGCCTATGTGTTTCTTTAGGATTTCACTACGGGCTTTGATTGGGACACTTTGGGGTTTAATCATACAATATCTGTGTTTCATGTGGTTTAGGTTAAAGTACCTGCTCCCACCCCCACCACACACACGCACACGTACACGTACACACACCACCCCCTGCCCCCACCACACACACAATAATCCAATAATGATTAATAATTATATATACTATGTTTCATTTAATTGTGTCTTATTTATATTCAAATTCAATTATTAAAAATTATATATAGTATGTTTCATTTATTTATGTTTTATTTATATTGTTCGATATACAAAGTAATTTTTAAAAAAAGTTGAAAAATCCCACCCCCATATGGACAATAATCCAGTGATCATGCCACTTTTAAAACTAACCAACCAAACATTTACTAAATAAAATAATCCAACGGCAATGTCAACAACTAATGTGTATCCCGTACTCCTTCTAATTCATCTACTCAATTAATTCATTTAATCAATTAAACTAACAGTTAACGTATACAATTATTAATTTACTAATTTACACTGAGGGGCAATCCTACTTTCATATGAAATGGGCACTAATTATTAATTTACTTTCATCTAAAACTGTTTCATTTATTAATTATATTTTAGTGAATGTAATTATAGAATCTATGGATGGATTCAATTTAATCTTACTATGTGAATGTTTTTATCTACAATGAGTTAACCTTGAAACAATATATATTATCTCATAGAATCATCAAAACACGATATTAAGAGAATTACAATGGTACCTTGCCTACCCCCCCCCCTACCCCCCCCCCCCCCCCCCCCCCACACACACACACACAAACAAATTGACAAATTCATGGGTTATTTTCAACATATAAACATCATATACACCTAACAAACATACACAAACATATATTCACGAGTTAGTTTCAACAAAAGTGCAAAAAATTCAAGAACCCTAGGTTAATTCAAATACTAAAATAAATTGACAAATTTATGAGTTATATCCAATATATAAAGATAAAAAAAAACACCACACGTATATATACAAATAACTCGTGAATATACCCCCTACCCCCACCCTTCCCCCTACCCACCCCCACCCCCACCCCCACCCACCACATACACATACACACACACACACACACACACACACACAATAGCCCCCCACCCTGCACCTCCCTCCACACCCCCACCCACCACACATATATACACACACACACACAACAGCCCCCTTGCCCCACCCCTACCCCCACCCACACGCACGCACACACACACACACACACACATATATATATATACACACAAACATATATATAAATGGAAGAGAGAGAGAGAGAGAGAGCAGCGTAGAGAGAGAGAGTTAGAAAAGGGAGGGAACGACGGGGGAAAAATAGAAGGGGTAAGGGTTTTTGCTGCAGAAGTTGTCACGGTCGTATCAAGGTCCTTGACCGTGATAATTATTTAAAGAATTGTCACGGTAATTGACCGTGACAAGTCCGTGACAAGTAAATTTGTCTCGAACTTGTCACGGTCAATGACCGTGACCATTCTTTGTCATGGTCGTGCCAAGGTCAACGACCGTGACACAAAATGCGTATTTTTTGTCACGGTCAATGACCTTGACAAGGGTGGCCAGCTGAAAGGTGACAATTTTGTCATTTTGGTGTAGTGATATATATATATATATATATATATATATATAAAATCTGTGTATAATCTGTGCCGAGAAAGTTATAAGGTAACAAATATATGGCTCCGTTTTCATATAATCTGTGTATAATCTGTGCCGAGAAAGGTATAAGGTAACAAATATATGGCTCTGTTTTCATACATACATATATATATATATATATATATATATATATATATATATATATATATATATATATATATTTGTTACCTTTCTCGGCATATGAAAACAGAGCACACCTGTTATACCAACTTATATATAATATAATAGGCATATATAATATATAATATAAGTTGGTATACCTGTTATGTTAACTATGTTATATTATATATAAGTTGGTATATATATGGTTATGGTTAACTATGTATATATAATATATAGATAACAGGTATAACTTATATTATAACATATATATATACTAGGGTATGCCCGTGCCTAAAGGCACGACGAAAACTTATGATTAGTATTCACTACTTTTTGGCCCCTACGTAAGAAACCAACATTTTTTTAACAACAATTACTAATTAAAACTAAAGTTTAATACAAATTTCAGTAACAACTGATTTTGGGGACAAATTAAAATTTCAGCAATAAAAATGATTTCAGCAACAACTAATTAAAATTTGTTTTTAGCAACATCAACAACTAATTTTAGCAACAACTAATTACAATTAACAACCAATTTCATCATACTAACATACTAAAAACAATTCACCATACTAACAACTAAACTAAATAAAATTAACTAACATATTACTGAAGAAAAAAAATTAACATATATACTGGAAAAAAAAAAACTAATCTACTGAAAAAAATTAACTAATCTACTGGAAAAAAATGACATCCTCAAGGCTGCTATATGTGTGCCACTTCTTCCAGGCGCTGCTTGCTACTAACAGGTGCAGCCACTTGTAGCAAACAGGTGCAGCTGTTTCCTCCTTGGTCCTTGTTGTTTCTGTTGACGACGGGGAAAGGGGAGGGAGGGAGAGAAGAGGAGAGGGGAGGGGGAGGGAGAGAAGAGGACACGGGCGGACACTCCCGTTTGCTGCATCAGACAATGAAAAAAATCGCTGCATCAGAATTTGACAGTAATGGTATTAGATTACCCCAAATAGAGGGAAATAAGTGTTACCTCAATGTAACTAACTAACTAAAACTTTCGTTTCCATTTGAGGTATCGGACCACTCCTTTGCTCCGAAATCCCAAAACTCTGCCCAACTTTACCATCCCGTTTCAATCAATCCCAAAACTCCTTTGCGTTCCCATTTGTTGCATCAGACAATGAAAAAATTGATCCACCAGAATTTAACAGTAATGGTATTAGATTACCATAAATGAGTAAAGTACGTCCCAAGTTAAGGCATCCCACAATTTCGCAGTAAAGTCAGCAGACGTAGATGAACTAAAGATTTAATAAAGCTATATGAACTAAAAATTAAAGCTTGAGAACAAAATAATGGACTTGATTAGAAGTTATATTAAATTTTGTAGTGTAAAAAATGGCATCAAGCATTATAATTCTAAAAAAAGAAAGTAATAAACTCAGATTTGGTGGGATGTTTCCCTGCAGATTATTTCTTCCTAAAATCAGTTGGCTCAACAAACTCAGATTTCCCATAGATGGAATGTTTCCAGATTAGAGGTATGCATACACTTATTCGAGAGAAGACAAGGCATAAGAAATGGCGAAACGATTGAAATTTCTAAAAATAAAGTACATGGATACTACATGTGTGATGGTGGCGATAATATTCATGGCGGAACGATTATAAATTAGCACCAGATAACCCGTGAATCAAAGAAATCAACTAAATGTTTGGGACCAAACAATCAAGAGGTTGCTGTTGATTGTTGTTGCTATTGCATTTTGTGTAAAGAGGTTGCTGTTGAATGTTCGGTGACACCCCACTGCTAAATGATTGTCGTTGCTGCTACTGCATTTTGCGATCTCCTTCAGCCCTGCCACGACCTCTAGTAGTTTCACACCCAAATTTTCCGCAAACATTAATGATGAAGCAGACCCCAAATTTGTGATCATCAAAAGAAATTGAATGTCATCGTGGATAAACAATGAAGAAATGTACACTGCCCTGTACGTTTTGAACATTGAATGATTCGAACTATACATGCAACAACACATAAATAGAAGGCATCCAATATGAGGAAATCCTCATCTACATACATATATGTACATAAGATCGCATATATAAAAAGCAGAGCAGGGAATTTACTTGGTTTGGAGTAGGGCATTTACTTGCTTTGATTGCACAAAAATATGCAATACTAATATCCAATTTCAGATCATTAAAACTAATGTTTATAAAATAATAAACTCTATATCAAACAATAATTTTTGATATCCAATTTCATATAATAAAAGCTATAACAAAATAGAGTGTATACATAACAAAATCCTAAACACAATGTCAAACAATATATTATCATTTAGTCAAAATAACTCATAAAAAATGAATTCACAATCACCTCAGATTAGGGTGAATTCACAAAATAACTAAATCATCCACGTGCATTGATTTTGTGAAGATACTGGGGGCCTGGCCTTAATCAACAGTGCACTGTGTAAACAACCAAATACAAATTAGGGTGGAATACCGAGCAGAAGAAGGAGATATATGCACCAAATAGTTATTCTTATTAATCATTTACAAAGATAATGATCAGTGGCCTGTATATTTTTCAACAGTGCCCTATATAACCTAAATATTGTCATAGTGTAACCCAAAAATACAACTGAGTGTAACCCAAGCATACAACTTTGCAACACATCTTTATATATTTTTCAACAGTCTAATGCATACACTTCAGAAAATTTATTGGAAAAGAGTAAAAAATGTAATATAGAAGTAAATAAGAAAGAATACCTTAGTTTGCTAAGAAAAACCTCTGAAATGCACTGTCCATCAAACCTTCAAATAAAACCTTATAGGTACCGTATCCAATAGCTACCATAATTAGAAAAACCTCTGAAATGCACGAACAATCTAATGTAGTTGTAGATTTCTTGCAACACACAAAATAATTAAAAAGTTGATTAGAAAGTACATTCATATAGAGACGTAATGGCAGAAAAACCTTGATTAGAAAGTTGACCCCTTGGAAATGGACCTGTAGAAGGGTATCGTGCATAATTCATCGAGGATAAACCGTGCCTTGGAGGCTTAGGCTTTCTGCCTCCAGCTCCTTGGCCAGGTCCTCATTTTGTAGCCACATATGATGGTTGCATGGTTATAGTAATTAACTGAGGGTGTAACGCCTGTGATTGCAATGCCAACTGATTGAGTAACTAATTAATCATCCAAAATAGAATACTAACATTTAGAAACAAATGAATAAAAAAAATTAGCAACAAACGCATAAAAATAACTTTAAATGATGAAGTTAAAAGAGGATTCCTAGAGGATCTTCCATAGTTGTCTTCGAAATACGTATCTATAAAATGATGGAGTGCTAATAGTTAGATAACTGATCAACATAAAATGCACTACATTTATCAAATTAATGACCCTTAATGACTAAATAACAGTTGAGGCATAAAAGTTGATGCATTACATCAGTTGAATGACAACATAACAGTTTCATCAAATTAATGACCCAGAAGTAAGACTTGCAGTAAAATTCCACAAATAATAGTCAAAAGACTACTGAAAGAATTAAAGAAACATGTGAGTTAAGAAATACAAAAGTTAGAGAGATGCCAAAGAGAATACCTTGATAAATATCCAAACAATATATTGAAACCAAAAGAATAAATATTAAACCAAAAAAAACAAAAAACAGAGAAACCAAAAGAATAAATATTAGACCAATATATTGAAACCAAAAATACCAATTGTTTTCACTGGGATAGTACATTTACACCTTAAAATATTAACAAAGAATCTTAAAATAAAGTGAAACTCTCTCCTCAACATTTTTTCAAACATACGACATAAAACAATACTGACCTCAAGCCTACACTCTTATCTCCTTGGCAATAAGCTCATAGTAATCTGCATTTAAGGACCTAAACAAAATAGAGCCTAAACAAATCAGGAAAGAAAAAAATTGTAGATAAAATGGGCCTAAACCAACCCCCAGGTATGTGTAGAACTAGGGTGGCTACAATGATTCTCCATTTACCTCAGGCAGAAACAATGACTCTCCATTTACCTCGGGTGACAGGTCCATACCCCACCAAGATCAGGACTCTACATCACACCACTGCCAACCCCCAGGTATGCATAGAATCAGCACTATAATCAAGCTCAACATCAATACTAGTATCAAGAAAAAATAAAATAGTGGATAACTAAACAAATAGAAACACCAAACTTACATCCACAACATAATAAAAGCCTCCAAGATATTGTGAAGCTCAGCAGGTAACAGTTGCCAACATCGCATCGCATCTAAACTCATGAGCTAGGATACCATAAATTTTAAAAAAAATTAATACACGAAATAAATTTTATAGAAAGTTATACTTGATAGATCGAACCTTAAATTCCCATCCATTCAAACCTTTAAAAAAAAAATTAGAACCAAAATTTCATTAAAAATCCCAAAAAGGGGGAGAGAGAAGCCTGCTAAAACCCTAACCACAAAAATTTCAAACGAAACATCTTAAAACCATATACAAAATCCCTACGTCCACACTAAAACACATACAAATATATATAAAGTTAGAGTACACTTGATTAATTAAATACTAAATTCCTAGCCATTCGAATCTAAAAAAATTAGAACAATAATTTCATCAAAATTCCCATGATTGAGATAAAAATTTCTTCTTATCGCTTAAATACAAAATTAATTCCAATGCTTCATTACCAAATCAGACATGATTGCTCTTGAATCATTTAAAATGGAAATAAATCATGTTCAGTACCAAATTTTATTACCAACTGCATATATATAGAAAATCATGTCCAGCAACTGCAGATACCAACTTTATATACAGAGCAAATCGTTTGAAATTAATCGTTTGAAATGAAAACAACTCACATTCAGTACCAAATCGTAATAGCAACTGCATATATATAGGAAATCACGCTCAGTAACTACATATATATAGGAAATCATTTGAAATGAAAACAAATCATGTATATAGCAAATCATGTTCAGCAACTGCATATACCAACAATTTTGAGAAATTGTTGGTAGCAACTGCTTATGTACCAATCGTTTGAAAACAAATTACGGTTGATGTGTTAGAGATAAAATGATGAACCGTGTCATGGAGAATATTGCAGATCATTTCTGTAGAAAATAAATGTGCTAATAAATTATCGTGGAACCAATAAAAACACAGTCAAATAAAAACACCTATATGAACTTGAAAAAAAAACCTGTATGAACTTGAAAAAAAATCTATATGAAACAATGAGCCATGAGTCAGGACTTTTGCAACAATAGAAATGAAACAAAACAAACATTAGAGAATTGGCCCCATATTAACAAACCCTGAAAGAAATAAGTGAGGCATTTTATCAAACAACCTGTGTGACTTTTATCAAACACCCTATAGGAAAAACCCTGTGTGACACCGAATCTTCAAAAATCATGTCAAACATACAATAAAACCACCACAAAAAAACATGTATGTATACCTTAATAGGGTGTTTAACGAATCTGTAAGAAAAAAATACCTGTATGAACTTGAAAAAAAATCTATAAAAAGCAATGAGCCATGAGTCAGGACTTTTGCAACAACAAAAATGAGACAAAACAAACATTTCTTTTCACTTATGTTCCCCTTGCGGGGAACCTCGTTCGCGGCGACGCTGCAGCTCTAGTCCCAACTCCCCCTTCACCTACATTTCTTTTCACTTGAATCCTCTTCACGTGCACAATGCAGTGGGCAACAAAAAAAATATAAAATGAATACCAAATATCAAATCAACTTAAGATGAACATCATATTTAAACATTGTATGACAGGAAAATACCCAAATCGAAACCAACCTATTTGTCTTTGAGACAATCAATGCTCGATTGTGTATGTGAATTTGTATGTGTGTGTGTGAGAGAGAGAGGGAGAGAGAGAATACCCTTTGATCTTCAAATTGAAGACAAAACTTTAATGCCTTGTTCCGGAATTATCTTCAACAAAATACACACGGATCGTAAATACAAAACCCACAAACGCTAAAAAAAACATAACAACCTGATCAAGATATATACAAAACATGCTACATAAGAAAAAGAAAGAGTTAGTAATCTGGAAAATAAGACTTCAAAAGGAGAAAAGAAACTCACCTCAAGAGAACCACCAATTGAAACCAACGCCAACTTTTGGGTTGTTATCCAAATCAAACACAAATTTTTAGCCCTAGCCGAACTTGAACTATGAACCCTGTTTCAAAACCTATAAATTAAACCCACAAAAAATTGATTTGACAAAAATCCTAATAGTTGAATCCTCAAAAGCCCTAATCGTAAAAAAATTCCTTTTTGGAACAAAAATTCGAACTGAAAACTCCAAAAATTTCAGATATAGAGAGACCTAAGAATGAGAAATGTAGAGAGAGAGGCAAATATATGAGAGAGAAGACATCAGAAAAATAAGAAATAAAAAAACTTGAAGAGTTGTGTGTTCGTGTAGATGAGGGGAAGAGGGTACCGACCATAAGAAATAAAAAAACTGGAAGAGTTGTGTGTTCGTGTAGATGAGGGGAAGAGGGTACCGACCATTGGAGGTTGAGCGGCCATCATTATTTCAGAGAGGGAGTGAATATGAAAGGGGGCATTTGATAGGAGAAGAGGGAAAGAGGCAGATCGCGTGGAGAGAGAGAGAGAGAGAGAGAGAGAGAGAGAGAAAATTGGAATGGTTTTGTTGTTTGTGGGCGGGATAGGTGAAATATTTGGGCGGGATAATTGATTTGGGGGAGTGAATCACAACCATTGATTTCGTAACGGGAGATGTGGTCAAATCTCAACCCTTATTGTGCTTAGACATTTTGAGATTTCAAAAACCATTCCATCTTATTATATGGATATACTAGCGGATGCCCTTGTCGAGGGCACAACGATAAATTTGCCCCCGTGATAAAAAATATAAATTAATATAAATTAAAAAAATATAAATTGAATTATTGAAAATTATTTCCCTGTCAACAACTATGATAAATTGGTAGAGCTATTTTCCAATAATCGAGCGACAGGTGACGGCACTGAGACAGCTAAGGAAAAGAAGCGTCATTGGGATAGGTCTATTGATGGGAGTGAGAGTATTACCATTGATGATATTGATTTAGATGATGATATTATTCTAGAAAGTTTTGTAGTGATTCAGCTGACCGGGGGGGGGGGGGGGGGGGGGGGGGGGGACGTGATGTTCAATCAAATGCATAATCAACGTGATAACACAACAACATCAAAGGGGGGGGGGGGGGGGGGGGAAGTCTTCACACAATGAATATGAAAATAATTTTTTGAAGAGTGCCCTTGATAATGTGGCCCATGCAATTCGAGAGGGAAATACAGTTATTAAAGAATCCCGCCCACGTGTTTACTCGGAGTTAGAATTTTTGAGGAGTTGGTGGCTATTGGAGTACATTCACATACTATCGATGATGCATATCTTTTTCTCTCACAAAATTCCGACAAAGCAAGGATAGTGCTCAGTTGTCCTTTCGAGAGACGCTTGACAATTTTGAAGAAAATGATGGCAACTACTCGTGCTCCGTGATGCATTATGAAGTTTATGTTTTGGAGATATCTTATTTTATGAATAATTTAGTGCCATTTTTTGGACTATATGTTTAAGACTTATTATTATGGTTTGAGACATTTTATTATAATTTTTTTATCAAGACTTATAATCTATTATTGTGTTGGTTTGCATGATGAATTAATATGTTATTATTTTCTTTAAAATGTTATAACATACTTTGTTAGTTATAAGGGTATAAATGTATTTTTCCTTTTTTTTACTTTCCTTTATTTTCAACTCACAAACAAGGAGGAAAGAAATTCATTTTTCTTTCCTTTCTTTTCTCTCGTAAACTTACAAACAGAGGAAAGAAAGTCATTTTCCTTTCCTTTCTTTTCTCTTCTCTCCTAATAAAACTTTTCTTTCTTTCTTTTTTCTCTCCTAAACTCGCAAACGAGGCCTTAAGACATAAGTCTAAATGAACAAATCTAATTCTTCATATCATAACACTGAATTTTTTTTTTGTGGTGGGGGATTTGTAAGTTCAGTAAGAAACCTAATATAAAAATATACATAACTTTCACAACAAACTGAGTTTAATGAGTTGATTCCATTCAACAAATTATTTTGGGATATATTTGTGAAGTATGGTCCCGGACGATTATCTACAGAGAGATCTAGGTTATATGGGGATAAAAGAATCATTGGTATTGAGTCTTCTGCTCCAAATAATCACATTTGATACATCTAAACGCACCAAGTCTTCTGCACCAAGAGAAAATCTATGCAAACTTGAAGAAATGTGAGTTTCGCAAACATTCATTGTTATTTTTGGGCTATGTAGCAAGAGCTAGAGGAATAAAGATGGAAAAAAGAAAAGTTGAAGAAATTAAAAGTTTCCCTACACCAATTATGGTTGGAGAAGTGATACGTTTTCATGGCTCAAAAATATTTTATAGGCGCTTCATCAAAAATTTCAGCACCATAGCACCATAATTACTGCAGTAACAAATTTTTTGAAGAAATGGAAGTTTGAATGGAATGCGGCGGTTGAAGAAAGTTTCCAGAAAATAAAAGATAAAATTTGGGCAGAACCTATCCTTGCACTATAAGATTTTGAGAAAATCTTTAAAGTGGAATGTGATGCATCAAGAAGGAAGACATGTAACATTTTGTTGCGCTAAAGCAAGACTATCTCTAGATCAAGACGATAAAGCTCACCCATAAATTTTATCAAACACTTGATGTGCGAAAAACACCGATCTTGTTCCGTAAATGAAATAGTATGCAAACTCCTAATCAATTTCAACAAGCATCAATAAAGAGACAATAAGAACATACAAGAAATCATCAAAGCAAAACAACATCAATATACTGTGGTTCACCCAAATTTGGGCTACATCCACGAAGGAGGATTTCTTCTTTCTATAGATAAATGGAGGAACCCAAAGGTTATACACACATACAATTTATCTCTCTTAGAAATTCACTCACAACCTCATAAAAACTCACCCCTCAAATGGGAGCTCTATCTCTCTTTAGCTTTGATACCTCTCAAAATAGCTCTCAAACTTATCCTCACCCAAAATCTAGAAAGAACACTTGTATTTATAGATTTGAGACAAAATGGCAAATTTATAAATAAATCAAAATTGAAAATAACACACAACACAAACGTGGAGACCCTGCCTCAATCTCAGTTATGCCCCAAATATAATAGGAGAGCCAAAACCAATAAAATCCACCTTGGTGATCCTACCAATCCCTAAAATATTGACATTAAACCTGCATGAAAACCGTCCCACCATCTACCAAGCTAATACGATTCCCCCAGGCAATCCTCACGATCCAACCAAGCTCAGAATATAAACATTGAATCCACTCGAAGATCATTTCGGCGTCTAACAAGCCAATACGCTCCACCCGACGCTAAGCCACCCCAAACTTTAACCATGAAGTGAGATACCACGAGTCTTCACTCTAAGACTCCATACGACGAGGAACCAAGTTCTAAACTAAGAACTCTCCATCTCATGCATCTGATTGTTTCCCATGTAACCATACGGCTCATCACTAGTTATTTAGGCGTTCTTTTATCCTTAAAATGGGGTCTCTATTTAAAAATGTTAGCATTTTTAGGATACATTCGATCCTCGTTCTCTATTAGAATTAATTAATATAACACTCTTATAATCATATCATTTTTATAAGGGTAGTAAATACATGTGGTATTCTATGATGTTATTATCATTTTAAATAAGGTTTTTGAGGAAAGGTCCAACTCAACCCAAAAGTGTGTGAAAATAGGACACATAATAAAATTTTATAAATTTAGTCCATGTAAGAAAAAAAATCATGAAAAATGACCAATATATACCATTTCACAACTCATATAAAAAAAACCATCAAATTTTTAAAAGTCCATGACTTCAAATCTACAAATCCAAAATTCACAAATTTATATATTTGAAATCGACTCATTGAGATCTATCAATCAACACCCATATTCGATATTTTTGACAAAAAAATTGAAACATACAAATTTGCCATTTCACTAAAATCCACTGTTCTAAAAAGCTCGCCTAGGCTTGAGGCTTGGGGGAAACGCCCGGACTTAAGATTTTTACGCCTTATTCTTGATAAAACCCTTAAGACGCACTTTTTTTTAAAAACAACAATGCCTTAGTGAAACGATATCGGCTTTTCAAGAATTATTTTACAAATCGGACCATTATCTCATCCAAAATAATCAAATAGTATTTTAATTTGCATATATTCACACATATTTTAATGATATGTGCAATTTTAGTATTTAATAACCTTGTTATCGTTAAAAAATATTTATATATATTAAGATGGCCTAAACGCCTTTTCACGCCTTTTTCCGCCTGAGGCCCACCTAGGCTTCTAAGGCTTAAGACTTGGCCTCCACGCCTCAATCACACCCCGTATTTTTTAGAACCTTTCTAAAACCTCCATTTTTTTTGGCGAAAATTCCATTTTCCTGACTAAAAACATTCTTCTCCCGTGTTGGCAACTGTGCCGTTGGCACGGACCAACAAAATGAAAGAAATAGATGAAGAAAGATAGAGAAATAATCCGATTAAAATTATGGCATTCCGACGAGGATTCTGGTGGGTGGAATGGAGGTGGGGTTATTTTTTTATTTTTATAATGAGTTTTAAATGAGTACATCCAGCTGTGACCTGAGGTAAGGTTGCCCCCGCTGTGACCTGAGGTCACGGGTTCGATTCAAGGAAACAACCTCTCTGCGCAAGCAGGGGTAAGGCTGCGTACATCCAGCCCCCCCAGTACCCCGCAGTAACGGGAGCCTCGTGCACTGGATTTGCCCTTTTTAGTTTTAAATGAGTATGAGTAAAATTATAAATATAAATACATATTTAAATAAAACAAATAAAATTATCTGTTTTGTATACTCCTAACTCTAAAGAGACCTTATAAATAAATATTATTATATCATATGGACTATATTTATATACATGTAAAACAATATCTTATAAATCCAAATATATAATGTAACTTGCTTGAAAGCTTAATTCAATTTTTTAAATATATATACTTGGCATGCAAGGTGGAAAGAAAAAACTCATACGCAGAGCAATTAATTTCGCATAAAAACGGTTCAAATATATATATATATATATATATATATATATATATATATATATATATATATATATATATATATATATATATATATATATATATATATATATATATAAAAAATGGATGAAGTACATTTTTTGATTTCATAAAGCTGCTTTAGAGGTCACGGTGTCATATTTACCTGGTTAGGCAATTTCAACAACTGAAACATGATCAGAATATTTCAACGGCCAAATAACGACGTCATCTCTAACTCTTCCCATAGTGGACGCCACGAATGCTGTAAGGAGGAAGACGCGTAGAGTTTGGGGAGTTAAAAGAATGTTTGGAGTTGAAACACAGATATCGCGATGGTTGGTTTAATGAAGAAGTAGATGATAGTTACCAATTTTGGAGTAGGGTATTTAAGTCAAAATGGCCACTATTAAATTTAACCGCGGGACTTCATCTCAAGGGGTTTATTTGTGACCTATTTGATCAAAGATTCTTTGAAAAAAATTATATGGCAAGGTGAGTTCAAAATATTTTACTTTCACTCCCGTACAAGTTTTTACAACTGACACAGCTCATCATGGATTCGTTAAGAGTTTTCTTGGATTGATAGATAGGAAGAAAATGAAGCAAAAATAGGGAGAAATAATTACTTTTCATGTTTTTGGATTGACTTATATAGGGAAAACAAAAATAAGTGGACGAAAATTACTGGACATCTTACCCTTGATAAATCTCAATCATGTTCTTTACAATAATTTGATAAAATGAGAGGAAATAGACAACAACTTAAAGGAAACTATTGTAGTTCTAAAACACACTAGGCCACTCATACAATAAATGAGAAAGACAAACAAGACATGAACTTATATCTTAAAGGTTCTCAAGCAAATTCATTTTTCAATATATTTAGGTGAAAATTGTCATGGATACAAAGTGACACATGTACACGAACGCGCATCAAAATAAATGGCGTTATGTTTGTTAGAAGAATCAAAAGCAATCCCATCATAGACATTGAACACGGTGTACCACCCTTTAAAACAAAACAGGTATACCAAACAAAAGGTCTCAAGAAATGTATATTAATACATTTTTAACTAAAGAGTAATAGATCTACGACTAAGATTACCCAAGACTCTGATTTAGTCGGTGGTTCTCCGCCTCATGAACGTCGAGCTCTCTCTGGATACGAAACTAATTCTTGCAGTGCCGACATTTCATCTTTGCCTATTAATTTTAGGAGGTAGTTTATAATGTAGTTAAATGTTTAGTATAGGAAATTGGAACTGCTAGATATGGGCAACCAAGAATTTGGAGGGAGAGAATGTAATACCCCACACTTTTATGGGAAATTAAATTTTATAAATGGGTGTAATTTGGAAATTTGTGGAATTTCTCGGAATAATAATTTTTGGAGTTTAGGAGTGTTAGATGATTTTTGATGCATGGTATAACTACTTTTGGGAATAAGTAGATGAGAAGGATTATTTTATTACAAGTCGCAGTTGAGTAAAGCGACAGAGGACAATATTTTAATTGGAAAACCCGCAGGAGATGTGTTGGGTTAAAATAGTGAATTGCGGCCAAGTACCTCAGATGAAGATTTCGAGGGTACGGTTGATTTCAGAAAGGCCGAGATAGTCAGAATTAAGTATCCGGGAGTAGTGTTTGGATTCCAAGAATTTTTGGATTAATAGAGACTCGTAATTGAGTAAACGAGTCATTTTTGGGTTTTAAAGAGATAGACCCTTATTTCTTCCTATATAAGGCGCAGGAGTGGGAAAGAAAGAAAAGAAAAGAGAGAGGAGAGGAAGGGAGGAGACAAAAGAGGAAGAAAAATGGAGGTTTCGGCCAAACTCTGCGAGCTTCGACTCGGGATCGTCGGATTTTATCCACGAGGCAAGTGTTTACTTGCTTATTTCGTTTAAAGCATAAATATGATATTGTAGTCGGTAGTGATAAACCACAAAGATTTTCGGGATGGGTTTTTGTGAACCAAAATAGGTTTTTGGAAAAGTTAACGGATTAACCCCGAAAAATATTCCAATTGGAATACTTAGGATTTAGTTAAAATTGTTGTTGGTAAAGGGGTTCTAAGATGTTTAGAACCCTTATTGTTTGCGTATATGTAGTTAATTGAGGTTGGGGGACATTAGGTGAGGAGACACAAGCTTGGGAGAATCTTCAATGGTCAAAATAGCTTCTTAGAGAAGAAGTTGTCCGAAGCCATCGATCGATCACCCATCAATCGATCGAGGGCCAAGGGTCGATCGATCGACCCTTCAGGATTTTAGGCAATTTTTGCCTAGGTTAATTAGATAGGATGATTTCCAATTTTATTTGGTTCTAGCTTATTCATTTGAGGAAATAAGTATTTATCTAGTAACTCATCACTAGACATTTTGGGGAAACTTATGGGGGCTAGGAGGGTGTTATAATTTTGTGGCACTAAGGTATAATTTCGAGGAAAATAAACAAATTAAAGGATTAGAAAATTTGGGATTTCCAGAATTATAAGAGGGGACTTTAAAATAATTATTATTGGAGTGAAATGTATACCTTGGATTAATTGGGTAAAATCCAAGAATTATTTAAATATGGATGCTCGGAGTGAGTGACACCCGAGGGAGTATTTTAGCGAGCGACTGTAGCTAAATAATCGTGCGAATAGGAAAAAGTAAGTGTGTATGGAATTAGTGAGTAACTCCTACGAGGTAACTCAGATGGAATTTGGGTTATAGGTTAAAGATAAGTTTAGGGTATGCTTATCATACAATTATGAATCGGGATATTTGGAGAGTATATAAATCCCAAACAACGATTAAGGTGTGAGAAATATTTAAGTAGAAAGATACTTAAATATTATTATGAGATTGGCAATTTTAGCAATGTATATATTTGAGGAATGACGTAATGTGTGTGTGTGTGTGTGTATATATATACCTATGTGTGAATGATATATATGTATATGTGAAGCATAACCCCTCTAATGCTATCATGGGAAGTTGCGCGATGAGGGTGAGCCCTCGGCTCGAGGAGCAGGGTGTGGATAGTCCCCAGGTCATAGTCATCCATTTTATTTGTGTGATTTTATTTTGGGGGTGAGAAGTCTTGGGTATGAGTTGTTCTAACTTGCCGGTTAGGAACTATGACCACTTTCCAGACGTTGTGATTTGGTTTTGACCACGAAGTAGGTGACATTTAGTCCTATCGGTGGTCCCCCAGATGGTATGTGAGTGATGCCCTGAAAGATGATAACATTGAGAGACCGCATCCCCGAGTTAAATTTCGTTGGTATGGTTATTATACTTATGTGAGCAATAGGTATAATTATGTACTGGATGAGTATAGTATATTGGTTGTATATGAAAACCAACCATCTTATTGTAAATTCATGTATATAAATTGAAAAGCCTAATAAGGTGTATTTTTCCCCTCTCCAGTAGATTTGGATCCTGATGTATATGATAATGAAAATGAAGTTTAGTATATATATATATATATATATATATATTATTGTATGTATATTTGAGTCCTATATACACATCATGTGCTGAGGGTCTAATGGATCTCGACGAACAACACTGCCAAGTAGTAGTGTATCAGGAGGTTCCTTATTTGGATTTTGCTTCGCGAGACACGCCACACACGAATTTAGCGTAGTGTTGGGAAGGGAGAGAACTTTAGCCCTTAGTACCCTATTTATTTAGGACCTTAGGGTTTGTGAGTAACTAATTAGTTAGGCAGAGTAGCTTGACTAGGATGTTTAGAGGGATACACTAGGAGTGCACTATTAGAAGAGAGGTAAGGGGTATCTCATGGGAGTGCGATACCAACTTAAATATGAGGTAAAACATAATTTTAAAAAATATATAGCATTTATGCACTTGCAAAATATTTTTACAAATCGGGCTCTGACCCGTTTTCCTATTTTTCTCTTTCTTGCTATATATATTATATATATATAGGTGTCCAGACACGGGGATGCCTGGATGATGATTCTTTCGAGTCAGACGTCTGCTGCAGCAGCTGTGGATGCATGCAGGTTCACTGAAGACGCTTCTATCCTTGTAATCTAGATAGAAGGTACTGTATAAACACTCGGGAAAAATCCCAACTGCATTTATTTATTCCTTTACCGCCTTTTATGCAGATTCTATTGTGTTGTATTATTGTTGAACCGAGTGTCCGGTTATTTTATTTCTTTTCAGTTTCATTTATTGAAGTTGTGCAATGGTTTTACTTAGTTGGTTTGTTTAAAAAGATTAGTTAAATAAAATTTTGACACTAGCCTAATAGGTTATTAGTAATTAAATTGGTTTTCGACAGTGATGCTAAGAATGATCCATATGCGACTCCTGTTTTAATTTGGTATAAGAGTGATCGCCCGGTATTTTATTAGGCGGGGTGTCACAGATGGTATCAGAGCACTAGGTTTTAGTGTCCTTAGGAATCTGTGTGGATGTACTATGCTTTCCGCGTTGCCTTCGATTTGATATAGAGCCTAAGGATTAGGATTGTTGATTCCTCTTATGAGATTTCGTTCTCCTGCTATTACATAAGATTACAGTTAATCTTTTGCGCGCTCGTTTGAGGCTCTTGTGCTGATTAAGGAGTGGCGACCAGGGAAGGCCGTGATGAAGGCAGCAGGAGGCGGGGCTTAGCTGGAACAGCTAGTTATGTTAGGGACTAGGACCGTGGCAGAGGTCACTCCTCTCGTGGCATTTGCTAAGGATTGTTGTGGCGACTACTAGAGTATAGTAGTCATGAGTATCTAAGTACCGCTGTAATAGAGAGTGGTACTAAAGTTGAATTACCCGATGATGCTAAGGGTCTGAAAGAGGTCTTTGATAAAGACCATACGTCGAGATTTAAATTTATACAAAGTCGGGGTAGCTTTACTTAGTGGAAGTAGAAGGCTCAGGAGCTTTGGCTTAGAGCAGGTTATGGAAGAATGGCCATATGTGAAAATTTGAATAAAATTTTTCACTCATGGGAGCAATGTTGAAATGGTGGAAACGGTAGTCACCATATTCGGGGGAGAAGGATATTTTGCTCGTAGAGTAATCTTACGGACAGTTTTAATCGCGAGTTTCTTTAGTTTATCAGTAATGAAGAGAATGCAGTTTTTGGATCATTTATATAAGGATCGATTAGATGCCGACCGTGAATCAAGAGTGATAAGGATAAGTAAGCTTTGTACGGAAGTAAGGTAGGCACAATGAAGACATGGTCCTTCAGTTGGACGATAGGCTTGCTGAATAAGTGTTGCTAACACTTATGGAGAATTTGTATCCATATAACCAGGGCTGTTGAAGTCGGCATTAGAGTCTCCTTGTAACGAAGAAGTTAAGGGAATTATGTAGATAACTATCATGATCGAGGCTATAGAGTCTGAGATACTGATAATCTTAACATGGTCAAGGTGACCAGAGATGGGGATAGGTCTCTATGTGGAGTATAGAACAACACGGGTAGTCCTTACCTAATAGAAATTTAAAGGACAAGAATAGGGTGCCGAGGTGGGGCATCGATTAAAATAGTTTGGTTCGACTGACTGGCGAAGTTATTATTATGAGTTTTACCTCAGATAAAGGAGGTATATCTGGTGTGACTAGATATCGTCGCGGTATTTCGCTAACCCTAGATTCGTGTGTGTAATTTAAGCTTTGTGGAAGTATCGATAACATTAATATAGTTCATGTCTATGTGTTTTCCGCGGTAGCGGAGTTATATTTTTCCTTCATTCGCTGTAAAAGAGGGTGTTGTTATTTTGAATATATATATATATATATATATATATGGTTTGTATTACTCGTTCTATGTGTGATATATGAGTATAGTATTTTTCTGAGTATAATATGTTTTTCGTTGATCAGAATGATAGCAGGATAATGACTGGAAGACTATTGTGTCCGCGATTCCAGAGTGGAACATCTTATTGTTGCGATATCTTACCTGGTTACAGGTTGAGTTCGCCTTTGTTATTAGGGATAGATGGAACTCTGGTAAGAGGAGGTTTCATTATTATGATTTTGAGTGTGTGGCGATCTTTTAAAGACGATTTAAAGTATGCAAGGTAATTGTTGAGCTGTGAGTTTAAGCTTATTATTGATTGCGCAAGGACTGAGTGTTAGTGAGAGCGCTTTGTGGTATGGATCCTGGGCAGAGATGGGAGTTCATACCACATTTTTGTTAAAAGAGGGTATGGGGTTATCCCGATTGCATATTTAAAGCTAACGTACCTCCACGACCGACAAGGTTATGTAGTAGTGTATTAGAGGGGTTCCTTGTTTGAATTTCGCTTGCGAGACGCTCCACGCATGAACCTTAATGACGTCGGGAGTGGAGAGATGTTATAGGATGCAAGGAAGTTGTTTTGTCGATAAGTCATATAGTATGGAAGAAACACTATAGATCGAGAGTCGTATGATGATGGTATACCTATGGAAATATAAGTGCTATGGAGAAGTACTGAAGTGGTCCTGTCACCGCAAGTAGGTGGGTGAAGCTGGATTTAGAGAATTTGATTTGAGAATTATAGCTGGGCCTTGATGAGAAGGCAAATTCGAAGATAGTATGTTTTGGGTGTGAGGTTCATAATAGGTTTGAAGGGAGTAGGCGCCTTGATTAGTTAGACTTTCCTTTTGCCAAGGTGAAGGATGGAGTGGTAGATGTACGTGGGTAGGTTAGTGAGGCAGGATTTAGGATGTTCCACTGATATGCCTTAGGCCATTATATCTCGGTGACCGACGACGCGAGGGAGTAATGTAACGGGAGGGTTCCTTGTCTGGATTTTGCTTTGCGAGACGTCCCACACATGAAACTGAGCAAATGTCATAAGTTGAGAGAGGCCTTAGGCACTAAGGATATACTTAGGATTATACTCGTTTCGCATGGGTAGGGTAATGCATAGATCGTAGGGTTATTAAGGAGTATGTTCAATAGAGTTGGTGGCGCCAATATAGGAAGATTTTGTGAAGGAAACTACAAGAAAAATTGAATTTCGCGGGTTGGGAAGACCCTTATGTGAGTATTACACTGAGGAAATAAGGCCCATATTTAGAGATAGTTTTACGTGAGTCACGTTTACAATTGTTGTGCTTATAGGCACGGGTTAAAAGGTGTATAGGCACATTGGTAAATTAGTTTTATATACCTCTTGATATAGGAAGGGCGTAGTATATAAGTTGAAGATTATGCCGGGAGGAAGGATAAGTGGAATTGGTACGGGTCGGAAGGAACGTCGTGAGATGTAGGCAATAATCTAATTATAGAGGGGAAACAAGAAGTAGCATGCTCAAGATAAGCGATGAGACTGACAAGAGTGGTCGAGCGTTAGAGTAATTTCTTTTTTAGGGGAATTAGATATCCTAATGTAGATGAGTGGACGTTTAGAATCGTGACTCTCCGGTAAGATTTGGACATTAGAGCGATGACTATAGGCTCATTTTCTCTACTTGTGGCACTAGACACGATAGGTGCGATGTGATGTTATTAGAGTCACTTTACGACCGTGGTAACAATACAGTGTCATATAAACCTGGTTAGAGGTGAGTGTTGAATGAGCGTATGGTTGAGAGCCATTGGGTTAGTACTGTTCCCCTTGAGGCATTAGGATGTGGAGCAATCCAAGGATAGTGTTGGTAGTATCAGTTGTATCTGAATTTTGAGGATGAAATTCCGTTGTAAGGGGAAGTATGTAATACCCCGTACTTTTTATGGGAAATTAAATTTTATAAATGGGTGTAATTTGGAAATTTGAGGAATTTCTCGGAATAATAATTTTTGGATATTAGGAGTTTTAGATGATTTTTGATGCATGGTATAACTACTTTTGGGAATAAGTAAATGAGAAGGATTGTTTTATTACAGGTCGCAGTTGAGTAAAGCGACAGAGGATAATATTTTAATTGGAAAACCCACATGGAGATGTGTTGGTTTAACATAGTGAATTGCGATCAAGTACCTCGGATGGAGATTTTGAGGATGCGGTTGATTTCGAAAAGGTCGAGATAGTCAGAATTAAGTATCCGGGAGTAGTGTTTGGATTCTAAGAATTTTTGGATTAATAGAGACTCGTAATTGAGTAAACAAGTCATTTTTTGGTTTTAAAGAGATAAACCCTTATTTCTCCCTATATAAGGCACGGGAGTGGGAAAGGAAGAAAAGAAAAGAGAGAGGAGAGGAAAGGAGGAGAAAAAAGAGGAAGAAAAAGGGAGGTTTCGGCCAAACTCCACGGGATTCGACTCGGGATCATTAAATTTTATCCACGAGGCAAATGTTTTCTTGCTTATTTCGTTTAAAGCATAAATCTCATATTATAGTTGGTAGTGATAAACCACAAAGATTTTCGGGATGGGTTTTTGTGAACCAAAATGTGTTTTCAAAAAAGTTAACGGATTAACCCCGAAAAACATTCCAATTGGAAAACTTAGGATTTAGTTAAAATTATTAATGGTAAAGGGGTTCTAGGACGTTTAGAGCCCTTATTGTTTGTGTATATGTAGTTAATTGAGGTTGGGGGACATTAGGTGAGGAGACGCAAGCTTGGTAAAATCTTCAATGGCCAAAACAGCTTCTCGGAGAAGAAGTTTTTCGAAGCCATCGATCGATCGAGGGCCAAGGGTCGATCGATTGACCCTTCAGGATTTTTGGCAATTTTTGCCTAGGGTTAATTAGATGGTATGATTTCCAAATTTATTTGGTTCTAGCTTATTCATTTGAGGAAATAAGTATTTATCTAGTAATTCATCACTAGCCATTTAGGGGAAACTTATGGGGGCTAGGAGGGTGTTATAATTGTGTGGCACTAAGGTATAATTTCGAGGAATATAAACAAATTGAAGGATTAGAAAATTTGGGATTTCCAGAAATATAAGAGGGGACTTTTAAATAATTATTATTGGAGTGAAATTTATACCTTGGATTAATTGGTTAAAATCTAAGACTTATTTAATTATGGATGTTCGGAGTGAGTGACACCCGAGGGAGTATTTTAGCGAGCGATTGTAGCTAAATAATCGGGCGAATAGGAAAAAGTAAGTGTGTATGGAATTAGTGAGTAACTCCTACGAGGCGACTATGATGGAATTTGGGTTATAGGTTAAAGATAAGTTGAGGGTATGCTTATCATACGATTATGAATCAGGATATTTGGAGAGTATATAAATCCCAAACAGCGATTAAGGTGTGAGGAATATTTAAGTAGAAAGATACTTAAATATTATTATGAGATTGGCAATTTTAGCCATGTATATATTTGAGGAATGATGTAATGTATATATACTATGTGATTAAAGTATATATATAATATAATATGGATACGTATGTATATATCTATGTGTGAATGGTAAAGTATATATATAATATAATACGGATACGTATATATATATATATATATATATATATATATATATATCATTATATATATATATATATATATATATATATATATGTGTGTGTGTGTGTGTGTGTGTGTGTGTGTGTGTGTGAAGCATACCCCCTCTAATGCTATAATGGGAAGTTGCGCGATGAGGGTGAGCCCCTGGCTCGAGGAGCAGTGTGTGGATAGTCCCCATGTCATAGTCGTCCATTTTATTTGTGTGATTTTATTTTGGGGATGAGAAGTCTTGGGTATGAGTCATTCTCACTTGCCGGTTAGGAACTATGACCGCTTACCAGACGTTGTGATTTGGTTTTGACCACGAATTAGGTGACATTTAGTCCTATCGGTGGTCTCCAGGATGGTATGTGAGTGATGCCCTGGAAGATGATAGCATTGAGAGACTGCATCCTCGAGTTATGGCTCGATGGGATGGTTATTATACTTATGTGTGCAATAGGTATAATTATGTACTGGATGAGTATAGTATATTGGTTGTATATGAAAACTAGCCATCTTATTGTAAATTCATGTATATAAATTGAAAAGCCTAATAAAGTGTATTTTTCCCCTCTCCGGTAGATTTGGATCTGGATGTATATGACAATGAAAATGAAGTTTAGTGTATATATATATATATATATATATATATATATATATATATATATATATATATATATATATATATATATATATATGTGTATATATTATTGTATGTATATCTGAGTCCTATATACACGTCATGTGCTGAGGGTCTAATGGATCTCGACGAACAACACTGCCAAGTAGTAGTGTATCGGGGAGTTCTTTATTTGGATTTCGCTTAGCGAGATACCCCATGCACGAATTTAGCGCAGTATTGGGAAGGGAGAGAAGTTTATCCCTTAGTACCCGATTTACTTAGGACCTTAGGGTTTGGGAGTAACAAATTAGTTAGGTATAGTAGCTTGACTAGGATATTTAGAGGGATACGCTAGGAGTGCATTATTAAAAGAGAGGTGAGGGGTATCTCATGGGAGTGCGATACCAACTTAAATATGAGGTAAAACATAATTTTAAAAAAATATATAGCATTTATGCACTTGCAGAAAATTTTTACAACTTGGGCTCTGACCTGTTTTCCTATTTTTCCCTTTCTTGCTATATATATATATTAGGGTGTACCCGTGCCGATGGCACAGTGATAAATTTGTTCCCGTGATATTTTTTACCCGTCCCGATGGCACGATGATATATTTGTTCCTGTGTCGCCAATAGTGCAAATATAAATATGGTTGGTCATCCCATAAGAGTATGATTACGATTTTAATATGGTGCATTTGTGTGCTTGTGTCGATGCCCCGGTGAAAAATTGAGAAAAATGTTGTTTTCCGTTTTTTGTTCACTTTTTTATCCGTTTAATAGAACTATCAGGTAAAAATGTAAAATATTGGGAATATAAATTTATTCTTTAAAAACATAATATCGGAAAAAAATTAAAAATATACTTAATATTAGTAGTATAAATTACTACTCGTCTGAAAAATTAAGAAAAGTAATTTTTAAAAGTAATATTCTGAAAAATTAGTGTGAAGATAATAATTGTAAAGAAATATTTTGAAACCATTACAGATCATATGTTTTTAAATTTGCCTCGAGCGGTGGGGTATTATGGATAGTCCTTGGACCCCGCGTTTGTTGTGTTGACTGTATTGGAAGTTAAGCATGTCAGTAGGCTATCAAATATTATAACTTTGATAAGTGTCTTCGTCCTTTTGTCCAATTTTTTTATATAACTGCATTATGATATACAAACTCCTTTTGGGTACACCCACGTGTTAAAAAAAAGATGTTCATCCACAACTCAAGTTTTCAAAGTGACCCTTAGACAATGAGTTGTATTAATAAAAAGCCAAGGTAAAGTAGGTAAAATAATAATTTAGCTTAGGATTAAATTTTAAGTAAAAAGCAAAATTAAATAAGTATGTAATAATTAAAATAATAACTTAGTTTGAAATAATAAAAAAATAAATGGCAATGTGAGTCTCGCGTGAAGAAGTTTTATCCATTTAGTTGTTAAAATATAATTGAAAATTTTATTTTATCAATCTGCATTCTCTATTAAGCATGCATCCTAAAGCCTAATTTGTTTCCCAAGCCAGAGTTGAAAATTTTTGGAAGGTACACAACACATGTGAGATATGAACATGAATTCAAGCCTTCAAATGTGTGAAACATAGGAGAATAATTTAAAAAAAATATTTTCAAACTCCTAAATAGGTTTTGTTTACATAAAATATTTTCTAATTAGTTGTGTCCCAAAAAAAATTCATTACATGTCCCCAAAAAATATTAATGGAAGCAATTGGAACACTAAAATATCAAACGAAAACTAATTGGCAAAATCACAAAAATTAAATTGATTTTAGAAATCTCATCCAACAGAAAATAAAAAATACACATCTAATGCATATAAATGACTTTTAATTGGTAAAAAATAAAAAATAACATGCACACATCACAAACTTAATCAGCATAATATTAAGATTTTATTTAAGAAAGAATGTCAAATGCACATAAAAGAAGTTTTACTAAACATTTGGTCTCTCAAGTTTTACATAAAGTAGTCAAACATTAGAGGGGAACAATGAAAACAAATTTAAGTAACTAAAAAAAACTACCTAGATCTACATCTAAATGGAATAAAAACCAAGTGCAGGATGCGGTGAGATATTTTTTTTTGGATGAAATGTAAGCCTATATTAAAAAGGCAAAATCCCAAAGGAATTACAATGAGTCCAAAACACAAAAAACACCAAATCCCAACAACATAGCCCAAAAGCGTGGGCTAGCCCCAACTAAAACCAATGAGATCACATGCATAGTTAAACTCGGTTAACCGAATCAAATCCAAATAAATCCATATCTGCCAAAGAAAAAATGAAAACAAACTTTCTTTTCCCATACTAACGAAGAGGAGCTTGGTGTCGACCCGATTTCGTCCAATAGTAAGGAGAGAAGGAGAGTATTGGTTCTCATCCATATCTGCAAAAGAGTTGTACACCTATAAAAAAAACGTTGAACAGAGTGATAATAGAAAAAAATAATTTACAACACAGACAACGATTAAAACAAACAAATTTAAAAACCCACGAGAGGATACCATGAATAATGTAGAGAGAGAGAGAGAGAGAATACCTTACACGATGGAGACACTCACTACCGCCCGTTTCTCATTTACTCATCCATGTTACCTTCAAAATCAATGGCCATAACCTTCAAAATCAATGGTCAGGGGAAAAAATAAGTCAAACATCAATGTTTTTCAACACACACATAAAGAATAAAACAAAAAATTCAAAGCCAAAAGTCTCTTAGATAATTGCTGAAACCGAGTTACATCTGAGATATATATATGTCAAAATGTAGTGCAAATCCAAATCCAAATCAAAATATGAGATTTGTAATGTTTAAAACCCCCAAACCCAAATAAAAAAAAAAAGAGAAACAAATTGTATACCTGAGATTTCTAGTGTAAATCCAAAACCCAAATAGTTAACTCGCCCTCTTGGATCTTGGGTACAAAACAATAACTTGAAGCCACAATCAAAATAAAAAGTGTTAGATCGACGTCGTCACTCTTTCTTCCTCTTCATTGGCACCGTCACTTTCTCTGTCCTTCCGTTGTCTTATAAACCGTTAAAGGATAAACCGTATAACAGTTGAAGAAGATTATAAAGATGGAGTTTTTTCTAAGGTGGAGTATTATCCAGTTGGGTTTACGTGGAGTTTTTTCTAAGGTGGAGTTTTTTCTAGCTGGGTGTTAGTAAGGTGGAGTTTTTTCTAGCTAGGTTTAGGGAAATTAGAATGAGGGAGAGAATATCAGCTTAGAGAGTGTAAACTTTGAAGATGGAGCTTTCTCCTCGAGCCTTGTGCTTTGATTGGAAATAAACTTTGAAGGTGTAATTTTTCCCTCGAGCCTTGTGCTGTGATTTAAACACCAGCTATTCAAGTTACCATTTTGTGATAGGTTTTTGTGAGAGATGTACTTCATGGAAGAATGGGGTGGGAAAAAAAGTTGTTGCATTCTCAACCGTTAGATTCGAACCCTCGTGACTAAATCTGAACCATCAGTTGATAAAGACCAAACTCTTAAGATTTAATCTCAGCCATCAGTTGGTCTAGACAAAAAAAGCCCTCCTCCTTTATTATATATATATATATATATATATATATATATAGGTGTCCAGACACAGGGACGCCTAGATGATGATTCCTTCGAGTCAAACGTCTGCTGCAGCAGCTGTGGATGCATGCAGGTTCACTGTAGACGCTTCTATCCTTGTAATCTAGATAGGAGGTGCTGTATAAACACTCGGGCAAAAGCCCAACTGCATTTATTTATTCTTTTACCGCCTTTTATGCGGATTCTATTGTGTTGTATTGTTGAACCGAGTGTCCGGTTATTTTATTTCTTTTCAGTTTCATTTATTGAAGTTGTGCGATGGTTTTACTTTGTTGGTTTGTTTAAAAATATTAGTTAAATAAAATTTTGACGCTAGCCTAATAGGTTATTAGTAATTAAATTGGTTTTCGACAGTGATGCTAAGAATGATCCATATGCGACTCCTGTTTTAATTTGGTATAGGAGTGATCGCCCGATATTTTATTAGGCGAGGTGTCACAGAGAATTGGTTGGTAACTTATTTTAGGAGAATTTGGGAATATAGAAAAAGAAGGAAAGTTTTTGTATTAGACTTGATGATAGATTATAATGCTTATCTTGGATTGGGATGGATGGCCAAATGACCTCCACACCTATTTATAGGCATCTGACCTCCTTAATGGATGGTAGCGATTAAAATTCATCAATGGTCTAGATTAATTTTCTAGAAGGTTCCCACCTCCTTATGGGAACATTTCAGAAGCCTACATACTTCCTTACTATTGTAGATTATTCTATACATTAAAAGTATGCTCTATCTTATCTGATATGGATTAACTAATATTTAATAGTTGACATTATCCAGAAGATTCTAGACTATTCTAGGAATTAATATCACATTTCAACATGGCCGCATTCTTGTGAACTTTTCGGGTGTGAGCTTCCAAATCTCTTTCTTTACATAAGGTTTTGGTACAGTATGCACAATGGCTCAAGTTATAGTTCGGTTCAGGGTCAGGGTCGGGATTGGGGTTGGGGTTCGGTGGGTTTGTCTAACAACATGCTATCTCGTTCAAACGAGATAGCTTCTGGTTCAAATGACATGTTTAGTTTTTGGGAATTTTTTTCTTCTATTTCAAATCTGAGTAACAGGTTAGAACAAAATTATGGGGTAATAAGATGAGTATGATATTCTACGACAATTGGAGTGACGAGTTATCTCTAAGTTATGAGTGAGAGTGTATTCATAATCTAGTGTGTATAATGCAAGTAGTAATGAAAGATACTACGTATAAGTTAAATATTCGAGTTGTGTGCATACCTAATAAACTTGATAGGTTGTGTGAAGGCCTATAATAATTTATGTGTATGACATACCTACCATACTTGTTATCACGGGAGGTTGGGAAAAGGGGACAGTCCTATCTTGAGGAGCCTTCAGGGGGATATTTAACTGATACCTCAAGGGCATTGAACCTAGGTACGGGCTATTTTAGAATGATAGTGTTGATGATTATATAGGTGCGTAGGCATGTGCGTAGCCTATAGGCATGAAACCATGTTCTCCTCCAATATGTGTGATTTGTAAATTTATGGTTCGTGGGAGACTCCGAACCCATTGTCCTTATTCAATGCGAGATGTACAGGGACTTGATAGAAGAGTATGAGGGAACAATAGCTGAGTCTAGATGTTCCTTTAGTGTGTGTGTGTGTATATATATATATATATATATATATATATATATATATATATAGTGATACTTTTTGTGTGAAAGTATGTGTATAAGATATGTAATGATGATAATCTCTGAGTAACTCAAGTAAGCGAGCGCTTAACATGATTTATAAATACTTCCCAAATTGAGATAACATTCATGCAAACATTTAATAGTGTTGGATGGAAATTGCGGGTTGGTATTACGGGTAGTTGTTAGAAGTATTTTTGTCTATAGTCTTGCTAGATGTTAGAATAATTAATAGGTTTAGAAGTGGATTAGGCGTGCACATTAGTTGAGATGTGAGAATCTCAAGTGAGTGTTCGAAAAGCTAAAATGCGCATACTATTTCCTTTACTGCAACATTTAAATACTTGCTAAAAATTATAAATGTTTTACACTCAGGCTCTGACCCTTCTCTTGCAAATCTCTTCTCTTTTGTCAAATTATTTTAGGTGCCCATCCACAGGGATACCAAACATAAGAGTTCCATTCATTTGACGTGTTGTAGCTGCTGTGGAAGTTACATGACCTCGGTAGTAGACGCCTCTATTTTTACCACTTCATCATTCCGAGCTATTTACTTCTTTTAGGGCATGTTTCCCCTTTTAGTAGACAGTCAAAGATTCATAGATTTATTTATGTACTCAGCTCTATAGTTGGATCATTTCGATGGGATTATTGTACTCGATACTTAGACAGAATATGTTTACTCCAGTTGCATTTATTATTTCAGTCATTTCCTTTCATCTGAGTTTGGTTTGGATGGTGAATGTTAATTATTCATTAATTTGATTCTACATTAATTAAAAGATAAATTTTTGACATTAACCTTTTTAAATATTAGGTGGTTAATATTTTAATAATAGTTTTTGACAGTGATGCATATTCTGAACCAACTGGATATTCTGATTTAATTTATTAAAGGAATGATCACCCGATATTTAATTAGTCGGGCTGTTAGAGGTGGTATCAGAGCATGAGGTTCTAGAGTCCTTTAGGATCTGTACGGCTTATTTGCTTCCAGCGTAGCTTTCTTTAATATAGAGGCATTTTCATTTACTATAATAAACTGAGTACAATCTCTCTAATAAAATGACTGAGAATAGGTGACACATGCCCTAAATAAAATGTTTGAATATAACTAAAAGAAGTGATAGAGGCATCTAAATGCAAGGACCTGAAATTCCCACAACCGTTGCAGCACGCTAAACAATCCAAGCGTCTAAGTTTGTTAACCCTGTGGATGGGCACCTGATATAATACATATATATAAAAAAAGAGAGAAGAACAACAAGAGACAGATCAGAGCCCGAGTTGTAAAAATATTTATTTTAGCAAGTATTTAAAATTTGCAATAAAGCAAGTATTATGTGCATGATAGCTTTTTGAACTCTCGCATGAGATCCTCACCTCTCATCTATTGTGCACGCCTAACGTACATCTAAAATTCAAATCACAATTATTGGAGGCGAACATAATCCCCAGCCAAATGGGTCACACACATACATGCGCTCCCATTCAGTCGTCGAAACTATCCTACATCTCAAATAGCAAGTAACCAAGTTCATATGCCCTGGCTACATGTCAAATATCCCCCCAATGGATCACACAGGATAAGACTGTCGAATATGCAAAAACCTTCTCCTGATAGCAAGCAGTGTAGGTATGCTATACACATAATAATAAACATATAATAGGCATACACACATCTTATTAAAATCATTAGGTATTCACCCAACCAGAAAATATACTTTCCATACGTATTATTCCCTCATTACTACGTATAGTATATTTATTTCAATTACTATCTCTTTCGTAATCCCCAAAGTCAATTCACCATTCAAATATTTAAATTATTATTCCCCACAGACTTTCCAAAAATTTTGCAATATGCTAAATTCCTCAAATAGCAGTTCCCCACACTTAAATTAACTGTATAACTTGATTTGGGTAAAAAAAGGATTTTTCAAGTTTTGGACCTATCGTTTGAACCAAGTCTCATGTCGTTTGAATGACTTCTCACGAGATCCCGTCTCGTTCGAACCAGGCTCTATCTCGTTCGAACGAGATAGAGCAGTTCCATTCCCAAAGTGCACCTGCTATGTTTTTTCCACCATTAACAATTCTATAACCTCTACTGCTTAGCACCCAAACACCAAAACAGCAAGCCAAATTGATATCCTAACATGTTTATATGATTTCTAGCAACCTAGAATCATTAAATCTTTACAATACATCAATTAAACACAAAATCCCCAAATTTAAACATTAAAACCCTAGTTCTTCAAGTTTCAATCCAAGAACCATTAAGATCCTGATTCGTTTCTCAAATTAACCATATAATTTGGGGATTCCTATTTTACATGCATAAAGGTTCAATTCTTCATCAAAATAACTATTAATCTATGATTTAAATTCTTTAAATTTACCCAATTCAATTCTAAATCATATATTTGATTCATATGCTAACATGAGCACAATTATTGTTATAGGATGCAAGTAATAAACACTTGCCTCGATTATGATAGTGTACTCCGCTGATGGAATTGGTATAGACTTGTTCCTCATCGTCCGATCTATGCAAAGGTGGTAATGATGGTGGAAGATGATGTCTTTTTGGCCTTATTCTCTCGGGGCTTGCTCTCTCTCACCTTCTGTGGCTCTCCATTGAAGTTTGTGCATAATAGCCTAACTTTTCCTTTACGTAACTAATATTAACCATCTCCAATTTTCGTCATTAATTAAACCCCAAAAATGAAATTTACCAAAACGCCCTCCCAGGACGCTGGTTAGGCCTAAAATTGCCCTGAGATCCAAACTAAACCCCCGGGTACACTATTCTGACTAACTCGACCCGTTCGGACTCGATAGCGCACTTGAAATGGTCATTCGAGTTACTTGAAAATAATTTACTCCTTTACTCTATTAAATCAGTCCCGACACGACTCACACGCGCGTCCTGACTTAAAATACCAAATTGTCATATTTCTCACTCTCAATAATTTATAAAATTTCATAATTCCATATTATATTTCCAAACAATGATATTCAATAATTTTCATCAATAAGTATTAACCCTTGGCACGCTAGTTAATATTCATTTTAATCTGGACTAATTAACAATTAATTTCTCACATTTTAATTTAATTAATCCCATAATTATTTAATATCATAAAAATACGGAGTGTTACATACTTCCCCCCTTATAACGGAATTTCGTCCCAAAATTCAGAAAAAGTATACCGGGTACAAACAACGTTGTATATAAGTTGCGCATCTCATCGTGGCGCTCCCAAATAATTAGTCCGTACCGCTCATATAGTACGTGATTGAATACCCCCACTTATGTTCCTTTTAAACTCCAGGTTACCCTGTCATGCAAGTTCTTGACTAAGCCGTATCGTTTAAGTTACACTACTTAAACTTTATTTTAGATATTCACTATCTAGCCTTCTACTTTTGCACCTTAGTAGATTAATCGTTTTTAAGATACATACGATCTCGTCTCGTGACGATCGCACAAAAGTAGGTTATTTGTGTTGTATATATTTTACGCACATGATATACTAAGTACCAACTCATCTCTAATCTTTGCCATAATACCTGGTCCCCTATCTTTAACTAACAAGCAAGAAGACAACAAGGCTTACCGTACCGTACGTCAACTGGTGACATTCCCAACAGTGAATTTATATGAGTTATTTTGCACAAACTCCACTAGTGGAAGGGACTTCTCTCGTCCTCCCCTGGGATTCAAAGGTACACATATAATTTATTCTCCAACATCTGAATGGTCCGCTTGTTCGGCCCATTTGTATGCGGATGATAGGTTGTACTCAATCACAACTTGGTACCCATGGCCTCGTGAACACTCCTCCAAAATTGAAAGATAAATATCTTGTCCCAATCGGACATGATATTAAGCGCCCCCATATAATTTCACTATCTCAATTATAAATATCCGCACATACTGCCCCGTATCATGATCAGTCTTAACTTGGCATAACATGATCTACTTTGGTCAACCGATCCATTATCACCCATATAGGATCATAACCCCTATTTACGATAAATTCCTTGTGAATACTCTCCCATTACTACTTCGAAATTCCCTAACTGTTGAAGAAACCCCTACTGGTTTCAGGTGGTCCATCCTTTTCCAACGGACAGGTTACCATTGCAAATAGAATTTAGAAATATTTATCTTCATTAAATCCCATCACCACTATCATTTGTAACATGATACATCTTATATTCTCTCAAATGTACCTCTAGCCATAATCCATCTGACTTTGCCTCACCGCATGTCATAGGTCCTTCGCCTGCTAGAAAAAATAGTTGCTCTTGAAACGTAAGCCTCTAAAAATTCCTATGGGATAAACTTCGACTCCCTTGTCTAAATGTTGTTGAATTCACATTATAATCATAATGCACTTCCTGATACAATATTTTCAATTACCTATGGCTCCAATACACCCTATATCTCGCGCATTTTGCTCAACTGAGATATATTCAAACATCATAGTGGAATTATCAACTCTAAATTATAATCTCATATATGTACAATTACTAAGGTACGAATCCCATGTATTATCATCCAAACTTCTCTCCAACTCTCGACGTTCATTAGTTTCATGCCTGGGATGTCTCACAAATAGAAATCCAAATAAGGAACCTCCCCCCCGATACACTACTACCTAACATTGTCGTTCATCGAGATCCGTAAGGTCCTCAGTCCAGAATATGTACCTTCCCACAATCTCCATATATTAACATATTAATCTACGTATTTCCTTAAAAATAACATTAAACATGGCTCTCTCACTATCCCAAGTTTCGGCGCTATATATATAACAAGCTATATCTTGCTACTTGATAAAGAACACAATTCATCCTGAGTCACATCAGTAAATAAATCCCTACATATCGGGATCACATCTAACGAGAAAACATACTCACTGAAGTGTACGACGTCATGAAATTTTCATATATATACATATATATAGGCCCAACCCTATATCGGGTGACACCTTACCAAATTAATATTACTCCCCGGAGTATCCAGCGCGATAGTCTATCACTCAACCACCACCGTTCAAACATTCGGTAATTATCACTACACATTTCCATAATAAGCTCTACTTTACTAACTCAATGTAGTAGTGATATTATGACAATAAAATCTGTTTTTTTGTGCCCACCCGGCTTACTCACGGGTGATATCTAAAAAGTCCTGTTACCCATGATCAATACATTTATAACCAAGCTGTCCAAAACTAAAGTATCCACTAAACTCGACTCACATGCGAATTTTAGTGTTAATCGTTCATATATAAGTTGTGACACACTCCTGTCACGTAATTAAATCCTCTACTCACAAGGATGAAACAAAACTTCATCAATCTCTCCTAATCGATTGGTCCTTACATGCACTTCTCGCAACCAAAACAACCCATGATCACTCGCACTCATTATACATCTAGTATTTCATCCAATAGTTTCCCCTTCCATGTTGTGGGAAAATTATTTTGTTTTGCGTCTTATACACCATCACTGAAACATTGGCCTAACATCTCTAGGCCTCACTTATGGCTTTCCTGGCCACCCTATTTCTTCCTGGGCCCAAATGACCCTGAGGATTAATATGCTATTGTTACCGAGGACTCCACTAGTCCTGCCTAAACCCACCTCTCTCGGGTTTTAACTTCTTGGGTCTAATTCTCTTGAACCAATTCCTCCTGTAAAAGTTTCACTCCTCAAGTTGTTATGCCTAACTGGCTTGGTTTACCATTCTCAAATCTTATCGGTTGCAGTTCTCAACGTGGAAATATTCAACACTAGAGGTCCCACTCTCTACACCTAGGGAAACTTCTCGAGCCATTTCCCATCATTGGTCTTACTGACCATTTTTGAATGTCCTTCCCTCGGACTGACAATCTTAGCTCCCATTTGTTCTCCCGTTATCCCTTTGGCTATGCAGATCTTTCAAAACTATTATTGGCCTCTACATCCTTGATTGACTTCATCGTCGCTTTTTAGGATGTTAATCAATCGAAATTATCTAAATGAGTTTCCTATTGGGCATACTCTCATGTGGTGTTTTACTAACACCGTTAACTTCAGTTTTTCTTTTTGGCCAAATTATCTAACCCTCCTGGCTCACTTCTTCTGGAAATACTGAAATAACTTGCAAACGTATAACCTTGACGACATCAATATTATTTATCCTAGATGGATTTCTCATCCATCCTCATATTCTACACATGGTCTTTTATCAATTATGAACCCTTTTATATTCGATGCCCCATTTCTAGGTACGAAGTTCGTTATGCAATTAAACCTTTCTCTCACGATCGGTCTCTAGTTTACCCATTGTGCTAAGTTTTAAAATTTCACTTGCATCTCTGTTATAACATCGAATGGAAGACCTCACGGTCAAATCGTACCCAAATTTCTCTTTGAATTTCAAAGACATTTCTTTATATGTGGTGATTGACTCTAATCACTTTATGTCTCTCCTAAGAGATACAAATTTAACTCAAATTTTAATTTTGAGCGTTGCTGCACTCCATTCTACATAATTGCCTTGGGATTTTCTACTTCCATTGGCCTGTTACACTTTCTTTCTTTCTTCTCCGCATCTTTCCCGATGACTTTTCAAAAGGATCCCTCCGATTTCCCTTTTATCGACTATGCTAGGTGATCCTGAAATCGCTCCATCGTTATCTACAACTGTGTATGGGGAACCCACTATTCCCGAGTGATAATTCTATTATCACTTGCTTATATATTACTCACGGTGACTTTTATCATGATCTCCATTCCTAGATTATTCTATGTCTTATGTCGGGCTTCTTCTCCTGCAGTCCTTCTTACGGCCCTCGCTGGTCATCCTATAATATTCGGTGCTTAAAGCACACATGATTTCTTATAATGAGTCACATCCATTATAATTTATAGCAGGAGAACGTAAATCACATACGTAAGGGAATACAACAATCCTATAGTAAGGCTCTACACCAAATAATTTTACCCTGAAATGTGAAAAGTCGTACAGGTCCTAAGGACACTAGAACATGATGCTCTAATACCACCTGTGACACCCCGCCCAATTAAATATCGGGTGATCAGTCCTTTATTCAATTTCAAACAAAGTGTTCGATTGGTTCATTCTTAGCATCAATGCCGAAATACATTTTACATTTATAATCACCTCATAAATAATTAAGCTAGTGTCAAAACATTTTCCATTTTAAGTTATACCCATAAAATCCATTAATAATTTCTAAGTATTAAGACATCAATAATTTACCATTCACGGGAATATAATAAATACTGGATATAACTCAACTGCTGAAATAAATAAGACTGGATAAAACATTCTAGTTAAAATCTTAAGCCAATAAACCATAAAATACTCAATCCAACTGAAATGAACTACTAAAATAAACTGAGTACAATATTTCTGATAAAATGACTGAGGATGGGCGACACATGCCCTAAATGAAATGTCTGAATATAACTAAAAGAAATAATAGAGTCGTCTAAATGCAAGGACCTGCAACTCCCACAATCGTTGCAGCTCGCTAAACAATCCAAGCATCTAAGTCTGGTAACCCTGTGGCTGGGCACCTGATATAATACATATATATAGCAAAATAAAGAAGAACAGCAAGAGATGAGTCAGAGCCAGAGTTGTAAAAATATTTATTTTAGCAAGTATTCAAAATTTGTAATAAAGCAAGTATTATGTGCATGATAGCTTTTTGAACTCTCACATGAGATCCTCACCTCTCATCTATTGTGCACGCCTAACGTACATCTACCCCATATTAGGTATGCTACCCAACCTAACTAGTTCGAAGTCACCATATCACCATCTGCGTGCACTAGTGGTATACCCGTATCACCCATATAATATGTTATTGAAAGAGTTTATCACACATAACTAACTTCCATTATTCACTATTCGAATGGTTAACCTTTTACCAACTAAGATTATTTTATTTATCACTATTACTATATCTACTAATTTCACAAAGTAGGATTTTCCCAAGTATATTCATATATATCTGCGTTCTAAAAGGCGTGCCTAGGCTTGAGGCTTGAGAGAAACGCATCGCCTATGCCTTATTCTTGGTAAAAGGCTTAAGGCACACTTTTTTTTAAACATTTTGTATATTGCTTATTGAATGTTGAGATATACATTTTATATATTGATTATGGATCATGAATATGAGAAACATGGCTACCAAACATACGAATATATCTTCAAAATTCAAGGTATGTATTATTTTGTTATATTATTAGCCTTAGAATAATTAAAATAATAAAAAAGGGAAAAACGCCATTTACGCCTAGGCTCCTAAGGCTTGACCTCTACGCCTCGACCACGATCGCGCCTTTTAGAACCTTGATATATATATATATATATATATATATATATATATATATATATATATATATATATATATATATATATATATATATATATATATATATATATATATTCCTGTGAATATTAAATGCTTTGTGCCAAGTGGTCTTAACCGAGGGGTGCACGATTAACATAAATATGTATAGGGACCGATACATATATATACTAATCCTGCACCCTTAGGTTAAGACCACTTGGCGCAATGCATGCTCTGCTATCATGTTCAGGTGCATCACTCACTGCATAAAGGACTGTTGGTTCAATCTCTCACGAACCATAAAATTCAAATCACATATATTGGAGGCGAACATAATCCCTAGCCAAATGGGTCACGCACATACCTACACTCCCATTCATTTGTAAAAACTATCCTACATCTCAGATAGCACATAACCAAGTTCATATGCCCTGGGTACAAGTCAAATATCCCCCCAATGGGTCACACAGGATAAGACTGTCCACTACGCGAAAACCTCCTCCTAATAGCAAGCAACGTAGGTATGCTATACACATAATAATAAACATATAATAGGCATACACACATCCTATTAAAATCAATAACATATACTTTCCATATGTATTATTCTCTCATTACTATGTATAGTATATTTATTTAGATTACTATCTCTTTCGTAATCCCCAAAGTCATTTCACCGTTCCGAATATTTAAAGTATTATTCCCCACATACTTTCCCAAAATTTTGCACTATGCTAAATTCCTCAAATAGCAGTTCCCCTCACTTAAATTAACTGTATAACTCGATTTGGGTAAAAATAGGATTTTCCAGGTTTTGGACCCGTCGTTGGACGAGGTTTCATGTCATTTGAACAACTTCTCGCGAGCTGCTATCTCGTTCGAACCAGGCTCAATCTCGTTCGAACGAGATTGAGCAGTTCCCTTCCCAAACTGCACCTACTACATTTTTTACACCATTAACAACTCTAAAACCTCTACTACTCAGCCCCAAACACCAAAAAAGCAAACCAAATTGATATCCTAACATGTTTAGATGATTTATATCAACCTAGAAGCATTAAATCTTTATAGTACATCAATTAAAACCCTAGTTCTTCAATTTTCAATCCAAATTTAAACATTAAAACCCTAGTTCTTCAAGTTTTAATCCAAGAACCATTAAAACCCAGTTTCATTTCTCAAATTCAACATGTAATTCCGGTATTCCTATTCTACATGCATAAGGGTTCAATTCTTCATCAAAATAACTCTTAATCTATGATTTAAATTCTTTAAATTCACATAATTCAATTCTAAATCATATATTTGATTCCTATACTAATATGAGCACAATTATTGCTAATAGGATGCAAGTAATAAACATTTTCCTAGATTATGATGGTATGATCCACTGATGAAATTTGTATAGACTTCTTCCTCGTCTTCCGATCCATGAAAACGTGGTCACGGTGGTGGAAGATGGAGGGTTTTTTACCTTAATCGCTTGGGGCTTGTTCTCTCCTACCTTATGTGTCTCTCCCTTGAAGTTTGTGCATAATACCCTAACTTTTCATTTACGTAACTGATATTAACCATCTCCAATTTTCTTCATTAATTAAACCCCAAAAATATAATTTACCAAAATTCCCTCTCGGGATGCGGTTAGGCCTAAAATTGCCCCGGGACCAAACTAAACTCCCAGGTACACTATTCTGACTAACTCGACCCTTACGAACTCAATAGCGCAATTGAAATGATCATTCGAGTTACTTAAAAATAATTTACTCCTTTAATCCATTAAATCAGTCTCGACACGACTCACACACGCATCCCGACTTAAAATACCAAACTATCGTATTTCTCACTCTCGATAATTTATAAAATTTCATAATTCCATATTAAATTTTCACACAGTGATTCTCAATAATTTTCATCAATAAGTATTAACCCTTGGCACGCTAGTTAATGTTTATTTTAATCCGGATTTATTAATAATTAATTTCTCACATTTTAATTTAATTAATCCAATAATAATAATTAATCCCATAATTATTTAATATCGTAAAAATACGGGGTGTTACAAATAAATATTGAATTAAACTCCTAACCTAGGAATGAATAACTGAGTCATCTAATCAAATCCTAAATGCATCCACAAGTGTTGCAGCTACGCATCCCTGGAATGATCCCTCAAGCTTGGCGTCCCTATGGCTGGATACCTAAAAGGTTTTGAAAATATTTTGAATACAGGTCAGATCCTAAATTCTTTGAAAACAGCTAGCAAGTATTTATCATAGTTTAAAACAGTTATTAGATACACATGTTAGGTTCACGTACACTCCCTTGAGTTTCTCACCACTCCACTATAGTCCTCACCTAACGTCCTCTACTTATCCCACCTAGCTATACTACCCAAGCTAACTAGACATAAGTATATAGCTTAACAATTATATGTTTGGCTCCCCTCGTACCACCCATACAGTATGCTATCGTAATAAAAATTTAACATATCTCGTATGTTATTATTAAACCATAGTTAACATTTCAAGTATGGTATCATTAAACCCTTTCATTAAGTAACTCTATTTAAGTCATATTCAGATACACACTATATGTTTGTCTATCGTCACATATAAGTAGAGTCATCACACTTGTATATATATAAAACACTATAATATATATACAACTACGGCATCTCTCGGAATGACCACCATGATGCATGCACACTTTGCTATTAGTCCATTCACCTCTCGTACCAAATTAAGTACTATCAGTTCGAAATGTCACCTCGAACCATAAAGCAAAAAAAGCATATATTGGAGGCGAACACAGTTCTAAGCCACTAACTACGCATATATCTAACGTATTCAGACAATATGATGGTATCACTATATACAAACAAATAGTATTCTTCCCTAAGTTCTATGTCCTTGGGCACTCATCCAAAACTCACTGGAATCGTCAAGGTGGGATCGCCCACTACGTGGGACCTCCGTGATAGCAGGCAACGTAGGTATGCTAACACATAACACAAATCATATAATAGGTATTCACACAACCTATATATATATATATATATATATATATATATATATAGTATGTAAACTTATAACCCAAAATTATAATGCATACGTAGTATATATCTCTTGAATACTCACCGAATTTTTCATTTACGATTACACTTCCTATCGTATTTATTCGAGTATTAATCTCTACCCGAAGCGTCCTAGTTACCCCTTGAGGTATTTAAGTAGCCTATGCACCCATATACTACTGGTCTAATTCATAGGTTCACTAACACTCTCCATGACCCGCTCTCATTCTCTCAAATTCATTACATTATAAATTATGCCCGATAAATTCTAGCCTCAATTCTCTCAATATGGCTAAGACTCAAGCCTACTATAGGCTTACTGTAATTAACTATATCCCTTGTGATAGTTTAAATATGTCCCAAAATTCCCCCCATTAGTTATTCACCAATTCAGGGTTAAAATAAGGAAATTTGGGAAATTTTGGGTAGCCAAATTGATTCACCTAAGAGGCCGAATCTTTAAAATGGCTTAGAACTTCTTCTTTGTTCAGCAGTTACATTTTTCACAATTAAAACTCCATGCACACTTTATGAAACTTCACCATAATCCCATCCAACATAACTAATCAATTATTATATGTGTATGGACAATTTCTAACGTAAATACATCATTAAATGTTCAAGAAATCAATCCAATAAGAACCGATCAAAACTTAATGTTTATCAAACCCCAATTTTTCATGTTCTTCACATAGTTCATCAAAACCCCAATTTATATCTTATTCTTTATTCCATAATATCTAATTTTGTGTTACATATAAATGGATTCTTTCTACATGCAATCCTATCCCAAATCATGAGTTTCATTCATCAAACTCTCAAGAACATTAATCAAATGATAAGATTTAAAACCCCACACTAGATGGGTATTATAACTAAAGAAAAATGTTCAAGATAAACACTAGCCTTTGTTCAGTAGGTCTAGTTTCAATTAATTAATAATGGAGTTGTTCTTCCCTTGCTCTGATTACGATTCCTGCAACGTTGGTGAAAGGAAACAGTATGGAAAAGCATAGAGTTCTTCTCTTCTTCCTCTCCTATGGCCTCTCTTCTCTCATATTTGTATTAAACCTAGCCTATAACTCAAAGGGGCAGATATAAAACTTAGAATTTCGTAGTTCTTTCAACCCTAATCTCCTAAATGATCGAAACACCCTCTCGAGATGTCGGTTTGGTCCAAAATCGCCCCGGGACGCAAATAATATACCTTAGTATAGTATTCCGACTATTTTGACCCTTTCGAAATCAATCGTGACTTAAAAATGATCATCCGAGTCACTATATACAAATTTTCTATCTCGATCTCCTCTAAAGTAATGTGCCAAAAATCACTCTCGCTCCTCCAATATCTCTTCACTGACGACATGTGGAACACGTCGTGAATCCATTGTATATGCTTTGGTAAGCCCATTTTATACACAATGGTCCCACCCTCTTTATAATCGGGAAGGTTCCCATAAATCTTGGTTCCAACTTCCCCTTCTTCCTAAATCTCATAACTCCCTTTATAGGAGACACCCGTACTAACACCTGGTCGTCGATTTCCATCTCTACGTGTCTACGGTCTGCATCGACATAACTTTTTTGCCTATCCTGAGCTATTCGAATATGTTCCTGAATCAGCTCAATCTTGGCAGTAGTCTCCTGAATCATCTCAGGCCCCAACAACTTGTTGCCCCCCACCTCTAACCAGCAAACGGGAAAACGATAAGGCCATCCATACAATGCCTCAAAGGGTGCCATATCGATGGTGAACTGGTAGGAGTTATTATACGCAAACTCCACCAATGGAAGGTACTTCTCATATCCTCCCCCGAAATTGAGTATACACATCCTCAGCATATCTTCTAGCATCTGATTAACCCTCTCAGTCTGTCCATCTATCTGTGGACGATATACGGTACTTAATCGCAAGTCTGTGCCCATGGGCTCTTGAAACTTTTCCAGTAATGGGACATAAAAATCTTTTTGCTATCCGACACGATATTAATTGGCACTCCGTGAATCTTCACTATCTCTGCAATAAACAACTATGCATAATTCCTAGTCTCATAGTCAGTGCGCACTGATAGAAAATGGGCCACCTTAGTCAACCGATCTACTATTACCCAGATGGATTCGTGACCTCTCTGCGACATCGATAACTTGGTAATAAAATCCATTGATATACTCTCCCACTTCCAGACGGGAATCTCTAGTTGTTGTAGCATCCCAGATGGTCTCTGGTGGTCTACCCTCACTAGCTTACAAGTGACACACTTCGAGACAAACTCTTTTATATCGCACTTCATCCCAGATAACTAATATTATATCATCATATCCTGGTGCAGCTTATCCCTACAAGGATGTACCACAAATCTCGACTAGTGAAACTCAGTCATCACTGCGTGCCTCAAGTCCTCATTCTCTAGGATAATAAGTCTCCCATTTAAATGCAAGCCTCCTACCAAGCTGACTGAATAGGACTCTGCTCCCTCGGCTAATAACTTGTCCTGACAAAATTGTTCTCTCCACTTGAGCCTTCACTACGCGCATAAAAATCTCGGGAGTGATAGCCAACACTAACATGTAAGCTCTGGTGATCTTGTCGTCATGTTTAAGATTACTCCACTTCGACTTACAGACCTCCATTGTCTTCCTCGTAGGTCATCGGCTCAATGTGTCTACCACTATGTTAACATTTCCAGGATAATACTGAATATCAAACTGGTAATATTTCACGAACTCAAACCATCTCCTATGTCTCATATTCAAATCCTTCGGTGTGAAGAGATACTGAAGTGATTTGTTCTCTGTGAACAAAGTAAATCTATCTCCCATCATATAGTTCCTCCAAATTCGCAAGGCAAACACAACTGTTACCAGATCGAGGTCATGTGTGGGGTAATTCTTCTGATGGGTCTTAAGCTTTCGAGATGCACAATCTATATCCCTCTCCTCCCGCTATAGCATCCCCTCCAAGTCCCTACAAGGATGAATCTGTATATACCCGGTACTCCATTCCTACCCTAGGTAATGCAACTACAGGTGATGAAGTCAATTTTTCGTTTAGCTCATCGAAAGCTAACTAACATTGGTCACTCCACATAAAACGGTACTCGCTTGCGAGTTAAGTTCGTCAACGGATCCGCAATCTTCAAGAACCCCTTAATTAAGCGACGATAGTAACCACCTAACCCTAGAAAACTATGAATCTCAATCGGTGTCGTGGGATGTACCCACTCCCTCACCGCTAATACCTTACTGGAATCAATAACAATGTCCCTGTCGAACACAATGTGGCCAAGAAAATGCACCTCCTATAGAAAAATCCACACTTCTTGAATTTGACATACAACTGATGATCCTATAACATTTACAGAACCATACGCAGATGCTTTACGTGCTCATCCTCTAAACGATAGTAAACCAGAATGCCATCTATGAACATGATCATGAATTGGTCTAGCAACTCCCTGAATACTCGGTTCATGAGATCCATGAACACTGTCAGCGCATTAGTGAGCCCAAACGGCATCACCCTAAACCCGTACGATACATATCGCATCAAAAAAGTGGTCTTAGGAATGTCGTCCTCTCAATTGTGCAACTAATGATACCCCGATCTTAAATCTATCTAGGAGAAGTACGCTGGTCTTCTCAACTGGTCGAATATGTCTTCGATTCGTGGAAACATAAACTTATTTCGTCTCGTGGCCCTCTTCAGCTCCTTGTAGTTTACACACAAGTGAACCATCCCTCTTCTTTACGAATAACACTAGTGCATTCCACGGTGTTGTACTTCACTGTATAAAACCCTACCCCAAGAGATGTTGAATCTTCTCTCTCAACTCCCGCTTCTCTGAAGGATCCTTGTAATTAGGCACTCAGGCAATGGGTCTCGAATTCGATGCTAAGTCAATAACGAGTTCAATCTCCCAACTAGGTGGCAACCCGAGTATCTCGTGGAATACATCCTCGAACTCTCTAATAACTGGAATCGATTCAAAAGAGATAACCACCTCCTGTGAGGTCTCCTCCTCAATATAATATAATTTTGTGCACGATTCTCCCTCGAGAAGAGGCCTCTCTATAAGGAATATCTCCTACCCCATAATGGAAAACGCAATGGTTATTTCCTAGTAATCTACTATCACCATGTACCCTGCTAACCGATCAATTCCCAATATGGCATCATACCCCTCCATGTCCAATATTAGAAGGTTTATTGCTAGACTCAATCTCCCAATAATGATATCTACTCCCCTACAGATCGAGTGTAAAAGTGACCCACTACCCAATGGTGACTCTACACAAATAAAGAGACTATTGGCTGTCTCTAATAGACCAACTTCTCGTGAAAATCTAGTAGCAATAAATGAGTGCAATTCCCTCCGTATCAAATAGAATCCTACCTTCAATCCCATGAATAGGAAATGTACCCTCGACTATTGGCAGTGCATGAGGTGCTGGAGACATGGCCATGTCACGAACGTTACATACACGTTCATAATGCGACTGCCCCTGCGTTTATGGGGCTAATGGAGATAGTGCTGCAGGAGGTATCTGAGCCGACTACCCATATTGGGCACCCTACTGAGGGAAATATCTTCTTTTTTTGGCCTTGTTATCCATAAATAAAGCACAAGATAGGAAATCCCTCTGCCTATGGCCCTACCAAGGCTGGCCCTATCGATGATTCTGGTAACCCCGACCCTGCTATATTTCTCCCTTATTCCCTTGGCCCTAGAGGTCCTAGGGAACCTTCTGTTTCTATAAATGAGGCCCCCATTGGCCTTGCCTGAAACCCTGACCCTTAGGTCGGTAACCTCCCTATCTGAACCCCTTGGCCCGATCCCCTTACCAGGTATCCTGACCCTGATGCCTCACCACCTGCTACTGCAATGATCCATTGACACCACTTCCTCTAGTCCTGCTCATCTAGCTTGGCTCACCTTCTCTATTTCTTCCCTTCAAGTGAAAGTGGTGGTCTTGATAGTGTAGAAGTTTAGCATTAACGAATTCTGTATAAGTCTTCAACGCTGGGTTGCCAAGTAAATGTTATCGGACCCTCCAGGCTAGTCCACCCATGAACTTTAATATCTTCATATCTTCACTGTTCACCTCGTCTGGAACATAGTTAGTCAAGTGAGTGAACTCCTCCTTGTACTCATCTACTGAACAGTCACCCTGAGTCACATTAGAAAATTTCCTACCCATCTCTGTTAGAATGGCCGATGGAAAGTATTTACTATCGAACCGCTCCTAAAACTCTACAATAGGCATCATATCTCTCTCCTATGATGTGGTAATAGACTCCCACCACTATAGGGTATCTCCCACGATCTTAAACATCGTTAACATCTCTTTTTGAGTGTCACTGCACTCGATCATCCGAAGCTGGCGTTATAGGTCCTTCTTCCACTGGAACGCTATAATCACATCTGATCTCCCCTAGAACTCTGGTGAGTGTCCTTACTGGAAAACCTTCATAACATTCTGCCATGTAGACGGCCCCGACTGGGCCTAGATAACTGGTGCTACTGGAGGTTGTGGCTGGGCCTGCAAAAAGTGGATTTCCATGGTAATCATAACTGCATTGACTACATGTGGCACTATAGCAGCTACCTTAACAGTCGTCACCTTACCACGCTGCGGTGTTTGTGGCTCATGTTGAGACTCTCTCTCCTTGTCTCTCACTACTGCTTTATTTGGTATTCCTCTCTTAGTCGGAATCTAAAACCAAATCAAGTTTGTATAAGTTCACAGTAAATACAAAAATTAATAGTAGAAGTACAATATTCAAACACGTAAAGATGAATATAACAGTCCTAATAATAAGGATCCATATCAAACGACGCTAAGATGAAATCGTAGTAAGCCGTACAAATCCTATGGACACTAGAACCTGATTCTCTGACTCCATCGGTGACACCCCGCCATTTAAATACTGGGTGATCAGACCTTTACAAATTTAAAATAGGCTTCCATTTGGTTCATTCTTAGCATCACCATCGAAACATTTTAAATTAATAACTACTTACATTTAAATAAATCAATGACTAATTTTATCTTTTATTAATATCAACAACATGCGGAAACAAAACTACTTAAACCATTCACACGATAATATAGAAGTCTAAACATCCAGATAATATAAATAAATGCCGAATAAACCATGTACTCCAAGTCAAAAATCCAAATCACAAATCTAATGAAATAAATCTGAAACCAAATACTTATTCAGAATAATATCGTACAAACGAATCGTCTGAAGGGGAAACATGCACCCAAAGAAATACTGAATCAAACTCCTAATTTAGGAATGAATAACTGTGGCGTCTAATCAATTGTTGCATGTATCCAAAAGTGTTGTAGCTACGCATCATTGGAATGAATCATCAATCTTGGCGTCCCTATGGATGGACACCTAAAAGGTTTTGAAAATATTATGCACATGGGTCAGATCCCAAATTCTTTAAAAATAATTAACAAGTATTTATCACAGTTTAAAATAGTTATTAAATACACATGTTAGGTTCACGTACACTCCCTTGAGTTGCTCACCTCGCCACTATAGTGCACACCTAACGTCCTCTACAAAACCCCCTAGCTATACTACCCAAGCTAACTAGACATAAGTATATAAGTTAACTATCATAGGTTTGGCTCCCCCTGTACATCCCATACAGTTTTATCGTAATACCAATTTAACATCTCTCATATGTTATTATTAAATCATAGTTAACATTTTATGTATGTTATCATCAAACCCTTTCATTAAGTTCCTCTACTTAGGTCATATTTAGATATACACTATTTATTTGTTTGCCGTCACCCATAAGTAGAATCATCACACTTGTATATATACAGCTACGACATCTCTTGGAACTACCACCGCGATGCATGCATACCCTACTATCAGTCCATGTACCCCTCGTACCAAATCAAGGACTATCGGTTCGAAATGTCTCCTCGAACCATAAATAAAAACAATCATATTTTGGAGGCGAACATTGTTCTAAGCCTCTAACTATGCACATACCTTTCGTAATCAAAAGACATGCCGATATCACTATATACACATAAATAGTAATCCTCCCTAAGTTATATGTCCTGGGGCACTCATCCAAACCTCACTAGAATCGTCAACGTAGGATCGCCTACTGCGTGGGTCCTCCGTGATAGCAGGCAGCGTAGGTATGCTAACATATAATACAAATCATATCATTGGTATTCACACAACCTATATATATATATATATATATATATCATAATTCGTACATAGTATATATCTCTCGAACACTCACTATACTTTTCATTTACGATTACCACTTCCTATCGTATTTATTCGAGTATTAATAGTTACCCCTTGAGGTATTTCAGTAGCCTACACACTCATATACTACTCGTCTAATTCATAGGTTCACTAACACTCTCCATAACCCGTTCTCATTTTCTCGAATTCATTACATTATAAATTATCCCCGATAAATTCTAGCCTCAATTCTCTCATTATGGCTAAGGCTCAACCCTACCATAATACTACTGTAATTAACTATATCCCTCATGATAGTTTAAATATGTCCCCAAAGTCCCTCCATTATTTATTCACAAATTTAGGGTTAAAACAAGGAAAATTGGGAAATTCTAGGTAGCCTAATTGATTCGCCCAATAAGCCGAATCGATTCGAAATGGTTTAGATCTTCTTCTTCGTTCAACGGTTACATTTCTAACCATTGAAACTTCATCCACACTTTATGAAACTTCACCATAATTCCATCCAACATAACTAATAAATTATTATGTGCGAAGACAATTTCTAACGTAAATACATCATTAAATGTTCAAGAAATAAATCCAATAAGAACCGATCAAAACTTAATGTTTATCAAACCCTAGTTTTTTATGTTCTTCACATATGTTCATAAAAAACCTAGATTTCTATATTGTTCTTTATTACATAACATTTGACTTCGTGTTACATACATAAATGGATTCATTCTACATGCAATCTTATCCCAAATCATGAGTTTCATTCACCAAACTCTCAAGAACAATAATCAAATCATAAGCTTTAAAACCCTACACTACATGGGTATTATAACTAAATCAAAACATGTAAGATAAACACTTGCCTTTATTCAGTAGGTCTAGTTTCATTTAATTAATGATGGAGTTGTTCTTCTCTTATTCGGATTACGATTCCAACAACGTTGGTGAAAAAAAACGGTATGGAAAAGCCTAGAGTTCTTCTCTTCATCCTCTCCTATGGCCTTTCTTATCTAAACTTTGTGTTAACCCTAGCCTCTAACTCAAAGGGAAAGATATAACACTTAGAATTTCAGAGTTCTTTCTACCCTAACCTCCTAAATGACTGAAACGCCCTCTCGTGATGTCGGTTTGGTCTAAAATCTCCCCGAGACCTAAATAATATAATCGGGTATACTATTCCAACTATTTCAACCCTTTCGGAATCAACCGTGACTTCAAAATTATAATCCAATCCATTATATGCAAATTTCCTATCTCGACCTCAATTTAGTCTACACACGACTTCTGGTTGAGATATAATCCATTTACGTCAAAATCACTCACTACGACGTATACTAATCATTGCCAATTATTTACTACTCACTCAGTAATTTATTTCAAAAAATTAATCATTATCTCCCTCGATTAATATTTAATAAGCATATTATTAATTTAATTAAATTAAATTACATCACACGTGTAATTTAAAATCGATCGAATTAATTAAATTCTAAATACTAAAAAATACGGGGTATTTCCGAGCACTTCGTCTAATATTTCATTAGTTTTTAAATCCATAAGAAGACCAGATACCACCTATTCAACATCCTTGAGACCGTGGATGATAATCGCAAGAAGTATATGAAGAGGTTTGACGATAAGCTCCTTCATATTTATCAACTAGATAAGACGGTGGTTGTATGAGCCTTCTCACAAGGCTTGTACATCAACATCACAATCTACTCCGTACTACAAAATCCAACCACTAACACGACAAAGCTTATGAAGAAAGTGGAGAAGCACATCCACACTAAAGATACAATTAGTAGTCTATAGTGAAGCCATCAACCCAAAGACTTCGTAGAAAGGAAGTTTGAGGACAAGAAAGGGAGGAAAAACTTCACCTCGAGGGGAACTAGATTTACAAGGAGCGGTTCACTCCCTCAACATAACTATGGGGGCGAGTTTTGAACATTATGGTCGAACCCAGGATGTTGAGATGGTCGAAAAAAAATTAAAGAACAGGACACTCAAGGTGAAATATAATATCTACTGCCAGTTTGATCAATACTACGAGCATGACACCAAAGACTGCCTCCACTTGAAAAGTGAGATTGAATCATTAGTGATGATGGGGAATTTAAGAGAATTTATATAAAGAGGGGATTTTTTTTTGGATGAACGGATCAATGAGCGAAGGTATGATCGGAGAAGAACCCGATCGAAATAAAGGGAAGAAAACTAAGAAAAATGAACAGAAGTATTTGTGGTCAATGGGGGAAGAAGCATAAACATGATCTCTGATGGATTTGCCATTCTCTGGAGATCAGGTGTATCCGGGGGGACAATCTTACTCCCATTCATAAAAGGGAAAAGTTCAAAGTCTACCACTCTAGAGATGGAATTTTTGGCAGTAAGGTCATTTTCAGCTTATAATCTGTTGATCGGATAAATAATCTTGGGCAGACTCGATGCCGTCTTATCAATTAAGTCCCTTACCCTTCAGCTCCCAATATTGAACGAGATATAAACAATGCGCATGATCCAGTCGCGTGATAGGAGTTATTATTTTTCATCATTTAGTAGAAAATAATTTAACATTAATGGGATGGACCCAAGGTAAGATCCAACCATAGGGTCTTCGGTTCAAGAATTGATCCTGATCCCACTGTACGGAGACATCCCGGGGAGGTTGGCATTCATGGGATCATCATTGACTGATAAGAGGAAGGATAGATTGGTTTTGTTTTTGAAGTATCCCCACAAGATATTCGCGTGGAGCCATGATTATATGTTGGGTATTGATGCCTCAGTAATGACTCATCAACCGAAGGTGGATTCGACTAGCCGATCGGTGAGGCAAAAGAAGATAACATTCACTTACAAATGGAATTAGAAACCTATGTTGAGGTAAGAAAGTTACTTGAGGTGATATTTATTCGGGAATGGTTTTCACACATCGTTATAGATCGAAAACCAAATAGAAAATAGAGGTTGTGTGTTTATTACTCAAACCTAAATTAAAATTATCCAAAGGAATCGCACCCTCTATCGTGGATCAATGCCCTTGTGGATGCCACGATAGGGCAAGAGACCTTGTCATTCATGGATGCTTACAATGGATATAACTAGATTTGGATTCACCCGAACGATGAGGAGAAAACATATTTTCTAACTGATAGAGGGACGTACTGTTACCAGGTCATGCTATTAACTTTGAAAAAATGGGGGCCACCTACTAGAGGCTAGTCAACCAAATGTTTGAAGACTAATTAGGAAAGACAATGGATGTTTATGTAGACGATATGTTGGTAAAGATCTCAAATAGGAAGATTATGTGTCTAATTTAGGGGAAACTTTTAAAATTCTCGAGCGGTACAGGTTGAAGTTGAATCCGGAGAAATGGGCCTTCACTGTGGCTTGAGAAACATTTCCAGGATTCATGGTAGGGATGTAAATCGAGCTGGGTGAGTCGTTCTTTGCATTGCTCAGGCTCAGTTCGAACTTTATTATCCACGCTCAAGCACGAGATTAATCGAAACTAATGTTTTCCCCCTAAGCCCGAACTCGACTTATAAATACTATGGGTTTCGGGCCCGATTTTGATTTTGTGTTAAAAAAAGTTTTAATTGTTATTTTTTCTAGTATTTCAATCAAGGAGAAAATGTACACACTAAAATACAATTGATATTTCATAAAATAAAATTTGTAATTATGAAATTTATTAAAATAAAATATGGGAAATAAGAGTAAAAACCTACAAAGGCCAACTAAATTATATCTATAACATTGTTTGATCACGAATAAAGGCCTATTATGATTTGAGTAATTAATACATCAAATTTTCATAATGAGTTTAACAATAAAATCATAAAATTGAAAACCACTTGTAATTTAATGGATTATGAAAAATGAACCGTTTTTTAAAGTAGTAACTGAAATAAAATAGTGAAATCTAATTAAACAATATTAACATAACCATGTTATATTATATTAAATCATTTATTTATTTATATATTCAAAGTTTGTTCTTCGGGACCAATTCGGGCTTGACAAAGTCTAGCTTAAGATCGACAAAAAATTCATTCGGTCTCAAATTTTTTTTTAGAGAGAGAGAGAGGCTCATGTGCACACTAAGTTTTCACATTATTTTTTTAAAATAGTAAAAAAACTATTTTTGAGTTGATTTTTTTTGTGATATTTAAAGATTTTAACGGATTCATGTAAAAAAATTAGCTCAAAAAAACTTTTTTTACTATTTTTAAAAAATCGGTCAAACTTTTACTACTTTTAAGCACTTTAAAAGCTGCGAAATTTTGACCGATTTTTTAAAAATAGTAAAAAATGTTTTTTTGAGATGATTTTTTTACGTGGGTCCATTGAAATGTTTAAATATCACATAAAAAAATAAACTCAAAAATATTTTTTTAATGTTTTAAAAAAATTGGTGTGCGCGAGCATTGTGCAAACTTAGTGTGCACAGGAGCCCACCTATCTCTCTCTCTCTCTCTCTCTCTCTCTCTCTCTCTCTGTATATATATATATATAGTGTGTGTGTGTGTGTGCGCGCCTTAATTGAGCTTTTATAGGTCACGGGAATGCATGATGTGAAGTTTGGTTGAATCCTGATAAAGTTTCATTGATAGTCGCAAAGTCGAGGGCAATTTAGTAAATTCAACATTCGGGTTTTGATCCTGAACTCTTCACAAAAGTTGATGCCCGTCGAATCATCTTTTCATGGTCTCCTACGGTGCATAAACCCGAGTTGTATCGAAGAAGTTACATGCAATTCTATGGAGCTTAGGTAAAATAACCCCATTCCAACCCCTTCCTTACTTCAAGAGCAGGTGTGAATTGGTTCCGTACCAATCGAATCGATTAGATTTCATCTAGTACATCATTTTCCCATTTTTGAATCGATTCGGATTTGATGCAGAATCGATTCGACTCTGTTTCTATCTATTTACCAGTTTGCCAGTTTTGAGATTTTTGGGATATATCCTTTTGTGTCCTCATTGTAAAGATCAAATTTCTTTTATTATAAACCTTCTAAAGATATAAACTCTCTCTTCTCTCTCCTAGATCAAGTTCATTTATTTTTATTACCTATATATCAAGCATTGATTACTTATAAGTTTGTGGTTGTTAATGCAAGAAAGGTTCGTTTACTTCTTCTCTACTTGTTCTCTTAGATTTAAATTGCATTTATAACCATCTCATGTATTGGTTTTTTTTTAACTACATGACTTTATTAAGTATGTTATTATTTTGAATGTGCAGCTTAGGTTCCATGATGAGTAGCTAGATTTAGATCCCACCTTGGATGCTTGAACTTCATATTTAGGGTTTGGTTTATAATTTTTGTAATGGAACTTCATGTGTAGGTATTAGATTATCCTAGTCTCTTAACTCCCATTGACATGCAAGGGCAGTGTTTGATGCTTTACTACAAATCCAACCCATTTAGCATAACTAATTAGCCCATAATCCTCCATCGATGAGTTTTGTCTCTGCATGGTTGATGTTCAGACTTAATTAGTTATGCTCGAATAGAATTAATTTGAACCATATCCTATCATCTTCTCAGTGAATCCAAGGTGGGAGAATGATCCTCAATCCCTTTTATCTCTTGAACTGAAGCTTATCTTAATTCATTTCAATTTATCTTCATAGTCAACTCTTTTTTTATTAATTAAATGCATTTTAGTATAGCGGTTACTTAATCTCACCACTTCAAACAACAAATCATCTTTTACACTTTATCTTTGTAACGTTTAGAGTAACTTTTAACCCACTCTTATTCTCTTAGGAGTTTTCAATCCCTGTGGGATACGATTTTGGACTTACCCGGATACACCTTGATGTGATAAATTTGCACTTGAATCATATACTATTTTTAGAGCACCAAAATGTTACTCTTAAGTCATACACACTTTTAAGATTTCTTTTATTTTTGTTAAATATTTAACTTCGGATCTGAAATACTCTTTTGTTTTGAAATTGAAACTTTGCATCTCATATAGAACTCTTGTGATTTATAGGACTGGTTATATAATATAAGAGCGAAGTAACTTGTATGTTGCATTTTAGGAACTTCACAATCACTGTCACTCTCACACACAAACACATATAAAAGTGTATTATTTCAACGAAAGATCTTGTTTGACTGAGTCACTGGAAACGAGGAGCAAGGATTTAAAGCAAGGAACGTCCAGGAGGATCAAAAGCGTCAGAATCAGATACTGTGGAGGAGTTTTGCTAAGTAGGTATATATTTTGTACTTTAGCTTTAAGATCTTGTGTGTTTTTGTTCATGTTCTTGTAGTCTCTTCTAAACTATTTTTAGTGGATTTTTGTCTTACTCCGTAGAGGGAGTCGTGGATGTTTCTTCATATTTGAGGTTTTACCACGTAAAAAAATACTTGTGTCAAACTTTACTACTTTCTATTCTTAATGTTGTTCAGACAAAGACTAGATTAGGTTTTTTATTTAAAAACCTAGGTAACCAAGCTACCAGATCTTGAATGTAGTTTAAATAGTTTTACACATCTTGTGTTCTGATTTTGTAAAGGAGTTTCCTGAACAAGTTTTGGAGTTTACTTAATCTTTAACCTTATGTTAAATACTTAGTGAACGCTTTTCAGGGGTTTGCCTTTACCTCATCATCTTTTCAACAGTTGTTAGTTCAGTCCTAATTCGGGATAATGCATTGGTTCTGTAGATACTCCATCTTAGTACCACATTAAGCATCTCTATAGGATACTTGCACTCATCTATCTATCATAAACTACGTACCATACTCTTAGGATTGATCTCGAGTCCATCGAGTGATCTGGTCCCCATTTGACTCCGATCAACCCTCTTGCCTGAGAAGAATCTTCAAAGGGACTTGAATCCCCTTTCCAACAGTCCTCCCCGTGCATGAATTGTCCTTACAGTTCAGAAGAACGATCCGTTTCAACATCAAAAATTGTTCTAGAGGCTATCGGGCCCCGTTTGACTCCGATCAGCTCTCTTTCCTAAGAATAAGCTCATGAATCTTTGAAGGTCTCTGAATTAACTTTCTAACGCTTTGCCATGTACGATAATCGTCTTTATGGTTCAGACGAACGATCAATTTTACTCCAAAACCCGATCTAAAGGCCACCGCGTGCTCCCGGGCCCCATTTAACTTTTGTCAACTTTCCAACTTGAGCGAACCCTAATGAAATATTGAAGGGCATTGGATATTATTTCCCATGATCCATCTTATTCGTGAATCAGCCTTAGGTGCGGAATAACAAACCATTTTACCCCGAAGGGTCACCGAGCACTATCGGGCCCCATTTGACCTTAGTCAACTCTCTAAATTGTACGAAGCTGAATGAAATATCGAAGGGTGCTTAATACCCTTTCCAACTGCCCATCTCATGCCCAAATCAACCTTATGGTTCAGACGAACGATCCATTTTCCTTTGAGAATTTCATGTCGAGAGACCAATGGGTGTTTTTGGTCCCCGTTTGAACTTGTTCAACTCTCGAATCTGCGAGTGGCTCAATGGATTCTTTAAGGTCTCTGAATAACCTTTCTAACGATCTACTCAGTGCGTGATTTTGACTTGCAGTTTGCGTTGTATGCCCATTTTCTAAAAAACCTCTCCCAGACTGTCGATCGGCACCCTAAAGACCCTGCCTATCGGCAGTGTACGTGAGGTGCTATGCCGATAGGCAAGTCCAGACACTAGATGATCATCATTACTCTTAGCCTTGTAAACATAGGCCATGATCTCATCTTGAAAGAAACACTTAGAACACCCCAAACCCCTGAACATCCCTCTCCGCAATTCAAAGAACATTCTCTCGAATTCAGAGATGTTCCCTTTCCTAAAAATCCCATTTCCCATATTCCATTCCATAACTTTCTTATCTCACTTGGTAAATTTCCCCCACCTCTTCATACCACTTTCATACCATTACAAGATCAGCATATCTATATTCAAGATCAACATCAAGCATTCATAAGGAGGTCCAATTCTCCATCATTTTCTATAATTCTCTTACTTTAGTATTATTTTCTTTATTTTTACTTTCACACTTTATTTCATTACATCACATATATTAATCTCAAATCATTAGTAGTAGTATTTTCACATACTCAAATTTCATTAAAAAAAATAAGAAAAAAAAGTTTATTTATAAATTTCAAAAGAAGAATTCTCACCTCACATTCTCACTCTTAAAATACATTTTCTCTACACACACACACATAAGAGAAATCCCCCATTTGGGTTTATGAATTTAACTCCACCCCATGTTATAGTCGAACTAAGTGGACTTTTATGCCCCTTGGGCTACATAGGCATCTTGGGTAAATCCTGAAATTCGAGCCCTCCCTTATGTATGTTTATATATTCCTTTCATATCATATATGTATAATGAATGCCATATTCTCGTTTTCTTGTGTTTATTCCGATATACACATTCTATCTTCCATAGCGACTTGTGATTTGGCAAACACTCATATTATATTTGTAATTACTATTTTCGAGAGCACTCTTAAGGATGAACTCACTCTGTCCTTTTCCATGATGAGAGTTGAATGATTCCATTCTTCACCTATGCACTTCATGGAGTCTAACCAGAGAAGATTAACACATGCCCATGAGAGACCAAAAGTATGGTATGGGTTCCTAACACCTTCCCATTTCGTAACTTAGTCCTAGAACCTTCGAACTTCTTGATTTTATAAGCATTAGTATTGTTCTTGATGTCTCTCTCTCGAGGCGGCACCATTTCTTTTGTCAATTCTATACAAAATAGGTGAGTGACTCTATCTCTACGTATTACCTCACATTGAAGATGGTCGAGCACCTCGATAAATGGTGGGATCCCGTGTGCACGCCGGAGGGATTCCGAAAAGAAAAGGGAAGCCCCGAGATGGCCACAGTGACGGCTCTGTTGGGGACTTATTTTAAGAGGACTAGACTATATTTCTGCATGGGTGTTATTCTTTTCTACATGTGTGTATATGCACCTACCTGTATGTTCCTTTTCTCCTCTATTTACTTTTTGTATTCATCACCTCATGTATATATCAACTTTCACTCACTTCTACACTTCACACACTTGTATATAGTCTCCATGTACACTTCATACACTTACACTTGTATATAGATTCACGTCTACTCACATACTTCACAGACCATTTAGATTATCCATTCTTTGGCTTCACTAGCACACATCCACACATGTATATATCTATGATTTCACACACCAATTGTAGTTGATCTATGCATAAGGTCACTACCACACACACTCACTTGTATATATTCACATGCCATATATTCCCATGCGTAGTATCGTCTCCATGATTCATATTAGATTTATGTTCCATGATACTTTTATATGCTCCATCATTAGTGTAATACTCCCCTTACTCATCATGAAAAATAAAAATAAAATAAAAAATACTCTATCTCCATAATATACTAATTAATACTCGTGCATTTTTGTACACTACATCCCCAATAGCATGACAATCACTACAATAATTCTTAACATTAACTGCAAAAGTTTTTGTAGCCAAAAGTTTATTTTTCATTGCTGATAGTTTTTAGCAACGAAAATTATTTCATAGCGAGTTCGTAGCCAAAGTCTCGTTGATGAATGTATATGTCCACGAAATTAATTTTTGTTGCCAATTGTTCTGATTATTTTACTATGAAAATTTTTTCGTGGTCAATTTTCATATTTAGGCTACAATTTATTTTGTAGCTAATTCTTCAACATTTCGTTGCTAAACGTCTTAATTTCGTTGCCAATTCTATAAGTAACTAGTGTGTTAGAAGCTTTTAGCTACGAAATTTATATTTCTTTTGTAGCTAACTGTTCAACATTTCGTTACTGAATGTCTTCATTTCATTGAATTTGTACCTTCCCTCAAGATCAATTGACTATGAAATTTAATTATTGAAAAATGATTCTTAATCATTCATTTTTTTTAATAATAAACTATCAAATCTTATACCGTACTTTTATTTATCACTTGGATATTTAACTACTAGGACATTTATTTTGGAAACTGATTGTTTGAAAGTATATATTTTTTATTTTGAAAATGAATTTGATAGAGTAATGTACACTACACCAAAAACAGGAATCTCGCACGGTTTAAAACTGTGCCAGATCAAATCTGGCACGGTTTTGAACTATGCCAGAATCAGGTGTTCCAAAATGACCATTTTTTTCTGGCACGGCTCAAAAGTGTGCCAGATTTGGCCCAACAGGAACACTTCTGGCACACTTTTAAACCGTGCCAGAATTTGATATTTCTGGCACACTTTTGGCAAAGTTTTTAACTGTGCCAGATTCAGCACAGTTTAAAAAAAAATTGGCACAGTTCAAAACCGTGCCAAAATATGATACACTTTTGCCACGGTTTTGAACTGTGCCAATTTTTTTTATAAAAAGAAAAAAAATAATTAATTCAAAGCACAAAAATTCACAAATTAAAAAAATTGCACGTTGTTGATAAACTAATGTACATACAAACTTCAAAATATTACAAGTCTTTAATAGTTCACAGGCCAAAAAAAAATTGGGCAGAGTTTCCTCTATTTTCTGGACATTCCAAAACCTGCTAATACAAAACCTGCCTAACATAAAGCCCGTACGGCCACAAAATATAACAATTAACTTACAAAAGCCCGCACGGCCATAAAAGTTAACAATAAAACTACAAAGGACCGTACGGCCATAACACAAAAAAATGAAATCATGAATAAACCCCTTGTTGCAAACCATTGAGTTCTCTATGTGTTCCACGTGAATAAATGCCAACAATAAAGTGTTATCCTGCAGAAAAAATAGGATACAAAAAAGATACGATATTAGTAACCAATAATTTACAAAAAAAAATTTACTCAAACTAAAAAAAATTACATATAGAAGTGGAAATTATCGTCATATTCTCAAATCGGGAGACCCGGGACTACGCGATCAGTTCTAACAAGTTACATTGGTCCCGTACGAGGTGTTCGTGCCTCCTATGGGGTTGTTTGGGGGTTGGTTTGGGTTTTCACCCTTTAATGGCTTGTTTTTAAGTCTAAGTGTGATTTTTACAAATTATCGTCATATTCTCAAACCGGGAGACCCGGGACTATGCGGTCAGTTCCAAAAAGTTACATTGGTCCCGTGTGAGGTGTTCGTGCCTCCAACGGGGTCATTTGGGGGTTGGTTTGGGTTTTCACCCTTTAACGGCTTATTTTTAAGTCTAAGTGTAATTTTTGCAAATTATCGTCGTATTCTCAAACCGAGAGACCCGAGAATACGCGGTCAGTTCCTACAAGTTACATTGGTTCCGTGCGAGGTGTTCGTGCCTCCTACGGGATTGTTTGGGGGCTGGTTTAGGTTTTCACCCTTTAACGACTTGTTTTTAAGTCTAAGTGATTTTTGCAAATTATCATCGTATTCTCAAACCGAAAGACCTGAGACTACGCGGCCAGTTCCAACAAATTACATTGGTCCCGTGCGAGGTGTTCGTGCCTGCTACGGGGTCGTTTGGAGGCTGGTTTGGGTTTTCACCCTTTAATGACTTGTTTTTAAGTCTAAGTGTTGATTTTTGCAAATTATCGTTGTATTCTCAAACCGGGAGACCCGGGACTATGCGATCAATTCCTACAAGTTACATTGGTCCCGTGCGAGGTGTTCGTGCCTCCTACGGGGTCATTTGGGGGCTGGTTTGGGTTTTTAGCCTTTAACGTCTTGTTTTTAAGTATAAGTGTGGTTTTTTCAAATTATCGTCGTATTCTCAAGCCGGGAGACCCGGGACTACGCGGTCAGTTTCAACAAGTTACATTGGTCTCGTGCTAAGTGTTTGTGCCTCCTACTTGGTCGTTTAGGGGCTGGTTTGGGTTTTCACCCTGTAACAGATTGTTTTTAAGTCTAAGTGTTGATTTTTGCAAATTATCGTCATATTCTCAAACTACGCGGTCAGTTACTACAAGTTACATTGGTCCCATGCGAGGTGTTCGTGCCTCTTACGGGATCATTTGGGGGCTGGTTTGGGTTTTCACCCTTTAACGGCTTATTTTTAAGTCTATGTGTTGATTTTTGCAAATTATCGTCGTATTCTCAAACTGGGAGACCCGGGACTATGCGGTCAGTTCCTACAAGTTACATTGGTCCCGTGCGAGGTGTTCGTGCCTCCTACGGGGTCGTTTGGGGGTTAGTTTGGGTTTTCACCCTTAACGGCTTATTTTTAAGTGTAAGTGTGATTTTTGCAAATTATCATCGTATTCTCAAGCCGGGAGACTCGGGACTACACTATCAGTTCCAACAAGTTACATTGGTCCCGTGCGAGGTGTTCGTGCCTCCTACGGGGTCGTTTAGGGGTTAGTTTGGGTTTTCACCCTGTAACGGCTTATTTTTAAGTCTAAGTGTTGATTTTTGCAAATTATCATCATATTCTCAAACTACGCGGTCAGTTCCTACAAGTTACATTGGTCCCGTGCGAGGTGTTCGTGCCTCTTACGGGGTCGTTTGGGGGCTGGTTTGGGTTTTCACCCTTTAACGGCTTGTTTTTAAGTCTAAGTGTGATATTTACAAATTATCGTCATATTCTCAAACCAGGAGACCCGGGACTACGCGGTCAGTTCCAACAAGTTACATTGGTCCCGTACGAGGTGTTCGTGCCTCCTACGAGGTCGTTTGGGAGTTAGTTTGAGTTTTCACCCTTTAATCGCTTATTTTTAAGTATAAGTGTTGATTTTTACAAATTATCATCGTATTCTCAAATCGAGAGACCCGAGAATACGCGGTCAGTTCCTACAAGTTACATTGGTCCCGTGCGAGGTGTTCGTGCCTCCTACGGGGTCGTTTGGGGGTTGGTTTGGGTCTTCACCCTTTAACGACTTGTTTTTAAGTCTAAGTGTGATATTTACAAATTATCATCATATTCTCAGACCGGGAGACTCACGACTACGCGGTCAGTTCGTACAAGTTACATTGGTCCTGTGTGAGGTGTTCGTGCCTTTATGGGGTCGTTTGGGGGTTGGTTTGGGTTTTCACCCTCAAACGGCTTGTTTTCAAGTCTAATCTACATATTTTGAAATTATTATCATTATCTCAAACCGGGAGGCCCGCGACTACGCGGTCAGTTCGTACAAGTTATATTGGTCTCGTGCGAGGTGTTCATGCCTCTTACGGGGGCATTTGGGGGCTAGTTTGGGTTTTCACCCTCAAACGGCTTGTTTTCAAGCGTAATCTACATATTTTGAAATTATCGTCATTATCTCAAACCGGGAGCCCCGCAACTACGCAGTCAGTTCCTACATGTTACATTGGTCCCGTACAAGGTGTTCGTGGCTCTTACGGGGCCGTTTGGGAGCTAGTTTGGGTTTTAACCCTCAAACAACTTGTTTTTAAGCCTAAGATAGATATTTTTAAATTATCTTCATATTTTCAAACTGGGAGACCCGTGACTACGCGGTTAGTTCCTACAAGCTACATTGATCCCGTGCGAGGTGTTCCTACCTCTTACGGGACCATTTGGGAGTTGGTTTGGGTTTTCACCTTCAAACGGCTTGTTTTTAATATTTGAAATAAATAACATGAAAGAAGCCAAATGATGCTAATATTTGAGGTAAAGATGTGAATTGACAAAAGTAATGCAAAAGCACTGATCATATGTATACCTCAATGACCACATGCATTCCAGTTCGATCCCTCGCATCACGAATGTCACTTATGCCTTCCAGATTCTGAAAATATAAAGGATAAAAATCAACAATAGCAAGTGCGAATTGTATCAACAAAATAGAGAAGTATGAATATGATTATCAACAAAATTCAAATTTAAAGATAAAACAAAATCAGAGAGAATGACCTCAACCAGAAGAATGATTAACAATAGTTGTGTTTGTATGTGTAACTTTACTTGAACTAACAGTAAGTTAAAATGTTTCTTACATAAGAAATAATATACTATCGAAAGTTTAAATGTTTGAATCTATATACGTAGAGGCTAGTCAATGAAAGGTGGGCACTAGGTTCTCGATGTAAAAATATATATATATTACACTACATAGTAAAACAAATACTTGAAAATTTGGGTGGGGCACATGCCCTGCTCCAACATAGATCAAATTAAGAGACATGGACACACACACATGCATAAATAGTCTAAATATATTGTGCAACTTACAGTTCCATATAGGGGATTTGCAGCTGCCCATACACTGCATCGAGCATTCAATGATGCATACAGGTATATATATATAACAGTTATACAACTACCCATACAGTGTATATATATAACAGATATCTGTTTATATATGCATACAGGTATATATATATATATATATATATATATATATATATATAGTGTATAAAGTGTATATGTAGAAGAAAACAGGTGCTACAATAACAATTCCACCATGAGATTCAGAATCTAGGAAGGTCTGCAGATGAGGTTTCTCCAGGATTACGCCTCTCAACCTATTCGAACCATTGTCATAACGAGACCTAAATCCCTTTTGAGAACCTTTCCACCCTAGTTTGTAGCTCGTAAACACAATTATCAACAGCCTTCACGAGATTGGACCACTCTGCAGAAAGGCCCTCACTTTATGTCACATCAGCCCCCAACAGTAGCACTCGAGCACTTATCTGACTGCTGATTAACAGTCCAGATGAACTTCAAAACCACTAAACATATGCCTTCATCATTCCCAACTGCCTAGAACATTCAGAGAATAACCATAGTTTTCACAAACTCCAGCAACCTAGAACTTTCTCCTATCTCGCCGAGCTATCTCGCCTATACCCTATTATACAGGGATTTCATCTCCAACCTGTCATATATATATATATATATATATATATATATATATGTACACACATTGAAATTCTTTGTTCACAGACAACCTCCAGACTACTCTGAGAAGTCAGATAGATAAATATAAATTAAAACGAAATCATAATAACTTGTAATACCTCCCATGGCGAAGTATAGCTTTGGCACCTTCCTAAGAAGAGATCTCCATGGTATTGCAACTGCTTCCTGTATAATAAGGTATAGGATCAGTTGCAATTAGCATAAGAAATAACAAAATTAAATCAGCACCAAAATTTAATAACCAACAAATTTATTGAATTTATCGTCATTTCAGAAAAGCAGATGCAAATAGGTGCACTAGTGATCGGTCTATTACACTAAAAACAACAATTCCATAGATAGGCCTACGAAACTGCACTGAGTTTTTAGCCACAATTAATAGGAGACATGTCATATGGATCATATGATTTAATAATTTCAGCATCCCTTGAAAGAACAGTTTTAAGTTTACAAAGCAACCTTTATGACTATCCGTACCAAAGAATTCAAGAACCATATCGAGGACTTGCTCAGAAGAATTCTAATGATCCATACTGGAGAACAATCTCAGAAATAGGCAACGAGAATTACCAAAACAACAATTAAGAACCTATCAAAGTTATCATCAATCAAGATACCCAAGTTCAAGATAAAAAAGAATTCACAGATTTGAATCAAGAAAGCAGGCCATAAAAAGTCTCAATAAAAAAGTCCTAATAGATTTGATCATAGAAATAAAATCTTTAAAGAAGTCTTGCAAGCTCATATAGACCAAATTAAATCAGTAGACATTGAATACGAAGATACTAGAATAATTCAAGTATTAAATCTTCCTCATGAAGCCACGGAATCACCAGAAAAAAGAAGGCAATGGCATATGAAACAATGAATTAACATAATAACAAATATCAGTCAGACAGCGAAACCAACAATTTTGGAGGAACTCCATTTTTAGAAGAACTCATTCTATTCTCAAAAAATAATATAATTGCAAAAATAATAAGGGCAATTTGGAATTAAATTTTATTAAATTCAACAAATTTAGCATTAATCAGTAGGCTTGTCTCATACCTACTTGTCTCTTAATGCGGAAAGATGAATTTCAACTCTCATTCAAGAAAAAAAAGTAGATGACAGGAAAGCCTTACCAGAAATTTAAGTCCATAACAAGCACACTGTACTGAACTATGCTAGGGACATCTACAATAGGAGGTGGAAGGGGATGATCCATAAAACAAATCCTAAAATTTCTAATTCTCAAGTCTTGCACAATACATACAAAACCCGAACAACCAAGATAAAAATTCTCTTCATATTCAAGTATTTTTTTTCCTCTTACAAGGATATACATAAGGGTCAAGAGAGTTGGTCTCCAAAGATCATTCGGGAACATCCCTAGGTCGGATTTCGAATTAGGAGGTTATAGATAGGGGAATAACACAATCACTAGTTATTAGTCATAGTTTGTTAAAAGGATGGGATATTGGCGATAGAATTTTAATAGGGCTAATATGAATATTCTTGAGTTTGAATATATTATTATTTGTTTGCAAATATAGTGTTATTTTGATATATTGAAATTTTTTATACGTCTTATTATATATACATTCTAAAAATATCTAGAAACAACATGCGCATCGCGCGGGGTCAACAACTAGTATCACACGCTATTATCATTCAAAACATGGAAAACTAGAAAGAAATTACAGAGCAAATAATTGCATAACGATTAATCAATGAAAGAAACGAGTAATATATACACCTAAAAAGTAATCAACCACATAACTTTGATTATCAGGTTGGAAACAGTTTTTTTGCTCTCCTTCCTTAACATGTCAGAGGCTGATTCAAAGGCTATGATTTGTTACCAAACGAAAATAATAGAACTTGAGATTTTAATTAGGAAAATTAATAACTCAATGCATTAACCATATAATATGTATATACCTACCTCATAAATCTTTCAAAGTATATATAAGTTGTGAAATCATGCACATGAAACATACGCTAAAATATTAAAAAGGCGCAAACAAGATTGGTTTTACCTCTATGCCTACCAACGAGAAAAAATAGGGTTTTGTGATTCGAAAACATGTTTATAAAGAGCGCAAGTCCCAGAGATTGGCATCGATATTTAATGCAGCATACAAGCCAAAACCACATTCCCTCTGATAAACATGTTTCTTTACTTCTAAATAATGTGAACACTCATATTCAACAATTTGGCAAAGATTAAAACATGACAACTTGCACTGATTTGTGTTTATCAACCTACCAAGTTGTAATTGAACACTAATGACAAAGTAATGAAAATAGCTAACAATAATGCCCAAGTGAAACATGAAAATATGCAAACTAAACAAAAATGACTATTTATCATGATTTCAAGAATCTTATAGCTAAAAAAGGGGATGCTCCAACCAAGTTCGGCAAGGACACAGTGATTTCTCTTAGGTTACCTAGGTACCTTTTGGGGTATTTGTGTCTCTATTCGCGCTACATCATTGTTGTTTTCAATTTTCACCCCAAAAGCCCAGTTTAAACCTCAAAATGAACGTTTACTACTCAATATCGTAAATCGGGAGTTAGATGAGGACACGAATAGTTCCTACAAGTTAATTTTTACCTCTTCCGATGTTCGTGCCTCTATTTGGGACACTTTTTGAAATTTTGAGTTTTCACCCCTAAAACCCAATTTTAAGCCTAAAATGATAGTATACTAATCAATATAAATTCAGGATTCTGAGTTGGACAGGTCACTTCCCTTAAATTACTTTCGCATCGAACAATAAACTCACACAAACAAGTATAGACAATAAATAATTCTAACTTGAATTGCATAAACTACTTGCAAATGACATGAATTAATTAACACAAAAAACATATCAATAATTCTAACTAAAATTCACCCAGATAAGTATACAAATATTCCCATAAATTAATCTTAAAACTATACTACAACAACCAAATGACAATCCGGGTTTTCAATTGGCTCACCCTCAACCTCCTATCACCACTACAAACCAATTCAGTACAAAAACTAATGATAATAATCAATAACCAATAATTAAAATTACCTTATCCTTCAAAGCATTCAACTTTGCAAAACAAAGTCGGATTTCTACCCAAATCCTTCAAGTCAGAGCCGGATTTCTACCTTGCTACAATCCAAAAAACAATCAAACAAGGTACTGAATAAACAATTGGGATCATGTGTGATTTATATGAAGTGGTGTGAGAGAGAAGAATTTATTTAAAGCTACCGTACTTAGTGTCAGACTTATTTTGAATTCAACATATAATAAACTAAGAATGGAAATTAGGTCACGTTTCTTTTCTCTATTTTATTAATTAACTCTCTTCAACAAATAATTCCCTAACCATTACACTAAATTCCTCCCCCCCTACGCAGGCCTACCCCCAGAATACTAAGGCGCACGATGACTTAATATACAATTCTCATTTTGTATTGGAGTTTTATAACATAGGTGAAGAGAAGTGTATGTTTTCAGAAACAATATAACAAATAATTTGTCTGATTTAACTTAAATATTGAATCAATATCTCATTTATTCTACCACATGCCACCACCATTACCTACCATCACTCATACACTGCCACCAATTGCCAATTTCACCTCATAACACTAACTCCGCCATAATCAATTACTTCCACTACCTGCCACCATCTACGAATAGCCTCCAACACTACCACCATAAACATATAGAAAAAGAAACCTAAAATTTTAAATAGAAGAAAAAATCAAACCCAATAATGTAAACAAAATCAAGTACAAAAAAAACCTATTGATCTCCCAAATTGAAATTTAATACCATTAAACCTAAATGAAATAAAATGATTTTAAAACAAAATTGAATGCCTGAAGTATAGAATCTCAAACTAAAATACCAAATGAAAAATAAATAGAAATGAAATAAGCCATACATGACATATACAAAACCTCCCTCAAATAGAGATGATCAAATCCATTTCAAATGAAGCCCGCCTATAAAATCTGTCAATTTCCCCAATTAAGCCCCCCCACACAGATAAATGCATAACAGCAGCACAAATCAGTCCACTCTCTTCTATTACCTGTTGCAAAACATATAGGCGCACACCTAGTGGGCAACAATGAAAAAGTGTGCATCAATCATATGTAGTGTGAATCAATCGTGTGCTATTTAGAGAAAAATTTCCTTTCTTTTGACATTTTAGCAAATACTTAGTGCGCAAGAACGAAAAAGTCTTTTAGATATGAGATTGATGTGTTCAATATGAAATTCATTACATTCTTGGAAAATAAAAACAAAGAAAACAAATAAATAGAAATCAGAGCTTATGTTGCAAAAAATTGTGTTCGGTACCAAATTTATTAAATTCTTAAAAAACTAAAACTAATATCATAAAACATATTACAAGAAGAAAATGATAAAGATTAAACATCATGAAAACCTAGAAATAAAGTTTGTTGAATGAAATGAAAAATGGAACATGTAAACATGGTAATTACTTTCGTGGATGAACTCAGCTTTGAGTTGAAACAGAGATTCGTACAGGAAATTTTTAGATGAAAATGAGGGTATGAAATATCTGAAATGAAATCGTATACTAATTGTATTCGGTACTAATTAGAAACTGAAATAAAGTACCTGGTTTTGTGGATGATAGAGGCGCCGAAGGTAGCAGCGAGAGATAGAGAGCTAGCCGGAGAGAGAGAGCTGGCCGGAGAGAGGGATGAACAGGGGTGAGCGGGAAAAGAGAGCGGGATACTAAAGTGGAGTATAGTGAATTTTTTTAGGGTGTTATATATTTTAGTCAAGTGTACTCAATTTTAGCACACTTTAAAACAATGCCAAATTTTGGCACTGTTTTAAAGTGTGCCAAATTGTCATTAAACCGTGCCAGAATTTGGCACAGTTTAAAATTGTGCCAAAATTTTAATATCAGGGTGTGCCAAATCACTATTTTTGGTGTAGTGGTATGCCACCAAATATAAACAAATTACCATCTAAAAAAACACATTTGATAAAATCCACAAAATAACTAAATTATCATAAGCAAAATCCACATTAAGTCACATACATATACATCGTCAAGTCACCTAAACACTAGTCAAAGGACGTAGAAATCCTACATTTCATGCCCTTACAAATGACAAATATTCATAATGCAAAAAAATAACTTAAACTAGTTAAAGGACTTAAAAGTTTCAGATTCCATTTACAAACGTCAAATGTCAAAAGTTCATGGGGCCCCAAAAATAACTTTTTGTCACGTCAAATCTGCAATTAAGAGAATACAATATCATTAGCTAAGGTAAAGTAGGATTTGATTCGTCTTTATCATGAAAAAGTTATAACGATGACCGAAAGTTGATAATTAAAGAGATAATAATCGATTACGAATGTGAACATTTTAAAGCATACGAGTAGCAAAATTAAAGGATGTCTAGATTATTAGCGTTCAGAAGATAAGGAACGTGGTGGGATCAACGACTGAATCAAATTATCGGACTCCTCTTATTTATCTAGAATAACATTTAGCATTGCACATTGAGTCTCCATAGAGGCCTTTTATGCCACTGACTCTTCTCGTTGAATTGGTACCTCTACCTCACGAGCTTGTAGATGATCCATCAAATCTTCTTGAACTTTCATAGACTGCATATTAAGTGCCTCTTCCATTTCGGCATTCCTCAATCGCATTATATTAATTCTAGAATCCTTTATTTTTTGACCATACCCTGTACCGTTAATAGATCCCGATCTTGCGCCAAGAACTTCATGTGCTATCTCATCTGAGCTCATCATGGTTCCATCCTCAGATGTTGATTCAGACTCAGGCGTTTCGTCTCATTCTACAAAGAAAAAAGAAGAAAAAGGATTATAATTTTGGCCAAACTGTCAAGATGTCTACAATTTTTAAGCCACTTAAATACAAAATAATTTTAAAATAGTAAAGCATAATGTAGTATGTGTATTTTTATACCGAAGATAATAGTACCAAAGGAATTACAACCCATAAGTGTTTGTTGGATTGTAATTCAACAACAGTAGAATAAATTCAAAATAAAATTGATAAGACTTACATAGAGCGTTTCGGATTCGGGAGATGTCCACTTTTCATCTTTATAATACGTTTCTTTATAAAACTTGATCCTATTCGGCTCTTGACCGTCCACCTCTTTACTCTGATATTAAACAACAAACAATTTATAATTATACTTTCAAAATAAAATTCTCAATTGACACACCAAAACTAGTAGATATATTATAAGTTCATGACGAACCACCACAAATGCTTTTGGCCCTTGATTATGCTTTAAAATTTGTTTAGACTTGTTATTCTGATTTACAATGCATTGTCTCTGTAGTAATTTTTTAAAAATCATAAGTATGCATATTTTAATAAAAAAAAATATTTAGAAGTTACAATATAATCAATAGTTCAAACTTGATATCTTGGAGTTCTATAAAGATCGCATATACTCAGCCAATTATCCTTGGTGAAACCAGTAGGGACATTTTCTCGAGCATCATCTGCTGATCCATTATTTTTATACACTTCACGAAGCTTTCTATGTTGACTCCTTCTAAACACTCCTTTGCATGATCATCCAAATCCGTGTCGAATTTCTCCTGAATTTTATACTCAATCAATAACTGAAATATCTTATTGCTTCTAATCAAATGAAATAACGAAATAATGTAACAATGTAAAAACAGTGTAAAAGTGTAAAAATAGCACCAAATAACTAAGCATAATAGCCAAATTCACTCTTCTACAAGACATACACACATTAACATTAATGGCCTTTAATTGCAATTCTAGTATACCAATAACAACATTGATTAGTTAAATAGTTAATCCCTATAAAAAAAAATAGGCAGGGGGTGATTTGGTTCCCATCTCGATGACACGTAATGTTGTCACTGAAATGAATGAAAGAACTATAAACAGTTGATGAATTCTATGCATATATGTACCAACAGTAATCATATGCATATATGAAAACACAGAAATCATATGCAGAAGTGAAATACAGAAATGAATGAAAGAACTATAAATAAACATAGAAATCATATGCATATATGTACAAACAGTGGATAAATCTAGCATATAAATACATAAGTATTATAGCTTCTTTGATTAGAGAAAACTTGGCACCTCAATGTATTCATTCAATTTTAAGGAGGGTTTAGAGAAAATCTGTGTGATCCCATCAATGTGGTATCAAACAGAACGCCTAACATGACGCCGTAGAAATCTAGGCGTGTAGAGAATGCCAAGAAACCTTCGTCAAATTTAAAATGTCAATGTTCGCCAAATCTATCACTACCACCAAATCTGTCATTGTTCGCCAAACCTGTCATCTGTCACTGTTCACCATACCCCACACAATAACCAAGGCCAACCAATTCTAACAGTATAACTGAAGGAACCAATGTGCATTTAAAATATTTTCAGAGCCTGTTGAATACTTTGTTAAACAAAGAATACACATTTAAAAGATTTCCACGACTTTTAACTAACCTAAAACAACCAATTCTAGCAGTAGAACTGAAGGCACCAATTCTAACATAATTTGACAGAACATGTATCATAAGCTAACATAGTTATTAGATTACAAGAACGTAAACCTTATCGAAGAAAAAACTCAACTACCAACAGGTATTTGAGATCAGTTATGACAAATACAAGACTTAAATAAATGTTGATTGTAAAGGAAGTTAAGCAAATAAAGATTGCTCTAGCTGGAAGGTGGTGTATTCTCTCACGCAAGTTAGATGAGTTAATGATACCTAACAAAACGAAGTATTGCCATTTATAAAATCTTTGAGCCTTTTACTTATAAGTTATCGAGTTCTTTTCCACAAGTCATAATTTGTGTCTTCAAAAACCATAATGCATAAATCACATGATTTAAAATTCAATGTTGGGGCAGTCTCAATTTTCAGATTGTTTTTGAACATTTTCTCACACACAATCCACGTTTTTACGTCTTATGTTGTATTGTCTTTGATATGTTGCCACCAATATGTGCCAATGTTATACACCATGAATCAATTTTAATTTCCTTTAGGCATTACGGCAGGACAAAGATAATACTGGGTAAATTTCAGGGTCCAAAACTTTATAGATATACACTATGAATCAATTTTAATGATGTTAAATCATTTTGAAGGGTAGATCTCAAGCATATAGTAAGTATGTTAAAGTATATAAAAATAGAATAAGTATTTTAATAATATTAGTGTGGATTGTTTGTGGACGTGAGGGATGGGCGCGACAATGGTGGGATTCCCATCCAGTTGTGGTCGTATGGACAACAAAGTAGGCAACAATGGAGGTTCCATACAGACGAAACATTCCGTTCGATGGGTAAATGCATGACTACCTACGGATTTGACCATGGAAGCTATGTCATGATATACAACTCTGTTACCGCAATTCAAGACGCCACTAAGTGAGTAGTAACTATTTATGGCAGCATCATCAATCCTTGCTCTTGTAATACCCCGTACTTTTATGGATAATTAAATTACATGAGTGGGTGTAATTTAATAATTTAAGAATTCAATGTAAATGATGGACTAATTATATTTCATGAAGTAGGGGAATAAAAGTGAAGGGTGATGTTATTCTATTGGGAAAAACACGTGTGGAGATGTGTTGGGTTTAAGACGTAAATTTTTTATAAGTGACCCGGATGGAAATTTATGGTGCACGGTTTGTCTACCCCGTACTTTTATGGATAATTAAATTACATGAGTGGGTGTAATTTAATAATTTGAGAATTTAAAGTAAATGATGGACTAATTATATTTCATGTCACAGGTGAATAAAAGCAACGAGTGATGTTATTCTATTGGGAAAAAAAGGTGTGGAGATGTGTTGAGTTTAAGGCGTATTTTTTTATAAGTGACACGGATGGGAATTTAAAGTTCATGGTTGGTCTTTAAAGGGCCTAGATATCCAGGATAGAGTAACCGAGGGTAGTGTTTGGGTTCTGGGGACTTTTTGAATCAGTAGGGACTTGCATTTGTGTATACGAATCAATTTTGGGTTTATTAAGGAATAAACCCTCGTTTCTCTCTTACAAGTCATGAGAGAAAGATAGAAAGATAAAGTAAAGAAAGAAAGAAGAAAAGGGAGAAAAAAAAGGAGACTCGGGCCAAGCTCCGACGGATTTCAGCATGAGATCGTCGAATTTATCCAACCAGGAAAGTGTTTAACTTGCCTTAATCATTTTAGTGTGTTTATAATCCATATTATAGTTGGTGTAAAAACTATAAGATTTTGGGTTTGGGATACTTAAATGAAAATGGGTTCATGGAAATAATTTTCATATAAAATTGATTTGATGATAACTTCTTATGAAAATCTAAGCTTGAAGCATTTTATTGATGGAAATTTGGTGAGACAATGAAATGGGTTGATTTTTGGATTAGGGTTTAATCCATGATATTTATGATGAATCCCATGAATTTAAATGGTTGTGTTGGTTGTAGATAAGTGTGTAGATATCTACATTGTTGGTTTGGGAGATTAGAAACCTTAAATCTTGGATTGGATGAGAGTTTGAGTGAATTTCGTAGAAAGCAAAAATCTGGACAGACCAGACCGATCCATTTTTCTTGGTTATCGATTTGGTCCGTTTATGACCAGACCAGTTCATTTTTCTTGGAAACCATATTGGTCCGTATCAACAGTCCGATTTTGATAGAAAGACTGGAGAAGTTTTTCTTGGACTAAAAGGATTGGAAAAGAATTACCTTTTGGGAGATAGATATTAGGGGAACCTAAATAGAGTGCGAGGACCTCTAAAAGAGTAAATGGGTGATATATAAGTCTCGGATTAGTGGGAAAGGTCCGGATTTTAAATTTAGGAATGTTTGGGATAAACGACATTCGAGGAGTAATTCGGCGGGTTCGTGCATATATATTTATGCGTGTAGAATATATATGCCGATTATATATGAGTAGAATATATATGCCGAATATATATGAGTAAATCCTAAGGTGCGAGTAGGATGATATAAGAATACTAGCTAGGCGTGATACGCTACTATTCGAAAATAAGAGATGTGATAATTGTATCATAAGTGAGTGAATACTTATGGGATTAAAATAAGTTATATGTATGCTTATAAATTATGACGAATTGGTATATTCGGGATTATAGGCTAATTCCAAGGGACATAGGCAGAAATAGCCAGATTTGATGATATATATATACAGGTATAGAGACAATATATATATCTGATGTGATTATAAATATATTTGTGTGTGATTGATATATTTATGTGGAACATACCCCTCTAGTGCTATTATGGGAAGGTGGGCGATGTGGGTGAATCCCCTGGCTTGAGAAGTAGGGTGAGTATAGCCCCTGGTCATAGTCGTCCAGATATTATACACTATGATTATTTATTCTGGGTGAGACGTCTTGGGTATGATTCAGTCTCACTTTCAGATGAGGAACTATGATTGCTTCCCCTATGTTTGGTATTGATATAGGGTTCGGTGTGAGATTCTTACATGGCTTCCCAAGAGAATGTGTGAGAAATTCCCTGGAGGATGATAGCATTCTAGAGACTACATCCATTGAGTTATAACTCTGAGGGATGGTTGTTATACTTATATAGTGTGTGATATATAAGTATAGATATACTTGATGTGTATAGTGTGTGTGTGTGTGTGTGTGTGTGTGTGTGTGTGTATACATATATATATATGTGTGTGTGTGTGTGTGTGTGTGTGGACTAAAGCAAGGAAAGAAATGTGAGTAAATTTATGGACTATCTGAGAGTATAAAATCCGGAATAAAATATGTTATATACGTATATAAGATGAGAATATTGAGATAAATAATACTAAAATGTGAATGGTGTAAATAACTAGTGAAAATTATTCATAATGTAAGGATGAATCATAAGCGATAGATGATAATGTATATTCTTGGGACATAGCCTAGAATATTCTATATTACACGGGGTACGAGATAGCATATGATGGCTTGGTATTGTTGCGGGGTGCTAGTTAGGCTGGGTAGCTAACTAGGGTGTTTTAAAATACATGCGTTAGGTGTGCACTGCTAGATGAGAGGTGAGGGGTATCTCATGTGAGTGCGACACCAGTTTAAATATGGAGGTATCATATTTTAAATATTAAACTATATTAAGAACTTGCTAAAATAATTTTCAAACCCCGGCTCTGACCCGTATCTATTTTTCTTTTTTTTCTCCTTTGTTATATTTTTAGGTGTCCAGACATAGGGATGCCTGGATGACTATTCATTTGAGTCGGACGTTGCTGCCGCGGCTATGGATGTTGGCAGGAAATTTGTTTAGATGCTTTTATCCTTGTGATCAAGATAAGAGGTATAATTGTGATATTCAAGCATACTGCCTAACTATTGTCTTTTATTTTATTTCGCGCATTTTTGTTTACTCCTATTCGATATGGTTAAATATATGTTTTACCGAGAGTTATCGGTTATTATTTATTCATTTCAATTGTTGTTTATATCTTTGTATGGTTGGATTTACTTGTGTGTTTAAGTTAAAAAGATTAGAAAGTTTAAAATTTGATGCCATGCTTAATAGGTTATTAGTAATTAAATGGTTTTCGACAATGATGCTGAGAATGAAACCTTTTGAGATTCCTATTGTAATACCTCGTACTTTTATGGATTTTAAATATGAGATTAATTAAATAAAATTTCTTTTAATTATGGGATTATTTAAATTAATTTGGGATAATTAATTAGAAATTAATTTGAATTTAAATAACTAGCGAGATGAGACTTAGTATTTGATTATGATGATAATGCTGAATATTACTGAGTGAATATGGTAATATATGATTATTGAATTTATTAAAACTGTCGCGAGTTAAAAATACGGCAGTTTCGGTAATTAAGTTGGGGCGCGCGTGTCATTCGTGTCAGGAACCAATTTAATGAATTTAAAAATAAATTATTTTTATAACATCCGTATGGTCATTTTGAGTGCGCCAACATGTCCGAAAGGGTCGAGATAGTCAGAAAACACTAGCCGGGGGTTTAGTTTGGGTCCCAAGGCATTTTAGGCATAACCGGTAACCCGGGAGGGTATTTTAGTCATTTTGACTTTTTGAGGAATAGTAACCCACGAATTATAGAGTAATTATATCATCCAACACTTAGGTCCCCTAAGGTTTTCACAACCAAAAATCACAAATGGGCATTAGAGAGGAAGAGAAGGAAGTTCCCGAAGGAAAACCACCACTTAGAGGCTTTTGCACCACCGTGACCACCATCGGGTAGATCGGGAAGAGAGGATCACTTCCATATCATCTGCTTCAAAGGATCAGGATCTTTATTTCCAGGAAATTGATTTAACTTTTAATAATCATTGTATATGTTGCCCATGATTGTTTAGGAATCGGGAATAACCTTGATAATATTCAAAATTTGTGAAATTTGGAGACAATAATATTAATCTTGGTAGGATTTGTATGTAGAGTCAATTCTGGAAATACATCAGTCATGAAATCATGATCCATGTATAGATAATTATGAATTTATGTTGAGCTGTATGATGTTCTTGAAGAAAATAGAGAAATATGGTTTTTATGATAATTAGATGATTTAATTCAAGAAAAGGGTGATTCATGATGATTTAAGAATTCTGGAACGTTAGGAATCATGTATTTAGGTTGTTATACCATCCAATACGTTTACTTTAGAATATGACATCATGTAATGAAAATTGGAGATTAAACCATGCCAAAAACGCAGAAAAATCTGGGTTGTAACTACTCGATCGATCGATCGACATTCATAGTCAATCGATCGACTGGATCGATCGATTGGCATTCTTGAGTCGATCGATTGACTCCCCCTACTCTTGTGATATTTTTCCCTTTTAAGATTTGATCAATTTCGACTCTTGAAAGTTATGGGTGGGGACTATGTGAACATATTGAGACTTAGGGAAGACCAGTGGGGGTGTAATTGAAGCCCGGAACATATTAGAATTGGTTTGCAACTTAACGTTAAACTTGCGAGTGTTCTTCGAGTGAGTTACTATTAGAAGTTGCGAGATCATGAATTAAATTCATATAAGGGATAACTTAAGATTGGAGGTAGAAGTAGGGACCTTAAATTACTGAATTAATCTTAGGGACAAGTGGGAGACTTAGTAACCTTTTAGGATAGGTTTAAGTACTCGAAATTATACGATGAGAGAGTTATCGGTTAAACGTATTAAGAGAAATAAATGGGACGATATTAGAGTAGGTATAAGACTTATGGTATAGGGCTAGAATATACCTATAGAAATATGATAATTACCTAAGTTGTGTGAATGCTTAGTATATGGATTATTGTGTGTATGACATACCTACCATGCTTGCTATCCCGGGAGATTGATTTTCGAAAAAAGGACCATCTTATCTTTGTGTGCCTTCGGGGGGATTTAGATTGGTACCTTAAGGACATAGGATTGTGAATGACTTATTTATGAGTTGATAAGTCAGCTGCCATGGGAGTGTAGGTATGTGCGTGACATGTCAGACATTTTTCTTTCATTTAGGCAAACCTAATACAAGTGAAAACCTAATAATAATAATCATGCTAAGATTCCTCTCCTTTTTCCCTTTCCTTTTAAAACTAAAATACCAAAAAAATCCCTCATTTTTTCAAAAATATCCCAAAAGTTTTTCCCTCCTTTTTTTAAAAATAAATTCGAACCTTTTTCCCTCTCAGGTCAATTGCATACTCAATTTTAGCATGTCTCCCTATTGGCTTCGATCTTCCATCAAATCTCCCTGAAGCTCCGTCGCTTCTTTTGCTACTTCATCCGAGTTTGGAATCTACCTTCACGAGCTCTTTATGGAGAACACGGACCAAGCACCGAATGTACACCCCAATCTGATGGTCGTCTTAGCCCAACTCAGTGCCAAGATTGACAACCTTTAAATTGAGGCCCATGAAATTCAGTGACATCGAGCTCAAAATATTAAAGAACTTGAGGTTCTCTTTCCTCGTTCTTTAAGACATTCCTCTTCAAAGTCTATTTGGGTCCCAGAAGAGTACCAGCATGTTCCACGTGCCCCACCTGCCAATGGGTTGTCACTAGCTGAACTCTCGATTCTGAACCTTTCCAAGCCGGGGTCTATTCCACCAATACTCGTGGATCCCAAATAGGAGGAATTGAACAAGGTCAAGGAATACCTCAAACTATTTTTAGAGAAGTTCAAGATGCCATACATTAAGAAGTTCGGGGGAAGCAAACCCCAAATTTTTCACGTTCAAAGCTATCACCGAGCCATAACCCTCCTTGATATTTTTGAAGAGATAATAACCCATATGTTCCAGCAGAACTTGAAAGAAAGCACCCTCTGATGGTTTTTGTCCCTCGAATAATCTAGGATTCGTAGTTGGGATGATGTCACCTCAAAATTCATGTCTCAATACAAGTACAATGAGGAGCTAGAAGTTACACTTCGAGATCTAGAGCTCTTTAAATAGTCAGTAGCTTTATCAAAAGATGGGGAGAAAAAGCTGCTACCATGACCAATGGGCCCTCTCTAAGGAAGAATAATTCAGTATTATGAAGAAGAACTTCTTGCCTCATATTAGAGCACCCATGGGAGGACAATATTACCTATATTTTTTAGCCCTTCGAGAGACTGGTGTAGAAATTGAGGAAGGTGTCACCAAAGTGGAGTCTGAATAGAAGAAGGTGACCATACATTTTAACCTTTGAGAGTATGAGAAGTCTACTAGTGGTACAGTCTCTATCATCAACAACATTTCACAGCCTGCTACCTTTTGGGCATCGAAAAATTTCCATAATCCTACCAAGAAAGAATACACCGATATCCATGCTCCACTATCCAAAGTTTACTAGACCCTGTTAAGACAAAATCTCATCAAACCCTTGGACCCCTGTCCATTACCAAATCCACTCCCTAAAAAACTTCAAGCCCGATGCTTGTTGTGATTTTCACCAATCCGCAGTTCATACCACCGACTAATGCTTACACCTTAGTAATGTGGTCCAAGGACTAATTGACCGAGGTATCATCGCCCCACCAACTAATCATAAACCCAACATCACTCACAACACGCTTCTAGCACATACAAATATCGACTTATAAGAGAACAACCTAGAATTTGACCCATCTACTCAGATCGTGCCCATTAAAGCATCCATCATCCCCACAATATCACCCAAACCTCTCAATGTTTCTGTATCTTTCCTCCTGCACCCTACATGATTTGTCGATCGAGCTTTTCCACTCCTTATAAGGCCCTACATTATCGGTTGTACCCGATATAAGGGGGGAGGCATGGAGCTACTTGTTGTGTTAGACCAACTCTTAAAGTTTGGGCTAAAATTGCCCACTGAAATGCCCATTAATTGTTAGAAGTTAAATGGCTTGTTCATGGAAGCCCGGAAGTGGGTTGAGGAATCAGATGAATGGGTAATACCCATTGAAGAAGTCAGTCTAGATCATATCATATAGACCATAGCCGATATGTTTCGACAAACAAGTGAAATCTGTAACATCTCTGAATTTCTCACCGTATTGAAGCTTCAGGGGAGGTTGGTCCCTTCACTATTGCATTTCCTCGTTGAGTGGGAAGATTTATACGATAATGTCGTTGAGGTGGTCGAATGTATTAATTACACTTGGTAAGAGGACATAGTCGCCACTGGATGGGAGATAATTTTAACATCTTAGATGATGAACCAAGTCAGGAAAGAGTCAATCCATTTGCCAGTGCAAGATGTGGGTTCTTGAGATAATATTAATGTCAAGTGAGGCGTAACCCCTTATCAAGATCGTGATGAATGATCAAGACTATATTAATGATATCCTTTGAGGACTGGTATGGCCCTGTCGATAAGAAGAGGAAATTGGGACTGGAAATCTTCTTTCAAGAAAGTAACTCTTGGGCCGAAGATTGCAAACTTGAAGTGAAACCTCTCCCCGGTAAAGGAATTATAAGTACTGAAGACTCTAAAGAAAGTGATTTTGAAGAGTCATTCGACCTGCAGACACTGGGACTGAGTCTCCACATGATCTGTTCACAGGTTGAGCTGTCGGACCCATTTGTTCAAATCAAGGCTGCTAGAATGCCTCTCCTCAACTAGAATGTCATACCCGTACAACCTCCCCAAATGTAACCCAACCCTGATGTTCACCCTATTCAATTCTCTTCACATGTTCCTATTTTTCCTTTTCAAGATATAAATGTAACTGAGCCCTATTTGAACGAGGTTCTCAACGTTGTTTTTCCAAAAATGAAATAAATAAAGATTTTGAGTATCTTTTTGTGCCTTACATTAATTGTCTTGATTCTAATAAAACCCTTGATGATGATGACTTTGTAAATGAACAATTCTTAACTGATCTTAATAAAGAGAATAACAAATAACATAATCGTGTCCAAACTAATGATGATGATATTATTATTATTAATCTCGATTCTAGTAGCCATCATCGGGAGATTAGGATAGGCAATTCCCTTAACAAGCATGAGCGTGCACAATTTGAGGAACCACTGAAAGAATTCGTGGACATCTGTGCATGGACCTACGATGGTATGCATGGCATTGACCCGGAAATATCTCAACATGAGATCTTAATATCTCAAAATGTAAGTCGGTCAAACAGAGGCTAAGAAAAATCGGTACCGAATGACGACAAGGTCAAAGATGTAGTGGTAAAATAATTAAACGTGGGATTCATTCGCGTGGTTGAATACCCAACATGGCTTTCCAACATCGTCCTTGTTCAAAAGTCACGAGAAAAAGTTTGCATGTGCATTGACTACCGGTATTTGAATAAAACATCCCCAAAGAACGATTACTCATTACCCAAGATTGACATCATCATAAACAACACGACCAATCACACCCTCAAATAATTTATCGAGTGATTCGTCAGATATAACCAGATAAATATACACCCTGACCATCAGGAGAAAACTTCCTTCATCACCCTATGAGGAACCTTTTGTTATATTTTCATGCCATTCAGACTCAAGAACATTGGGGCTACCCACAAAAGGGATGCCACAACCATCCTGCACGACTTTATTTATAAGGAAGTCTATGTAGATGACATGATCATTAAGCCTAAGACTCAGTAATGTCATATTCCCCCCTATAAAAGTTCTTCGAGCGACTATGACAATACCAAATGTGGCTAAACCCATAGAAGTATGTTTTTGGCATAACTAAAGGAAAACGCTTTGGATTCATGGTCAGTGAAAAGGGAATCGAAGCAAAGCCTGCCAAGTTAAAAGATATACTTAAGATGCCATTTGAGAAGGAAGTTCGAGGATTATTGGGTAAATTGCAGTATATAAATCAGTTCATCATCCAATTAACCTCTATCTGCGAACCCATTTTTAAACATCTCCAGAGGGATTCAACTAAAGTCTAGAACAAAGCATGCCAAGAAGACTTTGATCAAATCAAGAGATACCTCACTCGACTTCCGGTGCTCATGCCTCCAGAACCAAGTCTACCACTCTTTTTATACTTAAGCTGCACAAATATCGTAATAGGGGCTTTGGAAGCCCAATACATTAAAGAGTCTCGAAAGTAAAGGGACATCTATTATGCCATTAAAAAATTAGTCAGGTATGAAGTCAACTACACTGATTTGGAAAAATCATGTGTCACCCTGGTCTGGGTCATGCAAAAGTTAAGGAACTACATACTTGCCTTTCCCATCAAACTAGTGTCCCGAATGGATCCCATTAAATTCTTGTTAGAGAAACCTGTTATTTCCAGATGAATTCCCCATTGATTGATGTTTCTCTTTAACTTTGACGTTGGATAGGTTACACAGAAAGCTATTAAAGGGAGAGCCATCTCCGACTACCTTGTTGATTATCCCATGGAAGGAAATAATGTTTGGGTCTTTGAATTCCCAGATGAAAACATTTCATGCACCTCTCAAGAGGGCCTTAGATTCCAAGAAGAGAGGATACCACATTAGGATACTCCTAACCGCCCCGAATGACGCTCACACCCCTAGTGCCTTTAAATTTTACCTCTCTCATGACTGAATACGAGGCATTCACTGTAGGTCTCAAGATCTCTCTTGAAAAAAGAATTCGTCACCTAGACATTTATAGGGACTCTGCCTTCATCGTCGATCGAATCCTCAGAAAATATAAAGTCAAAGACGAGAAGCTCCTACCCTTTCACGCCCACCTAGAACATCTGGCCTCCCAGTTCAATGACATCACCTTCCATTACCTTCATCGTGCAAAGAACAGTTTAGCTGATGCCCTTGAAACCTTGGTCTCCATGGTTGATATGCATGAAGCAATATTAATGGCCCATTTCCCAATTCAAAAACAAGCCATTCCCACTCACTGCTACCACATCGAGCTCGCCACCGAGGAAGATTACGAATAGAAAACCAAGAGTGGACTCTTATAGACCCGTCACATAAAGTACTTATAGAAACTACTTTAACATATGCAGGTGGTACTTATAAATATATAGACCAAATTATTGAGTGGTTAGTACGTGAAGTACCTAGAGTAGAAATAATTAGAATAAAGATCCGTGATCTCTTCAAATAAGAATTAAGAATTGAAGAGTTTACAGAAGAACTTTCAAGACCAGAAAAATACCAAGAATATACTAGAATACTTGAAGATACTATAGACGTATTAAAATACATTAGACGAAAAAGGTTACCTAAAACAAGAACTATTTTAATTAGAGCAGGTGGGATCCGTCCTCTTCTTAAAAATGTAGAGACAACTGCCCCTAGAACGTATCGTTGATTTCTGTCATCCTATGGTGACAACGAATTAGACGAATTTATAGAAGACAACTTAATTTTTATTGTTAATCAAATATATAAAGAAACTATAATGATAAAACCTCTGTACCGCATAAGGTATTTAAGGCTGTAATATTTTCCTCAAAAACCTCTTGAAATTTCTAAATACCCATAGGAAAATATTTATATAGATAATCCTCACTATTCTGAATTCCAATACGATAGTGACGGTAGAAGCCTGACAAGTAGCCCTGAAACTTCTACACATAGGCTTCCAGATTTTAGAATCTATTAGGGTAGAAATTTATATTTCTAAAACCCTTAGAAAAAGACAATAGTATATAAAAGATGAAGTGGTCCCCAGACAAATTTTGGATGGTAGTTGGTCCGTAAACTAGGTCCGCATGAGAGCCAGGCTCTCTCTCTCTCTCTCTCTCTCTCTCTCTCTATATATATATATATATATATATATATATATATATATATATATATATATATATATATATCAAAACAAAAGGATGAAGAGGAAAAAAACACGGGGTGAGAGTAATAATGTGTACACGAAACTTACATAAATTCAAGGAATATGACAAATTATAAGCATTAAGATAAGTTATGACTGTGTTACAATCACGTCCCGAACATGTGAAATAGCAAAAATTATTCTAAGTAAGCTCCGAGTGAGATGTTAGTATTAAATGTTTTTAAGTAAATAGTAATTTTATTTAGAATTCCCTACTCTCTTTGTTTCTTAACACTAGACTTTGACAACTCTTTACACAACTCGATAACATGATATGAACTTAACATAACTAGGTCTTTTGCATGTTTTAATTTATTTATATCATGTTAATTTTATAGTTTATATATTTCTAAGGCTTAGAATAATATCAATTATGGATATAGGACAACAAACATTTAGTTTTCATTTTTAGTCTCTATTTTCAAATTATCGACTTACGTGGCATGTTGTGATTGGTTAACGTTTTGTGAATTTGGGTTCACACCAGCGGCTTTATTAAAAAATAGGGACTAAAATTATAAATGAAATGTTTGTTGTCATATTTTCAAAATACATATTACAATAGGTTCCAAATTTATAAATCACCTTAATTTTGTTGATGAGCTATACTGTTAAATACATTTTTTAAACTAAAATGTGACCTGATATACACTGCGCAAGTGCATTGTATTTTTTTACAAGGGTGCTTTCGGTTAGTTTTCTCGCACCGAACTAATTCTTGAGCCAGTTCAGATCGACATCCATGTCGTACTAGTAATCCCATAATGATTTTTATTTTCTCCTTAAGGATACCAAGTTTCGAACCTAAAATGTATGTACTTGACCCATAGGAGTCTTAATTGGCGTTATACACTATCATGGCTTCTCGAGTTTATTCTCCCTAAAATATTGGAGCCTTGTGGGGGAAGATGCTTGTTAGGCAGTCAAACGATTCTTCAATGGGAACTACATCCTTAAAAATCTAAACAAGCTAATATTGTCCTCGTCCCAAAAATTTCAGCCCCTGAAAGCCTCACCCACTTTTGACCTAGTATCCTTTGCAACTTTATCGATAAAATTATTTTCAAAACTTTAGTAATCCATCTTAAACCCATGCTTCAAAATCTCATTTCCCCCAACCAATATGATTTTACCCCCAACATACTTATCCAAGTCAGTACAATCATTGCTAATGAAGCTTTCCACTACATAAAATGGGGAAAAAATAAAGAAAGAAGAAATGGCTCTTAAGCTTGACATAAACAAGGCCTGGAGGAATGGGACTATCTTAAGAAATTTATGGAGAAAATGGGGTTTTGTGATAAATGGACTCACCTAATAATGCAATGCGTATCTTCTATGAACATTAAGGTTATCTTGAATGGAGATGAATTCTCTTAAACAAAATAGAAGACGGGGCTCCATTAGTGGGACCCTTTTTCTCCATACCTCTTTCTACTCGTTCAAGATGTGCTTTATAAGATGATCACGAATGCAACTATAATATGACATATTTCAGGAATCTCAATGAAATAAGGTTGTCCAAACCTCTCCCACCTATTATTAGGTTACGACTCCATTCTTTTCCCGCGGGCCAAGAAAAAAGAGTGCAACAAGATCCTCCATATTTCTATAAGATATGTCATTGCTTCAGGTAAATGTGTGAATCTTTCTGAGTCTGGGATTTTTTTCTCCCCCAATATAGGGACTTTACTAAAGAAGTTTTTGTAGAATCCTAAATGTTAATTCCATCCAAAGGATAAGTATTTAAGTTTTCCTAGTTCACGAGGGAGATCCAAAAAATATAGCTTCTCCTCGATTTTAGACAAGGTGGCACCAAAACTTAGGTTTTGGAAACATCTTCTTTTATCTCCAAGAGGGATGGAGTTCTCATAAAAGTGGTTATTCAAGTGATCCAAACCTATATTATGTCTTGTATAATGATCCCTAACTATTTGTGTGGAAAAATGAATTCTATGGTTAACAACTTTTGGTGGTGAGGAATTGAAGATAAAAGAAAAATCCATTAGTCTAAATGGTCAAAACTAACACTGCCTAAAAAACTAAAGAGTCCTAGGATTTCCAAAAGTTCAACAAAGCTCTATTGGATAAACAAGGTTGGAGGATGTTAAGGGAACCTAAATCCCTTTGGGATATCATGATGAAACCACTTACTTCCGTAAATAATCTTCCTTTCAACTAAAAGAATGTCTAGACGATCATGGATATGGAGTAGCATGCTCAAAGGTAGAGATTTATTGAATAATGGGATAAGGTGGTAGATGGGAAATGGGAAATGGGGAAGATATCAAGTTTTGGGAGGACCAATGGTTCCACACATTGAGGAATTTTAAACTTACCACTACTAGACCATAAGAGGCTTGGGAGATTAGGGTCGTTGATTTCATATCCCCTCACATAAAAGAATGGAAAGAGAACAGACTCAGTATCTTACTCATAAACGATAAAGTGTCACAGATGAAACGTATCCATCTAGCCAATGGTTTGGCTAAGGATACCTTGATATGTAACAACAATAGACATGGTATGTTCACAGTTAGTTCAACCTATATTGAGGCTACCAAAACCCAGAATAAAGATATGTAAGGATAAATTTCCAATCGAATCAATTTGTATGTACTTTTCATTATTTCGGACAAAAAAAATTGAGTCATAGGATAGACTTTGGAATGTTCGTAATCCCATGAGCCCATGACATTATTTGATGAAGACGTAGTGACTAAGATTCAAATAGTGGATATTCTGACATTTTTACCGTGTTAAATTCGTCTTAACGTATACCGAGGATCTCGCAGGTATGAATGTAGATAATTTATGAGTCCTTAGAATTTTTATTAAGGGTGTTAAGTTTTATTTAAAAACACTTGGAACTTATTTTTTAAATATTTTTTAATAAAATATTTCATTAGTTTAACTCGTTCAAATGAAATATAAGCAAGTTAGTAAGAAATTTGAGTTCCGTTCGAATGAGCTTTGAAGTCGTTCGAACAACATAGGCTTTTTGTTTGAAAGTTCGTTCAAAGTTCGTTCAAACATGCATCTAACGAGGGCATATTTTTTTGAATCGTTTGAATGTCATTTGATGATGGTTCAAACGAGTTTGGGATCTTATTCGAACCAATTAGGTTTTCGTTCAAATGAGATGGCATTCTCATTCGAATGAGCCTAATTTTCATACCACCTCAAAAAATCTATAAAAGGCCTATTAGACTCAGATTTTAAGAGAACTCTTTTGTAAAAATGATTATGCACAACTCCCAAAGTTTCACCCTTTGTTTTTCATGATCCAAGATTCATAAATCATATACTTTGAGATCTTGTTTAGGAACCGTGTTTTTTTCTTTCATCTCGAGAGAACTTGTTTCCTTCAATGGACTCCGTACATGCTAATTGCAGTGAAGAAGTGGTGGATTCTGTGTTCCAATCCGTAGACAGCTGTTGAGCTACATTGATTGATACTGACGTGCGGGTGGACTCGTGTGTTGTGGACACTTTCTTGGGTGGACTCCTGTATTATACTATGGAGGAGTGGTTGAAGATATAAGAGGGTCAAGGCTTATGGGGGATCAAGTCATTGTGGAAGTCTACAGTCAATGCTTTATAAAACCATATCAAAGTGATTATTTGACTGGGTTGTCCGATGTTTTTTCCTTAGTGGTTTTCTCGTATATTGGCGTCTTGTGGTTTGATTTATTTATTTTATCTTCTATCACCTAAATGCATGTTTGGGATAAAAGATAAAATTTCGTAAATTGGTTTTCACAAGAACAATTTAATTGGGAGAATTTTATTTAAAGGTTCAATCTTTAAAATTGTAAAAACATAAAAATATTAAACTTGTGTTTATTTGATCCATCCTTACCTTAAGAAGACTTCTTAGGGGCATTTTCAAATTGGTATCAAAGATGTTTTTGACCTATATAATGGTATTAGTGTCGGTTGCACTAAATTACTTTGTAGATCCCCGTCTAGTGCTTTTTAGGGTGGTTATTTTTTCGTCTCTCTTGGTTTGTTTTTCTTCTTGATAGATTCCTATAGTGATAATGACTTAAATCATTTTAAGTTTGCTAAAAGAATTAAATTTCTTTAAAAATAAAATTCTCATTTTAAATCTGTTATGGAGTTTTTGCAAATTGTTCAAACTCAAAGGGATTTGTTTCTTGAGAAACTTGTGGACATGGATCGGGATTTTAAAATTTTATCATTGCCAAGAAAGAGAGTGATGATAGAGTCCAATTTTTAGAGAAAGAATTAGAAGTCTCTAAAATATCTTGATTTTTTGTATACGTTTGATTTCTATATTTTGTGATGATTTCTTATTTTATACGTGATGCCTAGAAATCCATGCTCATATTTTTTTCTCCTTTGTCTATTTCGGACAAAGCGGGGGAGAACGGATTGAAAAGGGAGATTTGATGGGTTTGATTTATGGGGAGTTTGATTTAAATGTTTTTATTTTCTATATTAAACTTTATGTGTCACGGTATATTTCTTTTTCTCGTATGTGTAGGTATTTAAGGCGGAAAACAAGAACAAACCTAATGAAGACAAAGTTGCCAAAAGGAAGAACTAGAGATTTGAAAACAATGTTTTATTTCATTCCATTTTTAGGGTTTGGGAGGTTATTAGGATTTTTGTCATAGGGTATTTTTATTTTAATTTGAGGTTATTTTATGTTTATTTATTTTTGGTTTGGAATAGCCAAAGGGAGAGATTTGTAAGAGCAAAATTTATGTTATTGATCATAGCATAGGCCTTTTTATAGTTTAGGCATATTTAACGTATCCCATTACAAATCGTCACACACAGTCACGGACAACCGAACTCGAGCATCTCCAAGTTTGAATATTTCACTGCATTTCAACAAGTTATAAATCTTTTAGAACTTCAAATTTATTCATAAAGTTATTTGGGATGTCATTTTTTTATGAAAAATCGAGGCTAGAAGTTTTTAAAGTTTTAAATAAAAATTGAAATTTCCTAACCTCACTCAAATAAGATATGAATCTCGTTTAAATGAAATGGCCTGTTCGTTAGAAGGGTTGTTCGATCATACATCAAACGAGCATTTGACGAAGCATCACTGTTTTACATCATTTGAAGGTCGTTTAAAGCCGGTTCAAACGGGATAGCCATGTCATTCCAATGAACTTCAGTTTCATTCTAACATGATGTTATTCTCATTCGAACGAGTTTTATTTTCATTCGAACGATCTACTGCCTCGAATTTTATGTCAGGTTTTTAAATACCTGTTTCGACTCTAAATTTTGTAAGACTTTTGAAGGAACGCTTTTTGAATATTTGTTGCAAAGTTTTTCATATTTTTAAGACACTTTTGATTCACAACATACGCCCACAAATAGTTTTTGTGAATCAATTTGAAACCCTAAAAAGTTTCTTCTACCTTACATACACTTTTGTGGAGAGGTATCTCCATGGCTGACTTGTGAACCCGAAGGGATCACGGCTGAAGGAAGAATGCTGATAAAGAAGGCTGATCGTTGGATACCGAGGGTGGATTGCCACCTATGGATGACCATGGACTGAGATGCATTCTTTGGAGATACTATGAAGACACTGAGCGTTATAGTTATGGTTAGTATCAAGTAGTTTGTATGTCGATAGTCTTGTATACTCTAAAGTGTTGAAGAATGGGTTTTGCCCGAAAGGGATTTTTTCTTATTTTTCGTGTGTTTGTATGCATGTTTGATTTATTTATTTAATCTTCTATCACGTAGATGGATTTTCAGGATAATAAGATAAAATTGATAAAGTTATAAAAAGAGAATTTGTGTTTGTGATCATCCTTGTTGAGCGTGTTCTTCGTTCATCATACGCGCTTTAACCAAATATGTTGAGTAGGTCCACTTCTTTCTGTTGGAGATTTTTAAAATAAGAGAGTAAGAGTTTTTGGGTGTAAAAGCCTTAAAAGCTTGTCCCACATTGGAAGTGTGTGGAAGAGGTGGGAAGCTAACCCAAATATAAAAGGGGATAGTGTCCCACATTGGAAAATGTACAAAGCTAAGTGTCACCACTAAGCTATAAAAGGGGTGGGCAACCTTTGAGTCCCACATTGGAAAAATGTTAAGAATTTGTACACTTAATAAGTACAAATGGAAGATGAAGAGTTAATTCATCTAGCATTTAAGAGGCTATTCAAGAGACCTCAATACGGTGCGAAGCACCGTACGCGCACGCACACCCGCGAGCGCGCGCGCGTGCGGGTGCGGGGCAGTGGGCTGTAGAGGCGCTAGTGGCGCACTTTGCACTTCGCACGCCGCGTGTCCGCAGTGGTAGCGGGTTGCCGGGATTCGTCCGGGTCGGATCGCGGTAGCTCGGGCGCGGTCACTTTTTGGTTGACCCGTGCAAAACCGATTCGGTATTATTATACCTGTTCGGAATGGACTTAAGACTGTTGGCAATTAACAGTCATACCTGTTCGGAAATGACTTAATTCAACAGTCATGACTCTTGAAGACAAAGCCTTTCATTTTCTATAAATAAAGGCTGCCTAAAAACGGAATTACATTGATTACAAAAACCAGTTTCAGATTTCCAGACCCTGCTATTACTCTCTTACAATTTTCAGGAGATACAAATTCTCTTATTCTGTTTTGTGCACATAAACAGAATAAGAACTTGATTGACTGTTCTTCGCTGCTACATCCAAGGGCTGTCTTCAAATATACAAGTTGCAGACAGTGCAAGTGCTTCATTGTATCTTGAGTACGGATTTGCTGATTCCCGTTTGTATACCGAAATTCTTCGTGTGGGGCAAATACTGTATTTAGGAAAGTGACATCACGCCTTGAAGTTTTATAGTGACTATTCAGAAATCACATTGTTGTATTCAAGTTGACATTTTGAGATATATAAAGAGTTCCATTTCTGTATTTGCATTCATAATTTCCAACAATCTAAATACAGTATTTTGGAAATGGCCGACTCTTCCAAGTCACTTCGACAAATAACAGAAAGCTTTGTCAAGTTGGACCGTTTTGATGGTGGTATTTTCTGCGTTGGCAGAAAAAGGTTCACTTTCTTCTAACAACATTGAAGATTGAATATGTCTTGTCACAATCGAAACCAAATGAAGATGAAGATGAAACCGTGGAACAGACTAGGCAACGCACAAAATGGGAGACCGATGATTATTTGTGTCGTGGTCACATTCTCAATGCACTTGCTGATAATTTGTTCGACTTGTACCAAAATGTTGGGACTGCAAAAACTTTATGGGAAACATTGGAGACCAAATATCTAACGGAAGACGCTACAAGTAAGAAGTTCCTTATCGGTCAGTTTCTAAGCTTTAAAATGCATGATAATAGGCCTGTGCTAGAACAATTTCATGACATCCAACGCATCATAAATCATTGCAAACTGAAAAAATTAAATATGGATGATAATGTAATTGTTGCTGCCATAATTGAAAAACTTCTTCCTTCTTGGAAAGACTATAAGAAAGAACTCAAACACAAAAAGGAGGATCTTTCACTTGAAGAATTAGAGACTCATTTAAGAATTGAACAAGAGTCTCGAATTCTAGATGGTAAAGAGGAACAAGAAAATTCTGTTTCTAAGGTCCATGTGGTGGAGGAAGGAAAGGAGCAAAAATATGGCAATCATGGAAAAAATAACAAGCGGAAGAATTTTTCAAATAATTCTAAAGCAAACAAAAAGAAGAAAGGAAATTGTTTTCATTGCAACAAACCAGGTCACTTCAAGAAGGATTGTCGTGAGTTCAAGAAACTAAAGGAAAAAGGAGGGACATCAGACACAAAGCAAAAATTTGCTGCTATGATATCCGAGGCTAATATGCTTGGAGAAGACAACTCTTGGTGGGTTGATTCTGGTGCCACAAGGCATGTTTGTAAGGACAAGAACTTGTTCTCTGCCTATGAAACAGTGGAAGGAGATGTTCTCTATATGGGAAATTCATCTATAGCTGCGGTTAAAGGCAAAGGGACAGTGGATCTCGAATTCACTTCCGGGAAAATCCTTAGCCTCACCAATGTTTTTCATGTTCCTGATGTTAGGAAAAATTTAGTTTCTGGAAGTCTTCTTAACAAATTTGGCTTTAAGCTTGTATTTGAGTCAGACAAATTTATTCTGACTAAGAATGGTACCTTTGTAGGCAAAGGATATTTGTATGAGGGCATGTTTAAGCTCAATATCAATGAAAAGGATTCTTCTGCTTATATCGTTGATTGTCTTTCATTATGGCATAGTCGTTTAGGACATGTTAATACAAAGAAAATGCATTTCATGGTTAATTTAAATTTAATTCCTAAATATGAGAATGATATGAATGAAAAGTGTAAAATATGTATGCAAACTAAAATTACAAGATTGCCTTTTCCTAAAATAGAAAAAACTACATCTTTGTTGCAATTAGTACATAGTGATGTTTGTGATTTGCATGGAACGCCTACTAGAGGTGGTAGTAAATATTTTGCTACATTTATTGATGACTTTTCAAAATATTGTTATGTATATCTTCTAAACTCTAAGGATGATGTGCTTAATAGATTTAAGACATATAAAAATGAAGTTGAAAATCAATGTGATTCTAAAATAAAATGTCTTAGATCTGATAGAGGTGGTGAATATCACTTTCCTCAATTTTGTGAAGATATGGGAATTATACATGAATTTACTGCACCTTATACACCACAACAAAATGGAGTAGCAGAAAGAAAAAATAGGACACTAACTGAAATGGTTAATGCTATGCTTTCTTATTCTGGTTTAAGTAAAGGTTTTTGGGGAGAAGCACTTTTAACTGCATGTCATATTCTGAATAGAATACCTGTTAAAGATAATAAGAAAACTCCTTACGAATTATGGAAGAATATAAAACCTAATTTAGGTTATCTTAAAGTTTGGGGTTGTAGAGCTATTGTAAGACTACCTGAAACTAAGAGAAAGAAATTAGGAAGCAAAGGTGTTGAATGTATTTTCATAGGTTATGCACAACATAGTAAAGCCTATAGATTTTTGGTTAGTGAACCTAATGATTCTGTTGAGGTAAATACAATAATTGAATCGAGAGATGCAATTTTTTATGAACAAAGGTTTTCTTCTATTCCTAGAATTAATAATGAAAAAGAAGTAAGCACTCATTCACAGTTACCTGAAACTCCACTAGTAGAACAAGAAGAGATTAGAAAAAGTAAAAGACCTAGGAAAGAAAAAAGCTTTGGTCCCGACTTTGTAGTCTATCTTGTTGAAGGAACTAGGAACACATCTTGTAATCAATATGCTTTGACTCTTAGCGTTGAAACAGACCCACAAACTTATAGTGAGACAATTAAGTCTGTAGATTCAGCATTTTGGAAAGAAGCTATAAATGATGAAATGGATTCAATTTTGGGAAATAAAACTTGGAAATTAGTGGACTTACCTCCAGGATCTAAACCCATTAAGTGTAGATGGATTTTTAAAAAGAAAATGAAAATAGATGGAACAATTGATAAATTCAAGGCTAGATTGGTTGCTAAAGGTTTTACACAAAAAGAAGGAATTGATTATTTTGATACCTATGCACCTGTTGCTAGAACCGCCACTATTATAATTTTAATTGCATTAGCATCTATATATAATTTTGAGATTCATCAAATGGATGTGAAAACTGCCTTTTTAAATGGTGACTTAGAAGAAGAAATTTACATGGAACAACCTGAAGGGTTTGTTATGCCTGGACAAGAAAACAAAGTATGTAAACTTATTAAGTCCTTATATGACCTAAAACAAGCACCTAAACAATGGCATGAAAAATTTGATAAAGTCATTATTTCTTATGGTTTTAAAATTCATGAATCTGATAAGTGTGTTTATAGTAAATTTGCTAATAGTAAAGGTGTGATCATTTGTTTATATGTAGATGACATGTTAATTCTTGGTACTGATTTAGAAAGCATTAATAATACTAAGAGTTTTTTGTCTTCTAAATTTGATATGAAAGATATGGGTGTAGCTGATGTCATATTAGGAATGAGAATAATAAGGAAAGATAAAAATATAATTCTCACTCAATCTCATTATGTTGAGAAAATTTTAAAGAAATTTAATCAGTTTGATTGCACACCTGTTAGTACACCTTTTGAACCACAGCTAAAGATGATCCCTAATAATGGTAGAGCTATTTCACAATTGGAATATGCACGAGTAATTGGTAGTTTAATGTATGCCATGACATGTACTCGACCTGATATTGCTTATGCTGTTGGTAAATTAAGTAGATATACTAGTAATCCAAGTTTATTGCATTGGCATGCTGTCAATAGAATATTAAAATATTTGAAAGGAACTATGGACTATGGTATATACTATAGTGGATATCCTTCAGTATTAGAAGGGTTTTCTGATGCCAGTTGGATAACTGATCGGGAGGATCATTCCTCAACAAGTGGATGGATTTTCACTCTTGGTGGAGGAGCTGTTTCTTGGGGATCAAAGAAACAAACTTGTATAGCTGACTCTACTATGGTAGCTGAGTTTGTAGCATTAGCTGCAACTAGTAAAGAGGCAGAATGGTTAAGGAATTCATTGATTGAAATTCCAGTTTGGCCAAAACTAATGCCTCCAATATCTATACATTGTGATAGTGAGTCTACACTTTCCAGAGCTTATAGTAAAGTGTATAATGGAAAGTCTAGACATATTGGCCTGAGACATAGTTATGTCAGACAAATGATTACAGATAGTGTAATCACAGTGGATTATGTAAAATCAAGTCAAAATTTAGCTGATCCTTTTACAAAAGGTCTTGCAAGAGGACTGGTGTCTAAGACATCAATAGGGATGGGAATAAAGCCCATTAATAATAATCACTCTTGATGGAAACTCAACTTGAAACTTGATATATTCAAGTCTCAAGTTCAATGATTAAAGTACATCATACGACGTGATTGTAAGCACTATGAAATTTAACATCCCAAGGATAAGTGCTTAGAACATGTAATGAATAATGAAAGAGGATGGATTTAACCTTAATAGATTTATGGTATTTTAAGTTACATGGACACCTATGATAATCTACCTATATGAGTGTGGAAGTGGTGCCGCTTCCTATGAGTATTGGGCTTGACTCTAAAGCACTCATGAAATCAAGGTACAGACACAAGGCCTAATTCATGTGTCGGCTTATATGGATAATCAGTGACTAAAAGATTTGTGTGTGAAGACAAATCCGGATAATCAATATAGATTGATAGTTCAAAGACAAGTCTACTATACTTTCATGGTTAACCTTGACGAACCTTCACAGGGTATTGGTTCAAGTCGTGAGACACCAATGCTTATACACAGTCTTACAGACAATCAAAGATTTACAAAACTTATTTTGAAAATGGTGGAGGAATGTTGGAGATTTTTAAAATAAGAGAGTAAGAGTTTTTGGGTGTAAAAGCCTTAAAAGCTTGTCCCACATTGGAAGTGTGTGGAAGAGGTGGGAAGCTAACCCAAATATAAAAGGGGATAGTGTCCCACATTGGAAAATGTACAAAGCTAAGTGTCACCACTAAGCTATAAAAGGGGTGGGCAACCTTTGAGTCCCACATTGGAAAAATGTTAAGAATTTGTACACTTAATAAGTACAAATGGAAGATGAAGAGTTAATTCATCTAGCATTTAAGAGGCTATTCAAGAGACCTCAATACGGTGCGAAGCACCGTACGCACACGCACATGCGCGCGCGGGCGCGCGCGTGCGGGTGCGGGGCAGTGGGCTGTAGAGGCGCTAGTGGCGCACTTTGCACTTTGCACTTTGCACTTCGCACGCCGCGGGTTGCCGGGATTCGTCCGGGTCGGATCGCGGTAGCTCGGGCGCGGTCACTTTTTGGTTGACCCGTGCAAAACCGATTCGGTATTATTATACCTGTTCGGAATGGACTTAAGACTGTTGGCAATTAACAGTCATACCTGTTCGGAAATGACTTAATTCAACAGTCATGACTCTTGAAGACAAAGCCTTTCATTTTCTATAAATAAAGGCTGCCTAAAAACGGAATTACATTGATTACAAAAACCAGTTTCAGATTTCCAGACCCTGCTATTACTCTCTTACAATTTTCAGGAGATACAAATTCTCTTATTCTGTTTTGTGCACATAAACAGAATAAGAACTTGATTGACTGTTCTTCGCTGCTACATCCAAGGGCTGTCTTCAAATATACAAGTTGCAGACAGTGCAAGTGCTTCATTGTATCTTGAGTACGAATTTGCTGATTCCCGTTTGTATACCGAAATTCTTCGTGTGGGGCAAATACTGTATTTAGGAAAGTGACATCACGCCTTGAAGTTTTATAGTGACTATTCAGAAATCACATTGTTGTATTCAAGTTGACACTTTGAAATATATAAAGAGTTCCATTTCTGTATTTGCATTCATAATTTCCAACACTTTCTCCTTTCAATCCCACCCTAACATTTGGAGAGCTTTATGGAATATCAACGCTCCTCCTAAAATATAGCATTTCATATGGAGAGTGGTGAATAATGCTTTAGCCTCTAAAAATAACCTTTTTAATTGGAAATTCTCTCACTCCCCTTACTGTGATATCTGCTCCACCGAAGTTAAATATCTAGAGCATCTTTTCCTTCGATGCAACAACACAAAAGAGATCTGGGCCAAGTCTGATTTTAAAGAAGAATGAGAGATCGACATTGAAATGTTTTTAGATCGCGATCCATCACTAGAGAAAAGTTATCAAACTTTGACCCACTTTTATTTCATTTTGTGGCATAGATGGATGGAGAAGTACAATGTTTTCCTTAACGGGAAGAAAAACTATGTTGCTTATATAGTGCATCTTATTTTCTGAGATAAATATCAATATGATAACTGTGTTAAGTCTGAGCCCTCATTATTGCCTTCAAGTTCCATCAATGACCCATTAAATAGGGAGTGGTCCGCACCCCTGCATATAGCCTCAAATTTCATATTGATGTTGCTTTTAACTCCAACAGTCACACGACTGTGATTTTTTTTTGTTTTGGGGGGGGAAAAAATTTTGCTGGTTTCAACGCCAGCAAGGGTTGATATCGTTCAATCAAAATCATTTTTTTATTTTCTTGTTTTAATCATTCTCTCTCCTTATTAATTATTCACCAACAATAAACTAGTTTCAAGGCTTCAACTATCCGTTAACAATTGTTCACTCACAATAAACCTCATCAATTAACAAGAGTTGCAATTATCATTTCCAAATAAAAACTATCCGTTAATATATCTTGTAAATAGGTGCATAATTAATATTTTTATATAGAAAAAAAGTAAGTAGTTATTAATTAAATTTGAGTATTTGTTAATTAAACCTCTATATATATCATTTATATTTTGTTTTGTTTTTCCAACTATCATATTTCAAATCTCTCTCTACTATTCTTTTCATTTTTTTGCCCTATCTTGAAGAAAGTAACAAGTGAATTTTAAAGAAGTATAGAACTTTTTTTTTCATATTTATCACTATTTTTTTCCTAAAATATTAGTCAATCGTTTTTTTCCTATTTTTTTCCTTAAACAAAAAAAACAGTTTTTTAGTAACATATTTATTATTATTTCCTAGAAATGAAGTTGTAAAAAAAACAGTTTTTATTTTTTTGTAGAGTTTATTACTAACTTTTTTTTAATTATTCTTTCCTAAAAAATATAGTTGTAAAAAAAATAGATTTTTTACAATTCTTTTTCTAGTTTTTTCCTTAAACAAAAAAACAGTTTTTTTTAATTATTCTGTACAGTTTTTTTTAAAATACAGTTTAAATATCTTTACTCTTTTTTTGTTGTAAAAAAACAGTTTTTTGAATGTTTTTTTTTTATTTCTAATATACTTCTTATATATTTGTAGGATGGATGGTGAAAATGAAGAATCCGAAAATATTCCTAAAGTTGGAATGATATTTCAATCCAAAAATGAAATGCATAACCACGAGCTAACACCGTCAAGTGCAGTACATCATTTGAGGTCCCAACGTAAGATTATTGATTCTCAAGCTAGAGTTATGAAGAATATGCATTATGCGGGTATTGGATCAACCGACATTTATTCATACATGAGTGCTGAGGTTGGAGGGCCTCAAAATTTGAATTTCACCCAAATGGATTGTGTTAATCAAAATCAAAGAATGAGGCCTAGTGACATATTAGAAAAGGGTGATACACAACTTCTTTTGGAGTACTTCTCATCAATGAAGAAAGCAAATCCGTATTTTTTTTATTCAATTCAAATGGATGGTGAAGACCGAATGTGTAGTTGTTTTTGGGTTGATGCAAAGTCACGGGTAGATTATAGTTATTTTGGGGATGTAATATGTTTTGATACAACCTTCAATACAAATAACTATGATAAACCATTTGCACCATTTGTGGGTATAAATAATCATGGGCAAACAATATTTTTTGGGTGTGCATTATTACTAGATGAGACAACAGCATCATTTGTTTGGTTGTTTCAAACATTTGTAGAAGCAATGAATGGAAAAATGCCGTCATGCATATTTACGGACCAAGCACAAGCCATTAGTAATGCCATAGAAAAAGTTTTTCCCGAAGCACATTATTACTTATGTTTATGGCATATTTATCAAAATGCGGCGAAACATCTTTCTCATGTATTTGTTCAATTTAAGGATTTCACAAAAGATTTTAAGAATTGCATATATGACACAGAATCGGAAGAAGAATTCCAATCATCTTGGGATAGGTTGTTAGAGAACTACAATCTAAGAGAGAATGCATGGTTGCATGGATTATATCAAAAACGAGAAAAATGGGCACAATTTTATGTTCGACAATATTTTTGTGCTGGTATGACAACTACTCAAAGAAGTGAAGGCATGAATAGGTTTCTCAATAAGTACTTCAAGAGAACATTATCACTGCGAGAGTTTGTATCACAATATAAAAAGGCACTTGTAAGTCGACGAGAGAAAGAAAGACTACAAGATTTTGTTTGTAAGCAAAAGAAGCCGAACTTACGTACAAATTAGCCTGGAGAAGCCCAAGCAAGGGAAAGGTATACACCAAAATTATTTTTAAAATATGTTTGTTGAGGTTGGTGATGAGATTGGGACAATCACCACATACACAATATCTTCCTTACGTGATAGATCGCGCACCGTAAAATTTGATTCTTCAAATTACACCATCAATTACAATTGTAAAATGTTTGAGTTTATGAGAATTATTTGTTCACACTCGTTGAAAGTGATCCACCACAGGCGGTTACTAGAAATTCCACCTCAATACTATTTGAAAAGGTGGACGAAAGATGCAAAAGATGGTGTTGTTATGAACAATCGGGGAGGGTCGATTCAAATAGATTTAGAACCATCCAACATTGTGGAATATAGTGAGTTGGCACACCTTGCATTGACTATAGATCTGAAAGGTACTAGCACCAAAACTTCTGTACCATTTACTAAAGCACTTTTAGGTTCTGCATTGGAAACATTGGATAATTTTTTGAAGTCGGATATTGATGCTACTCAAGAAAATGTGAGTGAAGAGTACTTGGATAAATCAAATGCCAACAAAAAAATTCAAGATCCGCCACGAAGGAAAGTAAATAAAGGAGCAACGGATAGAATTAAAGGTGCAATTGAAAAGAGAAAAAGAAAGAAGAATAACAAAAAAAAAATGTACAGGTTAGTTAAGTCATATTTAACATTAATTAATTTTTCATTCTTATTTTTAAGTTTCAATTAATATTATCATCCATTTGTAGGTGTATCATCAAATACAGATTGCATCCAAATGAATCATTCAGTTGGACCATCAGATATGCCTAACAATGTGCAGGTATGTTTCAAAAAAAAATTATTACACTAATTGTTTGATTTATATTTCCTCATACTTTTATTATTTTTTTACGTAGGGATTTGATTTGAATATGCTGGCGATGGAAGAATTGATTGACTTGGATGAAGAAGTGAGAGGACGAAATAATAGTCAAATTTAGTACAATATTTCAGTTTTTATATTTAATTTAGTGATTTTGTGAAGTATGTTACTCATTACTTTTGTTTTAATTTAGTGATTTTGTGGTGTATGTTAATTATAACTCTTGTTTTATTTTAGTGATTTTGTGGTGTATGTTAATCATTTTACATATTTATGTTGATTTTTTTTTAATATAACTCTTTTAATTATAACTTTTTTTATTAATAAAAAATTTAGTTAAAAAACTATTAAAATAATTGTACTTAAGGAATTGTTGCTCTTTGGAAATGATAATTGTGCTAGTGAACAATTATTAATGTTTGATAAAAAAAAAAAGCAGGATAGTTGAAGCCTTGGAAATGATTTATTTTTGGTGAACAATTAATGAGGAGAGAGAATGATTAAAACAAGAAAATAAGGAAATAATTTTGATTGGACGATATAACACTTGTTGGCGTTGAACCCAGCAAAAAAATTTCCTTTTGGGGGGGGGGGGGGGGGGTGGATATTGGAAGATTCTCATGGCTCTTTTCAAATGTTCTTCCATAAAATCAAGTCTGCTGAGTCGACATTGGGCAGTGAGGCTCTAGCTTTAAGAGAAGATTGTCTTGCTTCTAGGTCCTAGGTATCTCTACCATCAACTTTGAAAGTGATAATAGAGAACTCATTTATTTTTCTACAAAACTAGGTCTTGCTCCATGGGAAATCTACTCCCTTCTGTCTGATAGTTAGGAAATCACCATAGGGTGAAACGTAAATTTTCAATGGACTCCTAAGAGCAAACCTTACGGGTATGGTAAAAATACACATGACTAGTACAAATTTAGCGGATAAAACAGAACGAAAATGCTACGAGTAAAAGCAAATATACCCTTTTAACACACAAAACGGTGTCGTATATAAAAAAAAAACTTTTGCGGGACATCATCTTCTATTTTGCGTGGTCCCATAATTATGGACTAAGCGGAACATCATGTTCCGTTTTAGTCTTCCATCAATTTCCCATCTTCCCCCACACTTTCTCTATTATTTAACTATTAACCCTCATAAATTCCTCGACCATATTTCTAACTTCCAACCACCTATTAATTACTTTTTACCTATTTATCTACCCCTTTGTGAGAAGGTCTATCACAAAAAAAATTCACCATTTCAAACTCAGAAGCTTACGGTTAAATATCGTGAGGTATTTTTATTATTTTTTTGTTGTATATAAACTGTTGATAATGTTACAATTAGAGGTTGATTATGTTTATTAATTTTTTAATTTTCTGAAGAGGTAATTTTTTCAATTTTTTTCAGTCTTTATTTAAACACAATAAAGTCTTTAGCCATTTTTGTTCCACAACGATTAGTTAATGTGATATGTTAATATAACGAAAAAATATTATTAGTTAATGTGAAATTAGTTACTGTGATATGTTAATATATGCTCTACACAACAATTTACTAAATATTCATGTGTAATTATATAATTTAAATTAAATTTTTATGTTATGTTAGTTGTAAAATTTATTTTTGAATCAATTTTATTTTTATATGCAACTCCTAGCTAAAAAAGAAAACCATATTCTGCTTCTCAAAGAAATCATCTTCGAGCAAAAAAAGAGGTAATTTTTTGGTTGTTTTAATTTCCATGTTATATTTATTTAATATTTAGTTGTTGTAATTTTTTTTGTATAGTTGTATATATTATTTAGTAAATAGTTGTGTAGAAATAAACCAAAAAATATTATTAGTCAATGTTATGTAGAAAATAACGAAAAAATATTATTAAATATTCATGTGTAAATATATAATTAAAATTAAAATTTTATGTTATGTTAATTGTAAAATTTATTTTTGAATCATTTTTATTTTTATTGAAACCTATTTCGGAAAATCCCTATATATTATGTCATGTGAAATTTTGTACGAAATATATTATATACTAAAATAGTTAAACTCAATTTGCTATTGATTTTGATATCAGATATTTATGCCGTCAAGATTGTTTTACCAAATAAAATATTACATAATATTTATTTATTCATTAATCAATATGGTAGAAAATTAATAACTTTTTGTTAACATTGCAGTATTGATAATGTAACAAATTGGGAAAAAAGTTAGACGGGCTGTTAGGGCAAGAAAGTCTAGAAAAATTGGAGAAGCAGGGTGAGACCCCGAAGTTACTACTACCGAGCGACCTATAGTTTTTGAAAACTATAGGCGTATTGTGGACGCCGGAGATCACATTAAACCTTCTCCTGATACGGCCACAAATGGCAACTCAATAAAAATGTGTGGCAATTGGCAGAGTCTTAGAGCCACATACAAACATTTTAAGACATCTCCCGAGGTCATGCATTTTATACACCGTAGCGATTGGGGAGAATTGTTGGATGCTCAAATTCCCAGGTTAAGTTGGGGGTTGGTACAATCGCTCGGTGAGCGTTGGTGGGACACAACCAACACGTTCCAACTACCTACCCGGGAGATGACCATTACTCCTTCTGATTTTACGGTTTTTACTGGTTAGTTTTTGTATATAAAAAATTACTTTAGTAATAACATTGATTAATACAATAATTAAGTTTACAATTGATTGTTATCCTTCAAATCTTGCAGATATTCCTATCGGAAGCGGTCCTATGGTACCGATGGATGATAGAAAATACTTGATCGTACTTGATGGCAAAACTCAAATCCGGGGTGACATTATACATAGATACTTTCCCGGCATTGAACCAAATTGCAGTTATTCTTGTGGGGTGAAAGTGTCGAGCTTAAATAAGTGGTTTAAGGCTATAAAGTTAAATACTGTGATTGTTGGCCCTGAGGACACTGCTAGGACATTTTTATTTTTTTGTGTGGGACATATTTTTTTTCTGACCGCAAGAGACAGCGTTCCTATTGGTTGGTTGGCTACTTTGGAGGATTTGAAGATTGTGGGATCATACGATTGGGGTTCGAAAATTCTAGCTCGCATATACTACTCTCTCCATCTCTTGTCAAGATGTCGCGTAGACTCTATGAATTATTTTTGGCAACTCATTTTGGTAAGTGTTAAAATGTGAAATTTAATGTATTTAATATATACTTAATAAAAAAATTATGGTTTAATAATACTCATTTTTGTATTGCAGTTTTTCGGGTTTGAATACATACAACAGGCGTGTTCCTTATTGAGGGAAGATACTGGAGACTGCTGGCCTAGAATTAATCGATGGAAGAAATAAAATCGGTTAAATCGAAAGGAGACAAAGATCTCAATCCGGTATAATTTTCCCACCGCCCAGAGTCAGATTGAAATGCGATCGCCAGGTTCAATCAATTGGCTACCTTACTCAGGGTCTGCTGTGGAGATGAATGCCTACGTTCAACATGCGAAGTACATATCATTGAAACGATGTGTTCTTATGGATCCTCAATATGGGGGGATATATTACTTGGGTGATTGATGCCGCCGACAGATCACCGGTGAAATTTGCATTCCAAATGACCCTCCTGCGCAAATGATGAGGATACCCTTTCACCCTGATAGGCATGGGATTATTATTGACGAGATGAACCCCAGCGTATCTATTGTTTCTCAACCCATGTATGACCATTACTGGAAGCAAGTGTCCCTAGGACTTGTAATGTCACCCCTCTACCGAGCAGTCAACACAGATGTCATAAGTCCCAGTGCACTTCCATACCACATCCAAATACCGACTATCCCTTCACAGGCACCTGGCGCTTATGAGACTCCCATAGTTCGGGTACATCCCAATCAACCCCAAATGACTTGGGATCTACCATTTTATAGTCCTGCAGGTGTACCCATATTGATTGCGGTTCCACGGCCGGACAAGATTGTGGTCGATGAAGAATTGCCCGCATACGATAACCTCTTATTTACAAGTCGGGAATTCTTAGATTATTGGCAATCCTCGAGAGCCGCCGCTCTAGGTGCAGCCATGCATCTTAATAACTATTGGAGTCATGAGTTGGATACAGCTACAATGAAGCTTCAAGAGTTGGGTGTATCTCACGAGCGAACTGCTCCCCCACCTAAGTTTTTTAGTGGTACACCCTCGGCCTTTTATAATCCCACAGAAGATCTCCGACCTGCGACCACAGTGTATCGACCGCACATGGATGATATTGGTGCCCAAGAAGATACTAGCCAACCTGGTCTATCAACACAAAATTATGACATGTCTGATGTTGTAAATTTGGATGATGTAGATTGGGATTTCGATTATCAAATATAAAATGTAATGTGTCGAATACCAAATGAGTTTGCCAATAACAGTGTGTGATTTAACCCAGTTAGTGTTTCTTTTGTAATGTTGTTATGTTGTTATCTTTATTATTAATGTTGTATCGTTAAGATTGTACCCAACTAATGTTTATGTATGGAAATTTGAAGCAAATTCATTTCACAATTTTTATAATCATATTACAGAGTAGAACAAATGATAAAAATAAAGAGTGTTTAGAATAAAAATATAAATGAAAATGAAGATAGTGTTTTGAACCATTAATTTCGTTACATTTAATTTAACGATAAATAAGATAGTAATACACATGCAATGATTCAAATTAACATGAAAAGAAGATGCCCTGGCTCTATTTAGAGGAGATGAAAGAAAAACTAATAAAAGTCCCTCCAATAAGCATTTCTCCTCAACGCACACCATGTCATTCGCCCTTCAAAATTCTCACCAAACGTGCGAATGTATGAATTCACTGCCTCCTCATATGGATCGTCTTCCTTATCCAATGGTTGCATATCTTGTTCAACCCTATTGAAAATGTTATCAAATTCCTCAATGTCGTCTTTAATTTCCAACCATCGGTCCATCAAGTTACGCGGGCTCTGATAATCGTGACTAGGTAGCAACTCATGATATTTGTCGGCAATTATTTCCTAAGGGGTTCGTAGATCATTAATTTGTCTAATCTCAGAACCAAAAAGACCGCGTGGGAATGAATCTATCAAGGCTTCAGCTAAGAACTCATAAATCACATCTTCGTAAGCTGCCATTGTGCACACTAACATTCATATTGGCCATTCACATTTATAGCGGTATAATTAACCACATAAACCGTCCTAGATATTCCACCCTTGTTCTTTCGCCCAGTATGATCCGAGCTAGATCTTCCGCCCTAGATTATCCGCTCTATATATTTTGCCTTCTTAATTATGACTAATGTGATCCGAGCTACATCTTCTGCTCTAGATATTCCACCCTAGATCTTCCACCGTAAACCTTATAAAACCTCAAATATATGACACTTTAAGTTCACCAACATATTACAACCTATTAAAAATGGAAGAGCACCAAATTCTCTTTGCTGATCAAACGTCATACCACAGTGAGATGGAAGAATATGAAGAAATACAAGCCACGCAAACCGCCCAGTCAAATATAGCCAAAAAGAAAAAGAAAATAGCTATGGGCCATATGCAACAAATTCAAAATATGGCCCTTCATAACATAGTATGCGATTCCCAGGAGGATCAAACTAGGAGGACGATATGTCGGACCAAAGAGGTGGGCCATGATAGACTAATCGCCGACTACTTTGGTGAAGCATCGGTATACAAAGACTACCATTTTCGACGATGTTTTAGAATGAATCGATCCCTATATGGACGTATTCATGATGCTGTATGTAGTTACGAATCATGGTTCATACAAAACTTAGATGCACTTGGTCGTCTTGGCCTGTCCTCGCATCAAAAAATCATTTCTGCTTTGCGAATGTTAGGATATAGGTCTTCTACGGATATAAATGGAGAGTACCTGTGTATAGGGGAATCCACAACCCACAAGGCATTGGGTCGATTATCCCTTGCCATTGTGGGGATATTTGGCCCGGAGTATAACAGAAAGCCTATGGCTCTTGATGTGCAAAGGCTTACCGAACAAAATGCGGCGTGTGGATTCCCCAAAATGCTGGGGAGCATAGACTGCATGCATTGGGAGTGGAAAAATTGTCCAACCGAATGGCATGGGCAATATACTGGACATAAAAAGTCACCGACAATTATACTAGAGGCAGTAGCATCACCTGACCTTTGGATATGGAGGTCATTTTTTGGGATGCCGAGTAGTTGTAATGACATTAATATATTGAGAACTGATCAAGTGTTTTCTTCGATTTTGTCCGCGATAAAACTCCACCAATCCAATTTCAGATAAATAACAACGTCTATGGTATGGTGTATTTTTTAACGGATGGCATTTATCCGCCTTACGCATCATTGGTGCAAACTTTTAAAAGGCCAACCAACCAAAAGGAAAAAAATTTCGCTCAAGTGCAAGAGGGGGAAAGAAAAGATGTGGAACGAGCATTTGGTGTCCTGCAACTTAGGTTCGCATTCGTTCATACGCCGACAAAACTCTGGAGCAAGGATAAATTTTCATCTATTATGCATTCGTGCATCATAATGCACAACATGATTGTTGAAGACGAGAGGCATGATTGTGATTGGAGAAAGGAATACGACTTCCCGCCTGACCCGGTTCCTATGTTTCGAAACTCTCTCGAGCAACATTATGCGATCGAGGCTAGGACAATGCACATGCATGACAAGAGGAAGCATTTACATCTACGTGCAGATCTCGTTGAACATGTTTGGAAAAAGTTTGCCAATAACAGTGTGTGATTTTACCCAATTTATATTTCTTTTGTAATTTTATTATGTTGTTATCTTTATTATTAATGTTGTATCGTTAATATTGTACCCAACTAAGGTTTATGTATGGCAATTTCAAGAAAATTCATTTCACAATTTTTATAATCATATTACAAAGTAGATCAAACGATAAAAATAAATAATAGGTTACATACTCAGAAGCATAGAAATTTTAAAATCCAGAATGACCTCCATGTGGTGGATAATTTGGAAAGTTGACTGCCCATATTGGCCCCGTGCTTTATTGAGTATATTAAGCATGAGGTATTCATGGTACTCCTTCTGGGATGAATTCATGTTTGAGGTGTCAGTGCTCAGAATTTACTGATCAAGCAATATTTGTTCACGCATATCTTTCCTCTCCATAGCCAATATACTGCGTTCGTTGAGCTCCAAACTTCGCTCCTTAAGTTACAGTGAACGTTTAAGCCCCTCACGTGCCTCTTCATCACGTACACGATTAGCCTAACATGATCGCTCGAATAATTCATTGAACGAAGAGCAAAACTACTGAGTATTTCTCGGTTCACCTCAATATTTATAGCCTTCGCTTTTCCTTTAGCCCGTTACTTCATCTCTTTACTTCTAGGTAGCCTCGGATAAGGCCTTTCTATACCAACTTCTGCCCCATCTTTGGAATTTCCTGGGGGAAACCCAATATTCAGACTTCCTTCACTTTCTGTCGCACCCGTCATTGGTGAATCAAAATGAAATTTAGGGGAGTCTAAAAATGTTTGGAAAATTTGAAATTTGTGGAGTTCATTTAAAATTTGGTAACAAGATTCAAAATTAAATGATTTTCCCTTGTTCTCTCAATGGAATGTTATATTAGCTACAATAGCCTGAAATAAAACGACAACGTAATTTTATTAGCTCGTTAGCAACACAATTACGAGAAATAATATTTATAAAAAAATTACAAAAGATATAAGTAATTTTACCCAATTTGTGTTCACAGTCCCACTACCACGATTTGTCATCGATGCATCTTTCAATTTAGAAAGATATAACATTACGTGTCTCGAAATTTTGCTGTAGCGGGTTTGTAGGCTGGCTCCCTTTCCGACGTTCAGTGATACCCGTCGTTGTATTATATTCTTCGGCGACTGCATTCCAAAATAATGTGCTAGGTCAATTAGTTCTTCGTAAACCATCATTTGTTTGATTTACATAAGAGGTGCATAATACTTCATCTTCGTGTTGAGACATATTTTGACCTCGAACCATTGTAAAATAATCACAAAATGTTTTTAAGCAAATATAAAATTTTCAAAATTATTTTTGGGTAAATAAATAATATTTATTGCACCTAAAAAAATAATTTTTGGTAATAATTAAAATGAATAAACTAGAGAGTGTTTTGAATAAAAATATAAATATAAATAGAGAGTGTTTAGAATAAAAATGTAAATGAAAATGAAGATAGTATTTTAAACCTCCTATTTATATAAAAAAAAAATAACCGTTGGATAAATAGCCGTTGAAAGAGTTTGAATAATTTGGGGGTCAAAATGGAAATAGGTTTAAGCTTAGGCGGAACATGATGTTTCGCTTTAGCCTTTTTTTTTACTCCTTCCTTGCGCGGAACAAGATTGTCCGTTTTAGGGTGGGTCCCACAAAAAACTAACAAGGCCAATTGTATCTTTGTTATTTTTTTACCCTGTCAACCGCTATATTTGCCATTCTACCTTACCCATAACATACATATATACCGCATAAATACATGTTTACCCTACCCGTAAGGGTTGCTCTAAGATAAACAATTCCATTGCCCATTTGATATATTCCAATACCTTTGCGTTCCCTGTCATTGGTTGAAGTTTGTCTCATTCTAAGAAATTATTGTCTCTTTTATCTTTGTAATCCCAAGCTATGCCTTTGTATTTGTACAAAAAAGATATGGATCACTTATTGCAATTTTACACTCATTGAAGATCATAATGTTATTTTGTGAGACGGGTTACAATCGATTACAAAGGCATCCGAAATCTCCTCACATATGTCCTACTTATAGACACAAAAATGTGCCAAAATTTGTAGATAAGATAATTTTATTATTTTATTACTAATAAAACACTACATATCTTTTTGCAAATGGATTAACTTGTTATATATAATTTAGGAGTCTATTCATCATTAAAAAAAATCTTTATTACATCACATGGTCATTATTTAAGAGACAACCATTTTAGATTCTATCCGATCGAGTATAAAACCCCTGTGGCGGCCCTTGTATTGTTTTGACAACAAATATGGGGCCGAAAAAGCATTCGCCTCCGAGCTACTTAAATTTTCAATAAAAAACTATTAAAAAACTCCCAACATGGTCATAATGTCACTCCAAGTGTTTCACCACCATCAACTTTAACAAAACTATTATAATAACTAGTAAAGGTTCCACACTAACAAATAAATTTCTCTTTATGTTTCCTTATCAATGTTTTCTTCTCCTTAATTCCCTCTCCTTATTTTCCTACGTATGTTCCCTCAATTTTACTATAAATTGGTCCTTAAAGTGAGGGCAATACTCAAGAATTTACACATTTATAATACAAGCAATCTTCTTTCTATATTATTAGTTGGTATTAGAGCTACAAAAAAGGATTGCTTTTAGAAACTCTTTTTTTCTTTCTTCATTGGTTTTAGATTCTTATTATCCACTCGTGATGTGGTAGATTTTTTATACACATTTTATCCATTTGGAGAAATGTTCTTTTTCGTGGGTATGTGAAGTTTTTTTTTCTTTATTGATTATATGCAATTTAAGATATTTCTCACCCTTTTGTTTTTCATCTCTCGTTATCTAGAGATTTATCTGGTGTTGCTCCGTTAATTTTTTGTGGTAAAATTATTATCTTTTCATAAGATATTTTTTGGATATCCTATTTGTGACTATGTTTATTTGAGTTGTTCGTTAGTCCACAATTGTTGGTGTTATAGTTACTTGGTTGAACGATGTATGATGAAAATGTTACTGAACAGAAGAGCACTTCATTTGATGAACTCACATTCCCTTCATAAAAAGTTACGCCTTAGGTACTTAATGGCCAAAAAATTTCATCATGGGCAAAATCAGCTCGTCTTTTTTTAGATACCAAAGAAAAAATTGATTGGCTTCTTAGTAATATCCCAACACCAACAGAATCTGATCCCACCTTTAGTCACTATTTTGTCACCAACTTCACTATTATGGGATGGATTTTCAAATCTATAGAGACAAAATTTTATGAGATTTTTTCAGTATTATGAGCATGTCCAGTGCCTATGGAAGGCTATGACTGCTATATACTCTAATTTTCATAATGAGGTTTGGGTATTTAAACTTTATAAGGACACATCAAATTCAATTCAAGGCAATGATTGAGTATTAACTTATTATAGTTATCTGACTCGGTTATTGGAGGAAAATGCTCTATATCGTCCCTTATCTTCTATAAAATATCTTACCGTACAACCTGTAGATATTTTTATGCCTCGAGAAGAACAATAAAAGGTTTACCAATTCTTGGTGGGTCTCGGGGCTG